>CM063527.1:23628451-24904701 GCA_032199755.1 Ambrosia artemisiifolia
AACCTTCTCCCTCGGCGACTTGTCAGGTAAGGACTCTTTTCCTAAAACAGAGCTTCACACAGAGTTTCAGGAAAGAGGGTATGATGCTCAAACGACTGGATCAACATTATTTAAAAAGTTTTTCCCTCCAGTCATGAAGTTTTTCTTCCATACTCTCCTTCTCTGTGCCTCGGCTAAGACCACATCCTTCAATGAAATCCCATTAAGGATTCAGTACTTGTTGGGTCTGCTGACCTGGAGAAGAACAGATGATTAGAAAGCCAAAATATTCTATCTTTTGATCCTTTGAATAAAACAGTTGATTCAAGATACTTTCCCCAAAAGACTGTTGACCCTAACAACTGCTACACCAAACAACTGATGAAGACAACTGCTGCTGCTGAAAGGTCTGCTGAACAAACAACTAATAGACAAAGATCTGATGAAGAAACAACTGCTGATCAAGTACTGAAAAACAAAGGTCTGTTGAACCAACAGCACTTTGGTTTCAACAGATGATAAAGACCATCAGAGTTTTCCTTTACAGTAGTTTGTATTAGCAGTGTTTTCAATGTAACAGTAGCAGATGTTTTATGTTGTTAGTCAGTTAGAGGTCGCTGTCTTAGGTGACGTTAGCAGTGATCATCAGAGGTTTAGTTTAGTCTATAAATAGAACAGTGATTGTATTGTTCTATTCATCGCTCGTCATTCTCTTAAGACAAACATTCTCTGAGTGATCAGGCTGAGGGGGAGTTATTGTACAATTGTAATCTTTCAATCTAATGAAAGCTTTCGATTAAAAACAATTATTCTCTTGTTTTGATTTATAGTTTATCATTCCGCTGCACTTTCCATTTATATCTCACTTCACTTATTTCATTATTTGTCTAGACAATCAAAACAATCAAACTCAGATCCTAACATGTTGTTTGTTAAAGGCTTTCATGATATCAGCAATCTGACAATTAACTGACGATTAACTGCTTCCATCATTTCATTTGAAACAGTCAGCTATGGTGTGGATGATTCAGCAACTGGTGGAGTCACTGATTTTGTTGTTTTCTTTTGAAACTGTTGTAGAACATCTTCCATTACACTAGAAAAGTTTTCAGGAGCTGGATTCACTGTGACTTCCCCCTGAACAACTTTCTTCTTTTTCTTTGCTGCTAGGGATGCAATGGGTGTTGTAACACTTGAACTTCCAATTGCTGGTACTTTCTTCCCAACTACCAACAGATCTATCTCTCTGTCTCTCCTTTTCTTTGAATTATCTCTCTTAGCCATCGTCTTACATCTGGCTTTCTTTACTTTCTCACCAGCAACTGGAGATCCACCAAAATCAAGATTATCACAAGTCAATTCTAGATCTTGATCATCCAATTCTCTATTTCCCTGTTTTTTAGCTTCAACAGTTTCATCAATTCCTTCAATATCACCAACCACAGTGGACTTGGGTTTAGTGATCTTGATAGTTTCATCCCATGAATCCCATTCAGCTTCATCTTGAGTCTCTTCTGAATCATCAGACTCTTCATCAACTAACAACGTCTTCGCTTTCCCTTTACTTTTTACTGCTTTCTTCTTCTTAGGCTCAACCTCATCAACCTTCTATTTGCCATTTCCAGTCTTAGCACCTTTATTGACAACATGTCTTTTCCTTTTAGCAGACTTATCAACAGGAAATAAAGGGCTATAAGAGTCAGAATCACTCTTCTCATTCCTTGCTTGGTTTAGACCTGGATCCTTGTAACTAAGGGGGTGTTTGTTTTCTTTGAAAAAGCACTTCTAACCACTTATGTCTGCGCCGTGCAGACGCGGGCAGACATAAGGGACCAGCAGACCGTTTGTTTTTTAGAAGATGTCACACCTAAAAACCTCTTCCCCACCTCTTCCCTAAGCAGACATGGACCAACCTCTTTTTGCCTCTTCTCACAAAAACAAAACATAACACCCAAACCCTCTCATCCACCCTCATCTCCTTCCACCTCTCATCCTCTTCACCACCCAAACCCTACCCGCCACCCTGCTGCTCCGGCGCCGCCACTACCTTCTCCGGCCGTCGACCTCCTCCGTCCGACTCCTTCCTCCTCCGGCCTGTTTTCTTCCTCCTACGGTCTCCTCCTTCCTCCTACGGTCTCCTCCTTCCTCCTCCGGCCGTCTCCTTCCTCCTCGGGCCTGTTTTCTTCCTCCTCGGGCCTGTTTAGTTCCTCCTCCGGCCTGTTTACTTCCTCTCCGGCGCCGCCCTGAATCTGTAAGGTATTATTTATTTTTTTTCCAAAGTCGTTAAAGTTGTAGTTAAAGTTGTTATATATTTGTTATATGTTATTTTATTTTTCCAGATTTGTTAAATATTAAGGTATTATGTTATGTTTTTTTTTTCAGATTTGGTTATTTTTTTTTAAATCAGTTTTTTTTTTTTGTTGTTAATTGTTGTTCATTGTTGTTCAGATTTGTTAATTCGTTAGTTGTTGTTAAATTAGTTTTTTTTGTTGTTAAATCAGTTTTTTTTTCAGATTTGTTAACATCATACATGTTATTTTTTTTAATGTTCTTATGTGTCTATTTGTTGTTAATTGTTGTTCATATGTCAATTCTTGTTGTAGTTGATTTGGGATTGTTGTGGTGGTTCTATTGTGTAATGTAGTCGATTTGTTGTTAATTGTTGCTTAGATTGTTGTAGTAGTTCATGTTGTTGCTCATATGTTGATTCTTGTTGTAGTTGATTTGGGATTGTTGTGGTGGTTCTAATGTGTAATGTAGTCGATTTGTTGTTAATTGTTGCTTAGATTGTTGTAGTAGTTCATGTTGGTTTCTTGTTTGTTCATTAATAGAAATGGGAGAGAAACAACAATGGTGAACTGAGCATATAAAATGCTTATTAGAGACTTGCATTGAAGAGACAAACACGGTGGGTAGGAAAGGATTGAGAGCCCGATTCCATATATTAAAGAGGATGGCACCATTTCCGTTGGTTACGCAAAGGAATATCGTCATTGCATGTTTTGCGTTACATAATTTTATAAGGAAAGAGGGCTTCAGCGATGAGTTCTTTACAGAATACAATCAACCGAATGTGTCGTTAGGAAATAACAATGTGCACGTTGATGCTGATGAAGAAGAGGTTGAGGTACACGGTACTGCATCGGATCGAGAATATATGACCCAATTACGAGATGAAATTGCCGAGCAATTAATGCAAAGTACGGAACAAATTGCTTGAAAAAGTGTTATTGTTTTTATTTTAAAAAACGTTATTGTTGTTATTTCAGTGTTGTAGAACTATTATTTAAATTTAAATGTTGAAAAAATGTTATTGTTGTTATTTTAGTGTTGTAGAACTATATATTTTAAATTTCACCTTATTTCAGCAAACTGCAGAAGTTAAAAAACAAACAGTCTTCCTCTTGCAGACTGCAGACCTTTGGTCCACCTCTTCTCCTGCAGATGTCTGCAGATGTGGTCCGCAGACTGCAGACCTTTTCCTGCAGAAAAAACAAACAGCACCTAACATTACTTAAATGTCCAAACAGATTCTTATAAGGTGGCTTCAAATTATCAGGAACACCCTTCTAAGCTCTCATCCTACTCAAAGTTGTAATACTCATGTGAATTTGATATACAATCTGCACCGGATCTTTAATCAAGTTAGGATACTTGTGATCAAACACCATCTGAAGAAATCTTGGAAACCCTTCAAAACTTCCATCATATGTTCAAATATCATCCCAGAAACATTAAACGACTTGTTCAAGATCAGAGCAACAACCAACGAAGACATACTCTTTCTCAGCACATCGGTCCAAACAAATGTAGAATCACATGTAGTAAATACTTGAAATGTGGACACAGCTTTGCTTTGTGTACTAAGCAGTCGGTAGTCGGAGCATTGTAGTACATTCTAAGAAAACACTTCCTCTGCTCCATCCAAGTCAACTCAGTAGGATCTGTTGGAGAATCTTTCAACTGTAAAGCTTCTTGAATATTATCTTCAGTCACAAGAACAAAGTTTCCCTGAATGTAACTTTGAATTGCTAATTTCCCATCCCAGAAAGTAATCACCGCTTTCTCCTAGAAATTAACATGGTGATCTTTGTAAATTATCTTCGGGGTGGCAAGAGCATAGATAACTCTGCTTCTCTTTAAAAACTCAAGCATGCCTGAGAACTCAACATACTGCTTTACTTCTCCAAGAAATGCACAGCAGTTATGTACTGGTTCAAATATCAACTCCTTTGGTTCTTCTGGTTGCTCTGGAACTTGTACCTCATTCTCTGGGTTTTGTTGTTCAGCCATAATAACACTATAAAACAATAAAAAAAACAAACATGAAAATTTATCATAATCGGATAAAATTGAAATTTGGTCAAAACAATCCTTCATTCAACCCTATCGGGGGTTCGAATGACGAACATATTGTGTCGAATGAGAAATTCAGTTTGAACAAAAGACTTCATTCGACCTAGTTAATTTCATTCGACCTCAAATCAGCTTATTCGACTTTAAATTGTCTCATTCGACCTTATAAGGTTTCATTCGACCTTGGTAAAATGGTCGAATAAAGCTGTTTGGACTTCAAATTTCCCAAATCACAATTTAACCATGAAAAACATCACATTATTGTTCTAATAGATCTTAACATGGCCGATAAACATTAATCATTAATCAATTGAACCTATTAACCTATTATTGATGGTTTTCACACAAAATCTAGGGTTTATAAACTTCAAACAATCGATTAAGTTCATTAGGTTGTTTAAACACTGGATTTTGGCCTATTCTCTCCCTAAAACCATCGATAATGATTTTGAAATGGTCAATTGATGTCCAAACATTGTTAAAAGTTACTGATTAAGTGTTCTAGAGTTTTAAACTTCAACCATCGATTCCTCTCTGAAAACGAATCCATTACCTGTGATTTTTGTATGAAAAGGATCAGGAATAAACAAGGAACAATAATGAATGATCAAAAACACACGAGCAACAAGGTCTTGTTACAAGTGAAAATTTGAAAAATTTTTGTAAGGGTTCGAATGAGAAGATCCAGCTCTCATTCGACCTAACTAAAGGCTCGAATGAAAACCAGATGGCACGAATGAGAAAACTCACACAAACACTCTCATTCGACCTCATTAAAAGGTTCGAATCAAAGCACAAAACCTCCTTCGACCTAACGAAAGGGCGAATGAGATTTTGGAAATCTGAAATTTTTACCAAAACTCACATTCGAATCCCGATTTGTCAATTTTGATCATTTAAACCTTTATACATTCATCATTTATCATTTTAAAGATACAAAACTCAAATTGGTCTTTCAAACTTCAGAAAATGACCATCAATCACCATCGGTTATCGAAAATAACACAGAAATGTAAAAATTTTGGATTTTCTGAAATTTATACTAAAACACACCAAAAATCTTTTTGAGTTTTTGTATATTTTACATAAAATGAAAAATTTAAAGCAGTAAACATTTTGTGATTTTCGGTAAGAGGATCATATTAGTTTTTGAGAAATCTGATCACGTCATTGATCTTTGATATCTATTATCAGTAAAGACAATGTGTGATTGGGCAATTGCTGATATTGTTATCCACATAAGCTCACATGCAGACTGTTGTGTTGTGCTTTAAAATGATACGCAATTAGATGTATTAAAACAAACAGGCTTATGGTTCCCACGCACACGACATTCTCCCGTATCAAGGAATTTGCACAAAGCTTCATCGTAACGCGTGATTATGCCAGATGTTATCCGTTATATTACAAGATACAAAGCACAGAGGTGTACAGGTCAGCAAATCAATGCTACAGAGTAACATGTGCATAGGTACCAGGTTGAGGCTGATATCAATCATGATTATCATCATAGATATTATACGATGCATTAAATGATCTTTGATCATTATTATACATTAAGTACCTCAATTCGGTAACTTTCAGGATTTTGCATATAAGCTCTTTTAGCAAATATCTTGATTGAATCTAGGTCCGTAAATTAATACGACAAAAGATCAATCAAGATACCCCGGATAACAATTAACATAACGACCCGAAACCTCAGATTTTGGCAACCCTCTCAAACGAAATTACTGTACTAAGACCATATGCCCATGAGGTGTTCAGCCACTAGCGAGTAGTTCGTTATGTTTGTATCACTAAGGCACGCAATAATAAGTCTACGAAGCCTACCAGCACATCACACAAAATCAACACACGCCTTATATGTAGCAATACAATTCTTTAGCATGTGTCAGATCCCCACTGATGTACTATCATTTCCTTTTTTTCTCCTGGAAAATCATTTTTTTTTTTGGTTTTTTGATTTTTATGACTTTTTGGATTTTTCAATGTTTTTGGTTTTTCTGAAAATAAAGACTCCCCCTGAAATTAAAAACATATTTTTGGGTTTTTGATTTTCTGAAAAAGTAAAACTAAAACTTAAAAAATTTGATAAACCGAGGTGACGATTAGTCTTGTTTTTCTTTAATACCATTAGCTCTTAGCAAAAATTCAAATCTTGATTTGTCAAAAGCATTGGTAAAAAGATCAGCTCTTTTATATTCAGTGTCGGTTTTGACCATATCAATCAACCCTTTAGCATAGCAATCATGAATAAAGTGATACTTAATCCGGATGTGCTTAGCCTTAGAGTGATTGACTATGTCTTTAGTGAGTGCTATGGCAGCTTCATTGTCACAATGAATTGGGGTTTTAAGATATTGCAAACCGTAGTCCCGCATCTGCTGTTGAATCCACAAAACCTGTGAGCAGCAACTCGAGGTTGCCACGTATTCGGCTTCACAAGTAGATAGTGCAACTGCTATCTGCTTTTTGCATTGCCAGGTCACGAGCCTGCTCCCAAAGAATTGACATCCAGCCGTTGTGGATTTACTGTCTTTATCGCAACCGCCATAATCTGCATCACTGAAAGCAACAAAGTCAAAATTATCATCATTAGGGTACCACAGTCCACGCGAGGGAGAACCCTTCAGATATCTCAGGATTCGTTTGACAGCTGTAAGGTGACTCTGTTTCGGCTTCGATTGGAATCTAGCACAGAGACATGTTGCAAACATTATGTCTGGACGAGATGCAGTCAGGTACATCAAAGATCCGACGATGTCTCTATACGTGAAGGGATCTATAAGCTCCCCCTTAGCGTCAACTCCAATCCCGTGATTAGGTTTAATTGGGGTGTCCATAGGCTTTGGATCTTCCATCTGGAACCGGCTCAAGACTTCAGATACATATTTCGTCTGGTGAATAAAGATGCCCGTTGGCAATTGATCCACCTGCAAGCCTAGGAAAAACTGCATTTCCCCCGTTGCGCTCATCTTAAACTTTTCCTGCATGACTCGTTCGAATTCTCTGCATAAAAGCTCATTAGTAGAACCAAAAATAATGTCACCAACATATATCTGAACAAGAAGCAAATCACCCTCTGTTCTTTTTGTGAACAAGGTACAGTCTACCAAACCTTGTTTGAATCCTTTGGAAACAAGGTACGTACTCAGCTCCTCATACCATTGTCGTGGAGCTTTGTGCAAACCATACAGGGCTTTGTTGAGTTTATAGACCTTATCCCGGTGGATAGGATCTTCAAAACCTAGTGGTTGACCAACGTATACCTCTTCCTTGACTACACCGTACAGAAAGGCACTCTTTACATCCATCTGATACACCTTGAACTTCTTGTAAGAAGCATACGTTAGAAACATACGAATTGCTTCTATACGCGCAACCGGTGCATAAACTTCATTGTAATCTATTCCTTCTGTTTGACTAAATCCCTGAACGACCAATCGAGCTTTGTTTCTGACAATAACGCCTCGATCATTCTTTTTGCACTTGAAAACCCACTTAGTGCCAATTTTCTTCTGGTCTGGTGGTAAATCTGTCAGCGGCCAGACTTCGAGTTTCTGAAACTATAGTAATTCCTGCTACATAGCTTCAACCCATGAATCATCTTGTAAAGCATCCTTGTACGTCTGCAGCTCCACCTGCGAAACATAACAAGCAAAAGACCAGTCATTTTGACATCCTGATTTCTGTATTTTAGCATACAGGGCTAGGGCTCCAATGTGATAATGTGAAGTTGCACGTCTGAGTTGTCCTCTTGTCATGACCTTGCTACCGGGATCACCAATAACTTGCTCAAGCGGATGAATCTGATGAATCTGATGAATCCGAGATTCCGGATGATTAGGAACTTGAATTCCCGTTTGAGTAGTCAAATTCTCTGCCATACCCAGATCATCACCCGTATTTTATGAAGATGCCCCATCTGGATTTGGATTCACTGGTGGTTCCTCCGTCTTCCGATTCACTGAAAACTTCATCATCGTCTTCCGATTCTGATGAATCAATAGTAGTAGAAGCTTCTTGAAAAATCTCTTCTTCATTAGCAGGAGCATTGGTATCATTAGAAGCTGCTGGAGGAGTTACGGTGATCGGACGCACCAACGGTGAAGTCACTGCGTTCTCACACTTGTAATATAAACGTAGTACAACCTCTTCAACCAAGCGATCTATATTGAATGACTCAAAGAAATCTTTATAATCAAACATCCAATCGGGCCCACTTCCTTGAACATTTTGAGTGTAGCGTTGAACTTCCACATTCGCCCACTCTTCAACTTGTCGAGTTCTTTTGTTAAATACACGTTTAAGTGGTGTCGCATATCTAACAAATAACCCTCTTCTGCATTCGATCCAAACTTCTCTGTAGGATTTAACATTATACAAGGTGCCCCGAAAGGTTCTAGATACTCTAAGTTCGACTTTCTTCTATTAAGCAGTTCATAAGAATTTTTGCCAAACTTCTTCACTGTTAATACACGATTCAAGGTGTAACAAGCTGCGTAAATTGCTTCATTCCAAAACATCACTGGAAGTTTGAGTCCGCAAGCATTGTCCTAGCCATTTCTATTAGAGTCCTATTTTTGCGTTCTGCAACACCGTTCTGCTGTGGAGTGTATGGTGCACTATACTCATGATGAATTCACTATGAATTCTTTTGATCTTTAAACCATAGATATTTTCCAACCGGTTAAACAGAACCTTCAGATTATTAAACGTCTCACTTTTGTGTTGCATGCACATCACCCACGAGAATCTTGAGTAATCGTCTGTAACCACAAGACAGTAAAGCTTTCCATGATGACTCTTACGCTTGACAGGTCCGAAAAGATCCATATGCAAACGTTCAAGTGGCAATTCTACAGAGTTTACTTTCTTTGGTTTGTGGGACTGTTTGTCTTGTTTGCCTTTCTTGCAACTCACACATTTGTCGTTCAAATGAAAAGGCTTCACATTAACACCCTCTACAAGCCCGTTCTTCACCAAATGATTTATCTTTCTTAGGTGAATATGCCCCATCCTTCTGTGCCACATAATAGATTCTTTTTTGTAGCTTTGGATAGAAAACACGTGACTTGTACCTGAGTTGTGATTGCCTTGCTCATATCAAGAATGTACAGACTGTTCACTCTTGGAGCTTTTAAAATGATCCACTCTTTTGGAATGACGAAACCGGGTTTAAGAATGTAGCAAGATTTATCATCAAAGTGAACAGAAAACTGCTTATCACAAAACTGACTCACACTCAGCAAATTATAATCAATTTGCTTCACATAAGATATCCTCTCAAAACTCACGATTCCATTACTAACACTGCCTTCCATCGTTATGTAACCTCCTTTATTTCCCGCAAACTCTGCATAGCCACCATTAATATTCTTGATGTCAAAGAGTAACGTCAAATCTCTGGTCATGTGCCCAGAAGCTCCACTATCGATAATCCAAAGACTGTTAACAGGGCCAGCTGGAGCTCCCTACACAAATCAAAAACAAGATTAGTTTTAAACAGGGACCCAAGCCTATTTGGTCTTGGGTCTTTGAATGTTAGCTTTCAAATAATCACTCTCACAAACATTTGGTTTAAAATCAACCTTTTTCTGGTCATTCAAACCTTTCTCATTTTGAGTTTTGACATTAGCAGATGATGTAGAAGCACCTGGAGAACCCGTTGGTGTCCAAAATTGTTCTGAACGTTTAAGAATCCTTATCTGAGATTTTTGTGTCCCAGTAGGTTTCTTTGTATCGTTCGAAAATGAAACTTTCTTGGTTACCTTATCTGACTTAACAGATACAGGTCCAACTGATGACTTCACAGCCGGTTTTGGATAAACCTTTTGTCTGTCATTAGTTGAGTTCACCATTGGTTTCTTCAACTGTTTCTCCATGGAAATTCAGTTTCTGTTATGATAGACAATTGGACGATTTTCCCTCTTATGATAAAAACGATTTTGGTTATAAAATGATTGCCTTTGAGGAACAAACTGTCTTTGTGGAAAATGTTGTCTATGATCATCAACCGAATTCCTATAATTCTGCTTTCTCTCAACTTCGTGCCTCTTATGTCTCACATATGGGCAGTGATCAAGTAAATGCCCTCTCTCCCCACATTTGAAACATGCACGGTACTCTTCAAAGACATTCTTAGAGTTAGGCTTAGCAAATGAATTGACCAGGTATTGATCATCAACACACTTTCGCCTTAAACTCATTGGAGCGGGCTCCTTTGAGTAAGCCGGTTCAAAAAATCCGTTAACCTTGTCTTTTGGCTTAATGAATTCAGTGACATGAACCTTTGGTTGTTGTTTTGAATTATCTCCATACAGTCTCTGAATTAATTCAGGAGGAATATCATTTATCCTTTCGTGTTTAGGAAACCAAATGGTACTCTCTTGCCAGATTTTCTCAATTTTTGAATAATTGGCAAACTGTATGGGATATTCATCATCTGAGATTATCTTATCGGATCCTTCCATCCGATAGAAAAACTTTACTGGTTTGTCAACTGATTCATTTTTTCTCATCTTTCTTAACTGTCTAAATCATTTTGTTTTCTGTTTTCTGAGGATGTGAAACCTGAGAAAGAGAGCTAGTCTCATTTGTACGAATGTGATTTTCCAATGGAATCTCAACATCTTTCTTAGGTTCCTCATCTTCAGTATATGAATCATTAGTTACTGCGACCACTCCCTCATCATTCAATCCAAGTATCGATCTCACATCGGAATTTGGATCTCCAACACTTGAGGTGTTAGATTCATTATCCGATGAGGAATCCGATTTTACTGAAGTCCCCGGTGTTACTGAATTCAAATTGTGATTTTCAAATAACACTGGAGAAGGAACAGATTTATAGTTTGCACTACTGGATTGTGATGTTTCCTCAATAATGTGGTCCAAAACATACGCTATATGTTTGTAACTTTCTAACTTCTTGTTGACTTTTTCAGCAAAACACTTTATTTTAGCCATTTCTAATTTAGTTTATTCAATTTCATTGATGTAATTATTAATGGCTGTTTGTTTTAATGAAAGAGTTTTAGTTAATTCAGAAACATCCTTTTTATAACCTTCAAGTGTTTTGTTGATATAAAGTTCGTCCTTACGATAAGATTGAATGACGATTCTAGCACTCTCACGCTGAAGCTTAAGTTGCTTGAATTCTTCAGTCAATCTATCACAAGTACCACAATATTTATCACTAGTCATATCAGTAGTAGAGTTGGAACTTACCTGTTTAGGCGGATTTGTCATGGCCATTAATGCAATGTGAGCCTCCTTCCCAGCAAAGAACTTAGAATAATCAATCTTCGTGAAAGCATCATCCACTATGCATGATTTCTTCGTCATCAAGAAGTCTGCTTCGGCTAGCAATTGGTCAATATCATCATCCAGAGAATTAACACTAACTTCCGAATCAGATTCACTCTCTGAGTCAGAGCAGACAGATTCTGGTTCATCAGAGACGTTAGCAACGGAGTCAATAATAGTCCCTGAAACCTTTTCAGCACTTGTCTTTTCAATTTTTCAGCAACAGAAACTAGAACCTCTTCAACAATCTCCTCAATCACAACTTCATAAACTTTCTCAGATTCCAAAACATCATCATCAATCACCGACTCCTCTAAAACCATCTCTTTAGCAAGACATGCTACATTACCACTAGTAATCTCTTCAACTCCCAATTGAATAGAAGTCCAATCATAACCCCCATCCTTCTGAATCACCAAGGCCTGATTCTGGTTCTCATTTTGAGGTTGGCTGTTTGGTGTAGAAATAGGAATAATGGTTCTGGTTGGGTTAGATGTGGTTTGGGTGTGAGTTTGGTTGGTAGGTGTTTTGTTGGTTTTGGTAATTGTTTTGTTATGGATAGGTGTTATTATTTTGGCTTTGGTAGGTAACATGATTTTGTGATTGACGATTCTGATAGTTGGATTTAAATGGATTCCTGTTACCTTGTTGCATTGGTTGAGTACATTCTCTCTTGAAATGACCTCGAGTTCCACAATTGAAACAAGTTACCTTAGCTTTGTTGAAGCCATATGTAGTATTTGGTGAGGTAGCAAGATCAGTTCTTCCAGTCTTCTCGATAAACTCAGTAGCTCTCCTCATCACACTTGCAAATGCCCATTGAATGTCGATCAGTTCCATTTCTTCCTTATCGATCTAAGCATAGTCTTCATTTGTCAGATTGTTGTTGCCTATCTGACTTGCCACTAGTCCATTGTATGAAGCGACCATTGCTAAGACTAAAGCAATGTGTTGTTGTGCCACTTCTATAGTTACATTGTTCATGTTGGAAGTTTCCAACACAATCGGACTTTGGCTTGATGATGCTTCTGTCATTGGAGGAGCATATTGTTGTTGTTGAGGTGTGTTCATAGATGATGTATAACAAGCAGCAGACATCTGGGGTTGAGTTGGTATGTAAGAGTTTCTTGTGTAGGAAGTTGGTGTGTAAGTTGGTGTGTAGGTTGGTCCTGCTGCAAGATAATTGATTGGGTTTCTTTGTGGTTCAACAACATTGGAAACACAAGCAATATGAGGTGCAACGCTTCCACCCACTGATGAACTAGACATAGAGCAAGATGATGTAGCATGATACAGTTCCGTTTTTTGTGGAAACTGTGCTCTTTTAGCTTTTCTCTTCTCCTCCATCTCTTTGTTCTCCAACTTTTGTATGAATTCATTGATGGTCCAATAAGCATATGCATCTTTTTCCTTCAAAACCTCAACATGTTGACTCCAATATGGAGGCAACGAGTCAGCAAACTTGTCCACCAATTCAGTCATTGGAATCTTGATCTCATAGTTTGAAAACTCTGATAATAAATGACAATATCTTGGAACAAGTTCTTTTAATGTTTCATTCCCAGCATAACTGAAATTCTCAAACTCCTTCTTCAACTCTTCCATCCGAAATCTTCTTGTCTTCTCATTACCATCATGTCTATTCTTCAACACATCCCATAACTGCTTCGAGGTAGTACATGAACCAAACTGATGCAGTAAATCTGTAGTCAATGCTTATGACAGTTGTGAAAATGCTTTCTTCTCAACAGCAAACCTCTTCTTCTCATCATCTTTCAACTCTTCAAGTGGAATTGGGATATCTGTGTTTTCAAGCATTGGAGCATTGTATCCCTTCATGATCATTTGCCAAGCTTCTCCTCTATAACACCCTGAACTGTTCTAGTAGAAAATACGCAGCGGAAATATGAACCAGAAAATTTCTTGCTTTATAAAAACAGTTTGAATGTTTTGAAAACCATATCCACAATATATTATTGGTGTTACACATTTATTGTTTCTTATCACATTCAATATTACTAATCTTTATTAAATTACGTGACTGCGACCCTGTACAATCCGCGTCCTCGCTCGATCTCCACACTTTCCTTCCTTTGTGAGGTAGACAAGACAACCTGCAATCACTACATAACCATTTTATTAGTTCATTACGTGACTTCATGAAATTACTCACAAAATGGAAATAACATCCAACAATACTCAATGATCATGTTCAAACGCCTTTTGCAACTTCGGGTCTGATATATGGATCCTAACCTCCAATTTTCATGCACTCATTCCTACATATCTGCATCTTTATTATCATTCTCATAACAAAGGTTAATAACACTACAACATATATCTGCGTATAAATCCCATACACAAGTTATCTTGACCCGTCATACTATTCTTCCTTCATGTATTCTCTAGGACAAAAATAACGTTTCCGATCCTATACTGAATCTACACATAACGACCAATCTTTACATACATAACACTCTCCCGCATTCCCGGGTATAAGTACATATGCATACATCACATTACTCAATCACAAAAGCGTAATAAATCTACTTACCGTACTTGTTACCGTATATACACACACATATCAATCTAATTAAATACACATGCATCATTCCGTATTTGTGCCATATTTGCAAATCTCGGGTTTGTTTCATGTTTAAACGACCTTCACTTTCATTTTCATCTTTGTTGACCCGTTTATCCCAACTAACTTCTTTGTTATGTGGTGAACTTTACTTGTTCACTAACATCATCTATTCACTTGTCTTACTATAAATTGCCATTTCATTCTTAGTTTCCCATTCTACATTTATACATAAATATACAATTGCTAAGCCAAGAATTTAGTTCATAAGCCACTTACCTTTGCCCCTAGGAGTGTTGTCATCCATTCCATCCACATGACTCGTTGTCTTCCAATCCATGCCATTCCTACTTTAACAAGTAAAACTTGCAAACTATTAGAACACATAACGGGTCATTCACTTCCTTTAATACCCAATTATTACTCACCCATCTCATTATATGTGTGCTTAATCATTCTACCATTCTTTCTAGTAATCGGGTTAACTCCGCCCATTTGACCCATAATCACCCATTTATGTCTAATGAAAACATATGGGTCATTTTCACCATAAATCCATGACATTTTACTTTAATTAACCAATTTAACCAACATATATAAGTTTCAGGTACAATCCAACCCATTTAAATCAATTCTCCCAAGTGACCCGTTTTGGTGATTCTCCCATTATTGACATAACCAACTATTTCAAGACATTATGATAACACACAACAATTTAATCCAACGAATGAGTTCATCAAAGTTTATACCCACTTATCTATCCTTGCATGATTATCATTCTTAAAACACTTGTGAATTTTGTTACATAAATGAAAGTTAACTTTACGAAACACTTACAAATGCGAGTAAAGGTCAAAACCATATCAAACGAACTCCGATTGAGGTGATTTAGGAGTCTATGGAACCATCCAGGCGAGATCTACAACCCATACTAGTATCCGCCACCTGAAACCATCACCGTTGTCGTCAAAACAGCAAAACAGTGGCTGGAAAACACTTTTTCGAGCTGCTGTCTTCTGGTCAGTAGAAACCCCCTTTTCAGGACACCAATTGAAAAACCCACCGTTGGATGTGATCGTCTATATGTGCTAAAGCTTCTGTCAAAATTTGAGAACGATCCGACGGTCCAATCTCCGGAAAATGTCATTTTAAGACAGCTAGAAAACCCAAAAACGGGATTTTTGGACTTGGATGATGGTCTCTCTCTCTCTCTCTCTCTCTCTCTCTCTCTCTCTCTCATACTTTCTCTTTCTAAAACTTGGGGGAGGGGCATGAATGAACCAAAAACCTAATCCCCATCCTTTTATACAACAAGGTTTGCCAATTGACACAACCTACCCCTTAAACTTTTAAAAGATTATAAACAAGTCCACATACTTTGTTAATATTCAAAATGTGCCAATATAACATAATTCCCACATCAGCACTTACTAGTGAATTTATGTGCTCATATTTAGTACACAACTCGCTTCTAGTTCACAATTAAGTAACTTATCCAACACATGGTAGGCATCAAGCCAATCAAGTATAGAGTAAAATCTTAATTCTACCAAATCATACCTTCAAACTACATTTCCACATGGATTCTGTTAAAAACATATTCCTTATGTTAGTTTAGTAACTTACATCAAGTATCACATCCCATTCACATCTGTTAAGTTCTTGCATATAATTTCACACATCACCATCATCACCTAAGCATTTCATCAAAAACTTGGTGTACGTACAACATTCTAAGCATATTATACAAGCTCTTAATTAATACATGCATTCAACCAAACACATAGTGACCTTCAATCATGACCACTTTCAACATGAATTCCATCCAACATACATTTCTACATGTTAATTGGAAGATCATTTAACAACATCGAATCATCAACTACACTTTATTTCTTCCATTACATGGATTCTAACATTCATTCTTCAAACCTTCAAAATAAGCTAAACATTCAATTTCTTTAACTAGGTTAATCATTCTATCTAATTATTTCATGCAATAGTACAGAATAAACATACTTATAAATAAGTACAATCATGATAATCCTATGGGGGTGGGAGTGAAATGCGGTAGCCAAAGAGCCAATGGAAGCTCTCAGCCTCTGCTCCATATCCTCCAATCGTTGCTCTAACGCTGAAACCCTATTCTCTGCCTCCTCACGATGTTGCTCTGCCTCACGTGCATGTGCACTAAGATCTGCCAAAGTGCACAACACTGGGTCTTGGACCCTACCCCCTAGGTAGAAGTCATCCTCTATCTCCTGAGTCCTCTCGCAGATAGCTCGCAACTAAGTGTCATGGCATCTAACCGTATCTCTCAGGGAGTAAAGAGCATGATGAGCCGGGAACGACCCAAGTCTAGTGGGCAGAGGGTCGCCAGAGGATGGCTGAGATGGTCCACCAACCTCATATGTAGAAGGAAGCTCATCATCAAAATCATCATTCGCTGTGCACAAAGAATCCATCAATAGTAGGCACACAGGTCCTCTTGCATGCCTGAGATCTCCTCAATAGCTTCTTCCTGGGTGGCTCTGGATCTGTTGGCGCTAGTGGAGCAACTAGAGCAGGCGGAGAGTGAGCTCGCTTCCTGGGCATCCTATACCCCTCGAACCACCCCTCGAACCCTAACCGGTGGCAATCTCTAACCCCGAATCCAAGCTTTGTATCCCTGAAGTTGAACCGATGACAAATAGAGGTGATGTTCTACCTTAAGTTTGTTTAAAGTTCAAATATTTGTATGTTTATGATTATCTTTTTTAGTGTGGTTACCAACTGACCATTAAAAACAATACGAGTAAGAAATTGTTCATTAGATATACAATGATACATATGTTTTCTTCATATATGTAAGATTCAATCGTTTGAATTTAATGATGAAAAGCATTAGTGAATTTTTTTGTCAGGAGGTGTGGGATCAGTGATGCAGCTGAAAAATAATAATTGCATCCGGTCCTGTATAAGTTGGATTGTTGTTTTATAGTCGAATTGCACGTGTATGTCATTTTTAATCCGATTAGTAGTGGCCTTAGAGTAAAAAGTGACCATATATTCATGTTTCTATCAACTTGGTACCTAATAATATCATCATTTACTAGTTTCTTGAATAAAGAACATTTGATTTCATTCTTCCAATCTGCATAATTTACAATCGAATGAGAAAATTTGGCCTGTGTATTTGAGCATATTTGATTTGAAAACCTTTATTCTACATTTTTGATGACATAAGAAAAATATATAATTAGTATAAAGAAACAAATTGTTCATTGAGCACAGATGCGGAGAGATCTTAACCATAGCATAAGTTTGTGTCACCTACTTTTCATGTTGTGCCAGATTTTATAGTTTTATGATAAGATTTCATATTTAGAGGTCCTTAATAATGCTCTTCGACAATGGTTAAGAATTTGTATAGCATAGATAATACTGAATCTAAAATATCTACGCATTTTTTTATGTTGCATTTCTTTTACTTTAAGGAGGTATTATGGCAAACAAAGGCAAAGAAAATCAAAGTTTACAAGGACAAGAAAATACGTATTTGAAAGTGATATTCCCAAATGATCTTGTTTAAGCCTTGAATTGATATAAAAATAGAGACGGGTGAATTTGAGCCAAGAACAAACAACTAATATAAGAAAGATAGATAGATATTGGATTGAACAAAGAGAACTTTCATTGAATGTAATAAACAAATGACAAGATAATCACCCACCCCGGGTGAGCTCCCCCGGGGTGGTGGCTCCAAAATACACACCCTTCTATGGTGTCTAGTGTCCTATTTATAGATCCTGAGCCTTGTCCTCCAAGCAAGCCGCCACTTGCTTGGAAAACTACTAAAACGTGTGAGTACTTGGCTGAGTACTTAACTAAGTGCTCAGTGTGAGTACTTGGCTGAGTACTTAACTAAGTGCTCAGTGTGAGTACTTGGCTGAGTACTTGCCTAAGTACTCAGTGTGAGTACTTGGCTGAGTACTTGACTAAGTGCTCAGTGTGAGTACTTGGCTGAGTACTTGCCTAAGTACTCAGTGTGAGTACTTGGCTGAGTACTTGACTAAGTGCTCAGCCCACTGTGTGAGCACTTGGAAAACTTGCTTGTATTTGATAACATCATTCTCTAATTTGACCCAACAATATTCCCCCGAGAATGATGCTATCAATTCTTCATATGATCCTTAAAAGTATATCTGACACTGTCTTCGAATCTTCACAAATCGGCTAAGCACCCAAATTCTTCATTGTTTTTTCCCCCGCAAATATAGACCCTCCTAATTAATTCGAGACTAAAACTCAATCAGCAACTTCCACTTCGTGTAAGCTTTATGCTCGATTGATCATCTCTAATATAATTGGCATGAGATAAAGGTTAAAACCTCCGAATGATTGAAGTAGTGTAAACAGCTTCATAGTCTAAGTGCTCAGCCCACTGTGTGAGCACTTGGCTGAGTACTTGCCTAAGTGCTCAGCCCACTGTGTGAGCACTTGGCTGAGTACTTGACTAAGTGCTCAGCCCACTGTGTGAGCACTTGGCTGAGTACTTGACTAAGTGCTCACCCCACTATGTGAGCACTTGGCTGAGTACTTGACTAAGTGCTCAGGGATGACACACACAAGTATGCAGCATCCGTACAGCTTTGCTAGAATAAGACAATCATGCACAACTCCCAAAAAGAATAATCATTATCCAATCATTGTAAACCCTAGGAGTCACAAATGCTCATCAGCCGCCATCTTATTTCTTCATATAAGTGCTCAAAATTTATCCACGAACAAGTACTCAACATTCAAGATATGAAACAAGTACTCAAGATATGAGACAAGTACTCAAGATATGAAACAAGTACTCCAGATATGAAACAAGTACTCAAAATTTGAAATAAGAACTCAAACTATGAAATAAGTACTCAAAATAAGTACTCAAAATTTGAGATAAGTACTCAAACTATGAAATAAGTACTCAAAATAAGTACTCAAAATTTGAGATAAGTACTCAAACTATGAACTAAGTACTCAGAATCAAGAAATAAGTGCGCAAAACATGAAATAAGTGCGCAAAATATGAAATAAGTGCGCATAATTCAAGAAATAAGTGCGCAAAACATGAAATAAGTGCGCAAAACATGAAATAAGTGCGCAAATTGATGAAAAATCTTCAACAGAAATCAGATTGAACGGCGAATTTGTAGATGGTTAAATCCCAAATTCGAGTACCAAGCTCTGATACCAATTGATATTCCCAAATGATCTTGTTTAAGCCTTGAATTGATATAAAAATAGAGACGGGTGAATTTGAGCCAAGAACAAACAACTAATATAAGAAAGATAGATAGATATTGGATTGAACAAAGAGAACTTTCATTGAATGTAATAAACAAATGACAAGATAATCACCCACCCCGGGTGAGCTCCCCCGGGGTGGTGGCTCCAAAATACACACCCTTCTATGGTGTCTAGTGTCCTATTTATAGATCCTGAGCCTTGTCCTCCAAGCAAGCCGCCACTTGCTTGGAAAACTACTAAAATGTGTGAGTACTTGGCTGAGTACTTAACTAAGTGCTCAGTGTGAGTACTTGGCTGAGTACTTGCCTAAGTGCTCAGTGTGAGTACTTGGCTGAGTACTTGCCTAAGTACTCAGTGTGAGTACTTGGCTGAGTACTTGACTAAGTGCTCAGTGTGAGTACTTGGCTGAGTACTTGCCTAAGTACTCAGTGTGAGTACTTGGCTGAGTACTTGACTAAGTGCTCAGCCCACTGTGTGAGCACTTGGAAAACTTGCTTGTATTTGATAACATCATTCTCTAATTTGACCCAACAGAAAGCTAGGCAATTGAGGGTTCAAGAAAACAAAAAAATAATGGAACATTTCGAATTGAAGAACATTTCAAATTCTTTGACAAGCTTGGTATAAAGTCAAAAAACAAAGAACAAGAAAGTGAAACGAGGTTACCAAAATGTGAGAGATGCAGACTATATCCCTGGTAATGGTGATGATAGTGAGGAAGAATACCAAGAAGTTGATATAAATGATGAAGTATCCAGAATGGTAATTTGATTATTATTTTTTATTATAAACACTCGTTTCTAATAAAGATGGCTTTGTTTTAGCATCATAGTTCGCGATATATTGCACCAATGTCCTTGAATAAAATTGCTAAATTAGCAAAGCAACATCGAGTGATCGCTCCAAAAATCTCGGATTCAAACACGATTAAAGAGAACCATTCTAAAGCAACACTTAGCATGGGTGAATTAATTACACATAATACAAGGACAAGGCAAATGGATGTAATCAAACAAAATTTGGAAAAGTCTACTAGTATTAAACGTGGAGTAAAGAAACATTTGGTTCTAGTTGATGAGGATGAGGATGATGAGGATGATAACACCTTTCAAGGTATCATATTTTGCGATATCAATGTTTACTAGTTATTAGTTATAACAAAATCACTCGTACAAATACTTTTTATATTAATGTACTCTTATATGATTTTGAATGCTAATGAGGTAAATATGGAACCCTCAGGTTTGGAGGAAGATGGAAATGATGGGTGTATTCTGGGATCTAAAGGTATATATGTTTAGTGATTAAGATGGTTCAATTTTTTGTTGTATTGTTTTTGAAATTTTTATTTGCTGATAGCGTTGTATTTAATAATGACAAGGTTATGTTGAACATGATGATGAATATGATGACATGGATCTTGCTAAATCTACAAATAATGATGATGAGATACAAGGGGATGATTGCCATGATGATTTGGAAGATGAGGACGATGCATTAGTTCAAGATCAATTACATCGCCCCGAGTTAGAAAAGGCAATAGGTTCGGTTTAACTATTATACCATGATTTTTTATTGATGTTGATTATATACGTATATTGTATATATAACACATACTTATATAATGTATGCTTGATTTCAGAAATATCCAAAACTAAAAAAAAGGACCAACAATGATGCATCTTGTGCACACACGTAAAGAGCGAGAGGTCATTATATGTAATGAATTTGGACAAGCCCATCGGACCAGCAACAGAGGAGAAGGATACAGTCGGAAAATTCTCTTGATTTTTGGGTACAATAGCCCATAACTATAGTTATGCACCTTTGACCTATACTTCATGGCATAAGGTGCCACATAAAGATAAAATATGGGAGTATGTCTTGGTAAGGTTTTAAGTAGTTTATTTTCTATTTCTTAAATTTATTTTTTTAAACTAAATTTAAACCTTTTTAAAGGAAAAATACGATGTGCCCATTGCCGCCAAAACTTGGGTTTTAAAGACCATTTGAAGCGCCTATAAGCGACACAAATGTATGTTCAAGAAAAAACACTTCTATCGATATAAGGACAACAAAACAAGATTGATGAATCGACCAAAAAACATTCCAGTTGAACATTTCTCGCAGTTGTTGAGGTTGTGGAGTATCAAAGATGTGGAGGTAATTTTCTTGGCAATTTATCTATTACTAGTATTTGTTATTTAGAGTTATTTATTAGTTGAGTCGTTTATGTTAATGTGTATCAGAAGCTTTGTTTGCGGGCTAAGGAAATTCGCATGTCTCAAAAGAATTTGCACACAACCGGCCCAAAAAGTTTCGCCAGAATTCGTGAAGAGACGGTAATATGTCTTGGTTTTGCTTGTGAATAGTGTTTTTTAATCTTCAAGATTATGATTTGATTCTGATTTTTTTAATACATGTATGTTACCATGAATACAAAGAAATGATGACCCAAACAAGGAATTACCTAGTTTAGCCAAAGTTTTTGAACGTACACGAAAAAGGACCGAAGGGCGTACATATCTTGATACATATGATGACACTACAATGAAAATTGTAAGTTTTTTCTAGTTTTTCATTAAGCATTTTGCATTAAGTATACCGTATGTGTTGACTTTAAATAAATTCACACGGAGACACATCTGATGAAGGTGGTGTGTCCTTTTTTTAGCAATTCTGTAAGTGAGTTTTAAGTTTGCACAAGTGTTGCTTGAATGTTGAATCTGTTGTTCCCTTGTTTTCATGTCTTTTGATTTAAGATTGTATAAGAAGTGATATTATGTTTGTTTGGTGCTCTATTTTGTTTGTGTATATCATAAGTTCTTGTAATTGTTTAGTATTGCTTTTAGATTCGATAACATGCATCCATGGTGTTCCCTCGTGTTGTTTATAGGTTCATTGTTGATGTTGACTTTTGTATTTTGTTTTGTATAAATTGTTTTCTCTTAGTGTGTTCACGTTTATTTGTCTACTATGAAATAAGTGCATAATGATGTTTCTAATGTCCTTGGATTCCATGTTTAGAGAGTTATATCGGTGTTGCATGTGGTTTTTGGTAAGGTTGATTATTTGATGTTTTTGAAGTTAATTGTGCTCGTGGTAACATGGTGGCATGAACTGATAGGCTGCAGTTTGCGGAGTTTTTTGGGGATAGTTATAGTTGTGTTTATTCATGTTTTATGAGCCATCTTTTAAAATGGGTTGTTCTTTGTACACTTTCTTGTTAGTTGTGATAGTTTTGAGTGTGAAAGTTGTGTGTACAGATTTGGGCAGAGTAGGATTAAAAGAACAGGAATGAATGTACCTCTGTAGCTTGTATTTGCTAATGGTTGTTTATATAATAAAGTTCCGTCTGTGAAAACAAAAATGGTGGTACAATAAGGAACTTGTATTGTTGATTTATTGGCTACATTTTTGGTATTTTATTATTATTCTCTTTTGAACGAACAAATGAACAATTACAAGCCTTCAGAAGATGGAAGTGATTTGGTCGATCCTTTTACGGCTGTCATGAACAAGGAGTATGATGGGTACCTTCGACTTTATGGTAGAGGTGCTACTAAAAAAATGATAAAAAAAAGATGGATAACAGTGGGAACAATACATGATTCCGGGTGGTCTTAGGGAATCATTCAAAGTGGGCATTGAAGTTGAAAAAAAAATAATTGCTTGAAATGCGAAAAGAAATTGAAGCAGACCATCAAAGGAAAAAAGCTGAGATAGAAGCCCTGCAGAAAGAGAAAAAAGTTAAGCTAGAAGCTACGCTGCGAAGTATTATGGAAAAACTACCTATTGGAGTACTTAGAGATCTTAGGGATGAGTAGAAGGTTTTCATTACTTTTTATCGTTGTAGTTAGTAACTTTTTATATTACCTTGTTATTTTTAGTTTGAACATGTGTTAAATTACGATATAAGATTATCTACTGTATTTATGTTATTATATTGTTGGTGCCATTGAGATATTATTTTATAATAAAGGAAATTTTAGTACTTCATACACTAATGTTATAGAGTTGCATTTGACAGTAACATGGTTGCAGTTGTAACTTAAATCTTAAAAAAGTGTTGCATTTGATGTAAAATAAAGGTTGCAAATTTGTACTAACAAATAATAATAGTTGCATTTGAATTTAGCAAAGGTTGAATTATCGTGTAAAAAATGTTGCATTTTAAAAAGGTTGCATTTAAATATTAAAGGCAACTTTTTCCAAAAAGTTGCATTACCTAATAAAAAGGTTGCATTAGACCTAATGCAACCTTTTTAAGGCCTAATGCAACTATTTGCTAGGGTTCCATTAGCTTCATTTTCTTGTAGTGATTTAAACAAAAATAGTAAAAAATATTCGGAAATAGTAAGAAATAATCGAGAACAGATAGTAGTTTCCGAAAAACAGATCCAAATCAAACAATATCCGAAAACAAATTCTCAAATAAGAGAAACCGGAAACCAATGCAATTCGAGAATTAAGATTTTAGTCCGAGAACACTAAAATCCAAAACCAAGATTCGAGTCTGAAAACCTCAACCTCTAACGTGTATCCAAGAACTACAAAATTACAGAACTGGAATCCGAGAACTGCAATTTGAGAACTTAAACACCAAAAGAATGATTTGAAAATACGAATTTTAATTAGAGAATGAAAATACGAGAACCAAAGACTTTAGTTTGAAAACTTTAAAATTCAAAAATTTATCCGAGAACTTGAACTAAGACTGAAAATCTGCGAGCAGGGAAATCCAGGAACCTCAAAACCGAGAACCTGAGAAAACTTGGAGATAAAATTTAGATCCGGAAATTTTGGATCAAAAAATCTTTTCAAAATTTCAAATAATTTTATCAAATCTTTTGACCTAACCAACTTTCCTAAATTCTAGCAAACATCTTCTCAAACCCTAAAACAGGTCAAAAACGCCAAATTTGTTTATGTTCTTCATGTTCTTGAATAGTTTCGAGAATCCAAATCTGCAAAAAAAAATAAAAAAATAAAAAAAAATTAATCGACCAAAATTTGAACCGAGAACAATCTTCACCATCCAAACCCGAACACAAACTACGAACACACAAATGGCCGATTTCTTCCTTGAAAACTTGATATCAAAACCGAGCCACAAACAACTTCAATGGCTCTGATACTAATTGAAAGTCCTGAACAATAACACGATATCAAGTATTCTAATAATCAATGGCGGAATCAAAGACTATTAGATATCAAAAAACACTATGAACGATTATAAGAACAAATCAAACTAGCATACGACTTACCTGAGTCGTCCAATACTAGAGAGAATGTATTATCAATAATAAACCGCTAACCTTATAAAGAACCACAAAACATGTTTAAATATCTCGTGAGTTCTCGAATGGGCCTACATGGCCTTATGTCTTCAGAACTCATTGCCCAAACCCAAACCCAAACCCAAACCCAATACTAATCGTTAAGCACAATCAGAGAACTAAACTAAACAAAACTAAATATAAACCTATTATATGGTCCCAGCAGCTTTAATGAGAACCAAGGCGGTGATTTGGACAACATGCATGCAATGATGGATCTATTTTCCAGCTAAGGTATTCAAGCAATTACTGCCATTTTTACTCCGGCGATGTAGCAATATGTATCAGATGCAATTACTGATCTGGTTTCACATAGCCGTCTTCAATTCAATTTCCGATGGTGGTGAAGCCAGGAAAAAAATATATTCTACGCTTTCCAGGAGCAACATAATTCGTCTCTCCACCTATCTCTTTCCCATGTTGTACTTTGTCGACTCATCTCTTTGGCTTAACTTTTGTACTGGTGCCTTAGTTGTCCACCATTCACAGATTATGTTGTGCATCCCCGTGTTGTACTTTGTGTTGTGTTTGTTGTACACCAATAAGAAACAAACCAGTCATTGCTACTATAGCTAAGATCCTACTTGAAATGTTGTATAGTAATTAAACTAGCCACTAATGGAAAAAAAACAAACTCAAAAAATGTGTAATTATTTTTCCATGGGAGGGCGCAAGGGCGGAGGCGTGGTGAGTGGTGACAATAGTGGGTGTGGGGCCGATGGGGGCATAGTTTAATTTTTTTTTAACATTTAGAAAATATATAAACTAATTTTTTAGAGTCATATCACTCTACTACCAGCATTTAGGTTATAGCCTAGTGATAGAGAGGAAATCCTCTCTTGAGTGAGGTTAAAAGTTCAACTCCAATGACGTACAAAAAAAATGTGTAAAGAAAGGGGTGTAAGAAATTAGTTAGACCTGGCAAAGTGGGTGTGGGTTAGGATGGGTTTATTAAAATTTAAAAAATTTAAAAAATCAAAAAAATCAAAAAAAATAAAAAAATTTAAAAAATCGAAAAAAAAAATTTAATAAAAAAATTGTAGATGCACTTTATGCGACTAATGCTTTGGATTGTCACTTTAACATATGTTAGTATATTCTGGTGGGTCGAATGTGGTAATAAGAAGGGCGAAGGTGACTTATGGTGGGCGAATGTAAGTATTAGAGGGCGAAGGTAGACTGAAGAAGGGCGAAGGTAGAATGCTGAATGAAGATGTGCATATTCGTACCTAGGCAGAGGGCGAATGTGGACAAAGTCCACATTCGCACCATGGAAAAGGGCGAATGTGCAGGTCCTATATAAAGGTTTTGCTTGATTTGTAAGTTAGAACAGTTGGTGATAGTATGTGTGTTAAGGTCAGGTTGCTCTCTAGATTAAGGTCGTGTAAAAGTGTATAGATTAACTTGAAAAGGCTTTGTATGAATGTTTTGAAACAAGTTATCTATAAAATGTTGATTGAAAAGGTATTTTGCGTGTTGTGATTTGCGTATTATCATTTTGTTCAGTTCTAGGGTTTCCGCACCTGGAATTGTAACTTGTATGATCAGATTTACGATCTATTGCTAAAATTCTTCATTTACAAAGTGGTATCAGAGCTATAGAGATTATACAACAACAAATTGATAATATCAGAGCTGATTTGGACCCTATTTTGATCAAATTTTCTCTGTTTTTCAATGAAAATGGTTTTTGATACAATTTGAAGGTTTTGGATACAAATTCGTGGATAAAATCAACATTTCCAAGAATTAAAGTTGTTCCAAATCAATTCCGAATCATAACCTGATAAAGATCATCAAAATCCATAAACTTTTGAAAATCTCAGATCAAAATAACCGTTTTTCAAAGTGTAACCGTTTTTCAAACATGAAAGGGTCGAATCTGGAGAGCTTTGGGCGAACCTGGACCTTTTAGGGGCGAACCTGGTTATTTTCTGGGCGAAAGTAACATTTTTCAGGGCGAACCTAGGATTGTTGTGTTGTTTGTTCCACATTCGGGTCATAATATCCACTTTCGGGTGATCGGGGGTGCGAAGGTGGAAAGTTACAGGACGAAAGTGGAAAAGTTCTGGTCGAAAGTGGAAAGTATTTGTGGATTTCTACATTCAAGTAAGAATTCAACATTCGGGTTACCTATTTTGGACGAAAGTAGATTCATTCAGGGCGAAAGTAGAACTTTTGTAAGGAAATTTTCTAAGTGTGGTAAAATTCTAAGTTTGTGAACATCATGTGGGGTTTTCCAACTACACCGAGACCGGGAACGACACAACAACAGCAGCAAGTGACTATGGACCCATGGACAGTGGCAGCTCAGAAATCGAGCACTCAGTCTTCGCAACCGATTAACTACTTAGCGATGACTAGTTCGATGCCTCAGAGCGTTGCATCTTCGTCACAACAACCTGCAGCAGATTATTGGGGAGTAGCAGCCACGGTGGTAAATACTCAAACTACAAATGCTATTTCTACACTAATAAATGACTTATCTTCAGGTAGCGGGAATCGGCCACCCAAGCTAATGGAGATGCAGGAGTACAACCAGTGGCAGAAGAAATTCAAGATTCATCTTGAAGGCATGGGGTTGGAAGGTACGGAGGCTTGGCAGATGATTGCTAAAGGTTATGTTGCACCAGTTTTAGAGAACACCGGTGAGCAGGTTCCTTTGGAGAGTTTGACTGACGATGAAAAGAAGAAATTCGCGGTGGAAAAGAAGGCATATTCTCAGTTAACTCAGGCGATCACAAACGATTTGCTACATCAGATTGGGGCGTGCACTACTTCTAAGCAGTTATGGGATGTGCTAAAGAATCGTCATGATGGTAACGAGAAGACGAGAAGGTTGAGAATGGAAGAGCTGAGAAAAGAATTTGAGAACTTCAGCTATGTCGGGAACGAGACATTGAAAGAGTTGACTCCCAGATATTGTCATTTACTAACTGAATTGTCTAGTTATGATATACAGATTCCTATGTCAGATCTGGTGGACAAGTTTGCTGATGCATTACCACCTTACTGGGATCAACACATCGAGGTACTCAAAGAGAAGGATGCTTACAAGTATTGGACTATCAACGAGTGTATTCAGAAGCTGGAGAATAAAGAACTCGAGGAGAAGAGGAAAGCAAAGAGATCTCAGATTCCTCAGAATCCAGAGTTGTATCATGGTGGTACCTCAGCAACTGTGGGAAACTCTAATGTTGGTGGAACAGTGGCACCTCATATAGCATGTATTTCAAGTGTCATGGAACCACCGAAACAACCGATCAATTACCTAGCACAAACCTCATCTTATTCACAACCATCATACACACCACCACCACAACAATACACAAATTCTTTCATTTCACCATTTTCTCCAATGCAGCAAGCTGCATGCTATTCTGCTAACCAACCACAACAACAACCTCAACAACAGCCTTACATGACTCAAATGAATCAAGTGAATGAAACCAATCAACAACCGGTAGTATTGGAGACATCCAATATGAGTAATGTGACTGTGGAGGTTGCTCAGCAACCTATTGCGTTAGTCTCAGCAATGGTTGCTTCATATAACGGTTTAGTTGCAAGTCAAATTGGGAATAACAACTTGACCAATGAAGACTATGCACAAATCGATAAAGAGGAGATGGAGCTCATAGACATTCAGTGGGCTTTCGCAAGCATTATGAGAAGGGCAACCGAGTTCATAGAGAAAACCGGGAGGACTGATTTGTGTACTTCTCCAAATACCACTTATGGTTTTAACAAGGAGAAAGTTACATGCTTTAACTGTGGAGGTAAAGGAAACTTCAAAAGAGAATGCCCTCAGCCTCCTAAACAAGGTAACAGAAATCCATTCAACTCAAACTACCAAAACCGTCAACAGCAGAACCAAAACCAAGTTTCTTTCCAAAACAACAACAACTATCAAAACCAAAACAATTACCAAAACCGACAGAACACCTCTAACAACAACCAAAACAGACAACCAAACACAACCAACCAGAACCAAACTCAATCACCAAATAACCCAAACAGAACAGTTATACCGATCACAACACCAAATGAGCAGCCACAGAATAAGAATCAGAATCAAGCTTTGGTGATACAGAATGATTAGAGGTTTGATTGGACTGGAATGCAAATTGGTGTTGAGGAGATAACTACTGGTGGGAATGTGGCCTGTGTTGCCCGACAAGTTGATGTTGAGGAGTCGGTGATAGTTGATCAAAATGAAGAAACTGAGAGTGAGGTTGAGGAATCGGTTGATGAGATGAATGTGGAGACTAAAACTGTTGAAGTTCAGGCTGAAGAAGCAAGTTCAGGAGTGGTGATTGACTCAGTTACAGATGTTCCTGAGGAGTGTGAGTCGGTATATTCGGATTCAGACAGTGAATCAGATTCAGAGGCCAGTGTGACTTCTTTGGATGATGACATTGATCAGTTGCTGGCAGAAGCAGATTTTCTGAAGACGAGGAAGTCGTGCATAGTGGATGATGCTTTCACCAGAATCGATTATTCAAAGTTCTTCGCTGGGAAGGAAGCTCATTTTGCTCTAATGGCCATGACAGATCCTCCAAAACAGGTAAGTTCTGAATCTAGCACTGAAGTTACAAGTGATAAGTACTGTGGAACTTGTGACAGATTGACATAAGAAAACAAAGAACTTCGCATTCAACGCGATAGTGTCATAATTAACTGTCAATCTGCTCGCAAGGAAGTGATTGCTTTTAACAAAGTACTTGATGGGTACAAAAAGGACATTTATGACCTAAAGAAAACTCTTTCATTAAAACAATTAGCAATTAACAATTACATTAATGAACTTGAGAACACTAAGTTGGAAATGGCCACCATCAAGTGTTTTGCTGAAAAGGTCAACAAGAAGTTAGAAAGTTACATGCATATTGCTTATGTCGTTGACCACATCATTGATGATCAAACCACAAGTTATAAGTCTGTGCCATCTCCGGTGCTTTTTGAAAATCACAATTGTCATCAAGTGACACCGGAGAGCTCAGTAAAATCAGACTCTGCTTCAGAAAATGAATCCAATACTTCAGGTGTTGGTGATCCTCATTCCGATGTGAGACCGATTTTAGGTTTGAATGATGAGGGAGTTACAGTTGAAAATGATGATTCAAACTCTGAGAGTGACAAAAGTGATAATGTGTGTGATATTCCAAAAGAAAATCACATTATTACGAATGAACCAGTGTCACCGTCTCAGCATGTTCATCCGATGGCTAACGCACATCGTGATAAAAAGTCTGAAAAGAAAGAGGTTAAGAAGGAAATTAGTGACAAACCAGTCAAGGTATTTTATCGGATGGAAGGATCCGATAAGATTATCTCCGACGAGGAATATCCAATTAAATTTGCTAACTATTCCAAAATTGATAAAATTTGGCAAGAAAGCACAATATGGTTTCCAAAACATGAGAGAACAAATGATATTCCACCTGAAATTCTAAAGAAACTGTTTTTGGATGTTCCAAAAGAACCAAAGGTTCATGTCACCCAATTCATTAAACCAAAACACAAAGCAAATGGTTTTCATGAGCCAGTTTACTCGAAGGGTCCACTTCCTGAGAGTTTAAGGCGTAGACAGTATGATGATCAATATCCTATCAGAACATACGCTCAGCCAAATGCTCAAAATGTATTTGAAGAATACCGTGCATGCTTTAAGTGCGGGGAGAGGGGGCATTTACTTGCTCACTGCCCGTACGTGAGGCACAAAAGGCACGAAGTTGAAGTTAGGCAATCCATGAGGAAACCGGTTGACAATCATTACTATCCACAAAGACGATTTGTTCCTCAAACAGAACAATTTTATAACCAAAACAACTTTTATCAAAAGAGGAATGATCGTCCATTTCATTATGATCGTCGGAACCGGATAGCCATGGAAAAACCGTGGAGAAAACCAATGGTGAACACAACGGCTGATAGACAAAGGGTTCCACAAAAACCTGTTGTCAAGTCAAATGTTGGACCTAAATCTGTTAAATTAGAAAAGGTACCCAAGAAGGTTTCATTTGTAAACGATGTTAAGAAAACGACTGAGATCCCAAAATCTCAGATTCGTATTTTGAAACGTTCGGAACAATCTTGGACACCAAATGGTACTCCGGGAGCCTCAACTTCAAAATCTAATGAAAAGATTGAAAAAGTTTTGAATGATCCTAAAGAGATCGATCCAAAACCAAATGTTGAAGTAAATAATTCTTTGAAAAGTGATATTCAAAGACCCAAGACCACTCAGGCTTGGGTCCCCCGAAAGAACTGACATGTTTACTTGATGTGTGCAGGGAGCTTCAGCTGGCCCTATTAGCAGTCTTTGGATTGTTGATAGTGGAGCTTCAGGCCACATGACAGGGGATTTAGCATTGTTGTTTGATGTGAAGAATATAAATGGAGGGTATGTTGCATTTGCCGGAAACAAAGGAGGATATATCACGATGGAAGGAAGTGTGAGTAATGGTATTGTGAGTTTCGAGAGGATATCGTATGTGAAGCAGATCGATTATAATCTGTTGAGTGTCAGTCAAATATGTGACAAACAATTTACTGTTTATTTTGATGACAAATCTTGCTATATTCTCAAACCGGGCTTCAAAATTCCAAAATCGTGGGTTATGTTGAAGGCACCTCGCGTCAACAATCTCTATATTCTTGATATGTCCAAGGCGATGACATCCCAGGGGCAAGTGACATGTTTCTTATCGAAAGCTACAGAGAAGGAATCGATAATGTGGCACAGAAGGATGGGGCATATTCATTTGAGAAAGATGAATCATTTAGTGAAAAATGGACTTGTCGATGGCGTGAATGTTAAACACTTCCATTTGAATGACAAGTGTGTGAGCTGTAAGAAAGGAAAGCAACACAGACAATCCCACAAAGTGAAGAAAGTTAACTCTGTTGAGATGCCGCTTGAGCGATTGCATATGGACCTATTCGGACCTGTCAAACGCAAAAGTCATCTTGGAGAGCTTTATTGTTTAGTCGTTACTAACGATTATTCAAGATTCTCATGGGTGATGTGTTTGCATCAGAAAAGTGACACCTTTAATAATCTGAAAGTTCTATTCACTCGATTGGAAAACATCTATGGTCTAAAGATCAAGAGAATTAGGAGTGATAATGGGACGGAGTTCAAAAATGCCAAGATGGATGAACTTTGTGAAAGTAAAGGAATTCATCATGAATACTCGGCTCCGTATACCCCTCAACAGAACGGTGTTGCTGAACGTAAAAACAGGACTCTAATAGAAGCGGCGAGAACAATGCTAGCAGACTCGAATCTTCCGGTAATGTTCTGGAACGAGGCGATTTATGCGGCAAACTATACACTTAATCGGGTTTTAACGGTGAAGAAGTTTGGCAAAACTTCTTATGAGCTGTTACACCGAAGAAAACCAATCTTGGAGTATCTAGAACCTTTTGGGGCTTCGTGCACGATGTTGAATCCAAGCGAGAAGTTTAGTCCGAAGCTGAAGAGGGATACTTTGTTGGATATGCAACCCCGCTCAAACGGGTATTCAACAAAAGAACTCAACAGGTGGAGGATTGGTCTAACGTAGAAGTTCAACGGTATACTCAGAACGTGCAAGGGAATGGTCCTGATTGGATGTTTGATTACAAAGATTTCTTTGAATCATTCAATCTAGATAGCTTGGTTGAAGAGGTTGTTATACGATTACTTTACGAGTGTGAAAACGCAGCAACTTCACCATTGGTGCGTCCGATCACCGTAACTCCTCCAACAGCTTCTAATGATACCAATGCGCCTGTACCGGAGGAAGAAGTGTTTCAAGAGGATTCCACAACTTTAGATACTTCAGAATCGGAAGATGATGGAGATTTCGAAGAAGTTATTCTTGAAAATGCAACAGAGGCACTGCCAGTGAACCCAAATCCAGATGTTGCTTCATCGTCTAACACGGGTCATGATCTGGATGCAGTAGAGAACTTGACTATTCAGACGGGAGTTACTGTACCTGAACATCCGGAATCTCGGATTCACCGTATGTAGAGGATGTGATTTGACACGAAAACAGGATTATATGATCATACAAGTTGCTAAACCAGGTGCGGAAACCCTAGCTTAGAACAAACTGATGTAAACTCAATCAAAACACAATCAAAGTCATTTTAAAAGCTTTTCATAGATTAACTTGTTCAAATAATTGCTTACAGATTGATTACAGTTAATCTAGAACACAATCTAACACTCTCAATCCTCTCAGGAACACACACTCTAAATGACTCGTTATACATTACAAAAACCCAATTTCTATTTATAGCAGCTGCACATTCGCCCAGTATGACTGGTCGAATGTGAGCCTTTTCTACATTCGCCCACACTACTTGGTCGAATGTATCTTCAGTTCATTCCTGGTTCCAGATTCGTCCACAGCATAACCACCTTCGCCCATTCTGTTTCTTCCTTCGCCCCTAACACATGTTAATATCTAATCATTAGTCGCAAAACGGCATCTACAAACTCCCCCTCGACTATTGATTAGATCGTTTTCTGTCTTCATCCATGGCTTTATTCAGCAGCTTGATTCTCAGCAAACTCTTCTGTTCTTTCGTCATTTCCGGCTCTAATTTTCTCTTAACCGGCTTTGACACATTAGCCATCTTCACCTTTTTGCCAAGCTTCCCTTCCAGATTACTTCCAGCATTAATATCATAAGCAAAGCAAACACCCACAACTTGTGTGTATTTCCTTGCTTGATCTGCATCGTTTGGCTCATGATGAATCGGATTATAAAAGAGCATGATGATGTCTTCGAAGGTGCAATTTATCAGCCACATAGGATCAAATACATGCACATGCTTGTATTTATCCTTTCCATCTCTCAACACAATCACCGCTTCTGCCTTCCTCCAATCATAATACCAGAAAATGAAATCAGCACTGAAGTGTTGAGGCATAGGCATCAAAGGTATCTTTCTCATAACTTCAGGTGCCTTATAAATCAAGGTAACCCTTTTCAACTTGGTTCTGGGATCAATATCCCTGTGAACTTTCCTCCGGGGATATTGAGGCTTGAATCTATTCCATCTCGTTCTACTTTCCCAAACCAATTTGTCTGCACACCAACCGACATGAGTATTATTCACTGAAGCACCTGACATTGGAAATCTGCATAAATCTCTAACCGCCCAGTACGGTAGAGTCAGCAAGTCAATGAATCTGTAGAAGTACAAGATTCCTGATTCCCACTTAGCAGCTAAACACTTCAGCCTGCCTAAGTATGTCCACCCAAGAGCTCTTCCTCTGAACTTCGCATTATGAAACCTATAGAAGTTTCCTTGAGCTTCAGGCTTTGGTCGGTTTTCATCCATCAATCTTAATTTCTTCAAATACTCTTTCAACTCATCAGACTTATTTGAAGATTCTGGCAAATCAGCTCCAAGTACTTTCTCAACAAACTCAGCACTCCTTTTCTTTGCCTTTCTTTTTGCAGACGTATTATGCCTTTCAGTAAAATCAGGAAACACCACGTCTTCATCATTTTGTCTGAAGTACTGTGGATATTCCTCATGTGTAATATCCTCTATCTCAACTTCTTCAAATTCAGGGGTTTCTTTATCATCTGAGTGAGTTCCAATATCCTTTTCAGGAATAGGTGGAATCGACTCATCAACAATGAATTCTTCAAACGTTTTCCCTACTCTCTGTGCAAGTCCATCCAATATCTCTTTTGCCACAGATGCAGGTACTTCCCCCTCTTCAAGATCAGGATCGTTATATTCCAATTCATATCGCATGTCATCTGTTTGGAATATTTCTGCAAAACGACCTGTAAACTCAATGGTCCACTCTCTCTTTTCTAACATGTCCTTATATACTTGTTTTGCATCATCAGACAAGGACCTCACCTTCTCGTTCCAAAACACAGTTTCATCATCAACATTCTCTCCCTTCTTCTTTGAACTCGACTCACCTGTGTCTTTCTTCTTCTTTGAAGGTTGTCTTTTCTCGAATGTAAACTTAGCAGTATCATCTCCTCCATCATTATCATCACTACTACTACTATCATTCTCCTTTTGACTTCCTGAACCTTCAGCATCATCATCATCATCATTATTATCATCTTCATCATCACTTTTATCCGATTCTTCATCCTCATCATCCTCATCTTCCTCTTTGTCAGATTCAGATGGTTCAAAATCTACCTGTTCAACTTCTTTCTCAGTATCCTCCTCACCCTCCTTCAGCTTGGGTGCAACGTTGTACAGATTATCAATCAGATCACTAAGGCGTTTGTTTTCAGCCTTCAATTCTTTGTTATCTTCTTTAATTGCCTTATATCTGTTCTTGTTTCTCAGAACCTTACCTTCAAGCTTCTTATTCTTTGCTTCAAGCTTCTTTACCTTCTCATCTATTTCATCTTGATTAGATTTAGAAGCAACAACGATCTGAAGCATTTTCTCCTCATTCAGCTTAAACTTGGCAATCTCAGCTTGTTGAGCCACAAGCATCTTCATCATATCATCCATCCTTTTATTCATCTGCTTCATCACTTCATCATCCACAGTGACTTTCTTCGTCTTGGACTTAGATTTAGATGGCTCAATCTCAGCTTCTTTTCCTTTCTGAGGCTGTGCAAACATGTTAAGAACATTATCCAGGGCAATGTTGAATTGATCCACTGGTAATGTTGTAGCCTCCTTTGTCTTTTGCTTCTTAGCAGCTGGTGAAGATTGTTTAGATGATGTTCCAGCATCAGGTAATCTCTTTCCTTTCAAAAGTAAGTTCAATTCTTTCTCTCTAAGCTGCTTTGTACTTGTCTTCTTGGCCATAGTTTTGTGTTTGGGTTTGGGCAAATTCACTACAACTGTTTCACCTTCATTCAACTCGTCTAAATTCACTGTCAAACCTTCATCTTCAGCATCAACAGACTGCTTGCTCTTCTTAGCTTCTTCTATTGATCTGTTTAGTGATTCAGACTCACCAACCAAAGTGGCCTTTTGTTTGGTAGTCCGGACATTTTCAGCATCCGAATCCCACTGTTCTTCAGTCTCTGTTTCCTCTGAATCAACAGACTCCTCATCTACCAAACTCATACCCTTCTTAGCAGTAGTCTTCTTCCTCACCGCTTGTTGTTTTGAACTCCCCTGATCTGTCTTTCCCTTACCCTTCCCTTTGGCTCCGGGATTGACAACTTGCCTTTTCCTTTTTGTACTTGCATCAGCATAAACTAGTGGATCATCATTATCACTATCACTGTCAGGATGCCTTGCTAAATTCTTTCCAGGATCCATGTAATCCTCTCTAGCCAAGGCTCCAAATAACCTTCTGTAAGGTGGTCTCTCATTTTCAGGCACACCTTTGTAAGCTTTCATTCTAGCCAAAGTTCTAACATTCATGTGATCCATAGCAAGTATTTGTGTTGGATCCTTCTTCAAGTTTGGATATTTATGATCGAAGATCATCATCAGAAATCTAGGATAAAGCATAAAGTATTTCTTCTTCAAACCCTTCAACATTTCCAACATGTGATCTAAAATCATCCCAGCAACGTTAAATGGTTTGTTGAGAGTCAACGCAACCATTAACGAGCTTAAACTCTTCCTCATCACGTCATAACCACCACTAACACATCCAAATACTAGTATGATGACGTGAGCAAAATACTTGAACTGCACGCTCAGTTTCCCTTTATACATAGAACCATCAGTAATCGGTCCTTTGTATTTCATCCTCAGGAAACATGCTTTCTGCTCAGTCCAGGACAATTCCCTTGGATCCTCACTTGTTTCAAACTGGATCTGGAGAGCTTCTCTTATATCAGCTTCAGTGATAAACATCTCCATTCCCTGAATTTTGCTTCTGATGATAGTCTGATTATCAAAGTAATCATACTTAGCGTTGTTATAAAAATCCTCAACTATATCCTTGTAGATAATAGTTGGTGTGGCCAAAGCATAAACCACTCTGCATCTCTTCAAAAACTTGATGATCTCAGTGAATTCCACGTTCTTCTCCACGTCTCCAAGGTACGCGCAACAATTATGAGTCTTCTCAAACGGCCATTTAGTACCGCTTGATGATTCTCCTTCTTGTACTGTCTCTGGAATAGGATCAGTCACTTCAGTCTCCACAGGAATATCAACATTTGCTTGTTCTTCAGCCATCTGTAATGAAAAATCAAAATAAAACGTCAAAACACAAAATCGACAAAACTTGAAAATTTTTGACTTTTGGAATTCCACATTCGCCCATAAAGAACTGGTCGAATGTAGGTTTTTATGGCCGAAGGTATAAAGATTTGGTCGAAAGTAGAATGATTTTGATTAAAATAATACATTCGTCCATTTCAATTCATCTTCGTCCGTTCAGTTTTACCTTCGTCCACAACGACGAACCGAAGGTGAAAACTGTTTGAATCCAAAATTTAAAGTTTTATCAAATCTGTTTTTAACCCCTAATTTTGATCACAATCAGACCTAATATGGCCGATTAAGCTTCGTGTACCATCAATTGTCCTAAATCATCATTCTATATCAGTTTTTAACAAGAATTAGGGTTTTCCTTTATTTAAACAATCAAACATTACTGAAACGTTGTTAAAAACCTAATTCCTTTCATACTCTCCCCCTAAAACTGATATGGGATGATTTGCAATCAACATTAGACATTAACAAACACTACAAAATCAAAAACCCTAAACCCTAAGTCCGTTTATAAACCGAAGGATTCTGGATTCAATCCTTGACCATTACCTGTAAAATTGATATGAAAACGATCAGTGAACACAAGAGAACAAAATACACAAGCAGGGAAATCAAAATCAACAAGGTGGTGTTACGAAAAAAAATTTTGAAAAAAATTGAAGTGATGGTCGAACCTGTGAACTGGGTACTTATAAAGGCTACATTCGCCCGTTAGGTATGGACGAATGTGGGAAAATTCCACATTCGCCCCAACTTAATGGCACGAATGTGAAACGTTTACACCCGAATGTGGATTATAGAAAAACATCCACATTCGCCCGTTTACCTTAGCCCGAATGTAGAAAATTTTCCACCTTCGACCCATTTAAGGGGCGAATGTAAAATGGAAAATTCTGAAAATTTTGCCAAATCACGAATTCGAATTCCGTTCAACATTTTTCAATCCGTTAAGCTTCCAAAACACAAATTTTCACTTTTAGAATGATACAAAGCCCAGATGGTGTTGTCAAATCTCAGAAATTGACTATCAAGCATCCCCGGTTATCAAAAATAAAGCAGAAATGCAAAAATTTTGGATTTTTCTGAAATTTATCAAAACACACCTAAAATCTTTTTGGATTTTGTATCTTTTTGACATTAAAAGTAAATTGCAACAAAATAAAATGCATCAAAGTAAATGAAAGCAGTAAACATTTTGTGAAATCCGGTCAGAGGATCATATCAGTTTTCTGAGAAATCTGATCACAGCGTTGATCTTTTTGTTTAATATTATCATTAGAAACAGTATGTGATACGGCAATTGCTGATATTGTGGTCCACGTAAGCTCACATGCAGACAATTACGCAATGCTTTAAAATGATACGAGTTAAATGTATTAGACTAACACGATGTGGTGCCCACACACACGACATACTCCCGTATCAAGTAATTGCACAAAGCTTCGTCGTAACGCGTGATTATGCCAGAGTTATCCGTAAAAGTTACAAAGTATATAGCACAGAGGTGTACAGGTCAGCAAATGAATGCAGCAGAGTAACATGTGCGTATACACTAGGTTGAGGCTGATATTAATCACTGATTTGCATCAGATGATCAATACGATGTAATAATGATCTATGATCAATTAAAACATAAAGTTCCTCAATTCGGTAACTTCCGGTTTTGGCAATTAAGCTCTTTTAGCAAATATTCTGATAAAACTAGGTCCGTAAATCAATACGACAAAAGTTTATCAGAATATCCCGGATAACTATAACATAACGACCCGAAACCTCAGATTTTGGCAATCCTATCAAACGAAATTACGGTACTAAGACCATATGCCCATGAGGTGTTCAGCCACGAACGCGTAGTTCGTTATGTTTGTATCACTAATGCACGCAATATGTAGTCTACGAAGCCTATCAGCATATCACACGTAATCAACACACGCCTCATAAACTATACAATTCTTTAGCCTGTGTCAGATTCCCACTGATGTACTATCATTTCCTCTGTTTTACCAGGAAATCATTTTTGATTTTCTAATTTTTAGGTCTTTTTGAATTTTATAATGTTTTTGGTTTTTCTGATAAAATGGCTCCCCCTAAAATAAAGAACATATTTTTGGATTTTCATTTTTCTGAAAAACAAAATAAAAACAAAAGGTAAAAGAAACAATCCACTCGAAAGCATCAACTTCTTTGAGGATTAATGAATCCCCTCGAAAGCATCAACTTCTTTGAGGATTATGATAGTAAAGAGAAATTCCCAATTAGCAAAGAGAAATTCCCAATTAGCAAAATATAAAAAACTAAAAACTAAAAAACGATAAACCGAGGTGCCGATTAGTCCTGTTTTTCCTTTATATTGTTTACTTTTAAAAGATATTCAAAGCGTGAACGGTCAAAAGCTTTAGTAAACAAATCTGCACGTTGGTAGTCAGTATGTATTTTGATCATATCAATCAATTCCTTAGCGTAACAATCACGGATAAAATGATATTTGATCCGGATGTGTTTCGCTTTAGAATGATTTTCCGAATTTTTAGTTAATGCAATTGCGGCTTCGTTGTCACAGTAAATAGGGGTTTTAAGAAACTGCAAACCGTAATCCACCATTTGTTGTTGAATCCAAAGTACTTGCGAACAGCAACTCGAGGCTGCAATGTACTCGGCTTCACAGGTAGATTGTGCTACGGAAGTCTGTTTCTTGCATTGCCAGGTGATTAACCTGCTCCCGAAAAACTGGCAACCAGCTGTAGTAGATTTGCTATCCTTGTCACAGCCGCCCCAATCTGCATCACTAAAAGATATGAAATCAAAATTATCATCATTAGGGTACCAAAGTCCTTTTGAGGGACAACCCTTCAGATATCTAAGGATACGCTTGACCGCCGTCAGATGACTTTGTTTCGGCTTCGATTGATAACGGGCACAGAGACACGTTGCGTACATAATATCTGGTCGAGACGCCGTCAAATACATCAGAGATCCGATGATTGCTCTGTATGTAAAAGGATCCGTCAGCTCCCCCTTAGCGTCCACTCCAATCCCGTGATTGGGTTGAATCGGGGTATCCATCGGCTTTGAGTCCTCCATCTGGAACCGGCTCAAGATGTCGGAGACATATTTCGTCTGGTGAATGAAGATCCCGTCGGGTCTTTGATCCACCTGCAAGCCTAGGAAAAACTGCATCTCCCCCATAGCGCTCATTTCGAATTTTTTCTGCATGACAGTTTCGAACTCCCTGCATAAAAGCTCGTTAGTTGAACCAAATATTATATCATCAACATATATCTGCACTAGAAGCAAATCATCTCCCGTCTTTTTCGTAAAGAGGGTGCAATCGACGAGGCCGCGCTTAAATCCTTTGGTGATGAGGTATGTACTTAGCTCCTCGTACCACTGCCTCGGAGCCTGGTGCAAGCCATAAAGAGCTTTGTTCAGCACGTAGACCTTATCCCGGTGGATTGGGTCCTCAAAGCCTGGTGGCTGCCCGACATACACTTCTTCCTTGACTTTCCCGTACAGAAATGCGCTTTTCACGTCCATCTGGTAAACTTTGAATTTCTTATAAGAAGCAAACGCGAGAAACATCCGAATAGCTTCAATTCGTGCTACCGGTGCATAGATTTCATTATAATCAATCCCTTCGATTTGATGGAAACCCTGCACAACCAATCTGGCTTTGTTTCGAACAATTACCCCACGATCATCCTTCTTACACTTAAACACCCATTTGGTGCCAATCTTCTTCCTATCCGGCGGCAAATCCGTGAGTGTCCAAACTCCCAATTTCTGGAATTGTAATAACTCCTCCTGCATAGCTTCCACCCAGGCATCATCCTTCAAAGCGTCCTTGTAAGTCCTTGGCTCTACCTGCGACACATAACACGCAAACGACCAATCATTTTGACTACCAGATTGTTGAATTTTGGCATATAAAGCTAAAGCACCAAAACTCTCTGGTGAATTAACGCTTTTAAGCTGCCCTCTGGTCATAACACTGCTTCCAGGATCACCGATAACTTGCTCCAGCGGGTGAATACGATGAATCCGAGATTCCGGATAAACAGGTACTTGCACTCCCGTCTGAACAGTCAAGTTCTCTACAGCATCCAGATCATGACCCGTATTTGATGATGAAGCCACATCAGAATTTGGAGTTGGGTTCACTGGTGGTGCCTCCTGTTCTTCAACTTGATCAAGAATAGCTTCTTCAAATTGTTCATCTTCAGATTCTGAAGTGTCTAATGAAGTTGAAGCCTCTCGAAATATCTCTTCTTCTTGTATAGGAGCATTAGTATCATTAGAAGCTGGTAGGGGGTTCACGGTGATTGGTCGCACCAACGGTGAAGTTGTTGCATTTTCACACTCGTAAAGTAATCGAATAACAGCTTCTTCAACCAAGCTATCTAGATTGAATGATTCAAAGAAATCTTTGTAATCAAACATCCAATCAGGACCCGTGCCTTGAATATTTTGAGTATATCGTTGAACGTCCACGTTAGCCCAGTCTTCCACACGACGAGTTCGCTTGTTGTATACCCGTTTGAGTGGGGTTGCATATCCAACAAAGTAACCCTCCTCGGCTTTAGGACTAAACTTTTCGCTTGGATTCAACATAGTGCAAGGCGCCCCGAAAGGTTCTAGATACTCTAAGTTCGGCTTCCTTCGGTGTAACAGCTCATAAGATGTTTTTCCAAACTTCTTCACTGTTAGAACCCGATTTAGTGTGTAATTTGCTGCATAAATCGCCTCATTCCAGAACATTACTGGAAGATTTGAATCAGCAAGCATTGTTCTAGCCGCTTCAATTAGAGTCCTATTCTTTCGTTCAGCAACACCGTTCTGTTGAGGGGTGTACGGAGCCGAATATTCATGATGTATCCCTTTGTCTTCACAAAGTTCATCCATCTTGGCATTTTTGAACTCCGTCCCATTATCACTCCGAATTCTCTTTATCTTCACATTGTAGAGATTCTCCAATCGAGTGAACAGAACTTTTAGATTGATAAAAGTGTCGCTTTTATTCTGCAAACACATCACCCATGAAAATCTTGAGTAATCGTCAGTGACGACTAAACAATAAAGCTCTCCAAGATGACTTTTGCGCTTGACCGGTCCGAAAAGATCCATGTGCAATCGCTCTAGTGGCATCTCAACAGAGTTAACCTTTTTCACTTTGTGGGACTGTTTGTGTTGCTTCCCCTTTTTACAACTCACACACTTGTCATTCAGATGGAAATGTTTCACGTTTACTCCATCGACAAGTCCATTTCTTACGAGTTGATTCATTTTCTTCAGATGAATGTGCCCCATTCTTCGGTGCCACATTATCGATTCTTTCTCAGTCGCCTTGGACAAAAAGCATGTTATTTGCCCCTGTGATGTCATTGCCTTGGACATATCAAGAATGTATAGATTGTTGACGCGAGGTGCTTTCAACATGATCCATTCTTTAGGAATTGTAAAGCCAGGTTTCAAGATATAGCAGGATTTGTCATCAAAATGCACAGTAAATTTCTTGTCACAAATTTGACTGACACTCAACAGATTGTAATCTATCTGCTTCACATACGATATCCGCTCGAAACTCACTATCCCATTGCTCACACTCCCTTCCATTGTGATATATCCACCTTTGTTTCCTGCAAACGCTACATATCCTCCATTGATGTTCTTCACGTCGAACAACAACGCAAGATCCCCTGTCATGTGGCCTGAAGCTCCACTATCAACAATCCAAAGACTGCTAATAGGGCTAGCTGAAGCTCCCTGCACACAAAAAGTAAATCAGTTAGTTCTTTCGGGGGACCCAAGCCTGAGTCTTGGGTCTTTCAACATCAGGTTTCACAATAACATTTTCACAAACATTTTTAACAACTTTTTGATCAATCCTTTTCTGATTGCTCAAAACAGTTTCCCTTTTCTCATTAACCTTTGAAGGTGAGGCTCCTGGAGTGCCATTGGGTGTCCAAGATTGTTCAGTCCTTTTCAGGATACGAATCTGAGACTTTGGGTTCTCAGTCGGTTTCTGAACATTGTTAGCAAAGGTAACTTTCTTGGTAACCTTATCTGAGTTAACAGACTTAGGTCCAACATTTGATTTGACAATCGGTTTTGGTGAAACCTTTTGCCTATCAACTGTTGAGTTCACCACAGGCTTCCTCCACGAGTTTTCCATCGCAATCCGATTCCTTCTATCATAGTGCATTGGACGAGTGTTCCTCATTTGAAAATTGTTTTGATAATAAAACGGTTGTTGTTGTTGAGGAACAACTCTCCTATGAGGTGGCACATAATGATCGATCGGCTTTCTCATAGAATTCCTCACTTCAACTTCGTGCCTTTTGTGCCTTACATATGGGCACTGAGCAAGTAAATGCCCACGTTCCCCACACTTAAAGCACGCACGGTACTCTTCAAAAACATTCGGAGCATTTGGTTGAGCAAATGATCTAACAGGATATTGATCATTGTACTGTTGCTTCCTTAAACTCTCAGGGAGTGGCCCTTTTGAGTAAGTTGGCTCATTGAAACCATTAGCTCTGTTTTTGGGTTTAACAAACTCTGTGACATGGACCTTTGGTTCTTGAGGAACATCCAAATACAACTTTTTCAACAAAGCTGGTGGAATTTCATTTGTTCTCTCATGTTTTGGGAACCAAATAGTACTTTCTTGCCAAATCTTTTCAATTTTAGCATAGTTGGCATTTTTAATTGGAAAGTCCTCGTCAGAGATGATCTTATCGGATCCTTCCATCCGATAGAACACCTTGACAGGTTTGTCACATTGTTCGTTTTTCTCATTTCTCTCAAGATCTTTCTTTATCACATTAAGATCTTTCTTCAAAACATTCTTTTCAGACTTATTCACATGATGAACATTTCTCATCGGAACAATTTGAGATGATGTAACTGGTTCATTAGTAATGATGTGATTTTCTTTTGGAATTTCACATGCATTTACAGTTTGGTTACAACCAGTATCATCACTCTCTGAATCTGAGTCAACACTTTCAGCAGTAACACCCTCATCATTGATTCCCAAAATCGGTCTAACATCGGAATTTGGATCACCAACACTTGAAGTGTTAGATTCATTTTCCGATGCTGAATCAGATTTTACCGAACTCTCCGGTGTCACTTGATGACAATTATGGTTTTCAAAGAGAACCGGAGATGGTACAGCCCGATAATTGGTTGTTTTGTCATCAATGATGTGGTCTACCACATAAGCAACATTCTTGTAACTTTCCAACTTTTTGTTTACTTTTTCAGCAAAGCATTTGATGGCGGCCATTTCCAACTTGGTGTTTTCAATTTCATTGATATAGTTGTTAATTGCCAATTGTTTTAAAGACAAAGTGTTTTTCAAGTCGGAAATGTCCTTTTTGTAGCCATCTAATACTTTGTTAAAAGCATTCAACTCTTTGCGAGTAGATTGACTGTTCATGATAGCACTATCACGTTGAATACGGAGTTGTTTAACCTCCTCAGTCAATCTATCACAAGCACCACAATATTTTTCACTAGTATTGTCAGTACTACATGCAGAACTTACAGGTTTTGGCGGGTCAGTCATGGCCATCAATGCGAAATGAGCTTCCTTTCCTGCAAAGAATCTGGAATAATCAATCTTTGTGAAAGCATCATCTGCAATGCACGACTTCCTAGTCATCAGAAAATCTGCTTCTGCAAGCAACTGATCTATATCTTCATCAAGAGAATTAACACTGGCTTCTGTATCTGAGTCACTGTCTGAATCAGAATAAACCGATTCACACTCCTCAGGAATGTCAGAAACAGTATCAATCACAACTCCTGAATTTGTCTCTTCATTTTCAACCTCAACATTAACCTCAGAATTAACCTTAACAGGTTCAAAATCCCCATCCATCTCAGTCTCAGACTCATCACTATCAACATCAGTTTCAACCTTCTCCACCATCGTCTCAGAATCTTCAACATCAACCTGATATGCAACACAAGCCACATTTCCCCCAGTAGTGATTTCCTCAACACCTATCTGAATACTCGACCAGTCAAACCTCTCATCTTGTTGAGTAACCAATGCTTGATTGGTATTCTGTTGTTCAGTTGGTGTAGTGATTGGTATGACTGTTCGGTTAGTATTGTTTGGTGTTTGGTTTGGTGTCTGGTTTGGTGTGTTTGGTTGTCTATTTTGGTTGTTATTAAAATTGTTTTGACGGTTTTGGTAGTTGTTGTTGTTGTTTTGGGAAGAAACTTGGTTTTGGTTTTGTTGTTGACGGTTCTGATAGGTAGCATTAAATGGATTCCTGTTGCCTTGTTTCGGTGGCTGAGTGCATTCACGTTTAAAGTGACCTTTCCCTCCACAGTTAAAACAAGTCACTTTCTCCTTATTAAACCCGTAGGTTGTGTTAGGAGAAGTTCCTAAGTCTGTTCTACCTGTCTTCTCAATAAACTCAGTTGCTCTTCGCATTATGCTCGCAAATGCCCATTGGATGTCAATGAGTTCCATCTCTTCCTTATCAATCTGTGCGTAGTCTTCATTGGTCAAGTTGTTATTACCAATTTGACTAGCAACTAACCCATTGTAGGAAGAAACCATTGCAGAGACTAAAGCAATGTGTTGCTGAGCAACTTCAACTGTCACATTTCCAAGATTGGAAGTTTCCAAAACCACAGTTGGTTGGTTAGGTTGGTTCATTGGTTGTTGTTGAGACTGACCAGCAGTGTAGAAAGCTGCTTGTTGCTTTGGGGAGAATGGTGGGATGTATGAATATTGATATGGAACTTGTGGTTGTGGTTGTGATAAAGATGAAGTTTGTTGATGGTAGTTAATGATGGGTGATTCTACAGCATTGGATATACAAGCAACATGTGGTGTAACTAGCCCTCCAGAACTTGTACTTGCTGGAACTAAAGATCCTCCAAAGTATAAGTTTGGATTCTGAGGAATCTGTGCTCTCCTAGCCTTCCTCTTCTCTTCCAATTCCTTGTTTTCCAGCTTCTCGATGAACTCCTGAAGAGACCAGTATTGAAAAGCATCCTTCTCCTTCAGAACATCCACATGCTGATCCCAGTTTGGTGGTAATGCTTCAGCAAACTTGTCCACCTGTTTTGCCATAGGAATCTGTACACCATAGCTAGACAATTCAGATATCAAATGATTATATCTAGGAGTTAGTTCTTTCAAAGTTTCATTTCCAACATAAGAAAAATTCTCAAACTCCTTAACAAGTTCTTCCATTCTCAAATTTCGAGTCTTTTCATTTCCATCATGCTTCCTTTTAAGCATATCCCACAGTGCCTTAGAAGTTGTGCACGTCCCAAACTGATGCAAAAGATCATTTGTGATTGCCTGCGTCAGTTGAGAAAATGCCTTCTTTTCCACAGCAAACTTCTTTTTCTCATCCTCCGCCATGCTCTCCAATGGCACTGGTTCACCTGTGTTCTCCAGAACTGGTTGTGTGTATCCTTTAGCAATCATGTTCCATGCTTCAGCACCTTCCACTCCCATGCCTTCCAAGTGTATCTTGAACTTTTTCTGCCACTGATTGTATTCTTGAATCTCCATAAGCTTCGGTGGCCGAGTCCCGCTACCTGAAGACAAATCATTAATCAGTGTGGAAATAGCATTAGTAGTTTGAGTGTTTACCACCGCTGCTGCTACTCCCCAGTAGTCAGACTGTGGTACTGTAGGTGCACTCTGAGTCATGTAGTTAACCGGCTGTGAAGACTGTGTGCTCGTCTTCTGTGCTGCCACTGTCCATGGGTCCATCACCTGCTGTTGTGGTTGTGTAGTTGCTGGTGTAGGAGTAGTCTGATAACGCCACATAATCACAAACTTCGAGAAATTCAACACTTAGAAAAATTTTCCAAAAACTTATCCTAGGTTCGCCCAAAATGTGCTCAGGTTCGTCCCTTTTGATTCAGATTCGCCCAAACACACTAACCCGAATGTGAAATCTCACCAGAATGTAAAAACTCACAAACACGTTTCTACTTTCGTCCGAAATGTCCTAGGTTCGTCCGATTGAGTTTTACTTTCGCCCGCCCGATGTCCCGAGGGTGAAAAGTATGACCCGAATGTAAAAACTTCAAGTGAAAAACTCTACGTTCGCCCTAAAACACCTTGGTTCGTCCAGAAAAACTCTCACCTTCGACCTAAAACTCACACGTTCGCCCACTCACTCCAGGTTCGCCCATTATGAACTTTTGAAAAACGGTTACACTTTGAAAAACGGTTATTTTGATCACTGATTTTCAAAAGTTTGTGGATTTGATTGATCTTGATCAGGTTATGCTTCGGAGATGATTTGGAACAACTTTAATACTTGGAATTTTGAATTTTAACCACAAAATCACCTCTAAATCTTCCAAAAACACACAAAAACCATTTTTAGTTGAAAACAGATGTGAATTGATGAAAATTATGTCCAAATCAGCTCTGAGTTTATCAATTTGTTGTTGTATGATCCTCTACGCTCTGATACCACTTTGTAGAGGATGTGATTTGACACGAAAACAGGATTATATGATCATACAAGTTGCTAAACCAGGTGCGGAAACCCTAGCTTAGAACAAACTGATGTAAACTCAATCAAAACACAATCAAAGTCATTTTAAAAGCTTTTCATAGATTAACTTGTTCAAATAATTGCTTACAGATTGATTACAGTTAATCTAGAACACAATCTAACACTCTCAATCCTCTCAGGAACACACACTGAAAACACACACTCTAAATGACTCGTTATACATTACAAAAACCCAATTTCTATTTATAGCAGCTGCACATTCGCCCAGTATGACTGGTCGAATGTGAGCCTTTTCTACATTCGCCCACACTACTTGGTCGAATGTATCTTCAGTTCATTCCTGGTTCCAGATTCGTCCACAGCATAACCACCTTCGCCCATTCTGTTTCTTCCTTCGCCCCTAACACATGTTAATATCTAATCATTAGTCGCAAAACGGCATCTACACCGTATTCACCCACTGGAGCCAGTTATCGGTGACCCTGGTAGAAGTGTAATGACGAGAGGACAGCTGAGAAGTGTCAATTCACCAGAAAGTTTTGGTGCTTTAGCATTATATGCAAAAATACAAAAGTCTGGTTGTCAGAATGATTGGTCGTTTGCATGTTATGTCTCGCAGGTCGAGCCGCGGACATATAAAGAAGCTCTTTTGGATGACGCCTGGGTTGAAGCGATGCAAGAGGAGTTATTGCAATTTCAGAAGTTGGGAGTCTGGACGCTCACTGATTTACCTCCAAGACGGAAGAAGATTGGTACCAAGTGGGTGTTTAAGTGTAAGAAAGACGATAGAGGAGTGATTGTACGGAACAAAGCCAGATTGGTAGTACAAGGTTTTCATCAGATCGAGGGGATTGACTATAATGAAATTTATGCACCTGTGGCGCGCATAGAAGCAATTCGAATGTTTCTAGCGTTTGCCTCCTACAGGAAATTTAAGGTGTATCAGATGGACGTCAAAAGTGCTTTTCTGTACGGAGTAGTCAAAGAGGAGGTTTACGTCGGTCAACCACCGGGCTTTGAAGATCCTATCCACCGGGATAAGGTTTACGTCTTGAACAAAGCACTGTACGGGTTGCACCAGGCTCCACGCCAATGGTACGAGGAGCTGAGCACGTACCTCATGTCGAAAGGATTCAAATGCGGACTGGTCGACTGCACCCTGTTCACGAAGAAAACAGGAGATGATTTGCTTCTAGTCCAGATATATGTTGACGATATTATTTTTGGCTCAACTAACGAACTTTTGTGCATGGAATTTGAACGTGTTATGCAGGAAAAGTTCGAAATGAGTGCGATGGGGGAGATGCAGTTTTTCCTCGGCTTGCAGGTGGATCAAAGACCAACGGGGATCTTCATTCACCAGACCAAATACGTATCCGAAGTCTTGAGCCGGTTCCAGATGGAGGATTCCAAGCCGATGGATACCCCGATTCAGCCTAATCACGGGATTGGAGTTGACGCTAAGGGGGAGCTGACGGACCCGTTTACATACAGAGCAATCATCGGATCTCTGATGTATCTTACCGCATCTCGGCCAGACATAATGTTCGCCACATGTCTCTGCGCACGTTTCCAGTCGAAGCCGAAACAAAGTCATCTGACAGCGGTCAAGCGTATCCTTAGATATCTGAAGGGTTGTCCCTCGAGAGGACTTTGGTGCCCTAATGACGATAATTTTGACTTTATCGCATTTAGTGATGCAGATTGGGGCGGCTGTGACAAGGACAGCAAATCCACGACAGCTGGATGCCAGTTTTTAGGGAGCAGGTTAGTCACCTGGCAATGTAAGAAGCAGACTTCAGTCGCACTGTCTACCTGTGAAGCAGAGTACATTGCAGCCTCGAGTTGCTGTTCGCAAGTTCTCTGGATTCAGCAGCAGATGGTGGATTACGGTTTGCAATTTCTTAAAACCCCTATACACTGTGATAATGAAGCCGCGATCGCATTAACTAAAGATACGGGCAATCATTCTAAAGCTAAACATATCCGGATTAAGTATCACTTTATCCGCGATTGTTACGCTAAAGAATTGATAGATATGGTCAAAATTCATACTGACTATCAACGTGCAGATTTGTTTACAAAAGCTTTTGACAGATCCCGATTTGAGTATCTTTTAAAAGTTAATAATATAAAAGAAAAACAGGACTGATCAGCACCTCGTTTTATCGTTTTTTTTTTAGTTTTTAAAAAGTTTTCTTTAAAGTTTTTACAGTTTTTCAGAAAAATTCAAAAACCCAAAAAAATATGTTTTACATTTTATGGGGAGTCTTTTATCAGAAAAACCAAAAACATTGAAAAATTCAAAAAGCCATAAAAAATAGAAAAACCAAAAATGATTTCCAGGATAAAAAGAGGAAATGATAGTACATCAGTGGGGATCTGACACAGGCTAAAGATATGTAAAGTAATATGAGGCGTGTGTTGATTACGTGTGATGTGCTGATAGACTTCGTAGACTAATAACTGCGTGCATTAGTGATACAAACATAACGAACTACTCGTTCGTGGCTGAACACCTCATGGGCATATGGTCTTAGTACCGTAATTTCGTTTGATAGGATTGCCAAAATCTGAGGTTTCGGGTTGTTATGTTATTGTTATCCGGGATATTCTGATTAAACTTTTGTCGTATTAATTTACGGACCTAGTTTAATCAGAATATTTGCTAAAAGAGCTTAAATGCCAAAACCGAAAGTTACCGAATTGAGGAACTTCATGTTTTTACTAATCAAAGATCATAATTACATCGTATCAATTTACTGATGCAAATCAGTAGTTGATATCAGCCTCAACCTGGTATATATGCACATGTTACTTTGTTGCATTCATTTGCTGACCTGTACACCTCTGTGCTATATATCTTGTAACTAAACGGATAACTCTGACATAATCACGCGTTACGAGGAAGCTTTGTGCAATTTCTTGATACGGGAGTATGTCGTGTGTGTGGGAACCACAACATGTTAGTATAATACACCTAAATCGTATCATTTTAAAGCACTGCATAACAGTCTGCATGTGAGCTTATGTGGACAACAATATCAGCAATTACTGGGTCACATACTGTTTCTAATGATAATATAAAACAAAATAGATCAACTTTGTGGTCAGGTTTCTCAAACTACTGATATGATCCTCTTACCGGACATCACAAAATGTTTACGGCTTTATTTACTTTTATGCATTTCAGTTTGATTGTCAAAAAGATACAAAACTCAAAAAGATTTTAGGTGTGTTTTGATATAAATTTCAGAAAAACCAAAAGTTTTACATTTCTGCGTTATTTTTAGATAGCCGACGGTGTTTGATGGTCGATTTCTGAGATTTGATGAAACCATCTGAGCTTTGTATCATTCTAAACTGAACTAATGTGTGTTTGAGACTTAACGTGTTGAAAAATGTTGAACGGGATTCGATTTCGTGATTTGGTAAAATTTTCAAAATTTTCCATCTCACATTCGCCCCTTAAATGGGTCGAATGTGGAAAATTTTTCACTTTCGTGCTTCTCAGTTTGGACGAAGGTGGATTTATCTTTAAAAATTCCACTTTCATATATATCTTTCACCTTCGGGTCATTTAGTTGGGGCAAAGGTGGGATTCTCTTTACATTCGTCCAACTGACTTGGGCGAAAGTGGACTCTATATATACCCAAATGCACGTTCGAACCTTCATTCTGCAATTTTTCAAAATTTTTCAAAACTCCAAGATCTTGTTGCCCTGTTTCTTTACATCCTAGAATCTTATTCTCTATATTATTCTCATCAGTTTGCCTATAATTTTACAGGTAATGGCCACGTAATGAAGTCATGATTGGGGATTTTCAAACCGAACCCTAACTGTGATCATATGGACATTTGTTGACTGTGTTAATGCAATTTTTTGATAAGGATTCAATCCTTATTAGTTTTAGGGGGAGAATATAGGAAGAATTAGGTTAATTCGTTGTTTAAGACTGTTAATCGATTGATTGAGGGTTACGAACCCTAATTTTTCTAGAAAACCAATAAGAATTGAATGTAAAATGAAATTGATGGTTCAAAAGGCTTAGTCGGTCATTTTAGGAGTTGTTTGGATCAAAATCAGAGTCTAAAACACATCAGATAACAAAATTCAAAATTTGGGACAAAACAGTTTCACATTCGACCTGTTAGAACGGGCGAATGTAGAATATTGAGGACGAATGTATTTTTTAACTAAGAATTTTCACATTCGGGTCTTGATTTTCACTTTCGTTTCAGAATTTCTCACTTTCGTACCTACTAAAATGGGCGAAAGTGGAGTTTTGTGAAAAATCAATTTTCTAAATTTGTCGTTTTTGTGTTTTGACGTATTTTTCTGATTTTTGTTTTACAGATGGCTGAACAACCTGAAAACATTGAGATTCCAGTAGAAGATGTTATTGTTCAGGATTCGGTTCCAGAAGCTGAGAATGCACCACAAGCATGGCCGTTTGAAGCTCCGCATAATTCCTGTGCCTATGTTGGTGACGTTTTGAAGAACACAGAGTTTACAGGAATTGTGGATTTTTTGAGGAGAAGTCGAATCATTCATGCCATAGCTACACCAGTCATCATATACAAAGACATTGTAGAGGATTTCTGGAAGAATGCGAGATATGATTTCTGGGAAGATAAGACGATTATCAGAAGTGTTATTCAAGGAATGGAGATGTTTATCACTGAAGATGATATCAGAGATGCTCTCAAGATTAAGTTTGAAGAGAGTACAGATCCCAGAGTGTTATCATGGACCGAACAGAGAGTTTGTTTCCTTAGAATGAAGTACAAAGGTCCGATAACAGATGGTGCACTTCACAAAGGAAAGCTGAGTGTGCAGTTTAAGTACTTTGCACATGTCATTATTCATGTCTTTGGATGTGTTAGCGGTGGTTATGATGTAATGAGGAAGAGCTTAAGTTCGTTAATGGTTGCATTGACTCTCAACAAACCATTTAACATTTCTGGAATGATATTGGACCATATGCTGGAGATGTTGAAAGGTCTAAAGTCGAAGAAGTTTATGTTGTACCCAAGATTCCTGATGATGATCTTTGACAATAAGTATCCAAACTTGAGAAAAGATCCAACGATGGTGTTAGGTCAAGATCACATGAATATCAGAACGCTTGTGAGGATGAAAGGTTATAAGGGTGTGCCTGACAATGAGAAGCCACTGAATAGACGACTGTTTGGAGCTTTAGTTAATCCGGGTTACACTGACCCAGGATTGAACAAAGCAAGACACGACAAGAGTGATTCTGATACTGATGATCCTTTAGTGCATGCTGATGCAAGTACTAAGAGGAAGAGGCAAGTTAAAAACGCTGGAGCCAAAGGGAAGGGCAAAGCGAAGATTGATGAGGGTGAGTCAAAGAAACAAGGTGCAAGAAAGAAAACAACTGCAAAGAAAGGTACAAGTTTGGTTGATGAAGATTCAGTAGATTCAGAGGAGACTGAGGAGGAAGAGCAGTGGGATTCTGAAGATGAATTAGTGAAGACTACCAAACGCAAGGCCACTGCGGTTGGGGAGTCTGAATTACTTAACAAAACTGTTGAAGAAGTATTGCAGAAAGAGTCGATTGATGTTGAAGGTGACTTGGGGATAGGTGTTGGAGACTTTGAAGGTTCAACAGTGGTTGTAAACTTGAAGAAGCCAAAGCACAAGTCGATGGCGAAGAAAGTTAGTACAAAAAAGTTAAGAGAGAAAGAGATTGAGCTATTGCTGAAAGGTAAGAAAATACCTGAAGCCGGTACATCATCAAAGGCTAGTTCACCTGCTACTAAGAAACAGAAGAAGACAAAAGAGCCTGAAGTAGTTCCTGATTTTGAAGCTACTTTAGAGAATGTTCTCAATATGTTTAAGAAGCCTGAGAAAGAGAAGACAACTATGATTGAGTCTTCCAAAGCATCCAAAGTTACTGTTTCTGATGATGTGATGAAACAAGTTAACAAGAAGATGGAAGATATGATGAAGATGATAGTTGCTCAACAAGAAGAGATTAATAAGTTCAAGAAGAATGAAGAAAAGATGCTTTAGATTGTTGTTGCTTCCAAAACAAATCAAGATGAGATTGATAGGAAGCTGAAGCAACTTGAAGAAGATAAGAAAGAACTTGAAGAGAAATGTAACAGAAATAGAAGAATGATAAAGATTGTAAAAGTTGATAACAAAGAGTTGAAACAAACGGATGAGCGATCTACTTGATAAACTCTATGGTGAAGCTCCAAAGTTAAAGGATGGAGAGGAAGATAAAGAGAAAGAGGAGGAGCAAGTAGATTTTGAGCCCTCAGATGAAGAGAAAGAAGATGATGAAGAGGATGAATCAGAGGAAGGTTCTGATGATGAATCTGATAAAGATGATAATGATGATGATGCTGAGGGATCGGGTAGTAAAAATGATGATGATGAGAGTGATGGTAGTGATGATGATGGTGGAGATGACACTAGCAAGTTCACTTTTGAACAAAGGAAGACTAAGAAAGGTGATGCAGGAGAGACAAGTTCGAAGAAGAAAGCTGGTGAAAATGTAGATTCTGATGAGAGTATCTTCTGGAATGAGAAAGTAAGATCTCTATCAGATGATGCAAAGGGTGTTTATCGTGAAATGCTTGAGAAGAGAGAGTGGACGATTGAATTCACTGGAAAGTTTGCTGAAATCTTTCAGACAGAAGATATGAGGTATGAGCTAGAATACAATGATCCTGATCTGGAAGAGGGAGAAGTGTCTGCTGCTGTGGCTAAGGAGATTTTAGATGGCATAGCACAGCGAGTGGGAAAGACACTGGAGGAAATCATGATGGATCAGATGATTCCAAATATTCCTGAAAAGGATATTGGTAGTCATTCTAATGATAAACATACACCAGAGATGGAAGAGATTGAAATAGAGGATATTACTCATGAAGAGTACCCTCAATACTTCAGAGAGAATGATGAAAACGAAGTATTCCCAGACTTCACCGAACTACGTCAGAGGGAAGCTAGAAAGAAAGATGAAAAACGAAGTGAAGAGTTTGTTGAGAAGGTGTTTGGTGAAGATAAGCAAAAACCGTCTGAACAGAATGATGATCTGAAGACGCTGTTAAGGAAGTTGAAAGAAACTGATGACAAAAGACCTAAGCCGGAAGCTCAAGGTGGATTCTATAGATACCATAACCAAAAGTTTAAAGGCAGAGCTCTTGGTTGGAAGTATCTTGGAAGACTTAAATGCATTGCAGTCAAGTGGGAAACATAAATTCTGTACTTCTACAGATTTCATGACCTACTAACTCTACTGTACTGGGCAGTCAGAGATATTTGCAGATTTCCTATGACTGGTGCATCTGTGAATAACACGGCTGTGGGTTGGTTTGTGGATAGATTGGTCTGGGAGAGTCGCACGAAGTGGAATATGTTTAAGCCACAATACCCGAGGAGGAAAGTTCATAGGGATATTGATCCTAGAACGGGTAAGAAGCGGGTAACTTTGATTTACAAAGCTCCTGAAGTGATGAGGAAGATTCCTTTGATGCCATTACAACAACACTTCAGTGAAGACTTTATCTTCTGGTATTATGATTGGAGGAATGCAGAAGCTGTGATAGTGTTGAGAGATGGGAAGGATAAGTATAAGAAGATACATGTTTTTGACCCGATGTGGCTCATTAACTGTACGTTTGAAGACATCATCATGCTTTACTACAACCCGATATACAGTGATCCCAATGATGCATCGCAAGCGAAGAAGTATCAACAGGTTGTCGGAGTGTGCTTTGCGTATGATATAAACTCCGGTAGCAACCTGGATATGAAGTTGGGCAAGAAGGTGAAGGTGATGGATATACCGAAGCGATCGACGAAAAAAAAACTTGAGCCTGAGATGATTAAAGAACAAAAGAAGCAGCTGAGGATCAAGTTAATGAACAAGGAGATGGATGAGGATAGAAGGCAATCCAAGCAATAGTCGAGGGGGAGTTTGTAGATGCACTTTATGCGACTAATGCTTTGGATTGTCACTTTAACATATGTTAGTATATTCTGGTCGGTCGAAGGTGGTAATAAGAAGGGCGAAGGTGACTTATGGTGGGCGAATGTAAGTATTAGAGGGCGAAGGTAGACTAATGAAGGGCGAAGGTAGAATGCTGAATGAAGATGTGCATATTCGTACCTGTGTGGATGCACCATGGAAAAGGGCGAATGTGCAGGTCCTATATAAAGGTTTTGCTTGATTTGTAAGTTAGAACAGTTGGTGATAGTGTGTGTGTTAAAGTCAGGTTGCTCTCTAGATTAAGGTCGTGTAAAAGTGTATAGATTAACTTGAAAAGGCTTTGTATGAATGTTTTGAAACAAGTTATTTATAAAATGTTGATTGAAAAGGTATTTTGCGTGTTGTGATTTGCGTATTATCATTTTGTTCAGTTCTAGGGTTTCCGCACCTGGAATTGTAACTTGTATGATCAGATTTACGAACTATTGCTAAAATTCTTCATTTACAAAAATTAAAAAAAATAAAAATTAAAAAAATTAAAAAAATAATAAAAAATTTAAAAAATCAAAAAAATTAAAAAATTAAAAAATTTAAAAAATCAAATTTTCAACTGGACAAGACAGAATTGAATATCATATCGATTTTCATTTTGGTCTGTCACATGTTTCTTATGATATTACTCTCCTTTTGTAAAGAGTTCAGGCTAAGTAGTTTACCCTCATTTTTGTCTTCTTTCCTAACAAGGTAATTGTATTTTGAAGTCAGAAAAATTTATAATTCTCCTTATTCATATTATAGTTTGCCTTGTATATGGACTAACTGTAGCACAGATCTTAGTAATATTGTCGTCTGTTAACCCTAAAATCTATTAACCGATTATGAAATTAAAAAAAAAACTCATACGAACAACAAATCTTCACATTCAAGCACAGATCTATATAATATTGTCGTCTGTTAACCCTAAAATCAAAGTTTACCTCAAATTACATAACCCAAATCTCCACATTCAAGCACAGATCTTCTGCTACTAGAGGTGGTCGTGAAAGCCTTTGCTAGATTCGCCCCTCATGTTCTTCAAATTAAACATTCGATTGAACATATTATTCGATCAATTGAGGTGTGAAAGAAAGAGAGACAGGGAGAGAGATGAACCTAGGGTTTGAAATATGCAGGAAGACGAAGAGGGAGGCGCTAAAAGTAAAGAGTAAGGAAGACGAAAAGGGTTTTGCTCTGATAATCCAATGAGACCCGTTCTTCATGTGTTACCCATCCTGACCCATCAGATTTGTTTTTTAATTTTAAACTTATCCATCCTGACCTCCTTGACTTTAAAGCCTAGCCCAAATTAACCCAAACATTTATTTTTAGCACCCAAATCAGCCCAAAAATTGATGTTTGGTTCAGCTTTGCCACCTCTAAAATTAGCCTTTAAAAAAAATATCACCCGACTACCACATTTTCACATTTCCACAACATATGTCGGTAGGTAGGTGTAAATTGTAAAAGGTGAGAACCCCACTATACATGTAGTGGTTATGTAACATCTTTTATTTATTTATTTTTCCACCCCATCAAGTAAAAGAGATGCATATTACATTTTGTTTTGCAAGTTGTTGATCGTTTTGCTCACGTATTTAAGTTAACATGATATGTAGTGTGTACCGCGTATGTAAACTTTGTATGTGTATAATTGTTTTTTTCCACCCTATATCTACTACAATCGTTAATCATATCACATCATGTCAACCATTTCCTTTAACATTAGTCAACTTTCTTTACTTCACTTGTCCAGTTACTTTGACACATGTAGGTATCATATAGCTGTGTATATGTAAGTTCTCATTATTTTTGTGACATTTTCTGCCTAACTAAATTATGGTAAGCTCTATATATACCACTCACTATAGATATGTTTTATATTTAACAATCCACACTGTGATTGGTCCAAGTTTACCATTGACCCACTTTAAAGTATTTCAATTGTGGTGTGTGTCTTAATAAGAGAAGAGGACAGATTCATGTCATTGTCACAAAGTCTACCGTTAAGCAAGTCAATCTGGCTTGTTTTTTTTCCCTTTGAGCTTCCTTGATACTTCCTGTTAGTTTCTTGTTTTCACATACATACGTCCGACCGGCCCTGTGCATCAATACTATCTAAAGTGCGCTTCGCTTCTAGATTGCTAAAATGGCGGATGGTGCTGTGAATTTCTTACTAGAAAAAGTGACGACGATCCTGATGCGAGAAGCATCATTACTGGGCGATTCACAAAGCGACGTTGCAGCAATCAAACTGGAGTTAGAAATAATGAGATCCTGCATAAGGGATGCAGAAAGGAGAAGAATGAAGAGTGAGTTGGTGGAAACATGGGTAAGACAAGTGAGAGAAGTTGTCCACAAGGTAGAAGATGTGTTAGATGAGTATGTTTACTATAATGATACTCAAGCAGAGAGAAAGGGGTTAAAGAATTTGGTTCAGGACATGATAAAGGTTCCTATGAACATCAACCGAAGACGTAAAATCTCTATAAAGCTTCAAAAGCTTAAAGCAGAAGTTCAAGAGGTTTGCGAAAGAAGAAAAAGATACACGTTTGATCTTCAAACTGAAGACGAGAGGGGAGGTGCTAGGAATGCTTCTATTGACTGGTGGCAGCGTCAAGAAGAGCTGTCTATGTTTGTTGACGACGATGAAATAGTGGGAATGGGTGATAATAAAGACAAACTCATGGAATGGTTGTTGGAGGATGATCCTAGACGGATAGTTTTATCCGTTGTGGGTATGGGCGGGTTAGGCAAGACGACCCTGGTTACCAAAGTGTACAATGACCAGATGATCCAACGGTACTTTGATTGTTGGGCATGGGTTTCGGTATCTCAAACTAACGGGGTTAAGGAGTTGCTAAGATCCATGATCAAGAAGTTGTTAGGGGCAAAATATGATCCTAGTGGTTTGGGGTTGATGAGTTATAGAGAGTTAGGGGAGATGCTTATCGATTACCTTCGCAAGAAAAGGTATGTTATTATCTTAGACGATGTTTGGAATATAGATCTTTGGAGTAGAATAAGAAGAGCTTTTCCGGAAAATGATCTAGGAAGTAGAGTTATATTTACAACCAGAAATGATAACATAGCGAAATCGGTTGGACCTGGAAAGCATATTCTTCACCTGCAGCCTCTTGGTGAGGATGATTCATGGGCTCTCTTTTGTCGAAAGGCTTTTTGGAGTGATACGGGTCATTGTTGTCCGGTAGAGCTAAAAGAGTTAGCTCAGGCGATTACTAGGAAATGCCAAGGATTGCCGCTTGCCATAGTGGCCATTGGAGGACTTGTGTGCTCTAGAAACCAAACCGCTGTTGAATGGAAGAAAATATATGATAGCCTAAACTGGGAGTTGAGCAATAATCCTGTCCTGGAGAGTGTTCAAGGGATCTTGTCATTGAGCTTCAATGATCTTCCTTTCTACCTAAAACATTGTTTCTTGTATTGTTGTGTTTTTCGCGATGGCTATCCGATTAAGAGGAAAAAGCTTATAAGACTATGGGTTGCAGAGGGATTTATCTTGGAAAGAAAAGGGATGACAATGGAGGAAGTAGCAGAAGAGTACCTTATGGAACTTAGTCTCCGAAGCATGATTCAGGTCACCGAGGCTAATGATACTGGAAGGGTGAAGACATTTCGGGTTCATGACGTTATGCGAGAACTCGCAATGACAACATCAGAAAAGGACAACTTTTGCTCAACATATGATGACACAGAGGCCAGAACTCTAAGTAAAGTACAGAGGCTTTCGGTTTATAACAGAGGTGAAAATGTTCGTTTAAGCAGCTCGTTGTCACGCCATCTACGTGCTTTCTTTGTCTTTCAAATAGAGACAAATTCGCATTTTTCCATAACTTCAATCTTGTCTAGCTTTAAGCTTTTAAAAGTCCTGGATCTGAAGTCAGTGTCTGTCGGAACGATCCCAAACTCTGTTGTTGGTTTATTCAACTTAAGGTATTTGAACCTTCGAAGAACCAACATCAACAAGCTTCCGCAGTCGATCCAGAAGCTAAGAAATCTGCAAACACTTGATGTCCGAAACACCCACATAGGTAAGTTACCAAGTGGCATATCCATCATACCAAGACTACGCCACTTGCTACTTGGTCGTTCCAAAGCCTCCAATCTTCATTCTGGCTTGCGGGTACCAGCAGAAATAACAAATATGCGAAGTTTACAAACATTAGCATTGATTGAGGCAGAGGAAGAACTTATCCAGAAAGTTGGAAACTTAACCGAGCTCAAAAGATTGGATATAACAAAACTGAAAGCAGATGATGGGCCGAAACTGTGCAGTTCAGTTGAAAAGATGAGAGATCTTAGGCGTCTAAGCATCGAGGCCAGTACTGAAAGCGATGAACTTGTGCTTGAAAAATTAACTTACCCTCCTTTGTATCTCCAGAAGCTGGCACTAGATGGGAAGTTGAGTAGATTGCCTCCATGGCTTGATAGATTATCAAATTTAACTCATCTTTACTTGTCTTGCTCAAGATTAGACGAAAATATGGATATGCTTTCCTCGATCCAGAAACTACCCATTTTAGCATGTTTAGAACTCAAGAATACATGTAAATGCAGGTACCTGAACTTCACAGCAGGTGGCTTTCCAAAGCTCAACAAAATGCGGTTGTCAGAGCTTGCAGAGCTCGTTGCGTTGAGATTGGAGAAGGGTACGATGCCAAGTATCAAGGAATTGAGTCTAATTCGATGTCGAGAGATGAGATCAACGCTACAAGGCCTCCAACACCTTACTAGTCTTCATAAGTTACACCTGGAAGAAATGCCAGCAGAACTGATTGAAAAGTTGCGAGGCGATGAGCATACAAATGTTCAACACATAAACACAATAAGCTTACTGTACCTAAGTGGCCAATGTTTAGTAACCGAACCACTTGTTTAGTTGTGAATTTGTATAATATATATAGGATAAATAAGGTTTCCTTTAGAGTAAGTGTTGAGTGAATATTATTTATTACAAAAAAGTATCATTTGCATCATGTCATCATCTAATGGCACAGATCGAAGCATTGTGTTTTGAATGTAAGGGATGTCAGTCTACGTTACAAGAGTACTATTGTATCCTTGGAACATGTTACACGCATCATTCGACATTCAATGATGATTACTACTAGGTCTGTTTACGAGCCGAGCCAAACCGAGTGGACCTTTGCTCGTGCTTGGCTCATTTATAAACCGAGCCAAACGAGTTTTCGGACAACCATAAATTTGGGTTGTTTTCTTTAATGTTCTCGCTACATAGTGATGATTGAGGTTCGCCGTCCAAGGATGACACTAAGTCTGAGGTCCGGTTGTCCAAGAATGAGGCTCAGGTTGAGGCCAGTGAGGCGATGAGCATACAACAGAGAACGTTTGTCACGTTGTGGCGTAGGTTGACAACGGGAGACGATTGATAGCGGACAACTAATGGGAATAAGAAGTCAAGCACGACTTAGGGTTTTACAATTAAACATACGGTTAAGTTATCATTGGGTTTACTGGCCATTGTATATATGCATATATTGAGTCAAACCCAATAGAGTGATATGTATAAAACTATAAGAGTTAAGTTCCTTTTCGGTTCTTGTAGTTTGCTCAAAAAATCTATTTCAGCCCAGAAGATTTTTTTTGTCTTTTTTAATCCAATAGTTTAGGTTTGATATCTATTTTAGTTCATTCCACTAACTCATCCATTTTCTTTGTCCTTTTTAATCCAATATTTTAGGTTTGGTATCTATTTCGGTCAATTCCACTAACCTCATCCATTTTCTTTGTTAATTTCTTAAGAAAAGACCAAAATGCCCTTATAATTAAAAAAAATTAAAATATAAAAACCCTAAATTTTATTCTACAACAATAATATATAAACCCGATTATATTAAAGTTAATCATATTTTATGATTATCTCAGAAGAAGAAACCGGGTGAGTATTTCACATCTCCTGTCACTCTCACCTCCCTAAAATTCCGACTGATTTTTGTATTTATACAATTGTACTTAATGATGGAGATTGTTGATGTTTGTTAGCTTATACTGCGAATTAGTAGTTGCCATTAAAGTTCTTTCGCTCAAATTTGTATATTTTTTTGTCAGATCAAGATCCCCGTGTTTACGTATACACGACGAATACTAGATGTCTAAATCAAGAACAACAAATTAATCGGAAAAGAAACGCATGTTTAGTATTTGTTCTTCGGTATTTCAGTTTGTGTGATGGATTAACAACTAGAAAATTTGAGGTGATTAATGGAAAAACTAATAGAGGTGGAAAATTTGAAATATCAATAATTTACTAGCGCATGATAAAAAAACATATAAATTTCTATGAGTTCAAAACCGTCACATCGTTTGTGGTTTTCCATTTAAGTTAATGAGTTCAAAATCGGTCGGAATTTTAAGGAGGTGAGAATGACAGAAGATGTGAAACATCCACCCGGTTTCTTCTTCCGAGATAACCAAAAAATATGATTAAGTTTACATCCACCCGGTTTCTTCTTCCGAGATAACCATAAAATATGATTAAGTTTAATATAATCGGGTTTCTATATTAATGTTGTAGAGTAGAATTTAGGGTTTTTATATATTATTTATTTTATTTATAAGAGCATTTTAGTCTTTTCTTAAGAATTTAACAAAGAAATTGGATGAGGTTTGTGGAATGGACCAAAATAGATACCTAACCTAAACTACTGGATTAAAAAAGACAAAGAAAATAGATGAGTTAGTGGAATGGACCAAAATTGATACCAAACCTAAACTATTGGATTAAAAAAGACAAAAAAAATCTTTTGGACTGAAATAAATTTTTTGAGCAAACCACAATGACTGAAAAGGAACTTAACTCAAACTATAAATATAATTGTAATTAATGTGCGTATATATATAATAATTTAATAAAAATTATATCAAGCCGAACCGAGCTGAGCGGACCTTTGCTCATACTTAGTTCCAGGGGCGGATCTAAGAAGGCCGGTACGGGTTCAGGCGAACCCAGTCGGTTTTTGATTTTTAGTGGAAATATAAATGAAAAATGAGCCATGAACCCATAAGAAATTTGGCTATGAACCCATTACCATATTACATGACTGGCTCAATGGTTATGTCCCTGACCTTTTAAAGTATAAATCCCCTGTTCGAAACATGTTGCTATCCGCTAATGTTTTTTAAGTAGATCCCCAGCCATAAAATAGGGTTTATTATTGTCCTTTATTATTTGAAAACTTACCTAAACAATACAGCGCCTATTTTTCTTTCATTCCTTCCCAAACCCTTAAACTCCTAAATATCTAAAATTTCAAACAACCACTGCTGTTTCAAGTACCGCCAGTCGCCCGCCGCCCGCCACTGCTCCGCACCTCACCGGACAGCACTGCTGCTCGCCTGCTCCGTTGCCTCCTGACAACTGCTGCTGCAGACTGCACTAAATAAGGTTCGAATTATTGTTAAAGTTCCAATCTTTTATATTTTATTGAACTATCTAAGTTACATTTTGGATTACTAATTCAGAATATTAGATAAGTATGAGACTATGAGGAATGGTGGATTGAGGAATATGTGTTGTTTGTTAATTTATTCATCCATTTAAGTTCCGTTTTTTACTTTGATTATAACATGTATAGCAGATTATATAAGGATAGATGTTCCATTTTTACTTTTGAGTAAGCTACAACATCTTACTATATTGACAAGTTTTCTGAATTTGTATTTGAAGGAAATATGGAGAAATCATTGCCCTAAGTATTGAGGAATTTTGTTTCATCTCAGATAGTACATACATAAAGGCAGAGGTTTGATTTTTATAATTATTTGACCTTTTATCACAATCACATGTATATTATTTATAAACCTCTTAAGTTTTGCAGGTTCTGAAAATGTAAGTCAAGGTATGAACATTTTGAATTTTCACCTTTCACCACCAACAGCAAAAACATTTCTCAGGTATTTGTAAAGTAAAATAGTTATATATTGCTTACTTTCTTTATACAGAGCACCTTTATGAATGTTTGTTTGTTACAGTAGATTTATAAGAGCAACAAAAGCTTCTAATTTGTGTGTTAGAGATGACTACGTAAGGTATGGAAATGTAGGAAATCAAAGTAATATATTGCAAATCTCTAACTCCTCACGTAGGATCGTTATCGTTAGTGGTTTGTGCAAATCATTTTTTACTATTTAAGAAAGCTATCAATTTGCCGTTATGTGATAACTTTACATTTTGGAGGACCCCAAATTTAGAGCTTGCTTTAAGTCTAAAAAATGTTATGTCGCCCCTGCACAATAGACGGTTGAAAACCACTATTTAAGCGTAATAATCGACCCGAACCGTTGAATCGACCCGAATTGTTGAACCGACCCGAAATTTTTTATATCCAGTCCTGTAAAATTGGAGCATCTAAAAACACTGAACCCATTGGAAAAAAATCCTGGATCCGCCACTGCTTAGCTCATCTACAAACCGAACGAGCCAATCGGCTCATTTACAACCGAGCGAGCAAATTCCAAACGATCGACGAGCGCGGAGCGGTTTGCACAGCACTAATTACTACATGAAAAGGAATTTGCATCCTACTAGAAGGACTAACTGGGAAATATGAGAAATGGTTATTGAAAGGGCATGGTATGTTTGAATTTGAAGAAAGCATGAAGAATATAGTGTGCTGGAGTCATCATGGTTGTCGTCCCCCACACAGAAACTAAGACTTACCTATCACCTGTGATGAAGTTTGATTGAGGAGGACTCCACAGGCTCCGATCCGTTCTCAAGTGTTGTGAAAAATCTGAAATGTGTTGTGCAAACTCGAACGGTAAACGAAACCGACAAAAGCATAGGTTATACAATTCTCTAAAAAGTATTCAAAGCCATCGGTTGAACAATTCTCCAAAAAGCTAATAACTCAATAAGTTGTTTGTATAACCTAAAAACACTTTCTGTTTTAACTTTTGGCTTTTGTTTTTAAGGGTGGAAAAGCTGTTTTCGAAAAGTTAAAAATCCTGGCTTTTGGCTTTTGATTTTTGGAAAAAAAATTACAAATCTACCACCCATACAACCAATATTCACAATAAGTTAAGCGAAACACTTAAAAAATAACAATCTATTGATTTTTTGACGTTTCTCATTTTAAAAGCTAATCCAAACACTTATTCTAAAACTCATTTTCAAAAAGTCATAAGTCATTAATGTAACAACCCGGTTCGAGACCCCAAAAATTTTCGCGTTTAAAATTAACAATTGTCCAAAGAATAACAATTAAAAACATATATAATCAAGGAACCGATATTGGGAGCGTCACATATAAATATATATTTTACGAATTATTATTATATACGAGTAGACGTTGTGATACCGAGCCGTTGCCTATAGAATATTCCTAATAACACGAGTATTAATCACAAACCCGAGACCCGAATCATTATCTAAAGTATATTATTATACCAAAACACGTGTTACAAAACCGAGCCGATACCGATAACGAACCCACCAACCCCATTGGTGAGTCAATGGGGGAGGACCTCCCTTTGACACTCACATTTTCACAATTCATAATAATAAACCATCTGTCCTCTAACTTCTCTTATAAACCCTCTTTTATCTTTTCAATAACACAGACACATACATAAAAAAGATAGAGAGAGCTAGAAGGAAACCAAGAGAGGAAGAGCAGGGGACCTCCGCCATCCACGGCGGAGCTCCGGCCGTTCGACAACCAGACAACCAAACAACCAGATCTATCACCACCATAGATTATTATTCAAGAAGTTAGAGAGAGAGAGAGGCGACGAAGAACAGGATCAGAGGAGAGAAAGAGAGAGAGACCTGGAGAGAGAAAGAAACTGAGAGAGAGAGAGAGGAAGTAACCGGAGGAGAGAGAAGCAGAGAAAGAAGACGACGGGGACAGGGTGGTGGTTCGGATAAGGCTTTGATCGGGTCAGATCTGTCTCAGAGCCTTAGAGGTAAAACCCCGTTCCCTTGATAATCTTCGTAATTAGATGATTATGGTGATGATTGGTGATGGGCGGCTTATGAACAGAGGAGAGGGACGATTATGTGGTGGTCGCGACGGTAATATGTGGTGGTTGCCGAGAATGGTTAAAGGGTTATGAAAGTATCGGTGGTGGATTATGGTTGAAGGTTACTTGATCAGCACAAACACCTAAGGTAGATAGAGATGATTAGAATAAGGAGATGGGTCAAACTAGTCGGTCAACATTCGCGGTCAACAGAAGTCAAACGAAGTCAACCGGGGCGGCACTAGTTTATATAAATCTGTACAATAGCCGGACTAGAGGTATAACCGAAACCCGATGACTTTACGATTATAGATATTTAATTATAAACATTTATATATTAATACCTATACGTGTGGGACTCGATGAGCTTGTATCGGACTAAGACCAAGTCATGAATTAGACGTGACGTTAACGTATATCTTGAATTTAACATTGGAGTTGATCGTATTAATAATGAGACATGAGATTCGGATTATAAAAACCCAAGCTTTGGACATGATTATAACCAATACACACTTAGTAAGACAAATATATATATTGGAGCGAATATTACCGGGACACTTAAGAATGAACATTACCTCGACACCTAAGACTTGGAATGAAGGGAACACATGTATTGGAAAGAATGTTACCTTGACCTCTTGAGTAATGATATCCAAGACTTGGACTCGACACGCGAACATGGATATAGAACCGTGGATTATAAAGTGTATAGACTCGAACAACTACAACATAGACTTGGAACATATAATATCGACATATATCATTTAGCGAACTAGTGTATGTCGAAGCGCTACATAAGGGACACAAACATGAAGCCTTAGACTAGACGCCTTAGACATTAAGAAGTAAGACGTGAATTAGATTAAAATAATATTTACCATATGAACATATAAGCATATACTAGGATATATTATATATCGACAGTGACATTTGGACAATGAAACTAGGATGTGGACTTGCTTAGAATTAGACATGGAATTGTAATAAATAGAAACCATACGCCCAAGCTCGTCCCACACGCATAACCATTAGACGATAAAAACCAAGACTAATAATAATTATCGACTCAGGATTTCAACAGGAGAATACTAGTGCGAGATATCAGGCGCCTCAATTATTATAAAATATTCATATGCATTACTTCCCGGTGAGTCTCGTGAACCTTCCCCTCTTTTACTTTTATTAAACGTTTTGGGGTGAACGCGTGTTTCCATTTGACAACCAATGAGAAACCAGTATGATGTGACAAGGTACTCCCGATACCATTCACACTCATCAACCCAAGGGAATTGGGCCACTTAATATGTGGGTAGTACTACTTGGGGAAACCCCCACACACAGTGGATCCGGAAGCCCGGAGAACCCTCCACTGAGATTTGTGACACGTATTATGCCAAGGAATCCATAATGGGAGTATATGGATTCAGTGTCAGGTTTGAGGTGTGGCTTGTACATCACCAGTGCAACCATGTGTTGAACCATATTAATTTGTAAACCTCTTTTGGGAATTAAAAACTATTTTGTGGGAAACCATATAACTTATAAACCGACTTTTGAATGATAAACTTATTTTGAAACCAGTTTAACGCACACACGGACTCACCAACATGTTTGTTGACCCAAACCTATTTTTAAGCATGTGTTCAGGTACCACTTCTGGATTGGAATCGAGGAACGAGGTATATATATATATATATATATATATATATATATATATATATGAGCTTAGGGAACGTGTAGACATTTTGGAAGAGCTACAGGACACAGGGATTATGCTACTTGAGAATTAGAGCTAAGCATCGATAGAGATCTAGTGAAGTATACATCCGGGAATGCTTCGTCGAGTGCCATGATTTGTCCACGCAGTAGTTTAGTTTAATTATTATTATTTGAGTTGTATTAATTTAGAACTAGAAATTGTATAAATTATTATTATTGAACAATTGTTACTTCTGCTGTGCAAGTTTGGTACCAACCTGTATTTCGACCAGGCCCACCTTGGTCGGGTTGTGACAATTAAGCAGTTCTGACCAAAAACACTTTTGCATTTCCAAACTTGACGAGGTGGGGCCCTGTTAAACTGAACTGGCCCACACCAAAAACACGAATAATGAACTCGGCCCAATAAGCCTGAGCCCATTATGAATGGACTAACTAACTTAAGAGATAATGATAGACAGTTACGGTAAATAAGCTAGTCGATGAGGCTGAACAACCAAGCCGATCTTTACGAATAGGAATTGATAATGATTATCTCTTACTAATCCGGAACAACTATGACTCCGAAGTGATTACGCATAAGATTTGAATGAGGAGACCTCGGCTATAAAAGGAGGTCCCAGGTAAACGTAATATTCATTCAGTAACTCTCAATACACTCCCACTATTACAATTGCTTAAAAGCTATAGTAATTCTCACGCCGGAAAGTGATCACAGGAAAACCCCCAATACTTTGACGAGTTCTAACAGTGTTCACTTTTGCAGACTGATAGGTTCTGTTCAGGAAGGCCGGAAAGATATCAGTGTATCATCCAGAAGACTTGACCCCCTCAGGTACTTGTTTCTTCAAAACTCAATCCGAAACACCATCTTAATAACTTGAAATGTTTGGTTTTACTTTATATTCATGTTGAAAGTCTTAATTAGGGTTGTTTCTTCTACAAATCATATTTTGTGTTTTTAAAAACTAAACTCTGAATGGGTTTCATATTTTGTAAATTTGTAGATTTGTTCTTCATTCATTTAATAACTGGTTTTTTATTATGTTTTTGACACGAACCATACATATGTAACTGAGTTTAGAACAACATAACTAACCTTTTTAGTTTCGAAAAAAATATAAATATATTGGGTAATTAACTGAACTTACCCAAAATTGAGTGATAACCAACATAAAAAAAATATAGAGACCTATAAATCCATAACCCATTGGCTCATACCATATATTAATTATAATATTAAAGTCCATAAGGCTTAAGCACAATTTGTTGGTTAAATGCAGAGGTGCACATATTGGCTTTTTTTTATTAACTGTTTCCAAGTATGGAACCGAACCAGGGTATGAACAGGCAAAAGAAAATTGTGTATTGAGAGAAACTGTACAGGATTCAGGTAAGAGTATTGAGGAGAAAAATCATAATCTATGTACCCAGATATGGTATAATTGGGTTCGGGTATAACTAGGTAAGGGGCCAGGTACTAAAACCTTGTTTTAAAAAGTAATTTTTTATTATTTTACGTAGAAACAAATTTGTTTAAAAATTATAGTTGCTTTGTAATTTGTAAAAATAATTAAAATAAATTACAAACCATAAATTAAAGAAATAAATTATTTATTTTATAATATGCATTATTAAAGAAAGCTTAAATATAAAAGTTGTAAAGTAAACATAAAATTATAAATTAAAATTTTATCGGGTATTAAAAAACTTGTATCAAGTATAGGACACAATCGGTTCCAAGTAAATTTTGGTATAAATGGGGTATGGGTATATGGGCCAACATGTATACATTACGGTGCAAAAAAAGAATGATAAGTTGATAGTTTCATCAATACGAAAGATGTTATCAATTGTTTCATTTACATTATATGAAAGCGAAGCAAAATTTTTTTTTTGAACGTTACCCCTAAAAGTTTGGTCTTGATCCGCCACTGATGTATAGGCAAGTCACTAATTATGTTCAAATCAGTAAATATGAATTCTATTTTCAATATTTGTTAGCATTGGAGTTGTGCATTGTTTTAGGATATGTATTAATATTAGAGTTATACATTGTTTAAGTTTAGCCGTTAATATTGGAGATACATTGTTAATTGTTTTTGTTTAGGTGCTACCCAAAGCTTTCCTTCATGTAACTGTAAAGCGCATCATTTTATTTCATATGTAAAATTGATATGTCAATGTCATATTAGATTTCTCAATACTGGACGTTCCCGGGGTATAATCTAGTATCTTATACATTGATTTGGGAATTATTAGTTTTATTCTTCAAAATAATTAATTTTCAAAGTATTATATACGAAATGTTTTAATAAAGACTTTGAAAAACATGAAAATCGTTTATGTAGATGCGTTTTGCGACTAGTGATTGGATATTAACATATGTTAGAATGCTGATTTGGGCGAAGGAGAACAGAAGGGGGCGAATGTAAAGATAAAGTGGGCGAAGGTAGACTCAACAGGGCGAACGTGGAATGGAGCTTGACAGAGGAATACATTCGACCACTAAATGTGGGCGAATGTAGAACAAGTCCACATTCGATCAGTGCATATGGGCGAATATGCAGGTCCTATAAATAGAAATTGTGTTTTTGAAATGTATAGAGAGACATTAGTTGTGTGTGTTTTGAGGTCAGGTTCCAGGATAGATTGAGAGTGTTTGTGTGTGTTATAGATTAACCTAAAACTCATTGTAATCAAGTTTATGCAAAAGTTAATCTATGAAAACATTTGAAAATGATATTGATTGTGTTTTGATTTGAGTTTCTATCAGTTTGTTCAAAGCTAGGGTTTCCGCACCTGGTTTTGTAACTTGTATGATCAAATAATCCTGTTTTAGTCAAAATCTTTCGCTCACAAAGTGGTATCAGAGCATAGAAGATCATACAACAACAAATTTGATAAACTCAGAGCTGATTTGGACCTATTTTTGATCAAAATACATCTGTTTTTGAATGAAAATGGTTTTTGAGTGTTTTTGATTGATTTGAAGTTGATTTTGTGGTTAAAATTCAAAATTCCAAGAATTAAAGTTGTTCCAAATCAATTCCGAATCAAAACCTGATTAAGATCATTTAAATCCACAAACTTTTGAAAATCAGAGATCAAAATAACTGTTTTTCAAAGTGTAACAGTTTTTCAAACCTGAAATGGGCGAACCTGGAACCTGAGTGGTCGAATCTGATAGTTTTTGGGCGAACCTGAGTATTTTCTGGTCGAACCTACGTATTTTTGGGCGAACCTGAAAAGTTTTTGTTGAATTTTTCACTTTCGGGTCACATTTTCCACCTTCGAGTGATCGGGCGGTCGAACCTGGAATAGAAACGGTCGAACGTAGAGAATTTCGGGCGAACGTGGAAGTGTGTTAGTGTAGTTTTACATTCTGGTGAGATTTTACCTTCGATAGTTACTGTTTGGGCGAACCTGCATCAGAAGGGTCGAAAGTGAGTGATAAACGGGCGAACCTAGGACTAGTTTTTGGAAAATTTTCTAAGTGTTGAATTTTTCGAAGTTCGTGATCATGTGGAATTTTCCGACAACTCCGACTCAACCACAACAGCAAGTGATGGACCCATGGTCGGTGGCAGCACAAAAGACGAGCACACAGTCTTCGCAACCGATTAACTACATGGCTCAAAGTGCACCTCCAGCACCACAATCTGACTACTGGGGAGTAGCAGCAGCGGTGGTAAACACTCAAACTACAAATGCTATTTCCACACTAATTAATGATTTGTCTTCAGGTAGCGGGAATCGGCCACCGAAGCTTATGGAGATACAAGAATACAATCAGTGGCAGAAAAAGTTCAAGATACATTTGGAAGGCATGGGAGTGGAGGGTGCAGAGGCATGGAACATGATTGCTAGAGGTTACACAGCACCAGTTTTGGAGAATACAGGTGAACCAGTTCCATTGGAGAGTATGGCTGAGGATGAGAAAAAGAAGTTTGCTGTGGAGAAGAAGGCGTTTTCCCAATTGACACAGGCAATCACAAATGATCTTTTGCATCAGTTTGGGACTTGCACTACATCCAAGCAACTATGGGAAGCACTTAAAAGGAGGCATGATGGTAATGAGAAGACTAGAAGTCTAAGGATGGAAGAATTGAGGAAGGAGTTTGAGAATTTTTCTTATATTGGAAATGAAACTTTAAAAGAATTAACTCCTAGATATAGTCATTTACTAACTGAACTGTCAAGTTATGGTATACAGATTCCCATGACAAAGCAGGTGGATAAATTTGCAGATGCTTTACCTCCACACTGGGATCAGCATGTGGAAGTTCTCAGGGAAAAGGATGCATACCAATTCAGGTCTATTCAAGAGTTCATAGAGAAGCTGGAAAACAAAGAATTGGAAGAGAAGAGGAAAGCTAGAAGATCACAGATTCCTCAGAATCCCAACTTGTATTTTGGAGGCACTCCAGTTCCAGCTAGTAACTCAAGTTCAGGAGGATTGGTGACTCCACATGTTGCATGTATTTCCAATGTTATGGAATCACCAAAACCTACCATCAACTACCATCAACAAACATCCTTTTCACAACCATCAAACCCACCTCCACAACAACAATACAACAATTCATACATTCCACCATTTTCCCCAATGCAACAAGCTGCTTTTTATACTGCTAGCCAATCTCAACAATCAATGAACCAAGTTACTCAACCTAATCAACAACCGGTGGTTTTGGAGACTTCTAACTTGGGAAATGTGACGGTTGAAGTTGCTCAACAACACATTGCACTAGTCTCTGCAATGGTTTCATCTTACAATGGGTTGGTTGCTAGTCAAATTGGTAACAACAATTTAACCAATGAAGACTATGCACAGATTGACAAGGAAGAGATGGAATTGATTGATATTCAGTGGGCTTTTGCGAGTATCATGAGAAGAGCAACAGAGTTTATTGAGAAGACTGGTAGAACAGATTTGGGAACTTCTCCTAACACAACTTACGGGTTCAACAAGGAGAAAGTTACTTGTTTTAACTGTGGAGGAAAGGGTCACTTTAAAAGAGAATGCACCCAGCCACCAAAACAAGGTAATAGAAACCCATTCAATGCAAGCTACCAGAACCGTCAACAACAAAACCAAAACCAAGTTTCTTACCAAAACAATACCAACTACCAAAACCGTCAAAACAATTTCAATAACAACCAAAACAGACAACCAAACACATCAAACCAGACTCAAAACCAATCTCCTAACAACACTAACCGAACTGTCCGATCACTACACCTAATGAGACACACCAGAACACCAATCAGAATCAATCTTTGGTAACTCAACAAGATGAAAGGTTTGATTGGTCGTCAATGCAAATAGGTGTTGAGGAAATCACTACTGGTGGCAATGTGGCTTGTGTTGCATATCAGGTTGACATTGAAGATTCGGTAACAGTTGATGAGAAGAAAGAAACTGAGATAGATAGTGATGAGTCTGAGGCTGAAATGGATGTGGAGACTGAACCTGTTGAGGTTAATGCTGAGGAAACTAATTCTGGAGTGGTGATTAATACTGTTTCTGATGTTCCTGAGGAGTGTGAATCGGTTTATTCTGACTCAGACAGTGAATCGGATACAGAAGCAAGTGTTAATTCTCTAGATGATGACATTGATCAGTTGCTAGCAGAAGCGGATTTTCTGATGACGAGGAAGTCATGCATTGCAGATGATGCTCTCACCAAGATTGACTATTCCAGATTCTTTGCTGGAAAGGAAGCTCATTTCGCGTTGATGGCCATGACTGATCCGCCAAAACCTGTAAGTTCTGAGTGTAGCACTGATAATAAAAATGATAAATATTGTGGTGCATGTGATAGATTGACTGAGGAGAATAAACAACTCCGTGTTCAAGGTGATAGTGCTATCATAAACAGTCAATCTACTCGCAAAGAGTTGAATGCTTTTAACAAAGTATTAGAAGGCTATAAAAAGGACATTTCCGACTTGAAAAATACTTTATCTTTAAAACAATTGGCAATTAACAATTACATAAATGAAATTGAAAATACCAAGTTGGAAATGGCCGCCATCAAATGCTTTGCTGAAAAAGTAAACAAAAAGTTGGAAAGTTATAAGCATATTGCTTATGTGGTAGACCACATCATTGATGATAACACCACCAATTACCGATCTGTGCCATCTCCGGTACTTTTTGAAAACCATAATTGTCATCAAGTGACACCGGAGAGTTCGGTAAAATCAGACTCATCGTCGGAAAATGAATCAAATACTTCGAGTATTGGTGATCCACATTCCGATGAGAGGCCGATTTTAGGTTTCAATGATGAGGGTGTTACTGCTGAGAGTGTGGATTCAGACTCAGAGTGTGATGATACTGGTTGTGTTCAAACTGTGAATGCATGTGAAATTCCAAAAGAAAATCACATCATTACAAATGAACCAGTTTCACCATCTCATTGTGATTCCGATGACAAATGTTCATCGTGAGAAAAAGTCTGAAAAGAATGTTGTTAAGAAAGATCTTGAGAAGAATGTGGTAAATAAAGATCTTGAAAAGAATGATAAGAATGAACAATGTGATAAACCTGTCAAGGTGTTCTATCGGATGGAAGTATCCGATAAGATCATCTCTGACGAGGAATTTCCAATCAAAAATGTTAACTATGCTAAAATTGACAAAATATGGCAAGAAAGCACCATTTGGTTCCCAAAACATGAGAGAACAAATGAGATTCCACCTGCCATTTTAAAGAAATTGTATTTGGATGTTCCTCAAGAACCAAAGGTCCATGTCACAGAGTTCATTCGACCCAAAAACAGAGCTAATGGTTTTCATGAGCCTACTTACTCAAAAGGGCCACTCCCTGAGAGTTTGAGGAATCATCAGTATAATGATCAATATCCTGTTAGATCATTTGCTCAACCAAATGCTCCGAATGTTTTTGAAGAGTACCGTGCATGTTTCAAATGTGGGGAACGAGGGCATTTACTTGCTCAGTGCCCATATGTGAGACATAAAAGGCACGAAGTTGAAGTGAGGAATTCCATGAGAAAACCGATTGATCATTATGTTCCACCACACAGACGAGTTGTTCCTCAACAACAACAGTTTTTCAATCAAAACAAGTTTTATCAAATGAGGAACAATCGTCCAATTCAATATGATCAAAGGAATCGGATTGCTATGGAACGATCATGGAGGAAGCCTGTGGTGAACGCAACAATTGATAGGCAAAAGGTTCCACTAAAACCGATTGTCAAGTCAAATGTTGGACCTAAGTCTGTTAAATCAGATAAGGTAACCAAGAAAGTTACATTTGTTAACAATGTTCAGAAACCAACTGAGAACCCAAAGTCTCAGATTCGTATTTTAAAAAGGTCTGAACAATCTTGGACACCCAATGGTACTCCAGGAGCCTCTACTTCAAAGGTTGATAAGAAAAAGGAAACTGTTGTGGACAATCAGAAAAAGATTGATCCAAAACAAAAAGTTGTTGAAAATGTGTCTAAGAATGTTTCTGTGAAAACTGATATTCCAAGACCCAAGACTCAGGCTTGGGTCCCCCGAAAGAACTAAATGATTTACTTTTTGTGTGCAGGGAGCTTCAGCTGGCCCTATTAGCAGTCTTTGGATTGTTGATAGTGGAGCTTCAGGCCACACGACAGGGGATCTTGCATTGTTATTTGATGTGAAGAATATCAATGGAGGGTATGTCGCTTTTGCTGGAAACAAAGGTGGATATATTACGATGGAGGGAAGCGTGAGTAATGGGATAGTAAGCTTTGAGCAGATATCGTATGTGAAGCAGATTGATTATAATCTGTTGAGTGTCAGTCAAATATGTGATAAGCAATTTACTGTGCATTTTGATGACAAATCCTGCTATATTCTGAAACCGGGCTTCACGATTCCTAAAGAGTGGATAATGTTGAAGGCACCTCGCATCAACAATCTCTATATTCTTGATATGTCCAAGGCGATGACATCACAGGGGCAAATAACATGCTTTCTATCCAAAGCGACTGAGAAAGAATCGATAATGTGGCACCGAAGAATGGGGCACATTCATCTGAGGAAAATGAACCAACTTGTGAGAAATGGGCTTGTCGATGGAGTAAACGTGAAACATTTCCATCTGAATGACAAGTGTGTGAGTTGTAAAAAGGGGAAGCAACACAAACAATCCCACAAAGTGAAGAAGGTTAATTCTGTAGAGATGCCACTTGAGCGACTGCACATGGATCTATTCGGACCGGTCAAGCGCAAAAGTCATCTTGGGGAGTTGTATTGTTTAGTTGTCACTGATGACTATTCAAGATTTTCATGGGAGATGTGTTTGCAAAATAAAAGTGACACCTTTAACAACTTAAAAGTTCTGTTCACTCGATTGGAGAATCTCTACAATGTGAAAATCAAGAGAATTCGGAGTGATAATGGGACGGAGTTCAAAAATGCCAAGATGGATGAACTTTGTGAAAGCAAAGGGATACATCATGAATATTCGGCTCCGTACACCCCACAACAGAACGGTGTTGCTGAACGAAAGAATAGGACTCTAATTGAAGCGGCTAGAACAATGCTCGCTGATTCAAATCTTCCGGTAATGTTCTGGAACGAGGCGATTTATGCAGCAAATTATACACTAAATCGGGTTCTAACAGTGAAGAAGTTTGGTAAAACATCTTATGAGCTGTTACACCGACGAAAGCCGAACTTAGAGTATCTAGAACCTTTTGGGGCGCCATGCACAATGTTGAATCCAAGCGAGAAGTTTAGTCCTAAAGCTGAGGAGGGATACTTTGTTGGATATGCAACCCCGCTCAAACGGGTATACAACAAGCGAACTCGTCGAGTGGAGGATTGGGCTAACGTGGAAGTTCAACGTTATACTCAAAATTTGCAAGGCACGGGTCCTGATTGGATGTTTGATTACAAAGATTTCTTTGAATCATTCAATCTAGATAGCTTGGTTGAAGAAGCTATTATCAGATTACTTTACGAGTGTGAAAACGCGGCGACTTCACCATTGGTGCGTCCGATCACCGTGAATCCCCTACCAGCTTCTAATGATATCAATGCTCCTATACAAGAAGAAGAGGTGTTTCAAGAGGCTTCAACTTCATTAGACACTTCAGAATCTGAAGATGAATAATTTGAAGAAGTCATTCTTGAACATGCAGAAGAACCAGAGGCACTACCAGTGAACCCAACTCCAACTCCAGATGTTGCTTCATCATCAAATACGGGTCATGATCTGGATGCTGTAGAGAACTTAACTGCTCAGACGGGAGTTACTGTACCTGAATATCCGAAATCTCGGATTCATCGTATACATCCGCTGGAGCAAGTTATCGGTGATCCTGGAAGCAGTGTTATGACCAGAGGGCAGCTGAAAAGCGTTAACTCGCCAGAAAGTTTTGGTGCTTTAGCGTTATATGCTAAAATTCAACAATCTGGTAGTCAAAATGATTGGTCGTTTGCGTGTTATGTGTCGCAGGTAGAGCCAAGGACATACAAGGACGCTTTGAAAGATGATGCCTGGGTTGAAGCTATGCAGGAGGAGTTATTACAATTCCAGAAATTGGGAGTTTGGACGCTCACGGATTTGCCACCGGACAGGAAGAAAATAGGCACTAAATGGGTGTTTAAGTGCAAAAAGGATGATCGTGGGGTTATTGTTCGTAACAAAGCCAGATTGGTCGTGCAGGGTTTCCATCAAATCGAAGGGATTGATTATAACGAAATCTATGCACCGGTAGCACGAATTGAAGCTATTCGGATGTTCCTTGCGTTTGCTTCATACAAGAAATTCAAAGTTTATCAAATGGACGTTAAAAGCGCATTTCTGTACGGGAAAGTCAAGGAAGAGGTTTATGTCGGGCAGCCACCAGGCTTTGAGGACCCAATCCACCGGGATAAGGTCTACGTGCTGAACAAAGCTCTATATGGCTTGCACCAGGCTCCGAGGCAGTGGTACGAGGAGCTGAGTACATACCTCATCACCAAAGGATTTAAGCGCGGACTCGTCGATTGCACCCTCTTCACGAAGAAGACTGGGGATGACTTGCTTCTAGTGCAGATTTACGTTGATGATATAATATTTGGTTCAACTAACGAGCTTTTATGCAGGGAGTTCGAAACTGTCATGCAGGAAAAGTTCGAGATGAGCGCAATGGGGGAGATGCAGTTTTTCCTAGGCTTGCAGGTGGACCAAAGACCCGACGGGATCTTCATTCACCAGACGAAATACGTTTCCGACATCTTGAGCCGGTTCCAGATGGAGGACTCCAAGCCAATGGATACCCCGATTCAACCCAATCACGGGATTGGAGTGGACGCTAAGGGGGAGCTGACGGACCCATTTACATACAGAGCAATCATCGGATCTCTGATGTATCTAACGGCGTCTCGACCAGATATTATGTACGCAACGTGTCTCTGTGCCCGCTATCAATCGAAGCCGAAACAAAGTCATCTGACGGCGGTCAAGCGTGTCCTTCGATATCTGAAGGGTTGTCCCTCAAAAGGACTTTGGTACCCTAATGATGATAATTTTGATTTCATATCTTTTAGTGATGCAGATTGGGGCGGCTGTGACAAAGATAGCAAATCTACTACAGCTGGTTGCCAGTTTTTAGGGAGCAGGTTAGTCACCTGGCAATGCAAGAAGCAGACTTCCGTGGCGCTATCTACCTGTGAAGCCGAGTATATTGCAGCCTCGAGTTGCTGTTCGCAAGTACTCTGGATCCAACAGCAGATGGTGGATTACGGTTTGCAGTTTCTTAAAACCCCTATATACTGTGACAACGAAGCCGCTATCGCATTAACTAAAAATACTGAAAATCATTCTAAAGCTAAACATATTCGGATCGAATATCATTTTATCCGTGATTGTTACGCTAAAGAATTGATAGATATGATCAAAATACATACTGACTACCAACGTGCAGATTTGTTTACAAAAGCTTTAGACAGATCCCGCTTTGAATATCTTTTAAAAGTAAACAACATAAAGGAAAAACAGGACTAATCGGCACCTCGGTTTAACGCTTTTTAGTTTTAGTTTTTAATATTTTGCTAATTGGGAATTTCTCTTTACTATCGTAATCCTCAAAGAAGTTGATGCTTTCAAGGGGATTGTTTAATCCTCAAAGAAGTTGATGCTTTCGAGTGGATTGTTTCTTTCAAATTTTTTTTGTTTTGTTTTTCAGAAAATTTAAAAACCCAAAAAAAATATGTTCTTTATTTTAGGGGGAGTCTTTTTATCAGAAAAACCAAAAACATTGAAAAATTCAAAAAGACCTAAAAATTAGAAAATCAAAAATGATTTCCTGGATAAAAAGAGGAAATGATAGTACATCAGTGGGGATCTGACACAGGCTAAAGAATTGTATAGTTTAATGAGGCGTGTGTTGACTACGTGTGATATGCTGATAGGCTTCGTAGACTAAATATTGCGTGCATTAGTGATACAAACATAACGAACTACGCGTTCGTGGCTGAACACCTCATGGGCATATGGTCTTAGTACCGTAATTTCGTTTGATAGGATTGCCAAAATCTGAGGTTTCGGGTCGTTATGTTATGGTTATCCTGGATATTCTGATTAAACTTTTGTCGTATTGATTTACAGACCTAGTTTTATCAGAATATTTGCTAAAAGAGCTTAATTGCCAAAACCGGAAGTTACCGAATTGAGGAACTTTATGTTTTAATTGATCAAAGATCATTATTACATCGTATTGATCATCTGATGCACATCAGTGATTAATATCAGCCTCAACCTAGTGTATACGCACATGTTACTCTGCTGCAATTCATTTGCTGACCTGTACACCTCTGTGCTATATACTTTATAACTTTTACGGTAACTCTGGCATAATCACGCGTTACGACGAAGCTTTGTGCAATTACTTGATACGGGAGTATGTCGTGTGTGTGGGCACCATATCGTGTTAGTCTAATACACTTAACTCGTATCATTTTAAAGCATTGCGTAATTGTCTGCATGTGAGCTTACGTGGACCACAATATCAGCAATTGCCGTGTCATATACTGTTTCTAATGATCATATTAAACAAAAAGATCAACGCTGTGATCAGATTTCTCAGAAAACTGATATGATCCTCTTACCGGACATCACAAAATCTTTACTGTTTTCATTTTACTTTGATGCATTTTACTTTGTTGCATTTTACCTTTATTGTCAAAAAGATACAAAATCCAAAAAAATTTTAGGTGTGTTTTGATAAAATTTCAGAAAAACCCAAAATTTTTGCATTTCTGCTTTATTTTTGATAACCGGGGTTGCTTGATGGTCAATTAATTGAGATTTGATAACACCATCTGGGCTTTGCATCATTCAAAAAGTGAAAATATGTGTTTTGGAAGCTTAACAGATTGAAAAATGTTGAACGGGATTCGAATTCGTGATTTGGCAAAATTTTCAGATTTTTCCATCTCACATTCGCCCCTTAATTGGGTCGAATGTGGAAAAATCTCTACCTTCGAGCTGTTTAAAACGGACGAATGTGGGTTCATTAATCAAAATCCACTTTCGGGTGAACAAGTTTTACATTCGTGCCATTCATTTGGGGCGAATGTGGAATTCTCTCACATTCGTCCACCCCAAACGGGCGAAGGTGGCTGCCTTTATATAGCTGATAGCAGATTCGACCTCTCATTCGAAATTTTTCAAAATTTTTCCTAAGTACAAAACCTTGTTGCTGAGATTTCGTTGATCATTGTTTGTTGTTGCCTAGTGTTTTCTGATCATTTTACCCTAATTTTTACAGGTATTAGACACGGAAACAGATCATAATCGTTGTTTTTAGTTCGTCGGCCTAGGGTTTATAATCTGGGTTTCATGGATGTTTTTAGTGTTTGTTTTTGATCCACATTCAATCTACATCAGTTTTAGGGGGAGAGTTTACAAGGAATTAGGAAAATAACATGATTTAATCAGTGATTGATAGTTTGAAACAATATAACCCTAATTCTTCTTGAAAAACAGATGTAAATTGAATAATAAAAACAATTGATGGGTCACGAGTCTTAATCAGCCATTATAGAACATGTTTGAATCAAAACCAAGTGTTAATAACAAAGTTGAACAATTTTTGAATTTTTGGGATTGAACAGGTTTACCTTCGGTCCAACGAATGGGCGAAGGTGAATTCTTTTGGGCGAATGAACATTAAAATGGGCGAATGTATACTTTATTCAAAATTATTTTACATTCGACCAAAATGTTTTACATTCGCACCATAATTTCTACATTCGACCTTAACAAAACGGGCGAATGTGGAATTCAAAAATGTTAAAATTTTGAAATTTTGTCGATTTTGTGTTTTAACGTTTGTTTCTGATTTTAATGTGCAGATGGCTGATCAGACTGAGAACGTTGAGATTCCTGTAGAGAATGTTGTTACAGAACCAGTCCCAAAAAATGTTCAAGAATGAGAATCGTCAAGCAAAAGCAATTGGCCGTTCGAGAAAACTCATAATTGCTGTGCTTATCTGGGAGACGTGGAAAAGAACGTGAAGTTTGCTGATATTATCAAGTTCTTGAAAAGAAGCAGAGTTGTGTATGCTTTGGCAACTCCGACTATTATCTACAAGGATATAGTTGAAGACTTCTACAATAATGCGAAGTATGACTTTTGGAATAATCAGACTATCATAAAGAGCAAGATACAAGGCATGGAGATGTTTATTACAGAGTCTGATATCAGAGAAGCTCTCCAGATAAAGTTTGAAGTGAGTGAAGATCCAAGAGAACTTTCATGGACCGAACAGAAGGCATGTTTCCTCAGGATGAAGTACAAAGGTGCTATTACTGATGGTTCGATGCACAAAGGGAAGTTGAGTGTGCAATTCAAATATTTTGCACATGTCATCATCCATGTGTTTGGCTGTGTTAGTGGAGGATACGATGTTATGAGAAGAAGCTTAAGTTCGTTGATGGTTGCGTTGACTCTCAACAAACCATTCAACGTATCTGGGATGATATTCGATCACATGTTGGAGATGTTAAAAGGATTAAAGATTAAGAAGTTCATGTTATATCCTAGATTCCTGATGATGATATTTGATCACAAGTATCCTGACTTGAAAAAGGATCCTACACAGATACTTGGTCAAGATCATATGAATATTCGAACGTTGGCAAGAATGAAAGGCTACAAGGGTGTGCCAGACAATGAAAGGCCACCATACAGAAGATTGTTTGGAGCTTTAGCTAAAGAGGATTACTCTGATCCTGGAAAGAACACAGCTAGACATCCTGATAGTGATTCTGATAATGATGATCCGTTGGTTTATGCTGATGCTAGTACGAAGAGAAAGAGACAAGTAGTCAATCCCGGAGCCAAAGGGAAGGGTAAGGGAAAGACTGATCAAGGGAGCTCTAAGCAACAGGTGGTTAGGAAGAAAACAACTGCTAAGAAAGGTACTGGTTTGGTGGATGAAGAATCAGTGGATTCAGAAGAAACTGAGGAAGAGGAATAGTGGGATTCTGATGCTGAGAATGTTAGGGCCACCAAACGTAAGGCCACTATGGTTGGTGAGTCTGAATCTTTAAACAAATCAATTGAGGAAGCTGAGAAAAGTAAAAAGTCGTTGAATGTTGAAGATGAAGATTTAGGTGTGGATATGGATGAGTTAAATGCAGGAGAGACTGTGGTAGTTAACTTGCCCAAGCCTAAGCACAAGACCATGGCTAAGAAAGCAAGTACAAAGCAGCTGAGAGAAAAAGAGTTAGCCCAACTCTTAAGAGGTAAAAGAGTACCCGATGCTGGTACGTCATCAAAGTTATCTTCACCAGTCACTAAAAAGCAAAAGAAATCTAAAGAGGCAGAGACATTACCAGTTGATGAATTCAATGTTGCACTGGATAATGTACTTGACATGTTTAGAAAGCCTCAGAAAGAAAAGGTAGCTGAAGTTGAGCCATCCAGATCAAAGTCTAAGAAAGTCACTGTAGATGATGATGTAATGAAACAAGTGAACAAGAGAATGGATGACATGATGAAGATGATAGTAGTAGTGATGATGATAATGATGGAGGAGATGATACGTCCAAGTTTACATTTGAAAAGAGATCACCAAAGAAGAAAGATACTGGAGAATCAAGTTCAAAGAAAAAGAAAGGTGAGAACGTTGATTCAGATGAGAGTATTTTCTGGAATGAAAAGGTGAGATCTTTAACAGATGATGCTAAACAAGTGTATAAAGACATGTTGGAAAGAAGAGAATGGACTATTGAGTTCACAGGACGTTTTGCTGAGATATTCCAAACAGATGACATGAGATACGAATTGGAATATAACGATCCTGATCTTGAAGAAGGAGAAGTACCTGCTTCTGTGGCAAAGGAAATTTTGGATGGACTTGCACAGAGAGTAGGGAAAACATTTGAGGAGTTCATTGTAGATGAGTCGATTCCAGATATTCCTGAAAAGGATATTGGAAGTCACTCAGATGATAAGAATACTCCTGAGTTTGAAGAAGTGGAAATTGAAGATATAACGCATGAGGAATATCCACAATACTTCAGACAAAATGATGAAGATGTGATATTTCCTGACTTTACTGAAAGACCAAACATTTCTGCAAAGAAGAAGGCTCAGCAGAGGAGTGCAGAGTTTGTGGAAAAAGTGTTTGGAGCTGATAAGCCAGAATCTTCAAATCAATCTGATGAATTGAAGAATTATTTGAAGAAACTGAGAGAAATGGATGAAAACCGACCGAAGCCTGAAGCTCAAGGAAATTTCTATAGATTTCACAATGCTAAGTTTAAAGGCAGAGCTCTCGGGTGGACATATTTAGGCAGGCTGAAGTGTCTAGCTGCTAAATGGGAATCAGGAATTCTATACTTCTATAGATTCATTGATTTGCTAACTCTACCGTACTGGGCGGTCAGAGATTTATGCAGATTCCCTATGTCTGGTGCTTCAGTTAACAATACTCATGTCGGTTGGTGCGCAGACAAGCTGGTTTGGGAAAGTAGAACGAAATGGAATAGATTCAAGCCTCAATATCCCAGAAGGAAAGTTCATAGGGATATTGATCCTAAAACCAAGCTGAAGCGGGTTACTTTGATATATAAGGCACCTGAAGTGATGAGGAAAATACCTTTGATGCCCATGCCACAACATTTCAGTGCTGACTTTATTTTCTGGTATTATGATTGGAGAAAGGCTGAAGCGGTGATAGTGTTGAGAGACGGGAAGGACAAATACAAGCATGTTCATGTATTTGATCCAATGTGGTTGATAAATTGTTCTTTCGAAGACATCATCATGCTCTTTTATAATCCGATTCATCATGAGCCGAATGACGCTGATCAAGCAAAGAAATATACTCAAGTGGTTGGAGTTTGTTTTGCATATGATATAAATGCTGGGAGTAATTTGGATGGCAAACTTGGCAAAATGGTGAAGATTGCGAATGTGTCGAAACCGGTGAAGAGAAAGTTAGAGCCTGAAATGACTAAAGAGCAGAAGAAACAGCTCAGAATTAAGTTGTTGAACAAAGCCATGGACGAAGACAGAAGACGATCCAATCAATAGTCGAGGGGGAGTTTGTAGATGCGTTTTGCGACTAGTGATTGGATATTAACATATGTTAGAATGCTGATTTGGGCGAAGGAGAACAGAAGTGGGCGAATGTAAAGATAAAGTGGGCGAAGGTAGACTCAACAGGGCGAACGTGGAATGGAGCTTGACAGAGGAATACATTCGACCACTGCATGTGGGTGAATGTAGAACAAGTCCACATTCGACCAGTGCATATGGGCGAATGTGCAGGTCCTATAAATAGAAATTGTGTTTTTGAAATGTATAGAGAGTCATTAGTTGTGTGTGTTTTGAGGTCAGGTTCCAGGATAGATTGAGAGTGTTTGTATGTGTTCTAGATTAACCTAAAACTCATTGTAATCAAGTTTATGCAAAAGTTAATCTATGAAAACATTTGAAAATGATATTGATTGTGTTTTGATTTGAGTTTCTATCAGTTTGTTCAAAGCTAGGGTTTCCGCACCTGGTTTTGTAACTTGTATGATCAAATAATCCTGTTTTAGTCAAAATCTTTCGCTCACAGTTTAAATGTTTGGTTTATGTGAAACAATATTGATTTAAAAGGTTAAATATATTAACATAAATATAAACATCTAAGAAGATTATTAAATCATGGATTATAATTTCTATTTATAAATTTTATGAAATTATGTTCCAAAAACCGAAAAAACTGAAACCAAACGGTTTTTAAAAAAAAAAAAACCAAACACTTCGGTTACGGTTATGGTTTTATCAAACTATAACAACCCGGTCATAGGGGCCAGGTTGCTATGTCGGGTTGCATATCAAACTTGCACAGCGGGAATGACATATTTATTTTCCCAGGATTTTTGACTCACGCGCTTTCTTTTTAATCTGGTGGGTTATCTTGTTTTTGATTTGGTTACGGTTCAATGCCGTATCGTACACGCTACATAAAATTCAACTTTTATTAACTTTTAGATTTTTGTAACAACAAAACTAAAAATCAATACCAAGAAAACATAATTCTATTTGTGTCCATGGCCAATTTTTTTTCTTCCTAAAACGGTTTTGCTTCGGGGTTTTTTCTTTCCCAAACGGTTTTTAACGATGCTGTTTTGTGTATCAGTTCGGATTCAGTTTGGCTAGCTTTAACATCAGTATTTGACCAGTTTCCACTTCTCGAACAGGTTTTCTTATTCATTTCTACGAATTTACCAGACTGTGTTAGAGCATGTTTGGCTCTCCTTCTCCTTATTTCCTTATCTCCTTCTTCTACCTCCTTATCTCCTTAATCAAAAAGTTACAAATTCTTACTTATAACTTATCTCTTTTTCAACCCACAAAAACTTCATTTTCAACCCATTATCCAAACAAACTTATCTCCTTATTGACTTTTTTATTAAGTTAATAAGGTATACGTGGTAGTGGTTAGCGGCCAGCGACTGCTCGCGTGAGGGTGTTATGGGTAAGGGCTAGCGGGTGTTTTTTACCAATTATATTTAATTAATTACCACATTTTTTAATAAAAAAGCATTAAACTAAAATAAGATAAAAAACACAAACATTACACTAAAAAAAGAAAAAGAAAATTACACTAGACAAAAAAAAAGTTACACTAGACAAAAAAAAGTTACACTACTAAAAAAAACAAAGAACATAATCATAATTCAAAAACCCTAGCCACGTAGAAGATTTGCCGAGCGCAACATTTGCCATGCCGATTCATTGGAATAGTTGTGGCCTTTAAGCGTCGGTACTCCAAGCGAGTAAAGGCGAGGAGCACGTCTTCTGCTTCACCGGGCAAATCTCTCTGGACCTCTCTGTATGCGTCTTCGAAGACTCGACACTTGGTTTGCAAGTTTCCAAACTTGTGGGAGATTGAGTCATTGGTCCGGTTGGTACCCCCGACAAGGGTACTAAACTCGGCCAAGACCCTATGCCACTGTGGTCCGCGGCCGCCGCGTGGGTTAGCTCCATCGTGCACTTGTTGATAAGCGATCACAAGTGCAAGTTCCTCCTCTTCGGTCCATGACGCCATATTTTTGTTGGGTTGGGTAAATTGAAGATTAAGGTTTTAAGAGGATTGTAGAAGAAGAAGAAGAAGAAGGTTGGGTTAAAAAAAAATTGGGGGTAAATATATAGGGAGAGTGTAATTAATATAGTGGGTGAAATTTAATTTTTGAAATCAAACCACCCGCTAACGGACGCGAACCGAGTCTCGTCAGCTAGCGCCAGACTGTTCGCAGACTGACTCGCGTCGCTTCGTTGCCGCTCGCGTCAAGTCACGTCAGCCACGTGGAGTTTTTTGTGGCTCGAGGCAGCCTACTCACGGGCCATAACGGTGAGTCTAAGAAGGCCAAATAAGGAGAGCCAAACATGGCCTTAAACATAAAAAAAAAATAATAATAAATAAATAAATAAATTCACTTGCAAAAAAAATAAAAATAAAATAAAAAGCATAACACCAAACATATATAGGGTAATCAATATGACAATATTGTTGTTTGTTACTATATAAAAAAGGCACCCTCTTTTTCACCAGGTAGCGTTTGTAACTATGCGTCTGCGCATCAACAAACACCTTCGATCCACACCCACAATTCCACAAACAACCCTCAAAATCGAATGAATGAGCAGCTGTAGCTAGTTAAATCCAAACAAGCCACTAAACAAAATAACACCAATGGACGAGGAAGAAAAAGATATATGGAATCGAAAGAAACAAACAATAATCGATGAAATCTCTAATAAATTAATAAACGGAGACGTCCCCACCAAAATTCAAGCCGCTAGAGAGATTCGGAGCATGATCCGGAACCGGAATAACTCCGGAAAGATCCGGGTTAAGTTTGGTGGTGCTGGGGTTATTCAACCGCTTGTTCTTATGCTGTGTTCGCAACAGCTTGAGGCTCGGGAGGTTTCTCTTCTTGCGTTGCTTAATCTTGCTTCTAGAAACCAACGGTTAGTGTCTTTGGTTTCTGTTTGTGTTTGGAATGGATATAGGGAATTATTATTATTAATTATTATTATTATTATTATTATTATTATTATTATTATTAAGTTAGGGTTTGTGTCCTAATTTTATAATTGTGGGTATTCTTGTTTTAAATGTGGAATTGGGTGTAGTTAGAGTTATGGAGATATTTATAAGTTTATGACTTTAGTTAGTTAGGGGTTTTAGAGAATGTTAAACTAATTGAGAGAGTGTGAGGTCGTAAGCAGTGATTTCACGGACTCTGTGTAACCAAGGGTTTGTTTTCGGTGGGATGGGTTTTGTTAAAAAGGGGTTGGGGTGCAGCTTGTTGCCTGTTTGCCTGCCATCTTGGTGGAAATATATATTTTTTTGGTCTCGTGTTGATGTGAAACATTTGGAAGTTGTTGATGAAAAGAGATGGATCGCTCTAGATGCTAAATTATTCTGAAATTTTGGAACTGATTATCTAAAGTTAAACCAGGGAAGATAGTTAGTTGTATATTGATTGTTGATTGTGAGAAGCGGCTAGGATTTAGAAATTTTAAGTGTAAGTTGTGTCTTGTTAGTGTTGGTGAGATGCGCCTGAGGTGGCAGCTAGGGTTTGTTAGAAACTTCGCTTTGATTTTAGATTGAACCAGCTCGTATTGGCTCATTGATCGTAACAAGCTGAGATGTTGAGCTAAAGTCTCGTAAAAAGTAGAATCAACTTATTCAATTTTTTTTTTTTAGTTTGCACATGAATGTGCAGGCACAAGCCCAAGACGCATATGGCTAGACCGGCTTAAAAGTAAGGGTTTTTTTAAGCTAAGTGCATAGTATAAAATGCCATTTTTAGGTGTTTGACTTGTTTAGGGCTAGTATAGGCTGTTTTAGGTTGATTCCAGGATTATTTAGGGATTTTAGACTTTTTTATACCAGAATTGTCCTGAACTTGCGCCTGGCTCACCTTTTAGGGTGCAACGCAAAAGCTGTGTTCGATTTGTGTTTCAGCGCCTAGGATGCTTTTGACAACATAGTGCGACATACACATAATGCAGATTTATAAACTACACAGTTTACAATTTATATTGAACTTTGGGTTATAGATAGTTTATACATATCTAAGTATGGGCTTTCATTTAAGCAAGTCAACGAGATTGAGTTTACCTTTGCTAGGGCTCGTCTCGTCTAGTCGTCTACAGATGAGCCAATTTCGAATGAGCCTCAAGCTTTTCGAACATCCGTATGTTACATAACAGCTCTATATATAGAGTTTATAGTTACGTAGACTATTATGATAATCACATAAATAGTCTAATATCTATCTAACAGTTTCAGCCGTTTTAAATCACATAAATAGTCTAATATCTATCTAACAGTTTCAGCCGTTTTAAATTACAGAAACAAGGAACAAATAGTGACATGTGGCGCAATCCCGCCATTGGTGAAGCTTCTGAAGTTCGAAATCACAAGCAACCTACGAGAGTTAGCCACTGCTGCAATTTTAACATTATCAGCAGCACCAAACAACAAACCAACAATATCCAATTCAGGAGCAATCCCGCTTTTAATTCAAATCCTCAGCTGTAGCAGCGTTCAAGGAAGAGTAGATGCAGTCACCGCTCTCTACAACCTAACCACCTCCAAAGAAGAACCGACCATAGTTCTTGATCCTACTGCTGCTCTGCCACTCATCAACCTCCTTAAAGAATGCAAAAAATACTCCAAATTTGCTGAAAAAACCACATCCCTGATTGAAATCATCTCCAAATCTCCTGAAGGAATTCTGGCCATCACAAACGCTCGAGATGGGATACTAACATTAGTAGAAACAATCGAAGACGGGTCTCTGGTTAGCACACATCATGCAGTTAGTGTTCTGCTTGCACTGTGTATGAGCTCGAGAAGTAAATACAGGGAACTCATTCTAAACGAGGGTGCGATCCCAGGTCTATTACGGTTAACCGTGGATGGAACCCAAGAAGCCCAGAACAAGGCTAGACTGCTACTGGACTTACTTAGGGACTCTACTCCTGAAAAGAGAGTGAGCTCATCGGTTTTGGAAAAGATGGTTCATGAAATCGCAGCACGAGTTGACGGGTCTGAAAAAACAGCAGAAACCGCAAAGATATTGTTGCAGGATGTGGTTCAAAGAAGCATGAACATGGGCACACCCTAATAATGAGGTGATTTTGACTAACCTTATAGGGATTGTAAAGTGAAATGAATGGAAATATTGTAATGGGAATATGATATATGCAAACATGACACCTACCCATTTTGACCCATCTGCACTTTTGGTTTTGAAAGTGATTATAAAGGGCGTGCATTGTACGTGTGTTTTTTAATGACACTTGACTTGTAAATTGAAACATGTCTTGTGATGAAGGATTGTAAATCGAAAAAAATGGATGGACTATACGTGCATGCTCTATTAGTCCAAGGACCGTTACACAATTTAGGTAGTTAGCACTGCTATGGCGTTTACGACTTTCAAAAGGTGTGAATTTTTGACACGACAAGAAAATATCATGAAATCCGCATGTTTGTGTTTATTAGTCTCTGTGGGATTGGTTTAGTGAAGGGTCAAAACCGCGAACGTGTTTAGCTAAAATGTGTTTGTGTAATAATTTAAACTGTTAGGGTGTTTCAATGTCATATAAATTTGAATTTCAACATGTTAATAATGCAAAACATAAAATTAATAAAGTTATTTACGGATTAAAATGGTCGTGTTCTTGTTAACTATCGAATACGCCTATGGAGCGTTTTATATTTTTGTGGATGTTGTTTGTATACGGTTATGGGAGGTTGTGGTTGTTAGGAAGAGAAGGAAGTAGTAGAAGCCGTGTTCAGGTGGTTGGTGAAAGTGTGAATGATTCTCTTCCTGTTGTTGAGTTGAAAATCAAGGGAGGTATTTGTTGTATGAATGATGGTGGTGGTGGAGAGGGGTGTAAGATGATGGATCATTATTTGTGGAGTCTTATGAGTGCGTTTAAGTGAAGCAGAGTCCGTTATTCAAAGACCATCATGGAAATCGAGAAATTGATGGATAGCGGCAAAAATGAGCTGGGATTTCGACTCTGTTCATGTTGTAAGAGGAGTGAACGGTGGCCGAATCTTGCAGCAGATACTTCACCAGAAGCCCTTCTTTCATCCTTACAAGACAAAGTTGATGATGGATGGAATTTGTACATTGCAACAGATGAACCTGTTTTTTGACCCTTTGAAAGACGAATGTTCCACTCATTTTCTTGATGAATAAATACAGTAATCTTCCATCTTTGGGATGAGAATAGCGAGTGGTATAGTGAGATGAAGAAGCTGAATAATGGTGTTGTGGTTGATGCAGTTCCTCGGTTAGCTGGAGGTTCTGAAAACTCTCCTGTGAAAAAAAACGCACTTTTGACTGATAGTTTAAATTAAGTAGCACGTAACATAAAAAACAAAAGGTTTGTTATTTATATTCTCGAATGTATGTGGTTATCCGTTGTTATGATATTATATGTGATACTTTGGTTAAATGTGGTTAGAATGCACCATATATCGTAGTAACTAGTATATACTTTGTTTCGATAACTCGAGCATTCTTATTGAGCTGCAGCCGCACTTGCCACAGTAGATCCACTGGGAATCGTAGGGTTATCGTTGTCAGTTGTGGCCATTTTCTTTCCGGATATATATGGGCAGTTGGCTGCTTAAACAACATCGTTTTGACAATGGTGAAAATATTGTAGAAGCTAGCTAGGTTTATATTGCAAAAAGGTAAAACATACCGAAGATGAAAATGCAGAAGCAGCCACACCCACACGCGTTATGTACTTTTTTGCCATGGACTAGGGTGGTAACAGGGTGGGTCAACATCCACCAAACCTGACCGGGTTCTAATAGAAAAACCTGTTTGGAGTAACACCATTTATGTGCTCTTTCATTATAATACATGCAAATTGTTGCACAATAATATTTTCTTTTACAGATTTTAACTAACATCCAGGTACCTATATCTGCTACAAAACTAACATGTACATACATATCAGCAACAATGTCAATCATTTTGTCAAGGAACACAACCTCATTGAACTCAACTTCCAGTCACAACACTCCATCTCGAGATACATGTCCGAGGACACAAAAAGACCAACCAAGATTAAAACAAATACTGAGTTGCAACCTAACAGTCACAAGCTGCTACATGACATACACGTCAATCTCTAAGACACAAAAGCGATGTGGCGCCTAGCAAATCAAGTATACCTGGGATTACCTGATATCAATAGCACTTGAAAACTCAAAATTACCACAAGCAAATAAACTCCATCTTTTCACAAATCAAGTATACCCGACCTGGATAATTAGCTCCAGGGACGAAGGATAAGAAGGGCCAGGGGTGGCCCTGGCCCCCGCTGTTTTTTGGCGCAGTGGTATAATTTTGCGATTTTCATAGGTAAATTGAGTCCGGCCCCCACCGATTAAAAAAAACTGACTCCGGCCCCCACCGATTCCGAAACTAAGCTTCGCCACTGATTAGCTCCATGTTTTCACAAATAATTACAAGTCACATGTCTAAATAATTGAGACACACACATGTGAGAGGTGATATAAATATAACTCAACAACTCAAGTAGCATTAACTTTTTGTTTTACAAGCAATACTTGTATAAAATAAGCAAGAGGGGCCAAAGAGCTGAAAATCCCAAACAATACAAACAAGAGAACAAGTTATTACATCTCTAACGATATTATGTATCGACGTAGTCCTTGTGATCAAACTCCTTGTCGTTTCTAGCCTTCCAAATCCTCCAACAAGTAGCGTAAAACATTAGTTCAGTGATTTTTTTTCCAATCTTTAACCGGATTTTTTACATATTGACGCATCTTGATACATGAAGTCGCTGTTAACTTTCCCAGAATTTGCAACCATCTTAGCACCTATATCCAGATCTCTCTAGCTGCCATACCATGACGAAGATATGATCCAGAGATTCCTTTTCCACGTTGCAGCCCCGACTAACCATGGTCATGCCACGAGCCGCTAATGTTGGCTTTCACCAGAATTCTACCCATAATAGCTCTCCAAACAAAGTAATTAACCTTTGAATGCAGCCAGTTGTTCAACCTGAAGATATCAATTAACGACTGCTTCTACTTTTTTTGCTAATTCCCTCCGGATGACCCCTACCCGAGATTCTCAGCAGTATTTGGATTCCTAATCAACTATTCAAGTAGCATTAATTAGTAATTACAACACAACTCAACCAGTCTCAAACTATGTTTTTACTTTTAGTACTACACATGTAAGTTGGTTAAAAGAAGAATTCCCAATGCTCTAGTCGTCTCGTCTTTGATGAGATTAACGGTGTTCTGTTTTACAACCCATTTGCTTCCAGGTCCACAATGTTTAGTAAAATCCCAACACTGCTACACAGTCAATAGACTGTGATTTTTAGAGCAACGATTAACATGTACACAAAATCCCAACACTGCTACACAGTCAATAGACTCATGGAACAAGTGATGATGGTACACAAAGTTCCGATATTGTGATCAAGTGTCACATTTTTCAGCTACAACAACTTAAATTATGAAGTTAATATGCATAAAAACGACTGTTTCCTTCCTGTTTCCGCGTACAGTTTCTTTTCGCTGTACCAGTTTCAGACCCAATCCATTATACTATAAAAAACAATGATCCTTCATCCATCTGATCCTAAAAAAAACATGATCAAAACTGCGAAAGATTCATACAGACCAGCTAGCTATTCACTCTGTTGTAGAATGTAGACCATTCTCAGAAACCAATACAGCAAAAACCACAAACACATAACACAAAAACAAACTGAAACCTAACAGTTTCTCAGGTGCATACAAACACCGGAAACCTTACACAATTCCTATATACAAAGCAAGTAAATTCAACAACACCAACATTACTTACAACACGTCGGGCGGTCACTAAAAAGCATCCAAAAACTCGAGTTTGCAGGCTAACTCTAAAACCACCAAAAACCACCCTCACATCGGGCAAGTGTTTTCCTCAACCTCTTTTGGCATCATCATCTGGTTCCTGCACAGCGGGCACGTCACGTTCCACAACTTCAACCATTTCTCAAGACAAGACTTATGAAAAACATGCCCACATGAAAGGCGATTAATCTCTGCATCCGGTTTAAACTCGACCAAACAAACCGAGCATTCTTGTTTGGTTCTGCGGCACAACGAGTCATAAAGAACAGACGGCGTTCGGCTTCTGAACTCCTCCATATAAGTCTCTGAAGGTGATCCTCTGCATTCAACAGATTCTGTCAACGTTTGAGCAGCGTAATCATCCGATGATGACGCTACATGGATACCGATCACGTGAAGTATTGATCTAACAATTTCTTTCATAATCGATATCGACATGGCTGTGTTCACTAAAATAACACACAGGACACCTGCATCTGATGGGGTTTGGTATGGTGATAGACCCATGTTGGTATTAACCTGAATACATAACAAAGTTAATATCTTTATTTATAAACATGTAATTGAAATTCGATAAAAAAAACGAAATATTACCTTTCAACAGGCAAAAATCTTGAAAGAAGATGATAAATTTATGGTTCTTTACAAATCTTTAACTGATTTGGTCTGCAAATATGCAAAAAAAATTACAAGATTAAACCACAAGATTTAAATAAACACATACCCAATTAATGAATTTACACATACAAGTCATAAAAATAATAAAAATCAAAACTTTCTACAAATGTCTTTATAAAACCCTAAAAAAGTAAAAATCAAAACTTATTCTTGTTTTTATTCATAAGGCAAAGTAAAATTAGCATCAAGATGGGTTTTTTGTTCCAGATTTGAAACAAAATAACGAAATTAATTGAATCTGATCGTTAAAATTAAAAAAAAGTTGTTAAATTAGGGAACAAAAAAACATCTCCAAAAAGTATTTACAATTCAATACAAAAAAAAAAAAGAAATTAAAAAAAAAACAAGATTTGGATGAAATATAAAGCAGAATCCACTTGACAGATGAATAAACATAGAGATCCAAACATTAAAAAAAAACAAGTATAACATGAAAATAAGTGAAAAGAAGAGGATGGATCTGTAACAGATGGAATTACTTAAGCAGTTAGATATATATATATTAATATTAACAGTATTAAAGTTAAAGAAGAAATGGAAGAAAAAGATGCAGGTACCTTGAGGAAGAGTGGATATTTGAATGAGAAATAAAATGAATTTGAAGTGGTTGTTAAGAATTTGAGTGAGAAGAGAAGATAGGGGAGGGGAGGGGAGGGTATTATTGATGATAATGGATGGTGATGATGATTATGGACAACCTCAATTACACCGCCTGATTCAAGTAGGGTCTCTTTTGAGTAGACTAATTTAGTTTGTTAATAATATTGATTTTCGGTGGGACTAGGAAGTCATAATTTGAACCTACCTAGCTCATTTGCTAATTTGTACCTAGCTCACATTTGGTACAAGAATATGCATCATATAAGAGATATCACAAGTGCAAACTTGAGTGAATGAGTGACTGGTTTACAATTATTAGTGTATATATAGTACAAGTAAGAATTGTCGTTAACAAAAAATGACGTATGACGAGGGCTCGTATACTTTGCCGAGGGACATGTGTGTTTGTAGCAGTACACAGTATAATTATGTAACACATACAATCAAATACAAGTAGACTTTGGCGTACAAAGGGAAGGAAAAAATTTAGTTTCGTAAATAGTATAATTACGTTACAACATATTTTGTTGTAGTATAATATCCTTGCTTTTGCTTTTGCTTTTTGAGTTACACTTAGATCATGTGTAGTGGTGGTGGGTTATGAGGGGGTTGTAGTATTAAAATATTAAAAAGTAATAGAAGTTGGGTTATGTGGGGGTTGTGGAAAAAGAGTGTGTAGTGGGAAGGGGGTTATGAGGGGGGTTATAAATGATTGGTAATGATTGGTTAATTATTGTTTTTTATTTAAATAAAGAATATTAAATACTTAATAATATTTCATTAAATATAAAAATAATAATAAAAATTTAAACTGAAAGTTTATTAAATTAATAAAATAATAAAAAAATATTTAATTTTAAAAACTAATATTTAAAAAAAAAAATTTGAATTTCAAACGGTTACTGTTCCAAACCGTTTGAATTTCAAACGGTTTCCCCCCAAACGTTTAAATTTCAAAGTTTGAATTTCAAACCCCCACCCACCACCACCAGACCACCCCACCCCGTGAATATGGGGACCCAACCCCTGAGGACTTGGAAGCCCTCAGGGAAATTGAGGAGCAGGAGCGCATCTGGAGCATGCCAACCCCTCCTCGTGAGAACTACTACTTCCCATCGGATGCGAGGTCTGATGGACGGGACAGCTCACGTTCCCTATCCCCCGAGTACTACTCATTCGAGGACTGGAACTTTTAGGCTTATATTATGTGTTTAATTAAGTAATTTAGGAATATGTTATGTGTTTATGTAATGTGTTTATGTAACGTTTTAATAAGTAGTTTAGGATTAGCAACTCTGTTTGTAATAAGTAATTTAGGAACTCTGTTTTAATAAGTAATTTAGGATTGTATTTTTATGTGTTTATGTATTTTTAGTGTACACATTTTGAAAATGCACCTGTTTATCTGCAAAAAGATAAAATTTCATTCAAACATTAAACATTAAAACCTTAAACATTACAAATACAACATTAAACATAAAACATAAAATTAAACATTACACATTATTAAACATTAAAACATTAAAACCTTAAAACACTAAACAAAATCAAAACGCATCATAGTCCAGGACAGCAGATTGGTGACGGTGAAGTCGGTGCCGTAACGTTCACGATAAGCGTCGTGTGTTAGTTGAATTGTCATATGTTGGCTAACGTCAGGGTGCGCCTGCACCGTCGCTTGATAGACCGTTTGCCAACGCGTACAGTTATTTTGTATGGTACTAAACTTAGCGTAGATCTGGTCGACCGTACGGTGGTCCGTATCGGTAATTCGGTTGTACTCCTCCAATACATTGCGCCAAAATTGTCGCCTATTGTTCGGCGGATTTTCCTTGGTGTTGACCCACGCCCTCACCAACTCGAGTTGATCTTGGTTCGTCCACGCTGCCATTGGTTTGGTTTTGGGTTTGTATTTGGTTGGAATGGTTTGTGTTGTGGTGTGAATGGTTTGTGGTGTGGTGTGAATGGTTTGTGGTATGTTATATATATAGAGATTTTGTTTAAAAAAAAAAACAAAAATTTATTGTTTTTAACCGTTGCACAACGGTCAACAACTCCAACCATCTCCAATTCAACCCTCAAAACGCCGCTACCCACAAAACCCCAACCCCCTAAAACGCCCTATAGCGCCGGGGGGGGGGCGGTGTTCCCCGGCGCTATAGAGTCCAAAACGCCGCTATACATCACCACTACACAAGGCCTTATACACTACCATCTCTCTAAAAACTCTCCTTGTTGGTTAACTTCACCTTGTTTGTAGGAGTGTAACTAATGCACAACAACTCAAGGGCTATTTGGGATCGGATTCATAAAAAGCTCGAACGAGCCGAGTCTTAATGAGCCCGAGCCCGAGCTCGAGCTTGAAAAATGACTCATTTAGTTATCAAGTCCGAGCTCGAGCTTTTCATACAAAAACCGTTTAGGCTCCGCCCAAACAAATGTTATGTTATTATTACTTTATTTATAGTATACATACTATTTAACATTGTCTAGCTGAGCTTTGGCTAGTTTAAGCTATTGAAGCGAGCTCGAGCCGAGCGTTAAGCTCCTTTAAAATTGTTCTAAAATTATTTCGAGCTGACCCGAGCTCGAGGTTTTGGATTTTACTTGCGAGCCGAGCTCGAGCTTGAGCTTCACAAAAGCATGATGAGTCGAGCTCCAGCCCAGTCAGGCTCGGCACGGTTCGTTTACACCCCTACTTGTTTGCTCAAATTCGCTTTAGATTCGGTTGATTTGTATTTGGTTTGACCTTTCGGCTTGACTCATACATTCAAGGTTGTTAAACTCGGTGGTTCTCCATTTCCTTGTGCATACTTGGTCCCTAGTAACTAAGGTATGTTGTCATTAATTTAATTCGTTTAATTCGTACTCGTAATCTATTAATTTGGTCGGTGAAGATCCAAAAATTAGTTTTTACCCATTAGCTATGAGGAAGACCAACTTGATTAGATCTCTTGAATCTAAACCTGCAAAACTAGCAAACCATTAGGCTTGTCACAGAGAAGGATGGGGGGCCTCTCTGTAACCACCCTCCGGCGTGAGGATACGTATTTGTTTAGTGAGAGAAAGTATACAGAGAGAGGTTCGGAGTGTGTGTGTGTGTACGTGTGTCACTTGTACTTTTGAGGGTGTATTTATACTAGTTAGAAATGTTGTACTATCAGCCGTCCTAGTAGTACTGACCCTTGGAGCTTTTGACCTCCGGTTGATTCTGTTGTACTTGACGTATCGGACTTTTAAGGTGTTAGTGAGACTCGGCTCTTTGTATGAGCCGCATCTTAGTGTGGGTGATTCGGAACCGGTGCTTTATACCTCTTCATGTCCCCCTAAGTCCATAAGTTGGTTTACAACTTTGTGGAGTTAGACGGTTTTGGCTATTGCATTCCAGCTGTTTTGAGGGACGAGACACGTGGATGTGACCTAAGCCATGCATTTTGGATTAGACGCGTCGGTTATCTCGAGGCATTTGTATTCGTTCGATTATTATGCCAGCTGTCGAGATCTTCTGAGATGTCGACACCTGGTATGGCGTTTGGGCTTTCTCTGAGAGTATAAAAGGTGTCCCTTTTTTGTTTTTTAATTTTACTTTTCCTTATTTTACCTTTTTCTCACTCCCCTTTTTTACTGCTTTTTTCTGCAACTGTCGTCTCGTTCCGATCAGTCCTCTGTACCTGTTTCCTGTTTCAGGTTCGTTCTTTCTCCTTCTGCTTTCGAAGTATGGTTCTGCTTTTTTTTTGTTATTATGGTGAAGGATGATATGGCTGTTAGTTTTAACAAACTGACACAAGCCAGGTTTGAACAATTTTTTATTAACTATAGAAACCCTTAAGATTTGAATCCAGAGCTTCCGGCTCCTGATCGTCCTATACACCCCTTCCCCCTTGTAAGTTTGCAGTTTACACACGTGTGTGTAATTTTTCAAATTACCGGATTTCTTTAACCAATGTTTTGTTTAAGATACTTCAGTTCCATGGGGTTCATTTTTCCCAAATGGACCCTTTTGGTCTTGGAAGGGTATGTCATTTTGAGTTAAAATGTCGTGCCTTGAAGTCAAAACCTAATCTTAATGTGTTCCGAGCTATTTACAAGCTGAACCAGGCCGGGGACTGGTATACGTTCGAGAAGAGGAGAAAGTTGCTTGACTGTCATGGCAAGGACACCTCCAGTTTAAAGAACTGGAAGACGCAGTTCTTCTGGCTGGATGACAGGTGTTTGCCGAAGGGAAAGAGATGGTCTTTGTGTGGAGGAGTGAGTTTGAGTCTACCGAGTGGGAGCTTCCAACAAATTTTGCTTTTGATGAAGTGTTGTATAAGAAGCTTATAGCTCATAAGTCGGACATAAAAAAGTATCCGACGCATATTTTGTTGTTGGGAGGTTGTTGGGTCTGCTGACCTGGAGAAGAACAGATGATAGAAAGCCAAAATATACTAAGTGTTGATCAAGAATAAATAACAGTGGTTACAAGAAAGCTTCCTCCAAAGAACTGCTGATTCCCAAACTACTGATGCTTAAACAACTGATACAAGACAACTGCTGCTGATGAAAGGTCTGATGGATAAAGTCTGAAGAGCAAAAGTCTGATAAAGAACAAGTGCTGATCAAAGATCTGAAGAACAAAGGTCTGTTGAACCAACAGCACTTTGGTTCAACAGATGATAAGAAGACATCAGAGCTTTAGTTTAACAGAGTTTTCTTTCAGTAGTTTCAATGTAACAGTAGTTTATTGTTTAACAGATGTTGTAGTTTGTTAGTCAGTTAGGGGTCGCTTTCTAGGTGACGTCCGCTAAGTGATCATCAGAGGTTTGTACTTGTCTATAAATAGAACAGTACTTGTACTGTTCTATTTGTCACTCGTCATTCTCTTTAGCCAAACAAACTCTGAGTGATCAGGCTGAGGGGGAGCTTTAATTGTACTATTGTAATCTTTCAGTTTAATGAAAGCATTCGATTGATAACAATTATTCTCTATGTTTTGATTATTCTTTATTCCGCTGCACTTTCCATTTATACTTCATTCATAATTCATAGTTAATCAAAACAATTCAATACTCAGATCCTAACAATTGGTATCAGAGCTTGGTCAATTAAATCTGATCTAATCAATCAATTTAATACACAGATCAGCTCATAATCATTGATATCGTTTGTTTTGTCGGGTTAAAACAGAGTAATAGTTTATTTTCGTTTCAACAGTTAGTAAACAGACTTTGTTTTTGAAAAACCAAGAGAATGACTTCACTTAATCAAGATCCACACAACACTGGCACACACAACAAGCCTCCGATGCTTGTCAGGTCAGAATACAACATCTGGCAGCGTCGGGTAGCTCATGTGTTAGCACAACAGAACACAGGGTGCTGGAAATCGGTAGTATTTGGACCACATGTTCCAATGGTACCGAGTGCCGAGGATCCAAAGATCCAAGTACCAAAGAGTGTTGAGAACTACTCAGAGCAAGATTTTCAAAAAATCGAGCTAGATGCCAAGGCTTTCAGCATAGTAGCCATGGCACTGCCGAATGATATCTATGCCGGTCTCTTGCACTGCAATAGTGCTAAAGAACTGTGGGATGCTCTCAAAGAGCAATTCGGGGGAACTGATGATGTGATTGAAAACAACCGTGAAATACTTAACCAACAATATGAAACGTTTAGTCACATAAAAGGGGAGTCATTAACACAGCAGTTTGAAAGGTTTAACTGTCTAATTAGTGAACTTAAACTGGTTGGTCTAACTTTTCCTAATTCAACACTGAATCATAGGTTTCTTAGATCACTTCAGGACAAATGGGACACTATAGCTATAGTTATGAGAAACTCTATCGGATTCAAAGACCTAACCCTGACCCAGCTTCATGGTAAGCTCCTGACTTATGAAAAGGAGCTTAACCAGAAAAAGAAGCTCCAGGACTCTGGCAAAGTGTCAGATGACTATGTATTTGGTAATACTGCACTGTTGGGTCAGGATGATGGTTCTGGAAGTAGTAAGGATCAGAGTTATGATCATTACACTGACATAACAACTGGTTTCAATAATGATTCTTACTCATCACCAAACAACTGTGCTTTCACAGCCAGTGGTGATATCCAGGCTTCTGATAATTCATCTTTTGTGTACAATGACTTGCAATACATTGACCCTTTGGACCTAGAAGAAATGGACATCTTACATCAGGTTGCCCTGCTCAGTATTAGAACCAATAACTTCTATAAGAAAACTGGCAGGAGGTACCCAGGTTTACATGGTGGGTCAAAGGTTGGGTTGGATAAATCAAAGATAAAGTGTTACAAGTGTCATAGAATGGGTCATTTTGCTAGGGAGTGTAGGAGTCAAAATGGAGTTCCTATTATTACCTATCCAAATCAAAGACCACAGACCAACACTTATCAAACCATCCCTAGTGTACCTAATGTGCAAAACACTGCTCACTTTGCACAGACCCAAACCACTGTTCCTGTGCATTATGTCCAAACCACTGTTCCTCAGTATCACTATGTCCAAACACCTGTTGCTCAGGCCCCTGTGCCAATGACTGTTACTCCACCCTCTGCTCCTGCAGAGACCAGTCAACCAGGTCAACAGAGTTTCTTTACTCAAGGCTTTGTTGATTGGAGCAGTCTACCAGATGAGATAACAGATGACAACATTGCTTTAGTTGCTAACACTGAAAAGGATTTTTGTTTTATGGCACTAGAAACAATTGTTGAAGAGACTGATTCTGAGGAAGTGGTGTCTATGTCTGAAAATGTGACTGATGGTGTTGTTGGTGAGATTGTTTCAGCTGAAGAATCTGAAGTGGAGGTTGTGAATCTATCAGACCCTTGGGGTAGTGATTACTGTGACTGCCAGTGTAACTGTGCCTTGATGGCTGCTGCTAAGGTATCTCCTCAAATCTTAAATGACTTGTGCTCAGACAAATGTATTGTGGCATTTGCTAAGATAAAAGAGGTGAATGAAAACTTTAGAAAGAAAATTTTGGATTCTGAAATTCAGTTTGAAAAACTAACAAAAGAGTTAAAATCAAAAATATCTGAAAAAGAGTCTGAAATCAGCAGTTTAAAACATGAAGCAAGCATAACCAAAGACCAGCTTCAGACTATGATAACAAAATATCATAGTTGTAAAAAGGAGCTTGAGTCCACCCAAGTTGAATGTAAGAAATGGGTGGAATCATCAAAGGGTTTTGAGATGATTGTCAACCAACAATCTAAAAGTCATGTGAAATTTGGGTTTGGTTTTAAAACCACTGATGACCTTCAAAACCTCTAATGGTAAAATGGCACCACAGGCCAAAGTAATCCCTTTAGTAAGTCTTCCAACAGATGATGAAACATCTGTTGAAAAGAAGAAAGAAAAAGGGAAAGCCAAGAACAACTTGTTTTGTGATTTTTGTGAAAAGAAGAACCATGTCACTAAAAACTGTTTTCTTCTAAAAGCATATGACATCAACAAAACAACAAGTTTAAATGATTCAAAATCTAAAGAATGCTCAATCTGCAAGAAAAAGAATCACAAAACAAAAGAGTGCCTATACCTCAAAAATTTTGATGAAAAGATAAAAGAGTATAAGGCTAAAACTCTGGAAAGTCAAGTGGTAAGTACTTCAAAAGGAAAACCCAAACAGACTTTTGAATCAGTTCAAACATCTGTTACCAAAAGTTTGAACAAAAACTCTGCTCCCAGAGAGGTTCAGGTAACAGATGCTCCACCTGTTAACAGATTACCAAGAGGATATGGACAACCCACTTGTCATCGTCTGCCACATGTTTATGAAGAGCCCAAGAGGCCTTCAAAACCAAAAGTGAACAGACACCCTCATGGTTTTCAACAACTGATGGGAAATGGTCAAACATCTGCTGGACCGAGTGTTGACATACAAGCACTTGCAAATGGTCAACTGCAGCTGTTGAATCTAGTTCAAAAGCTAGTCCAAACCACTGATCATTCTCCTCAACTTAAGGCTGAGACAGCTAAGGAACCATCCAAAGCCAATTTGGCTTTGGACATTCACCAAAACTAAAATCTTTACTGATGTGCAGGGAGCTTCTGCTTGTTTAGACAGTTTATGGTATGTAGATAGTGGAGGCTCCAGGCACATGACTGGATGTAGAGCCCTTCTTCTGGACTTTCTTGCTCATGGAGGGGGTGATATATCCTTTGGTAATGATTCTAAAGGTAAAGTGTTAGGTTCTGGTACTGTCAAAGCAGGGAGGCTTAAGTTTGAAAATGTTAATCTAATAGACAATCTAAAATTTAATTTACTTAGTGTATCACAAATGAGTGACAAAGGCTTTGGGTCATTCTTCACTAAGCAAACTTGTAAGATTGTTGGCCCAGAGGCTGTAGAAAAGATTAACACCATCATTGCTGAGAGCAAAGCACAACTTGTTGCTCACAGAAGTGGCAATGTGTATGTGGTTGATATGTTGAAGGATAATCCTACTGCAAATGTCTGTTTGTTCTCAGCTGCCTCTACCAAAGAGACAGAATTGTGGCATAGGAGACTTGGTCACACCAACCTTCAAACTATCAACTCACTCTCCAAACAAAACCTTGTCAGAGGTTTACCATCAAAAGAATTCAAATGTGATGAGCATTGTGTTTCCTGTCTAAAAGGTAAACAACATAAAAGCTCTTACAAATCCATTGATGAGTCCAAAACTAGTCAGTGTTTACAAATGTTGCACATGGACTTGTTTGGCCCTGTAAAAATCATGAGTCTAAGAAGAAAAAGATTTTGTCTTGTCATAGTTGATGATTTTCTAGGTTTACATGGACTTACTTTTTACACTCTAAGGATGAGACTGCAGGTATCTTGAAGGACTTTGTCACCAAAGTTGAAAAACAATATGACTTGCCAGTAAAAGTCTTTAGGAGTGACAATGGAACAGAGTTTAAGAATAAGGAGTTGGATGATTTCTGTGTGTCAAAAGGGATTGTAAGGCAGTACAGTATCCCAAGAACACCAGAGCAGAATGGGGTGGTTGAAAGGAAGAACAGGACTCTCATTGAGGCTGCAAGAACAATGCTAGCAGATTCTGGTTTACCTCTGTCCTTTTGGGCAGAAGCTGTAAACACTGCTTGCTATGTTCAAAACAGAGTTTTAATCAACCCTAGACATCAAAAGACTGCTTATGAAATTCTGTTTCAAATCAAACCACTGATATCATTTTTCAAAGTCTTTGGCTGCCCATGTTTCATTTTAAATCTTAAAGATTCCATTTCAAAATTTGCAGCCAAAGTGGATTGTGGATATTTTCTGGGATATTCTTCTACTGCAAAGGCCTATAAAGTGTTTAACACAAGGACTAAAACAATAGAAGAAACTCTGAATGTGAAGTTCAATGAACTTTCTTCTTTAAAAATCCCAGCAAACCCTGCTGAGTTGTTTGATTTAGATAAATTCAAATTTGAAGATATTGCTGTCAAATCTAACCCTGCAGGTACTCCACAATTTTCACAACAAGACTACAGAATAGATGTTGTGGTTCCAGACCACTACAAAGTCTATCCTGCATCAGAGGAAGCAGTGGTTCAAAACAACTGTCAAAACTCTGTTACAGCTGAGTCAGCCACTGTTGGTCAGTCTTACCTTCAATCCACTGATTCACCCAGCCAATTCACTGTTCACTCATCTGTTGACAAGAGTCAATCATCTGTTGACAAAAGTCAGTCCAATCTTACACCACTTGGACCCATTCCTCCACCTCCATTCCAAACATCTGTTGCCTCTTCAGAAGTGCCAACAGATGTTATGTCAACAGAGTCTCCAAACCTCTGTCCTTCACCACAAAATGCCATCATACCATATCAGGGAGATCTAATCTACCTAAGAGCTCATCCACCAGACCAAATCATTGGCAACATCAGAGAAGGTGTGCTCACAAGGAGCCAATCTTCAAACATCTGTCTTTTTGCAGGCTTTCTATCCCTTACACAACCTGTCAAGTACCAAGAGGCACTGAAAGACAACAGTTGGGTAGAAGCTATGCAAGAAGAACTCCTTCAGTTCAAAAGACAACAAGTATGGGAACTTGTACCACTGCCTAAGGATGTCTGTCCAATTGGCACAAAGTGGGTCTTCAAAAATAAAACTGATGAAAGGGGTATAGTTGTCAAGAACAAAGCCAGGTTAGTGGTTCAAGGATTCAGACAAGAAGAGGGTATTGACTATGATGAAACCTTTGCCCCTGTAGCAAGGTTAGAAGCTATCAGACTTTTCTTAGCCTTTGCTGTCAACCACAACATCAAGGTGTATCAGATGGACATCAAGTGTGCCTTCCTATATGGCAAAATTCAGGAGGAGGTCTATGTATGTCAACCACCTGGTTTTGAAGACACATTCCATCCTGATCATGTCTACAAGCTTAACAAAGCATTGTATGGACTCAAACAAGCACCAAGAGCCTGGTATGAAACTCTCTCTACTTTTCTCTTATCCATTGGTTTCACTAGAGGTAAAATTGATAAAACCTTGTTTCTAAAATGGAAAGGAAAAGATTTAATGATTGTTCAAATATATGTGGATGACATCATTTTTGGATCCACATGTAATAAAATGTGTGAGGAGTTTAGGGAACTCATGACAGCAGAGTTTGAAATGAGTGCTATGGGTGAACTTCAGTGCTTTCTTGGTCTTCAGGTAAAGCAACTGCAAAATGGCACTTTCATTCATCAAAACAAGTATGTGAAAAACTTGCTAACAAAATTTGAGATGAATGATTGTAAGCCATGTAGTACACCTATGAGCACTGTCAAGCCACTCACTAATGATGAAAAGGATGAACTTGTTGATCAGACGCACTATAGATGCATGATTGGGTCTTTATTGTACTTAACAGCATCCAGGCCAGACATTATGTTTGCAACCTGTGTGTGTGCTAGATCTCAGGCTTCTCCTAGAAAGTCTAACCTTATTGCTGTGAAAAGGATCTTCAGATACCTAAAAGGTGCTCCCACACTTGGTATCTGGTATCCTGCTAATGGAAACATTGAGCTTTCAGGTTATTCAGATAGTGATTTTGCTGGCTGCCATACCACAAGGAAGTCCACATCAGGAGGGTGCCAGTTTCTAGGGAATGCCTTAGTTTTTTGGCAAAGCAAAAAGCAAGCAGCTGTTTCAACATCCACTGCTGAAGCTGAATACATTGCTGCTGCAAGCTGTACAGCCCAACTTATGTGGCTTCAAAATCAACTACTGGATTTTGGGATAACTGCACTGAGGACTCCACTCATGTTGGATAGTCAAGCTGCTGAAAATATCATCAAAAATCCAGTCTCCCACTCAACCACCAAGCACATAGATATCAGACATCATTTTGTCAGGGATAGCTATGAAAAAGGTTTGATTTCTCTGCACCATGTTCCAACAGAGGATCAGTTGGCAGATGTGCTGACAAAAGCTTTAGACACATCTACCTTCACAAATCTGATTTCTCGAATTGGAATGTTAAACATGGATTAAAAACAACAAAAATGTTTTCAATAAAAACATTAAAATGTTTTCAGAAAATCAAATCTTGCTAAAATAACACTTTGGTTGAAAAATCTGTTTTAAAACCACTGATCCAGATAAAACAACCACTGTTTCATTAAAACCACTGCTAGTTGGAAAATCTGTTTCAAACATCTGATCAGATAAAACAACCACTGCTGGTTGAAAAATCTGTTTCACACATCTGATCAGATAAAACAACTGTTTTCATCAGTCTTTTGGTTAAACAACAGAGGTTGGCAACAGAGGTTTAATAAAACAGCTGTATGCCACCAGATGTTTCAACCATCAGATGTTTGCCACGTCTGCTCTCAAAAGCAGAGTTTTGCCACATCAGCGGTTTAACCAGAGCCTATAAAACCCTGTTCCTTCCCCCAACAGCAGTTTTACTGTCTCATTGTATTCAAAATACTAAAAACCGCTCTCGTCTTCCTCATAACCCTCAATCAAAGTTCATCACTTTCACAATCAAAATCCATTAAAATGGAACTCCAAACAAAAGCCACTCACAATTTCCTTCCTTATTTGGTTAAAACCGAAGACAACACACCATTCCATTCCACCATTGACATCATCAATAACTCAAAATATAAAAATGTTCTTATTGCTGATGCCCCCGTATACCTGGAAACACTTCAAGAATTCTGGGCAACTGCTGAAGTTTTATACCAAGACAAAAAGCCTACGTCCATAATTTCAAAAATTGGAGACACCAGTATCGCCATAACCCCTGAGATCATCTCCACTACCTTCTCACTGAACGACTTGTCAGGTATGGAAACTTTTCCAAAAACATAGCTTCACACTGAGTTTCAAGAGAGAGGGTATGATGCTCAAATGACTGGTTCCACACTATACAAAAAGTTTTTCCCACCAGTCATGAAATTTTTCTTCCATACCCTCCTCCTCTGTGCCTCTGCCAAGACTACATCCTTCAATGAAATCCCATTGAGGATACAATACTTGGGATATGCTATGTTGTCAGAATCTGACTTCAATCTATCTCAGGGATTGTTTTCAGACTTGGTATCAAATGTGAAAGCCATAAAATCTGGCTCAAACAATGCTTTTCTGCTCTACCCTAGAATTCTAAGTGTAATTCTACAAAAGATTTTACCTGAAAAGGATTTTCAAAAGGGTGAGTCTCTCAAAATGAAAAGTCTAACTGATGAAACTTTTACAAGAATGCTGGGTTCTTCAACCCAAGAAAAAGCAACAAAAGTACAAAAAGTTTCCAAAACACAACCAAAGAGGACAAAGACAACAACTGTTGTTGAAACCTCTGTTGGTGAGCCCACTGCTCCTGGTGATCATGGCACTTCATCCAGTGCTGTGAAACCCACACCAGCCTCCAAAAGAAACCGTCCATCCTCCAAAACAACCACCAAAACCAAAAAGGGACTTCTGGAAGATGAGATACCAGAAGCTAACCCTGTTGCATCACCAAAGCAACATGAAACCACTGTTGTTACTTCCTCACAACAATTGGAGATATCTCAACCCAAGCAAACTCCTCAAGATTCCTCACAAAAGGAACTTGTTGTAAGCCAACGGGAACCTCAAACTGAGGCATATGAGTCACTTGATCATATGTTTACAAGCCCATCTCCCAGGGCTAATCAGCTTCTTACTCCACCTACATCACCACCACATGTCCCACAAACAATGCAACCCCTGTTTGAGGCTATTGACAAAACTCAGGACAACTCCAGTTCCTCTCCTTCACCTATCACTGAGAGTATGCCACTACCAGTGACTGGGGCTGAGGAAAGTCAATCAGCCATCCCACAAACATATGAGGAGGTTATACTCCCAGAAGTCAATGTTACTTCTGATGAGGTTTCAAGAGAAGCAGCTACTACTGCTGTAGAGACCATTGTCTCACAGCAGGACAGTGGTTCCATTGCTAAGACTTCCTTGAAGGCAACAACTGATGAAGACACAATTGTGTCTCCTAAAACAGTTGGAAGTCCCCAGAACCAAGACAAAGGGGCAGCAGGTTCTTATTCTATGGACTCACCTCCAAGAACTGAACCAGCTAAAACTACCTCTGGTAGGGACTCAGATGATCCTATTAACTTGGGTGATGAGTCAACACTTCAAGAATTGACGGTTAAAGTTCAAAACCTTGAATCCTCTGTTGCTGACATCAAATCTGATGTCAAGTCAATACTGGAAACATTGAATAACTTTACAAAGAGTCAACCATCCACTGCTGATGTTGCTAATGAGCTATGGAAATCTGTTTCCCCCATCATCATAGCTCACAGAAAATTAGCAGATCAGACACAAGAGACTTACATGACTTTGATCAGAAACATGGTGGATGCCAGATTTAATGATACAAAGGCTGACATCAAAGTGATCAAAGACCATTTGCTGAAGACCACTGGCTCTGCCCCTACCACAATTCTCAGAGATGAAGATGATGATGAATTCACTGCTGATGATGCCAAAAAGGGGGAGAGTGGCAGAGATAGGCTACCAAAACTTGATCCATTTGGTGCACCACCCTCACAAAAAGGGAAGAAGCCAACTGCTGACAAACCAGGGTCACCTAAATCAGCTCCACAAACTCAACAACCAAATGTTCAGATCCCTGTCTCTGAACCAGCAAAAGCATCAATGGCAAAAGAAGTTGATACTTCAGCTAATGAAAAAGCTGAAAAGGCTGCTCAAGACAAAAGAAAAAGGGCTGACACATTGGAGGTAAAAGCAGAGATGTTGGTGCAAAAGAAAAAGGAACAGCAGCAGGAAGTGGAAGATGTGAACACTTCAAAGAGAAAGAAGATGCCAGCCAAACACACCAGAAAACCACCTTCCAAACTAACTGCTGAAACTTCTGATGTACAAACACCTGTTACCACAACCACTGCTCCACAAACCACTGCCACCACAACCTCTGCTACCCAAACCACTGAACCTAAAACAACTGAACCTAAAACCACTGCTAAAACATCTGCTCAACCCAAACCAGTAACCAAACCAATCACTAAACCAACCACAACTCAACCAACTCCCAAACCTACTCCAACACAAACCACTGCCAAACCTACTTCAACACAACCCAAAACCCAAGCAACTGCTGGTTCCACAAAAGGACCAACAGATGTTTCTCAAACCACTGCCTCATCCTCACCTTCACCCAAAATCTTGTATAGCAGAAAAAGGAAATCCACCTTTGTTATACAAGATGAAAACATCCACAACACACCACCTAACACCCCAATCTCATCCACACCAGTCAATGCCATTCCACTCACATCTTACTCACCACACACTGCCCAATTCAGATCACACAGACCACCACCAACCATCACCCCATTGGCTGAGAAGTATCCCCTTGAGTTGGATCTAATCAAGGGGGAACTTCAATCCTTCTACAATACTGATCAGCCATCAGAAAGATCCTTCCCATCTCTTAAAGGCTTCCCTGTTCCACTCAACATGGACACATATCTCAAATACAAGGGTGAACAGACTGATGCTGTCATCAAAGAGAAGTGCAAAGGGAAGGATGACAGGACTGCTGAGGGCATCCATTCAGCAGAGCTTAGCAAACTCAGAAGGATTGAAGATTATGCTAAGACCCTGAGCAACTCCATGTCAACCATGCCTCTCAGCAGACACTTGGAGATGGAAGTGAGGGATTCACTGCTGGAACAGATCTTGGCATCCAAGCCTTATAAAGCAACAAAGAACCAATTTACAGGCTGGACCACACATGCTCTAAGGGAAGAACTAATCAGAATAGAGAACATGGCCAAGAATCCTCCTGCTAAAGCCTCTGCTCCTGATTTCAAAAAGGGGAGAGATGAAGCTAGAGCCTTGAAATTCAGAAGAATGAGACAAGAGCTTGTAGCAGCTAAGTATGGAGAAATGAAGTCTGATGCCAGATGGTCAGAGATCAGGCTAATTGAAACATACAAAAGGCTTGAACAAGAAAGAAAGACCAATCCTGATCTTCCAAGAAAACCTGTGTATGATGATGCTCCCAAGAAACCCTCTCAGGCCTTTACATTAGATAACTTGCTTGCAACCTCTGATCTTTCTATTGCTGCTCAAAGACAATACAAGAAGCAGAAGGAAATGTCTGAAGAAGACACAAGGAAGTTCAATGAAACTTATGTAAAAGAGGGTCTCTTGAACCAACTTAGATTCTTCTCTGACCCTGTCACAGAGAAGTTCAGAGAACTCATTGGCAGGCCTCCATCTCCCAACTCATCCAAAATAAAGATGCATCCCAGTCACTCCTCTGACTCTAAAATTCTAAAATGGAAGTCTGATAAAGAGACCCATGAATTGACACTGATCAGGTCAGATGGTAGTATTCAGAAGTTGAGTATGGATGATGCACCTGGCCTAAGTGCAGAAGATCTCCAAACACTTTTGAATCTGACACTGGATAGAGATACTGAAGACCTCTTCTCTCTCAGCTTTGAATTACAATTGAAAGGGCAGATTAGAGAAAGTCTGATGAGGAATAAAGATCAAGAATAAAGCAGAGTTTTGGCATCATCTGTTCTAGGGGGAGATTGTTGGGTCTGCTGACCTGGAGAAGAACAGATGATAGAAAGCCAAAATATACTAAGTGTTGATCAAGAATAAATAACAGTGGTTACAAGAAAGCTTCCTCCAAAGAACTGCTGATTCCCAAACTACTGATGCTTAAACAACTGATACAAGACAACTGCTGCTGATGAAAGGTCTGATGGATAAAGTCTGAAGAGCAAAAGTCTGATAAAGAACAAGTGCTGATCAAAGATCTGAAGAACAAAGGTCTGTTGAACCAACAGCACTTTGGTTCAACAGATGATAAGAAGACATCAGAGCTTTAGTTTAACAGAGTTTTCTTTCAGTAGTTTCAATGTAACAGTAGTTTATTGTTTAACAGATGTTGTAGTTTGTTAGTCAGTTAGGGGTCGCTTTCTAGGTGACGTCAGCTAAGTGATCATCAGAGGTTTGTACTTGTCTATAAATAGAACAGTACTTGTACTGTTCTATTTGTCACTCGTCATTCTCTTTAGACAAACAAACTCTGAGTGATCAGGCTGAGGGGGAGCTTTAATTGTACTATTGTAATCTTTCAGTTTAATGAAAGCATTCGATTGATAACAATTATTCTCTATGTTTTGATTATTCTTTATTCCGCTGCACTTTCCATTTATACTTCATTCATAATTCATAGTTAATCAAAACAATCCAATACTCAGATCCTAACAGAGGTGTTAGCAGAATTTGGGATGAGCCTGACAGGTGGCCTGTGATCTTGTATAATGATAGGGGTGAGGGTTTTCTTTAATTGATGACGTTTTGTCATTAGCTTTGTTCGCACGCTAATAAACATGTTTTTTGTTTGTGCAGAGATGTCACTACTTGCTGCTTTGAAGTTTGAGGATTATGATGATGTTGAACTAGCTTTGACCAGCGAACCTATTGGTACGAACAAGCCAATAGTTCAACAAGTAGAAAAACTCCAATTTTCGATCCGGACTGTTGATACTGATGGTGATAAGCAGGGAGAGCACAAGGCCGAATATGGTAGTGGCAAGGTGGGTGAGACTCATGTTGGTTGTGCGGAGGGGGTGAAACTGTTGGTAAGATTTTTGCTGGAACCGGCTTACTAAAACCTTTGGGCTCGTCAACCCCTTAACTTACAGCAAACTACTGAGGATTTGGTTGAAGATTCGTCGTTAGACTTGAACGTTAAAGCCCGAAAAAGGAAATCCGAACCTTCCAAGGAGGAGAAGAAGAATCCTAAAAAGTCAAGATCCTCAAGTCAAGTGCTTCTGTTTCAATTTCGGAATCTCCAAAGGATAAAATCATGGAGAACCTTGATATGCATTTAACTGGAGGTCAATCATCCCGCGATAGTGGGACGGTGTACATGACCGTTCATGATGAGAGTCCGGAAGATGGGAGTAAGAAAGACGATACAGCAGGGGGTAATGTTTTTGCATAAATTGAGAATAGTCCAGAGAGGGTTAATGTGGTGGTTAAAACGAATGAAACATTGAAGCCTAATCCTGGTAAGTCTGTAGGTCGTATCTCATCCTTTCAAACGGATGGGAGAATGAATATGGTGCATCATATTCTCACTGTTGGTTTGAAACTAAGACGCTGATCTTTTTTAATCTTGTAGATCCTTTGGATGATGCGATGGAGGTGGATCCGGCTACCGTTGAAGACATCTTTGTCCCTGACTGGGACTTGAAGAATGGAACAAGGGTGGTCAACTCTCAGTCTACTAAGATGATGCTTTTTAATTTGCACACTCCTGCTGATCATGGTTATTACCGGAGGATGGGGGATGTTGACTTGGGTGATGCCGTTCTAGTGAATCAGGCTCAATCTAACTTTCTTGTGTCCGAAATGTACAGGAGATGGGTAGACTCTGAACTTCAAAGGGTGAAGTTGGTTTGGAGAGCTTCAGCTTGTGGTCAAGACAATTTGATTGAGTCCTTGAGGAGTGATGTAAAGAGAAGTCAAGATTTGCTCCGCTCATCACAAGCTGCTACTGCTGCCGCAGCTGAGTCTCGGGACAAGCTTCTGAAGGAGGTTGACGAAACTAAAGAACAGCTGAAAAAGGAGGAGCTTGCTCATGCTACTTCAAGAAAGAAATATGTCCAATCCATTGAGGAATTAGATACGATGATGAAGAAAGCACAGGCTACAGCTGATCTTCTTGTGAAGGGTATCTATTTTATTGTTTTTTCCTTTCTCATCCTTTTGTTTATGTTTTGTCTCTTTCCATTTTTCGACAGATAAGGAAGAAGCTCAGATGAGGGAGAAAAATGCTCTGGAGCTTGTTGAGAATGTTAGGGCCGAGGTTCAGCAGTTGAAGGTGGAGAAGGATGGTTTGATTAGGGAGGTTGAGGAACTTTTTTCCTTCAGGAAATTCGTGCTTACCGAGGGGGCTTTATTGGTGTCTCATCGTACCCATAAATGTCTAGAGATGAAAGCAGTCGTGGCAAGTGTGAACAATTCCATGAATGGGCTAGGTTTTAATGTTGGGGTTAAATAAGGGTATGCTTCGGCAGTGAAGGGAATTCCGTTGAACGAGGTTCCCAACGTTGTGCCCAACCTAAGCAATTACTCCTTGAAGTAGTTAAGTCCTATGATGAGATCTCGTTGCATGCGGTTGTGAAACTACAAGACCTGTTGTCTGAGCCTATAGAAGCTGTGATTGAAGCTTTTAAGATGTTGGTTGTGCTTGATGATTTGGCGCAGGGTCTTGTTAAGTAATCTGGTCTAGTACCTCCCATTCCTCCACATAGGTTCGGTGATTTTCTATCAGTTTGTGAAGCTTTTTTTTAACTAGTTATAAGTTAGCTATGTGGACATGTGTTTTTTGGAATGTTGTAGCTTGTGTCCGTACCATGAATGGACGAATGTGTTTTGTAACCTCTGTTATGAATGAATATATTTTATCTTATTTTATCGTCTAATTGTGTTATCCTCGGACATGTCATATAGAGTTCAGACCTTTATGGTAGGCCGAACTTTCTTATTATTTGTTTTTACTTAATATTTGTTTTTACTAAGTATAGAAAACAATCGTATAACATTTGTTTTGAGGGTCGTTTTATGACCCTTCGTACCTTTGTATGTCGAGACTGATCGTGCATCCATAACCTTGTGTCTTGGTGTAAATAAATAATGTCTTAAGTGTTTTGGGATCATTCGTCCGAATTGGTATGTCCTTAACTACTTATGACATTCGTAGTAGAACGTTCGTCTTTTACATGTTAAATTCTAAATAGGCTACGTAGACTTTGCTTTAGGGTATCTTTTAAGCTCGGTATTTGACATTCGGGCTTTTATGATAAATAAGTTCGGATGAAAGGGCCTTCGATATCCCCTGCCCTAATTTTTATCCCCCTTCTAGTGCCGAAGTGTGTTTTGCTTCAAGCACTAAAGCTTGTGTGTCTTGTGAACACACACACACACACACATATATATATATAAGTGTAATGGTTGGAAAGGTCTTGTAATGATAACGATCGACCCATATTTTATTGAATGGGGTATGTCGCATCCCATATTGAACATAAGAAAAGGTGTGGGGCATTCACATCCCACAGTACAAATGGAATTAAAAAGGAAAGGAGTGTGGTATTCTCATCCCACTTTACATTTGAAAGGATAAAACTTTATAAAAACTTATAAAAAAGATGGTCGATTTTCACATGTAGCATTTTTTCAAGTGCACCCGTTTTCATGTCCGAGGTACTGATTCTCCCTCTAGGGTAGCTAGCTTGTACACTCCCTTTTCACCTACTGTGGTAACAACATAAGGCCCCTCCCATTTGGGACCTAGCTTCCATTGCTTCTTTGAACCACTTGCTTCATTGCTTCGCATGACATACTCTCCAACCTTGAAAGACTGTTCTCGAACCCTGGAGTTGTAGTACTTCTCCGAGGTTCGTTTATACCGAGCCTCTTTGATGGCTGTAATTTCTCTTCTTTCCTCTAAAAGATCAAGGTTCTGTCGTAGCTTTTCATCGTTGTCGAGGCTGTTTATGGTTCGGTAAGTGGGCATGCCTATCTCCACTGGGATCATGTCTTCGGTTCCGTATGTAAGGCTAAAAGGTGTTTCCCTAGTGCTGGGCTTATTCATGGTTCGGTGGGCCCAGAGGATATTCGGTAGTTCATCAACCCATCTGCTCCTTTTCTTTCCCAGACGTTTCTTAATCCCTTCAACTATGCTTCGGTTAAGTCGTTCAACCTACCCATTTTCCTGAGGATGAGCGACGGAGGCGAAAGACTGTTCTATATGGAGATCGGTACAACATTTTTTGAATGGGTTGTGAGAAAATTGCTTGCCGTTGTCACTGACAATTGTCATCGGCAATCCGAATCTGCAGACTATGTTTTCTCAGACAAACTTCTTGACTTCAGCTCCGGAGATCTTTGCCAGGGGCTTTGCCTCCACCAATTTAGTGAAATAATCTACCGCTACCAGTTGAAACTTTACTTTTCCGGATGATTTGGGAAACGGACCAACGATATCTATCCCCCACTTCTGAAAGGGCCATGCTGCGGAGACTGGGATTAACTTGTTTTTAGCTCGAAGGCTCATTAGGGAATGCCTTTGGCAATTGTCACACTTTTGTAATTCTTCGACTGCATCTTGACGCATTCCGGACCAGAAGTACCCGGCATTCATGACCTTCGTCACCACCATTCTTGGTCTTGCATGTATCACACAGATTCCCCAATGAATTTCTTGAATGACATACTTGGCTTGTACAGGATCTAGACACCGAAGAAAAGGGCTAGAAATGGTTTTTCGATACAGTATGCCATCTGCCACTTGGTATTGAAGAGACTTGACCTTAATCTTTCGTGCCTGTGATTTATCTTCAGGCAGCACGTCGTGCATAATGTAGTCCAAGATCGGTGTCATCCAAGAATCTTGAGACCCATTAATCATGAGAACTTCTGTTTCTGTCGTGGATGGTGCATTTAAGATTTCCAACTTCACTTCTTGGGATGTGTGGTCCGGTGTATTAGCAGCGAGCTTGCTCAATGCATCGGCCTGCTTGTTTTTCGACCCCAGTACATGTTTTACCTCACATTTTTCAAACTCTGTTATTAGATTTTTTGCCTGTTGAAAATAAAGAGGTAAGGTATGTTAAAAGACTCGTTCCCAAGAAAGGAGTTAAATAACTAAAGTGAGGCTTTGGTTCATACCTTTTGTAAGTATTGAACCATGTTAGCCTCTTTTGCTTCATACTCCCCACTGATCTGTCCTGCCACCAACATGGAGTCAACATGTGCCACCACCTGTTATTAGGTATGAGCATCTTGTTTCAAATTACTAATTTTCGAAGTAACTAAGGAGACGATTATGATTATTTAAAGGTTTTATACTTTTCGGGCCCCGACCTTTTTTGCCAGTCAGAGCCTAGCCAAGAAGGCTTCATATTAAACTTCGTTATTGGAGCTTTTAAAGTTTAAGCAGATTGAATAAACCAGGTCTTGACCTTCGGAATTCTTGAGAATAATACCAGCTCCGGAGCTATCTGATCCTAAAGCTCCGTTAGTGAAAATACTCCATTCGTTTGGCTCCGGATGGGTGATTACTTCTGCCTTTTTCATTGCTAACTCTATGAAAAAATCAGCCACCACTTGTCCCTTAACCGGACCCCTTGTCTTGTACGTTATGTCAAAGGCACCAAGCTCGATGTCCCATTTGGCCGATCTGCCCGATACTTCAGGTTTCCGTAGCACATTGAGTATTGGTTGATCTGTTTGAACTTCTATTTCAAAGGCATGAATGTATCTCCTCAACCGTCTAGAGGCGTGCACCAGGGATAATGCCAATTTTTCCAAAGGTGGATACCGAGTCTCATAGTCTAGTAAGGCACGGCTGACATAGAAGATGGGAACTTGGGCTTTCAAACGTGTTACCATTAAGACCGAGCTTATAGATCCTTCTAAGGCCAAGAGGTATATAGTGAGGGTTTCCCCTGGTTCTGGAGTAGTCAAGGTTGGTAACTTGGCAAAACATTTTTTCAAATCATTAAAGGCCATACCAGCTTCGGCAGTCCAATGGAACTCTTTCGTACTTAGGTACTTTTTATGTACGGCCATAAAGGGCAAGGTTCGTTCGACAGCTTTTGACAGGATCCTATATAGTGCGACCAGTCGTCCATTTAAGGATTGAATTTCTTTTAAACTGGATGGAGGTTGCATGCTCATAACAGCTTCGACTTCTGTAGGGTTTGGTCGAATTCCTTCTTTGGACATCATGACACCGAGAAATTTCCCTTCCTCCAAACCAAAGGAGCTTTTCTTCGGATTCAGCTTCATGTTTATTCCTCAAAGCTTATCAGACGTCTCTGTGATATCTTTTAGCATGACTTCCCCGGTGCAACTTTTAATGACCACATCATCCACATAAATTTCCAAGTTTCGGCCTATTTGATTCTTAAAGGCTCGATCCATTAACCTCTAATATGTAGCCCTGACGTTCTTCAATCAAAATGGCATTTTTGTGTAGCAATACGACCCTTGATTTGTTACGAAGGTTATCTTATCTTCATTGGCCTCGGCCATTTGGATTTGATGGTACCCTTTGTAAGCATCTAAAAAACATTTGAGCTTTAAATTTTCCACAACATCAACTTTTAAGTCTATCTCAGGTAAAGGATAACAATCTTTGGGACATGCATCATTCAAGTCTTTGAAATCAATGCACATTCTCCAGGAACCATCGTGCTTCCAGACCATGACAGGGTTCGACACCCAAGTATGGTAGTCCACTTCTCTGATTATATTTGCATCCAACAAGGTACACACGTCATGGGCTATTGCCTTGATTCTGTCCAGGGCCATGGTCCTTTTCTTTTGTGCTACTGACTTCATTTCAGGGCAAAAATTGAGCTTGTGCTCAGCCAAAGATCTGGGGACTCCCGTCATGTCGGACTGTTGCTAAGCAAATACATCTAATGAGTTTGACAACAACCTCCATAATGACCTTTTGACGTCTTCCAGTAGCTGAGCTCCAATGGTTATCTTTTGTTCTGGAACCCCGGATGAACGGACCATGCTTAAGTTGTTTTGGGATTTGGATCAATTAAGTTGGTAAAAGGACATCCCGGGGACTGTCGGACTTCTGCAACACATATTTCGGACTCGGTGTATAACATTGCTACACCTGTCTTAGTGGGGAATTTTATATCTCTGTGGATTGGTGATGTTATCATGCTGAAGGATTTCATTCCTGGTCGTCCCAGGATGATGTTATGTACTGATGGGGATCCTACCACCAAGAATGTGAGAACAACCATTCGTTGATTGTCTTTGATGCTGAGTGTGACTGGCAAAGATAATTGGCCCAAGGGTTGGATGACCTCTCCCGAGAAACTAATTAGTGGCATTGTGACGGGAAGTCCTTTGAAGCCGGAGCCAATTGCTGATAACATTGGTAGTACATTATGTCAGAAGCGCTACCATTGTCAATGTATATTTGCCGCACCTTATGCCCTGTTACGACTCCGGAGACAATGATTGGTGATTCTTTTGCTTCTCTTGGGTCTATCGGTGGGAAGAACATTAACTGTTCCATCCATGAGGCGGTATGAACGTGGCTTCTTTTGGTACCTTGACCTGGGAAGATTCGGATCATATGGATTCTGGCTTGATTATTAAGATTCGGGATAGGAGCCCCAGCTGGCTTGCCTTCTTTCAAGTCCCGGAGTAAATGTGATAACTTCCCTGCTTTGCATGCTTTTTCAATATCTTGCTTTAGAGACCAACAATAATCAGTATTGTGACCTTTAGCCTGGTGGTAATCACAATATTTTTTGGTGTTTCTATCAGTTGTAGGTTTCTACTTCGGAGGGGTGGAAATCGTATTTGCTTGGTGCTTAAGATTTCGCTTGGTGTTTTAGTAAGGTCAGAGTAGCTTGTTGTTCGAGGATGGCTTACTGAGGAACGGCCAAAATTGCTCCTGTCATTTCTTTCGTACCTGCAGTATGGTTGTGGTCGATTCTTCGACCATGAGCTATTTCGTTCAGGTTGCAGCTGACTGTTTTTCTTCCAAGAACTACTCCTGGAACTTCCCTTGTAGTCGTTTTCCCCCATCTGACCGCATGCACTCTTGCCTCTAGCAAAGGCTCGAGATCGTTTCATAAGTGCTTCCATCGTCTTTGGTAGATCCTCATTGAGCTTTTCCACCAACTGGTTATTTCTTACCCCATGACAGAAACCGGAGATACATAACTGATCCACGGCTCTGGAGATTTGCATACTCTCTTTGTTGAAATGATCGATAAATTTTTCCAATGACTCTCCATCTTTCCTTCGGATGTTATGAATTTCAGTAATGTCTTTGGTACATCTCCTCTGCTGGGAGAAGTTATGGAGGAAAGCCCTCCGGAAGTCATCCCAATTTGATATTTCTACTGCTAGTAACCCGTCAAACCATACCCTTGCTGCCCCAGTCAGTGTTTGCGTAAACATGTGACACCATGCTGGCATGGGCCAAAGTTCTATTTCTGCAGCCCCTCCAAAATCAAAAACATGGTCGTCCGGATCAATAGTTTCGTCGTATTTCTTGACGGTTGCCAGCATTTTTAGTTGGGCAGGGAGTGGAGCACTGACTATACATGGAGTGAACTTCGAGTACGAAGTCATGTATGCTGGGCGGTATGGAGCGGTGAGATCATCATTTACGATATTGGAGTTTACCGGTTGCTTTTTTGGAATCACTGGTCCGGTGAATGCCAGACTAGTAGGTGTAAACCCAGTTGGAAACGGTCCGGAGTATCCGAAAGGAATGAGGTGTCCATAAGGTGTTTGGATCAGAGTAGTGGTGACAACACTAGAGTATATCGGAGCACTGGTAGGGTTGTACTTGCTGCTATTGTAGCAAACCCTTCAGTGGGAAACAAGTTTACTTGCACGCTCCGAAGCTTCTCCTGTTTGTCCTACTGTTCTTTCGACCGAAGTAGGAACTCACGATTTCGTTGGAGAAAGTTTCGTCACACTCAATGGATGTGGGTTGCACACCCGTGCTTGTAACTGAAAAACCTACAGTAGTGACGGTCGTTGCAGGGTTTGCCAAGGATCTGGAAAAACCAACCGTATCCTGATCAGACGTAACAACATTGTCACCCTCTCTGTTTGTGATATCCACGATTTCAAGGGTTTCCTTAACCATTCCAGATCTATTTGGAGAGAGTAGATCTATGAAAGGATGGCGCCAATTGAAGATCCAAAAGTTAGTTATTGCCCATTAGCTATGAGGAAGAAGACCAACTTCATCAGATCTCTTGAATCTAAACCTACAAAACTAGCAAACCGTTAGGCTCGTCACAGAGTAGGATGGAGGGTCTCTCTGTGACCACCCTTTGGCATGAGGATAAGTATTTGTTTAGTGAGAGAAAGTATAAAGAGAGAGGTTCGGAGTGTGTATGTACGTGTGTCACCTGTACTTTTGAGGGGGTATTTATACTAGTCAGAAATGTTGTACTATCATCCATCCTAGTAGTACTGACCCTCGGAGCTTTTGACCTCCGGTTGATTCTGTTGTACTTGACGTACCGGACTTTTAAGGTGTTAGTGAGACTCGGCTCTTTGTATGAGTCGTATCTCAGTATGGGTGATTCGGAACCGGTGCTTTATACATCTTCAGTCGGGATTAGAATATAACCATTATGTAAAAATTTGGGTAATGTATCATAAGGCAAAACCATGTTGCCCTGTTATGGTCCGTAAACACTGACCATAATGACTTTATTTTGGTTACGTACCATAAGTCCAAACTAACTTAGCCTATAGGGCTGATAATAGGGTTCATAAATCGGTTCTAATCTAAATTGGGTTATAGACTGTAAGCCAAAACCATGCCATTGTTATGGCTCCCCCCCCCCCCCCATGTTCTCCTCTTTCGAATGCGCTACTCCATGAGCCCCATAAAGGAAAGAGAAGATGGTCATTCCTTGATTCTCGATAGTCTACTTCTTCCCGTCATCTCAGCACTCGCCATTTCAACCCATATCTAATGTAGCCCATAACTCGCACCAAACCCCACCAGCTTTCCAGGCTATTCAATCCTTGTCATTCCATTTAGCTCACCTCCATCCGAATGCTTTTGCAATGATATTTACCGAAAACACATTCTTCAAAAATGGGATTTATTCATTCATTTTGTGACTCACAGGTTACAAAGCCATATTTTGGGATTTGGGCGTTGAAAAAAGATAAACATGTGCTACTGCTTTCTGTTGCTAATATTGTTATTGAACAAAGCTATCTGTAGTCTCGACATAGCGTCTACTTTGTTAGAATTGAGAAGCTCTCCCAAAGCTTACTAAAAGCATACTAGGAAATTTCAATTTAACATGTTAAATTATCTTATTTCTATTTTGAGTTTCCTAACTTCTTGTAAAGCTTAACAATTAACAGATTGCACATGTTTAATTAAAATTGTTAAACATGTTAAATAGTCTTGTTATTATAGAGTTTCTTAGATTTTTCAACCTAATTACATCAACTTGATGCAAAGGTGATATACAACCAAGTAATTGCCGAAATGCGTTAAAAAAAATGTAGTACATTGTGCCACAACTGCAACTGAAATGGGTTAAAAACTGCAACAAAGTGTGCCAAACTGCAGCTGAAATGGGTCATAAACTGCAGCAAAAATGTGTTAAAACTGTAGCGAAGTTGGTCTCGAAATGTGTTCAAAACTGCAGCAAGATATGAAAAAACTGTAACCGAAATGGGCTGTCATTTTCGCCTCTATTGTTGTGGAAGACAACTTGAAACAGCTATCAATTTTCACCTCCCCTGCTGTTGATTAAAGATTTTTGTAATAATTTGACTAAAACATTCTTAACAATATCAATCTCAAATTATGTTGTGAAATGGGTCAAATACTGCAAAATTTTAATTTTCCTGGTTTTGTTTCTATATGTTTTGGCTTATTGTTCCCAACTAGTTTTGCTTGATTTGAGTTTTAATTTACGTACTGGAAAAATACTGGGAAGTTTCAATTTAACATGTTAAATTATTTTATTTTTTGTTTGAGTTTCCTACCTTGTTGTAAACTTAACAGTTAAAAGATTTAACATGTTAATTAAATTTTTTTTAACATGTTAAATTGTCTAGTTAGTAGAGAGTTTCATATTTTCAACCTACTTACGCCATTTTAATGCAAAGGTGATATACAACCAAGTTATTGCCAAAATGTCTTTAAAACTGCAATAAAATGTGCTAAACTAAAATTCTATTAAAATACCTTGCTATTAAAGATTTTTCCAGAATTAATTGTGATCTATAATAACTCGGTTGAAAATATGAAACTCTCTACTAACTAGACTATTTAACATGTTAAGATGGCGTAAGTAGGTTGAAATATGAAACTCTCTACTAACTAGACTATTTAACATGTTAAAAAAATTTAATTAACATGTTAAACTTTTAACTGTTAAGTTTACAACAAGGTAGGAAACTCAAACACAAATAAAATAATTAACATGTTAAATTGAAACTTCCTGGTATCTTTCCAGTAAGCAAATTAAAACTCAAATCAAGCAAAAATAGTTGGGAACAATAAGCAAAACTTATATGAACAAAACCAGTAAAACTAAAATTCTGTAGTATTTTAATAGAATTTGAAAAATCTTTAATAGCAAGGTATTTTAATAGAATTTGAAAATACCTTTATTTTTTGATTCTTCATCACCATCCAAAATTTCAGTTTCTTCAAGTTTTTCACCTGTTAAATCAAGTTCCAATTGTGTTTATATGAAATTAACCTTTTTCCTTTTCACTTTTAATTTCTCTACTCATTCAACAACTTATTTATAGCAAATGTGTTCATATTATTTTGTTGTTTTAGGGAAAATGAACTCAACATGTTAAATTTTTTGTTTTTAATTTTGAGTTTCCTAATTTGTATAAAACGTTAAAAGTTAAAATATTTAACATGTTAAATTAAAATCATTTACATGTTAATTTTTTTTTTCTTTTTGAGTTTCCTAACTTGTTTTAAAAATTAACATTTAATATTTAAAGTGTTAAATTAAAATTATTTAACATGTTAAATAGTCTTGCTATTAGGCCTGTAAACGAACCGAACGAACACGAACACAGGCGTGTTCATGTTTGTTCATTTAACTTTAACCGAACACGAACACGAACACGAACACATAATCGAACACATTTTTGTGTTCGTGTTCGTTCATTAAGAAATTTGTCATGTTCGTGTTCGTTTATGTTCGTTCATTTAAACCTAAACGAACAGTTCATGAACATAAACGAACACAAATGGTCAATATAAACGAACACAACAAACATAAGTTAATAGTGATTCATGAACATAAATGAACGTTAAGGTTAGGGTGGAGAGCGGCTGTGAAGTGTGGGGCTGTGAAGTGTGGAGAGCGACTGATAAGTGATATGTTTAGAATGTTAGGGTTAGGGTTAAGTTTTTAGAACATATGAATTAAGGTTACTTAACAAAAGGAAATAAATACTAAAAATAAAGTTAAGTTTACTTAAACGAACATAAACGAACAAAAATAAACGAACATAAATGAACGAACATAAACGAACGTTCATGAACATAAATGAACGAACACAACGTGTGTTCATGTTCGTTCGTTTAATTAAACGAACAAAAAATTGTGTTCGTGTTCGTTCATTTATTTAAATAAACGAACATAAACGAACTTCCCGCCGAACAGTTCACGAACAGTTCATGAACGTTCGGTTCGTTTACAGGCCTACTTGCTATTAAAGAATTTTCCAGATTTCAATGTGTTTTATAACAATTTGACTAAAACATCACTGAAAATCATTTTAAATTTATCTTTGTGTTGGGTCATAAAGTGCAGCTAAAAACTGCTGCAAAAACATGCCAAAAATAGGTAAAACTAGCAGCAAAAAATGTGTTGAAACAGGTAACAAACTGCAGCCAAGGCAGTGTCGAAATATGTTAAAAACTGTAGTAAAATATGCCGAAACTGAAAACAACATGGGTCATAAACTGCAGCCAAAATCTATAGTCATGAACCAGCATTTTGGTAACTTTCAACCCATGTTCATATTGTTTTGTAGCTTCAAGAAAAATGATCTTATCATCTTAAATTATTTTATTTCTTTTTGAGTTTTCTTAACTTGTTTTAAATATTAAGATTTAAAAGGTTTAACATGTTAAATTGCTTTGAGAAAAGTAAAACACAACATTTTTCCAATGGCTCCAACATAGGCATTAACTTCTAAAATATTTTTCCAACGACCCAAAAATCTACAACTATAGGCAGGTTCTGAAACAAATTTATCACTGAAAATATAATAATTGACTCAATTTTAATAGTTTATTTTATCCAGATTTGTTTTAACAGGCAAACTACAGGAAATGAACCTAAACATCTCGCAGTAAGGCGACTAGAACCTAAAAAGCCACATCTTCTTTAGTAGTAAAAGGGAAAAAAAAGAGACACATATACATGCTAACGCGAACCCTTTCAGTTTCCCAGTATGTTTATTCAACCCTAACAACCCATCACCAATCTCCCCAAATTTTGCAAACTCCTAAACCCTTCGCGGATTAGTATTCACAACCACATTAACTACAATACGTTCCTCTACGTCAACTCAGAAACCGGAGGCGCATTCAACAGAGACGCAGAAACGCAGAAACAGGCCCAATAGACATTTAGAAATGCCATATCAATTTATAGTTCAAAGTATAAAAGTAATATATACCTGTGTTAACATTATTGCCAACTAATTTGAACTTAACTTTGATCGAAGGCAATGCTTTTAACAGTTGTATAATCAAAACATTAAACTGTTTCACTTCATCATTTTATAGCAATTAACACACTTAAGACTCCTAGGAAACTCTTCAATTTACATGCTTAAGTCTATGGTAAACTTTCCCAAACACCACATATTCTAACAAACTAATTATTTTGATAAATAATGTAACATGTTAAAGTTTTTAATTAACATGTTATGTGTTCAAATCTGTTTAAACTAAAGCTAATACAAAACATTTTAACATGTTAAATAAATCAAATTTTTGTTACAAATCAAATCTGTTCAAATTTTTGTTCCATTAAACCCTAAATATTATTAATCTAACTATACAGGTTCTTACAAATCAAACCTAAATTACTTATTCAACAATACAACAAATCAATTTAACACAAATCTGAGAAATTCAACTAAATAACAAATCACAGAAATCTGAGAAATTCAACTAAACAACAAATCACAAATCAATTTAACACAAATATGAGAAATTCAGCAAATCAAAAAGTTTTCTGCTGTAAAAGTATCTATAGAGAGAGAGAGAGAGAAAGAGAGACGTACTGAGAGAGAGAGAGAGAGAGAAAGAGAGACGTACTGAGAGAGAGAGAGAGACGTAATTTCTACTGTAACTATTATCTCTGCGATTGTATCAAGAGAGAGACGTACTAGATATGCCTTCTGTTCTAGATCTATAACTAGGGTTTGTTCCAGATCTGTAACTGAGGTTTGATGAATCTAGAGAGAGGAGCCAGAGAACGTATCTAGAGGGAGAAGGAGAAAACGAGAAAGAGAGAGAGAGAGAGCGTATATTATAGAGAGAGAGGTCTGGATTGTATCTAGAGAGAGAGGGGGGATGAGAAGGTGAGCAATTTATATTTTTAACATTTGGACAAAAATACCTCTGGTTCCCCAGTTCCCCACTTTTTTGTGGTTCCCCATTGAATCTAACCCTATATATATATATATATATATATATATATATTATAACATATATATATATATTATAACTATAGTTAAGATATTCATATTAAACACTAATTAAGATATTCATATTAAACACTAACTAATATACTTTATCTAATTGTCCCCCACAATCATAGTGGGAAGCAAATTAGATGCTCCTGCTAGAGATATAAAAACAATGAGTATGTTATTATAAGAAGAGCATAAAATATTGAAAGAAAAAGAAACGCCAAAAAAATGTAAACAGTTGGAAAAACTCTTGGTGCAAACGACTGCGACGAAGCTAAACCCTTAGTTGTGGTGTAAAAGGCAAGACAACATGGCTATGATGACGGAATTGAATTTGTACTTCATAATATATAGCGAACACTGATATTTGGGTTGCTAAGCGTATCTTTTCTAGTTAAAATAGTAGAATATTGTTTTCTTTTTAACAGTCAACTAAATAGCACATGAAGAATTGTTAGTGAGTTAGCACTGATAAATGGTTACTCATTAGGCAACCCAAGTCAAAAATTCTGGAAAAAACTCGTTGCCCAAAGATCCACTACGATAAAATTCCTTTAATCAAATTCGAACTTAAAACCAAATGACCTCAAGCTTTTTATTTTCATTCCTCATGCTACTCAGACATTAGTATGACATACAATTACCACCCTAACATAGCTTCTACTACGATTGAACATATAAACTAAAAGGATATTTTTTTTCATACAAAATTATTAATACCTACTTATAATCTGTAGAGTAAAGATCAAATACATATAGTTTTTTTATAAGAACTGTGAGAATCAAAGGGGGTAAAAAAAATTTATTTTTTTTTTAGAATTTTTTTTCCCATGTGCTTAAACATTTTTTCTAGATGAATAATACATAAAAAAAATAAAAAAAAAAAATTTTTAGTGTAATTACGTCATTAAGGTAAATACATTAGTTTACACTAGAGTAATTATGTAATTACTCTACACGTAATTACTCTACACCAAATTTTTTTTTTTTTAGTTTTCAATACTATAATACATGTTTAACAATATGGGGAAAAAAAATTTAAAAAAAAAAAATTAAAAAAAAATACCCTCCTTAGATTCTCACAGTTCTTACCAAAAAAGCTATTTGTACCAGATCTTTCCCCATAATCTGTAATCTATATATATATATAAAAGAAAGCATATATGCCCATTGAGAGTGCCACGTGGCTTAATAATTGAGTGTTTTTGGTGTTTTTGAGTATTTTTCTAAATTTATCTCTCTATCTCTTAATTCTCAATTACTAAAATTAAATTGAGTTATTTTAGGAAAAAAGAATTTAAAAACAAATTTAAATTTTGCTCTCTTATCTTCCTCCCATAATTTTTTAACATAAATATCTTTTATATTCGAGATTTTTTAAATAAAAAAATTACACCAAATTAACGAGCGTTTTATTATCTTTCCAACGAGTACCATAGTGCTATATAAAAACGAAAAAAAAACGACTATTTTTTGTGGGGTTATATTCATACAGAAAAAAACACAAAGTGTTCAGGTTATTCATTAATCAAATTGTAACATATTTTAATTTACGTGAAGATGATTATATGTTGAAGGTTATCCTTTTAATACTTTATTATGTTTAATATGGTTTATGCTTTTTATTTTTTTAACTTTTTAAATAAATGTTTTTTAACTAAGATTGATTATGTTTAAGTTATTTACTCTTTTCGTGATTTGAGTTTTCTTTTTTTTATCATTTTTTATTAAATCATATTAAATTTTTCAACCCCGGGACCTTCCCGGGGTAATCGGCTAGTGCTATATATAATAAAACAAATAAAAGTAACATAATAAATTCTTTAATCTAAACACGTGTCACATATTTATTAATAATTTAGCTTCTAATGTTGTGAGTCATTCTTATAGACATGATTAAAAATTATACATTCAACCAATCACTTATAAATTTCTAAATGAACCCCTCTACTGACTACTATCAATAAAAAGTTATCAACTATTTCATTTTATATTGTTAACTAACTTTATTATTTTTATATGTTAGGATACATGAATATATAAAAATATACTATGTCTTTTAATAAAGGAGTAATGAGTTTAAATAATTCCAATTATTAGCTATTGGCCAATAATAGTCCCAACTACGAAAATAACTACTAGCGGTTCCAACTTTTAGACATTTTGCTCTAAATGGACCCCCGTTAATTCATACTAACGCCGTTAGCTGAAACTCACAATTCTAGGCGATTTTTCACAGGGTTTGAAAGAGGGAATCGAGACGATGATATTGGTATGTTTAATTGCAGAAATTAGCATGGTTCGATGGTTTAATCATCGGTTCCGGTCATCCCATGGAGGAGAACATCAACCTACAACCGACGAACCATGCTTATTTCTGCAATTGAACATACCAATATCATCGTATCAATTCCCTTTTTCAAATCCTGTGAATAATTGCCTAGAATTATGAGTTTCAGCTAACGGCGTTAGTGTGAGTTAACGGGGGGTCCATTGGGAGCAAAATGTTTGAAAGTTGGGACCGCTAGTGGTTATTTTCGTAGTTGGGACTGTTATTGATCAATAGTTGAGATTATGTAAATTCATTACTCTTTTAATAAAATGCAGTACTCACCATTAGACTATTACCTTTAGATAAATATATTATCAATGGTGATATTAATGAATGTTAACTTAGCTTATAAAAATAAATGTTAAAATAACAAAACTTAGGAAAAAAGAAGTATAAATAAGAGTGTATAATAGGACGAGTTACTAGAAAAACGAACAAAATATGTAAGTTCATTGAATGTGCAAGTGGGCCCAAAGTTTTATAAGCCCATATACGTTCACGTGATGGGCCATGTATAGTCACCCACGTGTCAGTTGATGATAGGATAAGAACTCAAATAGCCCACAAATGGGGTCATATGTTGGCTTGGATCCCACGTTGGTGTAGTCAATGCATGAGACAAACATGAGAAAGACGACCGAAAGGACAAATTAAGAAAACAAACAAAGATATTAATGTCTTTTATTCATGCTTTTTTACATTTATAAACACAAAAATATTAAGACTAAAAACACAAAATTTAGGAAGGTTTTAGTTTAAGGGTGTCAATTGGGTCGGTATTCATCAACCGATTCGACTTGTTTTATGATCCTATGTGACGAATCCAAACTAAAACAATTGAAATTCTTACTCTGAATATCCTATTAATTTAGGGTGATGGTACTTACGCACCCGAAAATTGTTTGTACACACCTCTATACGCAGCGTATAGAGGGTTGCACAAACTCTCCCGCGTTCTTAATCTCCATCAGTCATAATCGTGTTAGTACCTACACGCTGCGTATAGGTCTATACACATTGTCATTGACAGACCCCCCATCGTCACGTATAACCCTATACATGGCGTGAAAGAAGCAGAGGCGTGTAAATATGAGTCAGGGTGTGCCAATCCATAAAGCCTTAATGTAAGGTGCAATCAAAATAGTTTGATTTACTACCGTATTATAAAGCATTGAATTTCTTTTTTAGAAAATTAAAAGGAAAAATGATTGAATAGTAACTTATTCATGAATTTAGGTAGTGTTATAATTCCCTAAAAAAATAAGAAAGAAAAAAAATTCTATGTGTGATAATTTAATTTCTTTTTCGAAAAAATTTGAAGAAGCAAAAAAGAAATCTCAATACCTTAAATGAAGGGCTTTCGTTACGGTGTACTTGAGCAGTTGTAATACCCATTTTACTTGAAAATAAAATAAAAAAGTATATTTTGAATAAAAAAACCTAGAAACTATCTTCAGAACATGAAAGAATTGACATGTCATGTCAAATTCCTAAAATAGTTTTGTCTTTTTGTAAACGTTTCTTGTTTTCAGGGAAACCGTCGGAACAGTATGAGTTATTTTTTTATGGTATTTAGGAATCATACACCCCTTATTTAGGATTCATACATTCTGGCCCACATCACACACCAATATGAAACTGCCACATACCCCAGAATGTGATGTCACACCCTCAAAATGTGATGTCACGAAGTGTATGAAACCTATAACCTTTTTTTTTATAGTCATGTACTTTTTTTAATAAGAAATTGTAATTCCTAAACACTCACAAGAGAATAAACGCTTTATTTCACATGAATTTGTGAGTATACAACTATGTGAGCTAATCAATAGTAGTGTGGAGTTTCATCCGATAATCCATCTTAAAGATAAATTCCAAATATCTATGATGCACGGGGACAACATTAAGGGTGCAATACCCATTTTAGAGACGTCATGGGGACGAAAACGCGTTGGGTACGCCATGGAAACGTTTCCTCCCCGTTTCCGGTTTTGGGGGGACGTTTCCCCACGTTTCCTAAACATTTAAGTGTTTTTACCTTTCAATTATCACCTAATCTTAAAGCAGCATCACTAGACTCACGGATGTGTCTTGAAAACTTTTTATCATAGGTAGTTGGAGTACCAAACTGGTCTAATATCTTTCTACGACAAGCACCATCGATAACCTTTATGCTTATAAATGAATCCGTAAGAAGCTAAATTCATCTTGACTTCGTGACCAATCTATCGAGCATAGTTTTGCTAAAGTTTTGTTAGATGTGAAAGTTTTTTTTTTTTGAACGGTAAACTTCATTAACAACGACCGAACCTCAAGAAGAGGCCCGTCAGCAAAACCTTACAAAATGTACAACGGGTATTTTTTTCCAACTATTCCATTCTACCGATTTAAACCTAGAGCGATTTTTAAACTAAAAAAACGACATACATTTAATGGTCAAAACCACCTCTATAACTCTAGGCGTAGAACCTTGAAAAAACTTCTTGTTCCGCTCCTTCCAAAGCGCCCAACACGATATCATTATAATGCCCCAGATAATCTTCTTACCCCACTTCGCTTCATGCGCCCCTGTTTGCACTTGCAGCAAATCATTTATGTTGCTTAGAACCGCATGGTCAAGCTTGCCCCATTTAAGGATCGAAGCCCAAACCCCCCAGCAAATCCGCAATCAATCAGCAAATGTCCAGTTGATTCATCAAACACTTCACACATCAGGCAGCACTTATCCGGAATCACAATACCTCTCCTATCCAGCGCCAAACGGGTCGGAATCCGATCCTTCTCAATCCTCCACATCAAAACATTCACTTTCACCGGAACGCACGACTCCCACCGCATCAGTTGACCCGTTTGCTGACCATATATGTCCTTAATTAAGCAATCTTTGACACCTTCAACGGAAAAATTATCTGCAAGGTCCAATCCACAAACCCATCGATCACTCAGATCTGTGTATTGGACCTGCGACAAAACAAACACCACATCCCGCATTTCCGAAACAGACTCCACAGAACATTGATTAATCCTGCCCGTTCCCGCCAAAACCATCTTTCCATCAGTTACAGTAACCCTCTCCCGAATCGTACAGTTCTTATTGCGTTCCAAACGAGGAAGATGAAGAGAACAAAGAGACACAAAACACAAAAAAACCAAAAAAAAAAAACCAAATTGTACGCCTATTTTCTTATTACATAGGCTTTTTAAAATTCAATATGTGGTACAATTGAAAACTTAGTTAAAATATACGGGCTTAGACTACTTTTTTTTTTAACGGAGAGGGCTTAGACTACTTGAAAGGTGAAATAAAAGTTGAAACACTCATCAGTTTTATCACATAAGTCAACATCATTTATGTTACTAAAATATATAAAGCCGATTACCCCGGGAGTGTCCCAAGGTTGAAAAATCTAATATGACTTAATAAAAAATGATAAAAGTAAAAAAAACACAGTAATCATAAACTCAGTCATACGGATCATTAATTCCCATTTCAACTCTATTTATAATATTCATTTAATAAATGCTTGTTAGATAAATTGGAATATAAATCTTTTTATTTAAATTTGAAGATATCAATATCTTCTTTGATTTATTTTTAAAACAATAATTTAAAAAAAATTCTAAACATATGTATATTAATATAATATGGAAGGTTCACCTCTATATGTCTATTTTATTTTGAAGATAGCCATATCTTAATAAAATATTTGAATTTATAATATAAGTAAATTTGGTTTCAATTTTAATGTCTGCTAAATTAAAAAAAATAAAAAGAAAACACCTCATCGTGCCACGTGACACATTCAATGGGAGTTGAGATCTCCATTGAACGCCACATCATCTAAATTCAATTCTTTCTGAATAGTTGAATAGATTTTTTTGGATGGCGAACAATTAAATAGATGATTGTAATAGTTGTTGCCCATAGATTTTAAATTAGAACTAAACACATCTATGATAATAAATTAATAATACTAATAACAACAACAATTAGTATCAATCAAGATTTAAAAAGAAAATAATGTTTATTTTTCAATACCCTAACATCATATGCTGATATTGATTTTTTACTTAGCATTGTTCACATTTATTTATTTAACTTGTCATAAGCTAAAGATATAATGCATTATATCTCATTTATATTATTATATACCCATCTATGTTGGCTACCCCAAGTCGGAAGAGAAAACGGCAACACCAAAAACATTCAAAAGGCTTTTTAAAAAAAGTGGTAACCTTAATAATTAATATGGTATGGTAATCAACATGCTTTGCTGGCAATAAATCTTCCAACATCAACGCTTAACGTAAAGCATCGACCGCCTTCAATTCCTCGTGATCATGGATATCTTCAACCACAGCAGACATCACTCTGCTCCTCTTTCCCTTCTTAGTGAACGGAGTTTTGAACCTTTTAGATGCACTAATCGCCTTCTTTTTTAAAGAGTTGTGCTTAGGAAGGATATTCGGTTAAAGGAACATGAGAGAGAGAGTATTGTAAAAGAAAAGGGGAAGAATGATTGAGAATTGAGAGAGAGACGGTGAGATAAATTTAGGGTTTTATCTTTTTCTTTTTTTTTTAATTAAAAAATCAAAATAATTCAAAAACACTAAAATCTTTCAATTATGATGTCACGTGGCAGTTTCATGGAGAAGTTGAAGCCACCATTGCACGCCACGTCAGCAACGTTCAATTCTTTTATATATATTAATAGATAATAGATAATAGATAATAGATAATAGATAACAGATGTCAAATATGTATTAAATTAACTAGTTGTATAAAATCACGCGCGTTGCGCGTTTTACAATCGAGATTTAGATGAGGTGTTGATCAATCAATGAATTATACAATCGAGATTCCATTTTGGATGTAAACGTTAAAAAAAATAAAGAAATCTACACATAAGGTAACACATGAAATTTGTAACAAAATTAGATAATATTATGTTATTTATATTAATAGTATATAATATAATAAAGTTTTTAAATAAAATAATATGAATAAAATAATAATATAGTTAATTGAATTAAATAATATATGATAAAAAATAATATAGTTAATTAAAAAAATATTATTATAATTACTATTCATTTTGTAACACTATTCATTTAACTTCATTTAACTTCATTTATTAATATATTATTATAATTAACTTCATTTTATTAATATATTGTAATAAAAAAAATATTATTATAATTAAATATTATTATAATTACTATTCATTTTGTGACACTATTCATTTAACTTTATTTTATTAATATATTATAATTATTATAATATAATTATAATGTAGAGATCTATTTTTTTATAATAAACTTTTATATGTCGATATTGAAATTTGTTTAATATATATTTTTATTTTTTATATTTTTTTATTATCATACTTTTGCCGTACCCGTATCTTAGATTTTTTAGCTTTGCCGTTCTCCGTTCCCGTACCCCGGTCCCATACATGTCCAAGTGCTACATAACCAAATATACATGTTCACTCGGTTAGTTTTGAAATACAATGCTACTAAAGTGATGTATAATTAACACATCTCACTCGGGTGATGTATATACAAACAATCAAAGGCGGATTTAGGTAGAGAGTTACGGGCTCAAACGAACTAACTCGGTTTAACTTTTTTAGTAGAAATGTATATAAAAGATATGACATTAACCCATAAGTAAAATTGGGATGAACAAATAAACAAATCCAATGAGTTAGCTTTTCCACCTTAAATCTTGAGATCTTCGAGTTCAAACCTTATTCTTTGCTTCTTTTTTATAATTTGCAAATACCCACCCCTCTCATTCTCTCAACATTAATGTAGTAAGGATACGGAGGAAAGTTATCATAAAAAGGATTTTCGTTGTGTTTTGGATCTCTCTATAACTTACATACTTAACCCAAATCATATATCAATCTCTCTATAAGCTGTGTTAGTTGTTAGGTTATTTAATAAGGGTGTTCACGGTCCAGTTTAGACGATTTTTACATTAAACCGTAATCCAAACCGTTAGTAACGGTTTTTGTTATTGAAAACCGAACGGTTTTTCTACTACCAGTGTTTTGTATAAACCGAAAACCGAACCGGTTCGTTACAGTTTGAAATGTCGAAACCGACCAACCGTAAGTTAAAGGAAAAAAAAGCCAACCATGAAACCAAACCAGTGACCGATTTGGATGGTTTCACGGTTTGAAACCGAACCGTGAACACCCATTTTTAATCTCATTTTTCTAAACATCAAACTTGAATTGCTATTGACACCGGGTAAATAATAAATTTAACTTCATCATTTGATAAACCTCATTCTCTTAAACTCCATCTGCAAACTAAAATGTCAACTATTGCATAAAATTGAAGTACTTTTGTATAGAAACTAATTGAACCTAGAGTACCAGCTTGGTACTAAATGCCTAAGTGACAATATTTTCCCTTTCTATTTCTGGTTTCGTTCATTCGAGAACATTAATTCTATGTCCATTAAACTCAAACTTAGTTAGGCATTCCATGTTTGAGCACATGAGAACTGTTGGAGAATTCCTAGTCGTCCTATGGCTGTGTGCGTGAAAGGAGGACTAGGGGAGTTGCTTGGCGTGCAAGGCAAGCATATCAAATTAATTAGTTTGTGGATAATTGTCTATGTGGTATCCTAATTGTGTTAGAATAGGATGTGTTATTGTTGCTACAACAAATAACTGCCTAACGTTGGTTCTGAGTCACAAGGGAGGTTCAGAGGTTCAAGGGTTCCACTCTGCCTAACGCAGGTCGTGGTGTCCTTCTACGTTGCAAACGTAGAAGGAGGTTCAAGGTTATTTTTATTGTTTTAGATGCTTTGAATTTCTGGTTTGAGATGTACTCGAAACCAGAAGTAGATGTTCTTGAGATCCGAGTGAAGAGAGTTATTCTCTCCACGTGCAAGACCAAAAGAATGAGAAGAATTAAGTGGAAGTGATTGTGATGGTGTAATCAGAGCTGTGGAATCAGCTTCTGATTTATAGAGAAAGGAGATCTCTATTAGAAGAAAGCATCTTGCCTTGAGCCTTGTTGCAACTAAAGGACAATCCACAAATAGTAAGTGGCTGCTATGGACCTGCGGTCTGTTTGCTGATGTTACTCCATCAGCAGTTGTTTGTTTTGCTCGATGAAAAGATGACGGGACAAGTCACCTTTTTGACTTAGGACGCTCCTGGCTTTTGAACCTTTGTAGGTTCCAACCCTTTAAGCATTGTTCAGTAATGTTGTTTATTTATTTTTGCTTTAAGCTACCCACGACATCAGCCCCCCAAGTCAGAAGGTTTGGTGAGATAACTCGAAAGCTTCTGACTGTTTGCTTGGCTTAGCCTTTGCTTGAAGGGTTCGAGGGTTCGCTGTGTTTTGGGCGGTTATTACTTATCAGTTTAATTTTGATTAGACTGCTGATGTGACATGTGGCAGTTCGTACAGAGGGTTTTACTGCATGTCATTATTGCAGTTTTTAAATAAAATAACCGTTTCTTTTTCTTTTTTAACCCTTCTAAATTTTATTATTCACTTTACTCTTTCTTTTCTTCATCATCTGCCTCTCAACCGTTCATCCATCTTAGGGTTTCGTGATTTTCACCACAGCAGGTTTGTCTTTCCCCTCTTTTTGTTTTGTTCTCTGATCATCTTTGAAGCACAATGGGCGCTAAAAAGGACATGGCCATCACTGTTTCCTCTCTTTCTCAGAAAGAGGTGGAATCATTTTGTGCCGAATGGGATATAGATTTATCATTTAATCCCGTTGCTCCCGGTAAAAAACTTGTTGTATCTGACTGTCCTTCTGGGTCTATTGCTTTGTATTTTCGTCATTTCGAGTTTGCAAACCTTCGTCATCCATTTTCTATGTTTTTGTTAAATGTTCTTGAGTACTATAGAGTTTCTCTTGGTCAGATCCATCCACATGGCGTTGGCCGTGTTCTACACTTTGAATGTCTATGTAGAGCGTTAGGGTATGATCCCACTCTGTTGATGTTCAGGCGATTCTTTCGTCTTGCCAAGAATGGTGACTGGTTCACCTTCGAGGGGTCATCAGTAGAAACTAACCTTCTTTCTTCCCATGTTACAACTGTTGGGCAGTAGAAGACTAGGTTCTTTTGGGTTTCTGATTCTATTTTTCCCTTTAAGCCTGTGTGGAGGCATCCTGAGGCCGTTCTTAATGAAGGGGAACCTTCGGAATCTGAATTAGATCATAACTTTCTGACGGCTCTTAGAACATGTCCTTCAAGGCTTCGTCCATTTGCTGAACCTTTCTTAGTATTATCTGGTATTAGCACTCGTTGGGACAAGCCGGGTAGAGATCCTGTAGTGATGAAGGATGATCAGGGTATGAATCTTTTGTTTGTTGTTGATTTCTTTCATTTTTGGCTTTTTTCCTTATGTGTTGTATTTTCTTTTGTAGTTATGTCGGCTCTTGACTTTATCAAAGGGGATGATGCTTCGGGCGTTGTCTTCAAGGATGCTGAGGCAGCAGATAGTGAGGATGCATTGACCAAGTATGAGAAAGGAAGGTATGATGGGACCAATTATGTTGCTGTCCCTAATGTGAAGGGTTTTGCTAAGGCTAGTTCTTCCAAGGCTTCAACAAGGAGATCTAGCAGACGGCTTTTGAAGGCTGCCAAGTCTGCTGATGCTTCTGAAGCAGTGACAGTCAGTGACGATATTGAAGAGTCTGATGATGAGAAGGATCAAACTGTGGACGATACTGTGGTTGATGTTGTTGTTAAGAAGAGCAAGGGTAAGAAGGTGAAGGTTGGGGTGGTGAAGGAAACTGATGGTTCAGTGAGTTTTGATGAGGAGGGTTTGTATGTCCCTAATTGGAACGTGAAGTCAAGTGACAACTTCAAGTCTTCGGCAGTTTGTGAGGAGGTTTTGGCACATTTTGCCACTCCTGGTGCCAAGGCTTGCCTTCAAGGGTTGGATGATGATTCCTTATTGGCAAAGATGATGGTTGGGACCTGCAACCTTGCTGCTATGCTGCCGGTGGGGATTAGCAGGTTCAGGAAGGTGATGGGTGAGTATAGTGAATTTGCCAAGAAGAAGAAAGAGATGAAGCAATCGATTGCTGATATGAAAAAAGATGCTAAGGAGTATGCTCAGAAGGAGATTACTTTGATCGCCTTAATTGATGAACTGAAGAGAGGGCATGAGGCTGAAATGGCAAAGCATGAAGCTGCTAGGCTTAAGGTGGAGGCAGATCAGTTGGCTTTGGAAGCAGAGAAAAAGGCATTCGAAAGTGAGAAGAAGGAGTTGGAGGGTTCTCTTGCTGCTGCTCAAAGTGATAACAAGTGGTTAATAGAAGAGGGCTTTCAGCAAGTCGTTACCTACCTCCTTCATTCTGCTGAATTCAACTCTGCCCTTGGAGAGGTGTATACCAAGCTTCTAACCCATGGTAAGCATGCTGGTTTCGTTGCAGGGTTCAAAGCTCACGAGTCCGGCCAAGTCTTGGAAGAGTCTCCTTTCTATCAGCCTAACTCCTTAGATGTGTTTAAGGAAACCGTCCTCAAGATGGAACACTCCAGCTATCCTTATGTTGCTCAAGTTTCTTCCCTTTATGGGAAACCTTTGAAGGAGCTGAGAGAATTGAAGCTTGCTGGTCTAAACGAAGTTGTATCTGCTAAGGTGCTTCAATCTGTTTCAAGGAAGAGGGCGCATTTTGGTGATAGTGAAGAGACTTTGGATGTGGGTGAAACACTTTCCAAGGATGCTAGCGTTGAAGCCTCCGAAGCTGGTGGTCTTATGGAGAAGCTACCAAAGAAAGGGAAAAAAGCAAAGAAGGCAAAAGTGATCAAGGCTGGGAATGAGGATGAAGCCTCCAAGCCTTCAGGATCTGGTAACGATACCTGAACTTTCCTATTCGTAGCTTTCTTAGCATCTGGTCTATAAAACAATTAACTTGGTGGTTATGTTTCAAACACTTTTATCTTTTGTGGGAACCTTAAGTGGTTCTCTGATGGTTGTGGGTTGTTGCCCTTTGAACAATTATGCTACTATCTGGCTTTGTTAAAAGCCTTGAAATGTTAAGCCCTTAGGGCTGTTGTTTAAGTTTTTATGGTTGTTCATCTTTTGTTCATTTCTGTTATTATGTGTGTTTGTCTTTGTTATTGTTTGGGAATGTTTATCCGGTAGCACCTTCAAAGGTTGAATGCTGCAGTCATTCATCCTTAAGGTAGTCTAGGCAAACATATCACCACCTATCCTATATACACTTATGCAAGTGTTTTAACGTGTTTTCGTAAGTTTGTTTTTTAAACTTAAGGAACGATTGGTGTAGGTTGTTCAAGCCTGTCAATGAGATTTGTAAAATTATTTTTTGTTTATCTCATGGAGTCGGATTGATTTAGGAACTCACCCCTTATATAGGTCCGTTCAACCCTCGAACCTATTGAGCGAAATGGCCTGGGAGCTCATCCCCTTACATGGCCCTTGCCATGGAGTTTCTTGCAAGGTTCTCAACCTGATCATAGGATAGAAAGACGAAGTTTCCAAAAGAGGATTCAGTGATCCTTTCATTCATTCGATAAGTTAACATTACATCGCTTTTAAAAGAGAACAACACTTTCTTACAAACTTAAACAAAAAACCTTTTAAGGTTCTTGCCATTCCAATGTCGAGGGAGCTTCTTGCCTTTCATGTTGGCAAGCTTGTAAGACCCTCCTTTGTGGGATTCAAGGATGGTATAGGGACCTTCCCATTTGGGTCCTAGTTTTCCTTGGTTTTCTTTCTTGCTTGCTTCATTGTTTCTTAGGACCAGATCACCTGGCTTGAAGCGTTCATGCTTGACTTTGGCATTGTAGTAGGACTCCATCTTTTGTTTGTACTTGGCTTCTCTTATTGCTGCCAAGTCTCTGGCTTCCTCTAGGAGATTAAGGTTGAGTGACGTTTCTCGTTCATTTGCCTGGATGTCAACATGAAGGGTTCTAGGTGTGGTGACTCCAATTTCAGCAGGTATGACTGCTTCAGATCCAAAAGTAAGGCTGTAAGGGGTTTTCTTGTTGCTTGTTTTCTCAGTGGTTCGAATTGCCCAAAGAACGCTTGGCAATTCTTCCAACCAATTTCCTCCTTGACGACCCAACCTAGCCTTGATCCCTTCAACCACACTTCTATTCATCCTTTCAACCTGGCCATTGGATTGAGGGTATGCTGCAGAGCTAAAGACTTGTGTTATTCGATACACCTTGCACCAAACACTGAACGGTCTTTCTGCAAACTGTTTGCCATTATCTGTAACCAGCACCCCAGGCAAGCTGTATCGACAGATGATATTTTCCTAGACAAATTCGATTATCTTCTTCCCAGATATTTTTCCCAAAGGCTTCACTTCTGGCCATTTCGTGAAGTAATCAACTGCCACCAACAAGAATTTGACCCCTCCATTTGCTGGTGGGAAGGGTCCAACGATATCCATTCCCCATTTGTAGAATGGCCATGCCGAATGAATGGGCACTAGATCATGCTTGGGACTCTTTGGGACAGGAGCATGAATTTGGCAGGCTTCACATTTCTTCAATTGTTCGGATGCATCACGATGCATGGAAGGCCAGAAATAGCCTAGGTTCATGAGTTTTGCCACGACTGACCTTGGACCACAATGAGCTCCACATATTCCTTCATGAACCTCCTTGATCAAGTACCTGCTTTGTTCAGGACCAACACATCGAAGCAATGGGGCCAAGTACCCTTTTTTATAGAGTATCTCGTCCTGGATGGTGTATTGCTTGGACTTGATCCGAATCCTTTCAGCTTCAACAGGATCTTGGGGCAGTTTACCTCTTTTTAGGAACCTTACAAATGGAGTCATCCAATTTGGTTCATTTTCAGTGATGACGTCTTGAACCTCAAGTTCAGATATTGCAGGATGTTTGATTACTTCAACCAACACTTTTTTGGTAAGATGGGCAAAGTTTAACGAAGCAAGCTTGCTAAGGGCATCAGCTTTCTTATTATGGGACCTTGGAACCTATTTGATCTTGCAACACTGGAAGGTGTTCATGATTTCTTTAGCCTTCTCTCTGTATTTTTTCATGTTAGGTTCCTTGGCGATGTAGCTATCGTTCACTTGATTGGAAACCAGCAGTGAGTCAGTGAACACTTGAAGCTTGTGAACCACCATCTTCTTTGCAAGCTTGAGTCCTGCTATCAGGGCTTCGTATTCTGCTTCGTTGTTAGTTGTCTGAAATTCCAAACGAAGGGCATATGTGAATTCTAACCCTTCGGGGTTGATTAGTACAAGACCGGCCCCTGAACCTTCAACACTGGAAGCCCCATCTGTGTAAAGCTTCCAGGCTTCCGGGTCAATAGGTTCGTCTATGGTAATATTAACTTCGGTAGTTTCCACCCTTGGAATTTCAGCAATGAAATCAGCAAGTATTTGTGCCTTTATTGCTTTTCTCGGGACGTAGGTGATTTTGTGTTCACCTAGCTCAACAGCCCATTTGGCTAGTCGTCCCGAGGTTTCAGGTCTTTCAAGCACATTCTTGATTGGTTGGTCAGTGATTACTTGTATGGGATGTGCTTGAAAGTACCTTCGAAGCCTTCTGGCCGTTTGCACCAAGGCTAAGGCCAGTTTTTCCAAAGGAGGGTACTTGACCTCTGCTAACTTTAACGTTTTACTGAAGAAATAGACGGGTACCTGAGCTTTGTCTCTTTCTATGGTGAGAACAGCGCTGAAGGCTTCATCAGTAACTGAAAGATAGACAGAGATCGTTTCCCCTGCTTCAGGTGTTGCAATTGTGGGAAGGGAAGCCAGGTAATGCTTCATGCTGTTGAAGGCTTCCTCTGCTTCTTCTGTCCACCTGAAGTCTTTCTTGTCAGTGCAACCTTTGAGGGTCTTGAAGAAAGGTAGGGATTTCTCAGCTAGTTTTGACACAAAACGTTTCAAGGCAGCAAGTTTGCCGTTCAGGCTTTCTACCTCTTTCTTGGTTTGGGGTGACTTCATGTTGAGGATGGCTCGAACCTTGTTCGGGTTAGCCTTTATGCTTTGTTTTCCTACAACATGCCCCAAGAACTTTCCTTCTTCGAAACCAAAGGAACACTTAACAGGATTTAGCTTCATGTTGATTTCCCTAAGGTTGTTGAAGGTTTCTTGTACGTCAGTGAGCATTTGATCTTCAGTTTTGTTCTTGATGACCAAGTCATCCACATAAGCTTCCATGTTTTTGCCAATTTGCTTGGCAAAGGCCTTATCAACCAACCTTTGGTAAGTAGCACCTGCATTTTTTAAACCAAAGGGCATTTTTCTATAGCAGAAAATACCCTTGTCAGTATGAAAGGCAGTTTTTTCTTCGTCTTCCTCCTTCATTTGTATCTGGTGATAACCTTTATAGGCATCCAGAAAACACTTGAAGGGGAAGCCTGTAAGCGAGTCAATTTTCAGATCAACCTCCGGTAAAGGATAACAATCCTTGGGACAGGCTTTGTTGAGGTCTTTAAAGTCGATGCTCATCCTCCATGAATCATCAGGTTTTCGAACCATCACAGGGTTTGCAACCCAAGATTGATATTTTACCTCTCGGAGGATCCCAGCTTCAACCAGTTTGTCTACCTCTTGACATGCAGCCTTGCTTCGTTCTGGAGCAAGACTTCTTTTCTTCTGAACTATGGGTTTGATGTTTGGGGGAATCCTGAGTTCATGCTCAGCAACTTCTCGTGGGATCCCAGTCATGTCACTTGGGCACCAAGCGAAAACATCGACATTGTCTTTCAGCAATGCTTCAAGCTTTGAGAGAGTGTCCCTGGGAAGGGTTGTGTTGACCCGTATCCTTTGATCAGGGTATTTGGGGTTGATGCTGAGACCAAGCTTGCTTTGATCTTCATCAATTGTTAACACCGAAGTGGATGGTTGGAGGGTTGCAACACCTTCTTTGGTGGGGAACTTGGCACTTTTTCGGCTAATGGAAACTGTCATATCAAAGATTACTACTCCTGGCCTTCCAATGATGACATCATAGCTAGATGGTAGGTCTAGAACAACGAAGGTTAGTGGTTCAGTCCTTCGCATTTGGCCATCAGAGAAGATTACAACAAGCGTTATTTCGCCCAAGGGCTTGATGGGTATGTCGGCGATGCCTTTAATGGCAGCCTCAGCAGGCCGCAGCATGGAACGTTCTTCGGAGCTTAAAAGGTTGAAATATTTGGCAAACATTATTTCAGTAGCAGCTCCGGTGTCTATGTAGGCCTTTTGTGTTTTGAGTGAACCCACAAAGGCTTCAAGGACAAGCGGATCACAATGCTTTTCTTCCTTGGTACAAGGGAAGTAGATGCCTTGTCGTTCCCAATCCTCCAACCTTTGTCGTTTGCTGGGGGTTTCATTTTCAACGAACACCATGGCAACGTCTTTCTTCTTGCCATCAGCCATGTTTTCTTTAACACCTTTGACCAGATGGGCTAGTTCCCCAGATTTGACGGCTTCTTCGATTCTTTTCTTGAGCTGGAAGCAATCGTTGGTGTGATGCCCCTTCTCTTCATGAAACTCGCAATATTGGTTGGAGTTTTCATTTCTTTTGCTTTTTGGTAAGAGACGAGGAGGTCTGAAGGTGTGCTTAACTTCTTCGGTTGCCAGGATTTCTTGAGGAGTTTTGGTGAGGGCTGTGAAGTTGACATTTCGGTCCCTGCTTGGAGGGTTCCTGCTTTCAGACCTTCGTGACTCAGACCCTCTAGGTCTTTTGTCATAGGTACCATAGTTGCTTCTTTTTCGAGTAGGACTGTTGCTTCTCCAGCTGGAAGCCCTTTTCCTTTGTTCTTTGATGTTGACAGGCTTTCGTCATCCTTCTGTTTTATTTGAAAAATAACAGTTGCATCCTTGACACAACGTCTCTGTTGTGAGAAGTTGGGATAACACTGAAGGTGATCTTCTGGATCATCAGTGCCATCATACGTTCTTATATGGGCTGGCATCTTTAGTTTGTTGGGAAAATCATAGTCTGCTATCTCTGGTGAGAAACAAGACAAGCTGTTTGGCTTGTAGGGTTGGTTAACAGTGTGTTCCACCCTGTTGTTGGTTACTCCTCCAGGATTTCCTTGTTGGGCAGCGATGGCCTGACTGATGAGTTGTTGCCAAGGAAAGTTGGCCATCATCTGAGATATCATGTAGGGCATAAGGTTGAAGCCTTGAATGCCTTCGGTAGCCACATTGCTGGTTTTCATGGGGATGCTCATAGAAGCGTTTCTGGCCATGGGGAGTGAAGCCATGGCCTGATCCCATGAAGTGGCTGTTGGTGGTGGGATGCTGGTTACAGGTGACTGTAGGAGTTGATCCAAAGTAACTTCATGTCCAAGTGGCATACCAGTGGTGGCAGCCTGGGTGGTAAACAGTGGGAAAGCAGTAGGACTGGACCTTACTTCGTAGTGAGAAGCAGTGTGGGTGTTGTTGGGACCAGCATTGTTGTTTCTGGGTGAAGGTCTGCGTCCATAAGTGGCAGTGAGAGGGGGAGGAGGTCCAGGAGAAAGTGATATCTCTTCCTCCTCGTCATAGTCTAGCCGGAGACGAACTCCTTTGTCCCTTTCCTTCATAACGTACTGGTTCAAAAGGGATCTAAGCTGCAAGAAGTTCCTCTCCACTCCTTCAGGGGTGAGATCTATGCGATGGGGAGTTTGTGCAAGATCAGAGAGAGGAGACATCACTCCTGAGCGAGTGGGAGGTGGAGTTTGCAGGTTTGCTGACACAGGATGAGCAGGTGGGGACTGAGTCCCAGCTGGAGTACCTCCTGGAGTGGAGAAAGACACAGATCTGGCCGGAGAGGTCTGATCTGTGCTAGGAGAGATCTGGTTGACCTCTTCTTGGGACTCAGGGTCAGACATGGAGAGAGTCGGAGCTACACAACTGATTTCTAGTAAAGAAAATGGCGCAGCCCTATGGTGGGCGCCAACTTGTTGCTACAACAAATAACTGCCAAACGTTGGTTCTGAGTCACAAGGGAGGTTCAGAGGTTCAAGGGTTCCACTCTGCCTAACGCAGGTCGTGGTGTCCTTCTACGTTGCAAACGTAGAAGGAGGTTCAAGGTTATTTTTATTGTTTTAGATGCTTTGAATTTTTGGTTTGAGATGTACTCGAAACCAGAAGTAGATGTTCTTGAGATCCGAGTGAAGAGAGTTATTCTCTCCACGTGCAAGACCAAAAGAATGAGAAGAATTAAGTGGAAGTGATTGTGATGGTGTAATCAGAGCTGTGGAATCAGCTTCTGATTTATAGAGAAAGGAGATCTCTATTAGAAGAAAGCATCTTGCCTTGAGCCTTGTTGCAACTAAAGGACAATCCACAAATAGTAAGTGGCTGCTATGGACCTGCGGTCTGTTTGCTGATGTTACTCCATCAGCAGTTGTTTGTTTTGCTCGATGAAAAGATGACGGGACAAGTCACCTTTTTGACTTAGGATGCTCCTAGCTTTTGAACCTTTGTAGGTTCCAACCCTTTAAGCATTGTTCAGTAATGTTGTTTATTTATTTTTGCTTTAAGCTACCCACGTCATCAGCCCCCCAAGTCAGAAGGTTTGGTGAGATAACTCGAAAGCTTCTGACTGTTTGCTTGGCTTAGCCTTTGCTTGAAGGGTTCGAGGGTTCGCGGTGTTTTGGGCGGTTATTACTTATTAGTTTAATTTTGATTAGACTGCTGATGTGACATGTGGCAGTTCGTACAGAGGGTTTTACTGCATGTCATTATTGCAGTTTTTAAATAAAATAACCGTTTATTTTTCTTTTTTAACCCTTCTAAATTTTATTATTCACTTTACTCTTTCTTTTCTTCATTATCTTCCTCTCAACCGTTCATCCATCTTAGGGTTTCATGATTTTCACCACAGCAGGTTTGTCTTTCCCCTCTTTTTGTTTTGTTCTCTGATCATCTTTGAAGCACAATGGGCGCTAAAAAGGACATGGCCATCACTGTTTCCTCTCTTTCTCAGAAAGAGGTGGAATCATTTTGTGCCGAATGGGATATAGATTTATCATTTAATCCCGTTGCTCCCGGTAAAAAACTTGTTGTATCTGTTTGTTTTGCTCGATGAAAAGATGACGGGACAAGTCACCTTTTTGACTTAGGATGCTCCTGGCTTTTGAACCTTTGTAGGTTCCAACCCTTTAAGCATTGTTCAGTAATGTTGTTTATTTATTTTTGCTTTAAGCTACCCACGTCATCAGTTATAGATAATTGTTATGGAATTAATTAATTAGGAATCCTAGTTATAGTCTATAGAATTAGTTGACTATAAATACCTTTGTTATTGGTAGGGATTATTCATTGTATTCAAGGTTTTGAGTTAAGTTTCCTTGATAATAAATTGTGAGTTTTGTGCTCTGTTCTCTGTACCGATTATTCACTTTAATTGGTATCAGAGCACGAGTTAAGTTTCCTTGATAATAAATTGTGAGTTTTGTGCTCTGTTCTCTGTATCGATTATTCACTTTAATTGGTATCAGAGCGAACCTGTAATTGTTATTACCTGAGATCGAGCTTAGGATCAAGGGTAATTCACCGGCAGCCTTGAACATGAACTGACAGGTTGGAAGCAGGCTCAAGGGTCTGTTGATTGTCCTGTTGTTCGTCGGTCCAAAGCGGGTAGGAAACAGCTCTTCGGGACTGTTAACTGTACCGCTGCGCTGTGATCGGATTTTGTTTGAGGGTTAGCCGGAATCGAAAGAAATCTGTTCACCTGGGTAGTTTTTGCACGAAGACAGAGAAGGAGACAGGTTAAGCGTGGAGGCTCCTGTTGTCTGTGTCGTCGGCTGAACCAAAGAGGACGGAGCAGCAATAGGTTTGGATACGGGGAAGCTGACAGGTGCGTGACAGGCGCTTGTTGTCTCTGTTATCAGCAAGAACCAAAGTAGAAGAAAGAGAAGCAAACGTGCATTAATACTTCTTTAAAAAAAATCCAATTTCTTTTGTTACTTCTGGTGGTCTCGATAAAGGCAATCAACAAAATGAGTTTTTTTTCTTTTTTTTTTTGGACTATTTATTTAGTCAAAAGCAGAATCATTTATTAATGTTCGGGCTTGCGTTTGAATTTGAAGTCGAGAATTAATCGTGTAGGCTGGCAGAAACTGAACCAGTTACACCCGGACCAACATCTGCTACTTACGGTCGATGGAACAAGATGGGTGAAGGCGAAGGCAGTGGCGGGTCGAATCCCGAGAAAACACATTCAACATCTCTTTAGTGTCCGATGTTGAACTCGGTGAATTATACGATCTGGGTGATGCGTATTCGCGCGATTTTTAATGTTCATGGCGTGTGGGAGGCCATTGAACCTGGAACCGACGCTGATGTGAAAAAGAACAACATGGCAATCGCCTTGTTGTTTCAATCGATACCCGAAGATTTAATTTTTCAGGTTGGCAATTTAAAATCGGTGAAGGATATGTGGGACGCGATAAAGGCCCGACACCTTGGAGCCGATCGGGTACGAGAAGCGAGGCTTCAGACGCTAATGACGGAATTTGAGGCGATGAAGATGAAGGATTCAAGCACGATTGATGAATTTTCAAGCAAGTTAACATGAATCTCTTCTAGAGCGGCATCTCTCGGATCCGGAATTGAGGAAGCGCGGCTTGTGAAAAAGTTTCTCGGTGGATTACCAAAACGGTTCATCCACATGGTAGCCTCAATTGAGCAACTATTAGATTTGAAGTCCGTGACATTCGATGATGTTGTTGGTCGGATGAAAGCGTATGAAGAACGTATAAGGGACGAAGAATCGCAAACGGATAATCACAGAACCCAAACAAAATTAGTGTTTAATAATTCTTCATCTAGTTCGAGACAAAATTCACGCGAATCGAGTAAGGGGCGCGGGAAAGGATCGAATCGCGGACGTGGTGGTGGACGCGGTGGTAGCCATTCTGGTCAAAACCGTGGATCACGTGACAAGTCCAACGAAGGGGATAAGCAAAAGGGTAAAAAGGATTATTCAAAAGTTCAATGTTATCGGTGCGACGAGTTTGGTCACTTTGTTTCAAGATGCCCAGAACGGAAGAAAGATAAACAGGCAAACTTGGTCGATGCGGAAGAAATAGACCCATCGTTATTTATGGTGGAAGGTGTCCAAGAGATCGTTTACTTAAACGAAGAGAAAGTTATTCCAAAAAATTACGGGGGTGGTTCGGAAGAACGAGACTCGTGGTATTTGGATAATGGGGCGAGCAACCATATGACGGGTAATTTATCATTTTTCTCCGAATTAAATAAGCGTGTTTGTGGCAAAGTTAAATTCGGGGATGGGTCTCAAGTCGATATTTGTGGGAAAGGGTCTATATTGCTAGTGGGTAAAACGGGGGAGCAAAGATTGTTAACGGATGTTTATTATATCCCTAGTTTACGTAGTAATATAATTAGTCTCGGTCAAGCAACGGAGTGCGGGTGTGATATTCGTATGAAAGACGATTATTTATTAATGCATGACGCCCAAGGCAAGGTATTAATGAATGTAACCCGTTCCAAAAATCGTCTTTACACGATTAAATTAAAAGTTGGGAAACCCGTATGCTTGAAGGCTCGAATTGATAATGATAATTGGTTGTGGCACGCGAGACTAGGACACCTAAATTTCGAGTTTATGAAACAAATGGTGAATAAAGACATAGTCGTGAGAATGCCAAAAATCAATCATGAAAATCAAATTTGTGATGCGTGCCTAGTCGGGAAGCAAAAGAGACAACCTTTTCCAAAGACGGCGTCTTTTAGGGCAAAGCGTGCATTGGAACTTGTTCATGGAGACTTATGCGGTCCAATTTCTCCGAGTACAATTGCGGGAAATAGGTATGTATTTGTCTTAGTTGATGATTTTTCACGTTTCATGTGGACTTTTCTTTTGAAGGAAAAAAGTGATGCGTTTGAGACCTTCAAAAAGTTTAAAGTTATGGTGGAAGTGGAAGTTGGTGAAAAAATCAAGACGTTTTGAACCGATCGAGGGGGAGAATTTACATCTCATGAGTTCAATCGGTTCTGTGAAAACGAAGGAATTATTCGACACCTAACCGCTCCATATACACCTCAACAAAACGGGGTGGTGGAGAGGCGAAACCGTACCTTAATGGAGATGACTCGTAGTATATTAAAAGCGCGACAAGTTCCCAATTTTATGTGGGGGGAGGCGGTGAGGCACTCAACCAACTTAATAAATAAAACTCCAACACGGGCGTTAAATGAAGATAAAACACCGTACGAGATGCTTAAACGAAAGAAACCGGATCTTCAATTTCTTAAGGTTTTTGGATGTGCCGCGTACTTAAAAGTTGTTGGTGGACATCTTCCAAAATTAGACGATCGTTCGACTCGTTTAGTTTATCTTGGAAGCGAAAAAGGTTCCGGTGGATATCGTTTATATAATCCGACGACTAGAAGAATTGTTGTGGGTCGAGACGGAGATACGGAGTTTGATGAAACGCGTGGTTGGAATTGGGGAAAACTTAATGTTTTTAATAAGGAGGAAGCTCGCGAACCGGGTATGTTTTGGGTAGACTTTGATAGCGTAATTGACACCGGAGATGGGTCCATTATTACAGAGTCAAGAAGGTTGGATGGTGATAATGATAACCAATCAAGTGATGACTTTGCAGTACAAAAAGATGCTGTTGTCGAAAATCAAAATTGTCATGACTCAAATGAATCAACAATTGCAATTAGTGATCAAAATATATCGGGCTCATCAGGCCCAATTCGTGACAAGGCTGCTCCAGCAACACAGTCAAATATTGCTAGTGGGTCACGGAAGCAAGGCCCAATAATGTCTGGCCCAACAGTGGAAAATGATGGCCAGGATCAGACATGTTCGGCCTCAAACAACAGCGCTGCTAGTGTGACCAGTAACAGCACAGAGCAAAATAATTTTGCAACTCCCGAGCAAACTGTTCGAAGATCCAACCGAGCAACGGCTACCCCGGTACGTTTCAATGATTATATTTTAAATTCGATTTCGATTGATGAAAATTACTTATTGCTTGCGGATGACGAACCGGCTTATTTTGATGATGCAAAATCTAAACCGGAGTGGATGAAAGCAATGCGTATTGAGATCGATTCGATAAATAAAAATAATACGTGGACGTTAACCGAGTTGCCGCGTGGTGCAAAGGCGATTGGATTGAAGTGGGTTTTCAAGGTTAAGCGTAACGCGGATGGCTCACTAAATAAACACAAGGCGAGACTCGTGGCAAAGGGTTATGTTCAGCAACCCGGAGTCGATTTTGACGAGGTTTTCGCGCCGGTGGCTCGACTTGAAACGGTTCGGTTATTAATTTCACTTGCAGCAAATGAAGGTTGGGAGTTACATCATCTTGATGTCAAGTCCGCGTTCCTACATGGCGAGTTGAAAGAAGAAGTTTATGTTGCTCAACCAGAAGGGTTCGTTAAAAAAGGCGAAGAACATACAGTGTATAAATTAGCCAAGGCTTTGTACGGGTTGAGGCAAGCTCCGCGTGCGTGGAATACGAAGTTAAATAGTATTTTGTTAAATATGAAATTCCACAGGTGCTCGCAAGAACAAGCCGTATACCGAAGAACCATTGGAACGGATGTGTTATTAATCGGTGTGTACGTGGACGATTTAATAGTAACCGGTTCCAGTTTGAAACTTATAATGGAGTTTAAGCGCGGGATGGCTAAAAACTTCGAGATGTCGGATTTGGGAAAGCTTACTTATTATCGTGGAATTGAAGTTTCTCAAAGCAATGAAGGGATAAAAATTAAGCAAGAAGCGTATGCAAAGAAAATCTTAACAGAAGCAGGAATGATGAGTTGCAATCCTACTAATGTTCCCATGGATCCGAATGTTAAAGTTTCAAAGTTTGAAGATGAGGAAGATGTTGATGCAACGAGATATCGACAGATTGTCGGGTGTCTCCGGTACCTGGTACAGACTCGTCCGGATTTGGCGTTTTCGGTCGGAGTAGCAAGTCGGTACATGCAATGCCCAAAGCAATCTCATGCAGCTCTCATTAAGCAAATTCTTCGTTATTTGAAAGGCACTTTTACCTATGGCATTACCTATACTCGAGGATCGAATGTGTTGGTTGGTTACAGTGATAGCAGTCACAACATAGATGAAGACGATGGAAGAAGTACTACGGGACACGTGTTTTATTTTGGGTCTTCCCCAATTACTTGGTGTTCTGAAAAACAAAGTACAGTGGCTTTATCATCGTGTGAGGCGGAGTATATGGCGGCATGTGCAGCCGCGTGTCAGGCGGTTTGGCTAAAAGAACTTATTGGTGAATTACTTGACAAGAAAAATCAAGCGGTTGTATTACGTGTGGATAATACATCGACAATATCTCTCGTGAAGAACCCGGTTTTCCATAAAAAAAAAAAAGCAAGCGCATTAAATCCCGGTTTCACTACATTCGGGAATGTGCAAATCGTGAAGATATCGTGGTCAAGCATGTTAGTGGCGTTGATCAAAAGGCGGATATTTTGACGAAAGCTCTTGGGAAGATCAAGTTCAAGGAGATGACTGAAAAGCTTGGAGTTGAAGACTTGTCAGATACGACTCAGAAATTCAGGGGGTGAATGTTGGAGAATTCCTAGTCGTCCTATGGCTGTGTGCGTGAAAGGAGGACTAGGGGAGTTGCTTGGCGTGCAAGGCAAGCATATCAAATTAATTAGTTTGTGGATAATTGTCTATGTGGTATCCTAATTGTGTTAGAATAGGATGTGTTATAGATAATTGTTATGGAATTAATTAATTAGGAATCCTAGTTATAGTCTATAGAACTAGTTGACTATAAATACCTTTGTTATTGGTAGGGATTATTCATTGTATTCAAGGTTTTGAGTTAAGTTTCCTTGATAATAAATTGTGAGTTTTGTGCTCTGTTCTCTGTACCGATTATTCACTTTAAGAACTACATTGTTTTAGGGTCATACCATTTGGACACCCCAAAAAGTTATTTGGACACCCTAAGTATGCCTCGTATAGAGCTATATGAGGCATATTGGTGTCCAATTTTTTTCTTTTAGCTATCTGATGTTGACTAACACTGAAAACAATAAAGTTAATACTCCTCATATAGACCTATATGAGGCATATTGAAGTACAATTTTTGTCTTCTAGCTAACTGATGTTGACCAACACAGAAAACAATAAAGTAATATGCCTCATATAGATCAATATGAGGCATATTATGGTCTATTTTTATTTTTTGTATATTTTCATTTTTATTGTTTTTAAATAACTAAAAATACTAAATTAACTTAAAAAAATCCAAAATTTGACGAAAAGTTAGTTATATTCATTCCAATATTATTTTAACAAAATTACAACTTTTTGTTACCAGTATTATTTTATAAAAAATATTTCTTTTGTTTGGTTTTGTTTTGGTTGGTATTGAAGATGTTTATTCTGTTTTGGTGAGTTTGAAGAAATTATATAAACAATACAAAGTTTGAAAAAGTTATAAGATTTGTTTGAGAAAGTGTTTTTTTTAAGTCGATTGATCGTAGCATTTAATACATTTGAAACAAAAGAAAACAAACATCTTCAAAACCAACAAAAACAAACCAAACAATTAAAAAACGAATATGTCTCATCTTTGTAACAAAAACATCTAATTTTTTTAAAATAGAGTTCAAATCAATAAAACTCTATTTTTTTATTTTTTGGGATTTTTAAAAGTAATTTTAGTATTTTTAAACAATAATATTGTATTAAAAAAAATAAAAAACAGCCTTGATATGCCTAGTATTGGGCAATACGTGGCATATCAAGCCTAGTATTGGTACCAATACTGGGCTTGGAAAGTGATATGGGGGTGCCCAGATATGTGTCATATTGGGCAATACGACCCATATAATGGTCTTTTTTTATTTTTTTTATATATTTTCATTTTTATTGTTTTTAAATAACTAAAAGTACTAAATTAACTTTAAAAAATCCAAAAATTAACAAAAAAAATAGTTATATTCAGTCCAAAAATTCAAACACGTTTTTCGAACACATTTTTTTATGAACACCTTTTTTTTCGAACACGTTATTTTTTCGAACACGTTTTTTTCGTACACGTTCTTTTTTCGAAAACGTTTTTTTTAACACGTTTTTTTTTCAAACACGTTTTTTCGAACTCGTTTTTTTTTCAAACACGTTTTTTTTTTTCCGAACACGTTTTTTTTTCGAACACGTTTTTTCGAAAACGTTTTTTTTTTAACACGTTTTTTTTCGAACACGTTTTTTCGAACTCGTTTTTTTTTTCGAACACGTTTTTTTTAACACGTTTTTTTTTCGAACACGTTTTTTCGAACTCGTTTTCTTTTCGAACACGTTTTTTTTCCGAACACGTTTTTTTTTCGAACACGTTTCGAACACGTTTTTTTCGAACACGTTTTTTTTCGAACACGTTTATTCTTCGAAAACGTTTTTTTTTTCAAACACGTTTTTTTTCGAACACGTTTTTTTTCAAACATGTTTTTTTAACACGTTTTAATCAAATAGGATTGAGAAAAATAAAACCAATTTTTTGTAATTTTTATTTTTTTTTAAGTTTGTTTATTATATTTAATATTTTATATAAAAAAAACTAGTATTCATCGTATAGCCCAATATGAGGCACATAGAAAGTCTAGTATTGGTTACAAACCTAGTATCAACCCAATACTAGACCTTTATATTCCTCATATTGGGCTATACGAAGAATATAAGGGTCTAGTATTGGGTTGATACTAGGTTTGTAACCAATACTAGACCTGCTATGTGCCTCATATTGGGCTATACGATGAATACCAGTTTTTTTTTTCTTTTATAAAATATTAAATATAATAAACAAACTTAAAAAAAATAAAAAATTACAAAAAATTGGTTTTATTTTTCTCAATCCTATTTGATTAAATTTTTTAGATTTTGTTACCGATACGATGCGTGTTCGGTTTTTTTGTTTAGGTTAGCTCATTTTGTTAGGTTTTAAAGATGTTTGCTTTGTTTTTGCCGAGTTTGATCCGTTTATATGAAAAGTGTTTTATTTTGTTAATCGATGCATTTCGGTGTTTTCCAAAGGTGTTGTATTTCATAAATCGATTGATCGTTGTTTTCCAGTCCGGTCGATAAATTTTAAATTTTTACCGAGGTTGATCCGTTTACATGAGAAGTGGTTTATTTCGTTAATCGATTCATCGATGCATTTCGGTGTTTTCGAAAGGTGTTGTATTTCATAAATCGATTGATCGTTGTTTTCCAGTCCGGTCGATAAATTTTAAATTTTTACCGAGGTTGATCCGTTTATATGAGAAGTGGTTTATTTCGTTAATCGTGTTCGAAAAAAAACGTGTTTGAAAAAAAACGTTTTTGAAGAATAAACGTGTTCGAAAAAAAACGTGTTCGAAAAAAACATGTTCGAAAAACAAACGTGTTCGAAAAAAAAAACGTGTTCGAAAAAACGTGTTTGAAAAAAAACGTGTTCGAAAAAAACGTGTTAAAAAAAACGTGTTCGAAAAACACGTGTTCGAAAAAACGTGTTCGAAAAAAACGTGTTCGAAAAAAAAACGTGTTCGAAAAAACGTGTTCGGAGAAAAAACGTGTTTGAAAAAAAACATTTTCGAAAAAAAACGTGTTCAAAAAAACGTGTTTGAAAAAAAAAAACGTTTTCGAAGAATAAACGTGTTCGAAAAAAAACTTGCTCGAAAAAAAAAACATTTTCGAAAAAACGTGTTCGAAAAAAAAAACGTGTTCAAAAAAACGTGTTCGAAAAAACGTGTTCGGAGAAAAAACGTGTTTGAAAAAAAACGTGTTCGAAAAAAAAACGTGTTCGAAAAAAAAAAATTGTTCAAAAAAACGTGTTTGAATTTTTGGACTGAATATAACTATTTTTTTTTTTTTTGTTAATTTTTGGATTTTTTAAAGTTAATTTAGTATTTTTAGTTATTTAAAAACAATAAAAATGAAAATATGTAAAAATAATAATAAAAAGACCCTTACATATCAGTTTCCAAGCCTAGTATTGGTATCAATACTAGGCTTGATATGCCTCATATTGATCTATATGGGTCATATAAGGTACCAAGTTGCAGCCAATCATTGCTTTGAAGTCAGTGTTCAGCTTTTTGTTCTTTATATTCCTCGTATAGCCCTATACGAGGCATATACAGGGTGTCCAAATAGATTTCAAGGGTGTCCAAATAGACAGAGCCTTGTTTTATTCAAATTATAGCAAATACAAGTAGGAAGTGGTTACCAAAATATTGTTTAATTATGTACCGCTGACATTGCCAATGTAAATGGGAACTTGAAGAAAGTTTATTGCATATGTCAACATGACCCGAACCGTCAAACCGGCCAAAAAAATTTTATTTCCATTCCTATGAAATCGGAGCATCTAAAAACAGTGATTCCACTAAAAAAAATTCTGGATTCACCACTGCAAACAATATCATAATATCCAAATATAATAATTAAACGTTCTATTATGTTGCTCCTAAAACCTTAAACTACCACAACCACTACTTTAATCCAGACTATATACTCTCCCTGAGAATAATCATTTCTTGCCTTGTTTTATATAAGAAAAATTGAGTTTTATTTCTAAAACTTGAAGTTCGATCCTTAGACCTGTAAATGAACAGAACCATTAGCGAAGCGTTTATGAACCGTCCGGTGAGAAGTTCATCGATTTAATAAATGAACAAACATGAAGACAGAACATCATTCATTTGTTTAAAAAATAACATGAAAATATGTGTCGTTCTTTATTTACGTTTGTGAATGTTCATTCATTTGGCCTCAATAATTTAGGTTCACATACATTCATTTAATTTATTTAGCCATTTACGGATTTTAGGCCCATCAATCCAACACCTTATCCATATAACTTTACCAAAATGTTAGCCCATCCTCTTAGTTTTAGGCCCACCAGGTTATTCATAACACTCGGAATCTATTATCCATTGAATGATAACACCCACCGAACAGGAGCTTAGGTTTAGAATTTTGTTAAGAATGCCTACTAATATCTTATCTGTTTGTGTTGGTTCCATTTGTATTTGTTTATGTGCGTTGTGTTCATTTTATGTTCATGAACCATTTGTTTACAATATTAACAAACGAATATAAATTAATACCAACATGATCATTTTCTTAACAAACACGAACAACAAAAAAATTGTGTGTTTGTTCAATTAAAATTAAATGAGCGAACACTAACAAACTTGTTCATGTTTCATCAGTTTGTTACAAACTTATGGCTCTTAAGTAGTTTTCAAGCTGAGGCTCCGTATTATCCATTAAGTATTTTAGGTATTCTAATTATATACATATACAATATTTTAATGTAATTATAATTTTTTATGTGTAACATCTTATATGTGTGTATTTATATACATATAATATATTTTTTTTCCTTAAAATAACACTATTCTTATAAAATACGAAACAAACCAAGTTACATCTGGATAATGGGTAAGCGAGCAACAAGCTGCGCCGCTATACCCTTTTGAATCGCAAAGCCTATTCTACTAAATACAAACTTTTAAATTAAATTATACAATATAAGGCTTTTTTATGAGCGTAGTGAAACTCAAAAAGTGAAGGTTAACTTTTAATGAGCCGTTCAGGGTAGCTCACGAGTAGCTCAGCTCATTTACAACTTATTTCTTGTACATAGATTTATGGATGTAGCACTAGAGGTATCAACAATTACATGCGCTATTACAAGGTTCTTCATTAATACTCAAAACATGCCAAAAGCGCTTTTGAAAATCGCTTTTTGTTGAGAGAACAAGATTTAACCATTAACTTCTATTCACAAGAACATAGACAAATCAACATTGCATTTTTCACTCAAGGTATTTAAAACACATTTTTGTTGATACATCAATGTCAAGATCAAACAATTCATGGAAAATACAGAATTTTTGGTGATTAGTTGGTGTGACTAGAGTTCATTGTCTCTATAATTCAGCACTCACCAAGGATGGTCACCCCTTGTTTCAGACCATTGGAAGTCCGAACCCTCAAGGTAATTTAATGACCGAAATTCTACAAGGTGTCTTGAGAAGTATCAGCTATCATCCGTCCAGATCTCTATGAGCAAAATCCAAAGGATAGGGCATAGTAATGAAATTGACACCACAGAGGTGGTGATGGCCTTGCACCATGCAAGGTATCAATCACTAGCTAAATCACATGCGGCATGTCACCATACTACACTACACGCATTCAACTTGCAAAAGCGATTGTAAACTCTTGGACCTAAAATATACTCCTTGAAACAAAAGATATGCACTTACTCTACCGTGTTTAATACAAATACTAGACACTTGTGGTGAAGCTAACACTGCATTTTTTGTCTATTGACCTCAAGCACATGTGAATATTCGGACAATGCACTGCAGCTGATCAACAAGCAAACACCCTAGAGACTAACCATAAGATCCAGAAATGTTTGTAAGTAGCTTCTGGTGTGACTCATTTTTACCAATGGCTGATTTGGGTCATGTTTCATCTCAAATGTGTTGAATCAAGAGAGAATGGGTCAAACACATTAAAAGTTGCCTATACCACCTTCTAAATCGTTTCTATTAAAAACAAATAGACTAGGCTTATTATTTTTAAAAGAGTAAATCCCTTTTTGAGTCCCTGAGTTTTGTCGATTTTAACTACTTGAGACCAACATTTTGATTTTTAACATTCTGAGTGCTAGTGTTTTAAGTTTGTTATGGTTTGAGTCCAATTTTCTAACGTCGTTAACCAAGTCAGTTAACTATAAGGGTATCTCAGTCATTTTACACATAGGTACAACTCTGCAATGCATAAGGTATAAGGTATAACGTACAAGTCCTTAATGCATAAATAAAATATAATATAATATATAAAGCACTCTCTCTCACACACACATCTCCCTCACCACCATTAACCACCACCTATCCACCGCCATTAGTATCACATGACAACCACCCACCACTGCACCTCCACCACTGCACCACCATCACCACCGCTGGACAATCATTCACTTCTGCTGCTGTCACCAAACACCTGGAATCCTCGATGTTATCTATACTACCAAACACCCTCAATTTAATTCACCTATAAAAGGCCTCCCTCCTCCCTCCTCCCTCTTATTCTCTGTAACTCACAAGAAGACACACACACACACTTGTGTGTGTGTCGATGGCAGCCAAGAGACCGGTGACCAGACACCTCCACCTCCACCTCCACCTTCAAACCACCACCACCACTGCACCACCATCACCGCTGCACCTCCACCACCGCTGCACCTCCACCTTCAAACCACCACCACCGCTGCATCTCCACCACCACTGCACCACCACCACCGCTGCACCTCCACCACCGCTGCACCTCCACCACCACTCCACCTCCACCACCGCTACACCTCCACCACCGCTACACCTCCACCACTACACAACCATTCATCCCAGATCTAGGGTTTTACCTTGGTTTCAATCGAAGAAGAAGGTGTCATTTCTGCTTTCTCTCTCTAGCTTTCTCTCTCTATCTTCGCGTCTCTCTCTCTCTCTCTAAATGGGAGGGTTGGGACCAAATGGTTGACGTTGGCTCCCAAGGTTGGTGTACCCGGATCTGTAATGGGGAAGTTGAAATGACGGGTGGTTCATACTTTATTTTGTAGGTGAATATGGTGAGAAATTGAGTCACATAAAACTTGCTAGTCTGATCTGTACTCGGATCTGTAATGGGGAACTGGTAAGAGTAGCCATTGATGGTGGAGGTGGAGGTGGCTGGTTGGTGAGGGGACGGTGGTGGTGGGTTGCAATAGGGAACTGGTTAGGTGGTTGTGTTCGAGTGGTGGTTGTGTACGGGTGGTGGTTAGGTCTGGTCGGGTTATGGTCAGGTCTGGGTTCGGGTGGTGGTTACTGGTTCGGGTTATGGTGGTGGTCAGGTCTAGGTTAGGTGGTTACTGGTTCGGGTTATGGTCAGGTCTGGGTTAGGTGGTTACTGGTTCGAGTGGTGGTCAGGTCTGGGTTCGGGTGGTGGTTAGGTCTGGTCGTTGGTGGCTCGTCTGGGTGGTGGTGGTGGTTGCTAAAGATGTATGGTGGTGGTGGATTTGGTATTTAGAGAGAGAGATAGAGAGAAGAAAGAGAGAGAAGTGAGAGAGAGAGAGAGTTGAGATCTGTGTGTGTTGTGTGTGTGTGTGTTGTGTGTGTATATATTTAATATTATAATATAATAAAGTATAATATTTAATAATTATTTATTTTTAATGGTAGGGGTATTTTGGTCATTTCATAAATATTAACAGAAAAAATCTAACAGAGTTAGAAAATTGGACTCAAACCATAACAAAATTAAAACTTAGGCACTCAGAATGTTAAAAATGAAAATGTTGGACTCAAGTAGTTAAAATCAAGAAAACTCAGGGACTCAAAAAGGAAATTACTCTTTTTAAAATGTAAAAACAAAGATTTTAAGGACAAACTCAGCTCTGTTCAACCAGTACTAAAATATCAAATTTGACTAACCCGTGCATCTTTTACCTCCAGATTTAATATATAAAAACTAGTCTTAGATACTAACTTCGTGGGTCCTCTATTTGTCCTAGTAATGGAGAGCAGCATTGGTTCTGATACCAGGAGTCGTGCTATCATGAATCAGGATTATTCTGAATCGTCGTTACCTATGCCAAAGAGGACTTCCTATGTCTCAATACTCAACTCAACTTCGTCCATTTGAAAGTCATAAAATTTTGAAAGTCATAAAATTCATCAACGACGAATTGTTCACCTCCTTTTGCACTTGATATGAGCATGTACTATAAATGTAAACACTAGATCCTTACAATTTAAATTTCCTTAACTGAAATTTTAAAAGCCCCACTCAATTTACCTTAAATGCCAGCTGGGTATTGCACACAAATGTTCTTGATCGCAAGATAAAACATAAGTAAACTTTATCTGATCAATAGCTGGCTAGCATCACGAAAATAGTCAAAATATCTTGCGATACACTAGTTCTAGTGATCTGGAAATACGAAGCAATCTCCATGAATAAAAAGAGAAACCAAATCAAGGATTTGGAAGCTTGACAAGTTGAGTAAAGAAGCACATACCTTAATGATTCTAGACATGTTCTAAAGTATTGATAAGGGTCACCTGTAGTAGAGAGTATCAACACAAATCCATCAACAGCTCAACAAGATTAAAAAGGATTTGTGCATCTATATTCAAACAAAAGTTAAAGAATTCAAAACGCGTACACGACGCACATCAAGAAACTTTTAAGTAAACAGAAACCAATTCAATATCAAGTGTAGCAGATCAAAGAACACTTGGATCCAACATCCCAAATCCAACGGATTATTATAAAACATAAGAAAAATGGGCTTATATGTGAATGGCCTTATCATAAGTCGCCATGGCAGCCTCCTTCACAGCCTCACTCAATGTAGGATGAGCATGACAAGTGCGTGCAATGTCCTCACTTGATGCACCGTAAGTTAAAGCCACAGCCGCCTCATGGATGAGCTCTCCTGCATTACTGCACATAATATGAACACCAATAACCTTATCAGTCTCCTTTTCGGCTATTATCTTCACCAGTCCTTCCGCATCATCAATTGACTTTGCCCTGCTGTTTCCCAACATTGGAAATTTCCCGACACTGTACGCAATCCCGAGTTGCTTCACCTGCTCCTCTGTTTTACCAACAGATGCCACCTCCGGATGTGTGTAACAAACACCGGGTACCTTATCATAGTCTACATGACCTTCCTTCCCTGCAATGAATTCCACACACGCAATACCATCTTCTTCAGCCTTGTGAGCCAACATAGGCCCCGGAATAACATCACCAATGGCGAAAACACCCTTTACGTTTGTCGAGAACTTTGAATCTACAGGGATTCGACCAATTTTGTCGGTTTCAACACCGATGTTCTCCAAACCAAGCCCAGATGTGAACGGGCTTCTACCCGCGGAAACAAGAACAACATCTGCCTCAAGTACAGATTGTTCACCACCAGCTGAGGGTTCAACGGTCAGTTTCACGATATCAGTTGAAGTGTCAACCGATACCACTTTAGTTTTGAGCATGAACTTCATTTTTTGCTTCTCGAGGGAGCGTTGAAATTGCTTACGGATCTCACCATCCATTGACGGGACAATGTCTGGTGCAAACTCTACCACAGTGACCTCCGAGCCAAGACGGCCCCAGACTGAGCCCATCTCCAAGCCTATGTAACCAGCCCCAATAACAACCAACTTCTTGGGGACTTCTGTTAAAGCTAAAGCTCCTGTGGATGATACAATCCTCTTCTCATCAATTGTGATCCCGGGTAGTCCTTTGACATCAGACCCAGTGGCAATTATGATGTTCTTGCCTTTGACTACGGTGGTGTCACCATCGATGGTGTCAACAGACACTTCAGAAGGAGAGACGAACTTCCCATGGCCCTTGACATAGGTCACTTTGTTTTTCTTGAAAAGGCCTTCGATACCTTTTGTGAGAGTCGACACGGCTTTATCTTTTTGGCCCAACATGGCAGCAACATCAATCTGAACATTATCGAACGTCACACCATGCTTTGCAAATCTATGTTTGGCCTCATAGTACATGTGAGATGAGTGGAGAAGTGCCTGAACATCAAATCCATATTTCAGTATAAAGAAAGTCGTCATAATAAGCAACGTGTAACTAAATCATAATAAGCAACTTGTCACCATTCAAAGAAATGGAATTTTTAAAACATGACACAAGCTCATTCTGGAATCAAAAGCTCGCCCAAAACAGATCCGTACATGACCATATGTCAGGCTCACTGCTCTATTATAAATTTATAACACAAAAAAACTTGTGTAAATTGTCATTGTGAACCTTATAGATGAGTCTCAATCTTACCACTTCTGCACAAATAATATGCCATCAAATTCAAACTTCAAGCTTATCACAAATCATGTAAATGCAATTATTTATTTATTTATTTTTTCAAATGTCCAGTGTTAGTTGAAAGTCTTTAACTTAAAGGGCTCAATTGGGCCAAATGCAGTTAAACGTTATTGGTTTAATAAATTATTACTAGTTTATGACATGTCATAAATATAGCACTATACAAAAGGTCTGCAAGCCCCAAACGAAAGCAGCCTGAGTCATGACAAACTGAGACACAACATGTGTTTAAGACACTTAACTTTTCATGTGCTAGTGTGCAGGGGGTAGTATAGTCATTTCTTTATATGATTGTTAGTGGTCCTCATTATGCGCTCACCATCGTATGTATCTATATCAAGGTTGCAGAAGTCGCTAGGCGCTAGGCGGGCGGTGAGGTCCAGCCTAGGGACTAGTCGGGACTAGGCGAAAATTAGGCGGAATTAGGTGTTTTGGTATTTTATACGTATTTTTTATATATATACACAAATTTAGGTGTTTTTTGAAAATATGTTAAGATATATAAACATAATACTTAGAAATACTTAGATATATACACATAATACTAAGAAATACTTAGAAATAGTTAGAAATTTAATAAAAAAATAAAAAAAACTAATAAATAAATAAAAAATACCACTGCCTAAGCCCGCCCAGACTCCGCCTAATCACCATTTCGCCTAATTCATTGCCTAGGGTCAAATTCCGATTTCTTGTTCCGCCTAGCGCCTAGGCGGCCGCCTAGGCCGCCTTCTGCAAACTGTCATGTATACACATAGCCCCTATCATAAGGTGTGGCCATTGCCATTGCTTCTTTTAAACTATCAAAGTATCAAATACAATTTCTCAATTATACCAAAGTTTTCTAAAACTTGAATGCATGCCACACCTCATCTAAAGAGCAGCACTCATTTCGAATGAAAAGAAAATCAATCTACCAAAGGGAGTCACTTCAATAAAAGGTTCATTCTATTCATGCATGACAATTAAACAAAAAAATATTATTATTCCATCATAAACGTCATTCCATTACTCCTCTTACTAAAATCAGCATTTAAAGTATGAATTGTGACCTCTGCTATCAGTAAACCTTCAGCCATGACTGTATTCATTAACATGACTAAACATCTGTTGTAAACGCTCACCTAAGCACGGCCTTAGGCCCAACGCAGTCCTTCTCACTTCGCTTCAATAACCCCACTTTCAGGCCCTCAGACCATTTTTCAGGTCAATTTCCGATGAAATTCCGAGTCAAAAAAATGGCTGAACAAGTCTAAAACAACTATACCAATCCTAAACTAGGACTAAAGAAACCTAAAACCCCTATAATTTGTAGTTTTATACTATAAGCCTTGCCTACAAAATAAAAACTCGCTTTTTAAGTGGCTTGCACTAAGGCCCAAGGCTCACCCTATGTGCCTCGAGTGCGCCTACACCTTTGACAACTCTGGCCTAAACAACCTTTCACTTTCTTCCATCTTCCAAGGTCCAGCTCCGGTCGATCTTCACGAAGCACCAGTTACTTAGATCTCAACAAAACTCCAAGTGAGATCCTAAGCACCGAACAAATACGCTTCCCAACCCCACCAAAACAGAAACCTACCTCGGACAGAAACACCAAGAAGTATTGTGAATACCACCAGGCAAAAGGCCACAACACTGATGATTGTTGGTCACTAAAACAAGAAATTGATAAAGCATGCAAAGCAGGGAAATTATCCCATTTGATACGAGACTTGAAAGAGGGGAAACCAGCTGCAGCTCAAATCTCCAACCCGAACAATCAAACAGGGATCCATATGATCCGATCCACCCATGAGCATGGAATCAAGAGAAGCCATGATCATACGGCACCATGGATGGAGAAGTTACTATTCTTCCCACCCATTGATCCCAAAGAGCAATCAATCACTCAACCTATAACTATATCAACCAGCTTTCCCAAATCACCATACCAGACATCACAACTCACCAATTACTCAATACCTATAAGGGTTGAGGTGAGGGGTAACGCCCCAAGCCACACTCTTGATGTTAAGGGGGGCGTCATTGTTGCCCCATAGCGCATTAAAGCTCCTAGGGGCTTTATCCAGCAGCCTAAGCCTAAGCCTAAGGGGTGAGCAAAAACCGACGAAACCAAACCAAAATTAACTGAAAACCGAATTAACCGAACCGAACCTTTATATTGTCGTATATTTCTATCTCCTGTGCCTTCATTTCATGTATTTCTAATTAAAAAAAATTTGGTTTTGGTTATTAACCAAACCAAACCAAACCAAACCAAAAACTGACAAACTAACCGAACCGATTAAACAAATGGTTAATTAATTAGTTTAACCAATAACTTCGTTTACATTTTCGATCAACTCTAAAATATACAAAAATGAAAGTTAATATATAAACCTCAACTCAATAAATCCCGATTAATCGCTAATCCGTACCTCACCAACCACTTAACACAACAACTCAACAAAAAAAAATACCTTAGAAGGAATACAGCCAACGTTAAGACAAGTACCACCAAGAGCACCACGCTTTTCAATACACGTCGTTTTGAGCCCTAACTGAGCCGCCTTAATCGCCGCCACGTATCCACCAGGTCCGCCGCCAATAACAACGACGTCGTTTTCGTCAGATCCAGACGCAAACCCTCTAGAAAGCGTAGAAGAGAGAGAAAATGAATACCTAAATGCATCTGAACGGATCAGATTAGTGTTCAACAGACTGGTTGTTGTCTTCCTTCTGGCTAAATTCGCCATCGCCATTGATTAAAAGATGGTGGAAAGGGGTTTGGAATGGAGGTGTTTTTTTTCTTTTAATTTTAATATATTTTTTATATAAAAGCCAGTAAAATGGGTGATGGGTGGATACTGGGCTTTTATCTATGAGTTTTTGTCTCCTTTGGGAGAATAATATTTTTGGTGAGTTTGTAAAAATTGGGCCACTCATTTGGTTTGTAACATGATCTTAAGTGATGAGCAATTGAAAATGTGAATGCAATTATCAAGTGTTGTATAAAAAGATATTTTCTATCTTTATTTTGGATATATATTTTTTTTTGGCATGTGTAAAAGTTATTCTAGAATTGTATTTTGTGGTTTAGTTGAGTGGATAATGGTATTGAATGAATTGTTGTCAAATATGATGATTAAACAAAGTAAGTTAAGTAAGTTGTGTTAATGATAGTAACAAAATAACCTAGAAACTTTACCGATTTTATACTATTGTTTAGATGGTTTTCTCGTAAAGGATTGGTTAAACTTACTCTTCATGCATGTTAAACACATACCCCATGTTGAGTAAATGTGGAGAGAATAAACGACTGATTTAGTAGGGGGAGACTGGGACAGGGAACACATTCATTAAAAATAACAGGGCTTTTGGGTATATTTATCACAACTATTATTTATTTATGTATCTATCTGTTTTGACGTTTTGTATTTAAATGTGTGTTTGGTGGATCTAGGTTAGCATGAGCCATGGTGTTGTTTTTGAGATGACATGATTGATAGTTTATATGGTTATTGGTATATCTACCATGATTTAATACCCGAGTGTGGTTCACCATCAACATATATAGATTCAGATTGGAAAATAACAATTGATACTACCACAATTATCCATCCCTGATTATAAATAACAATGTTTTGACCATTCATGAGTTCCAAAATGCGTAGCAAGTATAATTGCAAACTCCTCGACAGAAATTTGTTCTTTACACTCCTTTGCTTTCATACGTATGCCATGAACACATCAAACATCAAGAACTAAAAACATTCACTATGAACACATAAACAATTTGATCACACCTTATTAATAAGTTTTTGAGGATTTGAGTTTCAAATATATAGGCTCTGTGACGTTTTTTTTTTTTTTTTTTGCAAACCCTCATTTTCCAAGCTTCGCTTTTCTTTTATTCCTTTTCTTTCTTACCCTGTAACTCAAAAAGACACACACACAATGGATGAGATTAGTAACAACTACACTAAATCTAAGCTTATTCATTTTGTGAGTGTATGATAACTAGGTTTATACCCGCCGCACGTTGCCGCGGCGGGGGCAACCGGATACTCATATTCGACCCGATAGAAACAAAGTAGAATCTGTGCAAAGACAAACTCTAGATATTTTTACGTGCAAACGTTGACCCGCGGATCCGCATTTAGTCTAGCGGAAAAATATTCCGTTTATTCTTTTTTTAACGGCCAGCAAATATTCTGTTTATTTGAATCGAGCGTTTAGATATGCTATACAGTTTTTGTTGTGTATATTAAAATAATAATATGAACACAAATGGGTATTAACCAATCAAATTGTTTGTTAGTTGTTGAGAAAAAGCTTTACATTTACTGCAAAGGAAATGGCATTAAAAAGGATGGTACTGTCAGCAACATGGTTTTATATCAATTATAAAACCGTTTGATGGTTTTTATAACCCATTCATAAAGTCCCAAAACCACTCCAGCCGTTCATTTCTTACACAACAGTCACATACCATTCTAGAAAGAGAGAGATACCAGACGGAGAAAAAGGGAGGCCTAAGGGGTTCCGGCAACCCTCACCGATTGAACTTTCGGAGGAGCGCCGCCACAGACGGTGGCGCGTCTCTTCCTTCCGGCACAATGTCGTCCCTTTTTTCTCTAAAAATCCACCTATCTCTCCTGACTCCAACTCTCTCTTTCTGTCTATAACCCGGTAACACCACCACCGCTCCTCCCCCCTCTCTAAAAAAACCGTAGCCACCTCCATCACCACTCCGGGTACTCCAGCAGCAACTTTATGAGTCGAGATCAGGCTTCAGTCTAACAGATCTATCCGGAAATGGTCCATGCAGGATGAAGCAAGCATTTGTCGTCGGTCGCCGTCGTTGTAGACGTACCTGGTCACCACATGGCCCCCGGTGAACACGGCGAAGGAGCTATCGGTGACGGTGGACCTGCTATCGACCAACACACCCGCTCCCATATTTTCTAGAGAGAGAGAACGAAGAGAGAGAAAGAGAAGCGGTTTAGTTCGCATTAAAGACTTGTACGTGACGTTGGCTGACGTAGGCAATGACGAAACTGAGCTTTGGAAGGTTGTATCGAGCGAAACAGTGTTTCGCTCTCACACAAAAACTTACAATTTGTATATATAATAATAATAATAATAATAATAATAATAATGATAATAATAATAATAAGACTATGTGTTGTGGCTAGAGGTGAGCCAAGACTTTATCGAATAATATTGTGTCATGTAAGCGTCGATGTGGCACTGGCTCGCGACCGCGAGTTGATCGCTTGATCCCGTTGTGGTTCAAGGTGAGCGGGGTGTTTTTTTTTTTACCAAAAGCATCGTTAGCATCGTTCATTTTAAAACTTATGTTATATCGTTTCTAAAATATATATCCGTAACAAGACAATTATCAACTTTTCAATAACAACTTTATATTGGCCTTTTGTTATTCTTTCATCCCCATGGCTATAAACCAATTTTTTCTTGAATGTTTATTATCTTTCCAACTTTTGTTTCAATGCTCATGATGAAATCATTTTGTTTGAATGTTATACCACTTTTGTTTAAATGTAAGGAAATCTATTATTCAAAGCCAACTCTGGGACTGGATCAAATGTGTAATAATAAATTGTTAATCAATGTTTACATTGTTATGCCCAAATTCTAACCAAAACACTGCCAAGAACTAATTAACCGTAACCGATTGGTTTTCAAAATCCCAGTGGCAGAGCTTGAATTTTTTTTCACCAGACCCTAATATGGTGGGGACCGGACCACAAACCGCCCACGCACACTTTTACAATGACCCGGTCCAAACCAACAGATAGCGATCTAGCTCGCGGCATTACCCTGTTTACTTCCAAAAAGACAATAGCTAGAAATTTTTCACAAAAAAAGTTATGTTCTGTTCTTACTTTAGAAAGTAAAGATGATAGCAACATGTGGAAAACATGAAACACAAAACCATATCAGAAAGACCAACCATCCAAAATTACTACAAAAACTTCTGCTTGTTTACAAAATCTCTCATTTTGTACAACAAAAACACAACATTCTATCATCAAATCTTTCCTCACTTATTTAGATACTACATTAATAATTACATGCAGTATACAACGATCTTCAGCCACACCAAAACGTCTTTGCTACCATTGAATATGATTACCATTAACACAACAGATTAACTTCGCGCTTTTGCTTAAGGATTTCACAAATCTTTTTTGTTGGCAGACTGTCAAGATCCAATCTTTGATGGAAAATCTTGAGTCTCGGGTGGTCAGTTGGTGTCAAGATCCAATCTTTGATGGAAAATCTGTCTGATCAACAAGCAAACATCCAGGGAGACAACCATACAAGTGTTTTGTCATTGCTGAAGGAAAGTAATGACTGGATATAATTATTTATAATAACTTTCCTCATGCGTGATATACGATCAAGAAATGTATATACTCTCAGCAGCTTCTGGTTTGACTCATGGGATCGTAATCATAAGCATCGCCCGCTTTCACAAAACGCCCTTTCACACGCTTTCTTACATCCGCTCTTGCCTTTCGTGTAGCATACCTTACTGTCTTCTCAAATCTACCACAAATAGAAACAACAATATATAAGATCACTTGCAGGGAACAGATCATAAGAAAAGAACAAGTCTTGAACCTAACCCCTTGCATATGGGTCGATCTGAGTTGTATTTTATCTTAAATGGGTCAAATAAGAAAAGAAAACGCCTTGAAAACTGTCTTTTAAGTACAGGGCCTCCTAAACCATTTTCTTATTTGATAAAAATTAAAAATTTAACTATTTATAATATTTTTACAAAAATTTAACAAAAAAAAAGTGTTTTAGGACAACCTGGTCCAGCCTGTTTTGACCAACCCGTCCATCTTTCCACCTCTAGATTTGATGTAAAGAAAACTAGTCTTAGTTACTAACTTGCGATTCTTCTTTTTTTCCTTGTAACGGAGGACAGCATCATTCCTGATACCAGAACGAGTGGCACTATCGTGAGCCGGGGTGCACCAGGGTGGCTCACCCCTGGGAAACGTAGATGAAGCTTCGCAGTCTTGATAGTTACCAGCATTGCTTTCCCCAGTCAGACTTGAAAACGAAATATTAGAGAATGGGTTCCCGTAACACGGGATCGGCGGTTCTGTATTGCAGCTCCTTAAAGAATCACCCGATGCAGCATTGCTGCATGCAGGTTGAACTCCATTTCCAGTTGAAGACTCCTGAAACACCATAAAAGTCGAACGAAGGGGATAACTGTAAGCATTATGTGTTGGAAATATAATGTAATATGACCTCAACTAATTACTAAATGTTATATGTTAAGATACAATCATTACTATTAGGTGTGTGAATTTTTTACACTGACACGAACCTAACACAAAATTCACTGGTTTGGATTTAGTCAGGGGTACTCTGACCCATTCACTTATTTATTTAAAATGTGTTTTATGTAATAACTTAAACTGTTGGGATGTTTTTCATGCCAAAATTAAAAAGTTTATATATAAATTGGCATAATTTAAACTTAATTGCTTAAAATTATATAAAGAATATGTCATTTTACAATCTTAAAGTATTAATATGCAACAAAGGAATTACATAAAGTTTTTTTCAGGTTAAACGAGTTGTGTTCATGTAAACCGGCGAATACACTTGTCGTGTTCAACTTCATGTGTGTGACATAATTTTCATGTTCGTGTCATGTTTGGGTTCGGGTAACATTTCCAAGTTCATGTCAGATTTAACCCGCCAACCGAACACGACCCGTTTAGTAGCCCTAATTTACTATGATACCTTGGCAGCATATCCACCCTGACATACAGATTCAGCAACAGATGTGTCTTTAGTACCAAATAAGCTGTCGATCCCATCTTGAGCAAAAAGATTTTCTGGATCATTACTTCCTACGCCAAACAGTACTTCATATTTCTCTATACTCAAGTCAACTTCATCCATATTGAAGTCATCATAGAACCTGTCATCAATGCACTGTCCATCCCCTTTTGCACCTGAAGTCTGAATGTAAAAAAAAGAACATTATCATGTAAACATAATATATTGAATTTAAAAAAAGAATGATTTTTCTTATAATCCAACTCAATTCACCTTAAATGTAAATGAATCTTTAGGATCAGCTTGTTGAATTACATTTTGCAAATTGTTATTCTCAGTTGGTACGGGTAAATCTTGACCGTTTTTGTTATCAGCAATGCTCATCAACCCCATTTCCTGCTCACAAGTGGAATCAACGACAGACGGTTGATCACACATAAACGACCAAAGTGAAGATAATTCAGCGGCCGATGGGCAGCCAGAGTAGCTATTAACTGTCTGCCGACAGTGCGAACTGGAAGCCGAATTAGTCCCGTTGTGACCCTCCCAATCACAAGTTTGACAAAGTGACACTTTTTCGTCAACACATCTAACAAATGCCAGTTGCGTATTGCATCTATCGCACACGAGTGTTCTTGAATGGCGTTTAGATAAAGCATTTGCGGAATGAACATTCCGGTCACAGGATAAACATAAGTAAGCTTCGTCTGATCGACAGTACACCATCGATCTAGCCTCGCGACAATAATCACAATTGTATCCCATTTCTTGCAAAATTCAAATCAAATCAGTAACTCCTATGTGAAGCAAAGCAATCTGCATAACACAATTACACAAATGATACACTGAATTGGGAATTTGGAATCTTGACAATTTTAGTAAAGAAGCACATACTTTATTGATTCTAAATATGTTCTAAAGTATTATTATTATTATTATGTGTGTTCTAAGTATTGCTAAGGATGAATTCAACAGGCATATACATATGTTGCAAGATGAACATCAAGAAACTATAAAAATCAAACAAATCAAATGACATACAAAGATTAAAACTATACCAAAAATAAACTAATTTTTCAACAAGAAAGAGACATGAACCAAACCCAAAACAATAATATTATATTATGATGAAATAATGCAAATACAAGAAAATCCCATTTTAGTAAATCAAACAAAACCCCTATAAAGATTTAAACTTTATCACAATAAATCAAACCCAAAACTTCAAGATTACCATGAAATTAAACAAATCCAAGAAAAACCCCATTTAGGTATAGCAAAATCTAACAAAACACATATAAAGATTTAAACTTTACCATAAAAACTAGTTTTTTTTTAATAAATCAAGAAAAGCCCATATTGGTAATAAAAAATAAAAAAAACCAAGAAAAGGGTTACCAAGTATGTAGATTGAGTGAGAAAGCAGATGGGTTTGGTTGCAGGCTATGAAAAGAAAACCCTAAAAAGAGTGAGGATCAAAGACTTTGTGTTCTTGTAAATGTCTGAGTTGTCATGTGGAAGATATTTTTGACAACACAAAATACCAAAATAATAATAATACTCCATTAAATATTGCAAAAAGTGTAAGAGAGAGAAAGAGAGGATATTGTACTTTTAAAAAGTTTTATCTGACCTTTTTTTTCTTTTTGTTACCTAAGTGTCCACGTATACATAAAGAAGAAAGTTACTACTCCCTCCGTCCCAATTTAAATGTCTTACTTTCAAAAACACACATTTTAAGAAATTTTTTGTTTGTATGTAATAAAATGACAATAATATCCTCAAAAGTGGTGATTGTGTTTTGTCTTTTATGGGCAAAACTGGAAATTATATTTCTATTTTTGAAAATTGACATTTAATTTAGGACAAACAAAAAAGGAAATGAGGACATTTAAATTGGGACGGAGGGAGTAAGAGAGATAACGTATAAAGCCCCCTTAACGTAAGAAGCGCAAGAAGCAATCTCAGCCATTAGATTAAGGATGCAGATTAAAAACCCTAACCATACCTGGGTTAAAACTAACCAAGCGTAAAATAGGAAAAAACCCTCTAACCGTCTAATTTTTTTTTCAAATCGTAACAACATAACTAATTTGAACCCTGATTTTTCATCTTTTTCAGATCGATTCATGTTCAGAATGATTGCACAATTAAAAAAAATAACGATTACAGGGAACGAAAAAACGTAATATCAGTATTTGATCTAAAAATAATCAAAAACAGAGGATTAAACCAATCATATGAACAATTATGAATTGTAATAGTTGTCGAATACTATGAATTTTGTTTCATTAAGGATGATTAAACATAAAAATTAGGTTAAAAAAAGTTGCAGAGGAAGAAGATGAAGTTGGTGAAAACAGACGCACTCATCAAAATTCAGACGCACTCATCAAAAATTCAGACGCACTCATTAAAAATTTTGAAACCACACATTGAAAATCTTAGACGCACTCATCAAATTTACAGACGCACTCATCAAAATTTCAGACGCACTCATTAATAAGTTTAGAAGCACTCATGAAAATTTGGACGCACTCATTAAAAAAGTTTGGACACACTCATTGAAAATTTTAAACGCACTCATCAAAAACAAACAAAATTTCAAACGCACCTTATTTGGGAATCACCACCATCATAGCCAAAAGATAATTCCCCACTGCCCCCTCTCTCTCATAGAAGAACACACAAAAATTTTTTAAGATCTTGAACATTCTTGATCTGCCCTCTCTCTTCTTCAAATTGTCAAGAGACAACAATTAGACAAACCAAAACTCTAAACCTTTATCACTCTCTCTCACCATATCACTTCTTTTCTTCTTCAAAAATGGCTGAAACAAAAACTCCACTATTCTCAAGTTCTAGTTCAGATCCCCCTCCTTTTTTTTAAACACATAGATAACCGGAGCCTCTCCACGAACAGCTTCCAAACCCGAAAATTTCCGAGGCCGGAAAAAGCCGGGGTTCCGATTGGTTGCAGAGCTTTATACTTGTTTTGACCTAATATCCGGTCAGTAGCAGAAGTGAGGCGGCGTCGGCGATGGTGGATTCCGGTAGGCTAGTGCCGATGACGATGAGGTCGAAGTGGTTTGAAAAGCTTGACCCAGTCGGAATATGTGTGGTGGTTCGACAGGGTTGTGGTTAGGTCCAACCGATGGTGGCTCGGCTGGGTGTTGGTCCGATCAGTTGGATCTGGTTCCGAGGAGTTTCAAAATGATCAGTTGGGTGTGGTTCCGAGGAGTTTCAAAACAGGGAAGAAGAAAAAAGGTTTAACTGTGGTTAGGTTAGATTGACAGGTGTCAATCTCTGATGGCTTCTTATGCTTCTTATTTTAAGGGGCTTTATACCATATACTTTCTCATAACATTATGTCTACAACTAGTGTCTACTTTAAATTTAAAGTATTAAACAAAAACAAGTAACATTTTTGCAAAAACAGGTAACATTTTTTCAATGGGTATTTGGTTGGTTTTTGCTTGATTCGTTACACTATTTGTACGGTACTTTTATATTTTTACTCACACCTCAGTTTTAGTTTAGAATTTTTTTTATAGAGATACTTGAAATTTAATAAAATAAAATATTGTATTAAAATATTAATACAAAATATGTTTAGAAATAACTAACATAATAAAATAATTAAAAAAGGTTAAAAGGTAAAAAAGTTGCAACAATATATAAGTTTTTTTTATCGGCTAACGATATCACCTCGGTACCCCCGTTTCGAATCTCCTTTCCGCATCGTCCCTGAGGGCATAAGTCCTTTCAACGTCAAGGGGTGTATTTTTGTTGGCCCTAAGATTCGAACCGTGTACATCTCCCGGGCGGGAACCTCCCTAAAGAGTAAACCCTCTCACCTCTCGATCATTGGCAAAAAATTGGCTAATATATAAGTTAATGTTTACTTTACATTTGAACAAAAAAGATGAAATAAAATAAAATACATTCAAAAGAATGAGGAGCAGTTTGGTTGAGTAAGTGTTAAAATTATTAAGAGGCCTGAATGATTAAGTACTGAATCATTAAGTTGGGTCTTTTAATGGTTAAATAGTTAAAGTTAAATGCATACGCCATAATATATGTCATCAATAGTCCCCAATTTAACCGTTAAACCTAATAACTTGTCCTTCTGTAGTATGTCCATAAATGGCTCGTGTAAATTGCAAGAATAGAAAGGTGGCAAACCAAGGCATCTCAAGTAACAAGTCAGTCATAGCATATACTTTAACTCTACCTAGATGTTAAATCTCTACTTTGATCCTTTTCACATTATTTCATGTTAAGGAAATGGTTTAACACCCTTTAACTCTACATCATCCCTTAATTTTCTCTCTTTTAATTCTTGTTAACATGTTAACCTATGACCACTTTAACGCCCCTTGACACGAAAAAGGAGTGATATACAATAAATGTTAAAATGTCATATCATCGTTAACACCCTTAATGTTAAGGTATACCCCATAATCTTATTTCATGTTTATATATCATGTCAAGTTTGATTCAACCACCAATATTTTTGTTTACATATTATCACCAAAAACTAATCATTACCTTCCACTCACATCACTAATTATTTACTTTATTTATAACAAAAACTCACGTACCTATTAAATCTATTTCTAACTTCACACTAATGTTTATCATCGAACCTGCATCAGTTTTTTTTAAGGCAAACTTCATTAACCATAAGCGCGCGCTATATCTAAGATGAAGATAGCCGCTCAACAAAGAACGTTACATTACATCAAAGTTAAAAGAAAGGCAACTCTTCCAATCGACCACATCGCTTTTAATCCTACTTCTAAACCACAAGAATCCCAACGACTTGATGTCTGAAATAATCTCGATCACCTTCACATTGTTATTTGAAAATACCTTCTTTTTTCCCGCCTTCCATAGCCGCCAACAAGTTAAGACAAGAATGCCGAATAACAGTTCCTTTCTGCTGTTCGAACAAGTCATCTGCTCAACAATGATCTGCACGTCATTTACCGAGAAAATAAAGGCGAGGGGATGTGACACCACCTAGCAATTCCACTCCAACCCCTGTTAGCAAAACGACATCCTGTGAATAAACCGAACCTGCATCAGTTGGGGGACAACGCATTACTCCCCTTTCTGGTAAGCTAGGCTACAAGCCATGCGGTAATAATTTATTTATTTATTTATTATTATTATTATTATTATTATTTTGTTATTTTTAAAATTTATGTATCAAGTATTAAATCAGAAAAACACAATATGAATTACCTCGTTTATGATGACATAATTGGATCAAAATGACCAATTCTAAGTCGATCTTGAACCACGAGCGAATGGTGATTATATCACATGGTACTTGTTCTAGACTAGAGGTGTAAAAAAAAAAAAAAAAAAAACCTGTTTGGGTCCAGCGAAATGAAAACCGGCCCGGTAAAAAAACCAATTTGGCCAAAACTGGTTTGGGAGCAAGCAAACCCTGAGGTTTGGGATTTTTGTGTTGAGAATTGGTTCCAACCCCAACCGGTCTAAGCCCACATAAAAAAAATAATAATAATAATAAAATAAAAATCGATATAGAAAAAACCGGTTTAACCTTAAACCCAGTATTGAACATGATCCAATCAGTTTGAGTGGGCTGGGGTTTTCAACCCTAAAACTAATTCTATAAACCGAACTAGCTTGTGCCAAAACTAGATTTTGTACACCTCTATTCCATAGTCAAGGACTCAAGGAGGCTCATGGTGGTTACAATGAAACACTTAAACCGAACCCTAGTCTTGACTCTAACCCAACCTCTTCTAGTGTTATTAAATCTAGTTTTGTCGTATTCCAACCAGACTTCACATGTTTAGGTCACCTAATCCAGCCTGTTTTCATCTTAGGCCCCCTTTGCTTTGAATACTTGTCATGTTTGCCCCTTCATATCACATTATCACAAGATACATAACCAATATGCGATACTTTTAAAATTTAAATCACAGATGAATACAGTTTATGACTTAAACCCATGGCTAAAACCACTAGAAAGAAACGGCTTTACAGAGAAACACCAGAGATCAAAGACATTTACTTATAAACGGGTCAATGCTCGATTATGTTTTACCTATACCACATTAAACAACTTAACCCCAAAGAAAAAACGGATCAAACAGGCCAAGGTCATCCAAAGTGTATATGAATGTAAGAAGCTTCCTAAATAGTGAGTACAAGGAAGTTCAATTATTAATTATAGCAATATATAGTAGTATGGAAATTTTGGTAGGGATAAGAACAAGGCATTTATGATTTTATAGTCTCACTAGAAGCTTTCCCAACATGTAGGGGCACATGACACTATAATGCATATGTAAATGAGTGAAGATGATGTCATAAACATAATGGGAAAAAATGTGGTAAACACCTGGTCTTGTCAATTTAATACAATGGGAACAAACTTGCATTTTCCTTAAGTTCCATCATTGAGTTGAGCTGTCTTAGCAGTCTATGGTTACATCACAGCTATAAAGGTAAACAGCATTTGAGGATCACCTTTGACCCAATTACTTATGAATGGGTCATTCTACGTTTTGAAATGGGCCAATCAGAATATTTTGAGTTTATGAGGTAACAAGTCTAAATGGTCAAATGTCAATTAAAGTATATTTATTGCATACAACCTCCCCTTTATTTGTTTTATGAAAACTTAACATTGTAATAAGGTAGTGTTTGTGATCATGTTGGACATACACTGGTTATTTGTTAAAAAAAAAAGAACAAAAACATACCTCAGATCAATCCACCCTGACCCGTTTTGATGAAATAATTAGACATGTTACCAGCCTGAACCACCCATTTTGCTACATTTAGTAATAATAGACTTAACCGTATCCAGCTTATAGTTTAGCGAGCCATATTTGCCGACATTTCAAAATGAGACCATCATAGAAAAACTAACCTTTCTTGAAGAACTCAAAATCAGAATCCGCTTGTTTTGAGCAATTCGATGATTAGGTAATCGGATGCAAGGAGTCTTAGAAGTGCCAAGCATACAATTTTTACAAGACTCAAAAAGGGAAGGAAAAAACAATAATTGTTCAGTTCAACAAGTGGTTGACTAAGACTTGAGTCAATCTTTTTCTTCATTACAATTACTACACTTTCGCAAGTTACTATTTACTTTTTACCTTGAAGGCTGACTAATTGTGATATGCACCTACATAACCGTAAGATCCTTAAAAATCCCACTCTAAGATTTTGAACTGCTGCGGCAATCTCAGCTGAGAATTTTTCATTGGATGAAGTTTGCGATTCAGCGACTGAAACGTCAATCTGGCATGCAACAATCTCTGCCGGGTATATACCCCTGTTTGCAATTCATTGCTTAAGTCAGCAAGCGTATAACATTTTAAACGATTCGAGGTCAATGAAAACATAAAGATATTATAGATATAACAGAAACATAGCTGGCTGTCTGGCTAACTTTACTTTTAATGTGCATCAAAGTCTATGGTCAAATAATACGAATAAAATGTAAGGCACCTTTTTAGACATGATGTGTTTAGAGTTATTGTTGCCTTCTTTCGGCTGTTTGAATCAAAGAAATAGAGCTCCAAATCAAGACGTTCGTCTACAAATCAACAAATTTTGTAAGATTTTACTTTCTGCATGCATTAAATGAATAATATAACCTCCAAAGAGAAATAAACATACATTATATGTATGTGTGTGTGAGCAAACATATACATTTCTTTTAGAATAACGAAACATTCAGGTGAATTACCCAAGGATGTGCGGAATCTTGCATAAATCAGGTTCTTTAGCTCTATCTTTGCAAGTTGTATCTCTTCCATCACATCGACCAAATTGCCCAAAATAGAACTTGTCATCTATAAAGAAAACATCAAAATATATTTTTATTTTTAATTTTTAAATATAAGAAGTTAGCTGTTACAATATTTTCATTAAGATCCTTACTTGAGTTTCGTGTGCCATACTTGTAGCAGTGACATGCTTCTGTACTAAGCCAGTATCAAAGACGAACCCCAAAGCAGTTGAAGCGTCTATATCTTTAAAATTCTACAAGGCAAATCAGTATACGGGGAAAAAGTTAGAGACGGAATAATCATACAACAATTCATCGACAAAGCTAGATAATATTTTACCTTGTGTATATTCATTTGATTTAATGTATTAGAAATGGAAATTCTTGGGACAACACCAGCAGTGATCGTGAACCTATAAGTAGCAACGGAAATTTAAGAAGATTAAAATACATGTTATGGTGAAGTCTTTTTTTAAATGTAATTCACGATAAAGATGAGTATTCACAAGGAACCTTTGAAATATTAGATCAAGGTAGTTAATAACAACATCTTGATGATCTTTGCCACTCTTCAGATTGTCTATAACCCAAAGCTGGAATAAGAGTGAAAAGGTAGCAAACAAAATATACATAGATCAAATTATATCACATTATTATCTTTACATGATATAATGAACTAATAAGTTAAGTATATACTATATAGAACCTGCAAATCCTTTCGTATGATTTGACAATGTGCTCTTTTCATCAAATGAGTATTAGCATATGCCACAGTATCAGCAGTGTTTGGTTCTCCTTTCATCTTACATGATATGTGGAAAGATTTCGTCAGGTTGGAAATTCTACTATCAGTATCTTTTATCACCTGTGTCATCGAAGTCATTTTGTCTTTGTCTACTTGGCACTGTAAAAATAGACAAAGTGAAAAACCAACCTAGCTTCTTTTTCCTTTTTTTCTCTACAATTAGCAATGTAATATAAGGTGGGCAAAAAACAGATATAAACTAGGGGCCGATACCTCTTGGATGTCCTTACTATTGTCTGGTAAGGACTGCTGATGAATAACTTGAACATCTAGTGAGTTTTGTGATGTATTCAACTTTAGTGTTTCAGACTCTCGAATTCCAGAAGCAAGTGAATTCACATTTTTCTACACATAAAACAGAACTGATAAAATAAAAAGGGAGAGTTTGCTAAAGAAGATAGATGGGGTACTAAATACCAGTAACCTCTCTCGTTTCACATGCATGAGCTGCAACTTTGCTTGCTCATGCACAAATTTACACAGTATCAGTTTCGTTTCTGCGGCTCTGTAATTCCATATAAAGAACATTAGATTTTAGCACATAAGATAAATCAATTTAAAAATGAATATAATATAAATTATCTTTGATCTTGAATATTAATGCGGGGAACTACATTGGTATGCATAAATGAAAGAATGGTCTACACATAAATTACTTTTTATCTTGAGACCGGATTTCATTAGAAAGAAGCTCATATGTTTTCAATCTCTGAAGCTGCCCCAGAACATCAATCATACGATCAATCTGCAAAGACAGCAACCAGCATAAAATATTAAACAGAAGTCAACCACATAGAAATGGTTCCACTTTCTATGGGCAATTCATGGTTTTGATTCCTTCAACTTTAGAGTTGAAAAAAAAAAATGAAAAGCCAGAAAGTTTTTAGATATTTTACTAGCTAATAGTTAGGGCAAAAGAAATAAGGGATAAAAGAATATACTGCATGCAAATTCATCTTATCAACTGAATGTGAAAGAAGATTTGTTTCCTTAAAGAATCTTGTGTGAATCTGCAAAATAGAATGTCAGATAAACGCCGATATAAAACCAAAAAACTATTGTTAGTAAGAGTGGAGTTTTCCATTCAGAGAAAGCTATTCAATAACACAAAATAACAGTTGACAACCAGACCTCAGTCAAATGTTCCAGATTAGGACCAGTACTTAGCATTCCATTATCACTTGGGAGTTCAAGACCAGAATCTGAACTCTTTTGTATTTTAGCAATTTTGTCTGTAGTCACATGTTCAGCTTTTCTTTTTCGCTCAGCTGAGCTTACTTCAGACAGTACATTTTCTTCATGAAAAGTATCATTGTTTTCACTGTACAACACACTGTAAGGCTCTTTATTTGAGGGGCTTCTACCAAACTGGTCTGCCAAATTCTGAAGAATGTAACCCAATGGTCAGATTATCTTTAGTAAATACACTAAGCTGGAAAACAAAGGGGGGAAATAGTCTTGACCTTATGACGTGATTTTTCATTTATCCCGCCATTTACTGCAAGAAAAGCTTTCATTCGTCCAATGGAAATGTCACTTCCTCTTAGAACTGGTTGAAGCTTTTCATGTTCTATATTGTTTGATAAATTTGCTAAGTTCCCCCTTGTTTCTGAGTTATTGTGGACATCAAAAAGAGAATCTCCCTTGTCCTGCACCATTTCTTCTATATTGGAACCTGCAACATTTACTGGAGTTGAATTGCCTCTCCCCTTACCCATCCCATCAGATGCAGTAGCTAACGCTCCAACATGGCCCGTCGCAGATTCTAATGACTCGCTGTGCTGAATAGGTTGCTCTTCATCTCTAATAGGATTGACTCCTAATTTTGCTGGTGTTGTCTTCTTTAACTTCTTTGAGGAAGTATTAAAAGTTTGTGGGGAAACAATCTTATTTTCATCATCTTTATAACCTGGAGATCTTACAAACGTTTGATGCATCTGTTCTCCCAATCTTGTGTTTTCAGATGGTAAAACCAGTTGTGATGCAACTTCAGCATAACTTTCCTTAGGCTCAAGATTTTTCGGTGTTTCAGTCTTAGTGCCATCCATGTTTGAAGATGCCCCTTCTTTATCCAACAAATTACCCAAGGGAGTCATCTTGGAGATACCAGCTAAAGATCTAGGATTTGAATCTTCAAGTTTAGCACTCAAAGCAGCACAAAAAGGAGAAGCTTCTAGAATTCCTAGTTTTGAAATGCTTTTTTGTAAAGATAAGTCACTAGCTCTTTGAACAAAACTTGCTGGATTGTTGGAAGGAGTCACAGTTCCTGGAGATTTAAATAGGCCAGCACCATTTAAAAGCATGTGACTTGGCCTATCGGTTAAATGGGTTATTGACCCTACCAAAGGAGATTCATTTTCCTTTTCCACTACATCATTTGAACGATGAACCATATTCATATGATTTGAAGGAGTCCCTTGACTAGTAGCCAAGAATTCCAAGCGTGAGTTGGTTCCAAATGCATCTTTCACAGGTTCATTTGTTGTAACAGCAAGTGTGCCCTATAAATCAAAAGTACATTAATGAAAAATGAACTGCACCTTACAGTTTTCCCATATATGCATTCCAAGGGATGGTAATATATACATATTAAGTTACTCATATATTAAATTATCAAAAAGATGTACATGTGAATCCATAAATTATACAATAAATGGTTTAACACAACAAGCCTAGACAAAACCACAAGCAAGCCCTTGCATAAATGACAAAAAAAAAAATAGCCCATTATCATGCGAATTATTAAACTGGTATGGAATGAGAAACACACTAAAAAACCGCTGACCAAGTTAATGTCATCCAAACTGTAATTCAGTCCACAAAGGTCAAGCTATGGCTATTTTAGATCTATTTGTATAAATATAGGGTATATAACATATCACGAAAAGTGTAAAAAAAAAGTATTGGATCATCATCATCATCATCATCGTACTCAGTTAATCCCACCAATAGCAAATGCTAAGGTAGGGTCTGAGGAGGGTAAGATGTAGACAGCCTTACCTCTATCTCATGGGAAATTGGGAATAGAGAGGCTGCTTCCAGTGAGACCCCCGGCTCAATGGTGGTTTTGTATCAAGCCTTAGACACAAGGCACATAACACTTAGCAACTGGGACAAACCTGATTGGTGCCCCGATTGGTGCATGTACCCCTTTGTCCTTTGGCTATCAACGTCACCACCTGATGCATGATTAACCGTCCGTCATTTTTAACGTTATTTTCACGAAATTAGTAAGATAACGTTAAAATTAGTGCAACTTTACTTTTGCCCCCCGAGGGCCACACATATACATTATATGCGCACAGCCGTAAGCAGGGCTTAAAAAAAAAAAAAAAAAAAAAAAAAAAAAAAAAAGTATTGGATATATGTGGTAAATTGGGCAGGTCAGGCAGATCGGGTAACGACCAAAATGGGTTACTATTTTTGTACATAATACGTGTGGCAAATACAATTGCCAAAATTACATAATACAAAAACTTAGTTTGTTTCGTAAAATGACTTATGGGGTTTTATGCATTTTGAACAACTATGGGGAACTTTCGTTTCGTTCGATCCATTTGACATGTTTCATTTAGGGTACCTCTTTTATTTTCCCTGTTTGAACCGTTAATAAAATTTAAAAAATAGCCCAACTTGACTCATATGTAATTGAACGGGTCAAATTCGTAACCTCTAGTTAAACTTTGGTGGATGGAGGCTGGACAGAGAAAATTAAGTTAAAATAACAAATTACTGTGATATGCAAGAATTGTCTCACTGCAAAAAGCAAGAACTGACAAGGTAACATTCAAAAAGAAACAAATTAGAACACAGAAAACGGCAAAAACAACTTATTTTAGTTATGGGTGCTTACCCTAATAGTTTGCTTGGGAGACAGAAGTTTAGAAGCCTGGGTATCAAATGTATGAGACAAAACACTAAACGCAGTCTGCTTATTAGGTAGAAGCTTAGATCCATCATCTGCAACTCCCATCTCATTTTGTTTAACAGAAACAACTTCTTTGTGCCCCCCATCACTCGTAATGCCTTTAATGTTATTATCTTGACCATAACTAAAATCCATAAGGTCAGGCCCATTTCCATTTTGTTTTCCAGCTTTTGTGGGTGACTTTAGCACAGAAATATGGGAAACCGAGTGCAAATTAGTGTGGTCTTCTGCCAATAGTGGATCCATTGCAGGCGATAATTTCCCGTAGTCATACTTATCATGATATTCCCCAACAAGACTCATGTCATTTGACTGAGAACCCGAGCTCAGTTTAGAGGTAGAAACATCAGGTTGAGTACTTGGCTTATTTACGAGTGTCAGTTGCATGGTGTTTCTTGTACCAGAAGGAATAGAACTTGAAGTAGGGGTTTTCTCCTCGAAAGAAAGGGGAACCCTAGTGGAACTTCTCAAATCTTCTGAGTCTGATCTAGCAAAGCTATGGAAATGCATTGAAAATGCTGTTGAATCCATGGTTTGATCATGATTATCATCTGGGCTGGCAGAGTCTAAGAAGTCTCGTCGAATAAAACTTGTCGATACAGGACCAAAAAAGTTATCTTCTGCTAGCAGTAATTTGTTTGGAAAAAAACAGTCAGCAGCAGTTAAATATGTTTGTATCATTTATCATAAGCAATAAAAAAACATGTTTCTTAGTGATTTCAGAGTGAATTGCACATGATTCAGCGTGGAAGTTACTGGGAAGGGACAATGACATAGCAAGATGAGTGTTCATTTAAACTCAATTTATGATGTTATGTTTCGGCAGACTTGTTGAGTACCAGAGTATTTTTTTTTTCTTTTGAGATAATAATCCAACTGTTCGTTATGGAAAACCTGCAGATCCAAGGGTGAGAGGGTGACAATATCAAAACCATCACCCATGGTGTAGTAATCAGCCAAACGCACAAACCAGTCAATTTGCTGCCTCCATAAACTGTTCTATAACTAGAATGCGAGCCAACATTTCATGCATCTTATAAGTCTACTTAGCTATCTTGTGCATAACACTACAAATTATCAAAATTCAGAGGAGAATGCATAAACCTATGTAGTTAGGATTTAGTTAGCAACAACTCTTAGATCCTAAACAAATGATATCCATAAACACAACTTCCAAAAGGTACATGTCAGGTGCTCCATAGAAGGATACATGATGCCAAGCAGACGAGTAAAATCAGACATCTCTACAAAATTCATAATGTTTATAGACGCAGAATACTGAGAAAGTTCAGTAAACTTTAGTCCACTAGGTACCACAGGTATACCTCACTTCTTATGCTCTAGTTTGTCTAATTGCCTAAGCCTAACCTAAGAATCTTTGAGCTTAACAATGACAAACTTTCATTCCCAATTTTCGATTGTAGCTTTCAGTCTCCATGAGTTGGTTTTATTTAAGTGTGTGGCGAGCTCATGCGACTTGATCCAAAAAGCCGAAGCGCGAGTATCACGTGTTGAAGCGTTCATCATCGAAAAATACTCAAAAAACTATTTATAGATAACATTTTAACTTGTTAATTTTTAAACACCAAATAACAAGATATTCTTATCATCTCTCTTAGTCATATTTGCTAAATAAATGGTCAGATTTGTTCACACCACATCATGTGATGCCCGCATTATTCGTTCCTGATGCACGTATTTTAAAACCAAGCTCCTTGATAGCCCAATTTATTACTAACAACGAATGCTCTTAGTTAACAGGTTTAAAAGAGACCTCAATCCCTCATAATCAAAATTCAAGTAGTTCTACTTTGTGGAAACATCCAATATAACCACTTTCACATTTTTTTCCAGTACTTATAACCATGTGTGACCCCAACCCGGTTGTTATGTTCCCTTTAATTATCTATAGCAGAGAATTAGAATTACAAAGAGCATAGAATTTCCGAGCAAATAGCCGGCTATATATGCAATCAATCATCGTTGAGCACGGTGTCGTAAGAATCGCCAGGCACTAGTCTGCCAATGAGGTACCGACTAGCGGTTAGTCAAGATTAATCGGATTGGGCTTTTATATATAATTTTCAGTTTTATATGTGTACACACATTTTTATATCTAAATAAGTAAATATTTTGTGTAAACATATGTTACATATTTTAACACATTCTTGATCCATATTTTATAGTAGATAGGATTTATTTCCGGAATTTACAGGCTTTGTCCAATATGTGCCCGGAATCACTAGACTGCCACCAATTTTTGGCCGATTAGAACAAATCGGGATTAATCGGTGATTAACGTTAGTCGGTAAGTTACTGAGTAATTTTTCATTATCCATTAATCCATAGTCGGCCGGCCAAAAATCGACGATTCCAGCTAGATTTCGGTGAAAATCTGTACTTCAGGCCAAACACTGGCCAAAACCCGTAAATTCCGGCAAGCTTCCGGCCAAACCATGTAGAGTCTTGCGATTAATCATGTATACTTAAAAAATGGGTCGAGGAGGGGTTAAAACCTATCTATTTAAAATATTTACCTATAAAAATGTGTGTATATATATTAAAAAAAATTACATATAAAATCCGATCTGTTTAATCGCTAGTCCCCACACCACCCCACCCCACCGGCCGACCAGTGCCTAGCGACATCATACCAGACTTGACAACTGTTGACTGCCTAGCGATTAATCAGATTGTAGGCGTGATATTTACAACCATGGCGGAGTATATAGCCTAATTGTGAGGAACAAAGTTTTGAGCAATTTTATTTGTTTAAAAATTCAAAAGAGCTTATATTTAAATTCAAAAGGGCAGAGCATAGTTAATTCTATTGTGATAGGGAGTTGAAACCCTAGCTGAAGGATTTAGCAGAATTAAGATATTGAGAATAAGTTAGTTACCATCATTTGAGGTAGCAGAAGCAGTGCTGCCACCAGAAGAGGGCGATCCGACGACTCGAATAAACGGAAACTTGGGTCCAGAACCATCATCATCCATATCATCATCTTCTTCATTGTCACTATCTCGTTCAGAGGGTGGAGTAGGAGGCTCAGGGTCAGGAGGAGTTTCCAAGTCTTCGTCACGGTTAAAAAAGTGGACTGATGTGTTCTCTGCAAAGCTCACCCGTCGAGACCGTTTTTTATGGAACGCTGTCGTTTCCTCCTCGGTTTTCGTGTTCGATTGGTCTTCGTGTGGTGCTGGTGACGTCATTTGTGGTGGTGGTGAAGCTAGGGTTTTACGTCGGAGCGTTTTGGGGAAGAACTGATTTGTTTTGTTTTGTGCGGGAAATATTGTTTTAAAATGTTGGAAGTGTTTTTGAAGCTTTTATAGATCTGATGATAAAAGATTTTTTTTAACAGCTAATAAACATTTCTGCTCGACTATTCATGGAAGTCCCTACATTGTGGACAGACCCTCACGACCAACCCAATGGAGGGCCCATACAAACTTCGGGCGGCTGGCGTAGTCAGACCCGCCCATGCAGTTCCAGAAACCGGGGAAAACCCAACCTCTCACCCGCCCGTAGGCACGACGGTGAAGGATTGGTAAAACCCGGGCGAGATCAGGACTCGAACTCATGACCATAGTCCAGGAGTCATCCATCATTTCTCATTATGTCCTTCGTGGGAATCGAACTCGGGACCTCCAAGATGGATCCCTGGTCCATTCACCAACTGAGCTACCCGTGAAAGTCATCTGATGATAAAAGATGAGTTTTATTTTATCCATCCATGGCCACTAATTTAATGTTAGTATTCATTTTTTTATGTTTGAACTTTGAACCCTAACTTAATTGCATATGGTTAGTCTTGATAACTTTTCTCGATTTCATTTCTCTAGTTCACATTGGCTATAATAGTGACAATTGATATTGTTTTAAGGATAGAAGATGTGAATCAGTAGTAGTCGGTTGCTGTTGCTGTTGATGGATGGTTTGAGTGGTGTCGATGGTGGTTTATGGTGACGGTCAATAGAGGGTTAAGAAGAAGGGGTAGATGATGGTAGAGATGCAGTGCTGTTCATGGAAGTTTAGTGGCGGTCAAGGCTCGGGAGGTACAGCGTCAACGACAACCATTATTATTGTTTACTTATATATCAATATTATTGTGTACGACACGTATGGGACTCGACTTATGAAACTAAACCAACTTTGAAAATATATAAGCTATATGAACTAACACTGTGAACCAATATTTATATATATATGGATAGCATAGTAATGATGATAATGATAGGTGTTATTGTCACACCCCGCCAAGGCGGAAACACGGGGATGCGACCATCGAAAGGTTTTCAAGCACAAGGTTCAAGCAACACACATATTTATTAAAAATAGTACCACTATAAGATGGATATTGTCAAACGATATAACTAAACCACAATAAGATAGTTTGGAAAATAACTTAATGCCTGAAATTCATGATATTAAACCGAAACATTCATGGTGCTGACAAGACCCACTCCAATGTGATACCACCCAGTGCGTGCTCAAACCTCTCCCTCAAATCTCCTCTGCTCCTCGTCAATTACCTGAAAAACATGCATTTGAAATTTGGTCAACAATAATGTCGGTGAGTTCACAGGTTTGAGAATAGCAAGTAAAAATACTCGTATAATTCGTGTATGACCAATCATAAGCCGGTTAAGCAAATGACAACTGTGCAAACCATGAGTCCCATAACCAAACCTCCTGACTGTTGTGCCTCGCGTATTGTACACTAAAGACAATATATGTATAGTAGAATACTAACGCTCTTTTGCATGTATCCGGTTAGAGCGACTAACCAAGAGTGGGTGTGTCAACCCAATAGATCTACTAAAGTGTTCCATGGCCTTTGATAGCTAATGGTTACAGTAAAACGTAGTACGAGGACTAATGAGCTCATGAACCAAATGTCTTATGTTCCACATGGCAGTCATGATAGAATTATCACACAATGGTAAATTGTACTAGAATTGTAGCATGTTTATCCCTCAAAAATGTAAAAGCAGTAAAATGGGGGCGTGAAACTCACCTGATAATGTCTCGTGTGGTTTAGCGAAGCTGTATATGTGAGATAGCTACCGTCCCGACAATGATTGTCCTGTGATTATTAAGAGAACGGTAAATTGTTGGTTCTTGTTGTTTATCATACAAGTTGTTCACCCGATATTTGTGGACTTTTGATTTTTAATGCATGAGAGCCATGTTTTTGTGTGTGTGACACTCATTGGTTCCTTGTACATGTAATTTCCGGAACTTTGACGTTTTGTTGAAATAAGATATCCATTGTAAACAAAATGGACCCCACATGTCGTCATGGGCTAAAATTGGCACCAATTATCATGTGCGGTCAGTTTTTAGAATAAAACATAATTTAACATATGTTTATAACCCTTTTAAAACCTAATATAGAGTTAACACATGTTTCGGCCTATGTTAGCATATGTTAAGTGGACCTAGCCGAAACAATGTATCATCTAGGCTTCAATTTCGATGGTTATATGGACCAGTAAGGCTCGATCTTGACATGTTAAGATACCATCGAAGGGTTACCAATGATTCTAGTAGTTTTGGTGATAACACCGATTATAAAAACCTACCATTATAAACCTTAACTTTTGAATATAAACCAAGTGTGTGTTTGTTTGTAAAAATCGATTATTAGTTGATCATTTGTTGTTCCCATGATCGTGAAATATTACTCAAGTGATTGTTGTGTTGTTATGGCCGATTCATAATGTGGAAGTGTGATAACTTGACAAAGTGCCTACTAATTATAAAAACAAACAAATGTTTTCAAAGACCTTTGTATGTGTGATCGGTTCATGGTGTTTAAAGGGTTGATAGTTGGGTTAATCATGTTAGCTGATTAAAACAAGATTAAAAAGGGTCTAGGTCGGGTTTACAAGGGGGATGAGAGGTTTAAAGCTTCGAAGGAATAGGATGGTCGGATAACATACCTAGTTGAATCAAAGTGGAGTCAGTTCTCTTGATGCTTCTCTTGCTCGTACCTTGGTGCCTTCGGTTGTGGTTTGATGATGGCCGATGGATATCAAGAGATAAAGGAAAGTGATGGTGTGAATTGTTGAAGCTTCTTGAGTCTCCTTATATAGTGGATTAGATGGCAAGTCCCACACCTCCTTTCTTGTGTTCATTGCTTAGTACACCATACCATTTTAGTGAATTAGATTGACCAAGTGTGTTGTTGTTGACTTGATGACCTTGGCCGATCCTCAAATCACCAAGATCCTCCATTCTTGGCGTAGTATCATGTGTAAGACTTGTGTTAGAAGTTTGGAATGTTTGTGGAAGTGTGCAAGTATCTTGGTTGTCTTCTAATTGTCATAGATTTCTTGATGCAAGGAATTGATAGCGACTTGTGGGTGGTTGTATGTTTCGGCCGTGAGGTGTCAAGAAAGAAACAAGATAGAATCTAGAGAGAGTACAAAATATCATGGTTGTTTCTCATAGTGAGGTCATTATCATTGAGTCATCATGCTTCTTGTTATCTTGCCATTAGTCGATTATGTGTCTACCTAGTTTAGGAAACTCTATTTAGTCAATATTGATGTTGTAAGATAATAATCTTCCTTGATTCATGCATGTTTTGGATCATTCATTGACAAAGACCTATGAGAACTTGGTTTAAGGTTTCGGCCAAAGAGAACCAAAAAGGAAAGTTCCAAAAGTTGTAGGAAAAGGACTTGTCATGTGTGTGTATATATGTAGTCGATTGAGGGCATGTGTATATGTATAGAGATGTATATACGTGCGTGTATATATATATATATATGTACATAGTCAGGTGTTTAATTCCAAGATAAGTTCATGTGATTATCAAGTTATACAACCTCTTTCCTAACCATGGTGTGATGGAATCGGTTGTGGAGTCGAGTAGGTGTTTGTGACCGATTATACCCTAGTTATTTTAGACGTAGGAACATCTAATGAGGCGACCATGGGTCGTGTGTTGACTATGAATCGATGATGACATTAACTTGTATTTTGTGAATCATAAGTTATTCGGTTGTTAATATAGTCACATGTGTTAGAGGAATCTATCATATGTTAGGGTGTGATAACCTCATTGAATGCTCGTTTGGTGATTGTTCGGGTGTTGTATGCATAAACGGTTGATCTTTGTTGAGTTTTCTGAATAACTCATGCTTCACTAGACTGGGGGGGGATTGTGTGTGCAAAAGTCTAAATATGCACATAAAATGACAGTAATAAGTGAAATATGTATGGATGTTGACCTGGATCGTTAACTGTTGTCATAGTTATATGTCGAGAACTCGCACTAATTGGTTATAAAAATAATGACGACAAAGATATGAGAACACGACTAGGATGTATGACACCTTGGAACTTAAGACGAACTTTGCGGACACAAGACATATGGCACATTTGATAACCATGTGTATAATTAGGATCATTAATCACTTAATGGATAATATATATATATAAGCAATCGGAACATATACGATACTAATTATTGGAACACTTGGTCGTATAGTAAGACATACACACGATGGTTGGACAACTGGATCATAGGACAATTATTCGGACATGGTTGATTGTATATGATTGAACTTAGGAATATCAGCGAGACATGTAGGATATTCAACACTATGATTTATAGTAAACTACTCGAGATTGAAGAATAACTAATGACATAAACGGTTATGTATGACACGAATATAATAACTAAGATTAGAAATATTATTGATTGTAATGTGTATATAAAGATGGTGACATTTGGAGTATTACAACATGAGTATAATATACCGAGACATTGAATGATAAGTAATTCCTATGGATATAAAACACGAAGTGTAATGAAACCATTAGGATTAGGATGTAGGAAGGTCCTAGTCATCCACACGTGTAACCGCGATACTCGGTTACACGCGCAAATACTTGTAAACATGATAGGGCTTGGCATGTAACGGATAGACAGGATCGATGCATTGGCAAAATATATCACTGCGTGACTTGACAGGTGAGTTCCGTGTACTATTCCCCTTTTTGTGTTTTAAACTGTTTTGGGCTGAATATATGCTTGTGTGTCTAAAACTATTGTGATGTGACAAGATACTAGCTGCCGGATAACACTGACACTCATTAACTCATAGGTGAGCCACTTAATATATGGGTAGTACTACTTGGGGAAACCCCCACACACAGTGGATCCGGAAGCCCGGAAAACCCTCCACTAAGGTCCATGGGGCTGTTGTGACATGTATTTTGCCAGGATCTATAATGGTAGTAGATAGATCCATGTTAGGGTTGAGGTGTCGCTTGTACATCACCATGTGTTAAACTGTATGAACTTGGTAACATGCTTTTGAAATGATAAAAATTCAAAGGAGTTGAGCAAGGTAAATATAGTAAAGTGGTCATTCACTGATTCCAACTCAGTGAAGGTGACCAGAAGAGATCGTTCAAGCAAGGTCTATAAAAATTCAAAGGAGTTGAGCATACTGTCAACAAAAGACCTACTCACCATACAACATCTAGAGCCTGAACAAGGATCTCTCACAGAGCAACAACAAAATTCGCTTAGTATCAAGATGACTGCAGAAATCTGGAGAATACTGGAAGCGAGGAAAAATGAAGATTAATAAAGATTTGGATTTGGTTTTGGCTTCATCAATCCAGGGGGAGATAGTAGGGACAAAGAGGATTGAAGAAACCACTTTTGTTACCAAAGTTCATATCATATTTCTGCTAAGTATAGAACTGCTGAAGAGTAAAGAGACAAGTGCTGAAGAAGAAAAAGTAAAGTGCTGAAGAGTTATCTCATCAGAAGTTCTGAAGTCTAACCATACATTTCACTGAAGAACTACTGAAGACAAACTACTCATCAGTAGTTTGTCACTCATCAGTACTTTCACATCAGAAGGTTCTAACCGACTCAGCAACTTCAGTAGTTTAGTATTATATTGTTTTGTTAAAGTCTTTGAACAAGTTTCAATGCTACAACCTATTGTAAGCATTATCCTAAACATTATCTTAGCTTATTATAATGTTGTATTACTTACCACAACAGTTTGTACTCGTCTATAAATAGATGAGTTTATCTCACTATTTTAGACATGTGATTTACACTTGATTTTAAATTAAAATCCTTTAAAGCTTTTATAACTTATTATCCATTTCACATCTGAGAATCATTCAATACTTGCACTTACTGCTTTATACTTTGAATTGCTTTGATTCTCATTAACTCCTATAGTAAAGGGGGAGTAATAACTCCTGTAAAAGTGCTACTTTAACTTAGAACATTTATCATTCCGCTGTGCAAAAACTTTGATAAAACTGCAAGCACATAAGTGTTCTATAACTTAAATGCTTATAAGAGACCACTGATCCAACAGCTGGGCGGGCAAAGCGGACAATATCGTGGTACGGGTTAGCTTGGGCTGTTACAGTATTGGTGGACCCCGCAAAAATAGAAGCAGTGTCCAAATGGAGTCCACCCAAGAACCCATCAGAAATCCGAAGCTTTTTGGGGCTTGCGGGATACTATCGGAGATTCATTCAGGATTTCTCCAAGATCGCCGCCCCATTAACCAAGCTAACTCGTAAAGATGAAAAGTTCTCGTGGAAAGAAGAACAAGATCGAGCGTTTAATACGCTCAAAGAAAGACTGACCCATGCTCCGGTGCTTACCTTACCTGAAGGCACAGAAGACATGGTGGTCTATTCTAACGCATCTAGCCTTGGGTTGGGATGTGTATTAATGCAGCGAGGCAAAGTTATAGCTTATGCATCGAGACAGTTGAAAGTCCACGAGACCAAATACCCAACTCATGATCTAGAACTAGCGGCTGTGGTCTTTGCCTTAAAAATATGGAGGCATTACTTATATGGAGTAAAAGTCACAATCTTCACAGACCACAAAAGCCTAAAGTATTTCTTTGACCAGAAAGATCTAAACATGAGACAAAGACGATGGATGGAAACAATAAAGGATTACGATTGTGAAATCCATTATCATCCGGGGAAGGCCAATGTTGTGGCCGATGCCCTAAGTCGCAAGGAAGGCTATGCACATATACGAGTGCGATCTATGCAACTCGTAGTAACTTCGGGTCTTCTTGATCGAATCCGAGAAGCCCAAGTAGAAGCCTTAAAGCAAGAGAACTGGAAGAAAGAGAGAATCCAAGGGCAAATTAACGAGCTGGTGGATAATGCCGAAGGGTTAAAGACCCGATTCGACCGAATTTGGGTTCCAAACACATGTAGGGTTAAGGCCCTATTGCTTGAAGAAGCCCATAAATCACGATATTCAATTCACCCGGGGGCCACTAAAATGTATAAAGATTTAAAGCCTAACTATTGGTGGCCCGGGATGAAACATGATGTTGCAAAATACGTTGAGAAATGTTTGACTTGTATGCAAGTCAAGGCGGAACATCAAAAACCATACGGGAAACTTCAACCTTTGGAGATACCCGTGTGGAAATGGGAAAACGTCACGATGGATTTGTTAACCAAACTACCCAAAACGCCTCGGGGGTTTGATGCAATATGGGTGGTAGTGGATCGGTTAACAAAGACCGCACATTTTATTCCAATACGTGAAACTTATACATCCGAGAAGATGGCGGATATATTTCTAAATGAGATAATAGCTCGGCATGGGGTACCCATGACAATCATTTCTGATCGAGACCCACGGTTTACTTCGCGCTATTGGCGCGACTTTCAAACACAATTGGGTGCCAAAGTGTTGCTTAGCACCGCATTCCATCCGCAAACCGATGGACAAAGCGAAAGAACGATCCAAACACTTGAAGACATGCACCGGGCATGCATTATCGACTTCGGGGGTAGTTAGGACACGTATCTATCATTGGTAGAGTTTTCATATAACAACAGCTACCACGCTAGCATAGGTATGCCTCCGTTCGAAGCCCTCTATGGGCGAACATGCCGAACCCCGGTATGTTGGGGGGAGGTGGGTCCTCGCGAGCTTGCTCACAAAGATGTGGTCAAGGCCACGAATGAAAAGATAGATATGATCCGCGCACACCTAAAAGCCGCTCAAGATCGTCAGAAATCTTATGCGGATAATAGGTGTAGGCCGATTGAATTTCAACCGGGAGAATTTGTAATGTTAAAAGTTTCCCCGTCGAAGGGAGTAATCCGGTTTAGAAAAAGGGGGAAGTTGGGTCCAAGGTTTATTAGGCCATTTAAAATTCTTGAACGAGTGGGACAAGTCGCCTACCGTTTGGAATTACCCGAAGAGTTAAACCGTATTCATAATACCTTCCATGTTTCATACCTTCGAAAGTGCTTGACGGATGAAGCAGCATATATACCCATGGAAGAAATCGAAATCGATGAGAAGTTAAACTATGTGGCTCGACCCATAGAGATTCTAGACCGAAAGGTGAAGCATCTCAGAAATCGAAGCATTGACCAAGTAAAGATCAAATGGGATCATAGAAAAGGAGCGGACACCACTTGGGAGTCCGAGGAAGAGATGAAACGGTTCTATCCGCACCTATTCGGTATGTTTCTAGTTTCGCAGACGAAACCCTCTTAAGGGGGGTGGAGTTGTAACGCCCAAAATCTATTATTTATCATTAATACCATTTAAGCAAATAAGAGGAAATTACTAACCGAGCATGACAAAGAAATATAGTAATTTCCATCTTGGCCTAAATACTCACACAATACTAATTTGATTAGTGTTATAACATTAAAAAATATATATATATTTGCTAAACTAAAGGGGCCAATCTTGACAACTCCTCAAAATAATATTATTATTAGTAAAATGGAAATTGGTGGGATGATCATCTCATTCCAGAGAAATCAATCCCCACCTCCAACACACATAAAACATACACACTTAACAACAACTCTTGAATCAAGCCTAGATCAAGCTCAAATCAAAGGGGTTTTTGGTGCAAATGCTATAAATCGAATCTCCAAGGTCTAACAAACATCTAGGTAACACTTAATTGGCTTGATTAGTTAAATTTGTTCATGTATGGTAAAGTGATAGTTATGGATTGCCACAAAAACGTGAATTTAAGAGTCAATAGAGGCTACTATAGTATTAGAGGGTCTCAATACATGTAAAATTGTGTGTGATTAGCAAAATACTTGCATGATGGTGGATTCTTAAGAATCCATGTTGTTGAAGTAGTGGCTTTTGTGGTAAGAATTGCCATACAATCTAGAAAATATCACATATGCCATGTTTTGAATGAAACCCATGAATTGAATGTTTAAGTTATGCTATGGTTATTGAAATTTAAGTTAAACTTGATCAATGAGGTCCTTTAGCTATAAAAAAATAATTTTATTTAAAGACGCCTACCAAGTGTTTGATGAAACGCCTCAATGAAACTCGATTTCATTTGGACCCATATTCTTGGGTGAAACTTGTATAAGTATGTGTTATTTCTCTTATGAGCAAGTATCTAAGAGTATATGTGAAATATCAAATTCTAGGTGCAAAGTTTGAGTCCACGGGAAGCCACTCGGGTAAGGATTTGAAGCAAAAAGGGGTCGACTAAGGTAAGTCATACCTATGACTTTGTAAGATAAATACATATATGCATAAGTTGGGAGTGTATTTATGGGTATATCATTTAGTTAAAAATAGAAATTGTGATTTCCAAGGGATAGAAAACAACAGATAAAATCCATGTCGTAAGTCATATAGGCCGTGATTTCCAAGGGATAGAAAACAACAGATAAAAACCATGTCGTAAGTCATAGAGGCCTAGCGTACAAGACCGAGAGAAATGGCACATGTGGCCATGGACACGAGACACCGCAATCACGACATAAATGACTTGGGCATAAATTTCCCTAGTCAAGTTGAGACTTGACAAGTGGGCAAAAACCACAACTAGAACTTGGAAATCATAAAATCTTATGATTTTGTCATGTATAAAACTTAACCGGTCAGCTTAAAGATGGATCGATAATTCATGGTTTTTGGGTTAGAAACTGAACAAGTAATCCATACATATCTTTAATCATGTAAGAGGTACGTATTATGACCCATTAACAAGTCCCAAGAATCTCCGTAAATGGCCTTGAAGCTGCACTAAAAGTGTAGCTTGGTGCAGGAAAAAGGGTAGTTTCTAACAGCAGGTTTACCTGCCTGGGTAAAACACTCACCCGCCCGGGTAAAGGTTCTGATCAAAAAGGGTAGTTTCTAACAGCAGGTTTACCCGCCCGGGTAAAACACTTACCCGCCCGGGTAAAGGTTATGTAAAAAAAACTTCATTTTATTATTCTTTCAATACTATACATTCATACTAACGAATAACGGGTTACTTAATCGTGTTTAACCCCAGGTACTTAACTACGCTAAATGGATGGTGATCAAGGCTTGATAGAAGAACCGAACGCGCCCGACTTGTCCGCTTCCACAACGTTTAAATTAACCTTTTAAAACTTGGTTTTTGGAAAATGTTTCGTAGTCATGTTTAAGTACTAATGCTACTCTACACATCTTTTGGAACCTGATGTGTAATGATGAAATGTTTTGAATTAGAACTTCCAAACCAAGTAATTTCTCGCTCAATTACTCGTATTAATGGGGTGGGTCTTACATGCTTGCTTGTGTGGATTAGAGATTGTTATGTTAGAAAATTCGAGCTATAAGCATTGCGGATTAGAGCTTCTAGAGTTATGTATGTGTAGAGATCGAAATGACTATTGGACCACATCTCATCAGCTGCTTCGACGACCGCTGCAATTCGTCCCTGCATAGTTATTAGTCTATTTAACTAAGTTATGTATTTATATTTTCGGATTAGAATTTGTACAAACAATAAATATTAGTCATCGTTGCTTCCGTTGTGCAAGTTTGTTATCAATCTGTTATTTCGTCCAGCCCCTCCTGGTCAGGTTGTGACAACACACCACCCAAATCTGATCCCAAATGTTTCAAATGGTAAATATGATATAAAATGTGGTTTAGGTTGATGATAAGGCTGATTTGGGCGAAGGACACATTACTTTGCGAAACGGGGCCTTCGGTTCGACAATTTTGTGAATTTTCAAAATTTAAGTAATGGTTCATCATGTGAGTCACCAAATCAGGTCCTAGACCATTAATATAGCATATGAACCTGTTACAAATGATACTTTAAAGCTTAGGGATGAATTGATTAATTACACCTTTCTAGGAATTCAATGTTACCCGGTTGACCCGTTAGGAACCATAAAAAAGTCTTATAGGCATAGCTTGTGATATAAATTGTTACTTGGCAGGTGCTTTGTGGCAACCGGAAAATTTTTCTTCTCTTTCGTCTCTTCCTTTTGGCCTTGGGCAATTTTCGGGACAAAAATTCTTTCAACAGGGGGATGATGTGACACCCGGCAAACTCAGGTTAGTAATGTTGACTAAACTAGTAAGTCTACCTTAGCGAGTCATACTTATTACATACTTAACTAGATCAGTCGAGTCGTTACGATGATTCTAGGGAATCATCGGGAGTCGTTACGATGATCCGCGGGATCATCGGGAGTCGGTCCATAACCATGTGTACAAGGATTGGTGATTCGTGGAATCACCGGGTTTAACGCACACACGCAAGTCTCGAGTCCCGGGAATTGGTGAACGGATGTAAATGTGTTAGTTATCATGCATTATGTGTTTATAATCATTACGTGACTTGTCGGTATGTTAATACGTGTTTATATGTGTTAAAATAGTGTTTAACGCGCCAAAAAGTCAATCTAGGATACTGTAGGCGATTAGGACCCAGATGGGTGCCTAATCGCCTATGCTATAGGCGATTGGGAGGGTTAGGGGGCGATTGGAGCCCCTAATCGCCAATAGACAGGCGATTTGGACTCCTAATCGCCTGCTAACTGCTGCTAATCGCCTGCACTGCTCTGCACGAGTCAAAACACCTATAAATACAACCCTTAACTCCCCAAACACCCTTAGTGCAACCCTAACTGATCCTAAGCCACCCACACACCCTAGAACACCTCTGGAACTTGTTTTGCTACAAAAATCACCATTTCCAAGCTTACACACCTTTCTTTGATAAAATCCAAGGTGTGTTCTTCATCTCTAACCTTTGTAAAGTTGTTGTTTTGGTTCCCCAAAAGTCCAGACCTTGTTTTGCTAAGTTTGTGTCTTTAAAACCCTTTGAAAAGAGTTCTAAAACAAGTCTACACCATAATACTTGCTATATGTAAAGTTTGCATGCATATGTTGATCTTCTTGGTGATTATAACATGAATGTTTCAAAGAAATGGTTGTACTTCTGTTATGTAGGGGTTATTAGGATGATTATCTAAGAGTTTGAGCTATTGTTGTTGTGTTTTGATGAAAATGTGTATTTTGACCCATTTGGATGATTCTTGAAGATCTAGGATGTTATGGTATGATTAATGATTGAATGTTGTTAGGATTTACACTAGGGAGGTGTTATAACAGAGAAATGTTGATTTGCAAGCTTGAAAGTGATGAAATCTGATTTGTTGCTATTTAAGGAAAGATAAGCTTGGTTAATGAAACATGGTACTTTGCCATTTTTGGAAATAATTGCACAAAGAGTGTTAGAACAGTGATTAATTGGGGGTTTTTGCTTGGAATGGGTTGGTAAATGGTTTAGGTTTGATATTGGGTGTTTTTGCATGTTTCAGATCTGATTTGGGGGGTTAAACGCGCGAAATACGTCGCGCAGCTGCAGCAGGCGATTAGGAATCCTAATCGCCTGATGCAGGGGGCGATTAGGAACTTTAAGGGGTGATTAGGCCCCTAATCGCCTGATAAGGTAGGCGATTACCACCCCCAATCGCCTGTTGACCAACCCTAATCACCAGTTGACTTTTCCTAATTGCATGTTAAATTCCTAATCGCGTGTACTGCTGCTGTAAGCGTATTTTGGTATCCTGAAGCATGATTTGACACCTAGGAACATGATAGGAACCCCGTGACATGCCGTATGACTTGGTAACACGTGTTCGGACTCTATTGTGCTTTACTTGTGCGTTAAGTTAGACTAGGTGAACTCTTGCGCGTACTAAGTGTTTAACTATACATGTTGCATGATACTTTGCATTTAGCTAACACATGGAATGTCGGGTCACCAATGGGATGTCGAGTCTTGTCTGGCACGGTCGGTTTAACAGTCAAAGGTGTTTTTCAAACGTCTATGGTTATGGTCTGGACATTCGGGGACTAGCTAACCTGCGGGTTATTAGTCCGGATACTTATACACGTCTTATGATAGGTCGCCGCTATTTGGGGCTATCATAGCATAACTACTTAACTATTTTCAAGTAACGCAAACTAAGGTGAGTGTCACAGCCCTGCTTTTACTGTTTTGTCTTCAGGGGGAGAAACATGCTACTACTTCTTTATTAAAGATCATGTTATACTATGGTTACTTTATGTTACTATACGGCTTTTTCGGAAAGTCCCAGGGGGAAACCATGAATGTGCGGGAATGCACAACGGGGGGAAATGTGGATAGATCTATTGGGCCTCACAAGCCCCACTCAACGGCAGGGCCGGGCGGGTGCATATTGTCCTTAACATTCGGGTTACCGAGGCATCGGTAGCCCAGTCAGTCTGGGCTGGTTTCATCTTCTTGTACGTGTTTAGTAATGGTTCCCAACCGTGGTAGTAAAAACACTTAACGTCTAGCTAACGTTCTCATAACCAAGTAGTAACGGATATGATCTTTGGAACTTATAAAACTCATTTATGAAAGAAAACCTGTGAACTCACCAGCATTATATGTTGACATTTTTGGCATGTTTTCTCAGGTCGCTAAGGTAGCAGTTAATGGACTAGGCGCACGGAGTCTCGCACAGCGTCTAGGATTTTGAAACGTATTAAACAATGTTTTGTAAACTTTAATATGTCTTTTGGTTGTAAACAAGAAATGCTTCCGCTGCTGGTTTACTACTCAAAGCATGATATTTTGGTTTAATATATCTATGAATGCATGTTTGTTGAATGTTTGTTGTGATCGTTGACTGAGATCCTGGTGTGTCACGCGCCTCGCGGTAAAACCCCGCACGTGGAAATTGAGGGTGTGACATGCTTGATTGTGTGTGTAGCCTCCCGATATCAATTTGCTTGTTGGGTGTTTGTTCTCGCATTCAGGTGAATTCATGATGCCCTTTTTATTGTTTTAAATATTTTGGGCCAATATGCATGTCTTGAACGCGTATTTAGAACCTTGCTTCTTATCTCTGGATTTGCCTTGATTGTTTACTTGTTTAGGTTAAATGTGTTACTATATATGTGTATATATATATATATATATATATATATAATCTGTGTATGATAGTTACCTGGTATTATAAATTGAGATATGATAGTTATATAGTATGACTGCTCTGATTTATAATAATGGTTGAGTCTTAGTAGGCGATATGCGCTTATGTAGACTTGTTGTAGTTTTGTGACAAATAGGCGGAATGAGCTTATTGTAGATTTAAAATAAAGTTTTGTGTTAAGTAGGCGGATTGCGCTTATTCTATACTTTACATCTGCTTAGGGAACATATAGGCGGATTGCGGTTATTGTAACTCCAAGGTTAAAGTATTTTGTTAACTTTTATTTTGACAATTTACTTATATTTAAGAACTTCATAAACTTGAATTCACTCAGCTCGTCTGACTTTGCGTACATATTAGCTTGATTTCAGGTTTTTGAAGAATAAAAGGGATGCCTTGGCATGTTGCAAGACTACTCAGATGCGGTTAACATTTCGATTAAGAAGAGCCTACTTTATTTGCTTGAAAACTTTTTTTCTAAAGTTATTGTTTTGTTTTACAAAAATACTTTGACCCGTTATGAGAATTTCATGTTTGAATAACTTAAACTATTTACTTTCCGTTGCGTGTTTTTCTGATAATAAAATAAAACTTCTTGAGTATTAATTATGGTTTTAGTCTATGAATACCAACTGTTTGACACCCGGTTTTGAGGGTCTTAGACAATGTTAGTTGAGTTACAAGTTATTAGTTATAAAAAACTGTAATATTTATCAAACAATAAACATATATTGGAATTTACAATATTCATTTTCTTATATCTGATGTAGCTTAAAATATAGTTTCTTTAATTTTGAAAACATCCCAAGTCCAAACCCTGTCTTTAGCTTATTCAGAAACCCTTGTTTTATTATTTTTTTTATCATTTTTCATACACTCGTAATAAAATAGAAAACAGTTGAATATTAGGTTGACATTGGTGTTCTTGAGTAGGCGGTTCGTAGGGCTGTACACGAACCAAACGAACACGGATAAAGTCTTGTTCGTGTTTGTTTGTTAAAGAAATAACATGTTTACAACTGTTCATAAACACTTACCGAATAAGATTTTTTTGTCCGTGTTCGTTTGTTAAGGAAATAACGTATTCACGAACTGTTCATGAACAGTTACCAAATGAGATTTTTGTTCATGTTCGTTTATTAAGGAAATGAATGTTCATTTGTATTTATTTATTAAGTTTAGGTGTCGACAAAATCGAACACAAATGAACGTAGGCAAACACAAACAAGCACTAATGAACAAAACCGAGCACCAATTAACACATATCAAATTCCGAATAAAATCAACATTTTCCATCACAAACATTATCTGACCAAAGTATACTAATCCAATTACCCAATTATACTTGACATTATCTTGATCACATAATTTCTCATAAAAACACACAATTATCATATTAAACTTGAAATCCTCGTTTAATCCATCCAAAATAATAGTTAATCAAAACAGGTAAAGAAATATTAATATGTAATACACTAACATATATTAAATAATCTACCACTAGAAAATTTGAAGTACTTAAATTAAAATAAACAAGTTGAAAACCTTAATGAATTATCGAACACAAACGAACATGTTTCCAAACATAAATGGACAAACGCGACCTCTGTTCATGTTCGTTGGTTTAACGAAACGAACTTAATTTATTGTTTGTGTTCGTTCACTTATTAAACGAATGAACACAAACGAACTTCCCGCCGAACAATTCACAAGTTGTTCGTTGAACGTTCAATTTGTTTACAGTCCTAGGCGGTTGCATTAGTGGTACACGATAGTGTATACCGTGACCGCCAACCCGAATACCTAAATCAGGTGATGGAAAACATTCAAAATTTGACCGTTTGGGGGAGGTGGGAGGTTTTAAATAAAATAATAATAATAACAATAATAATAGTTAAATCCCCTATAAATACATATATCTCACTTGTTTTTTCACACAGTTACGACCATTTCTCCTATGTATAAGCATTTCTACTCGGTTTTTAATCCCCCGTAAACCTTTCTACTCAATTTTTATACTCTCTTTTTATTTTTATACAAATATCACCGACACGTTTCGGTGCACCAACTGTAAACGAGAACTGACTTCCATGTTCAAGCGTACTTGAACGGAAACATGACAAGTGACCTGTAGTCCCAAAATACTAGATCTTAAGTGTGCACAAGATTGTTATCAACTAGAAACACCTATTTGTTAGGTGTTTTAGTTGATTAATCAAGAAAACTAAAGAACTAGATGAAGATTATAGAAACCGACACACAAGAAACATAAAGACACGATTCCATTAATGATTTCTGCTGTGAACAACCATGGATTACACTAGATAAGTTCGCACTTTTAGATAAGTTCGCACCTTTACACTTGTGCTCTCAAAGATACATCAAAAACCCTGACCCTAGCTGCACAAATGAGGTTCTATTTATAGGAGAACCTGAGGACTGCGAACTTAACATTAAGTTCGCAGTCTCCGTGTGCTAAGTGCGCAGTCTAGGGTTTTCAGCATAAACTATGCTATAATTACATATCTAACCCTCCAATTCTAACACATAACAAAACATGGTTAAACCTGGTAACTGTGGTCTCATATTAACCCAACAATACCCCCCCTAGACCACAGCTACCAGTACTACACAATCAATCTATCTCGACATCACTCAACTCCCCCTCTTCTCTTGCTTGACGTGCCGGGAGTGCTTGAACTATGCTTTCTTCAATGATTGGTTCTTCAGTATGAGGTGCTTCAGCATGTGTTTCTTCAGTGGATGGCACTTCAGTGGGTGGCTCTTGAATGAATAACTCAGCTAGATCTACAGTTGCTTGATCTTGCTGAGTCTCTGGAGCTGTGCTAGGAGAGACTGGTGGGACTTGTGAAGGCTCAGATTCAGGATCAACTGTTGCTGGAGAAGCTTGTGTTTGAACCTCTGGAGTAACTTCAGCTTCTGATTTCTTTGCAGCAGCAGCAGCAGCAGCTAGCGCTCTGTCATCTTTAGCTTTGTCAGCTGCGTTGATTCTTGCCACTAAATCGATCAGTTCTTGCTTTCGCTTCAACGCTCTTTCCACAGCCCTTCTAAACAAGACAGCTTCCTCAAATAACACATTGCCAGCACCCACATTTATCTGATTAGCAAAAAGAGTAGTTAAATTAGATGGATTCAGAGCAAACACGTCCACTGGGTCAACTATTCTCAATGCCTCTGTATCATCTCTCAGTTTGATCACAGCTTCACCGGTTCTGCTGTCATAAAACCACTTTTTGAAATCTGCCAAAAGCACAGGAAGCTCTGGACGGATGGGAACCCTAGTGACGACCTCTGGAGGGTCTATCACGTAGGTTATCATTCCCCGTCCGGTGGCAGGATCAATTCTCTTCTTTGACATCCTTCGCCTCGGCTTCTGTGGCTTCGAGTTCTTGAAGTCACGGGCACACTCATCTTCAATAAACACAGACACCATGTCAGCAGTGGTATCCCCAGAATGGTTTAGAAAAGGTGTTCTGCACATCTCTCGAATGTCCCATCTTGGTAGGGTCTTCAGATTAGGTCGACCCTTGAAATACTGAATCACCCCTCCCCTTCGCTTCACAAAGAATAGACGTTTAAACCCATCATATCCCCAGCAGACAACTCTTTCTTGATGAGATGCACGAGTATGGTGAATGGTCTGGTGCAACGCAGGAATGGTGATTGGTCTTCTTGGAAACCAACTTGCTCTCTCAGGATCCAATACGTACCCATCATCCATCTCATACACTGTGTTTTCCGCCGCACCTATTTCTACAAACGTCTCTGGCATCTCGTCTTCACTGATCTCATCTACATCGCTTTCCTCCTCTTTTCTTTCTTTCTCTTTTTCCTCTTCCATAAATTTCCCGAAATCAAATGCTTCATCAAACGTCATTCTTGGAGCATCGGTACCCTGAGTCTTTAACTCCTGAAGCATATCAAACATCTTCATCTGTACCTCAGTCTGAAAATTTATCAGATAACGCTGATCTTTAACCACCTTTTCAAGACTTCGGTTTTTGTGCTTCAATTTCTTCAGTTTCTTTCTCAACTCCTGATTATTATAGATCTGATTCTTCAACAAACAAATTTCCTTAGCAGCATTCTTTCCCACTTCCTTAGCTAAAGTCTCATATAATTCTTGATGCACCGGTTTACGACGTGATGCACCAGGAACAGACGAGGAAGGTACTGATTGTTTCTTTGCGGGAGGCTTTGGAATAGGAGGTCTTTCAGAGGAAGGGCCAGGCCTGGCAGTAGAGGGCCCTGGCCTGTCAGTGGAAGGCCCAGGTTGACCCTCCACACCAAACATTTGTTCCAGAATTGCTTCGTTTTCCTCATCTTCTTCTGTCATAACCCGTGGCCTTTCAGACTCGGGCAGTTGTTCTCTCCTTCTTCTTCTCTCTGCCTTTGCAAGTTCAGCATTCAGTCTGGCAGCTTCAGCCATTTCGAGTTCCTCGGGAGTCAATGATTCTCTCCCTTGCTGCAGTATACCAGTAGGCCTGTTTCTTTTAGTCGGCCTCTGAGGAACAGGATCAGATGCTGCCCTTTTACCAACAGTTCTTTCTCGGGCAACTTCTTCAGCAGTGTGCTGAGGCACTGTAGTAGCAGGAACAGTAGGAGCAGGTTCAGTAGGAGCAGGTTCAGTAGGTTCAGGTTCGGTTGCAGTTGGTTGTTGAGTTCTAGCAGCATATTGTCTTCTTCTCTTCATCTCACTGTACAGCTTCATAACAACTGGATAGCGTTGAGCAGAGTACATGCTTTCCAGCAGGGGTTCCCAATAAGGTGTGTTGCACTCAGTGAAGAATCGTGCACCTTTGGCAGAACCGTATTTATCACCAAGGGGCAGATCCTCATGCTGAGAGTTGATCATCATCTGAACAAATCGGGGATACATCGTCCACTTTTTCTTTTCAGCTTGAGCATTCCTCATCATACAATCAAATACCAATCCCGACAGATTAAAAGGCTCATTCTTGCAGACTTTAATCATGGCAGTTGCCCAGTCGGGACTGAGTGCATTGTACCCCCCCTTTTCGGTGACATAAAGACATCAGAAATACGTGACAGATAAGCTTCCAGTCTCTGGTCAAATGGCTCCTTTTGATATCACCTCTTGCGTCAAAGTCTCCTTTGTATCCAAAATTCAGGAACTCTTGATGAATCACAGTCTTCGGTAAAGATCTAACAGTTGCTGGTTGATCCTGAAATCTTAGAACATTTCTCACTGTGTCTTCTGTGATGATAACTGCCTTGTTCCTTACTGTGGCTTTAATCCTCTTGACACGTGCCACTGTCTCCACTCTAGCAGATCGCCAGAAGTCTTCAATGTGAGAGCTGTAGACTTCAACTTGCTGCTCTACCGCATATCCGATCCTGCTTCTCCTGATCCATGCAACAACGTCTCGAAACTTTGAATCATCAGTTTCCAGAATTATCGACTGGTTGTGCATTCCTCTAGGATCCCATTCAAGAGCCATCTGTGTTGAACACGTGCACGAAAATTAAGTTAGAATTTTGATTTTGAATTGACTAATGACAGACACTTCATTTTCTTTGACGGACGACGTACTTAGACTGGGTTTGACTTTAAGTTGGTTTTACGTGTGTTATTTATTTTGTGGATTAGATTTTAAAGTGTATATGACATGTTTCGTTTTTCATTTTAATAGTCATTTGAGTCCAGTTACGGTTAACGGATGTATGAGTCAAGATACGTAGTCCGGTCAAATGTCCTGAATTGTCAAGTCAATGGTCAACATCTTGGTCCAATATTAAGTTCACACTGTCCTAAGTTCGCAACCCAAGTCAAGTGCGCAGCTAAGTACTCAGCCTTGACTGAGTACTTATTGCTTGGTAAGCAGTCATTGGTCACTAGGAGATCAAGTACGCAGTCTGCAGGTCAAGTCAATTTTACTCGGGAATTTTAAGTGCGCAGTGACTTGACTCGGGCATGGTAACGACTTAGGGTGAGACATCAGGTCTGCGTACTAGACTAGTACGCAGACACCTAAACTTTCGTTTAGGTTTTTAAGTTCACACCCAAGTACGCATATATTTAGGGTTTTCATCCTTGATTCATATGATGCAAGTTCGCAGTCATATGAACCAAGTGCGCAGTTCATCAGATTTTTTAAGTGCGCAGTTCTTGAAACCCCAAATCCTTCAACTGATTTCATTGATTTCAACCTCGGATCCTGTTGATACAACAATGAACTGGTTAGAATCATTGAACTACCTTTAACAAACACACAAACACGAAAGAGAATAGAAGGGATGGATTAAGAAGGGTGGTTCACAGGTGGTTTGGTGGTAGTTTAATGGTGGTTTGAAGGAAGAAGAACGGCGGTGTGACGGTGAGTGAAAAAGTTAGGGTTTGAAAAATTTTTAATAAAAAGTTAAAAAGAGGACTTTACTGTGTATTTATAGGAACCAGGTTTGGGCCGCGTACTTGACATTTAAGTGCGCAGGCCCAAGAGTTCAGTCAAGTACGCGAGCCCAGTAATGCATATCAACTTTAAGTTCGCAGGCCCACTTAAAGGAGGAGAATAAGTATGCAGGCCCAATTACTTAGAAAATAAGCTTTAAACCAAAAATTTGGGTTTAGAGATCAACCGTTTCTCACCTTTTGCATCAAGATCATACCAGTCATACCTGCCAGACCACGTTTCAACTTTCCGTTGGATAGCTGTAGCCCAAGAAAAACTGTCAGTATATTTGTCCACTTAAATCCATGCCTCTCGTCTTTCAACAAGCTTTATATGATGATCTTTATCATGTTTTGGTAATATTGACGACATGTTAATGGACCCCACTTGTGCCAGGTGTAAGCCTACCAATCCTCAAGGTTTATTGAGATATAATGATGAGAGCTTCAGGTCTATGTTTCCATAAGCAGAGAAGATGATCATTATGTCAATCAGATGATGAGAGCTTCAGGTCTATGTTCCCATAAGCAGAGAAGATGATCATCTGATTGCTTTGTGAGCTATCTATATGTTTGCACGTCACTAACATTGCGTGTCTTTTGTTGCTCATTTTGATTTAATAGCCCCGCTTTGGTAGCTTGCACTCTTAGGTGTCTTTTGATTACTTATGCACAAAATTTTCTGTGTCTTTTGATCTCTCAACCTGTGTATGACCGGACTCAGCTTGTGCAAACCTGAAACACAGTGGGAATCCAGCACCTCGTGTAGACTTTTTAGTTTGTCATCTTTTAGCAGTTTACTCAATTCCAGGCTGAATCTTGTAACAACCCGAGGTTGTTTCGGGTCTAGTAAACAGGTCGGGTCGTACCCGACCACTCGATTATTTAATAATTATTTAAGTTCGAATCTCGCGTCTGACCGTTTCAATCGATTTTATAGATAATAATTATTGGACTTTTATTATCTCGGTTAAACGCTCCTTATCTTATATTTAAACGTTGCCAAACGTTTCTTATTTTAGTGTTATACCCTTTACAAAATACCCGAGTTCCAGTTATTATCCCCGTTGCCAAACACCCCTTGTTATATTTATCCTATAAACTCTCATCCCTCTCTCTCTTTGTCTGCATAAACCACGACACACACACACACTTGTGTGTGTTTGCAGCAGCCAACCAGACTTCACCGGACAGCCATGGCGGCTTTCGCCGCCTCCGCTGCTGCTTCCGGTTGTCGTCGCCGGCCGCCGCCGCCCTGCTCCTGTTGCTCCGGTAAGCCTCTTCATCCCTCCTTCTCCTCTGTTTTGGTCTGTTCTTCTATTCCGGTTAACGAGCAACACCCAAACCCGATTGTGCTTCATCTCCAACGAGTCCATTCACCCTAACCAGATAACCACCATCACCGTGTTCCTGTTAAACAGAACCAGACAGTCACCGGTTGTGGTGACTGTCGTGTATCCTCCCCTGCTGTCCATCGAGTCAACATCGAACCATAATAAACCACCGAGCCTTCTGTTCAGATTAATAGAAGCCGGACAGTCACCGGATATGGTGACTGTCAGCGATAATGAAACCAACCCACCGTTAACCCATCTGATTCTATTCGCTGCTGCTGTTAAACGAGCCGGACAGTCACCGGAGACGGTGACTGTCATCAGATCTGTAACCCACCTTTCTGCTCGGGACTTAACCAGTAACTGAACCCGAGCCCTATTCCGATGTTAACCCAGTTCCTTTGTTCTATTCTGATATCGTGATTGTGACCGTGTAGGTTTCGGGGTGGCTTCTGTTCGAGCTCCGGTTAAGCTCCAGCCATGTCCGATAATTATCCGATGAGGTCCGGTTACTATTCGGTAATATATATGTATTCTATTGGTTTATTGGTTACAATCTCATAATCACTTGCTAATATATTGATTACGATTGCAAGGTACCAATAACCGATTCGGTGAGATTGAGCCCGATACCGAGTCGACCCAATGACTCGGTCAACACCCGGAATAGAACCCGGTCCAATAGCTAGACGAGGATTATTAGAATTATACGAATATATATATAATACGGGAACGTACGGACTTGATATAATAATAAGAGAATAATAATCGTATATAAAATATATATATGTTTGTATATATAAGATTCGATATATAAAACGATAGACTAGACTCGGGTTAATAATAATATGCTCAGCCGATCCAGCATCCGGGTAAGTACTTATCCACCTTTCTGTAGCTACGAGTGCCAAGCTGTAATGGCCAGCTATGAGGCTAAGCTGTAATAGCCAGCTAGATTTAGGATGTCCGTGTCGTGTCAATAATAAACCCCGAGTTTAGGACTATCTAATATATACCGAATTCTATATATATAAATTGTATATATATGATATATATCCTAAGTATTACAATCTAACAAGTCCCACGCGTAAAACGTATCGATATATATATGACATATAATTGTAATAAAAGAGACTATAGAAGATTAAACGCAAACCTGTGAGTATCGTGAACTCCCCACTTTACTGTTTTATTAAACGTTTTAGGGGAAATACATGTCATTTATTAGAAAATATAGAAATGCTTTACATAATAGAATTTATAAATGAATTATAATAGAAAAGGGGATAATAGAAACAACGAGGCCAGTACTGGACGGTATCGCCATTTCCTTTCTTGTCCGACTAGAGGACAAGAACCAGTCTTACCCGAGTAGAGGGTAGGCATAATTATATTTACCACAAACAGAGTGGTATAATCGATAGGAATGGCAACTAATAGAATATAATAGAAGGACCTATAATCGGTATAATTTAATCGAATGGGTATAATAGAATATATCTTCCCCTCCAGAATTATATTTGTAAAGCATGTTTTATTAAAAGATTGTTATTAAAGAATTATAAATACAGAACTGGCCATTCTATTTATAAAATACACGACCTCACCAACTTTATGTTGACAGAAACTATTTTTGGCATGTGTTCAGGTAACCCAACAGATATGATGAAGTGGATCCTGGAAAGGTCAAGACTATCACAATCCGAATCCGCTGTGCAACTCTGATACCCGACCCGACGACCCGTCACCGACTGACTGGGTCGTTACAGTTGGTATCAGAGCAGCGCTTATTGATAGTCTCGAAATCTTTTAATGATAGTCTTGAAGTATTTACCAATCCAGGATCTACGACAATATCATTTAAAAGAATTTTTGTTTAGAAAGATATAAGTTATATCAGGAATATTAGAAAGAATAATAGATAGAAAAATTTTTGGTTACCTAAAATGCCAAACAATTATAAAGTTGGTGAGAACCATAACAGTATATTAGAAATCAGAACGAATCCACTAAGAGAAATTACTAGAATGATTATGTGGGGTAAATTGACAATTCTGTACACAATTGTGAATTTACAAGCACATCTAATTTCTGGGAAATCTTACAGGATATTAAGGCTATGATAAATAAGAAATAATATAGAACAGAAATCACGACATTAAAAGAAATAAGACAGAAATATAGAAAAGAAACCAGATATATTAAAAGAAATCAGAAAATAAATCGAGATATGAATAAGAATTGAATAAAGTTATAAAAAGTATATATATATATATACAGAAAAATAGATTATAAAACACAAATCATTCATCGTGATTCAAGAAACTTCAGATAAGTTTGTTGAATTATTCCAGTCTCAGTGACTATTTATATCCGATTTCTGATCGTAACCCTACGGTTATTCCAAATGTTTATAAATAAGAATACAAATAAAATGCTCCAACTTGAACATTCCTATGATCAAGTTTCCAAAAATATTATCTTACTCAGTAAATTCCGAAAATTTTTATAAAATTTTGATATGCTAGAAACATGTTAATATTAGGTTTCTAAAGAATTTTATTCGAGTGATCAATCAGAAATTAAATATATACCGCGGTTATTTAAAAGATTTTAACCCTTTTTCCAAAATGACTCTGTGATTTTCTAAACTTATTCCCAGTCATTCATATTATATATAGAACCGAGTATTTCAATTTTTAGCAAAAATATATAGATATATATACCCCTCCGCCTTAATTTTAAACAAATGTTTTATTCAATTGACAAGTCGAGAAATTTTATCAATACCTCAATTTTATTTAATTAAAATAAGTGTTATATCTCGAAATCTATTTTAATGGACTATCACGTTACAAATAATTTAGTATAATTTGTTAAATATTAAAAGTTTTGTTCTTAAACGTTTTGGGAAATTTATAATTCTATTTATAATAAGGAACCCGTTTATTAAAAATTTGAGTATTTTGATTAAATATTATTACTATAAATTCTTTTACGAAATATGAAAATCTTATAAAACCACGGCTGTATTATTTTTGTCTAAACTTATTTCACTTCATGGTTAGTATCATTTTCATAAAAGATCTTTAATCAAATTTATATTCGTATATAAGTTAAAAGTATTTTCGGCACAATTCTATATTTATATTCGGTCGTATAACTTTCTTGATATTTTATCTTGATATGAACAATGAGTATATATATATTACGTTTAATAATATAAATCTATCTTTGTGTATATATATAAAAATTTCCGATAGGTGTTATCCTCGGTCCTTTTCGGAATTAAATAATATTTTGAACGGAAATATTATTATCTCAAATATACGTGACAAAAATAATTTGGAATCTATCGAAACCGAATTCTTACTCGTTCGATTATGCGACAATATAAGTACCGTCTTGATCCTATGACTCGAGCAAGTCAGGGATATTAAAAAGATTGGATAGTTATATTGGACATCTTTTGGCGCAATCAAATTCTTAAACGATTGACAGTCTATTTCGTTAGACTCAGATCAATATGTTTTATTCCGGAATAATATAATTTCGAATATAAGAGAAAATAAAGAACAGAATATCAGAATAATATGTGAAGGACACATACCTATTGTGATTAAAATAAATAAGTACTGGAATGTTAGGTGAGGTGGAATAATAATTATGATCGCGACATAATTATGAATGCCACAGGCACAGGAACATTCGAGTTGGAGTTTATCGAAATCACAGTATGTTTGCGTCATAAACATATTAAAAGAAATAATAAGAAATAATAATAAGAAGATATATATAGTCGAACTATCAGCGTATCGTATATAGAAAAATACGACTATCTCATTGGCAATCTAGTTGAAATTTCTTAATGAAATACGACTAAGAATATGTTTGCAGAATAAAAACCATCGATTGGTTAAATTCTATGAATCAAAGAAATCAGTATATTGATTTCTGATTGCCAACCAAAGATAAGTTGTATGTCCACTGTGCAATCTCCGGGGCAAATGATATCTGAACCCTTACAGAAGGTATATCCGGACATTTGCTACCAAGTCACAGGATTCTTGTAAGAATATAATAGATAACAATCTATATGGATTCAGAAACCGGAAATGGTAGAATCCAACGAATTATTAAAAGAAATAATTTAACGAATATATTGAAATACGATTGATACTAAGCGAAATCACGTAGAGACTCGCAAGGTATAATCGAAGCAAAAATGAAAAATGAATAGAATTATGCTCATTTTTCCAGTGAAACTCTCTGGCCAAGGAATGACGGAATTCCTGTTCCGAGTTAAAGACCGTGAGAGATAAATTAAGAAGTCACTGTTCTGGCAAGAACTATCTATACGATTATCCCGACGAGATAAGCTTCGCTTATAATAAGTTGGATTAAGAAAATATGATAGATTGCCTATATATATAAGTTTATCAGAAAGTGTTTTCAGACACTGAATGTATAGACGTTAATCGAATACATAAAAGAATTATTCCAAGCAAATATATATTATAGAAGTGATGGAATTTATAGTGTCTGCTATAAATGAATATTAGTATTTGCTTGGATATAAATAGATAAATAAAAGAATATAAATCGAAAGGTAAAAAGAATTATAAATCAGAAAGACATCCGATATGTCTGAATAATAGAAAGGCATCCGATATGCCAAGAAATATAATTATTAGATAAGAATATTAGTCGTAAGGAAACGACTAGAATTTTATAAAAGAATAATTTATAAGAAGAAATTACCGAGAGTGTATCAAATCCCGAAATGATATCAAGAAGGAATATTTGCAGAAATACTTAACGCAATAAGTATTCATGCATTAAATTCGAATGATAATCATGTTTTTGAGAAAGAATGAATAATGCATTATTCTTAGAATTTTATAGTCAAAGAAGCGTAACAACGACTGTTACCAATAGATTCCAAGACTATAAAGATAAAATTACATATATTGACTGTAGAATTGTGAAAGACCTCATTCACGATAATACAATAAGAAAAGTCAAATAATATGTATTGAGATACAATGCAGTCAATCATCAATGAAATAGTCAGTAAGACTACTATCGATGATCTAAGAGAAATCTCAATGACCGATTTCAGTAGGTCAAGATAATGAAAAAGGAAAAGTGATAAGAATTCAATATTAATTGAATCATTATCAAAGAAAGAATTATTAGAAGATAATTCGAAGATCTTTCCTAAAAGACTCATCAATGATGATGCCTTTCATCTCTCCAGATATAAAAAGGAACTGTTGAAACCATGTAATTCAACAAGTTCGATTAGTCTTTTCCGGCACCTTTTGATTCCGGATAAGATAAGTCTAATGATCTGAGAAATCATTTCTACTCTTTAAGAATCGGAATTACAATGATGACAAATTCTAAAGTTCGAATAAAAGAGGTAGTAGCTCGGATCCCATTCAAGTCATGATAATGAAAGGACTTCCGTATCTATCTCTCTAGAACCATATAGAATCCATCATTGTAGTTAAATTCGAATATCAAGCGAAGAGTATATCGTATCGATTTGAGACTCTACTGATGTTTGCTGGAGGTTTGTAAATCTTTCAGAAGACAAACAATTGGAATCTCAAGTATGTTTGTATCGTCTTTATATAAGAATGATATTCAGTCTATTTCTCACTCTAACGAGAAACAAGACTAGAAGAATATTCACAGTATAAAGAAAAATATCAATCTATACGAAAAACCTTTAATAGTCATACCTGAAAATACAGATAGTCCATATATCTGTATTAACATGACTATAGCAAGAAAGGTTAAAACGTAGATTTGAATTGATATAAGATCAAGTTCCTTGTAAACCACAAAAACCGATCATATCTCACTGATAAATGTTCGGTTTAGAATTGTGACATCCTTATAGATTAAGGGTGTAAAGGACAAGATCACTCAAATTTCGGGGACGAAATTTCCTAAGGGGGGGAGAATGTAACAACCCGAGGTTGTTTCGGGTCTAGTAAACAGGTCGGGTCGTACCCGACCACTCGATTATTTAATAATTATTTAAGTTCGAATCTCGCGTCTGACCGTTTCAATCGATTTTATAGATAATAATTATTGGACTTTTATTATCTCGGTTAAACGCTCCTTATCTTATATTTAAACGTTGCCAAACGTTTCTTATTTTAGTGTTATACCCTTTACAAAATACCCGAGTTCCAGTTATTATCCCCGTTGCCAAACACCCCTTGTTATATTTATCCTATAAACTCTCATCCCTCTCTCTCTTTGTCTGCATAAACCACGACACACACACACACTTGTGTGTGTTTGCAGCAGCCAACCAGACTTCACCGGACAGCCATGGCGGCTTTCGCCGCCTCCGCTGCTGCTTCCGGTTGTCGTCGCCGGCCGCCGCCGCCCTGCTCCTGTTGCTCCGGTAAGCCTCTTCATCCCTCCTTCTCCTCTGTTTTGGTCTGTTCTTCTATTCCGGTTAACGAGCAACACCCAAACCCGATTGTGCTTCATCTCCAACGAGTCCATTCACCCTAACCAGATAACCACCATCACCGTGTTCCTGTTAAACAGAACCAGACAGTCACCGGTTGTGGTGACTGTCGTGTATCCTCCCCTGCTGTCCATCGAGTCAACATCGAACCATAATAAACCACCGAGCCTTCTGTTCAGATTAATAGAAGCCGGACAGTCACCGGATATGGTGACTGTCAGCGATAATGAAACCAACCCACCGTTAACCCATCTGATTCTATTCGCTGCTGCTGTTAAACGAGCCGGACAGTCACCGGAGACGGTGACTGTCATCAGATCTGTAACCCACCTTTCTGCTCGGGACTTAACCAGTAACTGAACCCGAGCCCTATTCCGATGTTAACCCAGTTCCTTTGTTCTATTCTGATATCGTGATTGTGACCGTGTAGGTTTCGGGGTGGCTTCTGTTCGAGCTCCGGTTAAGCTCCAGCCATGTCCGATAATTATCCGATGAGGTCCGGTTACTATTCGGTAATATATATGTATTCTATTGGTTTATTGGTTACAATCTCATAATCACTTGCTAATATATTGATTACGATTGCAAGGTACCAATAACCGATTCGGTGAGATTGAGCCCGATACCGAGTCGACCCAATGACTCGGTCAACACCCGGAATAGAACCCGGTCCAATAGCTAGACGAGGATTATTAGAATTATACGAATATATATATAATACGGGAACGTACGGACTTGATATAATAATAAGAGAATAATAATCGTATATAAAATATATATATGTTTGTATATATAAGATTCGATATATAAAACGATAGACTAGACTCGGGTTAATAATAATATGCTCAGCCGATCCAGCATCCGGGTAAGTACTTATCCACCTTTCTGTAGCTACGAGTGCCAAGCTGTAATGGCCAGCTATGAGGCTAAGCTGTAATAGCCAGCTAGATTTAGGATGTCCGTGTCGTGTCAATAATAAACCCCGAGTTTAGGACTATCTAATATATACCGAATTCTATATATATAAATTGTATATATATGATATATATCCTAAGTATTACAATCTAACAAGTCCCACGCGTAAAACGTATCGATATATATATGACATATAATTGTAATAAAAGAGACTATAGAAGATTAAACGCAAACCTGTGAGTATCGTGAACTCCCCACTTTACTGTTTTATTAAACGTTTTAGGGGAAATACATGTCATTTATTAGAAAATATAGAAATGCTTTACATAATAGAATTTATAAATGAATTATAATAGAAAAGGGGATAATAGAAACAACGAGGCCAGTACTGGACGGTATCGCCATTTCCTTTCTTGTCCGACTAGAGGACAAGAACCAGTCTTACCCGAGTAGAGGGTAGGCATAATTATATTTACCACAAACAGAGTGGTATAATCGATAGGAATGGCAACTAATAGAATATAATAGAAGGACCTATAATCGGTATAATTTAATCGAATGGGTATAATAGAATATATCTTCCCCTCCAGAATTATATTTGTAAAGCATGTTTTATTAAAAGATTGTTATTAAAGAATTATAAATACAGAACTGGCCATTCTATTTATAAAATACACGACCTCACCAACTTTATGTTGACAGAAACTATTTTTGGCATGTGTTCAGGTAACCCAACAGATATGATGACGTGGATCCTGGAAAGGTCAAGACTATCACAATCCGAATCCGCTGTGCAACTCTGATACCCGACCCGACGACCCGTCACCGACTGACTGGGTCGTTACAAATCTACCGACATGTCGTTGCTTGAAGCCACAACGTCCTCTGGGTCCTATTCACATGCTGACAAATATGATTAGTCTCTATCATTTCTTGATTGTTTTTGAAAAAGTTTTTAAAACTTGCAAATTTAGGGATCTACCGGTTTATTTCTCCCCCAAAAATCTTTATTTTATTTTAAAACATAAGATTTTTCTATAATTTATTTACAAAGTAAAGTTTTTTTTTTTTTTTTTTTTAATCATTCAAAGTTGATCATTTCTAACCAAGTTACCAACTGACGAAAACGGGTTTTGTCAAAAGCTTTGGTAAAGATATCTGCCTTTTGATCAGCAGTATCGATAGGCAACACCTGTATGTACCCCTTGTCGTGCGCATCGCGAATTGAATGAATCCGAATTTCAATATGTTTAGTTTTTGAATGATCAATTGGATTCTTCACAATGTCACGACAAACATCATTATCAATGTAGATTGGGGTTCTCATGATATTCAAACCATAATCCAGCAGCTGATTTTGGATCCACAACACTTGACAGCAACAACTGGATGCGGCTGTGTACTCAGCTTGAGCGGTAGATATAGACACAGTGGTCTGTTTCTTGCTCTGCCATGACACGAGCCTGTTTCCAAGAAATTGACAGCCACCAGAGACAGACTTTCGGTCAATCCTGCAACCTGCATGATCACTATCAGGGTACGCAATTAGGTCAAAATTGTCACTCTTAGGATACCATAAACCAAGTTTTGGTGTTCCTTTGAGGTAGCGGAAGATTCTTTTGACTGCAGTCTCATGAGATTGCTTTGGATTTGACTGAAAGCGAGCACAGCATCCAACTGCCCACATGATGTCCGGTCTGCTGGCTGTAAGATACATCAAGGATCCAATCATAGAACGATAAGTGTGCGGGTTCACAGAAGGTCCTTCAAGATCTGGTACAAGCGTTGTTTGAGCTGCAAAAGGAGTGTTGGACGGTTTGCAATCCGACAGGTTGTACTTCGCCAGAATGTCTCTTGTGTACTTTGCTTGATGGATGAGAATACCGTCTTCTTTCTGTTGGACTTCGAGACCTAAGAAAAATGAGAGTTCTCCCATCATGCTCATTTCAAATTGAGACTTCATAATGCTTTCAAATTCCCTGCACAAATTTTCGTCAGTTGAACCAAAGATAATATCATCAACATAAATCTGAACAAGGATAGAATGTTTGTTGACTTCTTTGGTGAACAAGGTCATGTCGATCTTCCCTCTCGTGTATCCATTTTGTAACAGATATGAAGACAAGGTCTCATACCAAGCTCTAGGAGCTTGATGGAGACCATAGAGAGCCTTGTCCAACTTGTAGTATCTGTTTGGATGATGAGGGTCTTCGAATCCGGGCGGTTGGCACACATAGACTTCTTCTTTGATCTTCCCATATAAGAAAGCGCTCTTCACGTCCATCTGAAAGACTTTAAAATTTCGATATGAAGCATATGCCAAGAAGATGCGTATGGCTTCAAGTCGAGCGACTGGAGCGAAGACTTCCTCATAGTCAATCCCCTCCTGCTGACGAAATCCTTGAACAACCAGACGAGCTTTGTTCTTGATTACCACGCCACGTTCATCCATCTTGTTGCGAAAAACCCATCTTGTCCCAATAGGATATTTTCCTTCAGGCAGATCAACGAGCTCCCACACTTTGAGCTTTCTGAACTGAAATAGTTCTTCCTGCATGGCCTCAACCCAGCTTGCATCTCTAACTGCATCTTCAATGCTGAAAGGTACGGTTTGAGATAGGAAAGCTGAGAGAGCGGTGTTGAGCTTGTCTGTCTGATTTCTGGTAAGAACACCCTCACTGATTGGTCCAATGACATTTTCAATTGGATGGTTCTTAGAAGATTTGAATCCCATATTTTCTTCTTCTTGCACTTGTGGAGGAAGATTTGAAAGATGATCTCCAGGTGTAGAAGAACTGGATGGTTCATTTACAGACTGCTGATTTGATTGTGTTCCTTCAGCATTTGACGTGCTTTCAGGAATGTTAGAGGTTTCAGCAGTAGTATCACCATTATTAAGTTGAGGAACAATAGGATCAGCAACCAGAGGAGAGAAACGGGTGGTAAACGGTGCGACTTCATCATCAGAAGAGTAGAGAATATTTTCAAAGGGAGATGAGCTTGTGGCTTGATTTTCAGGAGCTTGTTCTGCATGAGCTTGCTGTTCAGGAATGACAAAGTGATTGAATACAACATCCACATCAAAGAACCAGTCAGGACCGGTTCCAACATTGGTAGAGTTGGATTCTTGCCAGTCAACATAAAAGGATTCCAGAACCATCTTGGTACGTTTGTTGTATACTCGATAAGCCTTTTGGCTAGACGAGTATCCAACAAAGAAACATTCGTCTCCAACAGCATCAAACTTCATGATATTCTCAAAGTTGTTTAGAAGAGTGCAGGAACATCCAAACGGCCTGAAATAATCGATGAGAGGTTTTCTTTTGAAAAGCAATTCATAAGCTGTTTTCCCACGAGGCTTGACAATCAAGACCCTGTTAAGAACATAACAGGCGGTATTCACAGCTTCTGCCCAGAAGATGATCGGTAACTTAGAGTCAATGAGCATGGTTCTGGCAGCTTCAATAAGCGTACGATTCTTCCTTTCAGCCACTCCATTTTGCTGAGGAGTCCTTGTAGCACTATATTGGAGATGAATTCCTTTCCCGCTGCAGAACGTCACAAAAGTTTGGTTCTTGAATTCTGTTCCATGATCACTTCTGATTGACTTTACTTTTAACTTGATTATATTCTCGATCAAAGGAATGAACAGCATCAAGGTCTCAGCAGCCTCACTCTTGAATTCCAGGAAATACACCCATGTGAAGCGAGAGAAGTCATCTGTAATCACCAAACAGTAAGACTTTTTACCCAAGCTTTTTATACTGATAGGACCAAAAAGATCCATATGTAATAATTGAAGAGGTGAGTCAATTGAGTTCACTGTTTTGGACTTGTGCGATTTCTTATGTTGTTTACCTTTGGCACATGCTAAACATTTTTCAGAAAAAGGAAATTCCTTAGAAGGAAGACCTCTGACTAGATTAAGTTTAGAAAGTTTGTTTATATTTTTAAAGTTAACATGACCTAATCGCCTGTGCCATAACAGTGACTCTGACTCGGATGCCTTTGACAGTAGACAAGTCATTGGTTGTTCAGACTTGGCATCCCTCATGTTTATCACATAAGTATTGTTTTGTCTGGGGGCTTTTAGCATGATCATGTCAGTGGATGGTTTAAATCCTGGCTTTAGGAAGATGCATTCCATGTCGTTGAACAACACTGAGATTCCTTTGTCACAGACTTGTGATACACTCAATAGATTGTAGCACAGTTCTGGAACATAGTTGACGTCCTCAAGTGTTAGCGCGTCAGAGACTACATCTCCTATGCCAACAATCTTTCCACCCTTCTCATTCCCAGCGAACGCTACAAATTCTCCGTCGATGAACCGATAGTTCCTGAGGAGTTCTTTCAGTCCTGTCATGTGTCTTGAAGCGCCGCTGTCGACATGCCATAGATATCTCATGAGAGCTATCAGCCATTTTTGTAATTTATTCTGCACATACAAAAACAAAAGAGAAACAAAGCTAAACTAAAGAAAATCTATGTACAGTGGTGATTTTGCCTGAAACTTAAGTAACTTTGGGAATCCAAGTTTGTTTAATTTTTGATCTGTCATGGTTTTCTCCCAAAATTGACTCTTGTTTCTTCCAAATTTGTGTATTTTTAACAAAACTTTTTACGGTTTCTTGAAGATTTCTTAATTGATCCGAAAAAGAGTTTTGTGTTTTGACATCTTTTTGTGATTTAGGTTTTATGTGACAGTTCTTGACAACGTGACCCTCTTTTCCACATCTGAAGCATTTTGAATGCTTAGGCTTGATCTTAGGAGAAGATCTGGACGATGATGGTTGTGATGTTCTTTTCTTGATCTTGTTTGATCTTGAGCTTTCGGTTGAGCTTGATTCTTCCCTGTTGCTACTTGATTCTTCATTTGTGTCCAGATTATTTAAGCTGGAGCTGCTTTCTGTATCACTCAGTGATTCTTCAGAACTTGAGGTACCTGTTTCACTTTGTGTTTCTTCAGAACCTGATACATCTGTGGATGAGGGGATAAATTCTGGGATTTCCTCAGTGAGAAATTTCCCAAACCTGTTACGCTTAAGTTCTGGCACAAACACAGATGGTTTGAGCACATGATTATCATCAGAGAATGCAGCATTAAGATCAACACACACAGGAATAACATTTTCAACACAAACATTAGATCGTTTGATAGGGGGCTTCCTATCATCGGGAGCCACAGCCCCTTTTAAATCAAGTTTACAGTCATCCAACCTAGTTAAACTATTACAGTCATCCATCCTAGGCAAACTATTACAGTCATCCGATTTAGTTAAAGTTTTACATTCATCCAAAATAGAATTGTTTTTCGAATTTTCATTGTTCCAGATAAACCAATTCACTGTTGAGTAATTGGCACCTGGATGTCCTAAACCCACTGTCTGGCCACCACAACACACATCATCCTCCACCTGAGCCTGTTGGGTCACATCTGCATTGCTTTTACTTATGTTAGTATTTGTCTCAGATTCATCACATTTATTTTCAAAAAGGTCATTTTTTGGATGAGGTGATGGAATGGGTATGTATTCACTTTGGCTCAAGGGTAAGAATAGAGATCTTTCGATTCCATTCTTATCCTTATACCCAATTCCATCCTTTACGAATGATTGTCTCCCACACTCGATTATATCAGCTTGAGCCCGTTTGCTCACATTCCATTTATCCACAACAATTTGAAGACGAGTTGTCTCATTTCTAGATTTCTCTAGTTTTGAGGTTAAATCGTTTATCAGAAAATCTTTCTTAAGCACAAATTCTTTTAAAGTTTGCATTTCAGCTAGAGTTGCATTTAACTTTCGCTGATATGCCCACTCATTTTCTTTCATTTCAGAATTGATTTTACGAATGTCATCCATTTCTCTTAAAACTCGTCTGTTGTGTGATAAACAGTATGCGACAGCTGTGACACACCTAGGTGAGCACAGTTTAGATTTAATTTCCAGAGGAATATTTACCATGTCCCTTTCCTCAGCTTTCTTAGAAGAACTCTTCACCTCCTCAGCGACCTTTTCTGATGACGTCTTCTCAGCTATCAGCGCCTCCTCTCCTTTCAGATCATTCACCTTTTCATCAATCAACACACTCTTCAACCCGGCATTCTTCTGCATTTCCCCCTTTAGAACCTCAGCAGATGATCCTTCAACAGAGTTCACGCCATTAGAAGATTTGGTGCAGATTGTGGCCATCAGGGCTTTGTTCACCTCAACTTCAGCAGCAGCTGCCTCTTCTCCCCAGTCGAAATCTTCAACAACCAAAGCCTTTTGTGGTTCCTTATCGTTTCCCTCATTACCATCGGTTATGGCCACCAACCTCTTTGCAGGCTTGATTTCAGCTTGGTTCAGTGTGGGGCATTCATACTTGAAATGCCCGAGGACCTTGCAGTTGTAACACCTGATCTTGGACTTATCAAACCCAGCCTTTCCCATACCTACTCTTCTTCCGGTTCTGTCTTGAAAACGCTTCACTCGTAAAGTGATCATAGCCATCTGCCATTTCAGATCCATCTCTTCCATGTCGTCTGGATCAACCTGGTACATGTCCTCTGGGGACATCATCTCATTTTTAATCTCTCCTGTCTTCAAAGCTTCAAAACTGCTCATGAAAGAGTTGAACAGTTCCACATGTTCAGCAGCCAGTTTAGCAGCCTGTGGAGTTAGTGTCTTTGCAGCCTTTTCAGAATACATTGGAGCTTTCCCAGAACTTGAACTACCAATCCCTGCAGAATCCACATACGAATGCAACGAACTCGAACTCATATCACCGATTGGGGCCATCAAAGCCAGATTCTTCATAGCACTGCTGGGAGTCACCTTCGGGACAGTCTGATTCATTTCTCTTTTAGTGATGTCCATCTCAAATGATTTCAGAGTGTTTATGAGATCTGCCAAAGTAGACTGAGCATCCAAGTAGTCCTTTTTGATCAACATACATTGGACACTCCACTCCTTTGGGAGAGAATCGAGCAGCTTCTTGATGGAATTGCGGTTGTTTACAGGAATACCCGCTTTCTTCATCTTGGTCAACAAATTCATGAACCTGTCAATGTGTGAAGACAGACTCTCACCACGGATACTTCCAAACATGTCGTACTCCTTTTGAATCATATCTTGTTTGTTTTGCCTCATCTCAGCATTGCCTTCATAATACTCACTCAGAGCAAACCACAGATCGTGCGCTGATCCGTATTCTTCGAACATATTGTAAACATCGTTTGACAAAGCCATGGTGAGAGCACCGTAGGCTTTGTGATCTCTCTGCAACAGTTGTTTGTCGAGATCAGTGTATGTAGTGGGATCAGTGTTGAACACTTCCCCAGCATCAGTGGTTCTGGTGGGAATGTGAGGTCCGAGCTGGACTGAGTTCCATTGGGTGTGATCGTTAACAAAGTAGAAAGCTTTCATTCTGTTCTTCCATGTCCCATAGTCTTCAGCACCCATCAACTTGGGAATACGTGTTATAGTGCCAGTTTCAAGTTCAGCTTGAGTTATGGGGTTAACTTGAAATGAGTTGTTACCAGACATGATTTAAGATTGATTTTAGGTTGATTTTAGATTGATTTTAGGGTTTTGATTGAATTGATTAGCAAGTTATAGTCCAAAGTCCTTGAAAAAAACAAAACAGTCCACAAGTTCGCAGTCTTAAGTACGCAGCCAGAACAAGTTCGCAGTTTGCACAAGTTCGCAGTCTAAGTTCGCAGTTCCTTGAAACCTGAAACAAATAAGAAGCAAAGATGATAAGTCCCTGATTCTCCTATTAAGTACGCAGTCCCTGTAGCACACACTTTTGGCTTAAGTTCGCAGTTCAGCCAAGTCAGAGCAGCACAAGTACTCAGTCTTGACTGATCAGCCTGCGCACTTGTACAAGTACACAGACACTTAAACTCTCGTTTAAGATTTAAGTTCGCAGTAACCCTAGCCAAGTGCTCAGAAAATGCACCTTTTCAGTAAGTTTGCACACCAACTAGAGATTTCAGATAAGTATGCAGAAACCCTAGTTGTGGTGCCAGGAGAGAGAAAGCTATAAAGCCTTGTGTAAATTTAAGTGCTCACACAGACACAAGTGCACACACTTTTGGCTTAAGTGCGCAGCTGTGACTGTTAATAAGTGCACACCTTGAAATGTCAAGTATGCAGCTTATGAGCTAAGTACTCACTCTTGAAACAAGTACTCACTCTTGAAACAAGTTCACACTTTATGAGTTAAGTACGCACAATTAAGTACTCAATGCTTGAAACAAGTACTCAACTTTTGAGTAAGTTCGCACAGGCAAGAAACAAGTACTCACAATCAAGAAACAAGTTCGCAGATTTTGAGCTAAGTTCGCACATTAAGTGCGCAGACTCGGCTGTTGATTTTTTAACTTTCCAAAAACATGTCCAAGAGATTTTCAATTGTTTTGAAGCTCTTGAATGATGTTTCTACTGAAGATAATAACTTTTAAACACCTTAGAAACACTTTTCACGAGATTTTAAGGCAAAACAATGAAAATATTCAAACTATGATAAACACCAAAATTGTTTGAAAAACTTGATAGTAAAACTAACAAGGAGGGTTTTGATATCTTTAGATAGATACAATCTCGAGCACAGAGGCTCTGATACCAAATTGTAGTCCCAAAATACTAGATCTTAAGTGTGCACAAGATTGTTATCAACTAGAAACACCTATTTGTTAGGTGTTTTAGTTGATTAATCAAGAAAACTAAAGAACTAGATGAAGATTATAGAAACCGACACACAAGAAACATAAAGACACGATTCCATTAATGATTTCTGCTGTGAACAACCATGGATTACACTAGATAAGTTCGCACTTTTAGATAAGTTCGCACCTTTACACTTGTGCTCTCAAAGATACATCAAAAACCCTGACCCTAGCTGCACAAATGAGGTTCTATTTATAGGAGAACCTGAGGACTGCGAACTTAACATTAAGTTCGCAGTCTCCGTGTGCTAAGTGCGCAGTCTAGGGTTTTCAGCATAAACTATGCTATAATTACATATCTAACCCTCCAATTCTAACACATAACAAAACATGGTTAAACCTGGTAACTGTGGTCTCATATTAACCCAACATGACCTCGTGATAAGTTTCCACTCAGACAATCTAACGCAATTTTTTTAGCCCGTGTGGTGAAAAGTGGAAATTTTTGGTTGTCATGAAAGTTCAAGCGTTACAAATGAAATCAGAATCACTCTTGTCAACTAAAGGTTATAATATGGGTCAAACATCATTTCCCAAAGGGTATTAGGGTATTACCTTAGGCTATCCGTTGTGGCTCACGACCACCACAACTACCTCACGTGGTAGCCCCCCGCTAGCGAACACCAGCGACTGCGGTCGCGTCTGTTAACCGCTATTTTACACATTTAAAAAAAGAACCAATTTACTTTTAATATATATAAACACATTTACTTTTCATTTTAACCAGTTTCATCTTCTTCTATAACATTCAAACTTCATTTTCTTCTACAACCACATTCAAAACTTCAATTTTTTCTCCTACAACATTCAAAACTATGGTGCAATGGACGGAAGAGGAAGAACTTGTGTTAATTAGCGCGTACACACAACGTGCACGACGATGGCACATCGACTAGTCAGGGTGTTCGAAGTCGGGCTCCACTAGAGCTGTTCATGTGCCGAACCGAGCGAGCATTTTTCGAACGCACATTTTTTCAAGCGACCGACGAGCGGCGAGTTTTCCAGACAACCATAAATTTGGGATGTTTCCTTTAATGTTCTCGCTGCCTAGTGATGACTGAGGTTTGACCGTCCGAGGATGACATTAAGTCTAAGGTCCGGTTGTTCAAGAATGAGGCTCAGGTTGAGGCCGGTGAGCATACTACAGAGAACAATTGTTGAATTGTGACGTACATTGATAGCGGGAGACGATTGATGGCGGACAAGTAAAGGGAATAGGAAGTCAGGCATGTCTTTCACGACTTAGGGTTTTACAATTAAACTTAGGGTTAACTAGGTCAGTAAACTATAACTATAATTGTATATATGCTTTTATTGAGCCAAACCCAATAGAGCGGTATGTATAAAATTATAAATATAATTGTAATTAATGTGTATATATATAATAATTTAATAAAAAGTATGTCGAACCGAGCCGAGTGGACCCGTGCTTGGCTTGTTTACAATCGGAATCGAGCCGATCAGCTCATTTACAACCAAGCGAAAAATCGAGCGAGCATTTTCCAAGCAAATTCCAAGCGAGTGACGAGCGATTTGAACAGCCCTAGGCTCCATAATAGCACATGTGTATATATGTAAAAGATTACTATTGATTTGATTGTGATCTCCACCAAAATAGGAGATTATGGTTTTGTATCTATATAATGTATTGTACATGATCAATGAAAGATATCTTGAATATCAATTCCTTTATGGTATCAAGTCGGTCGCATCCCTAACCCTACCTCCGCCGCCGGTTCTTCTTCTGCTCCGGTCGCATTCTTTCTTTCTCCTCTCCCGATTCCTATTCTCATCAATGGAATCCTCCCTTCACCCGGCCCTCACGGTCACAAATATCAAAACCTATATCCCCCTCATCCTTGAGAAAGACTCCACTCACTATTCTATGTGGGCGACTCTTTTTCAGGTTCATTGCAGGGCTTATGAGGTCATCGACCACCTGTCGCCTCGTCCTGTACCTGCTGCCTCCTCGTCTGCCGACCCAGAAAAGGCAGCCGCTCAGTCCAAGGCTGAAGTTTTATGGTCCCGTCTTGACGTTGTTGTTCTTCAATGGCTGTACGCAACCATCTCTCAACCTCTTCTCCACATCATACTCGAACCCGGTCAGTCTGCTCTTGAAGCCTGGACAGCGGTTCAACATGAGTTCAATGATAACAAAACTACTCGGGCCATTATTCTTGGTCAGGAGTTTGCAAACCTGAGCCTTGACAACTTTCAGTCCATGTCCGAATATTGCCAACATGCTAAGCATATCGCCGATCAATTAGACAGTGTTGGTGCACCCGTCGCCGATCACATGCTTGTAATTAAACTGCTCACCGGGCTAACCGAGCAATACGACGGAATCTCCACAGTGCTGCAAAACAAGGAGCCACTACCATCCTTTACTGAGGTTCGTTCCACTCTCTGCAGGGAAGAAGACAAGAAGAAACGACAAACTGCTCGTTCCTCCCGTACCGCCGCCACAGCCCTGGCCACTTCGGTAACCCAGAACCCGTCCCCTTCATCACCATCGTACCCTTCATATCCCACCACAACTGACAAACAGCGTCCCCGTGGCCGACGTGGACGCGGCAAAGGTCGGGTCACCAGCAGCCGCGACGCCGCTTCGTATGGTCAGTCCTCTCCGGCCAATCATCCGTATATTGTGTTTCCATCTAACTGGACGGCTACTCAATGGGCTGGGCTCCTCAACAATAATCCCTCGCAGACTTGGAATCCTTCACAGGCCCAACCCCCTGCCCATATCCCTCTCGGCCCAATAGCAATGGAAAGGGAGTTTTGGGCCCAAGGCCTGATGCAGCTCACCACACAGTTTATACGCCCACAGATATCGAGCAGGCTCTTTACACGATGTCGTTGAACCCACCGGATCACGGGCTCATGGACTCCGGGGCATCATCTCATTCGGCAAACCAGCAAGGTATATATTCCCCGTCTAATTTTAATTCGTGCACTAATAAAAATATAATTGTTGGAAATGGCATGACTATCCCCGTTTTGGCTCAAGGCAATCAAACCCTACCACCCCCTTTCCCACCTCTAAAATTAAACAATGTCCTATTTGCAACAAATATTATTAAAAACCTTATTTCGGTTCGTCGCCTTACAACTGATAATTTGGTTACTGTCGAATTTGACCCATTTGGTTTTCTTGTGAAGGATCTCAAAACACGGGCTCCTATCCTCCGATGCAATAGCACAGGCGATCTCTACCCACTCACTGAACCACTTCCGCTCAACCTCAACCAACCACAAGCTTTCACCACCATCTCTCAAGATCGCTGGCATCAAAGACTGGGTCATCCTGGCAACAATTTATTGCAATCTTTAAAATTGTCGTCTTTTATTGATTATGGCAAACTTAATAAAACATTGTGTCAATCTTGCATTTTTGGTAAAAGTGTTAAATTACCTTTTAATGATTCTGTTAATTTCACTCGTTTACCTTTTGACATTGTGCACAGTGACCTTTGGACTTCACCCATACTTAGTACGGGTGGCCACAAATACTACATTCTCTTTCTAGACGACTTTACCAACTTCTTATGGACCTTTCCCTTAGCCAATAAATCTCAAGCCTTTACTATGTTCACCCAATTCACCAACCTGGTTCACACACAATTTGAAAGAAAAATTAAACAATTTCAGTGTGACAATGGTAAAGAATATGCAAACAATAACTTTCATAACTTTTGTCATCACCATGGCATGCAATTCCGTTTTTCGTGTCCCTACACGTCGTCCCAAAACGGCAAGGCGGAACGAAAAATTCGTACTATAAATAATATGGTACGTACCCTCCTTGCCCAAGCCTCCCTACCACCCAATTTTTGGCACCATGCCCTTGAAACAGCCACCTACCTACTTAACATCTTACCTAGCAAACTTCACAAGTTTCGCTCCCCCACCTCTCTCCTATACAATGTCACTCCTGAATATGAACACCTACGTGTATTCGGGTGTCTTTGCTATCCCCTCACCCCCTCCACTACAATCCACAAACTTAACTACCGGTCCAACCCATGTGTCTTCCTTGGTTACCCGCCTAACCATCGAGGGTACAAATGTCTTGACCTCACCACCCATCAACTTATTATCTCTCGACACGTCCATTTCGAAGAGACAATCTTCCCATTCACCATCCAATCCTCCACAAAACCTCCCTCTTATGATTTTTTAAATCCTACCATTCATCCTCTTGTTTGGGATCACCTTGCCAAACAACACACCCACCCACCCAATTCCGCTCCTAACCACGGCCCACAACACGGCCCAACTCCCAGCCCACCTCCTCAGCCAACCTCGCCAAGCCCACCCTCCACCTCGTTACCCACCAGCTCTCACTTCTGTCCTGGCCCACTACCCACCGGTTCTGGCCCATCTCCCTCACCTGACCAGGCCGGCCCGTCTGTCACTCATCCCTCTACTCCAGCCCATACACCCACCGGCCCCACTCCCCAACCGGACTCCCCTCACCCTTCAACCGTCCACCAGCCACCCCCACCACCACCTCCGCCACCACCAGCCCGCACCATTCATACCCGTTCTATGAGTGGCATCGCCAAACCAAAACAGCCATTTAACCTTCACACTACCACCGTTGTCCCTGTACCCAAAAACCCTCAGGTTGCTTTAGCCACTCCGGAGTGGTACAATGCCATGTCCAATGAGTTTAGTGCCCTTATTAAAAATAAGACCTGGGAACTTGTACCTCGCACTCCTGATATGAATATTATTCGTTGCATGTGGTTATTTAAACATAAGTACAGGTCTGATGGTAGTCTCGAGCGCTATAAGGCTCGTTTGGTTTGTGATGGTCGTAAACAGGAACAGGGGGTTGATTGTGGCGAAACATTTAGTCCGGTTGTTAAGCCGGCCACCATTCGTCTGGTACTTTCTTTAGCTTTGGCGAAATCATGGAAAATCAATCAACTGGATGTCACGAACGCCTTTCTTCATGGGAATCTAGAAGAAATTGTCTACATGCACCAGCCCACAGGTTTTCGACATCAGGATTTTCCTAATCATGTCTGCCGCCTTAAGAAGTCTCTCTATGGCCTCAAGCAGGCACCACGTGCCTGGTACCAGCGTTTTACAGACTTTGTGACTTCTCAGGGGTTTCGTCAGTGCAAATCTGACAATTCGTTGTTTGTTTATAAACATGGCGACGATATTGCTTATTTTCTCATTTATGTCGACGACATCATTCTCACTACTTCTAGTGATGCTCTGCGACGACATCTCTTACACACTCTTGCAGGTGAATTTGCTATGAAGGATTTGGGTCCCCTATCTTACTTTCTTGGCATCCAGGTTACGCGCTCTGGGAACTCGTTGTTCCTGTCCCAGCAGTCTTATGCGCGCGATATCATTCACCGGGCAGCTATGGATTCTTGTAAACCTGCCGCCACCCCTGTGGACACTCAGTCCAAACTTTCTGCGGATACTGGACCCCTACATGATGATCCATCCACTTATCGCAGTCTTGCAGGTGCACTCCAGTATTTGACTTTCACCAGACCTGACATCTCCTATGTTGTTCAGCAGATTTGCATGTACATGCATGCGCCTCGGGTCACACATTGGAATGCGTTGAAGCGGATCATTCGTTACATTCAGGGCACCTCTGAGTTTGGTCTTCATCTTGCACCTAGTCAGTCTATGTCTCTGGTTGCCTACACTGACGCAGATTGGGCAGGCTGCCCAGACACCCGTCGCTCCACGTCTGGTTATTGTGTCTATCTTGGGGATGATCTCATTTCCTGGTCTTCTAAACGCCAGTCCACCATTTCTCGCTCTAGTGCAGAAGCTGAGTACAGAGGGGTCGCTAATGTGGTCGCTGAACTTTGCTGGATTCGCAACATTCTTCTCGAGCTGCATCATCCAGTCACACGGGCTTCCTTAGTCTATTGTGATAACATCAGTGCTATCTACTTATCTGGCAACCCGGTTCAACATCAGCGCACGAAACATATTGAGCTCGACATTCATTTTGTTCGTGAACAAGTTCAGAAGGGTCGTGTGCGCGTTTTACATGTTCCTTCTCGTCATCAGATAGCAGATATCTTCACTAAAGGCCTCCCGCGTGTTCTCTTTGATGATTTCAGGACCAGTCTCAGCATTCGTCCACCGGATGCTTCAACTGCGGGGGTGTAATAGCACATGTGTATATATGTAAAAGATTACTATTGATTTGATTGTGATCTCCACCAAAATAGGAGATTATGGTTTTGTATCTATATAATGTATTGTACATGATCAATGAAAGATATCTTGAATATCAATTCCTTTACTCCACAATGGGCTAAAGTTTTAGCTGAGTTTGGTCAGCTTGTCGGGGGAGCACAACGTAGTTGTGATTCAATTTCCCACAAGTACGGGAACCTCAAATCAAAGTGTCAAACCTTCGAACGATTTTTTTAAGAAAAAGTCAGAAACGAACTCCCCAATGAAAAAAAAAAGATGTGGTCATGATTTTATGTTTACGAGACCGAGCATGATTTTACACATATTTCGGCGTGTCAAATGTTACGCCCAACATTACATTAGGTTTTATATTTTCTACTTAATTTATGTCTATGTGATGTTTTTATTTTATTTAATGTATTGTTTTTTGTTTTTATTTAATGCAATGTTTTTATTTTTATCTAATGTTATGTTTTTTATTTTATTTAATGTAATATTTTTTATTTTATTAAATCTAACTTTATTAAAATAAAAAATTAAATAAAGCCATTGTTCACCTTGAATCAGAACAGGATCAAGTGATTGAGCCAAAGTTTTATCTATTGCCACGTCAGCATACAGGTGACGCAAAATGAGAAGATAATAGTTGTGCTCCCACAACACATAGTCATAGTCTTAGACAGATTTCACGCCTTTAAGTTGGATATATGGGAGACAGCAGACCACGTGAATGTCCTCGTCTCATATATCAACAGTGTGTTTTAGGTGCATTGCCTGTAGGCTGTGATTTGTGAACAAAGGAAGAAATTTATAGTTAAACCACTATAAACGTGTTTAAATTAGAGCAATCCATAACTAATGACGATCAAACGTGAGGTGGTAAAATAGACGTGTGCTTTTACCAAAAAAAAACATACAGAATAGTTGTACAACTCAAAAGTCAAAACCATCAATTTTAGGTATAACAAGCACATGTTTGTATTTTTATAATTTTATACATACAATTTTAATCTGAATCGATCAGCACATATAAAACACGATACGTGCATGCGGTCGGTCACCATCTCAACCCGCACCCACGCTTCAAACCAAGCCCGAAACGCCTAAGATGGTTCAGGCAGACTTCATCCTTAACAAAGTCTCAACGATGTCGAATCGAAACAAATTATACCACATCCGCAGAAACTAGAGTCTCTTGGGCCACGGGTAGACCCGGTTTTCCAACCGACCCCGAGCCATGACCACTAAGCCAACTTTTAGAACCTCCCTCATCCTGACTCGCTATAATTCCCGCCTGAAGTGCCTCAAGATACAACACCTTAACCAAGTTTCTGAACTTCCTTCTGAAAGTTGGCATCCTAGACATGGAACCCACTATCCCCTGCAACCTGTGTAGTTCAAACAGGTATGTTAATGGATCGTTTTCGCAGGTTGCTAGGTCAAACCTAACACGGCCCCGCAAAGCTTGTCAAATTCATGAACCCGAAAAAAGACCCACCACCCGTCTAAAATGTAACAGGTAGACCCTCATGTTTTATTTGAATGCACTAACGAGATAAATTCACACCCCTACATTTTAGATAGTGCATTCAAATCCCGAATTTGGCTTACCTGTTATAAGAAAAATAAAACATGAGGTATGATGTACCTTCGAATGACGGCTTGGAGTTGTGCCCGTCTAACATGATCACTAGACGGGAAACCGCTATCATCCCAGTCTTCGGGTTTCTCGTTCTTGTATCTCATCACAAGTTTTGGCAGACAGATCTCTTCATATTCACTCAATTCAAGACCCTTGATTTGCTCCTTCATGATTAAAAGTGGTCCAATGAACCACTCGAAAACTTTATCCCTCGGTAAGTTTGTTCTTGTTAGTTCTACCTCCTCTGCTGAAAAACAATATTGCACATTATCAATGCATGACAAAATAAAATTATGTGACACACACATTCTCATCGCTACGTGGTGATAAATCTTCATCCATTTACTTACTGAGTCGACTTGTTTTGTGTTTTTTTATCACTAAGGGGTCAAACAGGGCCAACTAAATACCTCAAGTGATACCATTTTGCGATAGAAACTATAACATCAATGTGTAGCAACAATTGAAAAACTACTTCGCGGCACTGCTAAAAACTATGTCACGAATGAATAGTTCCTACATTAAAAGGCTAGAAACGGAACTCACAGATAACTAAACCGGGAGATTCAGATTTTGCCGACGCAAGAAGACACTGCAATATGGACCATGCGGGTAATTTGATGCCCAACTTCTTACATTTTCCCTTAACAATGCATTCCTCAATGTCTTCAACATCGATCAAACCGTCACGAAGGAGTATTCTTCCATTTACCTCACATGATTTGAACAGCCAATCCCACACCTGCACAGGTGTGTACTGCTGGAGAGCCTGCTTCAAAGTTCTTGACCGTTGTGAAACCAACCTAGAACCTCTCGTGCTTTCTTTTTCGTTCCTAAAATCATTACCGTTTGAACTCCTTCTCTCGAGCCCATCGGAGGTTTTCATGTTCTCACGGTATCTTGGTCTGGATCGAAACATTTACCAAACAGAACTTGTTAAAATAAGCAAACAATTTCTTCACACCGCACTAAAAACATCCCATTTTAAGCTGAGGGCTTAACCCAATCTAATGGCCTATGTGACGTGCCCATTTGCTACGTCTAATGTAATGCTTGGATAACTGGTTTCGTACCTTGGAAAGCACGATCCCTCCCTTAAATAAAGCTGGTCATTTGTGTATTCGTCAAACAATGAAACTACAGCAACAACGTATGCAAGCCCGAACCTAACCGAATCTTCCTGAAAAAGTGGAACGAACCCATGCAAAAAACTGGTTACGAGATAGTTCAAAAAGATAGCAATTTGAAACTAGTGACAGGTTTTTGGACCGTACCTGGTGAACAATCATGGCACTGTACAGAGCAAGACCAAAACTCGAGAGCAAAGAGGCGATCACGGCTCCAGCAACTGCCAGTGGCCATAAAACGATTGCAAGTCCGGCGAAAGGCACACAAACAGTTTCGAGAAACGGGCCTTCTCTCCCAATTAGATCTTCTAATAGCCTCTTCCATCCTATGAGCAACATGTATGGGCTCTTGTATAGAGCTACGGCGGTTATTAGTGGCACATCGACAGCAATGGCCACTGGAATGATGAATAAACACTTCGGCACCTTGGATAATCTACGGCATCATTACAAAGTTCTTGAACATCAGGTGAACATAAACCAAAAAAAAAAAATCAAATATTTTCTTGTGAATTCGAGAAGTTTGTGATCTGGGTGTTGATGTTTACTGAAAAGGTGGCTTAAAGGCCAAGAAAGATTGAATTTTTCTAACCTGACGTCGACGGGTTTCTCGTCGGCTGGCATTTCTTCACTGAGATCATCCATGAAGGAGAAGTAAGAATGGAAGCAAAGATCTGTAAAATCTCGAACCACCGTGCAACTTCCTTCTAATGTTGAAAAACAACCATCCTAAATTTCAAATCAAGCAAGAATTCACATAAATTTGAATCAACCAATTGGTAAGTAAATAAATAAATAAATTACAATTATGATTATAATAGTCCAAGCTATACCAATTGGGCCCGTAATAATCCATATTGGCAATGTGACCAATGACAATTCTAACTTTCACTTTTGTTGTCTAATGACATTTATAACATTTCCGTTTTAACGGAGAACTGATACCTCAAATTTTCATTTAAATTGTTTCAAAACAGCGTACAACATTTTGATGTGGAATAAGTAATAACTGTATGGTTTAGTATCAATCAACGGACCATAGCTTGATGATACCTAATTTGCCTGAATAAAGTCAGCGATAATATATTAATAAGTCATTATTTACTACTAATTATACTCACAACAAAGCAATGAAAGCACTTGTCTTTACGATCAGTGCCGATAACTTCAAAAGTCGCGATCAATGGTGCAAAAAACCCAAAGCCTATGCTGGCGAGGAGGCTGCCAGCTACAGCCACAGCTGGCCATAGCACGAGAGGCAGAAACAAGAACACAATTATTAGCATTTTTAATACCCATCCGATCCTTTTGGTCCTACAAAAAACAATTTAAAATTTTCATATAAACACCCTTAGTGCCGATAGCCTCTTGGCCTAGCGACACCACTATGGTGGGCTCGAGGCCACATTGGTCAATAGATAGGTTTTAGATAGAGGTGCACAAAAAAAAACGGGTTGGGCCCTACCCACTTCACAAGAAAACGCTTTGAACCCGACCCGATTTGAAAAAAATGTCAAAAACTATAATTTTTTGTCTCAAACCAGCTTGAACCTGACCCAACCCACCAATTTGTATACGAACTCCCTCAAACCAGTTTGGACCGTACCTGATTTGAAATACATAAAAAAAAAACTGTTTTTTTTTTTTTGTCCCAACCCGGTTTGAACCTGACCCTAGTCGATTTGATACGTTAAAACATTATCCCTCCTAAATCGGTTTATAACCCGAACCGGGTTTTTACTAACCGATTTATTTTGTTCACCAACCCGGATTTTGGTTTTATAACCGGATTTGTACACCTCTATTTTTAGGCCATGGAGTACACCTCTATTTGTACACCTCACCTTAAGGAAATGGTTTAACGTCCTTAACTCTACCTCCTCTCCTTAATGTTATCTCTTTTGATTCTTGTTAATGTTAAGATACACCTCAAGGCCTTAAGAGTGTGATTTTAGGGGTTGTGCGTTTAGGGCCGTTAAAAATAAATAAATAAATAAGAGCATAACTAATTATTCATATGTAAAGAAACAATAAGTGTGTACTTGATAACACAATAGTAGGTCCACAAGAAATGGGCCGGCCAAAGTCCAATCGCCACCGATGAATTACCAACCACCATTACGACCACCACAACCGGGCCGATTATTATCCCTACAACTCCATTTATTTATTAGAATTAAACCACCAAATTAATTATTATTATTATTATATAAAAAGTTAATAATAATAATAATAATACCTTTGAGGATGCCAAGAGAAAGTAGGAGGAAGAAAAAAGGAAGGAAGGAGATGAAGCTCCATAGCTTAGCTATAAACCCAACTGGTACTTTCATTTTACAGTTATCAACTTATCATTATGTTGTGTAAGTATTATTATTATCTATGTTATGTTATTATGTTGAGAGAGAGTTTAGCATGATGAATATGAATAATAATAATAAAGAAGCTGCAATTTGGTAATGGTTTCGTAGTAACACGTGATGTTTTGGTATTGGAGTTGTTGGAAAGAGGAAAGAAGAAAGGAGGGTACGTGGAGTGTGCTCATGCATGCTCTTTTCCACGTGGCAGACTATAAATACCTTCCTGCCACATCTTCGTCCTTTTACTTTTTGCACTATGGGTTAAAAAAAAGGTGTGATTTGGCTCGGTTTGAGTCGTTTAGATAAAAAAAAAATTATCAAGTTGTTTGCTACGGTTTTAGGAAGGGTTTTTTTAAAACAAAAAAAATAAACATACAACTTGTATATACAAGTCCTACGGTTCATGTAAAAAGGATATAAAACTGGTATGTTGTTTACTAGAGGTATATTTTGCGTAAAAATAGATATACAACTCATATATTTGTGTACAAATTGTATAATTCATGTAAAAAACAATATACAGGTCATATCATATATACAGACTCATATTCTTGCCAAGGTGTCAAAAGATACATTAGAAGTGTATCATTACCTGAGCCGTTAGAAAAAGCAACTCAATTGAAACCATTTGAGTTAGTAATGCCATTCGGAAGAAGCCTTCTACAGAGGGCCTCAACCAGTGATGACTGAGTAGATTAGACTAGCCAAACAGGTTAAAATAGTTTGATTTTGACGGTTCACACCGTCTTTTAAAGAATAAATATGGTTTATTAAAATATAGTATGGGATGGACATGCTAGAAAGGCTTACGTATCCAGGAAAATGAAAACCCATTAGACATCGTCTTGGGGGTGGGGATACAAGCGTCCAAATGTTTTTTTTTTTTTAAACAAAAAACTTATAAGAAATTCACAAAATCCATTGTAGAACCGATTCAAGACGTTAGGTAAAATTACAATAATATTGTATATAAGTAAGATGAGGGATGAAAAATTATAATGTAAATGTAAAGAGAAGGCAACCAATGACATTGGTTAAATTACTAGAAACCTCACAGTTGAGAGGAAGAGGGGTAAAAGTATATCCAATTGAACTTGGAATGAGCTTATTTGGCAAAATTTGCTAGACTTGCACCTTTTTAGGATATGGTTACTAATAAGACTTCAGCTAATGAGGTAGTGGTGAAGTGGTTGGGAAAAGACTTGGTGTTCCTTGTGACATAGGTTCGATTCTCACTATCCCCATTATTTTTTGTGGCATCCAGGTGAAGAGTGAATGCGGTGGTGCCGATTCGACTCAGATGGGAGGCGAGGTTTTACCGATTATTACACTGTCGTACCTTCGGGCAGGTGGAGGTCGGGTTTCCATGCATCTGGGAGAGCCAAGGGGTTGGCGACGGTCGAAGTCAACCTTGGACACAATGGTTGGCACATCGTTCCTTGCCATTCAAAAACAAAATAACCTATGATAAAGGTTAAGGTCTTTTAGTGTGGGGGCACATATTTATCTTAATCTATACTACATTATAAAGGAGGAGGCATGAGCAAATATGTCCAAAGTTAAGATGATATACCAAAGGTTTCTTTACAATTTCCTACATTGTACCACTTTTCTTCCCTAAATGCCCATGGGGTAACTTATTTCATTAAATTATCAAAATTCACAATCAAGTTACCATTCATTATTTTTGTATCTACATTGAATTATTACATCTTCCTATGAGCTAACTTTATTTCATTAAATTATCAAAATTTCACAATCAAGTTATCTATGTTACCTTATTAAGGAGGAGAGATGGCTACATTAGTAATTTCCTATGTATTTTAAGATGGCATATGAAAAGTTTAGTGCATCACACCCAAAATGTCATGAAATTTTTCCTAATAATACCCTTCTATGCAAAATCCTCTTGTACATCCCCTCTCCTACTTATTATTTATTACATGGAGCAACTTTGGTGAATTCATGTGTGTATGTCACGTATGAAACAAAACGTAAAGTTTTGATTTACGAGCCATTTGGCAAAGTTGTTTGTATCATTTAATAGTATATATCGTTAAGTGGTAGGCGTGACCAAAGTGTTACGTGTGAGGTAGTGTAGTCTTGAGAATAAATGTATTATGGAACTAACCTTACGAGTTGTTGAATGGATTATTATTAGAATCCACCTAAAATCAATGTATTTCAATAATCCGTGCGAATGTTATTATACTTTAGTTGAGATAAGAATAATTATCTTATGTTCTTACAAGTATTCGTTATTTAATATATCATTTAAATAAAAAGTTTTCGATGAATTTTACGTCTTAATGAATTGATACAATTTGATATAGTTTTTAGACCCGCCGCAACGCGCGGGTTACCAACTAGTCCTTCATTATTTTTTTATCTACTTTTGTGATACACCCTTGTTTATACTCCCAACCCACTTGAAAAATGCTTAGTTAATAATTATTGTATGTACATGTCTTAGGATCAATTATATGTAAATTAATGAGAAGCACACGAAATTTGTAGGTTAGTATACAGAAGTCCGGTTGAGTTCACATCTTCTTTCACGAGTTGTTTGTTCTAGCACTTGAAACATGACCCCAAATTATGGCAAACAAAGCAAACCAAACGTTAGCGATGTTGATGCTTTTGATTCTCTCATCATCTATAAGGTCCCTCAATTTTTAGGTAGTTAAACAGAAAGCAACATAATTTTTTTTTATCCTTATGATAGTGTAAGACTAAAAGTCTAAAACAGTGAAACCTACCTGCATGTTTTGAGTTTTGAATGTTATATATTTTTTAATTTGAATTATTGACACTGTTATATTTAGAGGGTACACTTACAAGTAGTATTTTACGGTTTTACCCAAATGGGTACAAACGGGAATAACTTGCTCAAATTCGTCATAATAAATATATAATTTTAATACTCCTTTAGCAATGCATTTAAAGTACACTTTGGTGATCTTCTTTTTGCATTAGTTATATTGCGAGTGAAGAAGGACATGCTATCTCCTCGAAAGGCGAAAAGAGACTCAGTTAAAATACATGCAAAATATATATTTGTGTCTAATGCATATCATGTTCCTACCACGTATCCGCCGCAGCGCGCGGGTTACCCACTAGTCCTGTATTATAGGCAAGGTTGTGAAAATCGCGATTAATCACCGATTAGTCGGACCTAAAAAACTCAAAATTAGGCCAAAAATGAATTCGAACAGGTCAAAGCTGGAGCAAATCAGTCAAATAAAAACAGACTCTTACCTCAAAATTGGATGATAATCCATGATTTAGAACCAAAATCGATGAAACTCAATGAACCCTAGTTGCGTCTGATGGTTCCGTACGATGAAAGAGGGAATGAGGAGGAAAAAATGGGATATGGTGAACGATGGATGTGATTAGGGTTATTTAAATTTAGTTATTTTAATAGTTAACCCCCTCCCCATATTCACCAGTTTATACTTGGCCCCTAAACTTCTAAATTTATACATAAAAGGTATAATACTAAAATTATATATGTATAAATTTGAAAAAATATATATAAAAATCCAATCCGATTAATCCCTATTCGGTACCCCACCGGCCGATTAGCGCCTGGCAAGTTCCACAACACTGCTTGTAGGTTTAGCTTTATCTCAAACCGGATTTAACGATTATAATCCTAAACCAGCATAAACTTGTGGACCAAATCCTTAACCGGTCAGGATTCATGTAAACCGGTTTTGATGACGGATTTGAAACCAGATTCATATCACAAACCAACTTTTTTAAACATTTATATGACAAAACATATTTTTTTATAACCTGATCCGGTTTCTAAACCAAAGCAGTTTTTTAATCAGGGAGTCAAATCGGTTCGGGACAAAAAAAAACCCGTTTTTAAGCCGGATATTTTTACTTGTTTTCAAACCGGTTAAAAAAAAGACTACAAACTAGTGCCAAACCCACGGGTTGGCTCGAGCTAGTTCGGGCCAAGTCGGGTTCCGGATTGATCAATTCGGAACCAATTTGAAGGGGCCCAAACCGGTTTTGTAAAGTATTTTATATTTTGGGCCTTCCTTTGTTGTTAAGAAAAAATCACACACACACGAAGGATTTCATTTCGTTTTCCAATTCATATATCATTTTGTTACATAACTCATACACTAATAATATTCAATTTTATCGATTCGTTTTGGTGTTTGTGGATTTGTTTCGTTTCAAATTGTTTCGATCTGAAAAATCATCATCATCATCATCATGTCCTACGCTTACCTTTTCAAGTACATCATCATCGGTGACACCGGTATTTAATGCATTTAATATCTTCTATTTATAATTATAATGGTTGCCCTATATGTAATAATCAAATCTCTGTGTTTATGGCTCTAAATTGTTAATTAATTTTTATATTCTCTGTTTAACTTTTGTATTTATGTTTATTCATTGTATCTATTTTTAATTTATATATATGATTATGCAATCTGTATTTATTGTTTTCAGTGGTTAATTGTCTGTAACGCTATGCTCTATAGCTCATGATTGTCTCTAATGGTTTTTTTAGTGTGTACATTCAAATATTAATAATATCCTAGAATTTAATTATACTAGGCGGTAGGTACCGTTCTGTTGTTTCGGTTGGAGCTTAAGGTTAGGATCTTGTACTTGTAGGCCTTCTGTCGTCGATCTTTCTCTTTTGTGTTATTTGATTTGCCTAAGTTATCGGAGGCGCACATATACGCTGGCATATGGTTATATTTAAGGAAATGAAAAGAAAGTTCAGCAGAAATTTGATCTTATGTATGATTTAAATCGGTATCAGGATAATGCATAGTGATAAGTCTAAACCAGATTATGATCCGGATGTAACGCCCATAGCCCAAAGTTTAGGACTACCTCAATAGCCTCCAAGTTAGTGGGAAGATATTAATTCAGTGATCTCAAATTCACAATCATAGTTGATGTGTGAATGTGTGAATGTGTGAATTGTGATCGATGTCATAAGTTCTTGACTTGTATTCCTGACTTTGTTGTGAGGCTTACGCAGAATCCCAAACAAGCTAGCTCGGTAACGAGTAACCTACAAATTAACTTAAGACACGGTAGGAAATTTATTAACATACTAACCCCTGACCAAGGGTTATAGGACATTAGGACCACCAAATTCATATTAATAATCAATGCAGGATGGATGTCGTACAGGATGTTATTAGTTTAGTAGGTAAAAAAACCACGACAAGGATTTATACGAGAACTCTATTTTAACGTGAACCCGAAGTGTTCCAGATCTGGCAAGGGTTTACGTGGTGTTATTTACTTTAATTAGTGAATTATAGATTTTTTCTTGTCTTGAATATGTTACTAGTTAAGTAATTTATTCAAATATTCATTTATTAGCAAACTTTCATCATTACTTTTATCATGAAGTGAAGATGGTCCACCATCCCAATTGATGTATAAAATTAGGTGAGCGAGAGCCACACTGCACATTTCTGTAAAGCTAGAACACTGAGAAATAATCCTAGCAACTGAGCTTGTATGTAACTGTGTGTTAACTTATAATTCAGTAACAACGCTGATTGGTGAATGTCAAAACTGGTTTGAATTGGTAGATACATCATTTGGGTTTAGATGGTGCTTAGTTGAATAGGTAGAAACAATCAATCAATCTTGAAAATTATTCTGAAATTTCATCTGATTCCATAGTCGTCAGACGATATGGTATGTCTGCCTTTTTGGAAGTTTTAGGACCTTGGTTTTAAAAAGCACGCCCGAGAAATGAGACGACTGAGCGTAACAAAACCCTAGGGCTGATTGGCTTTGTCAATTTACATTGACATGATTACTTAACATTTAACATATGCAAAGTTTTTTAGGTTGTACATAAAGCTTTTTTTTTTTATCATCTTATATTTAGTATTCAAAGATTGCATACTTGAAGCTTGTGTCTTGTGGCTCGGCTCTTGGGACCTAAGTACCAAGTACCTTTTAAAACCAAGTTTAGGACCTGCCCCTGCCCTATATGTGCTGCGTAATAGATCAAGTTAATGAGTTTCTATAAAGAAATAAATATTTATATTAGTTCTGAAACTGATATTTTGAGATTTCTTCATCTATGCACAAGTAGTGTTCTGTGGCCGTATTTCTCCTATTGCTTTTTCCCCAAACCTGTCAGACATTGTAGATATGTATACCGTATGGTGTGCATATGACTTCAGTGTTTAGACTTTTTGCTTGATCCTTTCTTTGCCCTCTGCCAGTTGTCACTTTGTATGTGTGAGAGAGAAAGGAGGGATCCAGCTGATGAGAGTTAACAGTGACAAATACCTAATTCATACTTGTAGTATTAACTTTTAACTAACTCAACCGAAAGGTAAGACTTACCTTTGCGAGGAGTATCAAGTATGTGCTGTTCCAAGTATCGAATTGCTGAAAGTGGACATGGGATGAACATGATAACATGTCTTGTGATCTAATAAATATTCTGACAATTATGAGCCATTGTTAATTAAAGATTGTAGGCTTGTAGCATTTGTAGTACATGTGGATACAAATTTCCATGAATTATAAAGTTAATATTAAGTAACAAAAAATATTAAATGATGCCAACTATCTTTATTATGCAGGAGTTGGAAAATCATGCCTTCTTCTGCAGTTTACAGACAAGCGTTTTCAGCCAGTTCATGATTTAACCATTGGTGTTGAATTTGGTGCCAGAATGATCACCATCGACAACAAACCAATTAAGCTGCAGATCTGGGACACGGTTTGTTATTTACTTTCGTGTACCTTAACTATAACCTTATAGGTAGTCTTCTGACAATTCTCTATTCATCTTTATGATTGTTGTTTTGGTATGACAGGCGGGCCAAGAATCTTTTAGATCTATAACAAGGTCTTACTATAGAGGTGCTGCTGGAGCACTCCTGGTTTATGACATCACCAGGTATGATTCTATTACAACATTCTTGGATAAAAAGTTGCTTGCTAACGTGGCATGAGATTTTTTGTTTATGCATTTCATTATGTTATAAGGTTTCTGATTTGTGTACAAGTCCCTTTTTTGTCTTCGGATCATTGTTCTGGGGTAAAGCAAGCACAAGTCCAAATTTAGGCACTAGATCAATGCTCTAGTCTATCTAATTTCTTTTCTCAAAAAAAAAAAAAAAAAAAAAAAACCCTAGGAAAAAGGACATCACTGAAAAAAATAACTTTTGCAGATATATGTTAACTATAGTGTGTGCAGGCTGGGCATATACTAAAAAGGAAGTTTGGGTAAAAAGGGTATGGAGGAATCTGGATGTGTTGGTTGATACAAAACCAATTCAAGTAAATAACTAAGTGACCTACAAAAACATTTGGACGAAGGCATACTAGATTTAGTGGGAGAGACGAGAGAGAAAGAGAGTCACAGTCAAAACAATTTGCAAGTGTTTAAGTAGTTCTTAAACTTAAAACTGGTTGTGTATTGATCGACCCCCTCTCTCTATATATATGTATAACATACTAAATAAGAAAGTTTGGACATATCTTTATGGCTCAAGTTCAGACTTCAATTTTGTAGTTTACAAATTCAATGAAGTTTATATCTTCAATTAGTGATTTCACTTTTAATTCTGAAAGCTTATTATAACTGCGATAATTTCATTATTGTTGATGCGGTGGAGTGGTTTGAATGCAGGAGGGAAACTTTCAATCACCTTGCAAGCTGGTTGGAGGATGCTAGGCAGCATGCAAATGCAAATATGACTGTTATGCTTATTGGTAACAAATGTGATCTTGCACACAGACGCGCTGTGAGCACCGAAGAAGGAGAACAGTTTGCCAAGGAAAATGGTCTTGTATTTATGGAAGCCTCTGCAAAAACCGCACAGAATGTCGAGGAGGTAATATCTTATGTCTTGTATAATTACTATTTTCCATTTCTGAAAATCTCCTTTAATTTCAGGCATTTATAAACACAGCTGGAACAATTTATAAGAAGATTCAGGATGGAGTTTTTGACGTATCAAACGAGGCATGTGCCATTCCGTTTCATTGCTTTTATTTAATTAGATGTGGCAATTACGACAGGTTTACTTTTGAGCGGGTTAATTTGGGTTGTCTTTATCTGAAACACGTAAATAAATTTAGTTAAAAAAACGGGTCAAACGGTTAAAAGTTGGCCCAAGTCTACTCTTAGTGCATACACCCTCCTAAATTGTTTTATCAAAAAAAAAAAAAAAATGATTTATATTATTATTATTATCATCATTGTAGATATACTGTTTTTTCTAGTTACAATTAAGTGATTAACATGCTAATTATATGTCTATTTTATATAAGTAGACAAAAAGTGTTTGCGGGTCAACCAATTCTTACCGGGTGTTTGTTTATTGGGTTATGGCAGTCTTACGGGATTAAAGTCGGATACGGTGGCACTGCCGGACCATCAGGTGGCAGAGACGGTGCCACTGCTCAAGGAGGAGCCTGTTGCAGTTAAATAAACGGCCAGCTTCAACACATCCATTCTTGTGTTCTGATGAACATGTTGTCATGGGTCTTATTTGTCTTTTCTTTTTGTTTTTTCTTCTCTTATATGTGGCATCCAGTTATATGTTACCATGTAGATTCGAAATTTTAATGCTTTTCTCAGTGATTATTGTTTTGTTTTGTTGCTGTTGTTATTATTATTTATTAGTAAATATAAATAAATATTACTGGCAGACAAGTTGCTAGTGCAGAATGAGAATATAGGGCTATGGCACAAACCTCTTGCGAATTAGTTTAGGTTCAAATACGTGTTAATGAGATTGGATTTAGCCAGACGAAACCCATGAATATGTGGTGAGATAGTGAGGAAACTATTCATATTACGAATAATTAAGTTTTTAGAAGAAACAATTACAACGCTTCATGTTAAAGGTGGAGGCCATTATCATATTTTGTATCAAGCTGGGCATGATCAACATATATACGTTCCAGCTTCTAGAAAAAATAAATTAAATATTACTAGATAAGGTAAACAAGTTGCTAGGTAAATGGATGAACAAGTGGCTTTCTTTATATATATCATGTACTTGTCGTAGTTTATCTTTGAGAAATACAAGTATTTCTCCTCTGTATTTGGAGTTCTCTTTGATTGGGTGTTTGTGTGTATGATATATCAGTTTGTTAACTAAAACACTTCTAAAGGTTCAATATATAGTATGCTATGAAGTTGTTTAAGTAATTATTTTCATTAATTTTGTGTTTGTAAAAGTTATTTTTGATATTATTTTATAAGTATAACTAGAGTCGTAGTTACCACGCGTTGCCGCGGAAGCACGAGATGCGGTCTGAACTCCGTACATACCAAAACAAAAAGGTTAACGTTATCATGTAAATGCTTTGTTGCTAATATAACTCCAGTTTTAATTGGATTTTTTACCGTCACGTTGAGAAAAGTATAAAAATGAATACGGTATTAAGACTGATATAAAGATAGTTTGGTTCTCCATAATAAAGAAACATAACATTATACCAGTACCGCAAGTATCAATACGGTACGAGTACCCGGTATCAACGCTCATAAAAAATATACACGATAAAGAAAAATATCACTAGGTACAATATCGATACTGAAAGTACCGGCTGAGTACGAGTACTTGGTATCAAACGTCATTCCCTAAAAAGAAAAGAAAAAACCAATACCCGGTACCAAATAAAAAGAGGTTTTGAAAAAAAAAAAGATAGCGGTGCATATTAGCGAAATAGGGTGGTGCATGTTAGCACCTTGACACGATTAAAGTTTCCTTACTTTAATATTATATATAATTATTTGTGAAACAAAAAAGAAGTTTTATTGAACGATGACGTATGCGAACCCAATAACATGCCTCTTAATAACACTAATGTCATTTTAAACACGATAATATAAATCCTTTTAAAATATTATACAACGTTTTGGTAACAAATTCTTGTAAAATAATGTACAACTAGTATTACTTCCGCGCGCGTTGCGGCGCGCTAAACCGACGGAAGTTTGTATTGGATTTAAGTAATACATTTCCGGACATTGACGGTCACCGTATTGTTTAGGTATAATAATTACGTTTTTTTTTGTCACTGACTTTGATGTAATATTTAAAAAACAAAAAACACTTGTTAAAATGGAAAAATAAACAAAGTACCTCCCCAAAGGTTTGAACCTGGGACGTTGGCTAGGAAAACATCACGACAAACCACTCCACAACCAACACATCTTGTCTCTTGAAATGAAACCATAAATATATATTGTTTAACAAAGGTTAAAAAATAAATAAAGTGTTTGACCCAAGATTCAAACTTGGGACCTTGGACAACTAAACCACACCACAAACCACTCCACCACCAAGACATTATATTCTAAATTGAAACCATAAATATATATTGTTTAACAAAGTTTAAAAAAAAAAAACCCCCACCAAATTCCCTCCACCAAGACTCGAACTTGGGACCTTGGACAACTAAACCACACCACAAACCACTCCACCACCAACACATTATGTTTTCAATTGAAACCATTTATATATATGGTTTAACAAAGTTTAAAAAAAAAAAGCCCAGCAACCCGCCTACCCCAAGGAGTTGAACTTGGGACCTTGCACAACAAACCACACCACAATACCACTCCACTACCAACACACTTTTGTTTATCAATTGAAACCATTAATATATATGGTATAACAAAGTTTAAAAAAAAAAAAAAATAAAGGCCACCGCCCCTCTCAACCAATGGGAGAGGGGCTGGCACTCTCTAATAATACATATATAATGTTTGGTTTTAGAAAACTATTCGGTGTTGGTTTTACACATGGGTCCCTTTCGCTTATAGCCAACTCTTTTTTTTTTTTTTTTTGACTGAAAGAGTAAGTCATATTAGTAATTCAGAACTCATTACAGCTCCAAATAAGGTGGACAACAATGGACCCATGTCCCCCTATGCGTGGAAGAATTCGCTCCCTTAGCTAGCGTATGGGCAGCAGAATTCGCAGACCTATTAACAAAGCACAACTTAACATTCGAAAACTGAGCCATAAGCTCTCTACAGTCGTCTAGAACTAAGCCAACTGGCGAAACAAAAGCTTCATTATTGTTAACAGCATTGACGACATTAAGGGCATCAGACTCAACAATCACCCTATCAAGTTGGTGGTTCTTTAACCAACTCAATGCTTCCCTGAAGCTCAGTGCCTCCGCCATAAAAGGGTCACCACCACCATTAAGAAGGACTGATCGGGCTACTACTACTCTTCCAATAGAGTCCCTTATAATGCATCCGTGTCCCAAGGATCTGCCCGAATCAAATACCCCGGCATCAATGTTACATTTGAGCCAGTCAGTCGGAGGTGGAGACCACAACCTTACCACCTTCCGAACTCGATTCGCTTCAACCGTGTCTCCGTTAGCAGCCATCCATTCATTCAAAAAGCCCAGCCCGTGATTAAGCACCTGACTCGGAGGCCTGAATTTTTGATTCCACACGAAATTATTCCGTCTCGCCCAAATAGCCCATAATACACATGAAACTTTAGCTTTCATACTTTCATCCTTACTACTAATCCAAGTCCACCAAGCATCGAAAGTGGTAATAGCAACGGGCCATCCTTCTCCAAAAAACTCATCCCATATAGGGAACACAAAAGAGCACCCCAACATCGCATGAAAATCATCTTCACCGCCATCGAGACAAATAGGACACAACAAATCAACATCCACATACCTTTCTCTAAGGCGAGTCAAACTCGGTAACGATCTTGTAGCTAGCTTCCATAAAAAATTAAGCACTCTCGGGGGTACTTTGATGTCCCAAATATTATTCCAAATGTCCGATGTAAAATTAGAGCGCAAACTAGAAGACGGAGAATGCTTGATAATATCATAATAGCAAGATTTTACCGAGAACATACCTGACTGCTCAAACTTCCAATAAAACCCATCCTCGCGTGGCATTCTTGGCAATTGCACCCGAGTAATTAAATCCACTTCAGCTGCTGAGAATAAATGTTGCAGCAGCTCTATATCCCAGTCCCGCGTACCCGGACGCATCAGATCACTAACCTGAGCCATCTCCCAACCTTGTACGGTCGGCGTTTGAATTGTCGAAGAAGCATTCTACGGGAGCCAAGCATCTCCCCAAATGTTAGTGCTCAATCCATCCCCCACACGTCTCGCTACACCTCTTCGTAAACAATCCTTCGTGGCAAAGAATCCCTTCCACACACAACTTGAATTATTTCGCAATGCAGCCTCGAAAAAAGAGCAGTGAGGAAAATATTTCTTTTTAAAAAGTCTTCCGACAAGAGACTGGGGCACTGTTAGTATTCTCCATACTTGTTTAGCAAGCAATGCTAAGTTGAACTCGGCTAAGTGACGAAAGTTTAACCCCCCTTTCTCCTTAGGAAGACAAAGTCTTTCCCATCTCATCCAATGAATCGAGCTGTTCCACCAAAAGTTAGAAAACAATTTCTCTAAACAAGCAATCGTGTGTGTCGGAAGGAGAAAGACTTGCATCGCGTAATTCGGGAGAGCCTGAGCTACCGACTTCAGCATAATTTCTTTACCACTCTGAGAAAGCTTCTTACTCCTCCAGCTCTGAACCTTCTTGTGTGCCTTTTCAACGATATAATTAAATGCACCTTGTTTCGAACGCCCAATAATAGACGGAAGTCCCAAATACGTACCATGACAATCAACAATTTGAACTCCCAAGCAACCAGCAATAGCGATCTTTCGATCCACACTGACATTCGGGCTAAACACAATAGAAGACTTACCAAAGTTAATCTGCTGACCTGAGGCTGCCGCATAAATAGCAAAAACATCTTTCAAAACTGTAGCCTCCTCAATAGTTGCCTTAAAGAAGAATAAACTATCATCAGCGAAGAATAAATGTGAAATCACCGGAGCCGCGGGGCAAATTTTACAACCGTGTAAACTACCTGCTACCACTCTATCCTTAATCAATGCTGAAAGCCCTTCCGTACAAATCAAAAAAAGATAAGGAGAAATAGGATCCCCTTGCCGTAAGCCACGATGTGGATAAAACTTTTGAAAGATCCCATTTCTATGAGTAATAGTATACGTGACAGACGATATGGATAACATGATAGTCTCAACAAGAGCTGAAGGGAAACCAATTTTAATCATCATTGCCCGAATAAAATTCCATTCCACTCTATCATATGCTTTTGACATATCAACTTTAAGAGAACTAGTACCCGAAATACCTAGACGCTTTCTTTTAATATAATGCCCCACTTCAAAACCAATCAAAATATTATCAGTAATAGCCCTCCCAGGAATAAAAGCGCTCTGGGACTCCGAAATAATAGTATCCATAAACGGTTGAATTCTATTCGCAAGCATTTTTGACATAATCTTAAACAGGACATTACATAGCGAGATAGGTCTAAGATCCGAAACACTAGTAGGAATTTTTTTCTTCGGAATAAGCACAATGTTTGTATCATTTAATTCATCAGGGAAAATATTGTTATGCAAGCATTCCAGACAAAAAGAAGAGATATCGTTACCCACTATATCCCAGAAGCTCTGAAAAAAACCCGGATTAAAACTATCAGGACCCGGAGATTTATTCGGATGCATTTGGAAAAGGGCGTCTTTCACATCGTCATACGTAAATGGCCTTTGAAGCTCAAGTTTCCCTGCTGCCGAGATCTTCTCTTCTACTAAAGAGAGAATCGCATCAAAGTTACAACCATTTGACTGGAACAGATCCGTATAGAAACGTTGGATTAACTCCTCAAGCCCATTGCCCCATTCCCGCCACACACCATTCGAGTCCTTTAACCGTCGAAACGAGTTTTTCCTATGACGGGACGATGCAACATTATGAAAGTAAGCTGAATTTCTATCACCCTGGCGCAACCAAGTAACTTTAGAACGTTGTTGCCAATACTTGGATTGTTGCTCGAGTAAAGAACCAAGATCCCCTTTCTTCTCCACAAACGCTCGCGCATCATCTCGGCCGCTCCTCCCCTTCAACACATTCAGCTCCTGCCGACACTGCTTAAGCCCAACCTTGAAAATCGAGCGCTGCTCCCTGCCCCACTTACCCAGCTCCTCCGCACACTTCCTAAGCTTCCCCATAACACCCCCCGTACTACCCTCTCTCCAACATCTGTCGACAAGGCATTTGCATCCTTTAGTTTTGGCCCACACATTGTCAAATCAGAACTCCGGTTGCCTCGAAATAGTGACTGCTGAAACGTGAAGAACCAGACAGGAATGGTCCGAATAAACGGTTGGAATATTTTGTACCCATGCATCGCTAAATGTCTCGGTCCACCCCAGATTACTCAGTACCCGATCAAGTTTCTCGACCATCCATGAATCCGAACCCCTCCCTCTTTCTCATGTAAATTGATTACCTACCATCCCAATGTCTATCAAATTACAATCCACTACAACTCCATATTTATGAAGTTGCACCTTAACGTTATTCCTCCAAAACAAAGCCAAACCACCCCCCGAGTTAATACTTGGGACATAGAAACTATCATAAAAATGGATCCTATTACAAGCCCTCGCAACCGCCATCCTACCCACTTTTACTTCCATCAAAAAAACCAAATCGGGCACGCACGAAGACACCAAGTCTTCCAGTTCCCGAACTGTTGGTTCCATGCCCAGCCCCCGACAGTTCCAGCTTAAGATTTTCATTGCGACCCGCGAGCTCCCTCATCGGAGCCCGCCTCATCAGATTGTTGCGTGCCATGTGAACTGAATGCTGCTTTCGAACCACCCTTCTCCATGCGCTTTCTCTTCGGATCCGAGATCGCAACATCCACATTACTATCTTCCTCCATCTGAACATCCATATCTCTACCCCTTCCAATAGCCAACACTTGCCTATTTCCTTCATCTGCGGTATGAGATGACAAAACTGACCCAGTCGGTATGAGGCTGCACCCTTGCTCGTCACGTAACCATCTATCCTCTTCAGTTATCATAAATTTACGAATGGTAGCTTTTATGGACGGGTCATACATTCGCCTTGGGGTGACATCAGGCAGATATGTAACCGGGCAAGCGTTCTCAGCATGAGTAAAAGCACCGCAAATTAAACAAATCAGAGGCAATCTCTCATACTGAAATTGAATTGTTACGTGAGTACCTTCGTTAATACATAATCGCATTCTCCTCTTTAAAAGGTTATTTGTATTGATAATAACTCTAATTCTCAGATAAAGAGGCCTTGAGAATTTAAAGTTATTCGGATCTGCCTCTAAGAACTCCCCCAAGAAGCCTCCCACGACCTCGCATATATGTGCGGACGCATAGCCTACGGGGACACCAAACACTTGAACCCATATTGGAACCTTTGATACTTCAACGGATTGAGGATCAATCTCAGCTGGCTTCGGTGTTAATGCAAGGAGACGATTATTGAAGCTCCATGGTGAACCATTCCAAACCCTGTTATAATCGTTAATATGATAAAACTTGATGATGAACCGATTACCCGGGCCTATTTTCCTTATATTAACTCCGCACCTCGGCTGCCATAGATTTGATAGCGTTCGATTAAACGCAATTTCGTTAACTGCAGTTTCCGAGAACAAAAGTGCCACATAGCTAAACTCCTCGCGGGCTTGGGTATTCGGAACCTGGACGGGAAGTTCCTCGGCGTCTTCCAACTCAAGCTGCGCATATCGCTTCCTAAGCGTCTCTGCCGACTGTAAATCGTCCATGATAATCCTACCACCAGACGTAACGCGAAACAAACCGACAAGCTACCGGAGACAAGCAAACAAACAATCGGAATACTGATGAAGATGGGTTTGGGGATCTATTTCTTTAATAAATCGAAAAGCTTCAATAAGAAAAGCAATCATGACCCAAACCGACAAACTGCCGTAGACAAACAAAGCAACCGAAGAAACACGAAACTTGTATAGCAAGACGAAAACCCTCGTTCATAACCGACTTGGAAAGCAAACAAACACGAAACTTTCACAGCCAGACGCAATAGATAAACAGAGATATTCACAGCCAGACGCAATAGCGAAACAGAGATATTCTCCCTTTGTATAAAATTCAATCGATTCAAGTCTGACCTTAAGCACTTGATTTGTCAAAGAAAAGCGATAACAAGACCTTACCAATCATAATACTTATGAAGGTGGATTTAGTGATCTACTGATTCAATAAAACAAGAAGCTTGAAGAAGAAAAGCAAACATGGAAAACCGACAAACTGCCGTAGACGAGCAAACCGACTGAAGACATACAAAACTTGCCCAGCAAGACGAGAACTCTAGTTCTTGACCGACATGGTCGCCCTAGAGAGACTTAAACAACAGTTCTTCTTTGCTTATAGCCAACTTTTAGTTTTACATTTATGCTTGAAATTCTAGACTAAAATATTTTGGCTCAAAATAATGAATTTAAACCCTGAACTTTTGGCCAAAAGTATCAGTTAACCACTTACGAACGAAAGAAGTTTGGCCCAAATAACCATTTTAGGCTTTAACGTTAATAACAAAACTATAAAAAGCTCAGTGTGATTCCGTTTTGTTTTTTTTGAAGGGCGGATTTCATTAAAAACACAAGCCGGAAATCTCCAAGGAGGAGATAATCGAACCAAAACACAAGATTACATCACATCAAAACAAAATGTTTGCCAATCCTTCCAACCCACCCTCGCAAATTTCCCCCTACTATTAAACCAAAGAAAACTAAGAGACTTGATATCTGAGATAGCTTGAGTAATAGACACGTGCAACGCTTTAAAAATCTTCTCGTTCCTCATCTTCCACATACGCCAACAAGCGATCATCAAGATCCCCAAAACCACCTCTTTCTTAGCCGCCGACTAGTTCAACTGATTAACCACAAGCTGCAAATCCTGGATCGTAAACATGTATATTGGAGGAATTCGGCACCAATTGGCAATGCCATGCCATATAGCGTCTGCAATTCTGCACCCAGCAAACAAATGATCTACTGTCTCTTCCGCACCTTCACACAAACCGCACCGATTATTCCCAGTGCCTATATTTCTTTTGGCTAACGCAGTCTTTGTGGGAATACGATCTAGCCATGTTCGCCACATAAAGATGTTGCATTTCGCTGGAATCCACTTACTCCACTGCATGACATTCTGACTTCCTTCCTGCTCGTTGCTTCTTACCCACTGTTTGGTGTCTTTAACACCTAGTTGATGCACTGAATAACTGTTCCAGGTCCACGTATCATTTTCCGCTGACAAAACGACATTAACAACCATCCGAGTACAAGAAATCAGCTTCTGAAGTTCCTGCACAGAAGCTGGATATTGTTTCCACTCCCACATCAAGATACCAGCAAAATTATGTTGACCCACTCTATCTGCAACAACACACCACTTCCTCTTTTCGAGACGGAACAGGTCTGGAAACAAAGTTCTAAGAGGCATCCGATCTATCCATGGATCAATCCAAAACTTTATATCTACACCATTCCGTTTTGTTGCGGATGAGTTTTGAAACAAGACATAAGCAAACCGTTTTGAAACGTTACAAAAACGAAACTAAGCCATGATTCTTCTCTCTTAACAAACAAATCCGAATCATCATTTATTAGTATGGTTCGTGTTCGTTTCCTTAAGCTTGATTTTATTAGTTTTTTTTGAACGGCCAACGGTACACACCCATAACGAAGCCCCGCACTCTTCAGATCCGGTCCCCGGCCCCCAAGGTCCAGCCCCTCATTTCAGAATAACCCTACTCTGAGTGGGATTCGAACCTGTGACCTCCCAGGGCAGGAACCCCACAAAGTGGGTAAACCTTCCCACCCCATTGCAACCACTAGGCTACAACATCATTGGCGCTTGATTTTATTAGTTACTTTAGTTTCTATTAAGTTAATCAGTAACCACGAAAACATCGCCCCCTTGGGTAGGCTTTGTAGGTTGTGGCCTTGGTTAGTCAGGGCCGGCCCGACAGGCTTAGCAAACCGGGCAAAAGTCTAGGGCACCAAAAAAATAAGGGCCTCTAATTTTTATTTTCTACTTTATTCATATATTACATGTGTATTTAACATAAATTAACAAACTAAAAACAAAAGACATAAAAGACCAAACAAGTAAAATGTTTAGACCCAAAACTTAAAGAATAATGGCCATATAGTTTTTTTTTTCTTCAACGCATCCTCAACTCCTATCCTCATTACTTACGACCTAGCTAATTAAAACTGACATGGATGGTGATTGACAGAGAAAATATGAGCGAACTTAAGGGTAATCAATCGTCGCCAATGGTAGCTCAATGTCTTAATATCAAGCGAAACAATGATTATTCATGTAACGACTATTTTTTCCCCAGTAATACTAATCTATATATGTAGTATGATTTGCGATTGAGTGACAAAAAAAATCAATTTTGCATTTTGATATTTGCGAATTTTTATACTAATTCAAAGAGTCCTGACTTTCTAGTTCGCTTAGGGCGTCAAAAAAACCTGGTACCGGCTCTGTGGTTAGTACTCACCAAAGAAAGACCACCAAATATATCCATTAGGGTTGGTTAGTTTTGATCATCACGGCAAAGAAAAAAATTAGTTTAAGATAGTTAACGGTAAAAATAGGTAACCGATAATAATCCGTGAATATTCTTAGGGTTGAAAATTGAACTCTCAAATTAGTACAAGGGCTTGTGATTGTATAAAAAATAAGTATAAATAAGTCCATAGGCGATAAACGAACGGCTACGATCAGCATCTTACTTTAGAAGCTGTCATCTGGTCTCATATATACTGTTTGTTTTCATAAGATAAACCAAACCCTAACACCAACGCAAAGAATAACCACTCATCTCTTAATAATTTGTTCCTGATTACTGAATTTGAACGATAATGGTTAGTTTCTTACTATATTATCTCCATTGTTAATTCATCTCGTTACTGTTCATCAATTTATCTATGATATTCTTTTGCTCTTGTTTTATGTGTATAAATCTTATGTTATTGCTATCTGATCTGGTTTAATTTGAAGTTTTCATAATATTATTTGATTTGGATTGGCAGTGACATGTTTCTAGGGTTACTCAAGTAACAATTGATGTCTGGAGTTGTCATGTTAAAGGAAATTTAAATAGGTTGTGTGTGTCTGTGTTTTACAGTAGAAATTAAATGTCTTATTGTTAGCTTTACAGTTGATATAATCCTTGCATTTACAATAGAGGAATATAATGTGGAATGAATATTAATAAAATGGAATTTTGTTATCTAGAGTTTAAGAGGGAGCCAGACGCCAATTATCTGTTAATTTAATCGCGATTCTGTTCCTGTTAAGGCGTGAATCCTGTACTATGATCTCGGAATCACTGAATTCGAATTAGTTTTTAGTTTCTTATCTCCGTTGTTTCATCTCGTTGTTCTAGGGTTAATCAAGACGTTGATATCTATGATATTGCTTTTTTTTTCCTCTTGAAATTATTTGGTTTATGTGTGTTTTTCATGTGTAAATTAACCATGAGTGCGATCTGATCTGATTCATGTTAAGTTTCTACAATTGATGTCTGGAACTGCGAAGTTAGAGAAATCTAGATAAGTTTTGTGTGTGTACGGTGTTTTACGATATAAATTAAGCGCTTCATAAATCTTGGATTTTCATAAAGTTGTTTCTAGCATTTGGAGTAGAGGAGTAACAAAGTTCTTTAATTAGGTTAAATTGCTATCTGGGTGTTGTTTTTTTTTAAATACTTTATGGTGGAATGAATATTAATAAGTATGAATTTTTGCTATCTAGAGTTTAAGAGGGGGACGTGACAGACTGAGGAGGGACTATCCTTCGAGATCAGAAGAGAAAAATCGACAAGGTCGGAGCAGTGCACCTCCTTCGAGACATCTGTGGGTTGGGAATTTATCGCATAGTTTAACCGAGCGTGCATTGAGTAATCAGTTTAGGGAGTTTGGGGAGCTTGAGAGTGTAGCATTTCAACCTGGGCGGAGCTACGCGTTTGTCAATTTTATTGATGATGGTGCTGCGTTTGCGGCGTATGAAGCGCTTCAAGGTTTCGTTCTTGCTGGCAATGCGCTTAGAATTGAGTTTACAAAGGCGGTTAGTATTGTCTACCCATGTTTGATTTACACTTTTTGTATATGTACACTTTTTCAGTTGAGCAATATCTACTTAAGTTTTAAGTTAGTTGCAGTGCCCAAAGCATTAAGATTAAGATTAAGATTAAGATTAAGATTTGTGTTTCTTTATAAAACCGTTACAATGCTTTGGGGTGGCTCTTGATTTTAACTTTCTAAAAATTCCATTAAACAAAGGCCGGTGACTAACACAGTAACACTGCTTCAATTGGAAATTAATTTGTCATGCATTTAGATGGTTACTTGTCACCAACTGGAATGTGGCGAACGCCACTGGCACACTTTGAATAAATATACTGGTTCATAGAGGCCTATGTAATAGGTTAATCTTGTTTACACTTATATCAATTCAAGGCATGAAAGAGCAGTCTGTTACAAAATGCAAAGGTTATAGGGTTTATAGTGAACTTTCTGATCTTCTACCACCATGAGTTTCTCTACATTATTGATTCACAGTCTTCTACCAACATGAATTGCTCCACATCATTAAGAAAAACCAATTTCCTCTATAGCATAAACTAAAGACTACAACATAACCACATGCAGTTGATGGCCATAATTAATTGTCTCTGCTACTTTGGTTGTCTAATATCATAAGATGATTAACATATGCAGATATGCTCTTTCAACAAGCAGTCATTTCTTTTACTAACATCCCTCCCTCCTTGCCTAACAAGAAAACAAAAAATAAAAAGAACAAAACACACACACAAGGTAGGCTGTCTTTGGTGATGTTGCAGATTTACACTACCATTAGGTGATTCAAGACATAGTATACCAGCTAACCAGTGATAACCAGATAACCGTTGCTCAAAAGGACATGTGCTTGTTGTGACTGTTGTTACATTGGTAAAGTGACACATTTAGAAAGTACGCATTTAATGTATAATGAACAAAATAGCAAATGCCAAGAACAAAGTATTAAGGAGAACCGTTGCACAAGGCAAACCATTGGCGTATAAGGTGGCATAATAGTGGAACTAAATGTTGTAAACAAAGTAAACTCTTCTAAGAGATTAATGTTATCACAAATACTAAGAAGTTCCTTTGCACAAGGTTAACCACTGGCTTCTGATCTCACAGAATGACAAAACTAGATATTAACAAAATAATGAACTTTTCCAATCTCCATGACTACACAAAGGATTCACTTTGTCACTGAGATCAATCTTGTGAATCCATATGAAAATATTATCTCCTAGAAAAGTCATATACTCTCGATGCAACTACCGTTACAAAGAAACATGGGACATTCGACCCATCATTTGTGTGGTTCCTTGTTAGCTGCCCAGTGCCTAGCAGTTATGTCATGTGATTGAGCAGGTTTCTTTCTATCATATGGTTATTTGAGAACCCCAGAAAAGCCTTATCAACATTGTGAGCTATGTTGCAGTACTTCTTTGTTTCAAGAATATTGTGCCGCACCTTTAACTCTAGCAATTTAAGCATTTTCTTTCTTATACCGTTTAGACACATTATCATGTTAACTCAGTACTGAATTGCCAAACTTCACATATCTTTGACTGTAACTTCCATCATAGGGGCTTAGAGCCTTAGAGAAGAATATAACATTTTCAGCTGTGTTGCCTACTTGCTCAAAGAACCGAGTCTGAGAATAGATGATGGTATGATATACGCTTACATAAGATTGATTAAACTTAAACGTAACACAACTCATTTAGCTAATAAGCTTTGTGATAGTAATATCAAATATGTCATTCATCTATTTCTCTTGCTTTCATGGAGAAATAATACAAAATACATGCCTTCCATTTAATTTAGTTATTAAAATCTCTGCTTGAAGTTGAAGACACTTCTGACTTCTGCTAACTACAACAGATCTATTAATGTTCGATAGCTTGAGATATTCTCATGTGCTTTGTTGCAAATTCGTGTGCACACAAGGCCACTCATTTACCAAGTTAAGTTGGAGCTGCACGTCTATTATCTTGCCAACAAGCATATACTTATACGGTTTCCTTTGGTTTTCCTTTGCTCATATATATAGGATTTCAAAGGTTTATAAATAGGCAGAAAAAGAAAGAATAACTAGTCAAATAAAATAACCCCTGTGTGGTTTAATCTTTTTAAGCAGTTGATAAAAACATTCAGGCTTTCATGCACACGAATAAACTTGCACCCGGGAAATTCTGAATCCTATCTATATTTATATTAATCCCACTGTACTGTATCTGTCTCCATAGTCCATATCAATTATGATTCTATGGGGATGAAAACCCTGCAAGTTATTGATAACTAATATACAATCGTTTGCTTTTGCAAATGTCAACCGAAGAATACGATTCATCTACAATCAATCACATTACAGAGTATGCAGTCAGGATCTTGTCAATTTTATAGATGGTAATAAGGATGGAAATGTTAAATATCAGCATAGGAATTAAAATGATGGTTTTTTGAGAAATCGTATAGCAGCACTATTGCAAATTTTAGATATATGAAAACTGTACTGGAAAATTTGTCAGGCTCACTCTCACAAAAGTTAATAAAATATATGAAGATCCACTTCTGTTATTTCTGTTCTTGTTCATTCAAAACTTTGGCATTGTTTTGCTGCACTAGTTCTCAACTGGTCCCAACAATAAGTTGATGAAAATCTCTTGCATCTGATATATCAGGAGAAATCATCAGCATCCAAACATGATGAACACTACTCGCGCCCTCGAGATGAACCACGTTCTTCAGCAAGGGGTTCCGCATTCCCGCAAAGGGACTCTAGAACCCGCCACTCCAGCTCTGACCCAATTTACCACAACAGGAATCCTAAACCAGACGGTGATAATTCAGAACAGCCCAGTGAGGTCTTATGGGTCGGGTTTCCACAATCATTGAAGGTAGATGAAGACAGTTTATGGAACGCATTTGCTCCATTCGGTGAAATTGAAAAGATCTCTGTGTTTCCAGGTCGAACTTTTGCCTTTGTCAGATACAAACATGTTAATTCTGCAACCCGGGCAAAAAATAATTTACTGGGGAAATTGTTTAACAACCCCAGAGTACATATATCTTTTGCAAAGAGTGATTCTGGACCGTCAAACAGTTCAAGAAACTTGATCAATGACCCTCTGTCCCCTCGGGGAAGACGCCATGATAGGTACCATGACATTGAGCACACCAGAAGATCCCCTCGATATATGGAGCCCGAGGGTCTTGATGATGACATGGGTTTTGACAGAAAGCGTAACAGACCGACTGGTAGGAATGTTCCATTTGAACCACCTAGGTTCCAAGACGTGGGGCCTGATATAGGATTGCCCGGAAACATGTATGGACGACATAGTCCAATTAGGGATAGGGTGGCCCCGGGTTTTCATGACTATCCATCTCAGAGCTTCCGCCATCAAGGCCCGTTATATGATGATGAAGATGAATGGGATTTGCCAGAAGATGCTTTGGCATATCATGGTGCTAAGAAACCTAAGAGTAATCTGGTTGCTCCTGAACCTGAGCTTCCAGAGTATCCATTTTTTGAATCTGAACAAGTAAAACACGTTCTGCCACGAGCACCTGAGTTTTCCCGTCATGACATGATTGATAATAACTTAGGGCATTTTGGGTATCACAAGCAGATCCCTGATCCACCTGTTAACATCCCTCAACAACCGTATGTTGCTAGGGGTAATCCTGGTAATTCATCTTACGATACATTTCAGACCGGTTTGGTTCCACCGGCTCAGAATCCTGTGGAACGGAAAAGATTAACTCCTGAACCTGCAACTGGAGAGTGGAAATGGGAAGGGATTATAGCGAAGGGAGGGGCATCAATCTGTCGGGCTCGTTGCTTTCCTGTTGGGAAAGTACTTGATATGAATTTGTAAGTTCTTGACATCTCTTACTGAAATGTGCAATCAACTTAAAAAATATACACTTATGGGTCAGGCAGGTTGTGTGATGGGGTTAAAACTTAAAACAGTATTGGGCTGAAACTGACCGGGCCAGTTGACCCGCCAGTACTGTTTAGCCGATTTTTTAGAAATAACTTGTAACTATGAATACAATGACAATATTGTTACAGATGATACAATTCTTTTTAAGTTGAATAAAATGTGGCCTGACTCGGTCATGACATAAACGGGTCAGAATTGCCACCTTTAATTGTCATATATGCACATATCACTTGCTTTAAATGGCAGAAATTAAACTTTACATGAACGGTTTAAATATGCAGGCCCGAGTTTTTGGACTGCACTGCCAGGACTAATTTAGATGTCCTGGCAAAACATTACTATCGCGCTGCTAAGTCATGGGTTGTATTCTTTGTTCCTGAAAGTGATGCGGATATGGGGTTTTACAATGAATTCATGAACTATTTGGGAGAAAAAGAGCGCGCTGCAGTGGCTAAACTTGATGACAAAACCACCTTATTTCTCGTCCCCCCATCGGACTTTTCAGAGAAAATACTGAAAGTACCTGGAAAACTTAGCATTTCTGGTGTCATTCTGAGGTTAGACTCATCTTCTAGTGTCGAGCCGCTTCCACTGCCGCCACCACCACCACCACCACTACCACAGCAACCTCTACTTCAACCTGAGAGGCACGACCCGTATCCTATGTCTTCTCATGGAGAAGTTCCTAGAACATCATTTGCATCTCCTTCCGGAACCTATCCACCTGCTCAACCGTTTTCAAATCATGGAAAACCTAGAGCTAATTCATCATTACCCGGACTACCTCCTGGTCCGGTACCGTTCAGGAACATGGTCGAGCCTGTTGTAGAAAACACACAGGACCATCTGCACCACCACCACCAGCAGCAGAATCTAAACGCGGGTGGTAGAAATTTAGCACCACCATCAAGAGGTGGTGGTGATTTCATGGTCCCACCATCAAACGATTCCGCTAGTTCAAGTAGTTACAGACCAAGTCCTACCATTATGCCACAATATGGTCAGCAAGTAGCAGGCGGCGTCCAACAAGATCAACTCGCACAGCTGGCATCGTATCTTGGGAACGCGAGGCAATCAGCAAGTGGGATTTCAATGGGAGAAGATTTTAGGCAAGCGAGTAATGCAATAACAGCCAATAATGTTTACGGAATGCCACAAGCACATCTTTCACAAAATCTGCAGATTGGTTCTGAAAATCATCCAGCGTCACAATTTAATCATGCGCAAATGCAACAATTTCAGCAGCAAGTGCCGAACATGGCACCGGCCGCTCAAAGTGGTCAAATAAGCACGCATGAAGGAGATGCGGATCCACAGAAACGATTGCAGGCGACGTTAGAGTTGGCTGCAACTCTTCTCAAGCAAATCCAACAAGGGAAAACTTAAAAACAAGTCTAGTAAGTGTAAGAAATAAGAACATAGCAAGGGGTTTTCTGTTTTGGTCAAGAATCTGATGTGTTTGTTGTTTGATGGTGATTTCTGTTTGATCTTCAAACTAAGGTTTAGGGTGATGTTTCATTGGATTTTTGTTTCAACACGTGGTTTTAACTTCTTTGCAATTTGGGTTGATTTAGGGGCTGTTTGGTAGCCTCTTAAGGAGTCTCTTAACCATTCAGTGCTAAATGATTCAGCATTCAGCGTGTTTGTTTCAGCCTCTGAATGGAATGGTTAAGGCTGAATCATTAAGACTTGGGATGTTGCTGAACCATTAAGCATTGAATCACTAAACACCGAATCATTAAGCACTGAACTAGGCTGAACCTTAATGAAACTCTCATACCAATGTGGGACAAGAAAACTAACCATTAAGAGGTCAAACTTAATGATTCAGCACATAACCATACAGACCTCTTAACCATTCAGACCTCTTAATGATTCAGCACTTAATCAACCAAACAGCCCGTTACCATCCAAAAAACGGTTTGGTTACAGCTCGTCATTTCATTATTTCTTTTTTCCTTCAGAATTTAAAATATAATAGTATAATGTAAAATATTTGAAGAAGATAAAATATTCTCTTAAAAAATTATATTGATATTTAAAACTTGGATTCCACAAAAGTAGCTCTTCGTAGAAGGAATGTTTACGCAGGCAATTGTACATTTCTTATGTGTGATGACGCCCAGTGCATTTGTTTACGGTGTCTCGTTTTGCCGACGGGGTGTGGAGTGGTATTTCGAGATGGCTGCATCTTCCTCCTATTTTTTGGTTCCAAGTTATTGATGTGCATCTGTATACTGACCATCTGCAGTGTTCGATGGAGAAAAAGGAGCTGATCTACATCATTTTTGTGTTAACGGATTTGGAAAGCCCGTAATGAAAATGTTTTAAAGAGTACGACTAGGAAGATCTTTGAGATTGTTTCGGATATAAAGTCGTTGGGTTATTTATGGTATAGGAGTAGGAGTAGGGGCAAGAGTGGGTTAGTAGATTGGAAGGGTTGGCAAGCGTTTATTTTGATGTAACGTAATGTGATTGTTGGTGGTTGCGTTTATATCCGGCTTGGAGATAGTGCTTTTTTTGGTGTTTAATGAAGTGAGCCTCTCAAATAAAAAAAAACCTATTACTACTTGTTTGTTGTTTTCCGTTTTCTTTTAAAAAGGGAACATAAGATGTCATTTTAATTAATGCTACAACTTTACTATTTTACTTTTTTTAGTTAGTGTAATATACTGTAACGTATCGACAGGCTGCAAATGAACCTAACGAACACGAACAAGGTTTTGTTTGTGTTCGTTTGTTGAGGAAATTATGTGTTCACGAACAGTTCATGAACACTTACCGAACGAGATTTTCTATTCGTGTTCGTGTTCGTGTTCGTTTGTGTTCATTTGTTAATTTTGTTCATGAACGCACACAAACAGACATTAATGAACCCAAACAAGTGTTCATAAACACAAACAAAGAAGTGTTCATGAACGGAAACAAACATAAGGGACACATATTAACTTTCGAATAAGATCGAATTCACATATATTAAGAAATAAACTAGATCCACCCAGAATAAAACCTAAACAATAAACACACATACTTAATACCTAACATAATATTGGTAAACACAATAAAGTAGTGTCTTAAAAACTAAGTTCGTCTCCTTAACTTGAATTATTGAAACTTAAACTCTTCATTAATGATTTATATAATGAATATACTAAAAGTAAGGCTTACCTTACATAAATTATTTATTTGATATAACAAATAAAAATAAAAAAACACAGAAAAATATAAAAATTAAAAACTCTATTAAACTATCGAACACAAACGAACATAAACGAACGAACGAGGCATCTGTTCATGTTCGTTTGTTTAACTTAACCAACAAATCTTTTGTTTGTGTTCGTTCATTTATTGAACGAACGAACACAAACGAACTTCCCGCCGAACGGTTCATGAACTGTTTGCTGAAAGTTCGGTTCGTTTGCAGCGCTAAATACCGATATCATAACATACTAAGTCAATGTTGACCGAATTCTCCCAACAATCGAAGCCCATGTTTTTTTTTAATTTGTTTTTATTGGGCCCAACAAATCTTAACAATTTACGTATCATACTTAGTGACTTGACTAACTAAATACATTTAAATAATTTTGTTGTAATAAAACTTACTAATTTGAACAAGTTAAAATAGGGTAGGTATGAGAATTTCGATACAAATACCGATATCAGTGCATTTTCGGTACTATTATTTATGAAAATCGGTAATTGTATTTTCAGTTAGGCATTGGTACCAAGTTTTAATAAAAACCGGTATTAGTTCAGTATGATACCTAGCTCATCCCTAAGTTAAAATTACACATGATAATTTGTGTGGATATCTTTTGGTATTAAATTTGAATGACTAATTTAATGGAGTTTAATAAACGGTAAATGCACGTGCCAGCACCATAGCAAATCAATACCAATTGGACCGTGATGACGTGGGTACCCAAACCCTCACGTTTAAACATATTTGAGAAACTATCAGGCTCAGACTAAGAAGCTCAGACTAAGAAGCTCAAAAGCCAGAAGCTGGTGTAGAGAAGGTACACGCATCAGCTCCTCAGTTCCCTAGCACAGGACCTTCCTTACACGAGGTCAATAATAAAGGTGGGTCCAACCTTTATGCGCTAGCCCAACCCATTACTATAAAGCCCATTAGGGTTTGTGGTTTCACCCTCTATAAATAGAGGGGTCACCCTTACTCAAAACCACCCCATTTGTCTTGATCTCAAACCAAGACATCTTACTTCTCTCTTTCTCTCTCTCTCTAGAAATATTCTCTCACTAACTAATCTGCTAAGTTCCCCTAGGGAAGCCTACGAGTTGTTAAAGTATCACACCAGCAGCTCATGATCTCTCTATAATTACACACAACTAAGATGTTAAGCTTCCCTGCTGAACTCACGAGCTTCCCTAACGGAGCTTTGGAGCTGTCATACTAACAGTCTATGGACCCATGGTTCTAATAACCAACTTTCAACCATCGAGCTAAGCAGCTCGAAACCACCTCGGCTGCTAGCTAACCTTCAGGTTTCAACCACCACCTCCTCTCATACTTTCTATCTCTCATTTACTACTTTATATTTACTTTATTGGGATAAATCACTAATGTTGAGTGTCAGAGGGTGGGGACCCTTTCTAACGAGCTGTTCATGGTGCATGTACAAGCTTAGAAGGTAATAGGTCCAACCCTAAGAGACGTCCATACCATCTCCATGCCTTATCATTGTTGTTTCAACAGACCGTCACATGCTTATTTTCGCGCATTTTAGCACAATAACATGTGGCGGCAAGCTTACCACTAACCTAGTTGTAATTAAGAATGGACAAAAAATTAAAGGGATAAAATATACAGAATTAGGCTCAAATCACATGAACTAGCAAACATATAAACATCAGCGTATCTGTTGATGAAATTTTGTTAGCTCCTAAAAAACGAGTTCAAATATTAAACATAACACAACTAAGTTGAGATGAATATAGTTGTGACCATTGTTTCAAGCTGCCCCACCGGGTTTCTAACAAAGTTAAGGATTAATCACCCGGCCAAAAAACAAAATGACTCCGCTCAAATCTTCTCTTATCACTAATAGAAACGGGGAGATCCGCCACAAAATTCGATGTATTCCGTGAATCTTGAACATCATTTCCCATCGAATGTAGAGGCTGCAGCGGCTGTTGTACTTTTTTCATCGACCTTGATAAAAACTTTCTGATAAACTCTTATATCTTAAATGGTTTGATTTCTTTCTGGTGTACGGACCATTTTGGTCAAAGATGCCACATCAGGGTATACAACGTTTAATTCACGTAATATGTTAGTAGCTTCTATACTTGAAGATATCTTGAACTTTGGTATCAAAAATTTCCCAGCTTTCACTTTTTGGCGTGGAATTTGCCTTCTTATAAAATCCAGTGTCAAGCAAAGTTTGGATATCAAAGAATTAAGGTGTTTGCGTTTCTCTCCTTTTGGGAGGAACAAATACATAGTAAATTTTCTTCTATCATCACCTTGTTTGTAGGGAAGGCCTAAGACTGTAAAATCATCGAACTTGTACAAAAACCGCTCGTCATAAACGGAACTTGAACTGATTTGCCACCATAGAGGTAGAAGTTAAAGACTCTAGTCTTCAAGCAATCAAATGTCTCACACCATGAGCCATTAAAATATATCGTGTTAACAAATAATAACCATGTGTTGATTTTCAATATCATCGCTTGAAATCACTTCTTCGATAAGGCCTTTTGTATGCTTCTTGGCCCAAAGATTCACTTCCATGGCTATCTTTTTTCCTTCATTGATCAATAAATAATATGTAGCTACATTCAAAAAGAAAGTTTTACAACTTTGATAAAGATAACTTACCAGAATTAAAAACCCTTAAAAGCATAAAGTTTGTTAACCGCATAAGCACTTGTATAACGATTAGGTTAATATATCACATAATAAATTGATTGTACGACAAAACAAATTGTATCTGCAATAACTCTATTTTTTGAATATTCAAAAACTGAATTATAGTTGTGGATCTTGTTTATCTGTTTAATTAATCATCACCTCCGATTTCAAGTTGTTATAAAAGAACCGAATGCAAAAATCAGAACTAACCATAACAGTAAAATCAACTTTGTCGCAAGTTGCTTTAAAAGCAGTGTCCACAATCTGGTTGAAGGAAGGTTTGAGAGAAAGCGTTCTATCTATCCAAACCCCGTTTGCAAAACACAACTAAGGTCCACCGGTTGCGCTATTGTCCTTAAAAGTCCATGGCAGAATCTCCAACAGAAGGAAACAGAGGTTGGTGGTATTTGTTTCTAGGAATTCCAAAAGGTTTCCTTGGGTTTCATCTGTGGAACTGGCGGCTAATAAGCCCAGGACCAAATGGATTGGAATCGGGGAAAAAACAAAGTTGCAATTACTGATTTCTTTGGACAACAGCAGATGTTTTGCAATTTTGGTTGACACGTGGGTTAGGTTTCTGCAAATATTTGGAATCTCCAGCCAAGAAAACAAAATGATCAGCAACAGCACTAGCAAAATAAGATCGTCAAACAAAATGCACGGTAATCCTTTCGTAAAGATATCAGCGACTTGATAATGAGAAGGGACGTGAAGAAAACAAACTTGACTGCGCTGAACTTTTTCGCGCACAAAGTGGATGTCGAGTTCAATATGTTTCGTTCTCTGGTGTTGAACATGATTGCCAAAGAGATAAATAACACTCACATTGTAACAGTAAACAACAGTAGCCTTAGAAAGAGCGCGATGCAATTCCAAGAGTAGATTGCGAAGCCAGCAGATTTCAACAACAACATTAGCCACCCCTCTGTATTCAGCTTTAGGACTAGAGCGGGTGATGGCCGGCTGACGTTTAGAGGACCAGGAGACGAGATTGTCTCCTAAGTAGACGCAATAACCACTCGTAGAGCGACGAGTGTCTGAGCAACCAGCCTAGTCAGCGTCTGTATAAGCAAGAAGTGCGGGATCCCTGTGGGGCGACAGGGTTAGGGCATAAGAGACCGTGCCTTGAATATACTTGATGATACTATTGAGAGCATTCTAGTGATCTGTTTTGGCCGTGTGCATGTGCATGTGCATGTATACCTGTTGCACTGCATAACTGATGTTGGCCCGAGTGAAAGTGAGGTATTGCAGCACCCCTGCCAAACTTCTATAAAGTATAGGATTATCAAAATCGTGCCGGATGTTGCACTGAGTTCAGAGTTTGTATCAACGGGAGTGGCTGCGGGTTTACAAGACGACATGCCCGCACGCTCTATAATATCACTGGAGTAGGTCTGCTAAGAGAGGAACATAGTGTCCTGAGTGCGGGGTCAAAGAGATCCCAAGAAAGAAACTTAATGCACCTAGGTCCTTCATTGCGAATTCTTTTGAGACATAAGTCAGGAGGTGCTGGCGAAGGGAGGTGGAGGAGGTTACCAAAAGGATGTCATCTATATACAGAAGAAGATAGGCAGTGTTGCCATTATGATGTAAGATGAAAAGGGACGCATCACAACCACTTTGAACAAATCCCAAGGTAAGAACGTAGACGGTGAAGCGTTGATACCAGGATCTAGGGGCGTGTTTCAAACCATAAAGAGACTTCTTTAAGCGACAAACATGATCTGGAAATTATTTGTCTCGAAAACCCATCGATTGGTGCATGTATACAGTTTCATGGAGATTCCCATGAAGAAAAGCATTAGTAACGTCCAGTTGGTGAACCAGCCATGACTTTGACAGTGCAATAGTCAATACGGTGCGGATGGTTGTTGGTTTGACCACTGGACTTAAAGTTTCCCCACAATCAATACTAACCTGCTGAGAACGCCCATCTCAAACTAGTTGGGCTTTATACCGTTCAAGAGTGCCGTCGGACCTGAATTTATGTTTAAGTAACCACATGCTTCTAATGATGTTCATATGTGGTTGGCGTGGAACCAATTCCCATGTATTATTATTAATAAGTGCGTGAAACTCATTGGTCATGGCAGTATGCCACTCCGGTATGGACATGGCCAGGGACGGGTTTTTGGGAACGGGTACAATTGTTGGTAGTGTGAAGGTTGAAAAGGTGTTTAGGTTTCATAATGTCGTCCATAACTTGAGTACGCATGGTGCGTGTATAGGTCGGTTGGACAGTGGACTGGGGGGCCGTTGTAGGCAAGGGGTTGAGTGGGTGAGGTGTAGTAGAGGCTGATGTGATGGGAGTGGGCTGAGGAGGGTGGGTCGTTTAGGTGGTGGAGGAAATAGGATGACATCTCGAGTATGTGAGAATGGGCTGAATGGGGGATGTGGTGAAGTGGGCCGGTAGTGTTGTGTGGGCCGGTGGAGAGGGGTGAATTGGGTGGGTGATGACTCACAGAATTAACATATAAAACAGGCATAAACAGTCCCAAAATAGGTTACAATTAGGCTTCTATTATTGATAATTGATGCTCAATTCGTTCCTATTTGTATTTCTTAGGAAATTGGAGCTCCAAGCTGGAAGCAAAGGATTTCCAGGTAAAAACGAGCAAAAACTGGAGATTCCTGAAGATGCCAGACTTGAAGCCTGTGTGACATCCATCACCTTCCTCTTTTATAAATGTACACATCTAGTCCCTCCTTTAGTATTTAAAACTTTTACATATATAATTTTTAGAAAGATAATAATCATGAAATTTTTAATTCTTATGATTTTTATAAATTATCATTTTTAAGTTTCCAGCTAAAAAAAAAAAAAAAAAATTATTTACGGTCCGTAAATATATATTTACGGTCCGTAAATTTATAAAAAAAATTATTTATTTCCCCCGCGGACCGCGGGAGCAATACTAAACCCTCCGCGGTCCGCGGCAGCCCTGTCTGCAGGTTTCAAACGTTTTTGACGCGTTTTGACCTCGAGCTCGCCAATTTTGCACCTCCAATGCATTCTAGCGCGTCTCCAGGCCGACCCTCATGTCCCCTGTCGATTCTTGCCTCCCACATGCATCCAATTACACTAATTAATGGCCAATCCTTCCAATTTTTTTGTTATAAAAACCCACTTAATAGACCATTACAAATCGCACCTCAAACGGTTGTTTCAACTCAATTAAACACACACACATGTTCATCTTGATTAGTCTATCATTTCTGCACAAGAAGCCCCGATTATTATCTCGTATTCGTGACGAATTGGAAGCTTATTCTTCGGGTTTTAACTCGGTTTTCTTTCGCCAATTTGGACAACCAAAACCGTGAGTTTTTCCAATTCCTTTTGCATAATCTTTCATTTATATCAGTAGTTTAAAAGTCCTCTATTAGTTGTGTCAAACATAGCCTCTAAGGGTTCCAATTGCAAAATCTAAGGTTAGGGTGTTCTAGGCATTTTTGGGTATTTTTCATTTAAAAGTTTATAGAACTTTAAAATTCAATAACTCGCTTGATACTGCTCTAAAAATTATGAAACTTTGTAAACTTGTTCATATAACTGACTAAGAGTTTTAGAAAAAGTTTCGGGATTTTTAGAAACTGTTTAGTATTTTTAATCATTTTTAATACGCTTTAATCATGTTTAATTTATATAAAATCGAATATAATGAGTTTGACCATGAAAATTTCCAGGAATATATTTCAACATGTTAGAATAATTTCCAAACCATTTTCCCTCTGTGTTGGTACGATGTCATATGATATCTCATTTTTACTTGTAAAATGGTTTTAAACAAATAATATTCATATTAAATAGAGTTTTATCAGAAAATTCTATAAAATTTATTGAGAGACCTTTCAAGTTAGTAGACTAAGTTTTTACAGAAATTTTTATTTTTAGAAAGTGTTTAGTATTTATTCCGAATTTATGTGTTATTTATCATATTTAATTCATATAAATTCGTATTTAATTCATTTAGTTATGAAAATTGGTGGAAATATATTTTAACATATTATAAACACTTCCACATCAGTATTAACCTGTTATAAAATATTTTTATGCAATATTACATTTTAATTGATAAATTAGCTTTTAAAAGTATAAAATTCATATTAAATAGATTTTAGTCACCAAAACTTTTATAAAAATTATTTTGAGACTCTTGTGGTCAGTATATATGGTTTCCACAGAAAACTTTATTTTTACAACCATTTTACAATTTATTCCCAATTTATGATATTTTGATAATACAAATTTAATTAAATACTTTTATATAAATTCCAAACTATTTTCTGAGTTTATTTCACTATTTTACAAACTTAGAAAATATCACATTTACCAAACTCAAGAACACTTGTTATTTTATCATCTTATTATTAATAGAATTATTTATAAAATAAATATATAAATAATTATAGTTTTATATTATCAAATTTAAAAACCCCAAAACCTAGACTTAACATCCTAGATGCCTTAGATTAGGAACCGTAGACTCACTTAAGCTCAAACACTTAATTCGAATACTTGAAACCTTAGGTTGAGTCTTTGGGATTCGCCTCGCTTACACCCGCAACGTTAGCATTTTACTCGATTAATCAAGGTGAGTTTACATAGCCCCTTTTCACTATTTTACAATTTTTGGGGTGAAACATGTTTAACATTTTATACAGTATCATTTGCTCATTTTATCATTGAATGTAACAAAAGACACAGTACAATCATTAACATTGATCAAGCCGCCTGTATAGATTATAGCGCTATAGGTCTGACAAACCCATCCCATCGCGTAAATTCAGGGATGATCGAAAACAGTTACTCATTAGCTAACTTGCGAGTTAGGTCTCAGTCAACACAAGGTTTGATTGTGCAAAAGACGCAGTGTTACATGTCGGACTCATCATCATACTTCACTATTTTCACTACACAATATATTGTTTTCAATTATACACAAACCTATGTACTCTCACCAACTTTTGTTGACCCAAAATATTTTCAAACTTAACATGTTTCAGGTTATAGCTATGCATGAAGATTAGAGTTAATGCTCGAAGATGTTTATTTAGTATTTCTCATTTGATGTACACAACTTTGTAGAACAAGTGTATGTAATTTATTTAATCAATTATTGAAACTTATTATTCACCATGAGCTACTGAACAATCATCCATACGTGACATCCCGATGTTTCCGCCATCGGTTGGGGTGTTACAGATTGGTATCAGAGCCTTGGTTATAGGGAATTAGGTTATTAGAAAAATAATCTAGTCTATAACCTTAGGAATTTAAACCAGTACTTGCTTCTCTTACTTGGAATCCTAATTGTTTCCCTATTCTTATCCATATCCTACACCCTATACTACCCGAAGTCCTACAGTCGCCTACTCTCACTCGGTTGCTGCAATCCTGACCTACCTTTAGATTAATAGGACAAAATCCTCAGGTTTAGCCTGAACCACCTTGAGATCCCGTCGAAGTTCTAGATTTTAATAACGAACACGTGCAATCTGGGAGGGTGAACGCCTGTATTCTGAGTCTTCTGTCTAGGCTGGCATTGCGCATATATCCCAATCAGACGAGGGACCCGGATGCCTACCTGGGAATTCTCGGGATGAGCGATCCCCTTATAAACCAAAGCATGTCTTCACTGTGTTATTATAATCTGGAATCTTTGATAAGTCAACGTTTTCGTTATTCATTTTAATTAATGAATAAACGATTACACTCCTTATTATACCTCATTATCTTTGATTGAACCTTCATTGTGTCTTTTTTAGATCATGCCTCCTCGTCGCAGCAACCGTGTTAACAATGACAACGAACGTGAGGGTGAGAGCGTCAACAACAACGTCAACGACAACAACAACAACAATAACAACCAACCAGACAGTGCCCAACTCGCCGCCATTATCTCTCAACACATGGCCCAGCAAATGGCGGCTATACTCCCTAATCTGGTAGCCCAAGTTACTCAAGCCAATGGAAACGGCAACGGAAATGGCAATGGGAACGGGAACGGGAATGCTCACCCTACCCTCAAGCACTTCAACACATGCAACCCTCCCAAGTTTAGTGGCGACGAAGGACCCACTGGCCTCCTTCAATGGTTCGAGGGCATCGAGAACACCTTCATCAACAGCGAGTGTCCTAACAACCTCAAGGTTCGCCATGCTATGAGCGTCCTCCAAAAGCGGGCACTCACCTGGTGGAACGAGGAGAAAAGGACTCGCGGAACCAAAGTCGCGCTAGCTTTAACCTGGGAACAAGTCAAGGACATCATGAAAGAAGAATTTTGCCCTCGTAATGAAATCAAGAAGTTAGAGGATGAGTTTCACGTTCTGGTCCAGGACAGTGGGGAGAATTTGGCTTACAACACTCGTTTCCACGAACTAAGCTTATTGTTACCACATAAAGTCACACCCCTACCTATTGCTATCGAAAAATATATTGGTGGCTTACCCATGCAAATACAGGACACGGTGTGGAGAAGGAACCCCGCTACCCTTGAAGAAGCCAAGCGTCTAGCAGCTACTTTAACCGACAACCACGTAAAGAACGGAACTTTGTCTCGGAAGGGCCAGAAAATAAGTATTGTAGCCGCAGTAACTACCAAAAACCAGAAGCGCAAGACCAGGGATCCTGATGCAAACCTCACTACGCAAGCTCCTAACAAGAAACCTTATATCTTTCCTCAGTGTAACACATGCAAACGTCATCACCCCACACCTTCACCATGTCGCTTGTGCACCAATTGTGGTAGGTATGGCCATCTGGTCAACACTTGTCGAGAAGCCCCAAACCCCAATACCCACCAACCAACCAACCCTGCTCCGGCTGCTAACCCTGATCGTCCCGGCAGATACAACTATGGTCAGTGCTATGAATGTGGAGATCCCCATCACTTCCGTAACCGGTGCCCTAACCTGAACCGAGATCAGGACCCTCCAGCTGCCTAATGGCAAACCCCTACTCTCAGAATGTTATTTACTTTCGAATTCCATGTAATAACTCATTTGGTTCAAGTAATAAAATTTTAGTATTTTTGTCATCTAAGACATCTGGACGTACAATTATTCATGACACTTGGAAGCATATCTAGTGGAATATGAACTAATTGTTATACCCATTGACCTTGTCATACTATAGTTAACACTTGATACCTACATGTATATATTACCAACTTGCTATTTATGTGGTACTTGTTCAACCGTTAGTAAATAACCCACTCAACGATTGGGAGAGGCCCTACAACCTACTCATCGATCGATACAGTTAGTGAATAACCCACTCAACGATTGGGAGAGGCCCTACAACCTACTCAACAATCGATAAAGGTTCTTACTCACTGACGGGGCTATTTTGCATGTGTAGAATGACACAAAACCGTAATGTAAGGTAAATTGGTGATTGCGGTCCGGAACGTAATCATGAATTTACAGGTACATTAAGGTAGTGTGAAATTCTATCAAGGTTTAGGTAAATACCCGATTATTTACCCTAGCAAACTAATCAGATTCATGTTGAAGTATTCTTTTCAACATCATGAGTTAAAGTATTCTTTTCAACTTAAAACACTCTAGGTATACATGTTTACATTTTAAGGACTATTTAAGTTAATCGCGTTGGACCCAACCCCTCTTAATAGGATCACTGATCAACGACTGTAACTACTTTCACTTTATCAAGTTTTTACCTAAAGGCTCCAATTCGTCGTCCGGGAATCTTTCCCCTTACCATACATCAGAACGCACTTCATAGATATATCCCTAACTCTTTGATTATTGACGCCTCGTTGATTGCACCTCTCAGCTATTTAGTCAGAAACTTTCTAAAGTAGGGGAGACTGCTACAACAGTACTCCTACCATCATTCCACAGTAAACCTTCACGTACTCATACTTTCAAAAATTTTATTTCCTAACCCCTGAACAAACGACAAAATTTTCAAACTTGTCTTTTTTTGATCTTAAACAAATTATTTTCACGACTACTACATTTTGATAAACTACGCTAACTTATCTCTTACAAAATCATGTTTTCATAATCTCTATTTTACGAAACTATTGTCATAAAAATATATACATTGAAAGAAATTTCGGGACGAAATTTTCTAAAGTAGGGGAGACTGTGACATCCGTCACCTTCCTCTTTTATAAATGTACACATCTAGTCCCTCCTTTAGTATTTAAAACTTTTACATATATAATTTTTAGAAAGATAATAATCATGAAATTTTTAATTCTTATGATTTTTATAAATTATCATTTTTAAGTTTCCAGCTAAAAAAAAAAAAAAAAATTATTTACAGTCCGTAAATATATATTTACGGTCCGTAAATTTATAAAAAAAAATTATTTATTTCCCCCGCGGACCGCGGGAGCAATACTAAACCCTCCGCGGTCCGCGGCAGCCCTGTCTGCAGGTTTCAAACGTTTTTGACGCGTTTTGACCTCGAGCTCGCCAATTTTGCACCTCCAATGCATTCTAGCGCGTCTCCAGGCCGACCCTCATGTCCCCTGTCGATTCTTGCCTCCCACATGCATCCAATTACACTAATTAATGGCCAATCCTTCCAATTTTTTTGTTATAAAAACCCACTTAATAGACCATTACAAATCGCACCTCAAACGGTTGTTTCAACTCAATTAAACACACACACACGTTCATCTTGATTAGTCTATCATTTCTGCACAAGAAGCCCCGATTATTATCTCGTATTCGTGACGAATTGGAAGCTTATTCTTCGGGTTTTAACTCGGTTTTCTTTCGCCAATTTGGACAACCAAAACCGTGAGTTTTTCCAATTCCTTTTGCCTAATCTTTCATTTATATCAGTAGTTTAAAAGCCCTCTATTAGTTGTGTCAAACATAGACTCTAAGGGTTCCAATTGCAAAATCTAAGGTTAGGGTGTTCTAGGCATTTTTGGGTATTTTTCATTTAAAAGTTTATAGAACTTTAAAATTCAATAACTCGCTTGATACTGCTCTAAAAATTATGAAACTTTGTAAACTTGTTCATATAACTGACTAAGAGTTTTAGAAAAAGTTTCGGGATTTTTAGAAACTGTTTAGTATTTTTAATCATTTTTAATACGCTTTAATCATGTTTAATTTATATAAAATCGAATATAATGAGTTTGACCATGAAAATTTCCAGGAATATATTTCAACATGTTAGAATAATTTCCAAACCATTTTCCCTCTGTGTTGGTACGATTTCATATGATATCTCATTTTTACTTGTAAAATGGTTTTAAACAAATAATATTCATATTAAATAGAGTTTTATCAGAAAATTCTATAAAATTTATTGAGAGACCTTTCAAGTTAGTAGACTAAGTTTTTACAGAAACTTTTATTTTTAGAAAGTGTTTAGTATTTATTCCGAATTTATGTGTTATTTATCATATTTAATTCATATAAATTCGTATTTAATTCATTTAGTTATGAAAATTGGTGGAAATATATTTTAACATATTATAAACACTTCCACATCAGTATTAACCTGTTATAAAATATTTTTATGCAATATTACATTTTAATTGATAAATTAGCTTTTAAAAGTATAAAATTCATATTAAATAGATTTTAGTCACCAAAACTTTTATAAAAATTGTTTTGAGACTCTTGTGGTCAGTATATATGGTTTCCACAGAAAACTTTATTTTTACAACCATTTTACAATTTATTCCCAATTTATGATATTTTGATAATACAAATTTAATTAAATACTTTTATATAAATTCCAAACTATTTTCTGAGTTTATTTCACTATTTTACAAACTTAGAAAATATCACATTTACCAAACTCAAGAACACTTGTTATTTTATCATCTCATTATTAATAGAATTATTTATAAAATAAATATATAAATAATTATAGTTTTATATTATCAAATTTAAAAACCCCAAAACCTAGACTTAACATCCTAGATGCCTTAGATTAGGAACCCTAGACTCACTTAAGCTCAAACACTTAATTCGAATACTTGAAACCTTAGGTTGAGTCTTTGGGATTCGCCTCGCTTACACCCGCAACGTTAGCATTTTACTCGATTAATCAAGGTGAGTTTACATAGCCCCTTTTCACTATTTTACAATTTTTGGGGTGAAACATGTTTAACATTTTATACAGTATCATTTGCTCATTTTATCATTGAATGTAACAAAAGACACAGTACAATCATTAACATTGATCAAGCCGCCTGTATAGATTATAGCGCTATAGGTCTGACAAACCCATCCCATCGCGTAAATTCAGGGATGATCGAAAACAGTTACTCATTAGCTAACTTGCGAGTTAGGTCTCAGTCAACACAAGGTTTGATTGTGCAAAAGACGCAGTGTTACATGTCGGACTCATCATCATACTTCACTATTTTCACTACACAATATATTGTTTTCAATTATACACAAACCTATGTACTCTCACCAACTTTTGTTGACCCAAAATATTTTCAAACTTAACATGTTTCAGGTTATAGCTATGCATGAAGATTAGAGTTAATGCTCGAAGATGTTTATTTAGTATTTCTCATTTGATGTACACAACTTTGTAGAACAAGTGTATGTAATTTATTTAATCAATTATTGAAACTTATTATTCACCATGAGCTACTGAACAATCATCCATACGTGACATCCCGATGTTTCCGCCATCGGTTGGGGTGTTACAGATTGGTATCAGAGCCTTGGTTATAGGGAATTAGGTTATTAGAAAAATAATCTAGTCTATAACCTTAGGAATTTAAACCAGTACTTGCTTCTCTTACTTGGAATCCTAATTGTTTCCCTATTCTTATCCATATCCTACACCCTATACTACCCGAAGTCCTACAGTCGCCTACTCTCACTCGGTTGCTGCAATCCTGATCTACCTTTAGATTAATAGGACAAAATCCTCAGGTTTAGCCTGAACCACCTTGAGATCCCGTCGAAGTTCTAGATTTTAATAACGAACACGTGCAATCTGGGAGGGTGAACGCCTGTATTCTGAGTCTTCTGTCTAGGCTGGCATTGCGCATATATCCCAATCAGACGAGGGACCCGGATGCCTACCTGGGAATTCTCGGGATGAGCGATCCCCTTATAAACCAAAGCATGTCTTCACTGTGTTATTATAATCTGGAATCTTTGATAAGTCAACGTTTTCGTTATTCATTTTAATTAATGAATAAACGATTACACTCCTTATTATACCTCATTATCTTTGATTGAACCTTCATTGTGTCTTTTTCAGATCATGCCTCCTCGTCGCAGCAACCGTGTTAACAATGACAACGAACGTGAGGGTGAGAGCGTCAACAACAACGTCAACGACAACGACAACAACAATAACAACCAACCAGACAGTGCCCAACTCGCCGCCATTATCTCTCAACACATGGCCCAACAAATGGCGGCTATACTCCCTAATCTGGTAGCCCAAGTTACTCAAGCCAATGGAAACGGCAACGGAAATGGCAATGGGAACGGGAACGGGAATGCTCACCCTACCCTCAAGCACTTCAACACATGCAACCCTCCCAAGTTTAGTGGCGACGAAGGACCCACTGGCCTCCTTCAATGGTTCGAGGGCATCGAGAACACCTTCATCAACAGCGAGTTTAAGATGAGTAACTAATTAAATTTAAACTTGTTATAGAAAGGAGAGCTAGATGAAAGTAGCAAGAGGTAGTGCTTATGAAACTTATGGGATAAAATACCTGAATTACTTTAGATATATTAACCGATTGATTAAATAAGGAATCGAAGTGAATTAGATATCTCCACATGTATATAAGATTGAATCACGAGTTTAAGATGAGTATTGAGACAAATTGCAAAAGGCTAGAGAAGTCAGTTGAAGCCAAATTCCCCTTATGCAGTCAAAATACGAAACTCTGTATACTGATGGGAGAAGTAATAACTATTTATAGAAAAGGCTGATTAATTAACTTGGAATCATGTCGATGATTTAGACTATTAAGAAAGAATGTTAGTATATTAAGTCTATGTACAAGTTGATACAAGTACGAGGAGAACTACTGAAATTCTAGTTATAGCCCAATTAGCAAGACATAATTTCCGAAGAATTACAAGATTTACTGGGGAATTCAAATAGAATTGTTACTGGTTAGAACATAGATTGCTAAAACCCCATAAAGATTGACACTACAGGAAATATAAGTTGTAGAAATAAGTTGGACGAGATGTTAGAATTATAATATATGGGATTAAGTTCTTCATCATTGGGAGCTCTGATTTTATTTAGAAAAAGGATGGGCGAGTAACAATAACTAATTTAACATAAAACAAAGAATATGGATGGAAGTCTTTAGCAACTAAGATTATGAGTTAGTGATTTTAAGTTTCACCTTCAAGTTGTTTTGATAAGTTAACTGTTAGAACATTGATTAGAAAAAAAAATGTTTTATATGAGTAACATATTAAGTAGTTGTTGTACATAAATGATACGCTATGAGACATTGAAGGATATGATAGGCCACATTAGAGTACATGATAGAATACTCAAGGAAAGTAAGTGACAACTATAAGGTAATGACGAAAAAGATTCCATTGGACGTGTATAATGACAAAATCTATTTTGCGATTAGTTATGGATAAATGACTTTGCATATGTATTGATAGACATAGCTAAATTAGGCAAGATCGTCACTTAGAATGAAAAATCAAATTACGAAAACTTGATTCTAGATAGTAAAAGGTTACCCTACCTTTATCAACTTTACCAATACCGTTTGTATTTATAGCGTTGACCAATTAAGCTATAGTTTAAGAATCGGTAGATATATTTATTAAATCAAGTATATATCATGGAATATATGCCAATTAAAGGATAGTTGTAATACCTTAAAGATCAATCGTAGTAAAATTATGATTTAAACTAAGAAATGCTTAAGGAATAATTGTCCTGATGGCATGAGGTGTCATCATGTCAAGACATGAACGGTATAAGTGTATAGTTATTTTAAGAGCTTCAACCGCTTCTATGATTAGGGGAATAAACTATACACGGGCAAGTTTGTCTGTATAGAGAGCATACTCATTTTGAGAATGAAGAAAGAAATAGTTGAAAATCAAGAACTAATGACCCAACGAAAATCAAAGGAACATTAATAATAAAGGATAAAGAAATCAAATGGGTGTTAAAGTTATCTCTAGACTCTCGACATCTTCTCATAACAAATCTCGAGGACGAGATTTAAATAAAGGTGGGGAGGATGTAACATCCTGTTTTTTTTAGAATATAAAGTAAATATTCAAAATTGTATATTGAGTATTATAAAACGAGTAAATAATGAATAGTAGGACTATTAAAAATATAAGATGTTAAATAATCAAAACTCTGTCTAAAGCTCTAGATGAATAACAAACATTGTTAAACAAGCACTTATAAATGAGACGATCGTTTAGGATGGACATAGTCCAACACTTGAGACGATTGTTATCACTAATATAAATCTTAGTTTTGGTTGTTAGAATAAAATATATTCAGTGAGTGCATAATATATAATATTATTATATTTAATATACATGATGAATGCACATATATAGATAAAATATTTATAGTACTATATGTACATGAGAGATGACATTCCAAATTTAATTTGTAGACACTTTATATCTATAATAAATTCTTTATACAAATTAGTCACATTATCGCCTTCGGTTTATAAAAGAAAAACAATTCTTTTATGCAATAATATTAATAGTTTGGATACTGAAATAATTAAACGTACATTTCATCTCATCAACTACAGTTTAGGAATTTAGATATATGAAAAAATCGGTTAACACCAACAAAATTATATATTACTGAATGAATTCATGTGTTTGTATGTTAATAAATACAGACCACTATTATATCTTTCTTATATTTACAAATCACATATTAAGAAATTAATCTATTATAATTTCTTTAATTATCTCATGACTGATATTTTAACATATTAAATTAAATATTGATAAAATATATTAACTAAAGAGTCTTGTGAATTGTGATGACTTTCAAGTTGGGACAACACAACACACTTTGAGTTGCCACGTTTTACACTTCACCAAATAGTGCTGCCATCCGTTATTTTAGATTAGGACAAGAATTAAACATATAGACATCCATACTATTTTGGTGAATATTTAGAGGCAATAGAGGATGAGTATTCGGAGATAACAAAAAGAGTAATTGTGGTCCTAGCTTTTAGTAATAAGAACCGGTGGGTTGTGACGACCTCCGTGTACAAATAAATAAGTTAAACACTTGTCTAGTGTAAGTGAGTGGCTGATGCTACAAGGCGGAAAAAAAGGGGGAATTGATAAAGGATTCATCGGAGAAAAGAAAATAATTAGACAGGAGAGCAAGGGACTGTGATATTTAATAATACGTGGTCGTTGTGTTATCCGACGATCCAAGAGGGTAGAAGTTCTAAGCTTTCTCTAAGCACGAGTTATCAAAGGTGAATACATTTAACTCTTTTACAAAATTTAAATTGTTTTATATCTTTGAAAAATAGCATGTTGATGTATTAAATACGTTTGATGCATAAGGTAGTCTATGGATAAGCATTCAGGCCATAGGTACACGTATTGCTTGATCAATTGATACACGTATTACGGATGAAAGGCCGTAATAGGGCTGGCACGGTCTCTGTAGTAGGAAAGACATAAAACTTGGGCAGAAACCCGAGTAGTAAACCTACCTTAGCAAAGATGCCAGTGTGTGCAGTGGTTGTACACTCAGGATATGGCGGGTTGATCATAGTCCTGCTGAATGTGTAGGCTACTAACACAAATATGGTTAAATGGCTTTAATACTATTCATGCTTAAAATTGTTTTGTGTCTGTTAGATGTTATTCACCAGCTTTTCGCTGACGTATTATTTTCAAAACGTTTTCAGGTAATCATGAATGATTGTATTTAGCAAGGGTAGATGCTGAAGGGATTATGACTCCTTAGGCACGATAAACCTTGTGGCGAGAATTTATTAAAACTGTCAGGAGACAGGAATTTGATGTATAGATTATCTTTTTGAAAAAGAAACATTTTGTATAAACAAGGGCTATTTAAATCCCAGTTATGAAAGAATATTTTATTCAACTTATGAGTTGTTTAAATATAAAAATAAATATAAACGTTTTTTTCGCTGCGTATTTACCCAAAACAGGTACCAACCGATTCGGGTCGCACGCCCGGGGTGTCGAAAATCCGGGGTGTGACACCTTCTGGCCTTCCTAACATCCCTCAATGGTTAAGCCTCGTCCTACCTTGATCGGCTTGGCCAAGAAGAGGATCGTAGAGTAGTTATGCAATAAATATCGAGGGTCGTGAGGATCAAGAGAGCTACATATCACTTGGAGGTGCATAGCTTGTCTATGAGCAGCCATGATTCTTGTGTTCATCATATCTTATGGTTGTATCTTTCTATCATCATGAACCTATTTCGATTTGTAGACTTTTATTATTATTACTAGTAGTTTATTTTTAGTTATTTGTGTTTTTATCTTCTTCTAATCCTTATTTGTTTATCTTTGTGGGAGGTTTGAGTGATGACTAACTTAATAACTTAACAAACTTTAACTTAATTAAAATAAAACTAGAGGTATAATCAGCTTCTGGTAACCCCGAGCTAGATCCAAGGGGAGGAAACCGGTAGTGAGACAGATCCTTCGGGCTTCTGATATTCTAACCGGGTTCTAAGCAATGGCTTCTGAAGTGGGCCAGATCTGAGTGACACATTTCTGGTTCATACCAGATGACTGAGTAATCTTCTTGGTAAAGGGAGGATTCCCTACGGGTGCACGAGTGATCTTAGGATTACACACCTTTAGGATTATGTTCCACCTTTATCAAGGATTTTACTCAGTAGTTGAGTGATTTTCTTGGCATTGGGAGGATTCCCTACGGGCGCACCATTGATCACTTGCATCATACGCCTTTAGGATTATGTTCCACCTTTGTCAAGGACTTCATTCAGCTCGGGAGGTTAAGGGTTGGGTTATTTAACCATCATCCATTTAAACAACTTTATATTTAACTGATTAATAAATATTAAAGTGCCACTTAAAAGATAAACAAATAACGGATTCTTTATCTAGTTCTCATTAGTACAACGCCGTTAACCAATGGGGATACGGTCTCCTGAGTCAGCTGTAAGAGAGATCCTTCGATCTTAGTATCGTTAACCTTCTTAGGGGATTCGTTGTTGGTCCACTCGGGAATGACCCGAAGGCGAGATCCTTCGGTACGAAACGCGAGAGCTAAGGTGAGGTGTACGTTGTTCCAGGTCGGAAGTGAAGCCTCCATTTTAAGAAGAAGATGAGTTCGAAGACCAGATACTTGACCGCGGTTCAAGGAGCCCGCTATACGCGAGGCCCTGGCGGAGACCCTAGGTGGACGCACGCTGGAGAGGTTCAGCATTCTACGCAGTTGTAGCCTCCGCTTCTCTATCAAAGAGTCAACACTTCAAGATCCCTCTCTTCTTCCTCACAAATTAACTAACTTAAATTATTAATTGTAATAATAAATTTAACTATTAAATCAAAGGACCCCGAGATATGTATAATACACTACTCTATTTTTTTTATCTTTTTATTTTACAAAAGCAAAATCTTTTTCAAAAACTATTTTTATCAAAGAACCCCCCCGTTTTATTTTTCTTTTTAAAACTCGATCGGTAAACTGATGAAAGGTTGAGTAGGGGAAGTTTGAACCTTGGGATACGATACTCAATACCTACCCTAGAGACTATACTATGCACGTCAGTTTTTCTGCCTGTGTGTTGGTTTTAGTTTCGAAATTAAATATTGTTTACTTTATAAATTTAAAACTTAGTAAAAACCGGTTTAGTAAAAATCAGTCATTTATCCCAAACCAATGTTCTGAATTTAAAACATCAATGTTTTTGGTAACGGGAAAATGATATCTTTTTATTTTGCTAAAACCACGCACATCAAGTTTTTGGCGCCGTTGCAGGGGAACATATTTGTTTCCAAAGAAAGACCCAAGTCACTTAACTGATTGGTTTATTTTTCTTTTTCATTTTTCTTTTCACCTTATTTTTCTTTTTGTTTTTGGTCTTCTTTATTATTCTTTTTGATTTTATTTAAGCTTTATTTTCGATGATTGCGGTTGTTTTGGTTTTTCTTTGCAGGTTTGCTTCCGGATTGGCCACCTTGGAGAATTCCCGTAAGGACAGCTGAAACCACCAGTGTCATCAACTTTCATTTTGTAGGGTTTTTTTTTCTTCTTTATTTTCGTTAGAGATTGGTTTGTCATTCCTTGAAGATCGCTAGGTAAGTGCATAAAATGTGGAAAATGAGATGTTGATGCACTTTCTGTGGACGTCACTGTCGAATAGACTAGGGTTGAGTCTAGGTATAGTGTTACATGAGATTGTGGTGATCCATAAGGGCATTTTATGGATCTGACGCATTTGTAAATATAGGACAAAACACATGTTTACGTTCGACCTAATATACACTGGGCGAATTGGAAGCTTTCCACATTCGACCACTACAAATGGGCGAATGTGGAAATGCTCCACATTCGACCATTCAAAAGGGGCGAACCTGGAACTTGGGTTTTGTACTATAAATAGCAATCTCATGTGTTATTGTTCATTTGGTGATTTGAGTTTGTGCTTTGAATGCTCTGAAGGGGGAGGTCATGCCCGACCTCCCCCGGCCACGAGAATGATGTTTATCCTACTGATGACAGTGTCTGTAATCGTTTCTGTATTAATACGAATCTGTGATGACGTTGTTATCGTTAATTTCTGTCTCGTCTCGAATTCCCCGTCTGAAACCGAGTTGTTTATGCGTATTCGATCCACGAGTTCGGTCCCTAACCGGATTCTCATGAGACAAGGTGCAGTTTTTCAAAATTTAAAGTTAAACGGTTTTCGAACTTAAAATGAGGTTTTAAAAATTATTTTGGGGAAACCCGACTAAAGATTTTAAAACCGGACCCTTAAAATTGAAAAACGCGAAAAACGGGAGTCAAACAGCTGAGCACGGCCGTGCCACACCATGTGGCACGCGCGTGCCAGTCGTGCAGATGAAGAGTTTGAGTTTAAAAAGCCTCTTTGACTTCTCAAACCTCATTCCACTTCTTTCCCACAATCGCATTCCGTCGCACCCCACCTAAAATCACCATTTTCCACCATTTTTCTCCATTTGAGGCTTCAATCTTCAATATAAGGTATGTATAATCAACCCCTAACATCTTTTAAGTGTTTTATGTCCAGAGCTGTCCAAATTCTTTAGTTTTTGAGTATTTTAGTTTCTTGAAGAAAACCTTAGCTTTCTAGTGTTTTTAGCCCGAATGTTTGCCTGAAACTTTAGGAAAACGATTAGGGTAGTGCTAGGAACGTAATGTGGGTGAAAATTTTGAGAAGCTTTGCGAAAAAAATTTCAAGAAAATTGACAGGTTTGAAAAAACGTTTCATCAGTCACAAGCACGACCGTGCACAGCAGCGTGTAGGGCGTGCTTGGCTAGAAAAACCTTTAAAAATTTCCCACGTAACCAGTCTGACCTAAGAGACTAAGCACGACCGTGCTACCCTTGTGCAGGGGCTTGCTCAACACTGAACCACACCAGAACTTTTTAAGTTTTAAAATTTAAGTTGTTTGTGCAGTTTAAAATCAGTTTTAGGGTATTTTAGGTAAAAACCAGTTTAAACAGTTGAACCAGTAGAAACACAGACTGCAGACTGAGCTGCATGGCCATGTCATCATTTGAGCATGGGCTTGCAGCCACTGGACCTAAGCTATTTAATTTCTGCAAAAATATTTGAGTTTGTAAAACTGAACCGATTCTGTTGTTTTGCAGGTTCATGCCTAGAATGAAGAGGCCGACACAAAGGTCACCGTCAGTCTCATCTGACTCCCGCCACTCTCATCAGTCAGGAGAGTCAGCTCCACTGGCTACGCCTGAGACTTACACTTTTCAGCCTGAGGGAGATATCCCTGCTGGAGTCCACACACGGGTGTACTTCAACAGGCACGAGACATAGCGATATGCCCGAAATCAGTTACGCTTGATTGAGAGGAGACCGTTGGGACCTTACCTACCAGTGGATTATGATGCTCTAGAGCAGGTGGGACTTGAGCCCAGGTTTACACACATACTTTCTCACCAGTGGCACAGATTCTTCAGAATCAGGGAGACAGTGTATAGGGAGCTCACTTTTGAGTTCCTTGCCTCATTCGTGTACACTCCCCCTGCCGCTGGGGTTGACAGGGTTTCTACTAGATGCATTGGGTTTAGGATGGCAAGAAACTGGTACAGGATGACTTTGGCCGAGTTTGGGGTACGCATGGGGTTGTACAGACAGAGAGAGACTACTGAGCCTATCTTCACAGATAGTCTTTACACCAGTGGGACCCCTGTAAGGATCGGTTTTGACAAAAACAACTAGTTGATCATATAAGTAGAACAATCCAGGTGCGAAAACCCTAGATCATATGCAAAATGATATAGATCAAATCAGACACAATCAAATACCTTTTCAATCATCATTTCATTAATAAACATTGTTGATTTATCCTTTACAATTGAGTTTATAAGGAAATAAACAAGTTAAGAACTTTCCAGAAACACAGAGAGAATACATACTTAACACAGTCGACCAAATGACCAAAACTACTCAACAAAATAAAACTTAAACTTTTTATACTACTACACATTCAACCCTACGTATAGGTCGAATGTGTTCTTTGACCTCTATCATAGCTCGAACCAACATAACTTCTTCAGAAACCTTCCTTCGATCAAAACATTCTTCCTTCGACCCATATAAAAACCACCTTCGACCCCACGTAAACCATAAAACATACCAAAACACTAAGAATGACAATCCAAAGCAATTAGTCACAATCAGTGAACTTACAAACTCCCCCTCTACTATTGCTTGGATTGTAGACATTCTTGATCCATTACTTTGTTCATCAACTTGATTCGGAGAATCTTTTTCTTCTCTTTGCTCATCTCCGGTTCTAGTTTACGCTTTGTCGAACTTTTCTTCACTTCACTCACCTTCACATACCTTCCCAATTTCTTTTCAAAATCACAGCTGCTTTAACATCCCAAGCAAAATAGAAACAAACAACTTGATGATACTTCATCGCTTGTTCTCTATCCTTCTTTTCACAATAAATCGGATTATAGTACAACATGATGATGTCTTCATATGAGCAGTTAATAAGCCACATTGGATCAAAGATGTGGATCTTCTTGTACTCTTCTGTCTTATCTTTCAACAGAATGATAGCTTCAGCAGTTCTCCAGTCATAGTACCAAAACTCTTTACTAAAATGTTGCTGAATAGGCATCAATGGAATCCTCTTCATCACAACTGGAGGTTTGTACTTTAAAGTAACTTTCTTTCGTCCAGTAACTGGATCAACCTCTTTATGAACCTTTCTCTTTGGATACTGAGGCATAAACATATTCCATTTCGTTCTACTTTCCCAAGACATCTTGTCTGCGAACCATCCAACTACATCGTTATGTGCAGAAGCACCACTCATCGTGAATCTACAGATATCTCTCACAGCCCAGTACGGCAGTGTCTTTATATCATGGAATCTGTATAAGTACAGAATTCCCTTCTCCCATTTCACTCCAATACACTTCAACTGCCTAAGATACCTTCATTCCAAGGCTCTTCCTTTAAACAGTTGATTGTGATATCTATAGAAACCTCCTTTTACTTCTATCTTGGGTCTGTTTTCCTCTTTCTCTTTCAATTTCTTCAGCAAATCCTTCAAATCATCTGACTGCTGATTGTTTGGTTTCTGATTAGAATCTTTTTCAAACACTTCTTCCACAAACTTCTTACTCTTCTTTTCGGCAAGTTTTTCAGCTTCTGTAAGAGTTTCTTCATTCAATTCAGGCATCACCACATTCTCTTTGTCTTTAAAGTACTCAGGATATTCCTCATGAGTAATGTAGATGCGTTTTGCGACTAGTGATTGGATAGTTAACATGTGTTAGTAAGCTGAGGTGGGCGAATGTAAGAAGTTTTGGGCGAAGGTAGATATAAAGTGGACGAATGAAGAATGGAACTACACTGAAGATACACATTCGACCATGTAAATGGGCGAATGTGGAAAATACTCACATTCGACCAAGTAAAAGGGGCGAATGTGCAGTGTCTATATATAGATTTTGGGTTTTTGTAATGTTAAGAGAGTCATTAGGTGTGTGTGTTTTGAAGTGTTGTTCCAGAGTAGTTTGAGAGAGTTTGTGTGTGAGTTAGATTAACTGTTTTGACATTGTAATCAACTTTATGAATGTGTTAATCTATGAAAACATTTGAAAATGACTTTGATTGTGTTTTGATTTGAGTTTATATCAGTTTGTTCAAAGCTAGGGTTTCCGCACCTGGTTTTGTAACTTGTATGATCATATAATCCTGTTTTCGTGTCAAATCACATCCTCTACAAAGTGGTATCAGAGCGTAGAGGATCATACAACAACAAATTGATAAACTCAGAGCTGATTTGGACATTATTTTGATCAATTCACATCTGTTTTTGTATAAAAATGGTTTTTAAGTGTTTTTGAAAGATTTAGAGTTGATTTTGTGGATAAAATTCAAAATTCCAAGAATTAAACTTGTTCCAAATCATCTCCGAAGCAAAACCTGATCAAGATCATTCAAATTCACAAACTTTTGAAAATCAGAGATCAAAATAACCGTTTTTCAAAGTGTAACCGTTTTTCAAAATCAGAAATGGGCGAACCTGGAACTGTGTGGTCGAAGGTGTGTAGTTTTGGGCGAACCTGAGTGAATTTTTGGGCGAACCTGAGTATATTTGGGCGAACCTGGAAATTTTCTGTTGATTTTTTCACTTTCGGGTCACATTTTTCACATTCGGGTCATCGGGGGTACGAACCTGGAACAGAAACGGGCGAACCTGGATTAGTTTGGACGAACGTGAAAAGTGTTAGTGTGTTTTTACTTTCTGGTGAGATTTTACATTCGGGTATTATTGTTTGGACGAACCTGAAGCAGAAAGGGACGAAAGTGGAAGAGTTTGGGCGAACCTAGAGCTAGTTTTTGAAAACTTTCTAAGTGTTGAATTTCTCGAAGTTCGTGATCATGTGGAATTTTCAGACTACTCCGACACCAGCAACTACACAACCACAACAGCAGGTGATGGACCCATGGACGGTAGCAGCACAAAAGACGAACACACAGTCTTCGCAGCCGGTTAACTACATGACTCAAAGTGCACCTCCAGCACCACAATCTGACTACTGGGGAGTAGCAGCAGCGGTGGTAAACACTCAAACTACAAATGCTATTTCCACACTGATTAATGATTTGTCTTCAGGTAGCGGGAATCGGCCACCGAAGCTTATGGAGATTCAAGAATACAATCAGTGGCAGAAAAAGTTCAAGATACATTTGGAAGGCATGGGAGTGGAAGGTGCTGAAGCATGGAACATGATTGCTAAAGGTTACACACCACCAGTTTTGGAGAACACAGGTGAACCAGTGCCATTGGAGAGCATGGCTGAGGATGAGAAAAAGAAGTTTGCTGTGGAAAAGAAGGCGTTTTCCCAATTGACACAGGCAATCACAAACGATCTTTCGCATCAGTTTGGGACTTGCACAACATCTAAGGCACTATGGGAAGCACTTAAAAGAAGGCATGGTGGCAATGAGAAGACTAGAGGTCTAAGGATGGAAGAACTGAGAAAGGAGTTTGAGAACTTTTCTTATATTGGAAATGAAACTTTGAAAGAACTAACTCCTAGATATAATCATTTGTTATCTGAATTGTCTAGCTATGGTATACAGATTCCTATGGCAAAACAGGTGGATAAATTTGCAGATGCATTACCACCAAATTGGGATCAGCATGTGGAAGTTCTTAAGGAGAAGGATGCTTATCAATACTGGTCTATTCAAGAGTTCATAGAGAAGCTGGAAAACAAAGAATTGGAAGAGAGGAGGAAAGCTAGAAGAGCACAGATTCCTCAGAATCCAAACTTATACTTTGGAGGATCTCCAGTTCCAGCTAGTACATCAAGCTCAGGAGGACTAGTGGCACCACATGTGGCATGTATTTCTAATGTTATGGAATCACCTACCATCAACTATCATCAACAAACATCCTTTTCACAACCATCAAACCAACTACCACAACAACAATACAACCATTCATACATTCCACCATTTTCCCCAATGCAACAAGCTGCTTTCTATACTGCTAGCCAATCTCAACAACAACCAATGAACCAAGCTAATCAACAACAACCGGTAGTTTTAGAGACATCTAACTTGGGTAATGTGACAGTTGAAGTTGCTCAGCAACACATTGCATTAGTCTCTGCAATGGTCTCATCTTACAATGGATTAGTTGCTAGTCAAATTGGGAATAACAACCTAACCAATGAAGACTACGCACAAATTGACAAGGAAGAGATGGAACTCATTGATATTCAATGGGCCTTTGCAAGCATCATGAGAAGAGCAACAGAGTTCATTGAGAAAACTGGCAGAACTGATTTGGGAACTTCTCCTAACACAACCTACGGGTTCAATAAGGAGAAAGTGACTTGTTTTAATTGTGGAGGAAAGGGTCATTTTAAAAGAGAATGTACCCAACCACCAAAACAAGGCAATAGGAACCCATTCAATGCAAGCTATCAGAACCGTCAACAACAAAACCAAAACCAAGTTTCTTACCAAAACAACAACAACTACCAAAACCGTCAGAACAACTTTAATAACAACCAAAACAGACAACCAAACACACCAAACCAGACACAAAACCAAACACCAAACAATGCTAACCGAACAGTCATACCAATAACTACACCAAATGAAACACATCAGAACACCAATCAGAATCAAGCATTGGTGACTCAACAAGATGAGAGGTTTGACTGGTCGAGTATGCAGATAGGTGTTGAAGAAATTACTACTGGTGGCAACGTGGCTTGTGTTGCGTATCAGGTTGATATTGAAGAGTCAGTGTCGGTGGATGAGAAGGTAGAAACTGAGGTTGAAAGTGATGAGTCTGAGGCTGAGATGGATGTTGAGACCGAACCTGTTAAGGTTAATGCTGAGGTTAATGTTGAGGTTAAAGCTGAAGAAACAAATTCTGGAGTTGTGATTGATACTGTTTCTGATGTTCCTGAAGAGTGTGAATCGGTTTATTCTGATTCAGACAGTGAATCGGATACGGAAGCAAGTATTGATTCTCTAGATGATGACATTGAGCAGTTGTTAGCAGAAGCAGATTTTCTGATGACAAGAAAGTCGTGTATTGCAGATGATGCTTTCACAAAGATTGACTATTCCAGATTCTTTGCAGGAAAGGAAGCTCATTTCGCATTGATGGCCATGACTGAACCGCCAAAATCTGTAAGTTCTGAATGCAGTACTGATAATACAAGTGATAAATATTGTGGTACATGTGATAGATTGACTGAGGAGAATAAACAACTCCGAGTACAACGTGATAGTGCTATCATGAACAGTCAATCTACTCGCAAAGAGTTGAATGCTTTTAACAAAGTATTAGATGGCTACAAAAAGGACATTTCTGACTTGAAAAATACTTTGTCATTAAAACAACTTGCAATTAATAACTATATCAATGAAATTGAAAATACCAAGTTGGAAATGGCCGCCATCAAATGCTTTGCTGAAAAAGTAAACAAAAAGCTGGAAAGCTATAAGCATATTGCTTATGTGGTAGACCACATCATTGATGATAACACTACCAATTATCGGTCTGTACCATCTCCGGTTCTTTTTGAAAATCATAATTGTCACCAAGTGACACCGGAGAGTTCGGTAAAATCTGACTCATCGTCGGAAAATGAATCAAATACCTCGAGTATTGGTGATCCACATTCCGATGAGAGGCCGATTTTAGGTATCAATGATGAGGGTGTTACTGCTGAGAGTGTAGATTCAGACTTAGAGAGTGATGATACTGGTTGTGTTCAAACTGTGAATGTATGTGAAATTCCAAAAGAAAATCACATCATTACAAATGAACCAGTTTCACCATCTCAGATTGTGATTCCGATGAAAAATGTTCATCGTGAGAATAAGTCTGAAAAGAATGTTGTGAAGAAAGATCTTGAGAAAAATGTGGTTAAGAAAGATCTTGAAAAGAGTGCTAAGAATGAACAATGTGACAAACCTGTCAAGGTGTTCTATCGGATGGAAGGATCCGATAAGATCATTTCTGACGAGGACTTTCCAATAAAAAATGCCAATTATGCTAAAATAGAAAAGATTTGGCAAGAAAGCACCATTTGGTTTCCAAAACATGAGAGAACAAATGAGATTCCACCAGCTTTATTAAAGAAATTATATTTGGATATTCCTCAAGAACCAAAGGTCCATGTCACAGAGTTTGTTCGACCCAAAAACAGAGCTAATGGTTTTAATGAGCCGACTTACTCAAAAGGGCCACTCCCTGAGAGTTTAAGGAAGCAACAGTACAATGATCAATACCCTGTTAGATCATTTGCTCAACCAAATGCTCCGAATGTTTTTGAAGAGTACCGTGCGTGCTTTAAGTGTGGGGAACGTGGGCATTTACTTGCTCAGTGCCCATATGTAAGGCACAAAAGGCACGAGGTAGAAGTGAGGAATTCCATGCGTAAACCGATTGATCATTATGTGCCACCGCATAGGCGAGTTGTTTCTCAACAACAATTTTTCAGTCAAAACAAGTTTTATCAAATGAGGAACAATCGTCCAATTCAATATGATCAAAGGAATCGGATTGCAATGGAACACTCATGGAGAAAGTCTGTGGTGAACGCAACAATTGATAGGCAAAAGGTTCCACCAAAACCGATTGTCAAATCAAATGTTGGACCTAAGTCTGTTAAATCAGATAAGGTAACCAAGAAAGTTACATTTGCTAACAATGTTCAGAAACCGACTGAGAACCCAAAGTCTCAGATTCGCATCTTGAAAAGATCTGAACAATCTTGGTCACCCAATGGTACTTCAGGAGCCTCAACTTCAAGGGCTAATGAGAAAAAGGAAACTATTTTGAACAATCAGAAAAAGATTGATCAAAAAGTTATTGAAAATACTTGTGAAAATGTTACTTTGAAACTTGATGTTCAAAGACCCAAGACTCAGGCTTGGGTCCCCCGAAAGAACTAACTGATTTACATTTTGTGTGCAGGGAGCTTCAGTTGGCCCTATTAGCAGTCTTTGGATTGTTGATAGTGGAGCTTCAGGCCACATGACAGGGGATCTAGCGTTGCTGTTCGACGTGAAGAACATCAATGGAGGGTATGTCGCTTTTGCAGGAAACAAAGGTGGATATATAACAATGGAAGGAAGCGTGAGCAATGGGATAGTGAGTTTCGAGCGAATATCGTATGTGAAGCAGATTGATTATAATCTGTTGAGTGTCAGTCAAATATGTGATAAGCAATTTACTGTGCATTTTGATGACAAATCCTGCTATATTCTGAAACCGGGCTTTACAATTCCGAAAGAGTGGATAATGTTGAAGGCACCTCGCGTCAACAATCTATACATTCTTGATATGTCCAAGGCGATGACATCACAGGGGCAGATAACATGCTTTCTATCCAAGGCGACTGAGAAAGAATCGATAATGTGGCACCGAAGAATGGGGCACATTCATCTGAGGAAAATGAATCAACTTGTGAGAAATGGGCTTATCGATGGGGTCAATGTAAACCATTTCCATCTTAATGACAAGTGTGTGAGTTGTAAAAAGGGGAAGCAACACAAATAGTCCCACAAAGTGAAGAAGGTTAATTCTGTAGAGATGCCACTTGAGCGATTGCACATGGATCTTTTCGGACCGGTCAAGCGCAAAAGTCATCTTGGGGAGTTATATTGTTTAGTTGTCACTGACGACTATTCAAGATTTTCATGGGTGATGTGTTTGCAGAATAAAAGTGACACCTTTAACAACCTAAAAGTTCTGTTCACTCGATTGGAGAATCTCTATAATGTGAAAATCAAGAGAATTCGGAGTGACAATGGGACGGAGTTCAAAAATGCCAAGATGGATGAACTTTGTGAAAGCAAAGGGATACATCATGAATATTCGGCTCCGTACACCCCACAACAGAACGGTGTTGCTGAACGAAAGAATAGGACTCTAATTGAAGCGGCTAGAACAATGCTCGCTGATTCAAATCTTCCAGTAATGTTCTGGAACGAGGCGATTTATGCAGCAAATTACACACTTAATCGGGTTCTAACAGTGAAGAAGTTTGGTAAAACATCTTATGAGCTGTTACACCGAAGAAAGCCGAACTTAGAGTATCTAGAACCTTTTGGGGCGCCATGTACTATGTTGAATCCAAGCGAGAAGTTTAGTCCTAAAGCCGAGGAGGGATACTTTGTTGGATATGCAACCCCGCTCAAACGGGTATACAACAAGCGAACTCGTCGAGTGGAGGATTGGGCTAACGTGGAAGTTCAACGATATACTCAAAATCTACAAGGCACGGGTCCTGATTGGATGTTTGATTACAAAGATTTCTTTGAATCATTCAATCTAGATAGCTTGGTTGAAGAAGCTGTTATCAGATTACTTTACGAGTGTGAGAATGCAACGACTTCACCGTTGGTACGTCCGATCACCGTGAACCCCCTACCAGCTTCTAATGATGCCAATGCTCCTATACAAGAAGAAGAAGTGTTTCAAGAGGCTTCAACTTCATTAGACACTTCAGAATCTGAAGATGAACAATTTGAAGAAGCTTTTCTTGAGCAAGCTGAAGAACAGGAGGCACCGCCAGTGAACCCAACTCCAATTTCAGATGTTGCTTCATCATCAAATACGGGTCATGATCTGGATGCTGCAGAGAATCTAACTGCTCAAACGGGAGTTACTATACCTGAATATCCGGAATCTCGGATTCATCGTATTCACCCGCTGGAGCAAGTTATTGGTGATCCTGGAAGCAGCGTTATGACCAGAGGGCAGCTTAAAAGTGTTAACTCGCCAGAGAGTTTTGGTGCTTTAGCTTTATATGCCAAAATTCAACAATCTGGTAGTCAAAATGATTGGTCGTTTGCGTGTTATGTGTCGCAGGTAGAGCCAAGGACATACAAGGACGCTTTGAAGGATGATGCCTGGGTGGAAGCTATGCAGGAGGAGTTATTACAATTCCAGAAATTGGGAGTTTGGACGCTCACAGATTTGCCACCAGAGAGGAAGAAGATAGGTACTAAATGGGTGTTTAAGTGCAAGAAAGATGATCGTGGGGTTATTGTTCGTAACAAAGCCAGATTGGTCGTGCAGGGTTTCCATCAAATCGAAGGAATTGATTATAATGAAATCTATGCACCGGTAGCACGAATCGAAGCTATTCGGATGTTCCTTGCGTTTGCTTCATACAAGAAATTCAAAGTTTATCAAATGGATGTTAAGAGCGCATTTCTGTACGGGAAAGTCAAGGAAGAGGTTTATGTCGGGCAGCCACCAGGCTTTGAGGACCCAATCCACCGGGATAAGGTCTACGTGCTGAACAAAGCTTTATATGGTTTGCACCAGGCTCCGAGACAGTGGTACGAGGAGCTAAGTACATACCTCATCACCAAAGGATTTAAGCGCGGCCTCGTCGATTGCACCCTCTTCACGAAGAAGACGGGAGATGACTTGCTTCTAGTGCAGATTTACGTTGATGATATAATATTTGGTTCAACTAACGAGCTTTTATGCAGGGAGTTCGAAACTGTCATGCAGGAAAAGTTCGAGATGAGCGCAATGGGGGAGATGCAGTTTTTCCTAGGCTTGCGGGTGGACCAAAGACCCGACGGGATCTTCATTCACCAGACGAAATATGTCTCCGACATCTTGAGCCGGTTCCAGATGGAGGACTCTAAGCCAATGGATACCCCGATTCAACCCAATCACGGGATTGGAGTGGACGCTAAGGGGGAGCTGATTGACCCATTTACATACAGAGCAATCACCGGATCTCTGATGTATCTGACGGCGTCTCGACCAGATATTATGTACGCAACGTGTCTCTGCGCCCGCTATCAATCGAAGCCGAAACAAAGTCATCTGACGGCGGTCAAGCGTATCCTTCGATATCTGAAGGGTTGTCCCTCAAAAGGACTTTGGTACCCTAATGATGATAATTTTGATTTCATATCTTTTAGTGATGCAGATTGGGGCGGCTGTGACAAAGATAGCAAATCTACTACAGCTGGTTGCCAGTTTTTAGGGAGCAGGTTAATCACCTGGCAATGCAAGAAGCAGACTTCCGTGGCGCTATCTACCTGTGAAGCTGAGTACATTGCAGCCTCGAGTTGCTGTTCGCAAGTGCTCTGGATCCAACAGCAGATGGTGGATTACGGTTTGCAGTTTCTTAAAACCCCTATATACTGTGACAACGAAGCCGCTATCGCATTAACTAAAAATTCGGAAAATCATTCTAAAGCTAAACATATCCGGATCAAATATCATTTTATCCGTGATTGTTACGCTAAAGAATTGATAGATATGATCAAAATTCATACTGACTACCAACGTGCAGATTTGTTTACAAAAGCTTTTGATAAATCCCGCTTTGACTATCTTTTAAAAGTAAACAACATAAAGGAAAAACAAGACTAATCGGCACCTCGGTTTATCGCTTTTTAGTTTTTAGTTTTTATATTTTGCTAATTGGGAATTTCTCTTTGCTAATTGGGAATTTCTCTTTACTATCGTAATCCTCAAAGAAGTTGATGCTTTCGAGGGGATTGTTTAAACCTCAAAGAAGTTGATGCTTTCGAGTGGATTGTTTCTTTCAAATTTTGTTTTTATTATTTTTCAGAAAACCCAAAAATATGTTCTTTATTTTAGGGGGAGCCATTTTATCAGAAAAACCAAAAACATTATAAAATTCAAAAAGACCTAAAAATTAGAAAATCAAAAATGATTTCCTGGTAAAAAGAGGAAATGATAGTACATCAGTGGGGATCTGACACAGGCTAAAGACTTGTAAAGTATAATGAGACGTGTGTTGACTATGTGTGATATGCTGATAGGCTTCGTAGACTAAATATTGCGTGCATTAGTGATACAAACATAACGAACTACGCGTTCGTGGCTGAACACCTCATGGGCATATGGTCTTAGTACCGTAATTTCGTTTGATAGGATTGCCAAAATCTGAGGTTTCGGGTCGTTATGTTATGGTTATCCGGGATATTCTGATTAAACTTTTGTCGTATTGATTTACGGACCTAGTTTTATCAGAATATTTGCTAAAAGAGCTTAATTGCCAAAACCGGAAGTTACCGAATTGAGGAACTTTATGTTTTTATTTGATCATAGATCGTTATTACATCGTATTGATTATCTGATGCAAATCAGTGATTAATATCAGCCTCAACCTAGTGTATACGCACATGTTACTCTGCTGCATTCGGTTGCTGATCTGTACACCTCTGTGCTATATACTTTGTAACTTTTACGGATAACTCTGGCATAATCACGCGTTACGACGAAGCTTTGTGCAATTACTTGATACGGGAGTATGTCGTGTGTGTGGGCACCACATCGTGTTAGTCTAATACACTTAACTCGTATCATTTTAAAGCATTGCGTAATTGTCTGCATGTGAGCTTACGTGGACCACAATATCAGCAATTGCCGTGTCACATACTGTTTCTAATGATAATATTAAACAAAAAGATCAACGCTGTGATCAGATTTCTCAGAAAACTTATATGATCCTCTGACCGGATTTCACAAAATGTTTACTGTTTTCATTTACTTTGCTGCATCTTATTTTGTTGCAATTTACTTTTATTGTCAAAAAGATACAAAATCCAAAAAGATTTTAGGTGTGTTTTGATAAAATTTCAGAAAAATCCAAAATTTTTGCATTTCTGCTTTATTTTTGATAACCGGGGATGCTTGATAGTCAATTTCTGAGATTTGACACCACCATCTGGGCTTTGTCTCATTCTAAATGTGAAAATTTGTGTTTTGGAAGCTTAACGGATTGAAAAATGTTGAACGGGATTCGAATTCGTGTTTTGGCAAAATTTTCAGAATTTTCCATTTCACATTCGCCCCTTAAATGGGTCGAATGTGGAAAATTCTCTACATTCGGGTTGGTAAAAACGGGCGAATGTGGATTATTAATCAAAATCCACTTTCGGGTGAATAAGTTTTACATTCGTGCCATTTAGTTGGGGCGAATGTGGAACTCTTTCACATTCGTCCACTACCAACGGGCGAATGTAGGTGATTATATATAAGCTGATAGCAGTTTAGTCCCTCATTCAAAATTTTTACCAAGTACCAAACCTTGTTGCTTTTGTTTCTCTTGCTTGTGCGTTTGATTCCTTGTTACTTCCTGATCATTTTGATACCCAAATTACAGGTAATGAAGAAGGAACGAGTTCAGAATCATGTGTTTTCTAACCGGACTTAGGGTTTACGATTTTATGGGTTTTGAGTGAATGTTTATGCTTAATTTTGATTCACATTCATTCCATATCAGTTTTAGGGGGAGAAGTATAAAAGAATTAGGTTATTAACATCGTTTAAGGTTTGATTGATTGATTAAAACAAAAACAACCCTAATTCTTAATGAAAACTGATATAGACTGAATTTTAGGGAAAATTGACAGTGAACGAGTGTTGATCGGCCATATTAGACTATGAATGAATCAAAACCAAGTGTTTAAAACATGGTTACAAAATTTTTGAATTTTTGGGATGATCAGTTTCTACATTCGGGCCTTCGAACGGACGAATGTGAAATTGGTTGGACGAAGGAACTTCTAAATGGACGAATGTACATTGTTATGCAACATTATTTCACATTCGACCAGTAGAGTTTACATTCGACCAAAATAAACTACATTCGACCAGAATTTTTGGGCGAATGTGGATTTCAAAATCCTAAAATTTTTAAGTTTTTGTCGTTTTTGTGTTTTGACGTTTGTTTTTGATTTTGTGTTACAGATGGCTGAGGAACAAGAAAATATTGAGATTCCTGTTGAGACTGTTGTTCCTGATATAGTCCCAGAACCTGTTCAAGAAGGTGAATCATCAAGCGGTAGCAAATGGCCGTTCGAGAAGAATCATAACTGTTGTGCTTATCTGGGTGACGTAGAAAAGAACGTGGAGTTTGCTGAGATTATCAAGTTCATGAAGAGAAGCAGAGTAGTTTATGCTTTGGCTACACCGACTATTATCTACAAGGATATAGTTGAAGATTTCTACAACAATGCTAAGTATGATTACTTTGATAATCAGACGATCATAAAAAGCAAGATTCAAGGAATGGAGATGTTTATTACTGAATCTGATATCAGAGAAGCTCTCCAGATCAAGTTTGAAGTTAGAGAAGATCCAAGAGAATTGTCGTGGACTGAGGAGAAAGCTTGTTTCCTTAGGATGAAATACAAAGGACCTATCACTGATGGTTCAATGTACAAAGGGAAACTAAGTGTGCAGTTTAAGTATTTTGCTCACGTCATCATACATGTGTTTGGATGTGTTAGTGGAGGATATGACGTGATGAGAAAGAGTTTGAGCTCGTTAATGGTTGCGTTGACTCTCAACAAACCATTTAATGTTGCTGGAATGATATTGGATCATATGTTGGAGATGCTGAAAGGGTTGAAGGTTAAGAAGTTCATGCTTTATCCTAGATTCTTGATGATGATATTTGATCACAAGTATCCTGATTTGAAGAAAGATCCAACTCAGATACTTGCTCAGGATCACATGAACATTCGTACTTTGGTAAGAATGAAAGGATACAAGGGTGTGCCAGACAATGAGAGGCCACCGTATAGAAGGTTGTTTGGAGCCTTAGCTAGAGAGGATTACAATGATCCAGGAAAGAATACAGCAAGGCATCCTGATAGTGATTCTGACAACGATGATCCCTTAGTATATGCTGATGCTAGTACTAAGAGGAAGAGGCAAGTAGTCAATCCTGGAGCCAAAGGGAAGGGCAAAGGAAAGACTGATCAAGGAAGCTCAAAGCAACAGGTTGCTAGAAAGAAATCAACTGCTAAGAAAGGTACTGGTTTGGTGGATGAAGAGTTAGTGGATTCAGAAGAGACTGAGGAGGATGAACAGTGGGATTCTGATGCTGAAAATGTCCGGGCCACCAAACGTAAGGCCACTATGGTTGGTGAGTCTGAATCATTAAATAGGTCGATTGCAGAAGCTGAGAAGAGCAAGAAGTCTGTTAGTGCTGAAGATGAAGTGTTGGGTGTGAATATGGATGAGTTGAATGAAGGAGAAACTGTAGTCGTTAACTTGCCCAAGCCTAAACACAAAACCATGGCTAAGAAAACAAGTACAAAGCAACTTAGAGAAAAAGAGTTAGCTCAACTCTTGAGAGGTAAAAGAGTTCCTGAAGCTGGAACGTCATCAAAACAATCTTCACCAGTCACAAAGAAACAAAAGACTAAAGAGGCAGCAACATTACCAGTGGATGAGTTCAATGTAGCCCTGGATAATGTACTTGACATGTTTAGAAAGCCTCAGAAGGAGAAGGAAACTGAAGTTGAGCCATCTAAATCTAAATCCAAGTCAAAGAAAGTTACTGTGGATGATGATGATGTTATGAAGCAGGTGAATAAGAGAATGGATGATATGATGAAGATGATTGTGGCTCAGCAAGCTGAAATAGCCAAGTTCAAGCAGAATGAGGAAAAGATGCTTCAGATAGTTGTAGCTTCTAAGTCGAATCAGGATGAGATTGACGAGAAAGTTAAGAAGCTAGAAGCAAAGAACAAAAAGCTTGAAGGAAAGTGTTTGAGGAACAAAAACAGGTATAAGGCTATTAAAGAAGACAACAAAGAGCTGAAGGCTGAGAATAAACGCCTTAGTGAGTTAATTGATAACTTGTACAATGTTGCACCCAAATTGAAGGAGGGTGAAGAAGATAAAGAAAAAGAAGTTGAACAAGTTGATTATGAACCATCTGAGTCTGATAAAGAGAAAGAAGATGATGAAGATGATGAAGAATCGGAAAAGAGTGATGATGAGGGTGATGATGATGATGATGATGCAGAGGGTTCGGGAAGTCAAAAGGAGGATGAGAGTAGTAGTGATGATGATCATGATGGAGGAGATGATACAGCGAAGTTTACTTTTGAGAAAAGACCACCTTCAAAGAAGAAGAAAGATTCTGGTGAATCAAGTTCGAAGAAGAAGAAAGGTGAGAATGTTGATTCGGATGAGACTGTATTCTGGAATGAGAAGGTGAGGTCCTTGACTGATGATGCTAAACAAGTCTATAAGGACATGTTAGAAAGAAGAGAATGGACTATTGAGTTCACAGGTCGTTTTGCTGAAATATTCCAAACTGATGATATGAGGTATGAATTGGAATATAACGATCCTGATCTTGAAGAAGGGGAAGTACCTGCATCTGTGGCAAAGGAGATTTTGGATGGACTTGCACAGAGGGTAGGGAAAACATTTGAAGAGTTTATTGCAGATGAGTCGATTCCACATATTCCTGAAAAGGATATTGGAAGTCACTCTGATGATAAAGATACTCCTGAATTTGAAGAAGTGGAAATTGAGGACATAACACATGAGGAATATCCACAATACTTCAGACAAACTGATGAAGATGTGGTGTTTCCTGATTTTACTAAAATTCCAAACACTTCTGCGAAGAAGAAAGCTAAGCAGAGAAGTGCAGAGTTTGTGGAGAAAGTATTTGGTGCTGATAAGCCAGAATCTTCAAATAAATCTGATGAATTGAAGAGTTATTTGAAGAGACTGAGAGAAATGGATGAGAACCGACCAAAGCCTGAAGCTCAAGGAAACTTTTATAGATTTCATAATGCAAAGTTCAGAGGTAGAGCTCTCGGGTGGACATATTTAGGCAGGCTGAAGTGTCTAGCTGCCAAATGGGAATCAGGGATCTTGTACTTTTACAGATTCATTGACTTGCTTACTCTACCGTACTGGGCGGTCAGAGATTTGTGCAGATTTCCAATGTCGGGTGCTTCAGTTAATAACACTCATGTCGGTTGGTGCGCAGACAAGCTGGTCTGGGAGAGCAGAACAAGATGGAATAGATTCAAACCACAATATCCCCGGAGGAAAGTTCACAGGGATATTGATCCCAGAACCAAGCTGAAGCGGGTTACCTTGATATATAAGGCACCTGAAGTGATGAGGAAAATACCTTTGATGCCCATGCCTCAACATTTCAGTGCTGCCTTTATCTTCTGGTACTATGATTGGAGAAAGGCAGAAGCAGTGATTGTGTTGAGAGACGGAAAGGATAAATACAAGCATGTGCATGTATTTGATCCTATGTGGTTGATAAATTGCACTTTTGAAGACATCATCATGCTCTTTTACAATCCGATTCATCATGAGCCGAACGACGCTGATCAGGCAAAGAAATACACTCAAGTAGTTGGTGTTTGCTTTGCATATGATATAAATGCGGGTAGTAATTTGGATGGAAAACTTGGCAAGATGGTGAAGATGGCTAACGTATCAAAACCGGTGAAGAGAAGGTTAGAGCCTGAGATGACAAAAGAGCAGAAGAAATTGCTCAGAATCAAGTTGCTGAACAAAGCCATGGACGAGGACAGAAAACGATCCAATCAATAGTCGAGGGGGAGTTTGTAGATGCGTTTTGCGACTAGTGATTGGATAGTTAACATGTGTTAGTAAGCTGAGGTGGGCGAATGTAAGAAGTTTTGGGCGAAGGTAGATATAAAGTGGACGAATGAAGAATGGAACTACACTGAAGATACACATTCGACCATGTAAATGGGCGAATGTGGAAAATACTCACATTCGACCAAGTAAAAGGGGCGAATGTGCAGTGTCTATATATAGATTTTGGGTTTTTGTAATGTTAAGAGAGTCATTAGGTGTGTGTGTTTTGAAGTGTTGTTCCAGAGTAGTTTGAGAGAGTTTGTGTGTGAGTTAGATTAACTGTTTTGACATTGTAATCAACTTTATGAATGTGTTAATCTATGAAAACATTTGAAAATGACTTTGATTGTGTTTTGATTTGAGTTTATATCAGTTTGTTCAAAGCTAGGGTTTCCGCACCTGGTTTTGTAACTTGTATGATCATATAATCCTGTTTTCGTGTCAAATCACATCCTCTACAAGTAATATCCTCTATCTCAATTTCCTCAAACTCTGGAGTTTGTTTATCATCAGAATGTGTACCTGCATCTCTTTCTGGAATATTTGGAATCTCTTTTTCATTCATTATATCTTCAAGAGACTTCCCGATCTGCTTTGCCAATCCTTCTAATATCTCTTTTGATACGGCAGCAGATACTTCTCCATCCTCTAAATCAGGATCATTGTATTCCAACTCAAACTTCATATCATCAGACTCAAAGATCTCTGGAAACTTTCCAGTTAACTCAATAGTCCATACTTTTTGATTCAACATCTGACGATACAAGTTCTTATCATCTTCTGATAAAGATCTAATCTTTTCAGTCCAGAATATGCTATCATCATCAACGTTCTCACCAGGTGTCTTTGAACTTGATTCACCTGCATCACCTTTGTCAGTTTCTCTCTTCTCATAACTATACTTTCTAGCATCTTGATCATCATCATCATCATCACCTTTATCATCTTTCTTATTACCACTCTTATCACCAGCATCATCATCATCTGAAGAATCATCATCAAATTCATCATCTTCACCTTCTTCATCATCAGAATTCTTATAATCAACTTGTTGTTCATCATCTTCTTTATCCTCTTCTTCCGTTCCTTTCAATTGAGGAGCTTTAGAATACAAGTCATCAAGCAGATTCTTCATTTCTTTATTATCAGCTTTAATCTTTGTATTTTCATGCTGCAAGTACTTGATCCTTCTTGTGTTTCTCTTTCGACGAGCTAACAACATTTTGTTTTCTTCTTGAAGCTCTTTCAACTTCTCTTCTAGATCATCTTGATTTGCCTTTGAGATAAGACAATCTGCAACATTGTCTGTTCATCTTTCATCATCTTGTTTATCTCTTCTTGTTGCTTATTGAAGGCTTTCATGATTTCTGCTATTTGTTTGTTCACTGCTTCCATAACTTCATTAGAAACAGCAACCTGTGGTGTAGATGATTCAGCAATAGGTGTCTTCTTCTTTTTGAACTGCTGTAAAACATTCTCCAAAGTATTAGAAAAATCTGGATTTGGATTCACTGCTGTTTCTTGAGTCACTTTCTTTTTCTTCTTTTCAATTGGGGATGTCACAGGTGTTGTAGCTTTTGAGCTTCCAATTTCTGGGACTTTCTTTCCAGCAATTAGCAGTTCAACTTCCCTATCTCTCTTCTTCTTAGGGATCTCTCTCTTTGCTATTGTCTTAAACTTTGGCTTCTTTATCTTCTCACCTGCAACAGGAGATCCACCAAAATCAAGATTATCAATTGTAAGATCTAATTCTTCTTCATTCACAATTGGTGGACTTTGTTGCTGATCTTCAATTGCTTTGTTTAGACTATCAATTTCACAAACCGCAGTGGCCTTGGGTTTAGTGGATTTGATATTTTCATTACCAGAATCCCATTCCTCATCATCCTGAATCAATAGACTCTTCATCAATCAACATTGTCTTTGTTTTTCCAGCTTTCTTCTTAACAACCTTCTACTTCTTTGGTTCAACTTCAACAACCTTAGCCTTTCCCTTACCAGACTTAGCACCCTTATTGATCACTTGACGTTTCCTTTTAGCATCATGATCAACAGGAAATAAAGGGTCATCATTATCGGATTCACTCTTATCATTCCTAGCTCTGTCTTATCCTGGATCCTTATAGTTTGGGTTAATCAAATGTCCAAACAAATTCTTAAATGGAGGCCTTTCATTTTCAGGAACACCTTTGTAACCTTTCATTCTGCTCAAGGTACTAAGGTTCATATGGCTTTGATAAACAATCTGCTTTGGATCTTTCTTCAAATTAGGGTATTTCTGATCAAACACCATCTTTAGGAATATCAGGTACATCAGAAATTTATCAGTCTTCAACCCTTTTAATACTTCCATCATGTGCCCAAATATCATTCCAGATACATTGAATGGTTTGTTCAATATCAAAGCAACATCCTGAGAACTCAAGCTCTTCCTTAGCTCTTCCTTAGCACATCATATCCTCCTCTAACTGGTCCAAATACATGCAAAATTATATGTAGTAGATATTTGAAGTGTGGAAACAGCTTAGTCTTATGTAGTAAACCATCTGTAATTGGAGTATTATACTTCATTCCGAGGAAACACTTCCTCTGCTCTATCCAGGATAATTCTGTGGGATTTGTAGGAGAATCTTGCAGTTGTAAAGCATCTATGATATCCTCTTCAGTCACCAATACGAAGTTTCCCTGAATGTAGCTCTGAACAGCTGATTCGTCATCCCAGAACGTAATTACAGCTTTCTTCCAAAAATCAACATGATGGTCTTGGTTGTAGCTAGAGCATAGATAACCCTGCTTTTTTGTAAAAATTCAACTATTCCAGCAAATTCAGTGTGTTGTTTAACTTCACCAATGAAAGCACAACAGTTATGTGCTTCCTCAAATATTAACTCTTTGGGCTTTTCTGGTTTCTCTTGGACTAGAACTTCCTTCTCAGGGTTTTGTTGATTAGCCATTTCAAACTACAATAAACATGAAAATTTATCAAAATCGGACAAAATATGAAGTTTGGTCAACATATCCTTCCTTCGACCCAAACGGGGGTTCGAATGAGGAATTTATGGTTCGAATGTGAAAATCAGGTGAACAAAATCTTTCATTCGACCCTATTTTCTACCTTCAACCTCAAACAATCATATTCGACCTAAGAAAGTCTCATTCGACCTCTGAAAGTCTCCTTCGACCCTGATTAGATGGTCGAACATGACTGTTTGGATTTTGAAATTACCAAAACACAATCTAGACATGATAAACGTCACATTATGTTTCGTTTGTATCCTAACATTACTGATTAACATTAATCTGCAATCAATTTTATCAATTAAACTATTTAAGATGGTTTTCAATTAAAATCTAGGGTTTATACTATTTAAACAATCAATTCTATTCAAAAAGGTATTTAAACACTGGATTTTAGACTCTTTTCCCCCTAAAGCCATCGACAACAGTTTTGCAATGATCAGTTGTTGTTCAAATACAGTTTATAAGCACTGATTGAATGTCTAGGGTTTGATTAAATTAAAAAATCAACGATTCTGAACTTGTTCTGCATCCATTACCTGTAATTTTTGGTTCAAAAGGATCACAATCAATCAAGGAACAATATTATCAAGTGAAAAACAAAAAATCAACAAGGTCTGGTTATGAGAGAAATTTTTGAAAAATTGTAAGGGTTCGAATGAGGGGTTCTGGTATTTACAAGGTTCCACATTCGACCCTGGTATGGGTTCGAATGAGAAAATCCACTCATCCTTCGACCCTAGTTAAAGGCTTGATGAAGCTGGACGGTTCGAATGAAGATAAAACACTCAAACACTCTCATTCGACCACATTATAAGGTTCGAATGAAGACACAAAGTTACCTTCGACCCACCGAAGGGGCGAATGTAAACTTGGATTTCTGAAAATTTTACCAAATCTCAAATTCGAATCCCGTTTTATCATTTTCAAACCTTCAAACATTCATCATTTAGCATTTTTGTGATACAAAACTCAACTTGGTCTGTAAAACTTCAGAAAATGACCATCAATCACCATCGGTTATCAAAAATAAAACAGAAATGTAAAAATTTTGGATTTTCTGAAATTTATGCTAAAACACACCAAAAATCTTTTTGAGTTTTTGTATATTTTGCAGAAATGAACAATTTAAAATGCAGAAATGTAAACATAAAGCAATAAACATTTTGTGATTTCCGGTAAGAGGATCATATCAGTTTTTGAGAAATCTGATCACATCGTTAATCTTTATTATTTATTATCAGTAAAGACAATGTGTGATCCGGTCATTGCTGATATTGTTATCCATATAAGCTCACATGCAGACTGTTATGCAGTGCTTTAAAATGATACGCAATTAGGTGTATTAATAACTAACAAGCTTATGGTTCCCACGCACACGACATACTCCCGTATCAAGGAATTTGCACAAAGCTTCGTCGTAACACGTGATTATGCCAAATGTTATCTGTTATATTACAAGATACATAGCACAGAGGTGTACAGGTCAGCAAATCAATGCTACAGAGTAACATGTGCGTACGTACCAGGTTAAGGGTGATATCAATCAGGATTTTCATCATTGATATGATACGATGCATTAAATGATCTTTGATCATTACGATACATTAAGTTCCTCAATTCGGTAACTTTCAGATTTGGCTTATTAGCTCTTTTAGCAAATATCTTGATTGAATCTAGGTCCGTAAACTAATACGACAAAAGATCAATCAAGTTACCCCAGATAACAATTAACATAACGACCCGAAACCTCAGATTTTGGCAACCCTATCAAACGAAATTACGGTACCAAGAATATATGCCCATGAGGTGTTCAGCCACTAGCGAGTAGTTTGTTATGTTTGTATCACTAAGGCACGCAGTAATAAGTCTACGAAGCCTACCAGCATATCACACAAAATCAATACACACCTTATTTAGTATTTCAATTCTTTAGTATGTGTTAGATCCCCACTGATGTACTATCATTTCCTCTTTTACTCCTGGAAAATCATTTTGGGTTTTTTTGATTTTATGGCTTTTTGGATTTTTCGTTGTTTTTGGTTTTTCTGAAATAAAGACTCCCCCTGAAATGAAAAACATATTTTTGGATTTTTGATTTTCTGAAAAACAATAAAAACTAAAACTTAAAAATGTGATAAACCGAGGTGACGATTAGTCTTGTTTTTCTATAATACCATTAGCTCTTAGCAAAAATTCAAATCTTGATTTTTCAAAAGCTTTGGTAAAAAGATCAGCTCTCTGATAATTAGTGTGGATTTTTACCATATCAATCAACCCTTTAGCATAGCAATCACGTATAAAGTGATACTTAATCCGGATATGCTTAGCCTTAGAGTGATTGACTGTGTCTTTAGTGAATGATATGGCAGCTTCATTGTCACAATGAATTGGGGTTTTAAGATATTGCAAACCGTAGTCGCGCATCTGCTGTTGAATCCACAAAACCTGTGAACAGCAACTTGAGGCTGCCACGTATTCGGCTTCGCAAGTAGATAGTGTAACTGTTGTCTGCTTTTTGCATTGCCAGGTCACAAGCCTGCTCCCAAAGAATTGACTTCCAGCCGTTGTGGATTTGCTATCTTTGTCACAACCACCATAATTTGCATCACTAAAAGCAACAAAGTCAAAATTATCATCATTAGGGTACCATAGTCCACGCGACGGACAACCCTTCAGATATATCTCAGGATTCGTTTAATAGTTGTAAGATGACTCTGTTTTGGCTTCGATTGGAATCTAGCACAGAGACATGTTGCGAACATTATATCTAGACGAGATGCAGTCAGATACATCAAATATCCGACGATGGCTCTATACGTGAAGGGATTTGTAAGCTCCCCCTTAGAGTCAACTCCAATCCCGTGATTAAGTTGAATCGGGGTATCCATAGGCTTTGAATCTTCCATCTGGAACCGGATCAAGACTTTAGATACTTATTTCATCTGGTGAATGAAGATGCCCGTTGGCAATTGATCCACCTGCAAGCCTAGGAAAAACTGCATTTCCCCCATTGCGCTCATCTCGAACTTTTCCTGCATGACTCGTTCGAATTCTCTGCGTAAAAGATCATTCGTAGAACCAAAAATAATGTCATCAACATATATCTGAACAAGAAGCAAGTCACCCTCTGTTCTTTTTGTGAACAAGGTACAGTCTACCAAACCTCGTTTTAATCCCTTGGAAAGTAGGTACGTACTCAGCTCCTCATACCATTGCCGTGGAGCTTGGTGCAAACCATAAAGTGCTTTGTTGAGAATGTAAACCTTATCCCGGTGGATAGGATCTTCAAAGCCTGGTGGTTGACCAATATATACCTCTTCCTTGACCACATCATACAGAAATGCGCTCTTTACATCCATCTGATACACCTTGAACTTCTTGTAGGAAGCATATGCCAGAAACATACGAATTGCTTCTATACGCGCAACCGGCGCATAGACTTCATTATAATCTATTCCTTCCGTTTGACTAAATCCCTGAACGACCAATCAAGATTTGTTTCTAACGATAACGCCTCGATCATCCTTTTTACACTTAAAAACCCACTTCGTGCCATTTTTCTTCCTTCCTAGTGGTAAATCTGTTAGCGTCCAGACTCCCAGTTTCTGAAACTGTAATAATTCCTCTTGCATTGCTTGAACCCATGCGTCGTCTTGTAAAGCATCGTTGTATGTCCGCGGCTCCTCCTGCGAAACATAACAAGCAAAAGACCAGTCATTTTGACAACCAGATTTTTGTATTTTGGCATACAGGGCTAGGGCTCCAATATTATCATGTGAAGTTGCACGTCGGAGTTGTCCTCTAGTCATAAAACTGCTTCTGGGATCACCAATAACTTGCTCAAGCAGATGGATCTGATGAATCCGAGATTCCGGATGATCAGGAACTTGAACTCCCGTTTGAGTAGTTAGATTCTCTGCCATATCCAGATCATTACCCATATTAGACGAAGAAACAACATCTGGATTTGGGTTCACTGGTGGTGTTTCCGTAGCATGATCTAAGATAGCCTCACTGAATACGTCATCGTCGTCTTCCGATTCTGATGAATCAAGAGTAGTAGAAGCTTCTTGGAATACCTCTTCTTCATTAGCAGGAGCACTGGTATCATTAGAAGCTGCTGGAGGAGTTACGGTGATCGGACGCACCAATGGTGAAGTCACTGCGTTCTCACACTCGTAATATAGTCGTAAAACAGCCTCTTCAACCAAACTATCTAGATTGAATGACTCAAAGAAATCTTTATAGTCAAACATCCAATCAGGGCCACTTCCTTGAACATTTTGAGTGTAGCGTTGTACTTCCACGTTCGCCCACTCTTCAACTTGTCGAGTTCTTTTGTTGAATACACGTTTAAGTGGAGTCATATACCCAACAAAATAACCCTCTTCTACTTTAGATCCAAACTTCTCTGTAGGATTTAACATTGTACAAGGTGCCCCAAAAGGTTCTAGATACTATAAGTTCGGCTTTCGTCTATTTAACAGTTCATAAGAAGTTTTGCCAAACTTCTTCACCGTTAATACACGAATCAGTGTGTAACAAGCTGCGTAAATTGCTTCATTCCAAAACATCACTGGAAGATTTGAGTCCGCAAGCATTTTGCATGCCGTTTCTATTAGAGTCCTGTGTTTCCGTTCTGCAACACCGTTCCACTAAGGAGTGTATGGTGCACTATACTCGTGATGAATTCCTTTGTCTTCACATAGTGCATCCATCTGAGAATTTTTGAACTCCGTCCCGTTGTCACTACAAATTCGTTTGATCTTTAAACCGTAGATGTTTTCCAACCTGGTGAACCGAACCTTCAGATTATTAAACGTCTCACTTTTGTGTTGCATGCACATCACCCACGAGAATCTTGAGTAGTCGTATGTAACCACAAGACAATAAAGCTCTCCATAATGACTCTTACGCTTGACAGGTCCGAAAAGATCCATATGCAAACGTTCAAGTGGCAATTCTACAGAGTTTACTTTCTTCGGTTTGTGGGACTGTCTGTGCTGTTTACCTTTCTTCCAACTCACAAATTTATCATTCAAATGATAATGCTTCACATTAACCCCTTCTACAAGCCTGTTCTTCACCAAATGATTCATCTTTCTCAGGTGAATGTGTCCCATGCTTCTGTGCCACATAATAGATTCTTTTTCTGTAGCTTTGGATAGAAAACACGTGACTTGGCCCTGGGTTGTCATAGCCTTACTCATATCAAGAATGTACAAGTTGTTCACTCTTGGTGCTTTCAACATGATCCACTCTTTTGGAATGACGAAACCGGGTTTAAGAAATTGCAAGATTTATCATCAAAGTGAACAGAAAACTGTTTATCACAAATCTGACTGACGCTCAACAGATTATAATCAATTTGCTTCACATAAGAAATTTTCTCAAAACTCACAATTCTGTTACTAACACTCCCTTCCATCGTTATGTAACCTCCTTTGTTTCCCGCAAATGCCACATATCCACTAATGTGCCGAGAAATTGATATGTTTTCACTTATGTTTATCACCCGTTTTACTCCTAAAATCATGCCTTTATCTCTGTTTTGAATAATAATATGCTTCTTTGTTGATAATTGTAGGTTTGGAGGTCCGGTGATGAAAAGAAGTGAAAAACTGCACAAAACGGCACAAAACAGACGAAGATTTGAAGACTTTGAAGACCTGCCAGACATGGCACGGCCGTGCCCCAGGTCGTGCCACCCTCCCGGGTCAACAAGTCAACGTTTCCAAGTCCAACGAGGTCAATTTCAGTGTTCAGAAGGTGCACGGGCGTGCTCAGGTGTATGGCACGGCCGTGCTTTACTCCCGCGTGTTCTCCAAGGCCAAAACCGACCAAATTGACAAGACGGTTGCATTTCTGAAGATGCACGGGCGTGCCAACTTCCTTGGCACGGGCGTGCTTGCCCCTAGGACAGACAAGCCTGCATGAAAGGACTCTGCAACAGTACCTGATGTCTGGCATGGGCGTGCCAGCTCGACATCAAGGGCGTGCTTGAGCTGAAATGCCTATAAATAGAGGCCTCCACCCCACATTTTGAAGCATCCCTTCTCACTCGAAACTCCACACTTCTCCAGAGTGTTTCTGCCTTCTTTGAGGATCTTTGGTGTCCTTTGGAGCCTGGGATCACTCCATACACACCTTGAGAGAGAGAGAGAGAGATGAATCACCAAAACCACCCAAATCCTTTAGAAATCTTCATAACACCTTCATGATGTTTTGTACACAAACCCAACCTTGTGAGCTTGTTGTATCCACCATGCTAGGCTAGATTTCTATTGGTGTTGCTAGGGTGATGATGGAAACTTAGTATGAATCAATATAGTTTATCTTTTTATTTTCAAGTGGTGTTTTGTGTTCTTAATAATTCTAACTAATTTAAACTTTGTTTAATTGTCTAACTAATAAATCATCTAGTCTTTGTTCTTGTGGGTGTTTTGATAGGAAGTGGGAGGAATCATGAGTGTACCTGTGGTGTGTAAAAACCCACGCACTTGTGAGCTAACCTAATCCCACGAGTAGTGATTAGCCCATTTGTGGGTAGAAATACACACACTTTGTGGCTTAATCCTCTACTATCAAAATCTCATTTAGGGTCGATACGGTCTTTATACTTGGTCCTAGTGATAAGTCAAGTTTTATTCTTGTGACTTGGCTTCATTGTCTATGTGATAGCCTTGGCGCAGTTTAAGCTTTGATGAACCCGTGTTGATAGAAAACGGTCTTTATTTTCTGTCATTATTATACTGCCGCACAGTTAATAATAGAACACTCACTTTTTGATAAATCAATTAAACCAAGTAAAAGGTGCACGTGTGCCGTTTGGTCACGACCCTTTTATGATATTAAGTGGTAATTTATTCGGTAATGCTCCGGCCACCCGTAAATTATTCATAAAAGTTTAAATGGTTAGATGTCTATATCGCAACATTAGGAGGCGGGTAATTCGGGGTTGAGTCGACACAGTCTTGGGTCACTTTATTTTCAGTGTTGAGAGGTGAGCTTACTAGTTCGGGAGACCCGCAAAATAACCTTAAGAGCACAGTTGTTTGTACAACTTTTGCGATAACAGTCACCTCTAGAAAATGCTGTTGCAATTCTAAGTTAAGCATAAGTGCGCAGCTCGAACACACCACTTAAAATAAAGATAACTATTTTCATACCAGGTTCCATCTGATCCCGAAGCAACACCATTGTTTTGTTATTGATTTCTGATATACGTTAATTTATACATATAAAAGCCCCAGTTTAACTCCCCTTTATATACGCTTTTGGCCGTATACACGATGAATTGGTACTTATTTGGGCATCTTTATGATTACAGGTCTTAAACGGTATCCAGGAAGCAAACCGGATAAAAAACGAAGGTTTCTGCGTGAAAACGGAACGTTTGTCAATCCGACCGGCCGCGCGAATGAACCGACCGGCCGCGCGCAGCATTCTGATATTTCTGGGGACCTTCTAGAAGGCCTACGTCAGCATTCGAGAAGCATTTCTGACCCGAGTAAAGCGACCGGCCCGTCGGATCATCCGCACGGCCGGTCGGATCGTCTGTTCTGTTTTTAAATAGCCCATTTCAGCCATTGATCAAGTATTGGGTCTTGGAGAGGCGATTTTGGGCGATTTTCGAACGAACCAAGCTGCTGGAAAGCCGTGGAACAAGCTCGGGAATCCATCCAATCCATCCTTCATCATCCAATCCATCTCTTTAGCATTCTTATGGTTTGATCCTTTAAGCTTTTTAAGATCCAAATCTGATTTTGTATGCTATTGTGATGTTATTTTAGTTAATCGTACGCCTACGGGCAAGAAAATTAGTAGTAGTTAGTAGTTAAAACAATCTTTTGTATGAAATCAAGTTTTGTATGAATTTGGCGTTTTTCATGTTTGAATCTTGATGATCATAGCGCAACCTTGTTTCATTGTTGTTAGATTTGTAGTTGTGTTTGGATGACTTTGATGATTGTCGAATGTGTTAGGCGGATTACTTGTTGAAGAAACCGTCCGTTTAATCGTCCGATAGTAGACTAGTTAACTTGTTAATAAAGTTTACACCATGAAACTGTAACCGGGTATTGGTTTGGTTAAAGTCACTTGAATAATGATTATAGATGTTTACCGGCACGTAAAAGAGTTTTAAAAGCTTAATGGTGTTGTTACCAATCTTTGACACGGTTAATGATCTTTGTTAGTTGTTTTGGTGAAAATGGCGATCTTAGTAGATTTGTGTTCAAAGTTGGTAAAACGGAATAGGTTGTGAAATGCTCTACTTTATGCTAGTCTAGGTGGTCGTATTGTGTATTCGATATTGCTTTCCTTAACTAGTGCGGTTGAGGACTCCCGAAAGGTGATACTAACCTATCTTTAAAGATTCTCATGAGATCATATCAGCTGCGCACTAATGAACAACTTGAGGTGGTTAACGTGTGTATTCGTGTTAGCTTTCTATATAGTTGTCATGTTAGGATGCCCGAGAGGGAAACTAACTGTCGGAAAATGGGAATGTTGATCACGCCTTTATTTCTTATAATATGTAGATGACATGCTAGGATTGGCGTATTATAGTTCATATAGTTATATTTTCTATTTGGAGTCGTAGTTAAGTTATTTACATGTGTTAGAATTAATCTAGTTATAAACAAACTCAAACTATCTTTTCCTACTGGTGAATCGGGGATAGAGTTTTAGTACCATTGCTCCGCGCGCGTCCATGGATCGATATCTGGTTCTTATCTGTACATTACTACATATATGACAAGGTACACTTGCCCTATTGTGTGTGTTTTAATATTAAGGTCTAAACCATTTTTATAAATATTAAAGCAGAAACGTGTGTTTATTCATTGCAAAATTATGTGTAGTATCGCACACGTCAAGTTTTTGGCGCCGTTGCCGGGGACGCGGCGAGCTTTAGGAACGAACCGAGTCAACTTTTTACCGGTGTACATGCTTGTGAATACTTGTTTATACTTCGTTGGTTCTTTATTTCATTCATTTATTTGCATATATGATTATTTGATTGTTTATTTGATTTATCTGTTTGTTAATATATTGGATTGATTTTAGATTGGTTCATAGGTTTGCACATATATTCGTTCATTTATCTGCTTATAGGATTGTTTGATTGATTATTCGTTCATTAGGGTGTTGATAGATTTAATTGATTGATTATTGGATTTATTGGTTTATCTATGACTTTGATTTATTCTTTATTTGATTGATTAGATTTATTTGTTCGTATTTGAACTAATTATTAATTTCATTCTTTAGATAGTTTTATGCTTTGTCTGTTTGTTTCTGTTCATTTTATTGATTCTATTGGTTTTTATTTGATTTTTATGTATATATAGTTTTTATTTTTACTTAAATATATAATGGAAGTCTGGGTATGTTACGTTTAAAGTTGATGGTTCGGATGCTTTTATAAAAGGTTTGGGTTAAGAAAAATTGGGAAATTTATTTAATATAGAAGTGGTTTTAATAAAAATAATTTTCTGTGAAAAATGCTTCCTTGCGATTCGCAAGGAAGCTGGGCTTATGGTTCCGCTTTAAGCGAGTTCCTAATTACCCCGGATTTTATCTTTTATTGTTCGCGATACGCGAACAGGATCACCAGAGTCCTTCGTGTGACGTGAATAACCGCTATCTTCCGTTTTTAACTCAATACATTGGCATCCATCATCGTTTCTATTCATCAACTTCCGTTATATTATTTTTCGGTGAAAAAGGTTGTTTTCGCGCAAGCAAAAGGACGGTCTTTATTTTGTTGCAACGCGCGAGCGCCTTGAGTCATTGTAGTCACTTGCGCCACGCGAGAAGCGGTCTATACTTCTTCGCGATGCGCGAGCGACTCAGATTTCGCTAAAAATATTGTATATTTTCATATTTTATATATTATCGTAATTTAAGTTTAGTGTATATTTTTTGTATATTTCTTTTATTTTTCATAGATTGAGTCTGTATTTATTTTCATACATTGCATCAGTTTTAGTGTGGGGATGGCCGATGTCTGTTCATTGCTCGATCGATCATCTCGCCCGTACTCAATCTCCATTCAGGCGAAAGCGATCTTAAAGAAAATCCTTTATGAAATCGGCCATTCCAATAAGTCAAAGTCCAAGTTGGACTAAGTTTAAAGTCAACGGACAGCGATTAAATCTTAACATTTAGGCCCCTTTGACCCGGATGTGGAAATACTTGAATTCCACGGCCGCGTGCCTAATCGCGCATGGAAAAGCGAGTCCAGCTATCGACTCACTCACTCGAGCAAAATGTAGCGATGTGCAAGGGCAGAAATGTCCTATAACTTCATAAAGTTTTTAGCTAGGATTGATTCGCGCCAGATGATTGTGTGGAAAGACGCTTCAAAACCGTGTTATTTTACTAAGAAGCATAGCAAAACAGGTAAGTTGGTTGTTTGTGTCGAAACAGAGCGAGCACTTGCAACTTCCACTCAAGAACACACACACAAACACCTTTCAATTCCACATCAATTCTTCAAATCAAGGTATGGGTCTTCCTCTTTCTTGTTATTTTTCTTGTTCTAGTGTAGATTAGTTTAAATTTTTGCAATCTTTTCATGATTTTAGGGTCCCTTCATAATGTTTAACAAACCCTAGTGTTCTTGAATGGATTGTATGCTTTGATAGTTTAGATTAGAGGTTATTGTTGTCCAAATCTTTGAGTTTTTGAGGTTTTCTTCATAATGTTTAAACTAAATCCGAAAATTTTTTAAAGATTTGTGTGATTTTGTAACCTTATTTTTAGTGTAGTTTAGTATAAATGTAGATTAATTTCATAATAGGGTTGTATGTTAGTGTAGATGTTAGTGTAATTTAGGTTTGTTTTTGGAATTTTGGGGATTCTTCATAAATGTTTAAACATCCCCAAATTCCTCATGTTTTAGGTTATAATTTGTTGATTTCTTGGGGTTTCCTTCATAAATGTTTAACAAAACCCCAAAACTTTAAGATTGTTAGTTTTTTTATTGTAGTTTAGATAGTTTTGTTCGTAAAACTTTGGGGCGTTCTTCATAATTAAACAAACGCGCCCCAAGTTCTATGATACTTCATAATAATTTTGTTTTTAAAACACCTTTCGCGGGATAACTTGAATTTAAAACGATTTTGCAAAATCATAGCGCGTAGGTGTTCAAAATTCCAAATTTGTTTGAAAACTTCATAAGTGTGATGATGAATGGATGTGTTTGATGTATTTTCCTTTTGGCAAGAATGGTGATAGTGCAGGAAAAGGCGAGCACCGGTATGGATGCTCAATGCAGTCACCATACTTTTCGGGTTATCACCACCAGGGGAGTATTATTCTCCTTTTTCACACAATAGTTGGCTAATTCATAAACGCTTTCTATTTTTCACATTGGGGACAATGTGACGTTTAAGTGTGGGGAGGGATTATATCGTGTTCTAGTTTGTCCTCTTGTGTTTATACTTATATATATATACAAAAAAACCCTTTTATAAGTACATATATGTATATATTTGTAATAAAATATCAAGCTTAACCAATTTTTGATAAAAATAACTTAAGGCGCGACAAATGGACGTGATACTAGCATGCTAAATCTGTACATTTGCACCCATTTCCTTCCGGTTACATGAGCGTTTGAGCCTATTAGTGTAGATTTCATTTCTTTGACATGCTTATCGAGTGAGCCGGATGTTTTGTGCCATTTAGAACTTGTCATTAGCATGCTTGTTTAGACCAGATTCGTGTGAGATTGTATGAAAATGATTGAGACATTTAGGATACCATTTTGATTTAGCCTTTTCTTTTCGTTCTATCTGTTTCCCGCACCCAAAAAAAATTATCCCCTAGTTAACCATGTTGAGCCTAATCCCGTGTTTTTTCTTATTCACCACACCATTTCACCACTAAACCAAATTTGGCCTTTTTCTTTTAAACCTTTTGTGTTAAAACTCGGTTTAGGTTAATGTTTGACTCGTTTTTGCGTTGTAAATAGTTCGTGTTCGGGTTTGTATATTTAGAGCCCGTATGTTGATTATATCGTGTTTTAATATCAGCTATATCATAGATATATATGTTGAAAAAAAAAGAAGGAAAAAAAAGAAAAAAAATCCAGAAAAATAGAACACCCTAAAATAGGGTGAGTTAGCAGTGATCGATCAGTTTTTAGAGCTTTAAAGTTAGAAAATTGTACGTTTAGCTCGATATGAATAAAATGCGGTTATGTTCGCGTATGTATTGTATAGTAGTTTTTGCTTCAGTTTAGTTAGATTTAACCGCCGAGTTTTAGCCATTTCGTCACTGTTTATATATCCATTCCACACCCTTACCCTTGCCTGACATTACAACCCTCATAAGACCTCTTGATTCGTGCTCTTTCACACGTTAGTTGGTGAAGACTAGATCTTTTGACAAGCTTATGATATTGCACGATTCATTGTCATGGCAATGGAGCGATTTACACATACACATTACACGTATGTATCATAAATAAAACCGAGTGTGTGTGAACATTGTGAGTCGTGTACGGGTTAGCGTGCTTTGTGGATCGGAAGTGAGTCGTTGCTTTTCAGTTATCTTATCACCTGTTTATATCTTCTGTGGGCTTGATTATTATCGTCTGTACAGGTTATATTTTGTCTTTGTTGTCACTTGGCGAGTTTTTCGTTTATTTCTGTTTTGTTGTTTGCTTGAGGACAAGCAAAGTTCAAGTGTGGGGATGTTTGATATACGTTAATTTATACATATAAAAGCCCCAGTTTAACTCCCCTTTATATACGTTTTTGGCCGTATACACGATGAATTGGTACTTATTTGGGCATCTTTATGATTACAGGTCTTAAACGGTATCCAGGAAGCAAACCGGATAAAAAACGAAGGTTTCTGCGTGAAAACGGAACGTTTGTCAATCCGACCGGCCGCGCAAATGAACCGACCGGCCGCGCGCAGCATTCTGATATTTCTAGGGACCTTCTAGAAGGCCTACGTCAGCATTCGAAAAGCATTTCTGACCCGAGTAAAGCGACCGGCCGGTCGGATCATCCGCGCGGCCAGTCGGATCGTCTGTTCTGTTTTTAAATAGCCCATTTCAGCCATTGATCAAGTATTGGGTCTTGGAGAGGCGATTTTGGGCGATTTTCGAACGAACCAAGCTGCTGGAAAGCCATGGAACAAGCTCGGGAATCCATCCAATCCATCCTTCATCATCCAATCCATCTCTTTAGCATTCTTATGGTTTGATCCTTTAAGCTTTTTAAGATCCAAATCTGATTTTGTATGCTATTGTGATGTTATTTTAGTTAATCGTACGCCTACGGGCAAGAACATTAGTAGTAGTTAGTAGTTAAAACAATCTTTTGTATGAAATCAAGTTTTGTATGAATTTGGCGTTTTTCATGTTTGAATCTTGATGATCATAGCGCAACCTTGTTTCATTGTTGTTAGATTTGTAGTTGTGTTTGGATGACTTTGATGATTGTCGAATGTGTTAGGCGGATTACTTGTTGAAGAAACCGTCCGTTTAATCGTCCGATAGTAGACTAGTTAACTTGTTAATAAAGTTTACACCATGAAACTGTAACCGGGTATTGGTTTGGTTAAAGTCACTTGAATAATGATTATAGATGTTTACCGGCACGTAAAAGAGTTTTAAAAGCTTAATGGTGTTGTTACCAATCTTTGACACGGTTAATGATCTTTGTTAGTTGTTTTGGTGAAAATGGCGATCTTAGTAGATTTGTGTTCAAAGTTGGTAAAACGGAATAGGTTGTGAAATGCTCTACTTTATGCTAGTCTAGGTGGTCGTATTGTGTATTCGATATTGCTTTCCTTAACTAGTGCGGTTGAGGACTCCCGAAAGGTGATACTAACCTATCTTTAAAGATTCTCATGAGATCATATCAGCTGCGCACTAATGAACAACTTGAGGTGGTTAACGTGTGTATTCGTGTTAGCTTTCTATATAGTTGTCATGTTAGGATGCCCGAGAGGGAAACTAACTGTCGGAAAATGGGAATGTTGATCACGCCTTTATTTCTTATAATATGTAGATGACATGCTAGGATTGGCGTATTATAGTTTATATAGTTATATTTTCTATTTGGAGTCGTAGTTAAGTTATTTACATGTGTTAGAATTAATCTAGTTATAAACAAACTCAAACTATCTTTTCCTGCTGGTGAATCGGGGATAGAGTTTTAGTACCATTGCTCCGCGCGCGTCCATGGATCGATATCTGGTTCTTATCTGTACATTACTACATATATGACAGGGTACACTTGCCCTATTGTGTGTGTTTTAATATTAAGGTCTAAACCATTTTTATAAATATTAAAGCAGAAACGTGTGTTTATTCATTGCAAAATTATGTGTAGTATCGCACATGTCAATTTCCCTTAAAAGTTTACATCTCTTTTCTTTTTACTTTATTTTTTCTCCACGTTATTAAAAAGTCTTTTTAGAAAGTAATTTTAGGAAGCTGAGTAGGAAAAATCGTGTCCACGGATTCGATATTCAGTACTTGCACATTTCTATACTATACATGATAGGTCCGCTTGCCTATTGTGCTGAGTCTAGAACGTTGAGCAACTATCATTTTAAACTATAAATTTAAAACTTTTGAAGTGGCTAATTGTTTTCCCATCTTACTCACCTTTTCATCACCACTCTTAGCATATGTCTCGGGATTTGCTCTTTTTGAAAAGAAGTTAATTTTTTTATTGAAAACCAGCACGCATCATCCACCATTAATGTTCTGTATTTCAAATAGTAACGTTAAATCTCCGGTCATGTGCCCAGAAGCTCCACTGTCGACAATCCAAAGACTGCTAACAGGGCCAGCTAAAGCTCCCTGCACACATCACAAACAAAGTTAGTTTTTGACAGGGACCCAAGCCTGTTTGGTCTTGGGTCTTAGAATGTTAGACTTCAAAGAATCACTCTCACAAACACTTGGTTTCGAATCAACCTTTTTCTGGTCATTCAAACCTTTCACATTTTCAGTTTTCACATTGGCAGTTGATATAGAAGCACCTGGAGAACCCGTTGGTGTCCAAGATTGTTCAGAACGTTTAAGTATCCTAATCTGAGATTTTTGTGTCTCAGTAGGTTTCTTTGTGTCGTTCGTAAATGAAAATTTCTTGGTTGCCTTATCTGTTTAACAGACGTAGGTGGATTCATAAGATTATTGCTAGTACATTAGGAGGGTGTTTGGGATTGAGTTTGGAAATGCAAAAGTGCTTTTGGTCAGAAGTGCTTATTGGCTTATGACTTTTTGAAAAGGAGTTTTGAAAAACGTGTTTGGATTAGCTTTTGGGACGAGAAACGTCAAAAAGTCAATAGATTGTTTTTTTAGTGTTTCGCTTAACTTATTGTGAATATTGGTTGTATGGTTGGTAAATTTGTAATTTTTTTCCAAAAGCCAAAAGTCAAAAGCCAAAAGCTAGGATTTCTAACTTTTCAAAAACAACTTTTCCACCCTTAAAAGCCAAAAGCCAAAAAGTCAAAACAGAAAGTGCTTTTGAGTTACACAAACAGCTTATTGACTTATTGGCTTTTTGAAAAAGCCAATAAGTTAATAAGTTGTTTTGAAGCTCAATCCCAAACACCCTCTTGGTGCCAGGAAGGATAGTACTGGGGGCGTGAATGAGCGGGAGGCATTCTTTCTTTACTACATCATTGAGGGGCGGCATTGTAATCTTGCCCATGTGTTGGCTGAATTCTTCACTCGTAGCTTTGGTACCACTTCAGCCAGTCTCATCTACGAGGGCCCATATGTCAGTCGCCTCGCCACATCATTAGGGGTCCTCACCCTTGAGGCAGTGTCTGGACTGACAGCCTTTGAGCAAGTCAACTCCCTGGGTATTGATTCAATGAAGAACACTGGGGTTATTGATAGGGAGACGCTGAAGCTGATCGATAACAAGAAGGAGCTGTGGGATGAGAGAGCAACATATGAGGCAGCATACGGTGAGAGAGAGCCAAATGAGACCGGCTAGCAGAGTCTTCAGCAGCTGCTGCAGCCAGAGGACCAGAGTCATCTGCAGCTGCAGCCAGACGCCAGAGCCCTAGACGCCAGACAGGACCACCACCAGTTGCCAGGACAGATCGCCAGCAGTCGAGAGGTATGTTTCGCACTATCATGGATCGACTTGACACGCTTATTGCTAAGTTCCGGTCCTTTCGAGAGGATTTCTCCAGGCACATGGCCTCCTGCACCGGCTCTACCTCTAGATCCCCCTCCAGCCACCGCTCTCGTCGCGCCCGCTCGGTTTGACCTCCTCTCTCTCTACAGGTTTATTTATGATGGTTTATTGACACAAGACACTATTTTATTTTATTTTTATTTTTCTTTTGTGGTTGTGATTGGATGACTGTATTGACATGTTAGATGTTGGTTTTATTTGCATGCTTGGTGCATGCTAGGCACGTACCACCCGCTAGTGCCTCGGAACTAGTATCTATCCTAGGACTTAGTTTTTATTTATCTTTGTTACTTTTATTATATTTTCTTTTCTAGTATTTTAGGACAAGTTGAGGACAGTTTGCTATTTGTGGAGCCGCCATTTTGACGTCTCTCTGTGGAGGATGCAGGTTTCGCTCACACACTAGTGGATTCGTCGTTATCATGGGAGTATTAGTTTCTCTTGCCTTTTTCTATTTCTGCACTTAAAATTTATACCAAAATTTTAAGTGTGGGGTGGACCGTTACTGCTGCTTATTTTATCTTATCTCGCGGGTCATTTTGTTATTTGATTGTGATTGTCCGGTACCCTCTTAGCAGTTTGATACCCATAGCGTCATTCACGGTCACTTTTGCAGGTTTGTATAGTCTATTAGGCTCGTCTTAGTGGGCACTATTAGGCATTTATGCCGAACGGTCCACATTAAAAGATAGTCGAAATTAGATGACGTTAATTAAACCCAATAGATTCGTTTAAACTTTAAATAAAATAAAATCTAGTAGAAAAATAGGTTGCATCGCAAGTGAAAAATACCCCGAAAGTTATGCTTGAAACCGCTACCTTATCCTACCCTTTTTGTCCATATGAGTTTCTTGAGCCTTTACACGAGCACCACGCTTGCAGATATACATCATATATTTATTACTCGTTTCATTTCTCGAGAGATTTCATACCTTAGTCCGACTCGGTTAGAACTTGTGTGTTTATGCATTTTCTTGTTTTAAAACCGGTAATTAAAATAAAAATGATAGAGGCATTTAGGTTTCTCCCCAAATAAATCATTTCCCCTAGAAAACCATTTTGAGCCTTAGCCTTTCATTTCTTTACCCAATAAGTGAGTCCCGATCACGCGTCACTTCAGCAACTTCAAGATTTTGTCACCAAGGGCGCGAAGTGCAAGTTTGAAGAGAAGCAACACCGTTGACAAAGGAGGGAACAACACAAGACGGGGCCAAGAGGGAGATCTTCTAAAAAAAATAATAATAAAATAAAATAATAATAATATGTAGGGGAGAGCAAAAATAAAAAGAGAGCCCAAGCAAGAAAGTTCTTCAAAGTTAAAAAAATTGGCCTTTGACCGGTGAGACCCTAAAGAACTGGAAATCTGCTCTCTCTCTCTCCTACTCTTAGCTCTCTCTACTCTCTTTCTGTGATCTCCCGTCTCTCTCTTGCTCCCCCTAGCTTTCTCAAAATGCATCCGTTGGACAAACACTTGCTTCGCTGTTTCCACTTTGCTCAGCCATGTCTGCCACCAGAATTAATAAGAATCATCTTTGAGAAGACTGCACACGAAAGAAAATTGTGACGAACGATGGAACAAAATCCACCCTTTCATGGACATTCAAAGAGCGCTGCAAAAAGACGGGCCAAAAGATATGACAAGTGTATGAAGTGTGGCCACTGGTCTCATGACGGCAAGTGCAACAACAATTCAACTCATTCGCAGTTGGAGTATACATTACTGATCCAGGAGGGTGCTTGTCGATACCGAGCCGAGCGAAAAGTCAGAAAAGGAAGTAACATTGACTACACGGTGAGGGACGAAATAGCCATGATGAAAGAACTCATCTATACATGATTTTTGGAATATCACTTGTAATCATATAAATTTGTGTCACCAAGATTCGTTGATATGGGTGAAATTGTAATCGTTCGGACATTGCTAGACTATCTCGGGGGACTTATGCATATAAAATGTCATGAATAATGCATGTAAAATTAAACGTTGACTAGAAAGTGTACGGATTTTGACCTGGCTACGTGGCGGGTGTCACAGTTTTTAATGGTGCGATTAAACTGGCTGTGGACAACTTTGGTAAATGTTTCAAAGATGGCAAAGACTTGTGATTTGTTTGAGATAGGAAATGTCCATAAGAAGTTTGTATAGTCATCTAAAAATTACACATAATAACGGTGACTTCCGGAGCTTAAGACCGGGGAGGTCCAAACATCACTATGCACAATATCAATAGTGTAAGACCCTAACTCGTAAACACGCAATTAGCGTTTAAATCCACGAGTTTAGACCTTACTTAAAACCACTCCCGATTAAAACCTTAATGTTTATGAAAAACTTAATCATTTAGATAAAAAAACATTTCTCATTCCAAAAATTTTTACATTTGAACTATTGAAACACCTACTAAGATTTCATGATTTTTAACGGGAGTCTCTTGGATCTATGGCGGAAGCGAGTGTTAGGGTGTGTTCGGTTCTTCTCGCTACTTGATCCTTGCTCCGGGACTTCCATCACATGTTTACCTAGAACCATTACACAAAGAATGGTTAGTGGGTTGTCAATGATACATTTAAAATAGTATAAGAGTCGTTACACGTCGAAACAGAACGAACCAGGCTAAACGGCCCCATTTCAAGAGAGTAAACTGCTGCACTTTTCAGCGCAGCAGCTGTTCGGGTCAATTTTTACCCTTTTAAAACCCATAATCTGACTTCGACTTTCAAATAAGAAATGTTCCTCATTCAAATACCTTTCCATACATATAAAAAACACCTCCTAACGATTTTTCTATGATGTTATAGGAATTTTTGAAAATCAGCATGTCCAACAGCTTTGCCTGCTTATGCGGCCGTTTCAGAGGTCTGTGTTAGTTATGTCAAAACTACAATTTTTTTCACCATTTCATGACTTACACTTTAAGCTTGTATTAGAAGCTTTTCCAAGCTATATATCCAAGTATTTAGTGTTGCAAACACGTTTAAGAGGTCGTTCAAAACCTCATTCGGTTTCTACCAACCTGATTCTTTTTTTATTCGGATTTGGTTGTTTTGACCCGTTTAGGACTAGGATATACAAACACACTTTTTGGCGATTCAAAAAGCATAGCAATCACATTTTTGACTCATTGGACACTTATTTAACTAAAAACATCATCCGGTTTATGTCACTATGACCCGGTTCTTCGATTTAACTCTTAGTGAATCTTTAAAATTCCAAAAATGCCCTTGTAGGCAACAAATCCAATTTAGCCGTCCATGGACGACTCTGCTTGTTTCAAAACCATTGTTTTTGACTTATTGACTTGTTTAAAAACCTTTAAGTCCTTACGGACTTAGAACTTTACCATTCTCAAGATTTCTCTAGTTAGGTCAATTCTAAGCGCATTAATGCGCATTAGACATAGTTTTGGAAATAACTTACCGGATTGGCACTCACACTTCATGTGAGTAGTTTTAGTGCCCATGATACTTGCCTGAAGGCGTTTATTTAACTACGGACTTACCAGATGGCATTGACCCATGACTTGCACCCATTGTGATTACTTAGGCACCGAGTACCCAACTTCCAAGTGTTCTCCTGCATACATTAGGTTGTACTGACTATTCCACCTAATGTTATCACAGTTTTCATTTTTTTTCATCCCTGACCCAAGGGTGGAATGATCTACTAATTTATCACGGCCCACGTCTGCGGTTTATGTCATTAACCTGTAGATTCATGACTTACCTGAATGTGATTATGACTAAACCTTGATTAAAGTTCAAGTCTATCTCTGTATCAACCAAGATAACTCATATTGTGCCCATTTTGCAAGCCCAGTGTACAAGCTGGTGCCTCGCTCAAGGTCTTGCATGGATCGCATCCCTGCCATGTTAGACAGTGGACTACGCCCAAAACGCTTCAATATATTGTCCTCTTTGCTAGCCCAACGTATTTCAGCTGGTGCCTCGCTCAAGGTTTTGCATGGATCGCATCCTTGCCGTGTTAGATGGTGGACTACCTCCAAAATGTTTCAGTATGTTGTCCTCTTCGCTACCCCAGTGTATTTCAGCTGGTGCCTCGCTAAAGGTTTTGCATGGATCGCATCCTTGCTGTGTTAGAGAGTGGACTACCTCCAAAATGCTTTAGTACGTTGTCCTCTTCACTAGCCCAGTGTATTTCAGCTGGTGCCTCGCTAAAGGTTTTGCATGGATCGCATCCTTGCCGTGTTAGACGGTGGACTACCTCCAAAATGTTTCAGTATGTTGTCCTCTTTGCTAGCCCAGGGAATTTCAATTGGTGCCTCGATAAAGGTTTTGCATGGATCGCATCCCTTCCGTGTTAGACAGTGGACTACGTCCAATCACGTCCTTCAGAGAAGGAAGGATTTTCCCTGACACCTCACATTTGCTAAGTCTTTGCTACATAGATTGCAAATGTATTAATTATAAGAAACCCATCGTATCATATGTTTAACACTTACCTGGCCAGGGTAAGTAATTCACATATGGTACACCTGGACTTATTATAATTAAGACCTCACACCCTATGCAAGCAAATTTTTAGGTCACGCTTGTGTCCCCAAATTTTATTTGGTAAAAACCATTTCTTGATATTTAGTTAACATCGGATTTCACCTTTATTTGTTAGGTACAAACAATGTGTTTTGTTTCATAAAACTTTGTGTGATCATACTCATTGGCATAACCACTATGCAACTCAAGCATCCTTTGTTTTTTTAAACATTGGCTTGGGTGATCGTTCCCTATCCCGATTTCTATGCTCAAGTCACTCTTGAGCATTTTCCTGCTTACATATGCAACTACCACTCTTCGTCTGATGATTGCATACCAATACACATAATATGATTCAGAGTGTGTACCTGATTGATATTGGCCCTTATTTTTCTTTTTGTTATCGATTTGTTAGTCCGAGTCTTTACTCGACATGGTCCTTAGTGAGCATACTATTTGTCGTGCTCCCGAACCCTCCACCACATTTTGGGGTGAATCATTCGATCCCATCTTGATCGAATAAAGTGTTCTCATCCCTGTCACATTTATCATTTCAATTGATTAGCAACATGACATCTTAGTGTTAGTACGCATCATTGGAATAGTAATACTAGAATACTTGTTACACAGTTGATTCGTTGTTCTATTCAATCCTTGGCTAGGCCCTACACCACATAACCGTTTTTACCAAGCTTTTGAGATGGCGTGTATCTACGCGATATCCATATTGGTTGCTTATAACAATCTCCGATCAAACAAGATTGTAATTACAAATATTACTTACCGGATTCCTCGATCAAGTCCCGAACCGAACACCCTTCAATACTTTGAGCACACAGTTTGAGTCCAAGTATCCTTCCCAACACTCGGATCCCTCAAACCAATGGCTCTGATACGACTTGTAAGACCCTAACCCGTAAACACGCAATTAGCGTTTAAATCCACGAGTTTAGACTTTACTTAAAACCACTCCCGATTAAAACCTTAATGTTTATGAAAAACTTAATCATTTATGTAAAGGACCGTTTTATGTAAAACAGTTGGAAATGATCATACAAGTCTCTATTCCAGGTGCGGAAACACTAGAACAGATACAAAAGGATAGTTAATTTTATGAATCAAACACACAGATTAAGCTTTTCAATCACCATTCTCATTAATTACTTGATGAAATATGATTACAATTAGGTTTACAAGCAAAAGAGACTGATTTAGAATAAACACAAACACTAGAGAGCTCTATCCTGACACACACTACTCAAATGATCAAAGTTACATCATAAAATAAAGTTTTTCCTTATATACTACTGCAGGTTCGTCCATATCGTAAGGTCGAATGTGGACTTTTTCCACATTCGCCCTCCAAGGCAGCTCGAACCTGGAAACCTTCTTCATCAACTTCTACATTCGCCCTTTGACTTCCACATTCGCCCCAAAACTATTCCACCTTTGCCCTTACGTTTTTTCACAAAACTTGTTTATGTCGCAATCCAAAGCACTAGTCGCACATTATGCATCAACAATTTAGATAAAAAACATTTCTCATTCCAAATTTTTTACATTTTAACTATTGAAACACCTACTAAGATTTCATAATTTTTAACGGGAGTCTCTTGGATCTATGGCGGAAGCTTGATGAGTGTTCGGGTGTGTTCGGTTCTTCTCGCGACTTGATCCTTGCTCCGGGACATCCATCACATGTTTATCTAGCACCATTACACAAAGAATGGTTAGTGGGTTGTCAATGATACATTTAAAATAGTATAAGAGTCGTTACACGTCGAAACGGAACGAACCAGGCCAAATGGCTCCATTTCAAGAGAGTAAAATGCTGCACTTTTTAGTGCAGCGGCTGTTCGGGTCACTTTTTACCCTTTTAAAACCCATAATCCAACTTCGACTTTCAAATAAGAAATGTTCCTCATTCAAATACCTTTCCAGCCATATAAAGAACACCTCCTAATGATTTTTCTATGATTTTATATGAATTTTTTAAAATCAGCATGTCCAACAACTTTGCCTACCTATGCGGCCGTTTCAGATTTTCAGTGAAATCTTACGTGGCCGTTTCATAGGTCTGTGTAAGTTATGTCAAAACTACAATTTGTTTTACCATTTCATGTCCTACACTTTAAGGTTGTATTAGAAGCTTTTCCAAGCTATATATCCAAGTATTTAGGTTGTTGCAAACACGTTTAAGAGGCCGTTCAAAACCTCATTCGGTTTCTACCAACCTGATTCTTTTTTTTTTATTCGGATTTGGTTATTTTGACCCGTTTAGGACTAGGATATACAAAAACACTTTTTGGCCATTCAAAAAGCATAGCAATCACATTGTTGACTCATTGGACACTTATTTAACTAAAAACATCATCCGGTTTATGTCACTATGACCCGGTTCTTCGATTTAACTCTTAGTGAATCTTTAAAATTCCAAAAATGCCCTTGTAGGCAACAAATCCAATTTAGCCGTCCATGGATGACTCCGCTTGGTTCAAAACCATTGTTTTTGACTTATTGACTTGTTTAAAAACCTCTAAGTCCTTACGGACTTAGAACTTTACCATTCTCAAGATTTCTCTAGTTAGGTCAATTCTAAGCGCATTAATGCGCATTAGACATAGTTATGAAATAACTTACCGGATTGACACTCACACTTCATGTGAGTAGTTTTAGTGCCCATGATACTTGCCTGAAGGCTTTTATCTTACTACGGACTTACCGGATGGCATTGACCCATGACTTGCACCCATTGTGATTACTTAGGCACCGAGTACCCAACTTCCAAGTGTTCTCCTGCATAGATTCTAGATTGACCCATTAGTCTCTTGGTACTAAATGGTGATGCATTTAGCATTTCACCGGTTAACCATGAGGTTTCTAAAGCTTAGATTACTGACTTTGAATGTCGGGTTCGAATGGTGAGAAAACTGCTGAGATTAAAGGGCGGTTAGAATCTTCTAATGAAAGTACTGATGAGTCTTCAGCAGTTCTTCTGATATTCTGTCTGGTTTATCTTCAGAACTTCTGATGTTTCTACTCTTCGGAACTTTACACGTTTTCTTCTTCTTCAGCAATTTCACAAAATGATGAGAGGATATAAGGCTAAGGTTTATGCTAGCTTGTCAATCCTCTTTGACCCTACACACAGTCATAGTCATTGAGTAGCTCAACCCATCGTCTTTGACGCATGTTCAGGTCCTTTTGGTCAAAGATATGTTGCAAGCTCTTGTGGTCAGTAAAGATAGTACACTTAGTCCCATAGAGGTAGTGTCTCCAAATATTGAGTGCGAACACTACTGCACCCAACTCCAAATCATGGGTTGTGTAGTTCCGTTCGCTCCAGTCGAGGCTCCTACCCAGGTTGACCCCGAGCTTCCAGCACCTGCAGACCCCCAGCCCCCAGCACCAGAGGCAGTAGAGCCACCCAGGAAGAAGCTACTCAAGAGATCCCAGGCTCGTAAGAGGACTTACTTGCCTACTGTTGACGGTTTTCTAGCCTATTCTGATGAGGGCACCGACAGTGAGGTCCCCTCCACCTTTGAGGTCGGTGAGTCATCTCAGACTCCATCTGACGCTCTGTTACCCACCGGCTTTGAGCCAGCTCCCGTGCATCATGCTCTTTACTCTGTGCGGGACGTGGTTGGACGTCACGACACTGAGATTGGGGTGCTGCAAGGGAGAGTCCGGGACATTGAGGACGGTCTCTATCTGATGGGTAATACCCGTGACCCTCTCCTCTATCGCTTAGCAGAGTTAGGTACGCGTGTGTATGAGGCGGATCAGGGACGCGTCGCAGCAGAGGAGCGTGTCACTGGGCTTGAGGCTAGAGTTGACGATCTTGAGGCGAGGTTGACTGCAGCCGTTGCAGCTTTGACTGCCGCTTTCCCACCCCCATCCCCGTAGGTTATCATGTATTGTACTAGTAGTACTAGTTTAAAATTTGTAAGGCAGTATGGCATTTTATTTTGTATAGTTGTTTTGATTGGTGCATATGTTGTCAATACTATACACTGATATGTGTCTCATTCTTTTAATATTATGTATTAGAAGAACATGCCTCCCAAAAGAACTACTCGATCGACTTTTGAGGAAGAAGCTTTTCCGACCACCTCAACGGACCTAGCCAGGGTAATTGCACATGCTATCGCGCAACATGAAGCGAACCGCGCCGATTCCAGTGGCGGTTCGGGCGCAGCAGGCCGACGCAGAACCCAGGATCCCGAGACTGGTAAAAGCTCTTGCCTATCCCTTCTTAGTCTTGATCTTCTCTTATGCCGACTCCATCGACTGACCAACCATTCATTTTGACAATGCAGAAGTAGAGAATACCATGCGTGGGTGTTCATACAAAACTTTCATGGCATGCAAGCCTTGGAGCTTCCGCGGTTCGGAAGGAGCGATTGGTATCGTCCGTTGGATCGAGTAAACCGAGTCAGTACTTGATATCAGTGGTTGCTCAGAGGACCAAAAGATCAAGTATGTCACTTGCACATTCCAAGATGAAGCACTAACATGGTGGAACCTGCAAGTGCAAACCTTGGGTCACAAGGCTGCCTACAATCTCTTGTGGACCGAGCTGAAAACCATGCTAATGGATAAGTATTGCCCACGAAGTGAGCTGCAGAAACTGGAAACTGAATTCTGGAATCTGACCATGAACGAGGCGCAAATCGCTGCCTATACCACCCGATTTCATGAGCTTTCTCGCTTGGTTCCCCAAATGGTTACCCCTGAGTACAAGCAGGTGGAAAGGTACATTTGGGGACTTTCTCCTAAGATCCGTAGTATGGTTACTACTTCTGGTCCAACTTCCATTCAGCACGTTGTCATTCTCGTGCACAGTCTCACTGATGACGCAGTTCGCATGGGTTCCTTGACCCAAAAGGAATCCGTCAAGAGTGAAAGTTCTGGAAATAAGCGCAAGTGGTCCCATTTCAAGAAGGGGAAAGGTCCGGAAGGTAACTCCAACAAGAAGCCCGAAATCATCAAAGTTTTTGCCGCCACCGCTACTTAAACTCGCAAGCCGTACAACGGGCCCCCACCCATAGTGCAGCAAGTGCAAGTACCATCACGTGGGGACATGTGACAGCATTAGATGCGAGAAGTGCAAGCGGATGGGACATCCCACGGTGCAGTGCCGAGCAAAGGCAGTTGTGAACAATGATGGGAAACCGGGATGTTTCGAATGTGGAGCCACTGACCATTTCAAGAAGGACTGCCCCAAGCTGAGAGGTCAAGCTCGTGGCAGGGCGTTTGTTATGGGTGCAGATGACGCGCGCGAGGATCCCAACGTTGTCACGGGTACGTTTATCATAAACAATCATGCTGCTTCAGTACTTTTTGATATCGGTGCCGATTTGAGTTTCGTGTCAACCGACTTTAAACAAGTCATTGGATTAGAGTCAAATATGTTGCACACCCGTTACTCGATAGAATTGGCCAATGGTAAGACAATTAAGTCCGAAGAAGTAGTTAAGAATTGTGTGTTGAAGCTGGGAGATCACGAGTTCAGTATCAACCTCTTACCGATTGAGCTAGGAAGTTTCGACGTCGTAGTTGGGATGGATTGGTTGTCGAAGAATTGAGCCGAAGTCATCTGTTTTGCGAGGGTAGTTCGAGTTCCATTGCCAAGTCGAGAAGTTTTGTCCATTCAAGGGGAGTGCCGGAAGACTCCGTTGCGACTCATGTCTTGCATGAAAGCCCAGAAGTGTTTGCGGAAAGGACACTTTGCATTCTTGGCGCACGTGATCGAGAAGAAATCTGAGGAGAAGAGAATAATCGAAGACATCCCTGTCGTGAGGGAATTTCCTGAAGTCTTTCCCGAAGATCTGCCAGGATTGCCACCCCCGAGGCAAGTCGAGTTCCGTATTGACCTCGTTCCCGGTGCTGCTCCCGTAGCCCGTTCGCCTTACCGTTTAGCTCTGTCTGAGATGCAAGAATTATCCAACCAGTTGTAGGAACTACTTGACAAAGGATTCATTCGACCGAGCTCGTCATCCTGGGGAGCTCCAGTCTTATTTGTAAAGAGGAAGGATGGATCGTTTCGCATGTGCATCGATTACAGAGAGTTAAACAAGCTTACGGTGAAGAACCGTTATCCTCTTCCAGGATTGATGATCTGTTTGATCAATTGCAAGGTTCGAGTTTCTACTCAAAGATTGACCTGAGATCAGGCTATCATCAGTTGTGTATCCATGAGAAGGATATTCCCAAGACGGCCTTCAGGACGCGGTATGGTCATTATGAGTTCCTAGTAATGCCGTTCGGTTTGACCAACGCACCAGCAGTGTTCATGGATCTGATGAACAGGGTGTGTAAACCTTACCTCGACAAGTTTGTGATTGTGTTCATTGACGACATTCTGATCTATTCACGAACCCAAGAGGAACACGAACATCATTTGAGGGAAATTCTCAATCTGCTCAAGAGCGAGAAACTGTATGCCAAACTATCAAAATGCGAATTCTGGATTCGTGAAGTTCACTTCCTTGGTCACGTTGTAAACGAGAAGGGCATACATGCCGATCCAGCCAAAGTTGAAGCGATAAAAATTGGGCTAGACTCGATACCCCAACTGAAGTTCGACAATTTCTAGGGTTAGCTGGCTATTATCGGCGATTCATCGAGAATTTCTCAAAAATAGCCCAGTCCCTAAAAGTCTTAGCCCAAAAGCACAAGAAATTCGAATGGGGAGATCAGCAGGAATCAGCTTTCCAGCTTTTGAAGTTCAAGTTATGCAGCGCACCGATTCTCTAATTGCTAGAGGGAACGGAAGACTTTGTGGTCTATTGTGATGCATCTCACCAAGGTCTCGGTTGTGTCCTAATGCAGAGGAATAAGGTTATTGCCTATGCCTCACGCCAACTCAAGGTGCACGAACGGAACTACACAACCCATGATTTGGAGTTGGGTGCAGTAGTGTTCGCACTCAATATTTGGAGACACTACCTCTATGGGACTAAGTGTACTATCTTTACTGACCACAAGAGCTTGCAACATATCTTTGACCAAAAGGACCTGAACATGCGTCAAAGACGATGGGTTGAGCTACTCAATGACTATGACTGTGTGTAGGGTCAAAGAGGATTGACAAGCTAGCATAAACCTTAGTCTTATATCCTCTCATCATTTTGTGAAATTGCTGAAGAAGAAGAAAACGTGTAAAGTTCCGAAGAGTAGAAACATCAGAAGTTATGAAGATAAACCAGACAGAATATCAGAAGAACTGCTGAAGACTCATCAGTACTTTCATTAGAAGATTCTAACCGCCCTTTAATCTCAGCAGTTTAGTATTATATTAATTAGCTTAAAGTCTTTGTTCAAGTTTCGATACTACAGTCTGTTGTAGTATTATCTAAACATTATTATAAGCTTTTGATTACTTAGTATGTATGTAATCTTTCGGCTATAAATAGAGGGGTTACTCCCACTATTTTAGCATACGAACATATATTGATAATTACTTGAACTCTTTCCTTCAATTTACTTTATAGTCTATCCTTTCATATTTATCTGAGAATCATCTTGCATTAGCTGCTTTATTTACTAATATTGATTCTCATCTTTAACTTCCTAGTTCATTGATAGAGGGGGAGTCATAACTCTTGTTAAAAGTGACATTTTTTAACTTAGAACACTTATTATTCCGCTGTGCAAATTACTTTGATAAACTTATAACACATAAGTGTTCTTGGATATAAACTGAGAAAAGAGACCATTGATCCAACAATTGGTATCAGAGCTTCTGGTTTATCTGATCAAATATCAATCTAACAAATTGAGAATCAGACACAGGCTCTTGTTGATATTCAATAAAGGATAAAAGTTCACTTTTATCAAATTTCTCAAATTTCTCAAAAATGGATCCTCATAATACTGGATCTGTCACTAAACCTGCTATGTTGGTTAGAAATGAGTATAATATTTGGCAAAAAAGGTTGGCCCATACTCTGTCACAGACCCACATTGGTTGTTGGAAATCTGTTATGTATAGACCACATAAACCAGTAAATGTAAATCTTGAAACTAAGGAAGAAATTCCAAAAGACCCAAAAGACTACACTGATGAAGATTTCCTAAAACTTGAGCTTGATGCTAAGACATTCTCTATGTTGGCAATGGCTCTCCCAAATGATATCTACTCTAGACTTTTACATTGTGAAAGTGCCAAAGAGGTTTGGGATTGCCTAAAAGAACAGTTTGGAGGAACTGAAGAGGTGGTTGCTAACACCAGAGAAATTCTTGCTCAACAATACGAAACATTTACTCACATTAATGGAGAAACTTTGACACAACAATTTGAAAGATTTTCTTCATTAATCTCTGAGTTAAAGTTAAATGGTCAGACCTATACAATTGTATCTGTGCTTCATAGATTTTTAAGCTCTTTACCAGAAAAATGGGAAACTTATTCTATAGTCCTTAGATCTGGACCAGATTTTAAGTCCCTCACTCTTACAAAATTACATGGGAGATTGTTAACTTTGAAAGAGAAATAAATCAAAAGAAAAAGTTACAAAATTCTGGTAAAACAGTTGATGACTATGTTCCAGGTAGTACAACACTTTTACGACAAGACTCACCTTCTTGTTCAACTGACTTTGGATCTTTTGACCACATTGACATAACCACTGGGATCTCATCAGAAAGGTCATATCCAGGTTATGACGATGAAGAAGAGAGTCAAACTACTGATAATATGTGCTTTATAATGGATGATTTAAAAAATTTCAGTAGTGATGACTTAGAAGAAATGAATATACTACACCAACTGGCCATGTTAAGCATAAAAACTAATAAATTTTATAAAAGGTCAGGAAGGAAATTTCCAGGACTAACAATGAAACAAAAGTTGGTTTTGACAAATCTAAACTTAGATGTCATAAGTGTCTAAAGTTGGGACACTTTGCTAGAGAGTGTAGAAGCTCTAACTTTAACCAACCACAGTCTGGAAATCAGTTCAACTCAAGTTATAATAGGAATAATGGAACTCAAGGGAGTGCTCATTTTGTACAGGCACAAGCTCCACAAATCGAATATGTGCCTCAAATACAATATGTTCAAATGCCTTCTCAACAATAGGGTCAACATCAAATACCTCCTGTTCCAGCTGCTCAACTTCCTCCACAAACTCAACAACCCTCTCGCCAAAGTCTTTTTACATCAGGTATGTTGATTGGAGTAGTCTTCCCTTTGACACATCTGAATGCAGTCAAGATGCAGACAACAAAGTCTATGACATCAACTGGGGAGAACCTGATAATGGCAGAAAGAATTTTGCCTTAATGGCTTTTGAGGGATCTACCTCTAAATCTGCCTTATCTCAGGTATCAAAAGAATCTTCGTTAAAACTATGTTCAAATTCTTGCAAAGAATCTTTTGCTCTCATAAGAGAGACCAATGTGCATCTATATGGCAAAGCAAATGACTCTGAAAGAAAATACACTCAAATAAAATATGATTTAGAAAGAAAACTTGTTGCAAAATCAAAAGAAATTTCTAAATTAACAAATAATGCTATTGAAACCCAAGCACATATTAAAATTATGATAAAAGACCTAGGAAATGTCAGAAAAGAGCTTGCTGACACCGAGGTTGATTTTGAAAATTGGGTTGAGTCATGTAGAGGTTACCAAATGCTACTTAATAAACAAACTGCATCAAATGTTAAGTTTGGCATAGGGTACAACCAACTGAAACTCCAACTGATTTTACTCCCAAAACTGCTGATGATGGGAGTAGAATAGTTCTAAATCAAACTTCCAATGTGAAAGAATGCACATCCTTTCACCAGAACTTTCTAAAAATTGAAAGTCCTGCTGAAGTTAAAAATACTAACATTAAGTCATCAGTGGTTTCATCTACATCAGGAGTTGAGAACCTGAAACCTACTGATAACCTAACTCAAATCTTTAAAACTGTCAGTAACTTTCCTTCACATCTCATGATGAATTTAAAAGGAAGGAGAAGGCAAGAGAATGTGAAATTTGTGGTCTGTTTAACCACATAACAGAATTTTGTAGATATAGAAAAAGAAATCAGTATAACAAGAAAATTTTACAACTAGTTGTGGCAAAACAAATCAAACAAGATTTGGAAGAAACTTTCTATCCCTACAAACAACAACCAAGTAACACCTTTTCTCAGAAAAAGACGAAATCTCAACAACAACCTTTTTCTTAAAACTATTGATGACCAAAGTTGATAGTGATCCTCAAAAGGACTCCACCATTGTTCTTAATGAAAAATCCATTGCCAAAAAGGCATGGATTCCTAAAAATGGTCCAAAACAAACTGTTACTGTTCTCAAGAGCAAACCCAAAGCCATACTGTATTGGGTTCCTAAAACTAATTAATTTTCTATATGGTGCTGAGGGTCTCCAGAGGTTTGAATAGCATTTGGTATGTTGATAGTGGAGGCTCAATGCACATGACAGGATGCAGATACCTGATAAGCAATATTATCAGTCAAAGAGAAGGATCTATGTCCTTTGGGAACAATGCTAAAGGATATCTGCTAGGACATGGCAATGTATCCTCTGGAAAAATACAGTTTGATAAAGTCAATCTGGTTGAAAACTTAGAATACAACTTGCTGAGTGTCTCACAAATGTGTGACAAAGGATATTCTTCCTTTTTCACAAACACAGCATGCAAGATCATATCACCAGAAGGACAAAAGTTGATAGAGAAGATCATTGAAGATCATACTTTGCTGATAGCCAAAAGATGTGGCAATGTCTATGCAGTGGACATTGAAAAAGACAAAGTACTGAACAATACTGCTTGCTTCTTCTCAAAAGCATCAACTTCTGAAACTGATCTCTGGCATAGGAGACTTGGCCATGTGAACTTTAAAACCATAAACAAAGTCACAAAAATTGGCTTGGTCAGAGGTCTACCTTTGAAGGAATACCAGTGTAAAGAACACTGTGTTTCCTGTCTTAAAGGTAAACAACATAAGTCCTCTTATAAGTCTATAGAAGAATAAAAAACAACTGCATATCTTCAACTACTCCATATGGACTTATTTGGACCAGTCAAGATTATGAGCCTTGGTAAGAAGAAATACTGCTTGGTCATCATTGATGACTACTCAAGATTCACATGGGTTTTCTTCTTATATTCCAAGGATGAGGCAGCTGAGATAATCAAGTTCTTCATTCTACAAATAGAGTGACAATGGGACAGAGTTCAGGAACAAAACTTTGGATGAATTCTGTCTGTCTAACGGGATTGTTAGACAATTCAGCATTCCCATAACTCCTGAACAAAATGGTGTGGTAGAAAGGAAGAACATAACATTAATTGAAGTAGCTAGAACTATGTTAGCTGATTCAGGCCTACCATTGTATTTTTGGGCTGAAGCAGTCAACACAGCTTGTTATATTCAAAACACAGTCCTTGTCAACAAAAGACATTCCAAAGCTGCCTATGAAGTTCTTCATGGCATCAAGCCCCTTATCTCCTTTTTCAGGACTTTTGGATGTCAATGTATCATTCTAAATATCAAAGACTCTATTTCAAAGTTTGCTGCTAAAGTTGATTCAGGTTATTTTCTTGGTTATTCTTCCACTAGAAAAGCCTACAAAGTGTTCAACTCCAGAACCAAGATTGTTGAAGAAACACTGAATGTCAAGTTCAATGAGTCCAAACATTCTCTCATTCCAGCACAACCTGCTGAACTTTTTGATCTTGACAGTTTTCATTTCGGACTTGAAAAGACTGTTACATCATCTAAACCCACTTATTATGGTGATCAAAGGTTTTATGATGATAGTCCTCCACCATGGACTCCAAACACAGTCATCAAATCAACTTTCAAACCATCAGAAGTTTTACAAACTTCTACTTCAACAACTGCTGATGATAAAATTCATTCTACTGATTTAGCTCCACAGACTCCTGAACCACAACATACAGCTGAACCAGATATCATCAACCTGAGTGGTTTGTTTGAAGAAGTTCAAGAGCCATCACCAAGTACAGGGCTACAACAATTGATTAAACATAAGGATCATCCATTGGATCAAATCATGGGTGATATTGCGTCAGGGGTACTTACAAGAAACCAGCTTTCCAACATTTGCTTTTTCTCAGCATTTGTTTCTCAGTTGGAACCAAAGAAATATCAAGAAGCCTCAAAGATAACAATTGGGTTCAAGCTATGCAATAAGAATTGCTTCAATTCAAGAAGCAACAGGTCTGGGAAATCTGTTCCTTACCTCCAAACAAGCTACCAATTGGCACAAGATGGGTTTTCAGAAACAAACAAGATGAAGCTGGTATGATTATTAAGAACAAGGCAATACTGGTAGTACAAGGTTATTCACAAGAAGAAGGAATTGATTATGATGAAACCTTTGCTCCAGTTGCAAGGCTTGAAGCCATGAGGTTATTTTTGGCTTATGCAATTTCCAACAAAATTAAAGTTTTTCAAATGGATGTCAAGAGTGCATTTTTATATGGAAAAATAAAAGAGTAACTGTATGTTTGTCAAACTCCTAGGTTTGAAGACCCTGCTCATCCTGATTGGGTTTACAAACTGGACAAAGCTCTATATGGGCTAAAACAGGCTCCAAGAGCCTGGTATAAAACTCTGTCCAACTTTTTACTCAAAAATCACTTCACAAGAGGCTCCATTGATAAAACTCTGTTTATAAAACATGTTGGAAATCATGTCTTACTTGTTCAAATTTATGTTGATGACATCATTTTTGGTTCAACAAACAAAAAACTGTGTGATGACTTTAAGAAACTCATGCAATCAAAATTTGAAATGAGTACAATGGGAGAACTGCAGTACTTTTTGGGACGGCAGATCAAGCAACAGACAAATGGAACTTTTATACATCAATCTAAATATGTTAAAGAATTATTAAACAAATTTTCTTTGCAAGACAGTAAATCATGTTCCTCTCCCATGACACCAACCACACAATTTGAACCAGATGATCAAGGAAAACAGGTTGATCAAACCATGTATAGATGTATGATAGGTTCTCTGTTATATTTAACTGCTTCTAGACCAGATATTATGTTTTCAACTTGTGTCTGTGCTAGATATCAGTCTGCACCAAGAGAATCTCACCTAACTGCTGTCAAAAGAATTTTTAGATATCTGAAAGGAACTCCTACACTAGGAATTTGGTATCCTGCTTCAGGCAATACCAAGTTAACAGCTTTTTCAGATAGTGACTATGCATGGTGCAAAATGTCAAGAAAATCTACATCTGGTGGTTGTCAATTCTTAGGAAACTATCTGGTGTCCTGGCAATCAAAGAAACAAACATCTGTGGCAACTTCAATAACTGAAGCTGAATACATTGCTGCTGCAAGCTGCACATCACAGATTCAATGGCTCCAATATCAACTTCTTGATTATGGAATCAAAGAGACCAAGACCACTTTTAGTAGACAGTAAATCTGCCATTAGCATCATTCAAAACTCTGTTCAGTTTTCAAAGACAAAACATATAGAAATCAGATATCATTTCATTAGGGATTGCTATGAAAAAGGCAAGATTGAGGTGAAACATGTCACAACAGCTAATCAAATAGCTGATGTCTTCACTAAACCCCTTGACACATCAACATTTCAGAGGTTAGTTTCCATGCTTGGAATGCTGAACTTTGAGTAAACTCTATAAGTGTTTTCACTTTTCTGTACATATATTACTTTCACTTACTTGTTTACTAAACTTATTTGAAACCTCTGATAATCTATAAAAAAAGAGAGAGAAACTACTGATGTACAAAACATTCGTAAGGGAAAATTTTTGAAAAGAAAAATCTACTGATAAAATTATCAAGTATTGATTTTAGGGGTATTTTTCTTTTAAATCTTCTCAGTAGTTCATAACTACTGAAGAACAAAATAGGAAACTCCTGATGAACAAGTATGCATCAGAGGTTTTAGACACAAAGGGCAAAACAGTCTTTTCCTACCTTTCTCAGAAGTTTAACATAAAAGGTCTATTAAACTTCTCAAACCCCTCTTTTCATTATTATTGTTTCAAAAACAAAACTTCCCTCCCTCTCTCTCAAGAACAAAAACCTCTCTGAATCATTCAACTGTTCCATCACAAACAATGGCTTTAGTTCTTAAACAGGGACACAATCAAAGAGGCTACTTCGTGAAAGACAAAGCCTGGTCCCAATACGATGAAATCATTGATTTGATCGTAAAATCACAATTTTACACAGCGTTCACTATAGACCCACCAATCCACACTGACACTCTTCATGAGTTTTGGGCAAACGCTGAGACTGTTACCGAAGATGGTAAGGTCGTTTCCTTGAAGACGAAGATCAAAGGGAAAAAAATGATGATCACACCGACAACTCTGGGAGACACATTAGGTCTTGATGATGCTGAGGCACCTGATCATATTCCCAGTGGAACAATTCAATCAACCATAACTGAATGTGGTTATCAAGGTACACTATCACATGCTACCATTTATAAGAAATACTTTGATGCAAAATATAAACTTTTGTTTCATTATATTATCATGTGTTTAAGTCCAAAGAGTGGATCTTCTGATCAGATGTCCTCAACCATGCAACCAATTTTTCATTCAATTATAAATGAATCAAAGTTTAGGGCATCTGCATTCTTTTTCAATGAGTTGTTGCATCACCAAAATGATAAAAAGAAATTTTTGTTGTATCCAAGGTTCATCATGCAACATATTATTAAGGAACTTGGACAAGAGGTGCTTGTGGGTAAAACAGTTGTTTTAAACCCTTTATCCTCACAAGCATACTCTAGGCATAACAAACCGGCACTTCTGCCCAAGGATGACCAAGGGGAACATGTCACAGTCCCTAAGGAACCAACATCCTCAAATCCCAAATCCAAAAAAGCCAAAACAACCCAAACAACAAAAATCCAAACCTACCAAGCGAAAAAGAAAAGCAATTTAGAAAGTTGAGATGCCTGAAGATGCTAATGTGCAATCTGCATTTTCAAAAGATGTGACTGAAACTTCCTCTCAGTCTCATTCATCTCCAATGCCTGAAAGAGCAACCGTATCCATTTTGTTTTCTAGAAAGAGATTTAAAAAGTCAAAAACTACTGACCCTTCTTTCAAACAAACTGAACCTACTGAACAAAACTCAACTGCTGATCCTTTAACTTTTGAAAAAGAAACCTCTCCAATAGTTGAGGTTGCTAATATTCTCTCTGGGCTGAAACAACACAACTCATTAGCAAATGTCAATCCCTAATGACCACATAAAACAGGGGATGAAAACACATAGATGGACATTGATGAGAATGTGGTCAGCCCTAACCCAAGAGATGAGGAGGGACCAAAGTCTCTAAGCCCAAACTTAGAAACCTTTGGTATATTTGAGGCTGCTACCACTCTTATACCATCCAGTGATGGATTGGCTGACAGTAGTACCATAGCTAAGACCTCAAATGTGGCAACTACTGATGAAGGCCATGTGCCTGAGGTAGGAAATCCTCAGTTCCAAGAAAAAGAGGTTCATGAGACAACTAGGTTGGGCCTGGCTCATGAGACAACTGATACTGTTCTCGTTGACGACTATGTCAGTGATTCAGATGATTCCATTAATTTGGATGATGGATCAAAAACTAAACAAATTGAATTGACGGCCGACTGTGAAGGTCCTGATTCCATGGTTTCAAGAAAGTAATATTTTGACATGGAATATTATTATTTTCACAAAGTTGCTAAACTATGAAAATAATAAGTTAGACACACTTAAATATTGTAGATCTATACACATGATAAAAGTTGTAAAACCTACAACACATGATCACATACTCCATCAAAAGTGTATAAAACACATGTATTCACAAGTAAAAGTGATGTTTTTCCAAGAAACAAAGCTATCTTTTTGCCAAGATCACTAGTTTACATAAAGATGGTGAATCTTGTAACACACCACCATGAGATCCATATTTTGGAAAATACTACATTAGGAACCCAAATTTGGAACACTTGAAAGATAAACATCGTATCTTTTAATGAATAAGTCATTGAATACGCAAATCTTGACATATCAAACTTAAAGGATTAAGTTACAAGGATAATCATAACAAGAGAACAACTTGTAAGCAGTACAAATAACATAGACCTAAAATGTCTTTTTTTACATAGGACACGTAGGTCGATCTCTCTAGATCATACTCATTAGTTCATTCCCAGACATACCGTAAGGTGAGTTTCACAGCCCCTTTTCACCTTTTTACATTTTTTCCGGGGAAAAACATGCGTACAGTTTACAGTTTTCAGTTACATACATGAATATTATGTGTACATGAGACATCAAGGTTCTGGATCCATTAAGCCTCGTGTCATACATCATACCGTAACCATTAGCTATGGACTTAGCCATGAAACACCGGAATAGATCTATTGGGTTGACACCCCCACTCTTGGTCAGTTGCGCTGACCTGATGACATATATCAAAAGAGTGCTAGTATTTCACATTTATTCATTATCTTGAGTGTACAATGGGCGAGGCACAACATGTCAAGGTTTGGTTATGGGCTCATGTCAGATCACATATTAATTATTGCCCTAGCTAGGCAGTAATTTAGTCGGATTTGGGATTACAAGTCCAAAATGCAAAAACCCGTGAACTCACCAACTTTATGTTGATCCATATATTTTTCATGCATGTGTTTCAGGAAATTAGCATGGAGCATGGAACTTGGGAAGGTCGCGTGCGAGCATTTAAGGGATACCATCTTTTGATCCGTTGTTGTGATGTTTTGATCTAAACACTTTAACAATGGTGTCTAATTTAAAACAATTATCGTTATGTTTTGTAAAACTTGAATGTTTTTAAATGGTAATTCTTGTTTTATTAAATGATGCTCGTGTGACTTTTGTGCTTGGAAATCATTTCAATTGCACCCCGTGTTTCCGCCTTAGGCGGGGTGTGACACTAACTTAGGGATGAGTCAAACTTGTTTGTTAGAATACATAATATGGAACTATTTCTCTATCCATAATATCAAGTATTCATTATCAATTCTAGCTAAATCCATAGCTATTTTCTTACATAAAGTATGCAATTATACCTTTTCTTACATGTCTAGTTGAGATTAACTTATCTAGGCATTTCATCGAACATTTGGTGTGCACCCACCAACATACTTAGTTAACTCATTGTGTGGAATTCTTCATAACATATATTCATTCTCAATATATGATATAGCATTTAGCCTATCATGTATCCATTAAATCATGCAATTTCATCTTCTAATCACTATTTTAATGTGGGTTTTACTAAAAAGGCCTCAAACCCACATTTTACACATGATCATCCTTCACATATTATAACAATCATCTATATGTATTGCTATTTTTGAGCAAATTAATCATGTTTGGGGTTCCCTAAGGCTAGAGGAACCTCTATAAAACAATAATCCCACGTTTTATAACCAAACAAGATTTTCACTCACTTCAAGCTTGAATAAAATCATCAAATTAAGCCAAATAAAAGTTACCTTTGCATTTATCAAGCTTGGGTGATTCGTTCTAGGGCTCATGCAAGAAGAACCCCTTTGATCTTGGCCTTGATTGAGATGGTTCTTGTTGATTAGGGTTGTAGGCAAAGGAGACTTTGTCTCCTGATTATTTTCATGACACACACCAAGTGTGTGTGTTTTTCTTTTTAATTTCATAATAATAAAACCAAGTTTATCATTTAGGAAACTATGGTCCCTCAAGTTTAGTCTCAATTCATTTTTCTATTAAAACGTAATTTACCAAGCTAGCTTCTAATATTATTACCGTTACATAGATAATAATATTCACTAGCTTGTTTCCATAATATAACATAACCCAAGTTCTTGTTGATTGAGTCTCATTTTATTATTTCTCTAATCACGCCTAATGGCATAATTAGACGAAATGAATGGTTTTGGGGCGTTACAAAAAGGTGGCAAAGTAATATTATTAGAAAGGGGAGCTTAGTGCTCTTGCCAAAAACACACGGTTCACAAACATTCTTATATAAAGTCTTAAAAACAATGGAATTAGAATTTTTCAAAGACTGAAGTAAGGTCGGGCCAGGGTGGCTAAGACGTTGATGCCATAAGGTGGAGGACTGAGCAACAATTATGGAGGTAGAGAAGCAGTGGAAGTCTTTGGAGAAGGTGTAGAGATCACCACTGCTGTCGCACCGAATTATAGGAATCTGGGTCTTGTATTTCTTCACAAGAAAACCAAACGGGTCAAATTCCACTGATACAGAATTATCTCTAGTGAATTGACACACTGGAATTAGTTTAGGGGCATAGAGGACACAGTTTAAAACAAAGGGTGGGTATGATGTGGGGAAGGTTTGTGGTCCATGTCCATGTATTAGACAATTAGACAATGTAGATGGACTTCCCGGTCTTAGCACAAGATGACAATGTACATGGACAATTAGATATATTATGCATACATATTTAAAAAGATATATTAGAAATTATATTGGGTATCTAATCGGGTAAACAGGTGTGGTTTATCGGGTAATCGAGTCGGGTAAATAGGTATATCATCAGATCCCAAACCCATCCCAAACCCGCGAAAAAAATAAAAACTAATCCCATACCCGGACCCATACCCGATTACCCGACCCTAAACCCGTCCTAGATGTGTCAAGTTTTGGGTTTACCCATCGGGTTCGGGTTTGATTGCCATCCTAAATCACCAACGATAATATTTCCGTTCACACAATTATTAAAAATAGTACTAAGGTTACCTGAATTGAGATCCATGCTAATGGTTGCACCCGTGTCCATGACGCCATGTTGATAATCCGGTTGGTTTAGGGACATGGTGTAAAGATCCTGCTGAATATCAGTGGGTGTGTAATGTATGCTGCCTGGTGACCCTGATAAGGGCAAGGACCGAGAATGCCTTGACTGGGATTCGGATTTTGTGGTGGGGTAAGGGCAAGGAGGGCGTGTAGGTGCGGACCAAGAGAGCCAGGGTGGTGGTGAGGAGTAGTTGGTGTTCGGGTTTGGTATAGTCCAAGTGTAGGTAGTAGGGGAAGTCCATGCCCCGTAAGGTTGACCACGACCGGGTTGGAGCCCCGAGACCAAGAGGACCGGCCACGAACCCGTGACCGGCCATGACCGCGATCAGAACTAGGGCTGGGGTCGGTTTGGGTTGTCGGTGGGAGGTGTTTTGGGATGGGTTTTTAGAGGTGGTGGTAGTAAGGGCTTGATTGGCGAGGTTTGAGGCATATAAGGCCTTCTCGGCTTTTTGACTTTCTATCATGCATAGTTGTGAACGTACTTCATAGAAAGAAGGGGTGGGTTCTTTTTGATGAAGGATGGTGGAGATACCTTCGTACAGATCCGTGAGGCCAGCAAGAAGTTGCAGGACAAGGCGTTTATTATCAAGTGGGGCACCGACATTAGCAAGTTGGTCAGCAAGGGACTTGATGGCTTGCCAATAGGTGGACATGTTGGAAAAACCATCTAAACGAGTGGTGGCAAACTTTTGCATAAGATATATGGCATGGGAGTTTTTGTTGTCATGAAAGAGACCCTCAATAGCCGACCAAGCTTCATAGGCCGGCATATTGGGCGGCATATTGGGGATGATAATGGTGTTGAGGAGATCATTGGAGATAGTCCCTTCACTTACTAAATAAAACAAAACAAATAATAAATATTACTGAATGTCTGTACCAATTAACGTAAAACTAATCCCTTAACCTCTAAAGCAACCGTATAAAGGTTGCAATTTCCATAGATCACAAACCCATACGATCAACCTTGTTTATACAAGATTTTTGACCTTTTATGTACCACTGAGGTAGTTTAATGAGTTATCATACTTTTAGAATGTTTTTGTAAGTGTAAGCATTTACTTCACCACCACCACCACCATCACAGTTGACCACCAAATCAATAAGTTGAAGCAGACCTCTCTACCACATTTTCTCTTCAGCCAACCTAAAATGATTATTCTGTTTTCAGAGCAGTTACAACCATTAAGAATGTGATAATCACCTAAAACTTAAACCTAAGTTGATAACATCAAAACAAAAGGCATTGAGATATATACCAAGGATTTAAAACCGAAATCTAACTGACTTCTGGAACCAGCATTGAATAAATTGAAATCGAATTGAATGAGTATTGAAGAAATTGAATTGAAATCGAATTAAGCAACATTGAATTTTTCAACCAGCATTGAATTCTTCTTGTCGATTCATCTAGATGAGAGTAGGGGATGTACAAGTAGTTTTTGCACATAGGATTAGTATTGGAAAAAATTTCATGACATTGTGGGTGTAAAGCAATAAACTTTTCATATGCCATCTTAACTTTGACAATTTGAACATATTTGATCATGCTTCCTCCTTTATAATGTAGTATAGATATATTTATATACGTACATTACTGATTTATAACTTAGGTATGCATCATGAGTTGTAAAATAAGCTCTAGTGGGTTGTACCCACCTTATGTTTTTCTTAATCATTATTTTTTATACTTTTAACTTAATATACTTTTACACCTTTTACAATCAAAACTTGTTCACTTTCATCTTTAGTTACTCTATACTTTTCATCTTTTACATTTTTCGTATTAGGTTTCGGTCTAACTTTTGCGAGTCAACATGCACAACGTGCGTGTGTAGTTCAACGTTTTTACACACATTTTTCTCTGTGTAACGTTCCTGTTGCAACGCGTAGCTCCTTGATCGACTTAGCTGTAGTGTTCTATGTTTTACATTGCAACACGTTGCTCCCGTTGCAACATCTACTTTTCGTTCCAATTTTATTTTTTTTCTTTTTTAATACGAGTTTTTGGATATTGTTAATTGCTAATCGTAGTGTGCCATTGGTACAAATTAGCATAGTTTTACGCTCCCATTAGGAATAGGGGTGCAAACGAGCCGAGCTGAGCCCAAGCTCGACCAGGTTCGAGATCGATTAACTTATAAGAGCTCGAGCTCGGCTCGTTACTAGTTTCTCAAGCTCGAGCTCGGCTCGGGCTCGGCTCGTTTAGTGTTTATTAGTTAATATATTAAATTAAATAATATATATAATAGGCTCGTTTAGGATCGATAAGTCAAAAGCTCGGCTCAGCTCGTTTATTAAATAACTTTAAATGTGGGGTAAATAGTATAAAATATTAATAAACCTAATATTATACTAGGCTCGATAAGGCTCGACGAGCCTGGCGAGCTTCATATGCCAGGCTCGAGCTCAAGCTCGATAAGTAAAGGAGCTTTGTTTTAGGCTAAAGATCGGCTCGAGCTCGATAAAGCTCGGCTCATTTCGAGGTTTTTACCGAGCCGATTTCGAGTAGCTCACAAGCTGCTCGGCTCATTTGCACCCCTAGTTAGGAAGTTAATACAAGTGCTACTAATAAAATAAAATTTCCTTTTTCTTTCCAACTCTAGTTTTAACTTTTTCAAACACAAAATATTAATAGGAAAAGAAAAAAAAAGTAAGAATATTTATTGGTAGCAATAAATCCCACATTAAATACTTGTGTAATTCAGTTATATCCTATATCAAGGTTTTTTTTTTTAAACGGCCGAAAAACTTTATATATATATATATATATATATATATAAAGAACCCAGCAAGGGGCTGGAAAACGGACAAACGAAAACAAACAAACAGACCCTATATTAAGTAAAGTAAAGCTTTCTTTGTGTAGATCGCTATTTGAGCAACTTCCCCCTGATTTCCTTGTTTCAAAACCTGTGGGTCATTCAGTCGGCGTTACAACCAAATTCAACAACACCACTTGGATTTAAACATCACATTTTCTTTGCAGATTCATCTGGAGAAAGTTGCCAAGAGAAGAAAGTGCTATACAAGTTAATATCTGGTCTTCATTCCTCAATTTATGTGGAAGTCACCAATTAACTAATTATATGTTGGCTACAATTCAGTGGGGTGCAAATCTTCAGTTGATGTATGATTGTGTCTTAAAACATCCTGAGCGTGTTCAAAACCTGTACTTCACTTTCCTCTTTGTTCTCAGAGTTGTGACAAAGGTGAGCGCTCTATATTAACCTGTATGAGGAAAAAACTTCAACAAAGTTTCTACCACTAGTATTTTCTCCCATGTGATGTTTTTTGTTTCTTCTATTATTTGCAGGTAGCCACTTACTTGGAGCAGGCTGAGTATGACTGTCACACCCTGCCCAGGTCGGGGCACTTACAGTGACCAGCTGGCGCAAACTTAAAGCGGAAACGTAATCTCATTCCATAACTTGAGTATTTATTACAAGCCAGTGCGATCCAAGTACCACCAAGCTAAACAAAGCTTAAATATAATAAGATGAACCGTCTAAAGTATTCAAACTCTCAGCTAAGAACTTCCATTTCTTAAACCATCAACCTGTGATACATGCTCGAGTAATAAAAATACGTCAGCACACAGCTGGTGAGCCACATAAACTGACTCATCAGTAAAACAACCCAATAAACAATTTTATTGATCAAGTATGAGCTCATTGCATGTCACCATAATCATATATCCGGACTAGGCATTATATATTCACACATACAGCCTAGATACACCCCATGAGGCTGTAAGTGTATGTCCACACCCCGGGAAAATATAATGATCATTATAATATATATAACACCCTGGATGCCACACCTATGGTTCGATGCATATACATGATCAATCACCACCAAAACAATTTTACGAGCAAGTATCAGGTTTTAAAAAATAGTTTAAGTAACTCACCTCTTTATGAGTCCTTTTGCAATTGACAACGCTAATACAACCAGGTACTATCTCAGGGTCCTGATACAATTATACCACCCTAGATTAGGTAAAGGTACAACTAACTAATTATTATTACAGTTGGATATTGGTTAGCGCTACCTTATTTAAGTATGGATGATCAGTCCATGCCTAACTAAGGCTAGGCTACCCGATACCCACCCCTAATAATAATCCTAACACCTAAAAATAATAATACTAAACTACTACTAATAATACTAATAAAATAACTAAACATAACTTAAATGAAAACATACCTCAACTATCTACGGCACGGTGTGGAGTCTCCCCTACTCGTGCTCCTACTCGCTCTCTAAAATTGACTACTAACAATACCCAACAAGGTATCGTAGGCCAGGGATCCTCTTTATAATAGAGTGGGGCCTATTTATTATACTGAATGGACGGTGGAATTTAGTCGTTGGGCCGATGTGGGATGGAAATAAGGAGGCTGCTAGTGTGCTTGATTTCCTATGGCCACCTTCTGTTCGATGTGGGATAAAAAGGTTGAGTAATATTTCTATTTCCTTGGGATATCCTAACCCTTCATCAAAACAAACGTAGATTTGATAATTCAAATTTATAATGTTAAGTTATTATAGTATTATATATTATTGTAAATAATTAAGCTGCATCCCTCGTTTTTCTCATATAACTTTTAACATGTAACGTTTTATAAAATTTTGAATATACTGTTAAGACGAGCTAATTATTATTTACGCGTCAACCCAGGTTTCATTAAAAACGGAGCAGGGTTCAAATACAATATATTTATTATTATTATTATAACTAAACGGTCTCTTATAATACTGACTTCTCGATGAGATCTTATATCTCAAATAATCATGTTAACCATCACTTACTCGTTAACAAATTTTAAATACAAAAATATCCATTTCCCCTGTTATTGGTTCATTTCATCGATCAGGGACCCGTTTCATACATTATTAAATATGAACCAACACATTTTATTTATATAACAAAAACGGGATGTTACAAATATACCCCCCTTAAATTAGGTTTCGTCCTCGAAACCTGTCAACTTTGAACAAATGAGGTGAGAACCTCTTTGTCTTGACATCACTTCCTATATAATATTTTATCACTACTATATTCCAATATTTTAATATTTGTTTTATCATTTATGTCATAATTGCTTTATCAATTGTTTCATATAAGATCCCATGTCTAGATAGATTGTCGCATACTTTAGCCCAAAAGATAGGCGCTCTACATTTCTCCCCACATAAGGATTCAAATGGTGTTGCCATAATATTGGCGTGGTAGCTATTATTGTACGAAAGTTTAATTAATGCTAAATGATCCCCCTTACTACTACTAAAGTTTATTATGTACGCACGTAGTATACCTTCTAAAGCTTGATTGGTGCATTCATTTTGCCCACTACTAACATATATTTGAGTTCTCAGCTTTCTCTAGAAATCTTGCCCAAATCTTAAGGAGAACAAATCTCTCTCTTGAATATAGCCCATGTAATCACATAGTGTCATAAGGCCACCTATTTGATATAAGGCTCGACTTACATTTCATTTGCCCTCAAGGATAGGCAAAGTGTATAGACTTGACGAACCTATCAGTTATTACCTAATTTATGTCCATGACTCGATCTTGGAAGTTTAGAAACAAAGTCCATTATTATCATCTCCCGTTTCCTGCATGGGATTTCAGGTTCCTATATGTAGTCAAATGGTTTCAGGTGCTCTGCTTTGACTTTTAGATAGGTAAGGTATTTCTCTATTTGTCTTGTGGTATGGCTTTTTATTCCCAGCCAATAACCATTTCTTAAATCCTACAATTTATTGCTACTAGGGTATACGGTGTATTTTGACTTATGAGCTTCCGCTGGTATCATATCTCATAACTCACCAAAACTAAGAATATCATATTCGATTATCGAAACTTAAGATTGTATCATTCATAGATCACAATAATCTTGGCTACCAACCACCGCTTTCTTCCCTTGATATGGTTTTCCATTAAGGCCTATTATTTCATTCTTAATTTGGTACAAGGGATTTACCTAAACACCACGTCCAGATATATGAAGTTGGTTATCGGTTGGGTTCTTTCTTTTCTAGTGAGTGTATCCACAACGCGTTTGTCTTACAATTAAATTAATGAGATCTACGAATACTACAGATATGTTGGTCTTATAACATTACTAACAACTCATAATGTTCGTACTGTATCGTGTCCTAACCTTCTGGCTGTAGGTATCAACCACTACACATCGTATTGTGTCCTGACAATGAACCATGTCGACGTGCTAGAATACATAAAACCTTATCCAGCAACTCCGACATTAGGTTTCTTAATTCCTCCATTGAAAGTCAAGGTAAGAAAGTAAATGGCTCTAGCAAATATGGGTTGCCCCCGGGATCAAGTCGATTCCAAATTCAATTTTTCTATCGGCTTATATTCTAGAATGACCCTTAGGGAATGCCCCATGAAATTTGACTACTATTAGCACATCCATTAAATTATTATCTTCCTTAGTCTCTGGTGCATTTACTAGTTAATCTAGTTGACCTTTCGGATACTCTTAATTGTCTTTATCATCATACAGAAACTTATGGGTTTACTAGGTTTTTCCCCTCAAGTTATCAAAGGTTTCCCCTTCGGGTCTTTAATTCGAATTTGCTTCTTATCACCTAATATATGAGTTTGGCAAACTTACCAATCCATCCCTAGTACTATATCCACCATTTCGAGTTTCATTGATAGTAAGTCTATAGGTATCGAGGTATTTACAAATTTAGATGGTACAACCCTTGATGTAGCTCCCAATTCCTTATACCCTTCCATTCTCAACCCAATTTCTTATCCCCTTCCACTCTCAACTATTACTATTAAATGGCTTATCTAGCTTACATAGAATCTAGTTAAACACACTCTAGAAGATTTAGATATCAAACTTCCATCAACACCTATCAAACCGTATCTTATCATAGAAGTTCTTTACTAGTATCGTACCAACTATCTCGTCAAGGTTCCTATGGCTTCTTCAAACGTTATATCAACATCCCTACATCATGCTCTATCGTGTTCTTCATTCTTTTATTTCTTGAGGCAATCATTCTTAAAATGTCAAAACACTTATGGGGTCCTCCACAGTCATGACGGGTGTGTTTGGTTTCTTACCAGTCAACATGATTGATTGGTCTGGTTAAGAGTAGATTATTGTCTAAAATGATTATTGTGATTACTATCCAAAATCAAATCAAACAGAAATGAAATATCTTCAAGTGTGATTATTGTCCAAAATGATTCACCACAAAGATGGATCTTGGTCCAATGATACAAAGAACCTAATGACCGAATAATACAAATAATCAAACTACAGAAGACAGAGTGGATGACTGGGAATGATGAAAAGAGAATAATCAGACTTGAAACTCTTGAACCAAGCTCAAATCCATCAATTTTGTAGTTTATTGCGTCAGCGGCCAATAATAAATAGTTCAGGATTTTAAAATCCAATTCCCCATGCCATGTCAGCAAAAATGGACATGTCACCATGCCATATTAGCAAAAATGGACATGTCACCATGCCACGTCAGCAAAAACTAACCATGGTTAGTTTGAGGGTGATACAGGCCAATAAGTTGAAAGTAAAGTGCGGTGTTGTTCAATTTTGTAGTTCAGTGCGTCAGCGGCCAATTGTCAATAGTTTAGGGTTTTAAAGTCCAATTTCCCAAATAATAATAATAAAGATGAACTCAGCCTTGGTTTTATATAAATTAATAAAGAGACAAAGGTTTAAATTATAGTTCAAGAGTTGAACAACACAACATAAAACATAGGTTTAACATATATAGTAATACATAAGCAAATCAGCAGCAGCAGCTGCACATACAAAAATGTAACATTTTGTAATAAAACTGGTAAATGAGACATGTAAAATGAGCAGTAATAATTTAGTTGTTCACCGGGTAGGGTAGTTTCGGAGGTTGGGCTTGTTGAGTGGTGGTGGGCGTCTATCTGCAAAGGGGCCAAGTGGTATGACGTGCATAGGATCGCCGGTGCGTCTGTTCTCGTCTACTCTCTTGATCGTCCTTTTAAAAGTCTCAAAGCTATTCTTCTTATCTACAACGGATGGGTACACCTTTAATTTATGAAGAATCCAAGTATCGAAAATAGCCTTGCATTCATCCTCGGTGCGCTCCAGGGGAGGGGGCCAACGGGCATTATCCTTGTCTTTGCGCCTCAGGGCACGTCTAAACTGCTTAAACCGGACGTCGCTCGGTTCATACCCACTTTCTGTCGCCCATTCACTGAAAAGAGACTTCACTTCATCGTCTGTCCGCTTGCCGGAAGCCGGAGGACAATAAAAATCTTCGATCATGAAATCAATTAGGTTTATGTTTGCTTTAAATTATCAACAATCCAACATACATACATATATACATACATACATACATACATACCTCTAGTTGCTGAAGAAGGGAAGCTCAATAACCGTCGCAGGGGAAGTGATTTCTTCAATAGCAGGGCCATTGTCATTCATTCAGTCGACAATGGTGCCCTACCCTAACTTTGCTTTTATCATCAGTCAGAGAGACATAATATTAATTACTAGAATGGTCCTTTGCTTTACTCATTCTGTATAATTTCATCTCTCAACTATTACAACATACACAAACCGTCCTCACTATTCAACGTGTCACGTCTTGGTCCTTGGGTAATGAAGAAACACGTATCCTACATTACCGGGTCAGGGTTGATCAAGCAAGTGAATCCACAGAAGGGGTAAAGATTTAAGTTGGTAGTGTGTAGGTGCAAGTAAGGGTCTTTGGAACAAGACCGAGAGTAATAAGAGATAGCCGGATAGAAAAATACGATGTCCTTGGGTAAACTAACAAATAAATACATACTAGGTTATGTGCCCGTGAGATACACGCGTTAAACAATTTAAAATTTATGTAGAGTAATTTGTTTTATTTGTTAGAAAATTGTAAGAAATATAGTTTTAAACTTAAAGTGAAAGACCAAATAATAAAAATAAGTTAATTTAAGGTACACAATTTATATTTAAATTTAATAACATATGTCTATGATATCTTAAAAACAATGATTTTTTAATAAAGTTAACTTCGGTTAGTTAATAAACATTTTCATGTTATGCCTAATAATTTATCTCTAATTTTGTATTAAAATATAATTGTATTAATTGATTTACTAAAACATAGAACATATATATGAATTTCGGAAATTATATCAATAGTTATAGTTGTAACCAATAAAAGCCGAATAAGTATAGATAGAAAAAAATTAATGTTGATTGGTTTATTTTATTAATTTGTTCATAACGATATGAACTTCTCGCAAAAGCTTAACAAATTACATTGTGTTATTATTATTATTTTGTTTATTTGACTTTTGAACTATTGTTGACATCTAAAGTTAATATATATTTGATGTTCATACATAATATCTAAACCAATAACCAAAACCAGTAACAGTAAAGCTTAATAATCATTTGTCAAACATCATAACAAATATAGTTTTATATTTAGAATAAAAGATAAATTTTAAAAAATGGGTTAATTTAACGTATATGATTTAAATTCGAAGTTAATGACATATAAATACGCAATATTAAAAAGGGGAAATGTAATTAAAAAATCCCAACTTTGTTGAGTTGGAATGCAATAATTTAAACTTGAAAGTTAGAATTTAACAGACACAACTTGTAATGGGTTTTATTTCATTACATCAAACTAAGTAGGGTTAACCCAGTTAGTTTTCTGGCTAAAAAATCTAACTTTTTAAAAGATCAAGGACCATTTATGCCAATTAGTCAAACTTTTTAAACAAACCTATCTTCCCCCGATCTCTGTCACCGGAAGGTCACCAACTTCGATGACCGGTGCTCTCCTTCTCCGACGACCATCCCTTCTTCTCTGGCGACCATCCCTCCAATGACCGGTTTCGACGACTGGTGTTTTTCTGTCCATTAGTCAAACTTCTTAAAAGCCAACAAATCTTAACAATTTGCGTACCATACTTAGTGACTTGACTAACTAAATACATTTAAATAATTTTGTTGTAATAAACTTACTAATTTGAACAAGTTAAAATAGGGTAGGTATGAGAATTTCGATACAAATACTGATACCGATGCATTTTCGGTACTAATATTTACGAAAATCGGTATTTGTATTCCGGTTAGGCATTGGTATCGAGTTTTGACAAAAATCGGTATCAGTTCAGCATGATACCTAGCTCATCTCTAATTTAAAATTACACATGATAATTTATGTTGATATCTTTTGGTATTAAATTTGAATGACTAATTTAATGGAGTTTAATAAACGGTAAATGCATGTGCCAGCACCATAGCAAACCAAGACCAATTGGACCATGATGATGTGGGTACCCAAACCCCCACGTTTAAACATATTTGAGAAACTATCAGGCTCAGACCAAGAAGCTGAGAAGCCAGAAGCTGACGTAGAGAAGGTACACGCATCAGCTCCTTAGCTCCCCTAGCACAGGACCTTCCTTACATGAGGTCAATAATAAAGGTGGGTCCAACCTTTATGCGCTAGCCCAACCCATTACTATAAAGCCCATTAGGGTTTGGGGTTTCACCCTCTATAAATAGAGGGGTCACACCCTTACTCAAAACCACCCCATTTGTCTTGATCTCAAACCAAGACATCTTACTTCTCTCTTTATCTCTCTCTCTCTCTCTCTAGAAATATTCTCTCACTAACTAATATGCTAAGTTCCCCTAGGGAAGCCTACAAGCTTGTAAAGTATCACACCAGCAGCTCATGATCTCTCTATAATTACACACAACTAAGATGTTAAGTTTCCCTGCTGAACTCACGAGCTTCCCTAACGGAGCTCTGGAGCTGTCATACTAACAGTCTATGGACCCATGGTTCTAATAACCAACTTTCAACCATCGAGCTAAGCAGCCCGAAACCGCCTCGGCTGCTAGCTAACCGTCGGGTTTCAACCACCACCTCCTCTCGTACTTTCTATCTCTCATTTACTACTTTATATTTACTTTTATTGGGATAAATCACTAATGTTGAGTGTCAGAAGGTGGGGACCCTTTCTATCGAGCTGTTCATGGTGCAGGTACAAGCTTAGAAGGTGATAGGTCAAACCCTAAGAGACGTCCATACCATCTCCATGCCTTATCCTTGTTGTTTCAACAGACCGTCACATGCTTATTTTCGCACATTTTAGCCCAATAAAACGTGGCGGCAGGTTTACCACTAACCTAGTTGTAGTTAAGAATGGACAAAAATTAAAGGGATAAAATATACAGAACTAGGCTCAAGTCACATGAACTAGAAAACATATAAACATCAGCGTATCTGTTGATGAAATTTTGTTAGTTCCTAAAAACGGGTTCAAATATTAAACATAACACAACTAAGTTGAGATGAATATAGTTGTGACCATTGTTTCAAGAAACCCCACCGGGTTTCTCACAAAGTTGAGGATTAATCACCCGGCCAAAAAACAAGATGACCCCGCTCAAATCCTCTCTTATCACTAATAGAAACGGGGCGATCCGCCACAAAATCGATGTATTCGGTGAATCTTGAACATCCTTTCCCATCGAATGTAGAGGCTACAGCGGCTGTTGTACTTTTATCATCGTCCTTGATAAAAGCTTTTTGATAAACTCTTATATCTTAAATGGTTTGATTTCTTTCTGATGTACGGACCATTTCGGTCAAAGATGCCACTTCAGGGTATACAACGTGTAATTCACGTAACATGTTAGTAGCTTCTATACTTGATGATATCTTGTACTTTGGTATCAAAAATTTCCCAGCTTTCACTTTTTGGCGTGGAATGTGCCTTCCTATAAAATCCATTGCCGAGCAAAGTTTGGATATCAAAGAATTATGGTGTTTGTGTTTCTCTCCTTTTGGGAGGAACAAATACATAGTAAATTTTCTTCTATCATCACCTTGTTTGTAGGGAAGGCCCAAGACTGTAAAATCATCAAACTTGCACAAAAACCGCTCGTCATAAACGGAACTTGAACTGATTTGCCACCATAGAGGTAGAAGCTAAAGACTCTAGTCTACAAGCAATCAAATGTCTCACACCATGAGCCATTAAAATATATTGCGTTAACAAATAATAACCATGTGTTGATTTTCATTATCATCGCTTGAAATCACTTCTTATTCGATAAGGCCTTTTGTATGCTTCTTGGCCCAAAGATTCACTTCCATGGCTATCTTTTCTCCTTCATTGATCAATAAATAATATGTAGCTACATTCAAAAAGAAAGTTTTACAACTTTGATAAAGATAACTTAAAAGAATTAAAAACCCATAAAAGCATAAAGTTTGTTAACCGTATAAGCACTTGTATAAACGATTAGGTTAATATATCACATAATAAACTGATTGTACGACACAATAAACTATATGTGTAATAACTCTATGTTTTTAACATTTAGAAACTGAATTATAGTTGTGGATCATGTTTATCTGTATAATTAATCATCACCTCCGATTTCAAGTTGTTATAAAAGAACCGAATGCAAAAATCAGAAATAACCTTAACAGTAAAATCAACTTTGTCGCAAGTTGCTTTAAAAGTAGTGTCCACACTCTGGTTGAAGGAAGGTTTGAGAGAAAGCGTTCTATCTATCCAAACCCCGTTTGCAAAACACAACTGAGGTCCACCGGTTGCCCTATTGTCCCTAAAAATCCATGGCAGAATCTCCAACAGAAGGAAACGGAGGTTGGTGGTATTTGTTTCTAGGAATTCCGAAAGGTTCCATTGGGTTTCATCTGTGGAACCGGCGGCTAATAAGCCCAGGACCAAATGGATTGGAATCGGGGAAAAAACAAAGTTGCAGTTACTGAATTCTTTGGACAACAGCAGATGTTTTGCAATTTTGGTTGACACGTGGGTTAGGTTTCTACAAATATTTGGAATCTGCAGCCAAGAAAACAAAATGATCAGCAGCAGCACTAGCAAAATAAGATTGTCAAATTTTTTTCACTCAAACATATAACTCAAATGAACCAAACTCAAAGAAAAATTCATCAAAATAATAGTCATGCCCATATAAGGCAAGCAAAAAAACATGTAGGTAATCTTGTCATTCAAACATATAACAATGTTCACCTTATTTATTTATATGTGTCTGTGGGTGCATGGATGGCACATGGTGAATGTAGGTAATATTGGTCTTCATTATAGAGGAATGTTTGTTTTTAACCAACTAAAACATATACAGATTCTATGTTTGCAAGACATCATATCTTGAACTAAGGAAGCAAGATCCATAACACAATAGAGAGAGAGAGAGGGAGGGAGAGAGAGAGAGAGGCTATACATTGCTCTAATCACCACCTAGACCACTACATCTCTATTTCAAATGTATCAGTTCATTCGCAAACTTTTTCCTCAAATACCCCTCATTTGGTCCAAAAGAGTCCATGTATGAATAGTAGCGTTTGAACGCTAACCTTAACGAATTAGCAACTTCATCGGATAAAGGTTTAACATTCTACAATATAATTAAACTATTTAGACAATAAAAATGCTAAAAATCACAGAAACTTGTCATTAAAGTTTTTTATGTCACCTCGAGCCTCATTCCAACAATGTCATCGATTTCATTTTCAAAGTCTCAAGGAACCCACTGAGCTCTTGAACTACCTCTGCAACCCGTAAAAGGTTGGCTAACGCTTCCTGACTAGCTTTATCTTCAGTAGTTTTAGACAATTCTCGTTCGGTCTTACTGACCACAGTGAAGGGTAATTCAGCCCAGCTTACGGCCATAAGCTCCTTAAAAACATGCTTATTATCACCATCTTTTATGTCTAGTAAGTGTGTCAGGCCGTCACTGAAACAACGTGTTCTTCCAATCCCCATTGCAAAGGGCGAATGGTTTACATCGAGAATATCATAATCAGTTTTGTGTCTCCACATCGGAAACTTAAATAACATATCAACTTGATTAGACATATATGTGATAGAAGAGATAATTATCAACCTTGTCTTTTCATTAACATTCAAGGGTTTAAATAATACAAAGGAGATTTTTTTTGGATCTCGTATAACTAACTGGAAACTATTAATAACAATAATTACAATATTGACACAACAATATTCTATTACACCCCCGCAGTCGAAGCGAGGGGTGACCGTATGCTAAGACTGGAGTGGAAGTCCTCAAACATAATGTGCGGTAATCCTTTCGTAAAGATATCAGCGACTTGATAATGCGAAGGGACGTGGAGAACACGAACTTGACCGCGCTGAACTTGTTTGCGCACAAAGTGGATGTCGAGTTCAATATGTTTCGTTCTCTGGTGTTGAACAGGATTGCCAGTGAGATAAATAACACTCACATTGTCAAAGTAAACAATAGTAGCCTTAGAAAGAGGGTGATGCAATTCCAAGAGTAGATTGCGAAGCCAGCAGATTTCAACAACAACATTAGCCACCCCTCTGTATTCAGCTTCAGCACTAGAGCGGGAGATGTTTGGCTGATGTTTAGAGGACCAGGAGACGAGATTGTCTCCTAAGTAGATACAGTAACCACTCGTAGAGTGACGAGTGTCTGGGCAACCATCCTAGTCAGTGTTTGTATAAGCAAGGAGTGCGGGATCCCTTTGGGGCGACAGGGTTAGGGCATAAGAGATCGTGCCTTGAATATACCTGATGATACGATTGAGAGCATTCCAGTGATCAGTTTTGGCCGCGTGCATGTGCATATATACCTGTTGCACCGCATACTGATGTTGGGCCGAGTGAAAGTGAGGTATTGCAGCGCCCCTGCCAAACTTCTATAAAGTGTAGGATTATCAAAATCGGTACCGGATGTTGCACTGAGTTCGGAGTTTGTATCAACGAGAGTGGTTGCGGGTTTACAAGACGACATGCCCGCGCGCTCTATAATATCACTGGCGTAGGTCTGCTATGAGAGGAACATAGTGTCCTGAGTGCGGGGTCACAGAGATCCCAAGAAAGAAACTTAATGCACCTAGGTCCTTCATTGCGAATTCTTTTGAGAGATAAGTCATGAAGTGCTGACGAAGGGAGGTGGAGGAGGTTACCAAAAGGATGTCATCTACATACAGAAGAAGATAGGCAGTGTTGCCATTATGATGTAAGATGAAAAGGGACGCATCACAACCACTTTGAACAAATCCCAAGGTAAGAACGTAGACGGTGAAGCGTTGATACCAGGCTCTAGGGGCCTGTTTCAAACCATAAAGAGACTTCTTTAAGCGACAAACGTGATCTGGAAATTGTTTGTCTCGAAAACCCATCAATTGGTGCATGTATACAGTTTCATGGAGATTCCCATGAAGAAAAGCATTAGTGACGTCCAGTTGGTGAACCAGCCATGACTTTGACAGTGCAATAGTCAATACGGTGCGGATGGTTGCTGGTTTGACCACTGGACTTAAAGTTTCCCCACAATTAATACCAACCTTCTGAGAACGCCCATCATCACAAAATAGCCGGGCTTTATACCGTTCAAGAGTGTCGTCGGACCTGAATTTATGTTTAAGTAACCACATGCTTCTAATGATGTTCATATGTGGTTGGCGTGGAACCAATTCCCAAGTATTATTATTATTATTAATAAGTGCATGAAACTCATTGGTCATGGCAGTATGCCACTCCGGTATGGATAGGGCCAGGGACGGGTACAATGTTGGTAGTGTGAAGGTTGAAAAGGTGTTTAGGTTTGACAATGTCGTCCATAGCTCGAGTATGCATGGTGCGTGTATAGGTTGGTTGGATGATGGACTGGGGGTCTGTTGTAGGCAAGGGGTTGGGTGGGTGAGGTGTAGTAAAGGTTGATATGGTGGGAGTGGGCTGAGGAGGGTAGGTCGTTTAGGTGGTGGAGGAAACGGGATGACGTCTCGAGTATGTGAGATGGGCTGAATGGGGGATGTGGTGAAGTGAGCCGGTGGAGAGGGGTGAATTGGGTTGGCCGGTAAGGAGGTAAGGGAGATGGGAGCTGTGATGTGGGCCGAGGTATTAGTGAAGGTGGGGTGGTCCGTAGGTGAGTGAGGAGGAAATGTGGGATTTGGTTGTGGGTTCGAAGGATAGGAGGGCGAAGGAAATGAGACCGAAGGCCAAAGGGATGAAGGTAGGGGATCAGTGACGAAGTTGTATGACTTGGATGGAGAGGTATGAATAAGTGTTGAGAAGGGAAAGGTATACTCGTCAAATCGGACATGATGGGATATGGTGATGGTATTGGATTGTATGTTATAGCATTTATAACTACGGTGGGAGGTGGGGTACCCAAGGAAAACACATGGGTACAAGCGGTGTTCAAGCTTGTTAATGGTGGTGGAAGGTTTTAGGGGGTAGCAAAGGCAGCAGAATACGAGTAAGTGGTCATATGTCGGCATCTGGTGGTAAAGAAGCTGGGTAGGTGTTTCAAAGTGGTGTGTTTTAGAGGGAGTAATGTTGATTAGGTAGGAAGAGGTGTCAAGGGCATGATGCCAAAAGTTGGTGGGTAAAGAGGATTGAGCAAGTAATGTTCTAATGATGTTATTAATGGAGTGGATTTTGCGTTCCTCTTTTCCATTTTGAGACGAGGTATAGGGGCAAGAAAGACGGACAAGGATCCCATTTTTATCAAAAAATTTGATTGAATGATTTGTTAACGTATTCTTTTCCGTTGTCACATTGAAAGTTTTTAATGGTGCGATTAAATTGGGTGTGGACAACTTTGGTAAATGTTTCAAAGATGGCAAAGACTTGTGATTTGTTTGAAATAGGAAATGTCCATAAGAAGTTTGTATAGTCATCTAAAAATAACACATAATAACGGTGACCTTCAGAGCTTAAGACCGGGGAGGTCCAAACATCACTATGCACAATATCAAAAGGTTGCAAAGTAATATTATTAGATGAATAAAAGGGGAGCTTAGTGCTCTTGCTAAAAACACACGGTTCACAAACATCCTTATATAAAGTCTTAAAAACAATGGAAGTAGAATTTTTCAAAGACTGAAGTAAGGCCGGGCCAGGGTGGCTAAGATGTTGATGCCATAAGGTGGAGGACTGAGCAACAGTTATGGAGGTAGAGAAGCAGTGGAAGTCTTTGGAGAAGCAGTGGAAGTCTTTGGAGAAGGTGTAGAGACCGTTGCTGTTGCACCGAATTTTAGGAATCCAGGTCTTGTATTCCTTCACAAGAAGGCCAAACGGGTCAAATTCCACAGATACAAAATTATCTCTAGTGAATTGACACACTGAAATTAGTTTTCTAATTAGTTTAGGGGCATAAAGGACACAGTTTAAAACAAAGGGTGGGTATGGTGGGGGGGGGGGGGGAAGGTTTGTGGTCCATGTCCGTGTATCAGGATGGATGTTCCATCACCAACGATAATATTTTCATTCACACAATTATTAAAAATAGTACTAAAGTTACCTGAATTGGGATCCATGCTGATGGTTGCACCCGTGTCCATGACGCCATGCTGATAATCCGGTGGGTTTAAAGACATGGTGTAAAGAGCCTGCTGAATATCAGTGGGTGAGTAATGTATGTTGCCTGGTGACCCAGATGAGGACGAGGACCGAGAATGCCTTGACTGGGATTCGGATTTGTGGTGGGGTAAGGGCAAGGAGGGCGTGTAGGTGCGAACCAAGAGAGCCAGGGTGGTGGTGAGGAGTAGTTGGTGTTCGGGTTTGGTATAGTCCAAGTGTAGGTAGTAGGGAAGTCCATGCCCCGTAAGGTTGACCACGACCGGGTTGGAGCCCCGAGACCAAGAGGACCGGCCACGACCCCGTGACCGGCCACGACCGCGATCAGAACTAGGGATGGGGTCGGTTTGGGTTGCCGGGTGGGAGGTGTTTTGGGATGGGTTTTTAGAGGTGGTGGTAGTAAGGGCTTGATTGGCGAGGTTTGAGGCATATAAGGCCTTCTCGGCCTTTTGTTTTTCTATCATGCACAGTTGTGAACGTACTTCATAGAAAGAAGGGGTGGGTTCATTTTGTTGAAGGATGGTGGAGATACCTTAGTACTGATCCGTGAGGCCAGCAAGAAGGTCCAGGACAAGGCGTTTATTATCAAGTGGGGCACCGACATTAGCAAGTTGGTTAGCAAGGGACTTGATGGCTTGACAATAGGCGGACATGTTGGAAAAACCATCTAAACGAGTGGTGGCAAACTTCTGCATGAGGTATATGGCACGGGAGTTTTTATTGTCATGAAAGAGCTCAATAATCGACTAAGCTTCATAGTCCCTTCATTTACTAAATAAAACAAAACATGATTTTTGACAATGGTGTTGAGGAAATCATTGGAGATAGTCCCTTCATTTACTTAATAAAACAAAACAAATAATGAATATTGCTGAATGTCTGTACCAATTAACGTAAAACAGATCCCTTAACCTCTAAAGCAGTCGTATAAAGTTTCAATGTCCATAGATCACAAACCCATACGATCAGCCTTGAAATCTTATACAAGATTTTTGATCTTTTATGTATCGTTGAGGTAGTTTAATGAGTTATCATACTTTTAGAAAGTTCTTGTAAGTGTAAGCATTTACTTCACCACCATCACAGTTGACCACCAAATCAATAAGTTGAAGCAGACCCATCTTCCACCTTTTCTCTTTAGCCAACCTAAAATGATTAGTCTATTTTCAGAGCAGTAATAACCATTATTAATGTGATAATCCCCTAAAACTTAAACCTAAGTTGATAACATCAAAACAAAAGGCATCGAGATATATACCAGTGATTTAAAACCGAAATCTGACTGACTTCTTGAACCAACATTGAATAAATTGAAATCGAATTGAATGAGTAGTGAAAAAATTGAATTGAAATCGAATTAAGCAACATTGAATTTTTCAACCAGCATTGAATTCTTCTTGTCGATTCATCTAGATGAGAGTAGGGGATGTACAAGTAGTTTTTGCACATAGGGTTAATATTGGAATAAAATTCATGACATTGTGGGTGTAAAGCAACAAACTTTTCATATGTCATCTTAACTTTGACAATTTGGACATATTTGCTCATGCCTTCTCCTTTATAATGTAGAATAGATATATTTATATATGTACATATACTAATTTACAACTTAGGTATGCATCATGAGTTGTAAAATGGGCTCTAGTGGGTTGTACCCACCTTTTATTTTTCTTAATCTTTATTTTTAATACTTTTAACTTAATATACTTTTACACCTTTTACAATGTAATCCCAAAACTTGTTCACTTTCATCTTTAGTTTATACTTTTCATCTTTTACATTTTTCGTATTACGTTACGGTGTAACTTTTGCGAGTCAGCATGCACAACATGCGTGTGTATTTCAACGTTTTTACACACATATTTCTCTGTGTAACGTTCCTATTGCAACGCGTTGCTCCTAGATCGACTTAGCTATTGTGTTCTATGTTTTACATTGCAATATGTTGCTCCCGTTGCAACATCTACTTTAATTTCCAATTTCATTTTTTTATTTTTTAATACGAGTTTTTTGTTATCGTTAATTGCTAACCGTAGTGTGCCATTGATACAAGTTAGCATAGTTTTACGCTCCTCTTAGGATGTTAATACAAGTGATAACTAATAAAATAAAATTTCTTTTTCCTTTCCAAACTCTAGTTTTAACTTTTTCAAACACAAAATATTAATAGGAAAAATAAAGTTAGAATATTTATTGGTAGCAATAAATCCCACATTAAATAGTTGTGTAATTCAGTTACATCCTATATCAAGTAAAGTAAAAGCTTTCTTTGTCTAGACCGCCATTTGAGCAACTTCCCCCTGATTTCCTTGTTTCAAAACCTGTGGGTCATTCAGTCGGCGTTACAACCAAATTCAACAACACCACTTGAATTCAACCTCATCATCTATATTTCTAATCCATAACCAAATTTCAACTAATAATAAATAGGGTTTCTATTTTCTATTTCTACAGAGCTCTCATCACTTATTTTTATTATTATTTTTTTTAATAAAATTTTGTAAAACTTGTAACTGGATCATTGAAATTGATGGTTGAGGTTGAGATCAAGAGCAAAAATCTAACTAATGGAGGTGAGAATAAGATGAGGACGAAGAATAATAGGTTATGGTGGTGGACAGTTGTTGGAGCTTTGATTGTGGTTTTAGTTGCTACATCTTTATCTCCATGGAGAAATTCTCGCAAGTTCTCGTTCATTCGCTCGCCTTGCCGTTGTTCTGAGGTTGATTTTTGTTTTATATATGTTGATGTATTTATGTCTTATTGGTTTATTGATGTATGAGTTAGGTATTTAGGTTGTGATGGAGTTTTGATTGCGTAATTTGTTGTTGCTGTTGAATGTTGTTGGAAAATGTGTGTTAGGTTAGGATCTGTTTAGAAGTTTATTGAATTGTGCGATTTTTGAATTAGTTTTTGGAAAATTATGATTTGTTTATTTGTTAAGTCATGCTCAGCTTGAGTTGACTAACTAGATCTGATTCTGGCCAAGGTAAGAGGTTTATAGCGTATTATCGATTCCCAATACTTAGGTGGAGTTGAAGAAAATTGCCTTGGCAACCTACCTTGTAGCGCGGCAAGTACTCGGTCTCCTAGACCTTGTTTTACAACATTAAAATTTTTGAGTTTAGTTTACGTTAAGCATTATTGAATACTAAGTTTGCTTTATTCTCTGCGGTTGAATATTGTTAGAAAATGCTGTGTTAGGTTAGGATCTGTATAGAAGTTTATTGAATTGTGTGATTTGTGAATTAGTTTGTGGTGAATTGTGGTGGTTTAGAGATAGTTGGGATTATCTTGATGGATTTTGAGTTTAGTTTACATAAGCATTGCTAGATACTAATTTTGTTTTGTTCTCGCTTGTTAATTGAGCAGGGTTCTCATAAATATACAGGCATTGTTGAGGATTGTTGTTGTGATTATGAGACGGTTGATAGTGTTAACGAAGCAGTTTTACATCCCTTGTTACAGGAACTGGTTAAAACTCCTTTCTTCAGATACTTCAAGGTATTGTTTGAGTTAGTATATTCTGTGGTATAGAATATATTTGACCATATAAATGTACATATCACATGTATTGTATTGTTATATCTTGATCTTTTATGGCCTGATGAGTAAAATAGAATTTTGGTATACTGTGTGATTGTGTGTAGGACAAGTTACATCTTCTTTATTTTCTATACGTTTATGTACGTGATTATTATACAACAGAACATTAAATTTAGTTCTGAAGCTTGACTGGATGCTTTTCTGATGCTGATGCTAAAAGTCAAAAGTAGTCTATACTTGTGAAAATTTTATAGGAAAATTCCAAATTTGTCTGTACAACATGGAGAGCTTTCCAAGCTTTTGTTTGTTATTTGTCTTCATTGTATAAAGGTAGAAGTCCCATTGGTAATATACCAACTAAAATCCGTCTCATCAAGTGCCTGATGAGATAGTAGAAGTGAGAACCATGCTCCTTCACATGTTTCTTTGCATCTGAATGGATTCTCATTTTTGTAGGGTAAATGATGACCTAGGCCCATGATGCTTACATCAACTCTAGTTGAGATTAACAAAAGAAATGGTGATACTAATGGCAAGCGTTTATAAGGAGATGTGCTAAATTCTTCAGATTTAATATAAGAGCGCACATAATACAAATTGCAACATTCTAGGGCGGGTGAATTAATATTTTACACATGAGATACTTATTATAGATGATTTAACATGATTGGGTTGATAAATTGATAGTAGTTTAGTGAAGCAATAGATGTGGTTCATCCACCTAGTAATGGATGTGTGAGTTTTTTCCATATGATAAAGTGGGGGCAGGGTAGAGGAATAAGATGGAACATTTTTGGTTTTTTTAATTTATTTTCATAATATGTGGTTTTATTTTATACTCGTTGTTATGACCTTGACATAGTTCAACTTATGACAGGTAAAGCTATGGTGCGATTGTCCATTTTGGCCTGATGATGGCATGTGCCGACTGCGTGATTGTAGTGTATGTGAATGTCCAGAAAGTGAATTCCCAGAACCTTTCAAGAAGCCGCATGGTCTTCCAAAAGAAGATCTTATATGTCAAGAGGGAAAGCCAGAGGCTGCTGTTGATCGTACTCTAGATGCTAAGGCGTTCAGAGGCTGGGCAGTTGTAGATAATCCATGGACAAATGATGATGAAACTGATAATGGTCATTCCTCCGTTGCATTCCCATTTTGGGAGTTCTGCCTTTTGTTGCCATTGAGAACTCTTTATTGATTGAAATTTTGTGATCTGCAGGTGATATGACGTATGTGAATTTGCAATTGAATCCCGAACGCTACACAGGTTACACAGGGCCGTCAGCCAGAAGAATATGGGATGCTATATATTCGGAAAATTGTCCAAAATGTAAGTCTATGGTTTCCATGTGGCTAATATTACCACCTTTTGGCTCCAACTAAGTGCTGCAAAAATGATATTTATGGATTGGGTAAACTATTTATTTACCACCTCATATCTAGAACATGATTTATACCTCACATGTATGTGAAAGTATTTTTCTATTCAATAGCGCCAGAAGCTATTCGTTTCTTGACCAGGGTCCAACGGGTCGTCCACAGCAATAATTCATCTCCAGGGGGGCAAGGATTTGTCTTTGGTAGACTAGGGTTCGCAATTCAGAAAAGGGTGGCGGCGCAACTTGTTGCCCGTCTACCTTCTATTGTGATGTAAATTTCGTATTTTGTTTTAGAAAATATTAATATAAAAAAAAAAATTCCACTTCTAAGAGTGTCTGATCAAATTGCTTTACATCATTAGTCGACTCAAATTCAGCCGTTTTAGTATACTTTTCGATTAAAAGACCCAATACTAGTTTTTGAAGTTTATGGTTTTATTAAGCTATTATATGCATACTGCTGTAATGTGTAGTATTCTTTGTGATTCCATATTACAGTGTACGTCATAACAAAAAAAAAGTAAACTGGGCACATCTGGTTTAAGTTGAAGTTATCTGTATGTTTTTTTTTTTTTTTTTTTTTTTTTTTTTGTGGGAAGTTCATTTAACAATAATATATAAAATAGTTCCTTGAAGATCACATTTTCTTTGCAGATTCATCTGGAGAAAGTTGCCAAGAGAAGAAAGTGCTATACAAGTTAATATCTGGTCTTCATTCCTCAATTTCTGTCCACATAGCCAGTGATTATCTTCTTGATGAAAATACCAATCAGGTTTGTGACCAGTAAGGCTACATTTTATCTTTAGCCTAGATAGATCTATATGTAGAATACGTCGGGAATATCTAATTATATGTTGGCTGCAATTCAGTGGGGTGCAAATCTTCAGTTGATGTATGATCGTGTCTTAAAACATCCTGAGCGTGTTCAAAACCTGTACTTCACTTTCCTCTTTGTTCTCAGAGCTGTGACAAAGGTGAGCGCTCTATATGAGGAAAAAACTTCAACAAAGTTTCTACCACTAGTAATTTCTCCCATGTGATGTTTTTTGTTTCTTCTATTAATTGCAGGCAGCCACTTACTTGGAGCAGGCTGAGTATGACTCTGGCAACCATTTAGAGGATCTGAAAGCCCATTCATTGATCCGACAACTAGTTCACAATCCCAAGTTACAAGCTGCGTGCCCCCTTCCTTTTGACGAGGCTAAGTTGTGGCAAGGCCAAAGTGGACCCGAACTGAAGCAACAGACCCAGAAGCAGTTTAGAAACATCAGGTTTCACTCTTTAACTCTATGTTACACCCTCTATGTACACATTTTGCTGGCTTTTCGAGTGACAAAATTGGTAGGTCAGGTGGGTGGGTAACTGGTCAGTGGTCACTGGGATAATTTTTGTGTGCTTCAGGCTGGGCTGGGTTGATCTGAAACACTTCTTTTTTTGAAATTTGTTACATTTTTCAAATAATTACTGTGTCAAACATGATTGCAGGCATTACATAGTATTTCAATCGTACTTGGATTTAACAAGAATAATAACTTCCGAAGCTTTGTGCATTAAATTCACACTATGAGTGACCTTTGAGCCTTTGACCCGGTTCCATATAAGGTTTTTTGTAGTTGTTTTTTACCCATTAGAGAAAAAAATATACGACCAGGAATCAACCCATAAGTAGGGAGGTTGAAATCGCAACCGTTATCATCAAATAAGCTAGTATTTAATATTAAAGTATTCCATTCCTTGTTACAAAACTAGGAACTAGGAAGTGATTGAAATTTCTTTCAAGATATTTGATATAATATATTATTTCTTTTGTATATACTATTGTGATGCTATAGTTTTCTTATTGTAACTGGAACATGTAAATGTTGCAGTGCCCTTATGGATTGTGTCGGGTGTGAAAAGTGTCGTCTGTGGGGAAAGCTTCAGGTTCTTGGTCTTGGAACTGCACTCAAAATCTTGTTCTCTGTTGACAGTCAAAACGGCCGAGATCAGCATGTGAGTATCACATGCCTACTTGTTTGTATGAACTAAGGTCGTATACTTTGTCCTGCTTGATATCTATATTTTTTTTACTGGATCACAGCTGCAGTTGCAAAGGAATGAAGTAATAGCACTGATGAATCTGCTTAATCGGCTCTCGGAATCACTTAAATCAGTCACTGATATGGCTTCTTCTGCTGCTATGGATGGGTTGGTTTTACAAAATTCTGCCAGTGCAGTCGGTTTGATTCAAAGACTACGGGAATCATGGATGGCTCAGTGGTAATCTTCTTTAGTAGAGTTAAAAGAAGACCGATTCGGGTTATATTCTTTTCGCAGGTTGTATGGATACAATAAAAAGATTTAACTAAAATTGAAATAGCTCAAATGGGATGAAAGTTGACCACACTACTAAGAGTTTATGTACTAAAATTTAGCACATTAATTATTTGAAAGTTAAAGAAAAGGACAAAAGTTCTTGTGATTTGGCCTGGCCTGCAGACCCATCTATTTTCTAATCTTTGGCATCGGGTGTTCATGGACTTAGTCGGTTGCTTCTTTTTCAGGTGGAAGAATGCACCGATCTCACCACTATCGTGAATTTACCGTGCACTCAGTCAGGTATGAGAAAGATATATAGATACAATGTGAATACATGGAACAAAAACACATGTAATGCTGATATAGACTTTGATGTTTTCAAACTAACTGCGGACTTGTAAGTTGTACCTTAGTCTTTTTTGTTTTGTGGGAGAGAAAAAAAGTTAGTTTTGTATCTTGTTATATCATTGAAACGAGTCGGTGTTATTGGCTCCTTTGTCGCCTCTGGAGTTGACTGAGAGGCAAGTTAAATTATATGTTCAGTTACCATACAGTTGGTTGATTTTTTTGGTATAGATTGACCATTTATTCCACGCACAAAAATTATAAAGAACAAATACAGGGAGTGAATAGCAAGTCCCTGCATTCGGGGAACTTCTTTAGCTTTCCCTAAAATTTTAGGGAGATGGGGTACGGGGATGTGGATCCTGATTTTGGAGTGAAAAAGAAGAATTACTTTCCCTAAATTTTAGAGATGGGGATAGAGAATCAATTGCCTAGTGCTCTTAGAGCATTCACAACCCACCCATCAAACCTTCCCCCATCTTTAAAATTTAAAAAATCCTACTAAAATCACACTACAACCCATCCACCATTTTATACCCTATCTTTATATTATGAAAATTTGTTATCATAGCTTTTCATATATAAAAAGCTACTATTCATCCTCCACCAAATTATTGTGAGTGTATGAAAACGAGAAATATAATAAAATATGTGTTTGTGAGTAAGATAAAGATAAAAATGGTGGATGGGATGTGGGAAGTTTTTTAAATTGAGAGATAAATTTTAAAAAGTATGATTTTTTAGTTAAATTATAGGGTAAAAATGGTGGATGGGATGTGAATGCTCTTAAAGAAACATCATAAACCCTTGAAGTTGTACAAATTCAAGGAACTGATTTGGTGCTCTCTTTTGTTTGTTAAACTCCTGCAAATGAATCTACACAATTTCACACCGTCAGCATGAAATTCCACCCGTTGAAGTTCATGCCATCAATTCAATATTCTGCGAATATGCTATAGACCGATTTGAGATGATCAACCTCCCTATAGAAACCCGTAGAGTGGGTTAGACTCCAAGAATAGATATAAAAGACAATACGTTTAAGTAAGTTTTCTGATTAGTTTAATCATAAAATTCTTTAGGCCTTTATAAGGCTTACAAAGAAGAAAGAACTATTGGACATCATGGACAAAACTACCCTCTAACATAAACCAAATAAAGATAAGTAAATACGTATTTGGCGCGTAACAAAATATAACAAGGGTCAAGTCATCACCAAACTGTGAACACTGCAATTTCATATGGGTCATAATTTTAAGCCATCCACTTATAAAATTATATAAATGCCAAAAGTTTTATCAGAAAAGATAACAAAATATCACTGAAATATATTTTGTGATCCTTCTTAGTTTGTATTAATTTTTTAAAATGATAAATGGTCTGTGAATCCAAGTTTGAAATCAGGGCGCGGAGCATCAAACTGCCAAGCCGAAATGCATATATCTCAAACCATCCAAAACTGGGTGATATGCTCTAGTCTGGACATCCTGTTGGTTTCAATGGCTTATGAACACATCTACTCATGCTTGCATACCAACAGGGCTGCAGCTGCATTTAGTGCCTCAAGTAAAAATTCAAAAGTCAAATGTGGACTCTTTTAGATGGCTATAAATTGTATACATACTAGACTCATTGAATTATTTAAAAAACCAAAAAATTGACAAAAGATGTTTGCAAACAGTAAAAAGATACCAAATTTTGACCCGTCATCCAACCACACGGCCCTTTTCTCTCTCCACACACACAACTAACCAAGCACAAGAACCCCGTATGTGGTGTGGAAGCAGGAGTGGGGGCAAAGATGAGGGTGATGTGGATGGTTGTGGTTGGTTGTTGGATTGAAAAATAAATAAAAATCCTCCATGTCTCTGTTAAACGCCACCACTACCCCATGGTTTTTTGGGAGTTGGAGGGGAATTCTCCCTTTGCTAACGTGGCTGCCACATGAGTCGCTCTATGCTCTCTTCATCCCCATGGCCAAACCGAGTAGCCTTGAGTTGAGTTGAGTTGGTAATCAAATACAAAGATGAAGTCGGCTTGGTTTTATAATGACTAACATCAGACAAAGGTATAAATTATAGTTCAACGGTTGGACAAAACAACATAAAACATAGGTTTAACATATACTAATACATAATCAAATCAAGTTATCATAAGCAGAAGAAAAAGAAAAGGCAGAGTTCATCAGCAGCAGCAACACCTGCACAAAACAAGATAAAACGATTTGACAGCAACAAGGAAATTCCTGAATTGTTATATATAATAATAATAATAATAATAATAATAATAATAATAATAATAATGATGAAAAGGAAGTAACCTTAACGCAGGGGTGGATCCTTGCAGAGAAACCGTAACTCATCGGGGGTCCAATCTGAGAAGTGGTTGGGTTGTATCTTCATGGAAGGTTTGCAGATGGAGTTGTAGTAGTCAATGAGTGTCATCTTATCTTTAAAAATCCAAAACCTAAACTCCTTCTCTTTAGCGCTTTTGTAGACTATGCCATGTTCTTTGGCCCATTCCTCGAAAAGGGGCCTCACTTCAACTTCACTGAAGGCACGGCGCCTAGAGGAGAAATCTGCGATAATAATCAATTACGTTAATAATTTACGCTTTGCTTAACAAACATACATACATACATACATACGTAACATTACATAAATACATTATTATGCCTCTACCTCTTGACTGCAATAATCGTCGCAAGGGTACTGCTTTCTTCAATAAGAGGGCCATTGTCCTTTAATCCCGTGGCTGCCGGAGAAGCCGCTGGGGGATGTCTGTGTAAGTTGTAATCCCTAATATTATATTAGTATCCCACATAAGGTCCTTTCCTTTACTCATTGTGCACATTTCATCCCTTGACTATTACAACATACATACATGGTCCTCACTACTCAATCTGTCACATTCATGGTCCTTAGGTAAACAACATTTATACTTAGGAGAGTCGTGAATGACATAAGAAAGCTGATGTGTCAAACTATCATTTTTTTAAAAATACTTGCAAGATGTCGGACCAGTCTTCAAGTTCATCTGATTCGTTTGATCTACACGCTTTGGAGTCCTCATCCAACGACAGCGCGGAATTGATAATAGCTACCATTCAGAAAGTCGTTGAAGCTATTGTGGATGATGAAGGGACCTCCTCCGAACCCAAATGCAGAAAGTTTATAATTCGTGAACGACAAGCCGCAAATGATTTATTGGTACGTGATTATTTCTCACCCGAACCAAGATACGATGAAAAAACTTTTAGGCGACGTTTTCGTATGAGTGGTAATTTATTTTTAAGAATATCAAACGATTTGGAAAATAATTACGAATATTTCCAAAAAAGGCCCGATGCACGTGGTGAGATGGGATTTACCACGTTGCAAAAGGTAACAGCCGCGCTTAGACACTTGGGTTACGGACAAAGTTCCGACGTAATAGACGAGTATCTAAAGATGTCGGAGCGAACGGCTAAGGAAAGTCTTCACTATTTTTGTTCGTACGTCATTGAACTATATTTAAAAAAATATTTGAGAAAACCTACATTTAGTGACGTACAACAACTTTTGGAGTTTCACAAAGAAAAACATGGTTTTCCCGGGATGCTCAGGAGTTTAGATTGTATGAAATGGGAGTGGGAACTTTGCCCAACTGCATGGCAAGGCCAACACTCGAGCGGGTATCATAAAAAAGCCTTGTATGATGCTTGAAGCGGTTGTATCACAAGACCTTTGGATTTGGCATGCATTTTTTGGTCAGCCCGGTTCGTTGAACGATATAAATATTATTAATCAATCGCCAATTTTCAACGATCTTGTAAATGATGTTGCACCAAAAGGAACCTTTTTCGTAAACAGGGTAGAATACAAGTACGGGTATTTGTTAACAGACGGAATTTACCCTGAGTGGACCGTGTTCTTCAAATCTTTTACACGGAGGACTACGTTAAACCCTAAGCAAAAAAAGTTTAACAAAGCTCAAATGGCTGCACGGAAAGACATTGAGCGAGCTTTTGGTGTTTTGCAAAAAAGATGGCGCATTTTGTCTATGCCATGTCGAATGTGGGAAAAACCCCAAATAAGAAATGTGATGTACGCATGCCTTATTTTACATAACATGATTTTGGAAGACGAAGGACGTGCAATATGCGAGTACTTTGGTAAGGAACCACAATTAAGTCAAGGAAACAGTACTGATGAAGAAAAAAGCTTAACAACTTCGACATCAAGAATAGCCAAACACATCACAACCTTCGAGCGGATTTGGTTGATCATATTTGGAGTCTTCCAAGACATTACGAATCCGACGATGATTAAAAACATATTTGGTTCATGTATTGTTTTTCGTTTATGTATTTTTTTCTAGTTTTTGTATTTTTTTAATTTTTAGTTTGTAGTTTATTATTAATTATAATGATTGTAATTATGTTTTTATTAAAAGATGTGTTTTTTATTAGTTTATAAAGAAAATTAAATAAAAAAATGAAATTCCACTTGGCACTTCCCCCACCCCCATTTCATTCCCCACAATTTTCACCTTTCACATGTGGAGCCCACAAGTGCCACATGACGCTTCATCCTCCTCTTTCCCCCCTCCGCTCCTTATAATCTTAGCAGATGGTCAATAGTGGGCCACTCATGGTTAATAAATTAATTAAATAATGTCACTTGACTTACATACAACTGCTACTCCAAATTTAAGTTCCAAATTCAAATTCAACTTTCAAAATCAAAACCCTTTATACAAATATATAAATGTGTCATCTGTCTGTCTATCTCTCAAATATAATATACTGCTCTCTCTCAAATTATTCGTTAATGCTCTCTCTGTATCAGAATTCTTAAATCATAACAGATGTTCTCGCTCACACTCACATTCAGATCGAAGGATTCAACCATCATGTAACCAAATTTTAATCGATCATAATAATAAAAATAAAATTTACCTCTGTGCATTAATCGTGGAAGTTTTTGTCTGTTCCATTAGCAAGCCCTATCTTGGGGTTGAAAAAGGTGTTGATTTTTGGAAGATTCTTACAATCAAAGAAAAATTTTATTTGTTCCATTACCAACGGTTGAACAATGGCAGCATCAAACTCGAGATAGGTATGTCTTTGTTTTTTATAGGCAACTTATGCGTTTGATTGTGCAATAATCGTGGAAGTTTTTGTCTGTGCAACATATGCGTTTGATTAATTTGAGTGTTGCTTGATGTACTATTTTTGTGAATATTTTACGGTTACCAGATAAAGGCTTTAGCTCAAGCAATCAAGGAGAACACTATAGTGTTATGGGGTCAGGGAAGACACTGATTGCGATTATGCTTTTACGTCATTACATTTATCTTGAGTTTGTTTACTTCTGTGTTTTTGTACCCACTATTGTACTGGTCAATAGGTATGTTGGTTGACTTTGTTATTTCTTCGGTTTGTTTTCAAGATGTGTAGTTGAAGCATAATCGTCGAAGTTTTTGCCTGTTGCATTAGCAAGTAGAATATGTGAGGAAGCACCTTGATTTGAAAGTTGAGGAGTATTGCGGTGAAAAAGGTGTTGATCTTTGGAAGATTCTTAAAATCAAAGAAAAATATTATTTGTATTATTACCAACGGCTGAAGAATGGCAGTTTTTTTTCAAGATTATCTCTTGAAGTCTGATGGGTGTATACAGAAACAAATATGGCTCCATCTATTCAAGAGTGGCAGGAAAGATTCTCTCCATCTTACAATCAAAGTTGACTTGTATATATTATCAAGATTAGTTGCAAGTTTTCTGCAAGATTAGTTGGCATTAGTTCAGCTTTGGAGCAATACTAACTGTTGTTTTTTTGGAAAACTTCAATCTTCTATGTTTGTAGACAGTGATGTTTTAGTTGTATTTTGTATCTTATATGTTTGTTAACTCGGATGTTTTCATTAAAATTATGGAAATTCTTTTCCGTGGTGTGAATGGAACAGTCGCCCATGAATTCATTGTTGATTTGAGACTATTGGAGGTAATATAGAAGTCAAAGTCAAATACACTAATCTTGCCAATGATCTCAGTCCAGCTGGTTTGAGGTGGGAAGGTTTACCTCCTTAGAGGGTTCCTGCCCGGGTTTGGTCTCAGGTTTGAATCTTACGCTCCACCAAAAAAATAACCGCTTGGTTTTGAAAGGAGAAACCCGTGTGGTGCTATGGGATTCGATCCTAGGCAGTGGTCGCTTTGCAACACAGGATTTACCGCTGAAACACTACTCTCCAAAAAAAAATACACTAATCTTCATTGTTTATAAGATCTATGGACTAAATTCAATCACTTTCAGACTACTGTTAGAATAGAACCTGAAGATCTTGCTAAACGTCTTATAAATTACGGTTTTCACGGCCCAACAATGTCATGGCCAGTTCCAGGAAAACTCATGATTGAGCCAACTGAAAGTGAAAGTACGGTATGGTGGATGGTAAAGTCTTTATTTTTAGATTGTGAAAGGAATGGTTGATCGCAACAACAATGTCATCAAGATATTTTAGCAGTCAGATTATGATTGTTTTGGAGTAGTTTATTCTAGAATATTATTAGTGATATTAGAAAATTATTATGTTTGCAGGGTGCTCCTTAATCTCCATAACTCCTCATGGCTGATAAGTGGACCAAATCGTATTCTAGAGAATACGCAGCGTACCGTGCTCAATGGCTTCGTGCTACTAAGTTCCGGCCCACCACATGTTCGTCTTTCACTCCCACCTTCAAAACTCCTATTCAAAACATCGTTTTTTTTGTTTCTTTTCTTTATATTATGATGTGTCTTTATGTAACAGGCCGTGTAGACAATGTGTATGGAGACTGCAACCTCAGCTGTACTCTTCAGCCACCACAGGAGTATGAAGAGAAATCCGAAGCTACTGATTAAGTGAGCTATGAATAGCCACATTTTCTTCAAGGTTCAGGTCAGTGAACGCAAATAGGAATTAATAATCTATAAGACTGAGTTTACGATTGGTATGTTTTCTACTTTTATCATTTTTATTAACTCATATTAGATTTTTCAACACCGGGACACTCCGGGATAATCAGCTTGAGAGTGTCATATAGTCATTCTCCCCCTTGAGAGTGTTATGTAAGAATCATGTGTCATTGAGTGATTTTAGGAAAAAAAAGAATTTAAAAACACAATTGGATGTTTTTCTCTCATCTTTCCTCCTATAATTTTTAAACTTTAATATCTTTATGTACGAGATTTTTTAAAGATAAAAATTATACCAAATTAACGAGCGTTTTATTATCTTTCCAACGAGTACCATAGTGCTATATAAAAAACGGAGAGAGAAAAAACGACAACTTTTTTTGTGGGGTTTGGTTCATACAAGAAAAAAACACAAAGTGTTCAGATTATTCATTAACATCGGAGATACATTGAGAAGAAACCTTATAATTTGATATCTTACTATATTGGTTTAAATCACAACATATAAATAAAACATGCAACTTATTTCGCAATCAATTTTTTTTATCAGCCACTCCATGAAACTTATTCAAGTTCTCAGCTTTTGAGTTAGTTGGTTTGGACCATCGTTAGTAAAATCCATCTATAATAATAACTAGGTTTTTATCCGGCCGCGCATTGCGACGGCGTCAATCTGATTTAGAAAATAATTAAGTAATAGAATTGCGACATTTCAAATTCCAAATCAATTTTCATACAAAGGTCACATATAAATAATGAAATGAATGCTAAATAAAGTTGGGGTATATCGGACTCGAGTCAATACGCTTAATTGGTAAGACGTTCAATCCAGTTTTTTTTTCATAACGGGGAGTTCGTAGCCCTTCTTCATGTTCAATTGTCATCTAAAACTTCGTAATACGCATTCCATTTCCATTATTCGATAAGAAGCTAATTAACATCTCTTGAAGCTTTCAAATTTCATACACAATCTACCATTAACAAACAACATAACACCGCCACCCTGTACCTTGGATGATTTCCAATGGCTCCACAAAGATGTATCACATACTTCTCTTGTTTCATCGTCCATTCGTCCTTATCCTTTCCGGCATCTAAATTTTTCGTTAATCACAACATTGTCTAAAAGTATTCAATCAGGAAAAAGAGCATATGAATGAAAGCACCAAACAAAAAAACTAAAGCTAAAGAAAATAACCAGCAATAAAATGAGTCGCAAAGCAACGATATGAAATCTGAATGTAGGTAGAATCTTCCGGCACAAGTACCTAAAATGAAATAAACTGTGAAGGGATACGAACTACATGTGTCTTTTCATTTGAGTATTTGATTGGTGCATTTCTCTATTTTTGAGAAACAACCTTTGGCAAATTCGTGTGTGCATGTCAAGTAAGTCGAGTAACCAACAGATTCTTGAACAAAAACACATAAATTACTAAAATACAATGGTGTCCAACTCGTGGCGCATGATATCGTCACTGCGTATGCGTAGTTGTGCTGGAGCACCAATGTTCCTTTTACGTCCACCATATATTTTCCTAGCAATAGAAGCTGCAAAAAAAGTGAAACATTTATATGAGAATTCAAATAAACCAATCATCAACTTTTACATAACTTAGTCAAACCGGTCATTTACCCATGCATATTGATAGAACAAAAACATGACTCGCTTAGACCCGACCCATTTAGACAGTAAAATCCCAGGCAACATTGCATGATATATGACTAACCAATGCTTCATTACTTTTTTTTTGTTTCCTGAAAAAGAAAATAAAAATTAATAATATTACTCGGCCTGAATGATTTAATTATAATAAAATTAAAATCTTCATACAAATGCATTTTGTGTATACAGTTAAGTTGATCTTTCATGGTATCGAACTTGTGTCTATGGTATCTCTATTTTCATCCTTTCATACACTTGTTTGCCCATACACAGATACCATTGCTATGTCCCTTTAAAAATTGCCTAAAATAACTGTTGAACATCCATATCTATTTTGTCAGCCTTTTTTTTTGCTGGGGGTACTTCGTTTTTTTAGTTTATAATTTCACTTGTTTAAAGTTGTATTTAAGGTGTTTTCTTTTATTTCTGCTTGGTTATATTAACCCTAGTTGAAAATAGAGGTTATCATAAAGTAGCTTTTACATACCTTCCCAAGTAATTCAAGGACCACTATGTGGCTTATAAATTTGCACCCTTTTTTTAAGATTTTGTAGGATATAGTTTGAGTTGTCCATCCTTTTAACTGCTGCAAAATGTGTCTAAGTCATTTATTTGTTTCTTACAACTAAGAAATCTCTTATGGGCAATCTCAAAACGACCTGTACTTTATGCAAAACTACTCGATTATGCATTGGTCTTCACTTCTCAAAAGGGGCATAGAAGTAATTGATGTTACTATGTTCATCTTACACAACCCGATTAATAATGTTGACTGAACCAAACACCCCCTCCTTAAACCCTTTCAAGAAAGACTTTATATTTTTGAGGTAGGATTGTAGGAACATAAATTACCTTGAAAAAATCTTCATCCTACCCAGGTCGGAAGCGAAGGTAGTGGTGCAGATATTTTATAGTTATGGCCATGTGTCCACGCATTTCAATTGGATTAGTACCTGACTTCATGCGCGTGATCTAAACGAAGAGAAGTAGAAAAATTATATAGATAATTATAATTTCAACATTACGAACTTTACAACTACCCGGAAAGTTGTAGAAGTTACGAATAAGATGCAAGCATCTTACTTGATTAATAATATATGTTATTTGAAATGGGCTTTTATCATCATATTGCCAGTCTTATCAACCTTAGTGTTGTACTGGTGGCTGCTAAAGTTTCTTTATGTCAGCTCGCGGGTGGTTGTGGTGAGCAGTGGTGGTGGTATGCGACGACAAAGGGGCCGTTTACTAATTGCGAAACCAACCCCACGGCTTAGACCCATTAAAATCCACCCTTTGTGACCCACAAAAATACACATTTTTTTTACTACAATCCAACCCACTTAGGCACTCGCAAAACAATAATAAAGAAAATTATTTATTAAGATGGTGAGTCTAAACTTCACCTACGAAATAATATGTTTCTTGTTGACGATCCGTTACGTTAGCATCATAAAATCATTATCCTGACCTTGTTTAGTACTCATAAATATCTTTTTCTTTAATTTTTCTATTATCCCTACTGTAAACGAAGAATTTTAGCAATAGACAGGAAAATATGATCATACAAGTCACAATTCTAGGTGCGGAAACCCTAGAACTGAACAAAATGATAATACGCAAATCACAACACACGAATTACCTTTTCAAACATCATTTTATAGATTAACTTGTTCAAAATGTTAACATAAAGCAAATACAAGCTGATCTATACACTTTGACACAATCTTAATCTAGAGAGCAACCTGACCTTAACACACACACAATAACCAACTTTTCTTACTTACAAATCAAGCAAAACCTATTTATAATGTCTTCACGTTCGCCCCTTTTCAGAGTACGAATGTGGACTTTGTCCACATTCGCCCCCTTCCAAGGTACGAACATACATAATACAATTCAGTATTCCACATTCGCCCATCAGCATCTTCCTTCGCCCTCTAGAATCATACCATACCTTCGACCTTCATAAACCACCTTCGCCCTTCTACACATCTTCTAACATATGATAAAGTCACAATCCGAAGCATTAGTCGCATAAAGTGCATCTATAAACTCCCCCTCGACTATTGCTCGGATTGCCTTCTGGCTTCATCCATCTCCTTATTCATTAACTTGATCCTCAGCTGCTTCTTTTGTTCTTTAGTCATCTCAGGCTCAAGTTTTCTCTTCTTCGATCGCTTCGGTACATCAACCACCTTCACCTTCTTGCCCAACTTCAGATCCAGGTTGCTACCGGAGTTGATATCATACGCAAAGCACACTCCGACAACCTGTTGATACTTTTTCGCTTGCGATGCATCATTGGGATCACTGTATATCGGGTTGTAGTAAAGCATGATGATGTCTTCAAACGTACAGTTAATGAGCCACATTGGGTCAAAAACATGTATCTTCTTATACTTATCCTTCCCATCTCTCAACACTATCACCGCTTCTGCGTTCCTCCAATCATAATACCAGAAGATAAAGTCTTCACTGAAATGTTGTTGTAACGGCATCAAAGGAATCTTTCTCATCACTTCAGGAGCTTTGTATATCAAAGTCACTCGCTTCTTACCCGTCCTAGGATCAACATCCCTATGAACTTTCCTCCTCGGGTATTGCGGTTTAAACATACTCCACTTCGTTCGACTCTCCCAGACCAATCGATCAGCAAACCATCCCACAACTGTGTTATTCACAGATGCACCAGTCATTGGAAATCTACAAATGTCTCTAAGCGCCCAGTATGGAAGAGTTAGTAGGTCATGAAATCTGTAGAAGTACAGAATTTCTGTTTCCCACTTGACTGCAATGCATTTTAGCCTTCCAAGATACTTCCAACCAAGAGCTCTGCCTTTAAACTTTTGATTGTGATATCTATAGAATCCGCCTTGCGCTTCCAGCTTTGGCCTCTTATCATCAGTTTCTTTCAACTTTCTTAACAAAGTCTTCAGATCATTATTCTGTTCAGACGGTTTCTGCTTATCTTCACCAAACACCTTCGCAACAAACTCTTCACTTCGTTTCTCAGCTTTCTTTCTAGCTTCCCTTTGACATAATTCGGTGAAGTCTGGGAATACTTCATTCTCATTAGTCTCTCTGAAGTATTGAGGGTACTCTTCATGAGTAATGTCCTCTATTTCAATCTCCTCCATTTCTGGTGTATGTTTATCATCAGAATGACTTCCAATATCCTTTTCAGGAATATTTGGAATCATCTGATCCATCATGATTTCCTCCAGTGTCTTTTCCACTTGCTGTGCTATACCATCTAAAATCTCCTTAGCCACAACAGCAGACACTTCTCCCTCTTCCAGATCAGGATCATTGTATTCTAGCTCATACCTCATACCTCATATCTTCTGTCTGAAAAATCTCAGCAAATTTCCCCGTGAATTCAATCGTCCACTCTCTCTTTTCTAACATCTCACGATACACATCTTTTGCATCATCCGACAAAGATCTCACTTTCTCATTCCAAAAGATACTCTCATCAGAATCTACATTTTCACCAGATTTCTTCTTCGAACTTGACTCTCCTGCATCACCCTTTTTAGTCTTCCTTTGTTCAAAAGTGAACTTGCTCGAGTCATCTCCACCATCATCATCACTACTTTCACTCTCATCATCATCATTCTTACTACCCGAACCTCCCTCAGCATCATCATCCTTATCATCTTTATCATCATTATCTGAATCATCGTCAGATTCCTCATCAGATTCATCATCTTCTTTCTCTTCATCTGAGGGCTCAAAATCTACTTGCTCCTCTTCTTTCTCTTTATCCTCTTCTCCCTCTTTTAACTTGGGAGCTTCACCATAGAGTTTATCAAGTAAATCACTCATCCGTTTGTTATCTTTCTTCAACTCTTTGTTCTCAACTTTCACAAGCTTTATCATTCTTCTATTTCTGTTACACTTTTCATCAAGTTCTTTCTTCTCTTCTTCAATTAGCTTCAGCTTCTTATCAATCTCATCTTGATTAGTCTTTGAAGCAACCACAATCTGAAGCATCTTTTCCTCATTTTTCTTGAATTTTTCAATCTCAGATTGTTGAGCAATAATCATCTTCATCATATCATCCATTCTCTTGTTAACTTGTTTCATCACATCGTCTGAAACAGTAACCTTTGACGACTTGGAAGACTCAATCACAGTTGTCTTCTCTTTCTCAGGCTTCTTAAACATGTTGAGAACATTCTCTAAAGTAGCTTCTAAGTTAGGAACTACTTCAGGCTCTTTTGTCTTCTTTTGTTTCTTAGTAGCAGGTGAAGTGACCTTAGATGATGTACCAGCTTCAGGCATTTTCTTACCTTTCAGCAATAGTTCAATCTCTTTCTCTCTTAGTTTCTTCGTACTAACTTTCTTCGCCATCGACTTGTGCTTGGGCTTCTTCAAGTTAACAACCACTGTTGAACCTTCAAAGTCTCCAGTATCTAGCCCCAAGTCACCTTCTACATCAATCGGCTCTTTCTGCAATGCTTCTTCAATAGCTTTGTTAAGTGATTCGGACTCCCCAACCGCAGTGGCCTTGCGTTTGGTAGTCTTTACCAACTCAGCTTCAGAATCCCACTGTTCTTCTTCCCCAGTTTCCTCTGAATCAACTGAATCTTCATCAACCAAACTAGTACTTTTCTGTGCAACTCTTTTCTTTCTTGCCTTCTGTTTCTTTGATTCACCCTCATCAACCTTCGCTTTGCACTTCCCTTTGGCTCAGCGTTCTTTACTTGCCTCTTCCTTTTAGTACCTGCATCAGCATGCACTAAAGGATAATCAGTATCAGAATCACTCTTATCATTTCTTGCTTTGTTCAATCCTGGGTCAGTGTAACCCGGATTAACTAAAGCTCCAAACAAACGTCTATTCGGTGGCTTCTCATTGTCAGGCACACCCTTATAACCTTTCATCCTCACTAGTGTTATGATATTCATGTGATCTTGACCTAACACCATCGTCGGATCTTTCCTCAAATGTGGATACTAGTTGTCAAAGATCATCATCAGAAATCTTTGATATAACATAAACTTCTTCGACTTTAGACCCTTCAACATCTCTAGCATGTGGTCCAATATCATTCCAGCAATGTTAAATGGTTTGTTGAGAGTCAACGCAACCATTAATGAACTAAGACTTTTCCTCATCACATCATAACCACCACTAACACACCCAAAGACATGATTGATCACGTGTGCGAAATACTTAAACTGCACACTGAGCTTTCCTTTGTGAAGTGCACCATCTGTTATCGGACCTTTGTATTTCATCCTTAAGAAACAAACCCTCTGCTCGGTCCATGATAAAACTCTGGGATCTGTACTCTCTTCAAACTTAATCTTGAGAGCCTCTCTGATATCTTCCTTAGTGATAAACATCTCCATTCCTTGAATTACACTTCTGATAACAGTTTTATCCTCCCAGAAATCGTATTTCGCATTCTTCCAGAAATCCTCCACAATGTCCTTGTAAATAATTGCTGGTGTAGCAATGGCATGAATGATTCGGCTTTTCTTCAGAAAATCCATGATCCCTGAAAACTCTGTGTTCTTCAAAACATCGCCAACATATGCACAACAGTTGTGCGGAGGTTCGAACGACCAAACTTGGGCACATTTTCCTCTTCAACTTCTGGCACCGGATCCTGAACTATCACATCCTCAACAGGAATCTCTACGTTCTCAGGTTGTTCGGCCATCTGAAAAACAAAAATCAGAAAAATACGTCAAAACAAACAAAAACGACAAACTTAGAAAATTTTTGGTTTTAATAAATTCCACTTTCGCCCATTTTTCAGGTACAAATGTGGATTTTTGTGGTTTGAAAGTGAAAAACAAGACCCGAATGTGAAAAATCTTAAGAAAAAATGTACATTCATCCATTTTAGTTCACCTTCGTCCCCTAAATTCCACATTCGCCCGTTCTAACAGGTCGAATGTGAATCTGTTTTGACCCAAAATTTGAAATTTGTTATCTGTTGTGATTTAATCTCTGTTTTTTATTCAAACACCTCCTAAAATGACCGACTAAGCCTTTTGAACAACCAATTTCATTTAACATTCAATTCTTATTGGTTTTCTAAAAGAATTAGGGTTTGAAACCCTCAAACAATCAATTAACCGACTAAAACAATGAATTAATCTAATTCTTTCTATAGTCTCCCCCTAAAACTAATAAGGATTGAATCCTCATAAAAAAATTGCATTAAAACAGGGTAAAACATACCCAGATGAATCAGTTAGGGTTCGGTTTGAAAAACCCCAATTATGGCTTCATTTCGTGTCCATTACCTGTAAAATTATAGGCAAAATGATCAGAAATACGTAGGGAACAATATTTGTGAATCAACAGAAACAGGGCAACAAGATCTTGGAACTTAGAAAAATTTTGAAAAATTTCAGAATGAAGATTGAATGTGAGATGATTTATATATAGATGGCCACCTTCGCCCTTTAGCAATGGACGAATGTGGGATATTTCCACATTCGTCCCAACCCAATGGCACGAACGTGAAAACTAGACCCGAAGGTGAAAATGAGTTATTAAGAATCCACCTTCGTCCAAAACCAAAAGTACGAATGTATAAAATTTTCCACATTCGACCCATTTAAGGGCGAATGTGAGTTGGAAATTTTTGAAAATTTTACCAAATCACGAAATCGAATCCCGTTCAACATTTTTCAACACGTTAAGTCTCAAACACACATTATTTTAGTTTAGAATGACACAAAGCTCAGATGGTTTCATCAAATCTCAGAAATTGACCATCAAACACCATCGGTTATCTAAAAATAACGCAGAAATGTAAAACTTTTGGTTTTTCTGAAATTTATATCAAAACACACCTAAAATCTTTTTGAGTTTTGTATCATTTTGACAATCAAACTAAAATGCATAAAAGTAAAGAAAGTAGTAAATATTTTGTGATGTCCGGTAAGAGGATCATATCAGTTGTTTGAGAAACCTGACCACAACGTTGATCTATTTTGTTTTAAATTATCATTAGAAACAGTATGTGACCCGGCAACTGCTGATATTGTGGTCCACATAAGCTCACATGCAGACTATTATGCAGTGCTTTAAAATAATACGATTTAGGTGTATTATACTAACACGTTGTGGTTCCCACACACACGACATACTCCCGTATCAAGAAATTGCACAAAGCTTCCTCGTAACACGTGATTATGCCAGAGTTATCCGTGTAGTTACAAGATATATAGCACAGAGGTGTACAAGTCAGCAAACAAATGCAGCAGAGTAACATGTGCATATATACCAGGTTGAGGCTGATATCAACTACTGATTTGCATCAGTAAATTGATACGATGTAATTATGATCTTTGATCAGTAATAACACGAAGTTCCTCAATTCGGTAACTTTCGGTTTTGGCATTTAAGCTCTTTTAGCAAATATTCTGATTAAACTAGGTCCGTAAATCAATACGACAAAAGTTTAATCAGAATATCCCGGATAACAATAACATAACGACCCGAAACCTCAGATTTTGGCAACTCTATCAAACGAAATTACGGTACTAAGACCATATGCCCATGAGGTGTTCAGCCACGAACGAGTAGTTCGTTATGTTTGTATCACTAATGCACGCAGTTATTAGTCTACGAAGCCTATCAGCACATCACACGTAATCAACACACGCCTTATATTTCATTACATATCTTTAGCCTGTGTCAGATCCCCACTGATGTACTATCATTTCCTCTTTTTATCCTGGAAATCATTTTTGGTTTTTCTAATTTTATGGCTTTTTGAATTTTTCAATGTTTTTGGTTTTTCTGATAAAAGACTCCCCCTAAAATGTAAAACATATTTTTGGGTTTTTGAATTTTTCTGAAAAACTGTAAAAACTTTAAAGAAAACTTTTATAAACTAAAAAGCGATAAACCGAGGTGATGATCAGTCCTGTTTTTCTTTTATATTTTTAACTTTTAAAAGATATTCAAATCGGGATCTGTCAAAAGCTTTTGTGAACAAATCTGCACGTTGATAGTCAGTATGGATTTTGACCATATCTATCAGTTCTTTAGAGTAACAATCACGGATAAAGTGATACTTAATCCGGATATGTTTAGCTTTAGAATGATTGCTCGTATCTTTAGTTAATGCGATCGCGGCTTCATTATCACAGTGTATAGGGGTTTTAAGAAATTGCAAACCGTAATCCACCATCAGCTTCTGAATCCAGAGAACTTGAGAACAGCAACTGGAGGCTGCTATGTACTCTGCTTCACAGGTAGACAATGCGACCGAAGTCTGCTTCTTACATTGCCAGGTGACTAACCTGCTCCCTAAAAACTGGCATCAGCTGTCGTGGATTTGCTGTCCTTGTCACAGCCGCCCCAATCTGCATCACTAAATGCGATAAAGTCAAAATTATCGTCATTAGGGTAGCAAAGTCCTCTCGAGGGACAACCCTTCAGATATCTAAGGATACGCTTGACCGCTGTCAGATGACTTTGTTTCGGCTTCGACTGGAAACGTGCGCAGAGACATGTGGCGAACATTATGTCTGGCCGAGATGCTGTTAGATACATCAGAGATCCGATGATTGCTCTGTATGTAAACGGGTCTGTCAGCTCCCCCTTAGCGTCAACTCCAATCCCGTGATTAGGCTGAATTGGGGTATCCATTGGCTTGGAATCCTCCATCTGGAACCGGCTCAAGACTTCGGATACGTATTTGGTCTGGTGAATGAAGATCCCCGTTGGTCTTTGATCCACCTGCAAGCCGAGGAAAAACTGCATCTCCCCCATCGCACTCATTTCGAACTTTTCCTGCATAACACGTTCAAATTCCCTGCACAAAAGTTCGTTAGTTGAGCCAAAAATAATATCGTCAACATATATCTGGACTAGAAGCAAATCATCTCCTATTTTCTTCGTGAACAGAGTACAGTCGACCAATCCGCGTTTGAATCCTTTCGACATGAGGTACGTGCTCAGCTCCTCGTACCATTGGCGTGGAGCCTGGTGCAACCCGTACAGTGCTTTTTTCAAGACGTAAACCTTATCCCGGTGGATAGGATCTTCAAAGCTCGGTGGTTGACCGACGTAGACCTCCTCTTTGACTACTCCGTACAGAAAAGCACATTTGACGTCCATCTGATACACCTTAAATTTCTTGTAGGAGGCAAACGCCAGAAACACTCGAATTGCTTCTATGCGCGCCACAGGTGCATAAATTTCATTATAGTCAATCCCCTCGATCTGATGAAAACCTTGTACTACCAATCTGGCTTTGTTCCGTACGATTACTCCTCTATCGTCTTTCTTACACTTAAACACCCACTTGGTACCAATCTTCTTCCGTCCTGGAGGTAAATCAGTGAGCGTCCAGACTCCCAACTTCTGAAATTGCAATAACTCCTCTTGCATCGCTTCAACCCAGGCGTCATCCAAAAAAGCTTCTTTATATGTCCGCGGCTCGACCTGCGAAACATAACATGCAAACGACCAATCATTCTGACAACCAAACTTTTGTATTTTTGCATATAAAGCTAAAGCACCAAAACTTTCTGGTGAATTGACACTTCTCACCTGTCCTCTCGTCATAACACTTCTACCAGGGTCACCGATAACTTGCTCCAGCGGGTGAATACGGTGAATCCGAGATTCCGGATGTTCAGGTACAGTAACTCCCGTCTGAATAGTCAAGTTCTCTACTGCATCCAGATCATGACCCGTGTTAGACGATGAAGCAACATCTGGATTTGGGTTCACTGGCGGTGCCTCTGTTTGATTTTCAAGAATAACTTCTTTGAAATCTCCATTATCTTCCGATTCTGAAGTATCTAAAGTTGTGGAAGCCTCTTGAAACACTTCTTCCTCCGGTACAGGCACATTGGTATCATTAGAAACTGTTGTAGGAGTTACGGTGATCGGATGCACCAATGGTGAAGTCGCTGCGTTTTCACACTCGTAAAGTAATCGGATAACAGCCTCTTCAACCAAGCTATCTAGATTGAATGATTCAAAGAAATCTTTGTAATCAAACATCCAATCAGGACCATTTCCTTGCACATTCTGAGTATACCGTTGAACTTCTATGTTAGACCAATCCTCCACCTGTCGAGTTCTTTTGTTGAATACCCGTTTGAGCGGGGTTGCATATCCAACAAAGTATACCTCTTCAGCTTTCGGACTAAACTTTTCGCTTGGATTCAACATCGTGCACGGAGCCCCAAAAGGTTCTAGATACTCCAAGTTCGGCTTTCTTCGGTGTAACAGCTCATAAGAAGTTTTGCCAAACTTCTTCACCGTTAAAACCCGATTAAGTGTATAATTTGCTGCATAAATCGCCTCGTTCCAGAACATTACTGGAAGATTCGAGTCTGCTAGCATTGTTCTCACCGCTTCTATTAGAGTCCCGTTTTTACGTTCAGCAACACCGTTCTGTTGAGGGGTATACGGAGCCGAATATTGATGATGAATTCCTTTGCTTTCACAAAGTTCATCCATCTTTGCATTTTTGAACTCCGTCCCGTTGTCACTCCGAATTCGCTTAATCTTTAGACTATAGATGTTTTCCAATCGAGTGAACAGAACTTTCAGATTATTAAAGGTGTCACTTTTCTGATGCAAACACATAACCCATGAAAATCTTGAATAATCGTCAATAACGACTAAACAATAAAGCTCCCCAAGATGACTTTTGCGTTTGACAGGTCCGAATAGGTCCATGTGCAATCGCTCAAGCGGCATCTCAACAGAGTTCACTTTCTTCACTTTGTGGGATTATCTGTGTTGCTTTCCTTTCTTACAGCTCACGCACTTGTCATTCAAATGGAAATGTTTAACATTCACGCCGTCGACAAGTCCATTTTTCACAAAGTGATTCATCTTTCTCAAATGAATATGCCCCATTCTTCTATGCCACATGATTGATTCTTTCTCTGTAGCTTTTGATAGGAAACTTGTCACTTGCCCCTGGGATGTCATCGCCTTAGACATATCAAGAATATAGACATTGTTGACGCGAGGTGCCTTCAACATAACCCACTCTTTTGGAATTTCGAAGCCCGGTTTGAGAATGTAGCAAGATTTGTCATCAAAATAAACAGTAAATTGTTTGTCACATATTTGACTGACACTCAACAGATTATAATCTATCTGCTTCACATACGATATCCTCTCGAAACTCACGATTCCATTACTCACGCTTCTTTCCATCGTGATATATCCTCCTTTGTTCCCGGCAAATGCAACATACCCTCCGTTAATATTCTTCACATCAAACAGCAATGCTAAATCCCCTGTCATGTGGCCTGAAGCTCCACTATCAACAATCCAGAGACTGCTAATAGGGCCAGCTGAAGCTCCCTGCACACATCAAGTAAACATGTCAGTTCTTTCGGGGGACCCAAGCCTGTGTGGTCTTGGGTCTTTGAATATCACTCTTCAAAGATTCATTTACTACAACATTTGGTTTTGGATCGATCTTTTTAGGATCATTCAAAACTTTTTCAATCGTTTCATTAGATTTTGAAGTTGAGGCTCCCGGAGTACCATTTGGTGTCCAAGATTGTTCCGAACGTTTCAAAATACGAATCTGATATTTTGGAGTCTCAGTCGTTTTCTTAACATCGTTCACAAATGAAACCTTCTTGGGTACCTTCTCTGATTTAACAGATTTAGTTCCAACATTTGACTTGACAGCAGGTTTTTGTGGAACCCTTTGTCTATCAGCCGTCGTGTTCACCACTGGTTTTCTCCACGGTCTCTCCATGGCTATCCGGTTACGACGATCATAATGAAATGGACGATCATTCCTCTTTTGATAAAAGTTGTCTTGGTTATAAAATTGTTCTGTTTGAGGAACAAATCGTCTTTGTGGATAGTAATGATTATCAACCGGTTTCCTCATGGATTGCCTAACTTCAACTTCGTGCCTTTTGTGCCTCACGTACGGGCAGTGAGCAAGTAAATGCCCTCTCTCCCCGCACTTAAAGCATGCACGGTATTCTTCAAACACATTTTGAGCATTCGGCTGAGCGTATGTTCTAATAGGATATTGATCATCATAACATCTACGCCTTAAACTCTCAGGAACTGGACCTTTAGAGTAAGCTGGCTCATGAAAACCGTTTGCTTTGTGTTTTGGTTTAATGAATTGGGTGACATGAACCTTTGGTTCTTTTGGAACATCCAAATACAGTTTCTTTAGAATTTCAGGTGGAATATCATTTGATCTTTCATGTTTTGGAAACCATATTGTACTCTCTTGCCAAATTTTCTCGATTTTAGAATAGTTAGCAAACCTGATTGGATATTCCTCGTCAGAGATAATCTTATCGGATCCTTCCATCCGATAAAATACCTTGACTGGTTTGTCACCGGAATCCTTTTTAACCTCTTTCTTTTCAGACTTTTTATCACGATGTGCGTTGGCCATCGGATGAACATGCTGAGACGGTGATACTGGTTCATTCATAATAATGTGATTTTCTTTTGGAATATTACTCACATTATCAGATTTGTCACTCTCAGAGTCTGAATCATCATTTTCAACTGTTACTCCCTCATCATTCAAACCTAAAATCGGTCTCACATCGGAATTAGGATCAGCAACACTTGAAGTATTGGATTCATTTTCCGATGCAGAGTCTGATTTTACTGAGCTCTCCGGTGTCACTTGATGACAATTGTGATTTTCAAAAAGCACCGGAGATGGCACAGACTTATAACTTGTGGTTTGAGATGGTTCATCAATGATGTGGTCAACGACATAAGCAATATGCTTGTAACTTTCTAATTTCTTGTTGACCTTTTCAGCAAAACACTTGATGGTGGCCATTTCCAACTTAGTGTTCTCAAGTTCATTAATGTAATTGTTAATTGCTAATTGTTTTAATGAAAGAGTTTTCTCTAGGTCGGAAATGTCCTTTTTGTACCCATCAAGTACTTTGTTAAAAGCAATCACTTCTTTGCGAGCAGATTGACAGTTAATCACAGCACTATCACGTTGAATGCGAAGTTGCTTGTTTTCCTCTGTCAATCTGTCACAAGTTCCACAGTACTTATCACTTGTAACATCAGTGCTAGATTCAGAACTTACCTGTTTTGGAGGATCTGTCATGGCCATTAAAGCGAAATGAGCTTCCTTCCTAGCGAAGAACTTTGAATAATCGATTCTGGTGAAGGCGTCATCCACTATGCAAGACTTCCTCATCTTTAGAAAATCAGCTTCAGCCAGCAACTGATCAATGTCATCATCCAAAGAAGTAACACTGGCCTCTGAGTCTGATTCACTGTCTGAATCCGAATATACTGACTCACTCTCCTCTGGAACGTCGGTAACTGAGTCAATCACCACTCCTGAACTTGTTTCTTCAGCCTGAACTTTAACTGTCTCAGTCTCCACATTCATCTCTTCAACCGATTCCTCAACCTCACTCTCAGTTTCTTCATTTTGATCAACTATCACCGACTCCTCAATATCAACCTGTTGTGCAACACATGCCACATTCCCACCAGTAGTTATCTCCTCAACACCAATTTGCATCCCATTCCAGTCAAACCTCTCATCATTCTGTATCACCAAAGCTTGATTCTGATTGTTATTCTGTGGCTGCTCATTTGGTGTAGTGATCGGTATAACTGTTCTGTTTGTGTTATTTGGTGATTCTGGTTGGTTGTGTTTGGTTGTCTGTTTTGGTTGTTGTTAGAGGTGTTTTGTCGGTTTTGGTAATTGTTTTGGTTTTGATAGTTGTTGTTTTGGAAAGAAACTTGGTTTTGTTTTGGTTTTGATATTGGCGGTTTTGGTAGTTTGAGTTGAATGGGTTTCTGTTACCTTGTTTAGCAGGCTGAGTACATTCTCTTTTGAAATGTCCTTTTCCACCACAATTAAAGCATGTAACTTTCTCCTTGTTAAACCCATATGTGGTGTTTGGAGAAGTTCCCAAATCAGTCCTCCCGGTCTTTTCTATGAATTCAGTTGCCTGTCTCATAATGCTTGCGAAAGCCTACTGAATGTCAATAAGCTCCATCTCCTCTTTATCGATTTGTGCATAGTCTTCATTGGTCAAGTTGTTATTCCCAATTTGACTTGCAACTAAACCGTTATACGAAGCAACCATTGCTGAGACTAGCGCAATATGTTGCTGAGCAACCTCCACAGTCACGTTATTCATATTGGATGTCTCCAATACTACCGGTTTCTGATTGGTTTGGTTCATTTGAGTTATATAAGGTTGTTGTTGAGGTTGTTGTTGTGGTTGGTTAGCAGAATAGAATGCAGCTTGCTGCATTGGAGAAAATGGTGAAATGAAAGAATTTGTGTATTGTTGTGGTGGTGGTGTGTATGATGGTTGTGAATAAGATGAGGTTTGTGCTAGGTAGTTTATCGGTTGTTTCGGTGGTTCCATGACACTTGAAACACACGCTATATGAGGTGCCACTGTTCCACCAACACTAGAGTTTCCTACAGTTGCTGAAGTACCAGCATGATACAACTCTGGGTTCTGAGGAATCTGAGATCTCTTTGCTTTCCTCTTCTCCTCGAGTTCTTTATTCTCCAGCTTCTGAATAAACTCGTTGATAGTCCAATACTTGTAAGCATCCTTCTCTTTGAGTACCTCGATGTGTTGATCCCAGTACGGTGGTAATGCATCAGCAAACTTATCCACCAGATCTGACATAGGAATCTGAATGTCATAACTTGACAATTCAGTTAGTAGATGACAATATCTGGGAGTTAACTCTTTCAACGTCTCGTTCCCGACATAGCTGAAATTCTCAAATTCTTTTCTCAACTCTTCCATTCTTAACATTCTCGTCTTCTCGTTACCATCATGACGATTCTTAAGCACATCCCATAACTGCTTTGAAGTAGTGCACGACCCAAACTGATGTAGCAAATCGTTTGTGATCGCCTGAGTTAACTGAGAATATGCCTTCTTTTCCACCGCGAATTTCTTCTTCTCATCGTCAGTCAAACTCTCCAAAGGAACCTGTTCACCGGTGTTCTCTAAAACTGGTGCAATATATCCTTTAGCTATCATCTGCCAAGCCTCTGTTCCTTCCAACCCCATGCCTTCAAGATGAATCTTGAATTTCTTCTGCCACTGGTTGTACTCCTGCATCTCCATTAGCTTGGGTGGCCTATTCCCGCTACCTGAAGATAAATCATTGATTAGTATAGAAATAGCATTAGTAGTTTGAGTATTTACCACCGCGGCTGCTACTCCCCAATAATCTATTGCAGGTTGTTGTGGCGAAGATGCAACACTCTAAGGCATCGAACTAGTCATCGCTAAGTAGTTAATTGGTTGCGAAGACTGAGTGTTCGATTTCTGAGCTGCCACTGTCCATGGGTCCATGGTCACTTGCTGCTGTGGTTGTGTCGTTCCCGGTCTCGGTGTAGTTGGAAAACCCCACATGATGTTCTTAAACTTAGAAATTCACCACACTTAGAAAAATTTTCAAATACCCTTCTACTTTCGTCCATTAACCTTCACTTTCGTCCAAATTGAAGACCCGAATGTAGAATATGAGACCTGAATGTGGAATATCAACAAAACTTTCCACTTTCGTCCAAATTCACTCACTTTCGTCCCTGAAAAACCCACGTTCGCACCCCCAATGCCCCGAAGGTGGATATTGTGACCCGAAAGTGAAAATCTCAACACAACACACCTAGGTTCAACCTGTAAAATGCTACTTTCGCCCAGAAAATAACCAGGTTCGCCCCTAAAAAGTCCAGGTTCGCCCCAAGCTCTCCAGATTCGACCCTTTCATGTTTAAACGGTTACACTTTGAAAAACGGTTATTTTGATCTGAGATTTTCAAAAGTTAATGGATTTTGATGATCTTAATCAGGTTATGATTCGGAATTGATTTGAACAACTTTAATTCTTGGAAATGTTGTTTTTATTCACGAAAAGTGATCCAAAACCTTCAAATTGTATCAAAAACCATTTTCATTGAAAAACAGAGAAAATTTGATCAAAATAGGGTCCAAATCAGTTCTGATATTATCAATTTGTTGTTGTATGATCTCTATGGCTCTGATACCACTTTGTAAACGAAGAATTTTAGCAATAGACAGGAAAATATGATCATACAAGTCACAATTCTAGGTGCGGAAACCCTAGAACTGAACAAAATGATAATACGCAAATCACAACACACGGATTACCTTTTCAAACATTATTTTATAGATTAACTTGTTCAAAATGTTAACATAAAGCAAATACAAGTTGATCTATACACTTTGACACAATCATAATCTAGAGAGCAACCTGACCTTAACACACACACAATAACCAACTTTTCTTACTTACAAATCAAGCAAAACCTATTTATAATGTCTGCACGTTCGCCCCTTTTCAGAGTACGAATGTGGACTTTGTCCACATTCGCCCCCTTCCAAGGTACGAACATACATAATACAATTCAGTATTCCACATTCGCCCATCAGCATCTTCCTTCTCCCTCTAGAATCATACCTTCGACCTTCATAAACCACCTTCGCCCTTCTACACATCTTCTAACATATGTTAAAGTCACAATCCGAAGCATTAGTCGCATAAAGTGCATCTACACCTACTATGTTTAAAAAAATATATATCATGAGTGCAAAGGAATCTAAATGAAGAGGATTTTAAAAAAACCCAAAAAGACAAAGCTAAATAGAAATCATACCTGTCAGTACCAAAGTGAAAGGAAGACTGAATTACAAGTTTTGTCCTTTAGGTTTATACCAAATTGCAAAGAATGTCCTTTAACTTTAAAATTGATTGGTTTTGTCCTTTATCTTTTAAAATCTTGCACGTTATATCCTTTATGCCTAACTCGGTTAGTTTTCGTCGTTAAGTTTGGTCACATGACTTGCACACGAGGGCATAACAGTAAAATCACCCCCAGTTATCTTCTTCCCCAATTTTTACACACATGGATATGGCAACGGTGTACGAAGAAGCTTATAAGTATATCATGTTTTTGAAAGCACAAACCAGTGTTTTGGAATCGATGCCTGTCATGCCTTCTTCGTCTGGTAGCAGGTGATTGTGTGGTGGGTGGTGGCAGGTGATGGTATGGTGGTGGAGGTGGAGGTGAAGGTGAAGGTGGGGGTGGGGTGTGTGTGTTTAGAGAGAGAGAGTGTGTGTGTAAAAATTGGGGAAGAAGATAATGAGGTGATTTTACAGTTATGCCCTCATGTGCAAGTCATGTGATCAAACTTAACAAAGAAAACTAACCGAGTTAGGCATAAAGGATATAACGTGCAAGATTTTAAAAGATAAAGGACAAAACCAATCAATTTTAAAGTTAAAGGACATTCTTTGTAATTTGGTATAAACCTAAAGGACAAAACTTGTAATTCAGTTTGAAAGGAATGAAGACCTAGAATAAAATTCTGTATCTAAAGCTAGGCTTTGATTTGATTAGGGCTTTTTGTTCATACCTGATAGAAGGTATAATGTGATCCTCAAGATCTCTCTTCTCATTACCTTTCTTTTATAATTACATCAAGTTACAATAATATGGAAATACATTGAAGACATACATATTTGCTATAAATACATGGCAATCATATTAAGTGTATATTATTGTCTATTACTCACCCGCAGTCGAAGCCGAAGGAGACCGTAAGCTGAGACTGGACCAAAAATCCTCGAAAAGCACACGTGGGAGACCCTTTGTGAAAATGTCGGCCACTTGATAGCGAGTGGAAACGTGTAGAATGCGAACTTGACCACGTTGGACCTGTTCCCTGGCAAAATGGATGTCAAGCTCAATGTGTTTAGTGCGCTGATGTTGCACCGGATTCCCTGAGAGGTATATTGCACTGACGTTGTCATAGTAAACCAAAGTTGCTTTAGCGTGAGGTCTGTGAAGTTCCAGCAGGAGATTGCGAAGCCAGCAGATTTCGGCTACAACGTTGGCAACACCGCGACATTCTGCTTCAGCACTAGAGCGAGAGATGGTGGACTGGCGTTTAGATGACCAAGAGATCAAGTTGTCTCCATAGTAGACACAATACCCGCTTGTGGACCGTCGAGTGTCTGGGCAGCCGGCCCAGTCCGCGTCAGAGTATGCTATTAGTTGAGGATTCTTGTGAGAGCTTAATGTGAGACCAAACGAGGATGTACCCTGTATATAGCGGATGATGCGTTTGAGAGCATCCCTGTGACCTGTTCGAGGTGCATGCATATGCATGCAGACCTGCTGTACTGCATAACTAATGTCAGGTCGAGTGAAAGTGAGGTACTGAAGAGCCCCAGCCAGGCTCCTATAGAGCGTGGGGTTATCAAACAGGTCGCCAGCCTGAGAGGAGAGTTTAGATGCTGTGTCAACCGGTGTGGCGATTGGCTTGCAGGAGGACATACCTGCACGTTCAATTATATCAGTGGCATAGGTTTGTTGCGATGGGAACATGTTGTCCCGTTCCCTGGTGACGGAGATGCCAAGAAAGAAACTCAACGGGCCTAGGTCTTTCATGGCAAATTCATTAGAAAGATGAGTCATAAGCTGCTCACGAAGTGCCGAAGAAGAAGTGACCAAGATGATGTCATCCACGTATAATAGAAGAAACGCGGTGTTGCCTTGGTCATTAAATATAAAGAGAGACGCATCACAGCCACTGTGGCAAAAACCAAGGAGAGTACATAGTTTGTGAACCGTTGGTACCACGCCCGGGGGGCCTGCTTGAGCCCGTATAAGGATCGCTTTAAGCGACACACATGATCGGGAAATTGCGTGTTGCGGAACCCCATGGGTTGATGCATGTAAACCGTCTCGCTCAAGTTGCCGTGAAGAAAGGCATTTGTGACGTCCAGTTGATGTACCTGCCAAGAGTTAGATAAAGCAATAGAAAGAACAGTCCGAATGGTAGCGGGTTTAACTACCAGACTAAATGTTTCGCCACAGTCTATCCCGACTTGTTGGGACCAGCCATCACAAACTAAACGGGCCTTGTACCGCTCAAGAGTACCATTGATATACGTTAATTTACACATATAAAAGTCCCCGTTTAACTCCCATTTTCAGACGATTTTGACCTTATACACAGGACTTGGTACTTATTTAGGTATCTTTACGATTTCAGGTCTTAAACGATGTCCCGGAAGCATAACAGAAGGAAAAATGGAGTTTTCGGCACGCGAACGACACCCAGATTAATCCGACCGGCTGCGCAAACAAAGCGACCGGCCGCGCACAGCAACCTGATATTTCTGGGGACCTTCTAGAAGGCCTACGTCAGCAATCGAGAAACGTGTCTGACCCGTGTAAAGTGACCGGCTGGTCGGATCATCCGCGCGGCCGGTCGAATCGTCTGCTCTGCTTTAAATAGCCCATTTCAGCCATTCATCAACTATTGGGTTTTGGAGAGGCGATTTTTGGACGAACGAAGCTGCTGGAAGGCCGTTTAACAAGCTCGGGAATCCATCCGATCCATCCTTCATCATCCAATCCATCTCTTTAGCATTCTTATGGTTTGATCCTTTAAGCTTTTTAAGATCCAAATCTGATTTTGTATGCTATTTTGATGTTGTTTTAGTTAATCGTACGCCTATGGGCAAGAACATTAGTATTAGTTAGTAGTTAAAACAATCGTTTGTATGAAATCAAGTTTTGTATGAATTTGGCGTTTTTCATGTTTGGATCTCGATGATCATAGCGCAACCTTGTTTCCTTGTTGTTAGATTTGTAGTTGTGTTTGGATGACTTTGATGATTGTCGAATGTGTTAGGCGGATTACTTGTTGAAGAAACCGTCCGTTTAATCGTCCGATAGTAGACTACTTAACTTGTTAATAATGTTTACACCATGAAACTGTAACCGGGTATTGGTTTGGTTAAAGTCACTCGGATAATGATTATAGATGTTTACCGGCACGTAAAAGAGTCTAAAAAGCTTAATGGTGTTGTTACCAATCTTTGACACGGTTAATGATCTTTGTTAGTTATTTTGGTGAAAATGAAAATCTTAGTAGATTTGTGTTCAAAGTTGGTAAAATGGAATAGGTTGTGAAATGCTCTACTTTATGCTAGTCTAGGTGGTCGTATTGTGTATTCGATATTGCTTTCCTTAACTAGTGCGGTTGAGGACTCCCGAAAGGTGATACTAACCTATCTTTAAAAGATTCTCATGAGATCATATCAGTTGCGCGCTAATGAACAACTTGAAGTGGTTAACGTGTGTATTCGTGTTAGCTTTCTGTATAGTTGTCATGTTAGGATGCCCGAGAGGGAAACTAACTGTCGGAAAATGGGAATGTTGATCACGCCTTTATTTCTTATTATATATATAGATGACATGCTAGGATTGGCGTATTATAGTTTATATAGTTATATTTTCTATTTGGAGTCGTAGTTAAGTTATTTACATCTGTTAGAATTAATATAGTTTAAACAAACTCAACTTATCTTTTTCTGCTGGTAAATCGGGGATAGAGTTTTAGTACTATTGCTCCGCGCACGTCAATGGATCGATACTTGGTTCTTATCTGTACTTACTACATATATGATAGGGTACACTTGCCCTATTGTGTGTGTTTTAATATGAAGGTCGAAACCATTTTTATAAATATTAAAGCAAAACGTGTGTTGAAATCAGTGCAAAATTATGTGTATATCCGCACACGTCAAGTTTTTGGCGCCGTTGCCGGGGACGCGACGAGCTTTAGGAACGAACCGAGTCAACTTTTACCGGTGTACATGCTCGTGAATACTTGTTTATACTTCGTTGATTCTTTATTTCATTCATTTATTTGCATATATGATTATTTGATTGTTTATTTGATTTATCTGTCTGTTAATATATTGGATTGATTTTAGATTGGTTCATAGGCTTGCACATATATTCGTTCATTTATCTGCTTATAGAATTGTTTGATTGATTATTCGTTCATTAGGGTGTTGATAGATTGATTGATTATTGGATTTATTGGTTTATCTATGACTTTGATTTATTCTTTATTTGATTGATTAGATTTATTTGTTCGTATTTGAACTAATTATTAATTTCATGCTTTAGATAGTTTTATGCTTTGTCTGTTTGTTTCTGTTCATTTTATTGATTCTATTGGTTTTTATTTGATTTTTATGTATATATAGTTTTAATTTTACTTAAATATATAATGGAAGTCTGGGTATGTTACGTTTAAATTTGATGGTTCGGATGCTTTTATAAAAGGTTTGGGTTAAGAAAAATTGGGAAATTTCTTTAATATAGAAGTGGTTTTAATAAAAATAATTTTCTGTGAAAAATGCTTCCTTGCGATTCGCAAGGAAGCTGGGCTTATGGTTCCGCTTTAAGCGAGTTCCTAATTACCCCGGATTTTATCTTTTATTGTTCGCGATACGCGAACAGGATCACTAGAGTCCTTCGTGTGACGTGAATAACCGCTATCTTCCGATTTTAACTCAATACATTGGCATCCATCATCGTTTCTATTCATCAACTTTCGTTATATTATTTTTCGTTGAAAAAGGTTGTTTTCGCGCAAGCAAAAGGACGGTCTTTATCTTGTTGCAACGCGCGAGCACCATGAGTCATTGTGCTCACTTGCGCCACGCAAGAAGCGGTCTATACTTCTTCGCGATGCGCGAGCGACTCATATTTTCGCTAAATTTTTTTTGTATATTTTCGTATTTATTTATTATCATAATTTAAGTTAGTGTATAGTTTTTAGTATGTTTATCTGTGTATATTCCTTCCGTTTTTCTTAGATCGAGTCTTTAATTATTTTGTCTGTAATTATTTCGTACATTGCGTCAGTTTAAGTGTGGGGATGGCCGATGTCTGTTCATTGCTCGATCGATCTTCTCGCCTGTACTCAATCTCCATTCGGGCGAAAGCGATCTTAAGGAAAATCTTTTATGAAAACGGTCATTCCAAGAAAGTCAAAGTCCAAGTTGGACTTAGTTGAAAGTCAACGGGCAACGATTAAATCTTAAAACTCAGGCCCGTATGACCCGGATGTGGAAATACTTGAATTCCACGACCGCGCGAGAAAACGCGCATGGAAAAGCGAGTCAAGCTATTGACTCGTGCAAAAACGTAGCTTCACAGGGGCATTCATGTCCTTAGCAACTTCATAATATCCTAAACAACTTCATAATGTTTTAGATGTGCAGGGGCATAAATGTCCCAATGAACTTCATAAAGTTTTAAACTTGTTGTTTAGTTTGTTTTTAGTTTTTACAGGATTGATTCGCACCAAATGATTGTGTGGATAGTCGCTTCATAATCAGAGGTATTATTATACTAAGAAGTGTCGCGAAACAGGTATGTTGGTTGTTTATGTCAAAACTGAGCAAGTGCAGGCGTTTTGAGTTGAAACTGCAGCAGAAAACACATCTGCATGCAGTGAACGGCCGCTCACTTAGAGTGAGCGGCCGCTCGCTGTGGTCTGTTCGAAAATCTGCAAGGGTATTCTAGGAAATTCAAAATTTTTGATAAAAACTCGACCTTAGAACCCTTTTGAACGGCCGCTTAGTATTGTTTCACAACAAAAACCTGCACTTAGCTCTCAAGAACACTAACAAACCTCCCAATCCACCTCCAATTTTCAAATCCAAGGTATGAATCTCCTTAGTATAAATTATTGTTTTCCTTCTTTCAATTTTAGGGGTTTCTTCATAATATTTAACTAAACCCTAAATTTGCAAGATGGTTGGCATATCTAGTATATTGTTAGAGTAGTATAATAAATGTAATGTAGTTTTAATCTTAGTTTTAAAGTAGGTTTGTTTAAGAAATTTTGGGGCTTTCTTCATAATTGTTCAAACAAGCCTCAAATTTCGGACGTTCTTTTATGTCTTTGTTTAAATTCAGTGATGATGAATGCTTGGGATTTTATTTCAATGAGTTGTGTGTTTTGGAGCGCCTTTTAGCACTTTTGCAGGTACTAAGGAAAAGGAGTTCAAGATACACACGAGCACTGAGGGCTGAGCAGACACGACAGCGTCCTTGGATAACCTTGAGTTTGCTTCGACACCAGGGGAGTTTTAGTTACTCTTCTTTGCACTATAGTTTAGCTATTCATAATGCTTTACTATTTTCACATTGGGGACAATGTGACGTTTAAGTGTGGGGAGGGATTATATCTTGTTCGAGTTTGTCCTCTTGTATTTATACTTATATATATATATATATATATATATATATATATATGCACACAAAAAAAAACCTTTATAAGTACATATATGTATACATTTATAATAAACATCAAGCTTAACCAATTTTTGATAAAAATAACTTAAGGCGCGACAAACGGACGTGATACTAACATGCTAAATCTGTACATTTGCACCCATTTCCTTCCGGTTACGTGAGCATTTGAGCCTATTAGTGTAGATTTCGTTTCTTTGACATGCTTATCGAGTGAGCTGGATGTTTTGTGCCATTTAGAACTTGTCATTAGCATGCTTGTTTAGACCAGATTCGTGTGAAGTTGTATAAAAATGATTGAGGCATTTAGGATACCCTTTTGATTTAGCCTTTTCTTTTCGTTCTATCTGTTTCCCGCACCCAAATGTTATCCCCTAGTTAACCATGTTGAACCTAATCCTGTGTTTTTTCTTATTTACCACACCATTTCACCACTTAACAAAATTTAGCCTTTTTCTTTTAAACCTTTTGTGTTGGAACTCGGTTTAGGTTATTGTTTGACTCGTTTTGTGTTATAGTTCATGTTCGGGCTTTTAGATCCCGTGTTTTATGTATATTCTCGTTATAGTTTTCAGTTATATTCAGTATTGTACGCTTGTTATTAAAAAGAAAAAAAAGAAAAGAAAAGAAAAAAAAATCAGAAAAATACAGAAAAATAGTATACCCTAAAATAGGGTGAATTAGCAGTGTTCGAGCAGTTTTCGGGGCAATAAAGTAAGAAGTTGTATGTTTAGCTCGATTGGAATAAAATTCGGTTATCTTCGCGTGTGTTTTGTACAGTCGCTGTTTGTTTGTGTTTAGTTAGATTTAACCACCGAGTTTTAGCGGATTCATCACTGTATATATATCCATTCCACACTCTTACCTTTTCCTGACATTACAACCCTAATAAGACCTGTTTATTTATACTTTTTCACACGATAGTTGGTGAAGATTATGCATACACATTACACGTATGTTTCATAAATAAAACCGAGTGTGTGTGATTATTGTGAGTCGTGTATGGGTTTGCCTGCTATGTTGATCGAAAGTGAATCGTCGCCTTGTAGTTGTTTTGTCACCTGTTTATACTTGTTAGCTTGAATCTTATTTCTACAAGTTATTTTGCTTGTGTTGCCATTTGGCTTGGTTTGATTTTATTTTCTATTTAAGTGTTTGCTTGAGGACAAGCAAGGTTCAAGTGTGGGGATGTTTGATATACGTTAATTTACACATATAAAAGTCCCCGTTTAACTCCCATTTTCAGACGTTTTTGACCTTATACACAGGAATTGGTACTTATTTAGGTATCTTTACGATTTCAGGTCTTAAACGATGTCCCGGAAGCATAACAGAAGGAAAAACGGAGTTTTCGGCACGCGAACGACACCCGGATCAATCCGACCGGCTGCGCGAACAAAGCGACCGGCCGCGCACAGCAACCTGATATTTCTGGGGACCTTCTAAAAGGCCTACGTCAGCAATCGAGAAACGTGTCTGACCCGTGTAAAGTGACCGGCCGGTCGGATCGTCTGTTCTGCTTTAAATAGCCCATTTCAGCCATTGATCAAGTATTGGGTTTTGGAGAGGCGATTTTAGGCGATTTTCGGACGAACGAAGCTGTTGGAAGGCCGTTTAACAAGCTCGGGAATCCATCCGATCCATCCTTCATCATCCAATCCATCTCTTTAGCATTCTTATGGTTTGATCCTTTAAGCTTTTTAAGATCCAAATCTGATTTTGTATGCTATTTTGATGTTGTTTTAGTTAATCGTACGCCTACGGGCAAGAACATTAGTATTAGTTAGTAGTTAAAACAATCGTTTGTATGAAATCAAGTTTTGTATGAATTTGGCGTTTTTCATGTTTGGATCTTGATGATCATAGCGCAACCTTGTTTCCTTGTTGTTAGATTTGTAGTTGTGCTTGGATGACTTTGATGATTGTCGAATGTGTTAGGCGGATTACTTGTTGAAGAAACCTTCCGTTTAATCGTCCGATAGTAGACTACTTAACTTGTTAATAAAGTTTACACCATGAAACTGTAACCGGGTATTGGTTTGGTTAAAGTCACTCGGATAATGATTATAGATGTTTACCGGCACGTAAAAGAGTCTAAAAAGCTTAATGGTGTTGTTACCAATCTTTGACACGGTTAATGATCTTTGTTAGTTATTCTGGTGAAAATGGCAACCTTAGTAGATTTGTGTTCAAAGTTGGTAAAATGGAATAGGTTGTGAAATGCTCTACTTTATGCTAGTCTAGGTGGTCGTATTGTGTATTCGATGTTGCTTTCCTTAACTAGTGCGGTTGAGGACTCCCGAAAGGTGATACTAACCTATCTTTAAAAGATTCTCATGAGATCATATCAGCTGCGCACTAATGAACAACTTGAAGTGGTTAACGTGTGTATTAGTGTTAGCTTTCTGTATAGTTGTCATGTTAGGATGCCCGAGAGGGAAACTAACTGTCGGAAAATGGGAATGTTGATCACGCCTTTATTTCTTATTATATATATAGATGACATGCTAGGATTGGCGTATTATAGTTTATATAGTTATATTTTCTATTTGGAGTCGTAGTTAAGTTATTTACATGTGTTAGAATTAATATAGTTTAAACAAACTCAACTTATCTTTTTCTACTAGTAAATCGGGGATAGAGTTTTAGTACTATTGCTCCGCGCGCGTCCATGGATCGATACTTGGTTCTTATCTGTACTTACTACATATATGACAGGGTACACTTGCCCTATTGTGTGTGTTTTAATATGAAGGTCAAAACCATTTTTATAAATATTAAAGCAAAACGTGTGTTAAAATCAGTGCAAAATTATGTGTATACCCGCACACGTCAACCATCAGCAAGGTTGTAAAAGGCGGCCTAGGCGGTCGCCTAGGCGCCGCCTAGTCGCTAGTCGGCCACCCATATCGGAATAAGCCCCTAGTCGGAGATCTAGGCGTTTTGGGCATTAGGCGGGTCCCAGGCGGTCCTAGGCGGTCCCAGGCGGACCTAGGCGCCGGTGCCGGAATTTGGCCGGAAAAAGGTAGAAGAAGGTGGAAGGAGGAAGAAAGAGGAAGAAGAAGGTGGAAGGAGGATGAAGAAAGAGGAAGCAGACAATTCTGAGAAGAGTGGCGGCTGAATATGTGGTTTTTGTGAGTTTAGGGTTAGGTATTTTAACATTTAACCCTCTATCTTTTACTAAGTTACATTTATTCCCTAAATTTGTAATTTTTTTATTCAAAAGTGTAATATAAGTTTATGTATTTATACATTTAACCCCCTCTATCTTTACTAGTTTACATTTAGTACTTAAATTTATAGAAAATATGTGTAAAAATTCCAAAACGCCTAATTCCGCCTAATTTCGCCTAGTCCCGACTAGTCCCTAGGCTAGACCACACCGCCTGCCTAGCGCCTAGCGCCTTCTACAACCTTGACCATCAGACTTAAATTTGTGCTTAAAGAGCCACATGCATCGTATAATGTTCATGCCGGGAACTTTCGGGACTAACTCCCAAGTGTTATTCTTAATAAGAGCATGAAACTCATTGGTCATGGCGTTACGCCATTCCGGTGAGGACAAGGCCAGTGTTGGTGATTTTGGGATTGGGACAAGGGTGCTGGCAGAGAGGTTAAATGGTTGTTTGGGTTTAAATATCCCATCCATGGCACGGGGAATTTGTATTATGGGATGAGGGGAAATTGTTGTGGGCCGATTGGTTTGTGCCTTGGGCCGGTTAGTTTGGTGAGTGGGTTGTGGTAGTAGGTCCGGGCGATGAGGAGGTGGGGAGATTGGCCGTGTTTGATTGGGAGTGAGCAGGAGGTGTGTTGGGGTGGGAGTGGGCCGAAGGAGAGTTGGGGCTTTGGGCCGAGTGAGTATGTGAGGGAGAGCTGGGCGAAGGGACAATGTGTGGTGTGGGGTTCGAAGGGTGAGTAGTTGGGTTAGGAGAAGAAGGCGGGTCGGGTGTGTGGGCGGTGTGGGGCCAGAAGTGAGGTGGAAAATCGTTGGTGAGAAAGTCGTAATCGGTGGTGGGTGATGTGGTGTAGGTGTTGAAATGGGAAGGAGGCTTCGTCAAAGAGTACATGACGAGCGATGGTTAGTTGCTTGGTTTTTATGTCAAGACATTTGTACCCACGATGGGATGTGGGATAACCGAGGAAAACACATGGGTAGGATCGGTGTTGAAGTTTGTTGATGGTAGTGGAGGGGATTACTGGATAGCATAGGCACCCAAAGACTCTAAGGTGGTCATAGGTGGGTATTTGGTTATATAGAAGGCGGGTTGGGGTATGGTATTTGTGGACTTTGGATGGGATGATGTTGTGTAGGTATGTGGCAGTTTCAATGGCATGTGGCCAAAGATTAAGGGGAAGGTGAGATTGAGAGAGTAAAGTGCGGGTGATGTTGTTAATGGAGCGTATTTTGCGCTCAGCTTTTCCATTTTGGGGAGAGGTGTAGGGACATGATAAACGGAATAGGATTCCATGTTTATCAAAGAAATTTTTAAATGCAGTGTTGACATATTCCTTACCGTTATCACATTGAAACGTTTTAATTTTGGATTGAAATTGGGTTTGGACAAGTGTGTAGAATTGTTCAAAGATGGTGTATACTTGGGATTTATTGGAGATGGGAAAAGTCCACAAGAAGTTTGTATAGTCATCAAGGAACAAAACATAATATCGGTGGCCCCCGAGCTGAGGACCGGGGAGGTCCACAAGTCACTGTGCACAATGTCAAATGGTTGCAAAGTTGTATTATTAGATAAATGAAAAGGGAGTAACACTTTTGCCAAACACACATGGTTCACATAATGTTTTATTCAATGATTTAAATAAAATAGAACGAGAATGTTTTAAAGCTTGAAGTAAAACAGGGCCTGGGTGGCCAAGTCTTTGATGCCAAAGTGTGGAGGACTGAGCAGCAGTGACAGAAGTGGAAAATGAAAGTCCGTGTTGAAGGTGTAGAGATCACCGCTGCTGTCGCACCGGATTATAGGAGCCCGGGTCCTGTAGTCCTTCACAAGAAAACCAAAGGGGTCAAATTCGACAGAAACACAATTATTTCGTGTGAATTGACGAACAGATATTAGTTTTCTAATGAGTTTTGGTGCATAAAGGACACGGTCAAGGATAAAGGGTGGGTAGGGTGGTTTAAAAGTTTGAGGGCCATGTCCTAAAACCAGAATACGTGTACCATCACCAACAATAATATTTTCATTCATGCTAGTATTAAAAATAGACCTGAAGTTACCTGAATTCGGATCCATGCTGATGGTGGCCCCAGTGTCCATCACCCCCTGGGAGTAATCTGGTGGGTTTAGAGACATGGTGTATAAGGCTTGTTGGATGTCAGTGGGAGAATATGTGGTATGGTTGGCTTGGTTGGGACGAGGGCCGAGTACCCCTTGAGAGGGATTAGGGGCAACAGTTGGTGTCCAGTTGGTGTTGGGCTGCGAGGGTGTCTAAGAGGGGTAGGGGCAAGGTGGGGGTGGGGCGGACCAAGTCTGCCAGGTAGGGGGTTGTGAGTTGGCGGAAGGTGTCCAAGGGGTGTTAGGAAGGGTCCACGTGTAGGTGGTAGGGGAGGTCCATTGACCGATAGGTTGTGACCCGCGTCCGCGAGGCCAAGAGGGGCGGCCGCGGCCGCGTCCCCGTGATCTGCTACGTCCGCGGGTGTTGTAGGACGGGTCAGTAGGGTTTTGTTGGGTGGTGTTTTGGCTTGATGGTGAGGTTGTGTTTGAGGCGGCAAGGGCATGAGATGCTTTCTGAGAGCCAAGAAGAGCACGCTCGGCTTTTTCGTTCTCAACGCGGCATAGTTGAGACCGAACTTCATTGAAGGGAGGGGTGGGGTCTTTTTGTTGGAGGATGGTTGAGATGCCCTCGTACGCGTTGGTAAGACCTGCAAGAACATGAAGAACCAATCGCTTGTTGTCAAGTGGAGCATCAACATTAGCGAGTTGGTCAACGAGGGATTTCATGGTTTGGCAGTATTCAGACATGTTGGAAAAATTTTTGAGGCGGGTGGTGGCAAACTTTTGCATGAGTTGGATAGCACGAGCGTTCTTATTATCATGAAATTGGCCCTCTAATGCTGTCCAGGCATCATACGCAGTACTGCCAGGGATAAAGATGGTTTTTAGAAGATCCTTGGAAATAGTACCGTATATCCATTGTAAAACAATGGCATCTAGTCTATCCCAAAGATCATCCGTGGGAGTGTCAGGATTGCGAGGAGAGAGGTGGTCATGAACCTGAAAAGCCCGACAGTGGATACGAAAAAGCTCGCACCATAAGGCATAGGGACCAGTGTCGCTTTACAGTATGATGGGTATGGAATTTTTAATGTTGGAAACGGTGATTGATTTTGTCGGTGGGGTTTGGTTGGTGGTTCGGGTCAGCCACTAGTTGGTCTGCCGTGAGAATGGGATGAAAGGGAATGAGAGGAGAGTGATAATAGGTGGTGAGGGGAGGTTGGCCGGAAACCGCAGCGGCGGGAGAACCGGCGGCAGAAAGAGGATGGCGGCGGAAGGTGTAGGGTTAGCACAATGATACCATGATAGAAGGTATAATGTGATCCTCAAGATCTCTCTTCTCATTACCTTTCTTTTATAATTACATCAAGTTACAATAACTAGATATTTGCACCCGCGCTACGCAGCGGTAGTTTGATTTTTGCCATTCGTCTCATGAGCGGACAATGTGTTTCAGGCATAGCAATTGTCTTTGTTACATAGTGTGCCATAGGGCCTTTAAGAAAATATTGAGCTAAGTTACAAAAGTGTACATGTTCCTCCCATGCTTTGTTTTGTCCTATCATATGATATACTAAGGAAAGTTTGTTACAAAACATAACAGTAACCCCTTAATCAAATGGGGACAAACTAACGATATTTGCAGCTATGTGCAGCCAAATATGACGAGCTGCAAACTTCAAGCTGTCCAAATGGGTTGATAAAGCATGACCATTTTGACACACTAAGATGATACCCAACCTAATTTTCACATGTTGTATTCCTTTGATATATGAACCTAAATTAAAGCATCATGTAGTCTATTAGTATTTAGTAAACATCCAAGTATCTACATATGGGCACGTAGTATAATACGATAATTTGAAACAATTTTATATATATCAGTAAATCATTATGATGAAATAAAAAGTCATATATACAAACAAATCATTAGAGTTTTCCACATATGAACACACAACTAAAATATATTATGATAAAATCAAAAAGTTTATGACGAATTCCCAAAAATCATTAGAGTTTTCCACAAATGAACACACAACTAAAATATATTATGTATGTTGGAATAAATATACGTTTTTTTTTTTGAACAATGAACTTCATTAAAAACAAGGCGGAACCTCAAACCGAGGAAGCCCCAAACTAATTACACATGTACAACGGGTTCTTAACCCAATCATTCCAAACACTACAATTGAACTTCGATCTATACTTTAGCCATAAAAACGCCAAGGATTTTACTTCGGCTACAACCTCTTGCACTTGCCTGGATTTTTGTTGGAAGATTTTCTCATTCCTAGTCTTCCAAAGCGCCCAAATCGTGATCAAAACAACTCCCCTAACAATCTTTTTTCTCCACTTACCACCATGCACATTCCGATACAACTGCAAGAGATCTTCAATATCAAACACATACACCGGAATCAATCTAGTCCAACTGGAGATGCCATCCCAAACACTTTGAGCGAAACCACAGGACACTAGCAGATGGTTCACCTCTTCCTTACTTGTGTAACAGAACGGACAAGAATCATCTTGAATGTGGATATTTGTCCTAGCCAACGCTCCTCTGGTAGCAAGTGTATCAAATTCAGCTCTCCAAGCAACCATATTGACTTTAATTGGCACCCAACCTTCCCACTTCATTTTCTGATTGCGCCCAGTGTCCCTATCTTTCTGCAACAACCGCTTGTACCCAGCCACATCAAAAGAACCATTTTTTTCATCACCCCAAACCCATCTATCTTCAAAATCTAAGATGGAAAATCCTTGTATCAGATACACTAAGTCCTGATACTCAGAAATAACTTCCACCGTGGTGAAATCGCTCCTCCACTCCCCTGAAAAAACCCAGCCATCGCTCCCTTGTTTGAACCTGTCTCGCACCGTACATCGTTTATTCTTTTCCAGACTATATAATCCAGGCCACCGGGTTCTCAGGTCAACCGATCCAATCCAAATGTCATTCCAAAAGCGGACTTTATCCCCCTTACCCACAATGCATCGGATCCACTGATGTAACGGTTTGTCTTGAACTCTACACTTCTCCAACCAGGTTGCAATAGTTTTCCAGCACCCCGTAAGACTCCTTTTAATTGGCAACATGGACCACAAACCTCTACCCCCATGTAAATCTTCCACTAAAACTCTCCACAGGGCATTCCTTTCTGTATAGAACCGCCAGCCCCATTTAGTAATCAAGGCCTGATTAACATCTGAAAGTTTATTGATGCCCAACCCCCCTTCCTTGAACGGAGTAGTCACAATATCCCACGCGACCCAATGTAATTTGTTAACCCCATTAGACCCGTTCCAGAGAAAGTTCTTCATCAACCTTTCAATTTGCTCGAGCACTTGTTTCGGAGCCTTGTACAGCGACAGATAATAAATCGGAAGGTTAGACAGCACCGCTTTTATAAGCGTAAGTCTTCCCCCTATTGAAAGGCTTTTAGCCTTCCAAAGCGACAAACTATTCTGAACCACCTCCACCACCGGACCCCATTGAGTAGCCCTATTCATATTAGCACCGACTCTAATACCCAAGTAATCGAACGGCACCTTCCCCACCCTACAACCCAAAATATTCGCCATCTCCTCAACCTCCTCACAACCCACCCCAATGCCAAAAAGATGGGATTTATTGATATTGATTCTCAAACCTGAACATATATGGAAAATGCGAAGAATTCTAGCGACGATCACAAAGTTGTTTCTCGTCCAAGCCCCCATAACAATAGCATCATCGGCATAAAATAAATGTGATACATAAGTACCACTATTACCACACCGAAGACCCTCCAAATCCCCCAATTCTACCGCCTTCGCAAGTAAGCAATGAAGCGCTTCCATTACAATAGTAAACAGAAAAGGTGAAAGCGGATCCCCTTGCCGAATACCTTTCTCACATTGAAACTCAAACGTAGGCGAGCCGTTGACCAAAATAGCCGACCTGGCCGACTTTAGAATCTCCTTAACCCACATGCCCCATCGATCCGGAAAGCCCATCTGGCTCATCATAGAGAGAAGAAACTCCCAATTTACGTTGTCATAGGCTTTTTCAAAGTCAAGTTTCAACATAAACGCCCTTTTTCCCGACTTTTTCACCCACCCCATCATCTCATTAATCACTAAGGGACCATCTAAGATGAACCGCCCTTTAATGAAAGCGGATTGAGTAGCCGAAATGACGGATCCCAGCACCTTCTTAATCCTCAATGCCAAAACTTTCGAAATCACCTTACTAATGACACCAATTAAAGTAATTGGCCTATAGTCTTTTAAGCCCACCGGAGTTTTAATCTTTGGAATCAGAGTGATAAAAGAGGAGCTGCATCCTTTACTAATCAGACCCGTGTCAAAAAAATTCTGGAATAAATTAAAAAAATCATCCTCCAGCAGGTTCCAGAAGTGCTTTATAAACTGAAAATTAAAGCCATCAGGGCCCGGAGCTCTGTCCGAACCACATTCGAAAACCGCATCCCTCACCTCCTTTCTCGAGAACTGAACCACCAGACTGTCCCCGTCCCGCTGCTGCAATCTGTTAACATTTACACAAACCAAAGTAGGCCGCGACTGCCTATCCTCCTTAAAATGCGTTCTAAAAAACCTCAAAACCTCTTTTTTAACAAGAGAGGGTTTCGAAATCCACTCACCCCCCACCATCAAACCCGGGATATTATTCGCCGCCTTTCTCCCATTCATCATACCATGAAAAAAATTTGAATTCTCATCCCCATCGACTGCCCATCTCACCCTCGATTTCTGCTTTAAGTCTCTACTACGGCACAAATTCAAGTTATCGATCCCCTTTTGGCATTCTTCAAGAATCCATACTTCCTCTTCTTCTAAATCTCTAGATTCCATCACCTGTTCAAGTTTTTCAGCCTCCTCTTTTAAGTTTCCCATCTCTTCTCCTTCCTTATCCAAAACCTCCCTCCACCATTCTTTAAGAGTATCCCTTAGGAGCCGAAATTTAGCCATGATGACCGTATCCGGATTACCCTCAAAATGACAATCCTCCAAAGTCTTCTTTACTAAACTCTCACAATCATCCCTCCTCAACCACGAATTGAACCACCTGAAAGGCTTCGGCCCGAAGTTCCTATCCACAACAGTCAATAACAAAGGCCAATGATCAGAACGCTCCCTTGGAAGCGCCCTTAAACAGGCGGCTGGCCACCTATTAAAGAACAAGCTACAAACCAAAACACGATCAATCTTGCTCAATTTCAAGCCCCTCCCCTTTCCAGCCAAATAAGTAAACCTATACCCCCGCATAAAATACTCCTGAAGCCCCAACTCATCAATAAATAAATTGAAATCAGCAGCTGTACCAGGATTAAAAGTAGAGTTTCTCCTATCCTCCGGATACCGGACGACGTTAAAGTCCCCGGCTAAAACAAACATACCCGAACCCTCTCGCACCACCCCAGATAACTCCTCCCAAAGTCTCCTTTTCTCACTCGCTTTCTGAGGAGCATACACGTTTATCACCGATAATAACGACCCATCCGCCACTAAATTACCAGTAGTAACCAAGAAATTCTGATTCAAAGTCACCGACACCTTTTTAAAAACCTTAGTACTCCAAATATTAACTAAACCCCCTGATCTACCTTGAGAATCAACCGACACAAAATCACATCCCCCATCCCCCCAAATATTACAAACCTCATCTTTTGTAAGACCCCCACATTTTGTCTCTTGCACCACCAAAAATTCAACATTATATTTTTTACGAACTCCACGCACCCAACCCTTTTTATCCGTATCACACAAGCCTCTAGAATTAATGGACAAAATATTCATTTAATCACTACCTGTATCCCCTCTGACATAATAGCTTCCTTGATCACCGGGTGCTGGTTCTCTAATTGCGTCCCCAACCGGTTACCCAGTTGGATCGTAGCTTCAACCTCCTTGTCTTGATCCACCATTCTCTGTCTTTCCGAACTCATCCCTTCTTCGAGCATATTTTCCTTAGACGCACCCAAGTCTGACTGATAATCTTCCTCCTCATCAGAGCTGGTCTCTAAATCACAAACCGGGCCATCCTCAAAAATATTGGACTGGGCTTTATGTTTTTTACCAACCTTATTTTTTTCCAGGCTACTTGAGTAAGTAACATTGGGCCGGCCCAAATCTGCACTCCCCTGTTTCTTTTTTCTTTTATTAATGAATTGCAAAAAGTCTTCTTAACAACTGGGTCCACCACAGTCTTTCTCAAAGTCAAAAACGGATCCCGAAATAAATTCTCCATCTTTAAAACCTTCCTTAATCATACCGAAATTATTGGGAGTTTCCGTATCAGCATTAAATGCACCGCCTAAAATTACGGGATCCCCTGCAACCTCCCTCCGATGTTCCTGGCTATCATCTCCGGCCACTTTTTCCGGCGTAACTTCTTTTGCGAATTCCGAAGTTGACTCCAGACCATCCCCCACCATACCTCCTGTTACCGGAACCGCCGCCGGTGATACCACGTCCTCCATGTTTATCTCCACACCCACATTAACATCCGTACCATCAGTTCCATCATTCTGCTGAGATTTCTCTCGAGTATCTTCCAGCAACTCAGGCACCCAATCCCCGTTTTCTTCAGTTATCCATACCTTAAAACTTTTATCCCTCCATTGTACCACAATCTCCTCCGACATCCTTCGACCCATAGAAACCAGCGCCCAAACATAATCATAAGATAAGTCACTATCGTTTTCCGAGCGAGGAGGCCAATGGATCACCTTCCCAACAGTTTCCGCCACCATTGTGATGACTCCACTGCTGAGAAGGTGTAACGGAATACCCTGAATCTTTAACCATGCTAGACGCTCAAACAGTAAGGCTTGTCCCTCCCAAAGAGCCACCGACGAAAATCTCCCCAGCACCTCTTTAGTCGCTTGTAACACAATGACAGCCTCCTCTTTACTATCCAGCGTAATCAAGACTGAAAGTCCCCCAGATATTGAACCCGAGTTTCACAATCCGATATATCGTTCATTATCAGATTGATATTCTTCAAAGCATCAATATCAATCATCCTAGCAATCAAGGCTCTCCCATGCAGACCATCATAGACGTTTGTCGCATCATCAACCCTGAAAACTCGATCACTAGCAGTAGCTTCCTTCCTACCCGTTAAAATCTCTTTGAAAGGCCGTCCTCCTGTGTTAAACATGTTACCCCAGTTCACACCTTGAGCCTCCGCCTTGGTTTCATTCCTTCCTGTCTTCTCCCTCCTGTTAGACACATTAGGGTTCTGACTAATCTCGCCGTCTTCTAATGCAAACAAGGCCACGTTAGCTTTCAGTCGGTAGTCGCCCATACGTATACTACTCAGATTCCTCACCATCTCGTCCTTATCTTTCACATCCAAAAGAGAAACAAAACCAAACCGATTACCCTCCTTATCCCTCTTCCGAGCAATGTAGAGATCATAAATCTCCCCATGTTTACGAACATACTCTGACAGGTCTAACCCACTACATTTGTCGGGAAGATTGGTAACATAGAATTTCGTAATACGACCTTGAAGTCTCTCCGGAATGGGAACCCTCCGGCGAGACATGAGAGAAAACGTTTTTTAGTCTTTTGGTGGACTATTATTAATATTATCCTAAGCCCAATAACAGATATGTCTTTGATGGGCAGACTATCATTAGATGGGCCTTATTAGGGTGTCCCCTGGGTATGTATAAATATGAAGAGATATTATGAGATTAGGGTTGAGATAATATAACAACATAACACCATTAGCCATCCCCTATCTCTCTCTCTCTCTCAATGTGTTCATAACTCAAGAACACATAAACCATCAGAACGACATACCCTAAAAGGAACCCGATCAAGATGATGGTATCTTCCATTACCGAGGTTCTTGAACGGTTAATCATATCAGGTACACATGATTAAATATTATGTTCATACTTTATGTTCTTATGAAATATAATCAACATGTGGTATCAGAGCCAGGTTGATTATATTAGTTCCATTATGTATGTTACGTGGAATTTTATGAAACTCAAAACTCGTTCATTATGATTTCATAAAGAGTGCATAAATCTACTTAATGGATTAGCCATTCTTTTGTAAAATCGATGCCGTCAGTTTTGTTTGATTGGTATTTTGAAACACTCATTAATGCTTCTAATATTCATGTATCCATTGTTTATTAATTGGATGCAAATAAATTAATTATTTAGTTTTCGTTACCGTGACCTTAAATTGATTTTGTGTGTTTATCATCATCTTATATATTTCTTTTTCAAATACTTTTTGAGAGTATCGAGACATGCTAATGGAGATGAATGAATTACCAAAATATACAAAATCAATAGTCATCGGTTCTAAGTTTTAAAGATGTTCATCCTAATTTTCTTGATGTTCATCAAAATTTTCGAGGAAAAAAAAAACTTATGTTTTGGTTTAAGATTGGATTAAATCTTGTTTCAATATTTTAGGAAACTTAATCTCCAAGAATTTTGAAATCATGTTGATAAAGTCAAAGATTTCAAAATATTATGAAATCTTTGGAGATAATTATTCCTATCTAAAATTGGAAACAGATATAACTAAATCCCTAAAAAAAAATTGAACCACTAACTTTATCAGTTTTTTTAGTTTTCGATAATAATAAGTGTTTTCGGTTTTAAGGATTAATAAATTAAGTTCTCGGATTATCAATTAGTTCCCGAATTCAGGTTCTCGTTTTTTAAGTTCTCGGTTTAAAGCTTTCGATCAGGTTCACGGACAGGAGTTCTCGGTCAAGGTCTTTATCTTCGAAAACCATAATGTTTTTCGAGAACCCATAATGTTTCCAAGAACCCATCTTATTTATCGAGAACTATCATGTATTCGAGAACCAATATTTTCGAGAACTATTAAAAAATCCGAGAACTGTTAAAGTTATCCGAAAACATAAGTTATTCGAGTACTCATAATATTCTAGAACTCATCAGTAAATTGAGAACTAATTCTGATATTCTAAGAACTCATCATGACATTCGAGAACTCATTATGATATCTGAGAACTCATTAAGTCTTTGAGTACTCATGATTTATTCGAGATCTCATAAATCTTCCGAGAACTCATCACTTTCGAGAACTCATTAAGTCTTCGAGAACTCATAATTTCGAGAACCCCTTATGTTATTCGAGATCTCATAAGTTTTCTGGGAACTCATTATTTTTCCGAGAACCCCTTATGCTATTTGAGAACTCGTATAATTTTTTTGAGAACTCAATTCTTTGAGAACCCATTATTTTGAGAACTCATAAGCTAATTCGAGAACTCTTCCTTTTTTCGGGAACTCATAAGATTACTGAGAACCCACTATTTTTCGGGATCTCTAACAAAATTTACAGTTTTGATAAAACCTAATGTATCAAGTTTATTCAAAACATTATAAAACCTTGCTTAACTTGCAATAACATTTTAAGGTGTCACTTCTGCCCAAAGGTGATGTGTCACATTAGTTCGTTATAAAGATCTCGTTAAGCATTGTAGCTCGTTCACATAAGTGCCATAAGGTTTCACTTCTGCCCAAAGGTGATGTGTAACAGATTATGTTGGTGAATTGAGCGTATTGCATTAGAACTTTGAGTGTCTCACTTCTGCCCAAAGGTGATGTGTTACATTCACTGTTAGCAACTTAATACTTAAATAAATAGCGTATAGCCAAAGCTAGAGCATGTTATTTAAGTAGCTTATGTTGGTGTTATTATATTATCACATCTTCATATCAAAATTGATCCTCACAATTAATGATCCTTCATTAATATAATGATCATAATCTAAGTCTGCCTTACATCAATACCCGTAACTCGAAACTAATCTCACATTCTTCTATAAATACTATCTCAACTAAATGATCCACTCTAATTATCAAAACTAAGAAGAGTTTTCTTAACTTTTGTTCTTATTAAGTTACCTCTTAAGACATGACATTCCTACGCTCTATCTGGTAAAGTATTACAGAATAACATTGAGCATAAGAAAGTGGGATACACAAAATGTCTCTTATGGTAATCTAGAACGCTTTTAGTGATTCCTATCAGGTGAGCTATTAAAGATTCTGAAATTCCTAAGACTAAGGTATTATCTTTGGAAATGAAAGAATATAACGAATTCCTAAGAAGCATGAAATAAATAAATCTAACTCTATGGTTAAATGGGATATGTGAATACATCTTAATATCGAATAACGTGACTCATAAATCTAAGGGTTACACATGGAACTCAATAAATTTCTAGTGCATAATAACTTTTCCATAAGTATGATTAGATGCATTATGAATCAACTATAACACTCAGAAATATCAAAGTGAAATGAGTGTGTTGATAGCTAATTACGTACAGGAAAAGGAACGCATTAAACTAGAAAAGTTGATGTTATTCACCTTAGTACCATTAAATCTAAAAGAGGAAGAATAATTACCATAGAGAGGATAATATAAGGTCTGGAAACAAAATACAAGTACTACTTTCAGCTATAAGTTTCTCCAAAGGGAAAGTCTTATTAATCAAAATTGTGCCATTAAGAATAGGCATAAGCAATGAGATTACCCATAAGTAAGGAGAACAGCTGGCTAAGATATGTAGTGCCTAATTAAGGATATTTAACTCCACAAATGCTAATGAATTCCAATTAACACATGATGGTTGAGTCTAGTTTTATACGTTTCGTTACCAGAATTCAACGATTACTTAAGAAGAGTGGCAAAATTAAGGGTCTATTAACCATTAATAACTGATCTTAGTGTTGAAGCTTTATGATACCTTACGATATTCTTGAGATTACTCAGAATTTAGTATCAATACTAAAAGCTACAATTTTTTTGACAGTTACAAGGTTTTAGCGATCAAACCAAAGCCACTATTAAGTTAAACTCTCATATTATTTGTTGTCATTATCTGAATAGAAACCTTATGAAATAAAACTAGATGATCCAATAACGTTTTCACAACTTTGTTATCATGAAAATGAGAATTTAACAAAGGAAAATGAGACCTATGCCATTCATCCACTAAGACCAAAATTTCATGAGAAATCATGACCAGCTCACTAAAGGATGCTTGGCTATCAAATCTCATTCTCAGTGATTTTAAAGCATGTGTAAACGCCTTAAATACTAAGTGGCGAAAGGAATAAATGGGTTTCCATCATAAGTCATAACTAATTGACATTAGTGGAGCTTAGATAAATATATGATTGTGTCTAACGTGTTTCCTACCAACCAAAGTATTAAAGAAATCAATTCATATATACTTAATAAGATTCCCTCTAAGTATGTCCTTAAAATTTCTTCTGAAATATGGATGATAAGGGAAATCAAATATAAAATATATGAAATATTCCCGTTCACACGCATCGTTAAAACTTATTATGTGGAGATACTAAGAGACCTAAAAGATTAGTCGGAGCATTAGATGTCCTACTTATGACTTGCAAAAGTTACAGAGGTGGGGGGAACGGAAATTTGATCTATCCTCAAATTACACCTCTTTCACTGGACAACGCTCTATCACAACTTGTCTCCTAAGCATTTAATGTATTCCTAACAAAGTTTTGTGGATGCCTAAATATGGGCGAACTTAGATTTCTTACTAAAGTAATCCTCATCAAGAGAAACGACAATAAACATCATTAGGTTGTTTTCTCTATTAAAATCTATGGATCTTCCAAATGTTAGACCTTAAGCATGCTGAATTCATTAAGATTTCTAAGGTAAGTGGGAGTAGTAAAAGTCCTTATTATGACTTTTCGGAAGTACAAGATGCGGGGGAGAGACTCATTAAAATTCGAGACTCATTAAGTTAACTCCGAATTTAACTTCGATTATTCCTCTTGTACACCTTACTGCACCAACTCTTACACACTTAGAAACTAATGTTGCTCATTATATACCTGAAAATAAAAACACCTAACTAAAGTTAAGTTTGTATCATAATAAACCCAATGTTCAACTCGGGAGGTCATCTGGGTCTAAAAGCCCATTAAATTGATGATTATGTAACCTGCCTGACTAACACAAAATGGATGTTTGGAAAGTTTACGGATCCTACCTCTTCTAATTAAATCATTAGTATCAATCAATCTTCTAAATGGAATAAAGCTATTATTAGCATAAATCATTCCATAATTTAGAATAACGTTTTGGGATTTGGTTGAATAACCTAGAGGTATTCATAATTAAACCAGATCTGAATGGGAACGTTGTAAGATAAGATTGATTGTAAAAGATTATACTCAAGAACGGATTAGATTATCAAGGAATCTCCTTATTTATGTTTCAAGAGAATTCTTTGAGGATCATTAGCGTCCTAGTAGCTCATAATAACTAAGAGCCACATTAGATGGACATTAAGATAACTTTCCATAACGATGACCTACATGTTCATTAAGCAACCTGAAAGTTCTAAACTGAAGGGTAAGAACACTTAGTTTGTAAGTCAATAAGATCCATGTATGGGTTGATGCAAGATTAAAATGCGTTGGAATCATAATGAAATTCTCTTCATCAAGAACTAAGTGGATTAAAGAACCTACCTCAAGATGAGTGGGAGCAACTAATGAAAACTTGTCCTTACATAGATGACGTTTCTCTTGACAAGTATATGTTACCTAAGTCAAAGCATTTTTCATGCATAATTTTGACATGATGAATATCGGGGATTCTTCTTGCGTGATAGGAATCAAATATACCGAGATAGATCCAACGGGATATTAGTTTCATCCCATAAGTTTTAATCTAAGCGGGTCCTTACGTATGTAACATACAACATTGCTCTCCTTTAGAGGATAATAGGATAAATGAGATTATCACCTTATGCTTCATTAATTAGAAGAATGATGTAAATTTAAGTCTATGCTTGTTTATGATATTGTTCGTATGGCTTGATACTAGACTTGTCTAGATTGATGAAAAGCATCTAATGGAACATTACAATATCTTTAAGAAACAAGAGACTATAATCTAAAGAAGAAGTGAGAATCTAAAGTGATTGACTACTCTTATTCTAACTTTGTTATATTCAAAGGAAATCAAGTGTCAATTTCGAGGTATATCATAACGTCAGCAGACATAACTATCTTATGGAGGAGTCATAAGGAATTGTAACAACAACCTAAGTTATCATGACATAATGTGTTGCTGATCACAACAGAATGGTCATTAAATGTTGTTGGTAAATTTATCAGTCGACTCATAACTTATTAACTCAATGTAAATGCTAAGTTGAAGAACTACTGTGATAAAGTCAGCTGCCCTAATTTCTCGAACAGTAACAGTTTGAGAGGAGCTGCATTAGAGTTTGATACGAAATTATTGTTCGCTTATGATAAGAACAAATAGAGGAAATCGGAATTTTGTATCGAATGCATTCATGATATGCTTATGGATCCAATAACCAAAGGTCTATCACCCATAAGTATCACTAACGGGCCAACTAAGAGAAAAGGGTATTACTAATGACCATGTACAATTGCATATCGTACTATGAATGACTTATGACTAATGACTAATGATTAATTTTCCTCATTATGATTTGTTTGTCTATTAGTATGCTAAGCTAGCATAATGGCATAAAGACAATAATACAACAAATCAACTAAGGGCATAACGTTAATTGATCCTAATGTTAAGTTCTAAATTTGAGTGTGGTATGATTAATGGGGGTCCTAAGTCGAATAAAGACTTAACGGCTGTATTTCTCTGCTACATTTTGGGTTTAGAACTAAAATGAGTATTAATCTCTGCAGACTTACGTAATACTCATAATAAATGATTACTCAGCTAAGTGGGAGAATGTTGGAATAAATATACGTAACGTTGTATATTTATCGATAGCCATTATAATCATTTATATAATGATGATCAATTATTAATATTATCCTAAGCCCAATAACAGATATGTCTTTGATGGGCAGACTATCATTAGATGGGCCTTATTAGGGTGTCCCCTGGGTATGTATAAATATGAAGAGATATTATGAGATTAGGGTTGAGATAATATAACAACATAACACCATTAGCCATCCCCTATCTCTCTCTCTCTCTCTCAATGTGTTCATAACTCAAGAAAACATAAACCATCAGAACGACATACCCTAAAGGGAACCCGATCAAGATGATGGTATCTTCCATTACCGAGGTTCTTGAACGGTTAATCATATCAGGTACACATGATTAAATATTATGTTCATACTTTATGTTCTTATGAAATATAATCAACAATGTAATCATTAGAGTAGCCTCACCTAACCCATAACAGAAGCAAGTAAATGTTTTAGTTTTGGCTTACCGCCATGGCTGGGCGAGCCTATCCGGCAACTATTCACTGGTCACCACTACCAACAAACAGAACAGTAGCTAGATGGCAACTCTCCTCTGAAAACACGTCAATTGCAAAGAACCAACAAAAATCAACATTATCCTCCTACTAATTGATCACATAATCACACATTAAAAAAATTATAATTTTTTGTTTATTTTCTTTTGCAACATGCCATGGACATGTCTTGTATTTCAGCAACATTTAAACAAAATTCAAAATGTTGCTACTCAAGCAATAGTTTGTCTTTAAACCTCATTTATAAATATAAATATGTGAAAACAAAGCAATGAGGGCTAAAATACCTAAAATATGTCACAACGTAACCACAATCGAGACTATGTGTATTTGTTACCAATAAGAAGCATCTCGGCCGAAATCCGCTTCTGTCACTCTTTGTGTCTTAATCTAGTGAAAACAGCCGGCGATCTGACCACGTAAACCACCAGAACGGTCGACATCACATCAAAACCCTAGCCGCCACCGTTTCTAAGTTGTCGTACCACCATCGCCACTCTTGAATCTTGATAATGCCACCGCAGGTAGTTGTAATATGTTAGAATTAGTTTGACGTTTGATATGAGCCTCAAATATCATTGTATGAATTAGATCATGAACACCAAACCATTTATCTTGGAAACTAAAAAAATATAAACCTAATTAAAATATTACTTTGCAAGCAAAAAAAATCACATATACTGTTGAGAGATCCTATAAAACATTGAACCTGTATTCAACAACATCTTACCTACTTGGTTTCACTTTCATCCACCACAATTGGCTCCATTTGTTACAAAGTGATGCTTTTATGTCCAACGAAAAGATTAAATATATACTCCGTAAGTAGATTAATATGATATGAATCTTACCTAATCATGGAGCCCATATGAGCATCCATGCCTGACCGAAGCTCTAATTGTGTCACCATCGACTTTTATCCATCACTGTCAACCATCATTCACTTAAACAACCGCCATCGACAATCGACCACCTATTGCCATTATTACAACTAACACCACTGTCATCCCCAACCAACACCACGGTTCACCTACGATTGTCACCACGACGAACACAACCGGCTTCCTCACCTAACACCATCGATTCCTGTCTTGCCAAACCTAAAACTAACTCCGGCAACCGAAAGATGTAAGTTTAGGCAACTTGGAACTGTAGTGAAACAGTGGAATATTTGAAAGCACCGACTTTGCTAATCTGCAAGAAGGACCAAATCGGCGAGCGTAGGGGTTGATTTGTCTCTGTACTTCTCATTTTTTAGACAGAGGTTTAGAGTGGGAGCGAGAGTGATGGATTAGGATTTAGTGTGGTGTCTGAGTGTGGGTCTTGAAGGTAGGCAAGAAGAGAACCGTAGTAACAAACATGTAGTAGGAAGGCGGAGGATGTGGTGGTAGCGGCGATGTTTGTGGGGGTTGCTGTAGAAGGATGCAGAGAAACAGAGATAAGACTGAAACAGGGCTTCAGCTAGTAATTAATTAACGAAAATGAGACTTTCAAATTTTTTTTGAAAAGCGTGCAGTTTTTGCAATAGTGCTAGTTTGTGAGTATGACCGACATTACTAAATATAGCAGATATAAATATGGAAATACATTGAAGACATACATATTTGCTATAAATACATGGCAATCATATTAATTGTATATTATTGTCTATTAATACCCGCCCGCATAAGGTGACTCGACAGCAGAAAACATTAAAAAAAGTCTTGATATATAATTGAATTGAACCCCATATATGATTGTAGTCGCCCGTTTGAGGTATTCGAAGAACCGTGTCACGCCGCCGTAGCCACCACCACTGCAACACCACCAAGCGCTGTTGATTAGGCAGGTACCCATACGTTTTGTGTACCGATTGATTGTAGTTGGCCACCATAATCACCATGTTATCAGCTTAGAAGAGGTGTGAGAGGGTTGAAAGAAGTTATTACATGAGAGAGAGGAGAAAAAGTTGAAAATGAAGAGAAAGTGGGCTGGGTCAAAACTATAACGAAAGAAGAAAATGTGGCAAAAACAGAGGGGTTAAAAAAAATAAAACAGAGCCTACATGACTAGAACCCGGGTACCACACCAAACACAACATCAATCTCACCATCTGTGCACACCATTTTTCATTAATATAACTGAAACCATTGGTATTTAAAACAAAATTTTTTTAAAAATAATAAAATCACTGTTCAAATCCTTTGGTCTATTAATAAAAGAATTGACTTATGATGATGTGGCATTCCATGGAGGCCCCAACCCCCTCTTGAATGTGCCACGTGGCAAGTTGAGGTGAGAGTGTTTAATTTTTTTCTTTTTTATTATTAAAATCTAATAAAATTAAAACCCTATTCTATCTCCCCATTCTCCTCTCTATTATTATTACCCTCTCTATTATTTTTCTGAAACCCTAAGTCTTCATCTGCCCCATTCCCTCTTCTCCTCCCATTCACCTTTATCTTTGCTGCTCACACCTTCTTCCTCACAATCCTAAAGAATAATATTAATAATAATACTCTCTCCGTCCCAATTTAAATGTCCCATGTCTAAAAACACACATTTTAAGAAAACTTTTGTTTGTATGTGATAAAATGACAATAATATCCTCAAAAGTGGTGATTGTGTTTTGTCTTTTATGGGCAAAACTGGAAATTATATTTCTATTTATGGAAAGAGACATTTAATTTGAAACAAACAAAAAAGGAAATAAGGACATTTAAATTGGGACGGAGGGAGTAATAATAAACTCTGCAATTTTCACGGCCAGCCACAATCGTAATCTACCGCTTCATCCGTACCATCAGATTATATGCGTTCGTTGTAAAACCCTAACACTAACCACTGTAACTGTCACTTGAAGGGTTTTATAAAATAAAAGATGGCAAATTCCTACTCTTCTTCTCATGTTACTGCCTCTCAGGTATTCAATTCATAAAAATATTTTTGTATTATGATAACTAAAAGAACTTTTAAGGTTTGATAGCTGATTAATATTATTATTTGATTGTAATTGTTTGATGTGTTTAGGTTGGCTTGGACTAGTCACTTCATAAAGATATTTTTGTATTATGATAACTAAAAGAACTTTAAGGTTTGTTAGCTGAATAATATTATTATTTGATTGTAATTGTTTGATGTGTTTAGGTTGGCTCGGACTAAGTATTTTTTCTTTGCATATTCATATGACATTCAGTGGACTTTCAGGTGTTATATAGTTATTCCTATGTGTGATATTTGGTCATGAAGTTCAAAGATTCAAATATCTTAAGTTTGCTTGGCTTTGTTTGTCAGTTGTTCAATACTTAAAAGATATGTATTTAATGCATTCAGGGAGATTTTAATTTTATCATTGATACGGAATTTGAGTATATAAAATCAGTTGAAGAAAGTCGACTACTTAACGTATTATAATAAAGATACAAAAAGAATCATGGATTCGGTGGCTCCTGTTAGCAAAATGGATACCCTAAGAGCTATTGGCTCACTTGAACAATTTATTCAATCAGGTAGCATGTTATTTTTTTAAGCCGCTTACATAAATTTGGTTATTTGTATGGAAGTTGACAATTAGATCTTCGTATGCAACTATTCCCCAAGCGCGCAAAGCATCCTTAGCTCGGTTCCTTGAGAAGCGTAAAGAAAGGTATGAACGTTGAACCATGAACGGTATTGTAATCATTTAACCAAATATTCTTTTGTTGGGTTAGCTGGTTAGTATCTTTTACCAATAAAGATAACTTTTTTATATTAATGTTTGATTATGCAGAGCAATGTGTCCGGCTCCTTACAATGCTACGAAGGATTCAATTGTCAATGGTGGATCAAGCAGCATGAATCATGTTAGGTATGCTATATTATAATTTATCTTTCACATAGTTTCATCATTTTGTTCTCCAGTATGAAGAAATACCCAATTCAATTCCATGTTGCTCATTATATAGAGAAAAGAAAATCTAATTCTGTATCACTGTATGTTGTGAACTCAGAAATACCCAATTCAATTCCATGTTGCTCATTATATAGAGAAAAGAAAATCTAATTCTCTATCACTGTATGTTGTGAACTCTTTTGGCATATTAGGATAATGTTGAAGATTTTATCATGTTATATTAGATTTTCCATCCCCGAGACCTTCCCGGGGTAATCAACTAGTGTGTGTGTGTGTGTCTATATATATATATATATTTGAAAAGGGTTAATCATACATGGCACTCATACATGCATTCTCCTCCTTAAGAGTGCCATGTAGGATGCCATGTGACATTGAGTTATTTTAGGAAAAAAAAAAGAATTTAAAAACAAAATTGGATTTTTCTCTCTCATGTTTCATCCCATAATTTTTAAACGTTAATATCTTTTATATACGAGATTTTTTAAAGAAAAAAATTACACCAAAGTAACGAGCGTTTTATTATCTTTCCAACGAATACCGTAGTGCTATATAAAAAACGGAGAAAAAAAAATACTATTTTTGTGGGGTTTTGTTCATACAGGAAAAAAACACAAAGTGTTCAGGTATTCATTAATCATGTATAGGCAAGTCATTAATTATGTTCAAACCAGTAAATATGAATTCTATTATCAACCAGAACAGAATAGGTTACTAGAGTTATACATTGTTCTAGGTTAGGTATCAATATTAGTATGTTAGAGTTATACATTTTTTAGCTTTTAGGATATGATATGTGTTAATATTATAGTTACATTGGAGTTATACATTGTTTTAGGATAGGTGTTAGCATTGGAGTTGTATATTGTTTTAGGTTAGGTATTAATATTAGAGGTATATACTGCTTTAGATCAAATGTTAACGTTAGAATTATACATTGTTTGAGGTTAGGCGTTAACATTGGAAATAAATTGTTAATTGTTTTAGGTTAAGTGTTACCTGAAGTTTTCCTACATGTAACTGTAAAGTGCATCGGTCTATTTCATATGTAAAGTTGATGTGTCATATTAAATTTCTCAACCTCAGGATGCTCCCGAGGTATAATCTAGCTATATATAAAAGAATAACCTCTTGATGACATGTTATTCAACGGGGAAACCCTCCACTCCTTGAATGTGTCATGTGACATCATGTGGAGCTTTCTTTTGAATTTTGTTTTTTTAAATAAAATTAAATCACATAAATTAAAAATGTTAAAATAATAAAACTCTACCTGATTAGGCATTCTTCCTTATTACGTCTCTCATATCTTTTCTTCTCTTCTACATCTTCATTGAAATCCATCATTTCTTCTCTTTACTAAATCATAAATGTGAAGTAGCAACATATTAAAATTTTTATTTCTATTCGTAACTTTGATTCAAATCATATATACTTTTGCTTATATCATTTTAATAATAGGGGTTTTATATACAAACAATTGTATTATATGTTGTAAACTGGTGAATAATATACTTTATGAAAATCGTAAAATGACTGGCGCTAGAGTTATTGATCTTCATTTGTTTGTATTATGTTTCTTTGCAGTCGTATTTGGTTGAGATTTTCTTGTGCAAATCATAAATTGGATATTTTATTACGTTATATTAAATACTAGGTTAGAGCCCCGTGGGGACCCACGGTGCAAACCAAAGTAAATTAAAAATAATATTAAACTAAGAGTTGTATTATTCAAGTTGAGTGTCCGTAAAACCAATGAATATATCCAACATAATATTAACATGCAATTCCAAAAAAAACAATCAAGTACCATGAAAAAAAAAACAATCAAAATATCATACTTGCGTTGGTAAGTTCACATATTAGGCAGTATTAAAAATAAAGATTACTAAAAAAAGAAGGATAAAGACAATATGACGTAAAAATCAAACATTATCAAATTTCTATTTTGACCTTGCGCTTCTTAATTTCTCGTTTTTGCAATTTGTAAACTGATGTTAGCGTAAGCACGTCTTCAGTCTTGCTGTACCTAAATGTGGCAAAACTACCATTTTATATCCCATTCTCCTTCAACCATTCACCCCAATTTTCAATAGCAAACCTAAAATCCTCTTTTGACTTTTCCATACGAAGCGACATCCGAAGTTCAATACCGTCAATATTCCTTACAGTTATAAGCATACCGCTTTGTTCAAGTTCCGCCATCTTAACAACTTCCTTTGGCAGACGCTAGTGAAACAATAACATATAATCATATATGATGAAATATAAAACTAACATATGAGTAAATTAACTTTTTGAATAAATTAGTAAGGATGTTAATATAAAGACGAAAATAAAATACTCACAATCCGATCCCTAGCAATAATAGTGAAGTCATGATATTGTTTAGCATTTATTTTAGCCATCATCGTTTGAAAGCGGTAATATCCTGTATCACTGTCCTTAACATGACGAACTTCTTCTTTTGAAATTATAGTTTGATAACCTTCAAATCCAAAAATCTTTAGCTTAAGCTTTAGTTTATCAACTTGATGAAAAACCATCAGGTATGGAACGAAAGGCAAGCTTTTGAATAAATCTGACCAACCGTTAATAAAAACAAAGTGGTTTTCAATTTTTTCGACAATCACTTTCTTCTCAATCACATCATTCAAAAACACTGATATATCCTTGTTTTCCAGTTTGTCGTAATTCATGTTTTTTGCAAATGAATCGGGAATGACCTGCAAAGATAGTGAATAAAACTATCTATATAGATGAAGTGCAAAAATGGAAGGCATGTATTAAGACGTCAATCAATGAAAATTGATTGAAATTAGCAAAGTTATTGTCATCATATTTTAAATAGCATTTATGACTAATTAGAACAGTATAATATACAAAATTAACTGATAAATTAGTATTGATAGTACCCAATAACACCAAAGGCTTCTCCTGTATGAAAATTATAATTATTATTAGAATAAAGAAAGAATTGGGTGTGAAATTTACAATTATGTTAACAAAAACACAAATTCAATAATGACACTCCTAATACACTTAAACACCTACATGGTAATGATATACAATAATTTAATACATAAATAAAAACTGAAGATTATCCGTACCTCTTGTATCTCACAATATCACCAATGTTGCTAAAAGGAGTGTTGTGCAGAAATTCATCTTCATCAGAACAGAACATAGACGTTCCATATGGTCGATACGATGATGAAGGATTATCAGATATTTTCTTACCCAAACTGGATAATAAAAAAAATTGAGTTGCACATAAATGCTTTGACACAATAAATAGGACAACTTTACGATTTTGTAAATCGTTGAAGGACATAATATTGTTTACCTTTTTTTGTACTTGTTGATATCTTCAATATCTTCATTAATGAGCAGTCGACTAACATGATCTCCAAAAGAGTTTGAAACATAGGGTTTTCCTGAATATCATCAATATTAAAATTAAAATTCAAAATAAAAAAGTGGAGTATGTAAAGTTACTAAACATGTATATATAATTATATATAAAAATATAAACAATTACAATTACATATTACAAACAGTGAATAAATGTAACCTACCATTATAAAACTTTAATCGGCCAAACTGCAGTATTATAATATATTGTTTATCCGTTTGATGAGTCGCCACATATTTCGACAACTCCATGGCATAAGTATCCCACAATGGTACATAAATGTTCAAACCCCTTTAAAAAGAAAATTTTATTTCAGTGTTAATGACAAAGCATATATTACGTTATTTGTAAGTTGTATGAAATTCAAAGCATTAAACCAATACATACTCGATATCCTGGATTTCCATTGTTAACCTCTTCTTACCAGCGACAGCCTTTTTGTCCTTATCATCATTGTTGAAGAACTTGTTAACGTGTTCGATATTTGTAATACCACATTTTTTGGTACATTTGGGACAACCCATATAGTGCCAACCAAATTCAGTAAATAGGTTTTTGATAGTACCCAATAACACCAAAGGCTGCTCCTGTATGAAAATTATAATTAGTATTAGAATAAAGAAAGAATTGGGTGTGAAATTTACAATTATGTCAACAAAAACACAAATTCAATAATGACACTCCTAATACACTTAAAGACCTACATGGTAATGATATACAATAATTTAATACATAAATAAAAACTGAAGATTATCCGTACCTCTTGTATCTCACAAATATCACCAATGTTGCTAAAAGGAGTGTTGTGCAGAAATTCATCTTCATCAGAACAGAACATAGACGTTCCATATGGTCGATACGATGATGAAGGATTATCAGATATTTTCTTACCCAAACTAGATAATAAAAAAAATTGAGTTACACATAAATGCTTTGACACAATAAATAGGACAACTTTACGATTTTGTAAATCGTTGAAGGACATAATATTGTTTACCTTTTTTTGTACTTGTTGATATCTTCAATATCTTCATTAATGAGCAGTCGACTAACATGATCTCCAAAAGAGTTTGAAACATAGGGTTTTCCTGAATATCATCAATATTAAAATTAAAATTCAAAATAAAAAAGTGGAGTATGTAAAGTTACTAAACATGTATATATAATTATATATAAAAATATAAACAATTATAATTACATATTACAAACAGTGAATAAATGTAACCTACCATTATAAAACTTCAATCGGCCAAACTGCAGTATTATAATATATTGTTTATCCGTTTGATGAGTCGCCACATATTTCGACATCTCCATGGCATAAGTATCCCACAATGTTACATAAATGTTCAAACCCCTTTAAAAAGAAAATTTTATTTCAGTGTTAATGACAAAGCATATATTACGTTATTTGTAAGTTGTATGAAATTCAAAGCATTAAACCAATACATACTCGATATCCTGGATTTCCATTGTTAACCTCTTCTTACCAGCGACAGCCTTTTTGTCCTTATCATCATTGTTGAAGAACTTGTTAACGTGCTCGATATTTGTAATACCACATTTTTTGGTACATTTGGGACAACCCATATAGTGCCAACCAAATTCAGTAAATAGGTCTTTGATAGTACCCAATAACACCAAAGGCTGCTATTATATGAAAATTATAATTAGTATTAGAATAAAGAAAGAATTGGGTGTGAAATTTACAATTATGTTAACAAAAACACAAATTCAATAATGACACTCCTAATACACTTAAAGACCTACATGGTATTGATATACAATAATTTAATACATAAATAAAAAATGAAGATTATCCGTACCTCTTGTATCTCACAAATATCACCAATGTTGCTAAAAGGAGTGTTGTGCAGAAATTCATCTTCATCAGAACAGAACATAGACGTTCCATATGGTCGATACGATGATGAAGGATTATCAGATATTTTCTTACCCAAACTGGATAATTAAAAAAATTGAGTTACACATAAATGCTTTGACACAATAAATAGGACAACTTTACGATTTTGTAAATCGTTGAAGGACATAATATTGTTTACCTTTTTTTGTACTTGTTGATATCTTCAATATCTTCATTAATGAGCAGTCGACTAACATGATCTCCAAAAGAGTTTGAAACATAGGGTTTTCCTGAATATCATCAATATTAAAATTAAAATTCAAAATAAAAAAGTGGAGTATGTAAAGTTACTAAACATGTATATATAATTATATATAAAAATATAAACAATTATAATTACATATTACAAACAGTGAATAAATGTAACCTACCATTATAAAACTTCAATCGGCCAAACTGCAGTATTATAATATATTGTTTATCCGTTTGATGAGTCGTCACATATTTCGACATCTCCATGGCATAAGTATCCCACAATGTTACATAAATGTTCGAACCCCTTTAAAAAGAAAATTTTATTTCAGTGTTAATGACAAAGCATATATTACGTTATTTGTAAGTTGTATGAAATTCAAAGCATTAAACCAATACATACTCGATATCCTGGATTTCCATTGTTAACCTCTTCTTACCAGCGACAGCCTTTTTGTCCTTATCATCATTGTTGAAGAACTTGTTAACGTGTCCGATGACATCTATATAATAATAGAAAACAAACAATAATGTAACCTCATTACTTATCATACCGTTAATATTTAGAATTTGATTCAAATAATTACTCAAACGACGATGCATACCTATTGTGGCGTTTTCATCAACCTCCTTGTCCAGAATTTTTTGATAAGGGACAAAAGAGAACCCATAGTCTGGACCTTGAAAATCGACATTGATGTCAGAAATATGTGTGTTCATATTCAAGCACAGTTTGTTTGGGTTTGATGCAAACTTGTACTTGGATGAATTGACTCCAATTCCGGGATTTCTTAAAATAATGTTTGCATTTTCTTTCAAAAACCTCTCAAATCTAAAAAACAATCGCTTGAAAACATTTGCTTGAATCCTGTCACCCTGTAAATTAATAATTGACAAAAAAATATGAATATTGTTAGTCGAAAAATGTATCAGCGAGTAAATAATATATGCAATCAAAATATAAGACTATATACATCCAAAATAAAACATTACTATCTATATTAAAATAGTAGTGTGTAGTAAATAATGAAATACGCAAATAGAATCATATAACAATAAAATGGCTTTGTGAATTACATTTTCGTCAGTGAGGATCATTTCAATTGAGTAAACGTCTTTAGGATTGCGACGGTCGGGTAGACGCCAAACACGAAGAATCTTTAGCTTTAAAGAAACATCATTTCTGTTAACATCAACTTGGTTAACCATGGTAAACGCTTGTGCTTCGACTGCAGCCATGTAAATGTCCGAATGATTGTACGAAAGGCATTCACCTCTATGTATTTATAACTAAAATTTTGATAAGGAAATGTTATAAAGTGGACATAAATTTTGCCGTTTACTGATGCTGAATAAGCGACTAAAATGTGAATTCAAATTGATTATTTGAATTTAGCATGTACGAAATAGGAAATGGTATAATTAGTTTAATGTCATTAATTATCTAACAATCAATCATTGACAATCAATCTTGCTAATCAAGGAATAAGCGTATAACATGTAAATTCATATTTTATTTAATGTCAGAAAGGGGTGGCGGCGCAGCTTGTTGCTTGTCTACCTTCTATTATGATGTAACTTTCGTTTTTTGTTTTAATGGAAAATTTTCTTAGATAAAAAAAAAATTAATGTCATTAATTATATGACAATCAATCATTGACAAAAATTTACGTAATTGATTTATGAATTGATTAAGTAATTTATCATTCCAAAACCATATTCCTAGTCAAATGACATTAATTTGTATTTTGAATTTACAGAATTTTCGTTTATTTATTTAGGAATTAGAATTACTGATTGATGATATTAATGTCATTAATTAGTTGTCAATCAATCATTGACAAAATATTGGCCATTGCTTTCTGACTTGATTACGTAATTTATCATTAAAAAACCATTTTCGTAAAAACATTACATTTATTTGAGTACATATATTTGAATTGTCCTATCGTTTTTTTTAGAAAATTCTAAAAACTTATTACATTTATTTATAGTATCAATCAATGGAGATATCATAACATTTAGTGATGATTGCAAACAATAGGACAACATGTACAAATCACTTTTTGAACCTATCGAAGATGTGGATCTTCAAATGATTAAGGAATGGAGATATTGTCGCATTTAGTGATGAATACACAGCTTTTTCAAAGTTCGATATTTGTAACTTTCTTATAATGGCTAATTGAATCTCATATCTTTCGTATTTGATAAATTATATGACATATCTTTCGTAATTGATTTCCAAATTAGTATTATTATTTGACTGTATTGAATCTCAGTTAAAAGACAATAGATTTTAAATGGCATAGTATTGTGAATTGATTTCGTAATTGATAAGGAAAGGTTATAAAGTGGAGAAAAATTAGCAAATGTACTGATGGTGAATTGATTACTAACTTGTAATTTCGAATTGATTATTCCAATTTAGGCAATACGTACCTCGAGTTAATGAAGGAATCATCATGTATAAATTTTTGATTTTGTAACTTACTATTAATAATTAGATAGATTGACTTAAAATCAATATCATTAATTTGATATAATTAAATGATAGATTTTTCGCACATGATTAAGGAGTTACAATTATACGATTGAATGAAATTAATATCGTTAATTTTACAAATGATTTGAAACATGGAATTCAATAATTCAAATGCAAATGATATTAAATAAGGTATAAACCTCATGAAGAATTCAAAAAAATTACATTAAAAACAATTAAAATAACGAACGTTTTAAATTTCTAAATCAATGACTTCTTGTGGTGCAATTCTAGTAACAATGAGCTTGTGGTTTTCTGAACACCATTTGAATACGCAATAGTCACCAACGGTAATATCTTCTGATGTTAGCAAATCAGCTCATCCAATTACAGTAAACCTTAATGAAACAATAAAGTTGTGTAAATATCAAAAAAATGGGTACGTTTTAATAATTTAAGAAACGGAGCTGGAACGTAAATGTTGAAATTGGAAAGAACGAACCTATCAGAAACAATCTCTACACGCACTTGTGCAGACCACGAATACCCATTTGTAAATTTAATCTTTATTTTCAATGATTGATTTAAATTGGCCAATTCAGCAATCGTATTAGGAATTATCTGCATAACATAAACAAATTTAATAATGTAACAATAAATAATATCTAGATGAATAAAAGATTTAAGACAATAACCTTACAAAAACAATAAACGTACCAATTCATTTGTGATAGTGCATCCAAAACCAGGTAAACCATCGTAGTTGGTAAGTTGAACTTGTAAGTGATCTAGACAAGCTGCTTGTTGCACAACATTGCTCTCTTCTTCTAATAAGTTGAACTTGTAAGTGATCATGACTTTGAAGAATTGCCCTCCTTTGTGATAAGCCATTACCTTATATTTATCTTTGGATGATACTCCTTAATCAAATGAGAAAAAATCCAAACGTTAGAGATAATGCAACAAAGTAATAACATAATAAATCTTCTTCCAATGTTATAAGTCTATAACATTTCCTTTAAGCAAGAAAGTTCTAAACAAAATATTTCTATCCATACTGTTATAAGCCGATTTTATTTAATAAAATCATCCATTTGAATCGGCCGACTGTCAGAAGGAAGATTAAAGAATGAATACAAAATTATCATGTGTTTTCAGAATGAAGAATGCTAAAATAAGTCACTTGAATCGGACAGTACACCCTAACCATTTACATATCGAACATAATCAATAATGCCAAAAAAATTATGGATGTGCGATGGTATGTTTCAATAGAATACATACCTAGAACCAAGAATGCAAAAGAAGAAGAAGGATGGAAGAAGAAGGATGGAAGAAGAAGGATGAAGGTTGGTTGGAAGAATGTAGTGTAGATAATATGTTTAGAAAAGAGTATTTATAGTCAATTAGTTGAAGCTCCATATACAATATAGATAGCTCAAACACTCTCTAAGGCCTCCATTCAACCCAATCTCACCTCAATTATTATATAGATAGATTTTAACATTGGGACGCTCCCAGGATAAAAGCTAGTAATAAAATAAAACAAATACTGTTTATGATTTAATTGGTTATAAAAAAAAATAAATACTTCCCTAATAGAAACTTTTATTTATCTTATCATAGAAAAAAGAAGGGACTTTTCATACCCCCTTAGAAGAGTTAATAGCCATTTTCGTCCCTAAGGTTTGCAAAAATTTATTGAACTAGTCCAAATTTTTTTTTATGACTTGGCACCTGAGGTTTGGATTTTCGTGCTATTTCCGTCCAAATTACTAACTCCGTTAAAAATTAACGTTAACTGAGAGGTAATTTTGACATTTTACCCTTTTTTATATTTTTTTAAATTTTTTTCATTATTGTTTTGACTTAAAAAAACAAAATTAAAATTCCACTGCCTTTTTATTTCTCCCCCTCTCTCACACTCTCTCTCCCTCCCTCACTCTCACAAGAACCAATGCAAACATGCTTCACCAATGTCAACCAATTGCACAAACATGACAATCTCCTTTTTGCACCATCAAAATCCCATGAAAGTTGACTTTCCAAACATACCAAAGCCACCCTACACACTCTCCTCCCTCTCGGCTCTATACATGGACCGAACCTATGAGTTTTTCCCAACCCCACAACCATAATACTTCTAACACTCCAACAATCTCCCTCTCTTCCTCTCTTTGTTCTTGACTCTATCCTAAACCCCCACCCGAACCATAATCACGATCGCAAACCACCCCCACATCCACAAACTAGTGCATTCGGAGGTGTAGAAATCATATTGTGGAGCAAACGGCGAGAACACGACCCATTTTCACTTGTTTCGGTTCATCTTTATGTGGGCACTATAGTTCAGACTCTAGTTCATTCGGGCTTATCATTTGCTAGCTTACTCATACGGACACAAGGTGAGTTTCACGACCACTTTTTACTGTTTTCATACTTTTGGGGGAAAACATGCTACATTATTCAAGTTACATATTTGTTTATAGTGAATTCTATCATGACTACCATGTGAAACATGAGATAATCAGTTCATGAGCTCAACAATCTTCGTACATACATTCACTATAACCATTAGGTATCGATTTAGTCATGGAACACTAAAATAAATCTATTGGGTTTGACACCCCCACTCTTGGTTAGTCGCGCTAATCTGTTACATATAAAAGAGTGCTAGTTTTCTACGATTCTTACATTGTCTTTATTGCATAACGCGCGAGGCACAACAGTTAAGAGGTCTGGTTATGGGAGTCATGTTGGCACAATAATCATTGGCATAGCCATCTTTGATTAGTCACACACGAATTTCATTAACTTTACTTTACGTACATTTAAACTTGTGAACTCACCAGCTTTATGTTGACTGGTGTGCGTGGTTTTAGTAAATAAAAAGATACCATTTTCCCGGTGCCAAAAACTTGGTGTTTTAATTCAGAAACTTTGGTTCGGGTCAAATGACTGATTTTTACTAAACCGGTTTTACCAGGTTTTAAATTTATAAAGTAAACAATATTTACTTTCAAAACTAAAACCAACACATAGGCAGAGAACCTGACGTGCATAGTATAGTTTCTAGGGTAAGTATTGAGTATCATATCCCCAAGGATCACACTTTCCCCTACTCAACCTTACATCAATTTACTGATCGGGTTTAAAAAAAACGGAGGGGTTCTTTGATAAAAATAGTTTTTGAAAAAGGTTTTGATTTTGTAAAATAAAAAGATAACAATAGTAGAGTAGTATATTATGCATATCTCGGGGTCCACTGCTTTTATAGTTAAGTTTATTATTAGAATTAATAATTTAAGTTAGTTAATTTTGTGAGGAAGACGAGAGAGATCTTGAAGTGTTGACTCTTTGATAGAGAAGCTGAGGCTACTACTGCATAGAATGCTAAACCTCTCCAGCGTTCGTCCACCTGGCGTCTCCGCCAGGGCCTCGCGTATAGCGGGCTCCTCAATCCGTGGTCAAGTGTCTAGTCTTCGAACTCATCTTCTTCTTAAAACGGAGGCTTCACTTCCGACCTAGAACACCGCACACCTCGTCTTAGCTCTCGCGTTTCGTACCAAAGGGTCTCGCCTTAGGGTCATTCCCGAGTAGGTCAACAACGAATCCCCATTGGTTAACGATACTGGATTGAAGGATCTCTCTTACAGTTGATATCTGGAGACCGTACCCCCATTGGTTAACGGCGTTGTACTAACTAGAACTAGATAAAAAAATCCGTTATTTGTTTATCTTTTACGTGACACTTAATATTTAGTGATCAATTAAATATAAAGTTGGTTAAATCAATGATAACTTAATTACCCAACCCTTAACCTCCCGAACTGGATGAAACCCTTGATAAAGGTGGCACATAATCCTAAGGGCGTATGATACAAGAGATCACTGGTGCGCCCGTAGGGAAACCTCTCTTTACCAAGAAGATCATCCAATCATCTGGTAAGTACCAAAAATGTGTCACTCAGATCTGGTCCACTCCAGAAGCCATTGCTTAGAACCCGGCTCGGATATCAGAAGCCCGGAGGATCTATCTCACTACCGGTTTCCTTGCCTTTGATCTAGTTCGGGACTACCAGAAGCTAATTAAACCTCTAGTTATCTAGTTAAGTTAATCAATTATTATTTTATATTTTCAGATGAGCTCACAAGTGCTTGGGTTATTACACACCATGGGTACACTCATGAGTTCTCCTAATAAGTTAATATTGATTTTAGGTTTAAGTTATCATCAATGGAAACCTGTCACAAAGATAAACAAATAAGGATTAGAAGAAGAGGACAACACAAATAACTAAAAATAAATTACTAATAATAAAAAATAAAAGTCGACAAATCAAGTGGGTTCATGATGATAGAAAGATACAACCATAAAACATGATCAACACAAGAACATGCCTGCTCATAGACAAGTTATCCACCTCCAAGTGATATGTAGCTCTCTTGATCCTCACAACCCTCGATATTTATTGCATAACTACCCTACGATCCTCTTCTTGGCCAAGCCGATCAAGGTAGGACGAGGCCTAACCATTGAGGGATGTTAGGAGGGCCAGAAGGCCTCCCACAAGACCCCAAGATCTCTGGAAGAAGCTTGGAGTTTGGCCCCAAGAGAGCACAAGAAGGGATAAACAAATTGTGAGGGTTGGCTTGCTATTTATAGGCCTCCAGGGGCTGCACGGCCGTGCACAAGAGTGTCGAGGGCGTGCTTGCTGTTACACGTACATTCTGTTGCTGCATGGCAGATCCTGTCTGTACTGTGTTATCTGGCACGACCGTGCAGAGTTGTTTGGCATGGGCGTGAAATGCTCTCCAGCTTCTGATTTCTTGCCTTCCAAGTTTCATGCGTTGTCTTCTCGCGTTCAGGGCCTTCGTGCAGGTGAGCGTGGGTGTGCAAGGTCATTCCAGGACTGATTTTAGCAATGTTGAAGTCCCGGGATTGTCTTCCAAACATACAGGGAACAGGCTTCAAGCCTGGTATCTTCAGGAATCTCTAGTTTTTGCTTGTTTTCACCCGGAAATCCTTCGTTTCCGTCTTGGAGCTCCAATTTCCTAAGACAATTAAATAGGAACGAATTAAGCATCAATTATAACTACTATAAGCCTAATTGTGACCTATTTTGGGACTGTTTATGCCTGTTTCATATGTTAATTCTGTGAGTTATCATTGACAAATCTTTTATGCATGTTTTTCAGGTAATTGATTTGCACGCACTATGGGACTTGAGAATCGGTTTAGGCATGCACTGTGTGATACTTTCTTTTGTGGGGTGTTTCTTGAACATTTAATCATTCATGTGTGTTTTACTTGGTAGTCTACCGGTTTTAAGACAATTTTACATTTATGTTTTGTAAAACAATTATCTATTTGGTATCAATTTCAGTAGTTTATTATGTGTTTGCTCAAACATTGTGCTTGAAAACCTTTCGACGTTACATCTCGTGTTTCCGCCAAGGCGGGGTGTGACAAAATTCATGGTAGAGTATTTTCATTGGTGGTTCCATTGTGTTAAAATCACATATTATTAACGTGTCAGCACCGAGTTATTTCTAAAATAGATTCACCCCTCATCATCGACGATGGTAATTCAGTGACCGAAGTAGGGATGGAGAAGATTAAATGGTTTTGGAAAGCTTTAAATTGTCAGAAATAAACACGCTTCAAAAGCACAGGAATTGTTCCAAAATAACAAACAATATGGAGATTTGAATCAAGTAGCGAAGAGGTGAAAAACTTGCAGATTTAAACGATTCACGAGATAAGCACGTCACTGATTTGAACTTATGAACATCATATAGAATTTAACAATTCTTAGATCTCAATTGCTAATTTTAGTTTTAATGTCAGGAAGTCTCCAAGTTCATCACAATTCCGTACACTTTGTTGTTTTCTATTTTGAAGTTCTAATTTGTTTATTTAACTCGTTGAATCTTGATATTCCAACATGTTTTAAATTATGATTTTATACATTCTTCTAAACAATCGATAAACCCTAAACATCAAATTGGTGTGGGGTAGAAGAAGATTAAATGGATGTAAATATGATGAACTCGAGGGTAAAATTATCGATGTACCCTCATGTGAGAAGCATGTGACCTTACTTAACAGTGTTTTTGGATGGAGGTTAGTATAAAGGACCAGAATCGTGCTAACTTTTCATATAAAGGATATATAGAGAAAGTCAAAATTTTAAAGTACCCAGTCCATAATCTATGATATTATAAAGGACAAAAATTGTAACTAATCTAAATGCAATTAAACCTTACATTTTTTAGGTTTATAAAAATTGCATTAGTAAGCATTCCTAATTATTCTAGTGTTTATCCACTTCCCATAACATCAAATTTAACACACACACATATAGTATCATACATACCATCAATTTTGATAAATAATTTTTTTTGCATCTATAGGTTTAAGGAAGGAACTTAGAATTCAACTTTGAAGAACATACTGCACCTTCTGATGTGAGAAGCATGTGACCTACTTAATTATTATTTATAATTTTCTTTTACTTAATCAACATAATCTATATATATTGATTTGAATTTTTGTATAGCGCTCAGTCCTCCAATAAAAGTATAATGACTTTAATTAATTTATTTCATATTAAATGGGTGAAATTTGAAAAATTGTAAAATAGATTTTTTTTAAAAAGGGAGTGTGAAAAGTAATTAGGGTGCATTTAGCCACCTCTTTAACATTAAAGAGTATCCAGGGGGAGAGGGGAGGGGGAGTCCCATGGGCGTGGGGGCATGGGTGGGGTGTAGGTGGAGGCTTGTGATTGGCTTATTTTTTTTAAATTCTAACACACAATTAATAATAATAATAATAATAATAATAATAATAATAATAATAATAATAATAATAATAATAATAATATTCCTTTCACCCCCTTTTCCCTCCCTTTCACTACCCACAATTTTCACCCTTCACACGTAGACCCCACAAGTGTCACATGACGTTTCATCCCTCTCTTCCCCCCTCCACTCCTTATAGTCTTAAAGTGTGGGGAATGGTTGAAAGAGAAAAGGTAATAATAGAAGTATAAGAAATATTAGTTTATTGAATAGGAGAGAGAGACAAAGGTAGTGATTTTTAAGGTAACATGATGCTGATGAAGATGAAAATAGGAAACTTATTATTAAAGCTAAAACAACCGCCAAAAGTTGTCGGTCATCTAGGTAGCCGCGCCTATACAACACTTGAATCAAATTACCAAGCCACCTCTTCTTCGATCGGTTCGTCTCTGCTGTTTACATCTTGAAAACCTATTATAATAATATTATGAAAAAAAAATTAAAATTCAAATAATGTTATGAAATTGTGCTAATATTTATTAGTGAGCTACCATCAATATTAGCTGAACAACTTCCAGAAATGGCGGCTCGTTCTTTTCTACTCTTTGCTATTAATACCTGATATCTTCTCTTACAGCAAGCACACACTCTTTATACATTGGAATTGATTTTGTTAGGGTTTTGGATTCGCATATATATATATATATTCTAGGTTTAAGGTTTGTGTAAATAGAATAATATTTTCAGATTTTTTAGGGTTTTGAAATTGAAATGATTATCGAATTTAGTCTACAACATAGATGATGAAACTGATTTAAAACAACTGCTAGTTTTCGGATACATGTTCTTTGTATTAATAGTGATATGATAGTAACTGCTCATTCAATTTAATGGCTGTTTCAGCTATAAAATCAATTTGAAACAAATTTGTATATCAGTCAAATTAATGAGTATCTTTTTTTAATTCTTACATAGAATTGAGTTGTTGAGTTTTTGCCTGATTCGCATTGATCTCGCCGGCCCTTCTAAAACAAACTTAGATTCTAACTTGGAAGGTTTTTTTTTCATTTGAATGTAAGATATGGAAAACCAGACAATGAACAATCGATAGATATTCCAAGTTAACCAAAATTTCGTACACTTTGTTGTTTTCTATTTTAAACTTCTAATTTGTTTCTTTAACTCGTTGAATCTTGATGTTCCAGCCTGTTTTAGTTTATGATTTGATGTATTCTTTCTAAACAATGGGTCCTAAACATCAAATTGGTTTAGGGTAGAAGAAGATTAAATGGAGGTAAATATGATGAACCGGAAGGTAAAATTACCGACGTACCCACATGTGAGAAGCATGTGACCTACTTAATTATTATTTATAATTTTCTTTTACTTAATCAACATAATCTATATATATTGATTTGAATTTTTGTATAGCGCTCAGTCCTCCAATAAAAGTATAATGACTTTAATTAATTTATTTCATATTAAATGGGTGAAATTTGAAAAATTGTAAAATTGATTTTTTTTTAAAAAGGGAGTGTGAAAAGTAATTAGGGTGCATTTAGCCACCTCTTTAACATTAAAGAGTATCCAGGGGGAGAGGGGCAGGAAAGAAGCCTCCAAGCCCCAAACACCGCCCCGGTTCAGCATGGAAGGGAGGGGGGAGTCCCATGGGCGTGGGGGCAAGGGTGAGGTGTAGGTGGAGGCTTGTGATTGGCTTATGTTTTTTTAAATTCTAACACACAATTAATAATAATAATATTCCTTTCACCCCCTTTTCCCTCCCTTTCACTCCCCACAATTTTCACCCTTGACAAGTAGACCCCACAAGTGTCACATGACGTTTCATCCCTCTCTTTCCCCCTCCACTCCTTATAGTCTTAAAGTGTGGGGAATGGATGAAAAAAGAAAAAGTAATGATAGAAGTATAAGAAATATTAGTTTATTGAATAGGAGAGAGAGAGACAAAGGTAGTGATTTTTAAGGTAACATGATGATGATGGAGATGAAAATAGGAAACTTATTATTAAAGCTAAAACAACCGCCAAAAGTCGCCCATCATCTGGGTAGTCGCGCCAATACAACACTTGAATCAAATTCCCAAGCCACCTCTTCTTCGATCGGTTCGTCTCTGCTGTTTACATCTTGAAAACCTATTATAATAATGTTATGAAAAAAAATTAAAATTCAAATAATGTTATGAAATTGTGGTAATATTTATTAGTGAGCTACTATCAATATTAGCTGAACAACTTCCAGAAATGGCGGCTTGTTCTTTTCTGCTCTTTGTTATCAATACCTCATATCTTCTCTTACAGCAAGCACACACTCTTTATACATTGGAATTGATTTTGTTAGGGTTTTGGATTCGCATATATATATATATATATATATATATATATATATATATATATATATATATATATATATATATATATATATATATATATATATATATATATATATATAGGGGAGGGATAATTTGAAAACCCTCCCCACTTAAGAAAACCAAGAAAACCACCCTTATCACCCTTGATGTTTATGATCCAAGGGTTGTAATTAATTGATTATTTTATTGAAAAAGTGGTATAAGCAAAATGTACATATAGTAGATAAAATAAAATAAAAGGACATTATGGTAAAAAAAACATACTCTCTCTCTTACTTTTACAATATTCTATCTTTTCTTTTCCAGCCATGCCTTTTTCAAAACAAAATCTTTGTTTTTTTTTTCTTTTGAATATAACTAATCATCAATTTTTAAAATAAAACAAGTTTTTTTCTTTCAAATTTTACAAAGATATCTCACTAAAAACATATATTTTATATTTTCAAAATAATATAACCTAACAACAAAAAAACATATGTTTTCACAATCTTATCTCACTAAAAACATATAATAAATTATAACCCAACAACAAAAACATATGTATTTGCAACTTAACTCACCAAAAAACATATGATAAAATTATAACCCAACAAAAAAAAACATATGTTTTCACACTTATCTCACCCAAAACATATAATAAATTATAAACCAACAACAAAAACATATGTTTTCACAAACTTATCTCACTAAAAAATTCAAATTATAAATCAAAACAACAAAAAAACATATGTTTTTAAATGAAAACAAACTTTTGATATACAAAAAAAGATAAACGAACCGTCAAAACTTTGATTAAACCATAAACATTTACAAAAAAAAACACTGAATATAAAATGTTAAACAAACCTAAACAACCTCATCAAAACCCAGATCTAGATCCAAGAACAGTAGCAAAAAACCCAGTGGTCCAAAAAACAGTAGCAAAAACCCGCACAACATTGCCACTGAGATCTGTTTGGTATGTCCTTCATTATCTTCGCCTTGAATTCAGCATCATCTCATCGACCATCACGATCCAGAAGGAACCTTCATTATCCGGTGCGACACAAATCCAGATCTGGAAGTAAAAAAAAAACAAAACTGCACATGGAAGAGTTTACAAAATGAGGTGATTTCATATGTCCTTCGAAGCTCACAATATATGATATTCCTATGAAACAAAAAAAAAAAAATCAATGTAATAATCGTCTTTAGGCTTGATTTAAAAAAATGATATTTTAGAGTAATTTTATCTTTCAAAATCACTTTAAAGTATGTTTAAACAGAAGACAACATAAAATTAATAAAACTGAACATAAAGAAAACTACTATTTTTGGATTACACAAATACCGATCTGTTGACCGTCGGCTTAACCGGCTTCATCTATAAACCACCGGATCAGTTGTATATTCTTTTTTTTTATGGTAAACAATTAATCTTTTGGGTGTGTCCTGAAGGTAGCAGGGCGGAGGAGACGGCTGTCAAAGGGCCGAGGAGAACGACCGACTTCATCATCGGTGAACGACCGGCTTCATCGGTCTCCTTCTCTCTCTTTTCCTCTGGCTTCTCTCTCATTTCCTACGTGAACCATCCTTAAACAAATTGTAAAAAATATAGAATGAGCTACCATTGTTGAATGATTAATGGTTTGAGTGTTTTAGAGAGAGAGAAAAAAAGATGTACTTATTTATCAAATGAGATATGATATTGAAGGCTTGATGTATGAGATAGAGAGAGAATGAGAGAGGAGGTGTTTGTTTAATGTGTCAGGAAGAGAGATTGTGTGGGTTGTGTAATATGTATAGAAAGTTGTGTGGGTTGTATAAAAGACCATTATAACCTTCTTTCTTAACACATGAATGTCCACGTGGAAGCATGATAGCCATGGAATGGGGTTTCCATGGTTTGCACAAGTGGGATTGGTTTTCAAATTAGAATTGCCCTATATATATATATATATATATATATATATAGGGAAAGACTAGGGAGGAAACCCTCCAAAATGGAAAAACCCCAAGAAACTCAACACTTGGTCCACAATGTGCCACCTCACCCATCCCACTATCAATACATATTATATGTCAAGGGTTGTTTGGTCATTTTACTTTTCCCTCCTCTCTCTCTATGTCATTAGTCATAGTCTAATCACAAGTACTTTTCCCTCCTCTCTCTCTATTATTATGATCAGACACCTCTCTCTCTCTATTATTATGATCAAACTTCATCTTTGTCCTTTAATCACCATTTGAATCACACCTTCATATTTCATCTCTCTCTATTATTATTATTAATAAGCTTCATTAAATCACTACCTTACTAAATGCGATGGACTTCAACATAGAATCTTCAGGTCATTCAATGTCCGATGATAGTGAATCAGAAGGTATGTTTCGATTTTTGGATAAAACAAACATTCTTTACTTTTTTGGAGGGTTAGGTTTGAGTCTTTTTTTTTTCACAGTAGATCCATGCATATATATATATATATGTTATGTTTGGTCACATCAGGTTGTTGGTCTTTTCCATAAATCTTTTTTAAAATTTGTTGTTGTGTTATTTTGTTGTGTTTTTATAAGGGGAGGCCATATACAAGCATGGAGTTTCACCGGATAAAAGGTGTGGTGGTGTTTTTATCGGGGTTCCAACTGATGCAGGGGAAGGATCGTCTTCTGGCTCCCCTTTGTTTAGCCCAGTTAACCAGCAAGCTTCTGATCATGGTGTTAATGAAGGTTGGTGTACCTTCTTCAATGTTTTTTTTACCTGGATGCATGTTTTGGTTACAGTGTATTCAACATGGTGTTGATAATGGGTTTTCAAGATGATTTGTTTTTGTAGCTGATTTTGATTTTTAATTTGGACAATCGTGTTAAAATGTAGGTCGTGTAGAAGCATCCCAGCATTATGTGATTGCAACTCCTAACGGTACCCAATATTGGATACCTAACGTCAGCCCGAGGTTCATACCTGTACACAACAAAACTTTTTCAACTTTCGAAGATGCATTGGCGATGTACAAGGAATATGCTGATCAAGGTGGATTTTGTGTTAAGAAGGGCCAAACTAAGAGGTGGATGGGCATTGCAACGCACAAGTACTTACGTTGTGCAAAGTATGGGACACCTCAGTTGAAGAGAACCTTCGACACGTTAGATGAATCGTCGGTGAGGCCACGCAGCAGTTCATTCACACTCTCCAACTGCAAGGCTCATTTGTTACTTGCAATCAGTGATGAAGGCTCTTGTTATACGATTAGGGGTTTCGATGATATTCATAACCACGCGCTGCTTGATTCACATAACCGTGATCTCGCAAAGGTTTCAAGGAAACTATCATATTCCACTAAACAATTTATCCACAACATGAGCCTGAATCGGATAGGTCCTGTCAAAGCACATAGGTTTTTAGTGTCGCTTAAAGGTGGGCACCATAATGTCAACGGCACTGTCGCAGATTTTAAGAACTTCAGCCAACAGTTAAGAATTTTTATTGGCGACCGTGACTCCACGCTTTTCCTGGAACGTTTGCGTGAGCGCTTTGACAATCTGCCTGACTTCTACTTTGATTTTGTTGTTAAAGAGGGGAAACTCCATTCCGTGTTTTGGGCGGATGAGATATCCAAACTTAATTACAAAACTTTCGGGGACGTCGTTGCGCTTGATGCAACTTACCACACAAACAAGTAAGGGTTTTTTCCAACTTATACACGTCAACTTCTTTAGTTAGTTTAACATATTGTTTGGTTCAAATATATTATTAAGGTATGAGACATCAGCCATAACCCCCATTACCTCGGCTGCTGGACAACATTATTTAACATACCTGTGTTTGGTACTGCTAACACATGTATAAGTAATGGCTGACACACGGTTTCCACCTAATAACATGTGTATTCATCTGCCTAATATTTTTTCTTACACAGCATATATGTTATTTTTTCCTGATGCCTAATTTTTTTGTTCTGCCCATGTAGGTACAACATGATTTTTATCCCGTTTACCGGTGTCGACCATCATAAGCAATGTGTTACGTTTGGTGCGGGTTTGATAACAAATGAAACAATTGAATCATATGTTTGGCTGTGTCAGTCCTTTTTAAAAGCACACGGTTCTCAGCCCGCACTAGTGCTAAGTGACCAGGACCCGGCGATGTTGCAAGCCATACCCCAAGTTTTTACGGAGTCTCGTCACAGATTATGCATGTGGCATATAATGAAGAAACTGCCGTTAAAGGTATGTAATTCGGTGCCGTGCCCCCCCCCCCCCCCTGTGTGCGCCAAAAAAAAAATGCACGTTACTCCATATAAGATGAATATCAGCCTAACCAGTTTCTGATTGCAACTTCCAGGTATCCGGTGACCTTCTGAATAATACAAATTTCCGTGCCTGTATCCACCGATTGGTCTGGAACATCTATATCAAACCATCGACGTTTGAGACACGATGGCAGGAGCTTCTCGACACATTTGAACTAGCCGATAATCAGTGGTTGCAGGACATGTTTGCACTTAAAGAGTTATGGATTCCAGCTTACTTCAGGGAGGTTCCAATGTGCTGCCTAATGAAAACAACATCAAGGAGCGAGAGTTCTAACGCAGCTTTCAAGGTGAATTCTACGAGCGCCAACACGCTTGTGCAGTTTATGCTATGCTTTGAGTCAAGGGTTGATAGCCAACGTTATCGCCAGAGGGTGGCTCAGTACAAGACTTCATCTATTGTTTTTGTTGGTACCACGGAGTTACCCATCGAGCAGCATGCTTTCAGTTTGTATACGCATAACTTGTTTAAAGAGGTCCACAAGGAGATCACGAAGGGCAAATTTTCTTGCTACATTTCCAACACCACCCCGCTAGAGGATGTCTTTGTTTTTGATGTCACACACATGGATCGTCGTCGTGATGTTACTAATGTGTATCAGGTAAGACATTTTAGTATTATGTGAATGCGAAGGTTTACGAACCTCCCTCATTTAGTTTTTATTACACTGTTTTGTGGACTGTACTAACACATGTATTTTTTCAACTTCTGCAGGTTAGATTCGATCCTGCAGACCACACAGCTGAATGTTCCTGCCGGGGTTTCATACGCATTGGCTATTTGTGTCGTCACGTTTTCTGTGTTTACATGGTGAAAAAGGTGGACCGTATCCCTACGAAATACATTGCTGAGAGGTGGTTGCGTGACGTGCTTCCAAAGAAAGTTTTCTCCGTTTCTAGCCGCTATGGTGTTGACTGCCACCCAGAATCGATACTCAGGAATGAAATCCTTGAACTAGTGGCCGAATGCGTGGATGCTGCAAGGAGTGATGAGAAGTCACTTAGTGACTTAGCTGAGCAGCTTCGAATGATGAAGCTTAACTTGCTAACAAAAGAGCCAATCTCACCACCTGAACCGGAGACAGATGAAGCTGTTGTCGAAGATATAATTGGTCAATCCATTGAGTGTGAAGTGGCTGTTGCTAACCCGGACGTTGTCCGGAACAAGGGCTGCGGCAAAACTAGGCGTATTAGCGGTCCTGGTGAGCAGGCGTCAAAGAAACCACCGAAGATGCAAAAGGCCCCCCGTCTCTGCGCCAAGTGCAAGAAGTACGTGACTGATCACGACTCAAGAAACTGTGAGAAGGTCGCCGCGATGAAGAAGGCCAAGGAAGCACGTAACTCGGCTGTTGCACCACCGTAGTTTTTTCAAAGTCACGCATTACGCCCGTAGGTATGTATATAAATAAGTTGCACTTTTTGAACTGTGTTACGGACTTGGTAACATGTCCTGTTTTGTGCTTCAACTACCTGTTATGGACGTAACACAGTTATTGTTGCAACTACCTGCATGATTAGGCGATGCGTACAATTTCTAGGGGGTGTTTATGTTTTTAATGTTTTATGTGTATGTGGTTTGTGGTTTGAAAGGACGTGGATGCAGACTTTTATGAAGTAGTTTATGTTATGACTTGCCACTTACTTATAGCCTTATGTTTTTCGTTTTTTTTATCTTATTAGCGTGACGTAAAATGACACAGAACTAACAACTCCTTGTTAGGAACAGCTCAAAAAGTAAACTGCAAAAAATACAAAACAGTGTACAACAGTAACACGTGTTATTACATTTTATGAATACATGTGTCATTGACTGTCCTAACACAAGTAATTGGTGATCTGGCACAAGTTTTTTTGTGTGCTAACATGTGCAGGCACACAATAACTTGTGTAAGTTTTACATAACACATGTTAGTTTTTTGTGTGATGTGCAGGCACTTCACTAACTTGTGTAAGCCTACATAACATGTGTACATGTGCAGGTCACAATAACTTGTGTACGCTTTACATAACACGTGTTAGTTATTTTTTGTGTGCTAACATGTGCTAACATGTGCATGCTCAACATAACTTGTGTAAGCCTCACATTACATACATGTGTTAGTTATTTTGTGCCAAACCCCAAATACGGGTTAAGCCAGTCACTAACACATGACATGTTGTGTCAAGTTTTCATGACATGTGTTAGTTGGCCCATGTGGTAACATATGTTACCGATGGGGTGTTTTTAACACATGCCCAATGCTGACATGTGTAATACATGTAACTAACATGTGCATAGTCAACACAAATTACACATGTTAACGGGGGTGATGCTTATCAAGTGTTAGTAAGTTTTGTCCTTTTTTCATAACCACAAGTACTTGTTAAGCCAGTCACTAACACATGATATGTGTTAGTAGTGTCAAGCTTACATGACATGTGTTAGATAACAATAACCTGTGTCAAGCTTTCATGACATGTGTTAGTTAGTTAATTGGCCCATGTGGTAACATGTGTTAGTTATGGGGATGTTTAACACATGCCCAATGCTGATATGTGTAATACATGTATCTAACACATGCATAGTCAACACAAGTAACTAACATGAGCAAGTCAACACAAATTACACATGTTAACGGTGGCTGATGCTTTATCACGTGTTAGTAATTTTTGTCCTTTTTTCATAACCACAAGTACTAGTTAAGCCAGTCACTAACACATGATATGTGTTAGTAGTGTCAAGCTTACATGACATGTGTTAGATAACAATAACTTGTGTCAAGCTTTCATGACATGTGTTAGTTAGTTAATTGGCCCATGTGGTAACATGTGTTAGTTATGGGGATGTTTTTACACATGCCAAATGCTGATATGTGTAATACATGTATCTAACACATGCATAGTCAACACAAATTACACAAGTTAACGTGGGTGATGCTTATCGTGTGTTAGTAAGTTTTGTCCTTTTTTCATAACAAATGTCAAAAAAATCATAGAGCACGCTCACAACAGGTCACCAGTAATGTTTATGCGCGTTTAATCATGTCCATATCTAAGAAGGATTACTTCATAAACACCACGATATCATACATTAAAACATACTAAACTTTTACACAGGGGTAGATCTAAAGATCCTACATTACGTTTATTTATTAAAAACATGCGCGGCTAACCAAAAGACAATAACAGCCCACGCTAACACCTACATTCAAACCACACACCCCTACTCTCCTATCATGGAGAAAACTTGCCATACTCGTCTTCGGAGGGTGAAGGAGTCTCCTCGCCTTCCCACGGGTTATGGCTAGCCCACCTTGCAAGTGTTTCTGGTGAGTTCGGGCACAAAGGACACCCACAATACTCATGGTCACCGTCTATGCCGGGGCACACATAATCCGAGGCACACCCTTTGCAAGTGCAAGGTGCGCCTGGCACAATCGAGCTCACGCTATCGGGTGAGCCTTCAACCGCCATCATCACATCATCAGACTTTTCTTGGGCTTCTTCACACCCGGTGCCCTTTTTTGCTTGCTTCGGATCTATGCCATCTTCTTGAGTAGGGTACTCGACAATAGCCTTTCCAACATCACGCATGCCAACATCTTTGGGTGAGCTTTCCTTTTCTTCTTCAAGTTTTTGACGTTTTGGAGGTGGGGTGCATGATGGAGATGCCATCACGTAGTTTTGTTTGTGGATGATTTATCTTAGAGGTGTGTATCAATGTGTTGAAACTTGTTTGTATTAATAGAAGGGTGGTAGAGAGGGTAGGTAAAAAAAATTAAGGCATATTAATAAGGTGATAGGTGTAGGGGAATCTAATTATTATAATTTTTTCAAATGCAAGTTGATGTGAATTTTAAAATAAGGTTATTTTGTGGTAGAAAAAGAACAAGCTTTATGTCAAATCAAAGGCTAAAAAGTTGATAGATGTCATAGATGTCATAATTTCTTTTTAAGTCCACTTTTTTTGTGTACTTGTAAAAGTACAATAACTATTCACTATTAGTTTATTTACTTTAGTTTTTTTTAGAACTTTTCCATTTTATTTTTTTTTTTTACTAATATTGTAATAACTTGCAAGGCTTTTTGGTAATAAGGGAAAACATGCCATGCCTACAAGGCCATCACTAATACTACTTATATTACATACGTTAGTCACACATACATCAGCCAACAACTACTTAAACCTGGTGCTAGTTTACTAAAATAAAGTTTTGGTTTGGGCCTTAATTAAAACTACATGTCTTAAAGCGGCAAACAACAACCATCAAAATAAACCACCACATGCCAACCATCCCAAGCCTGCCACCTACAGCTTCCTCAACGCGTGCTTCGTAACCTTCTCCTTCAGGGTATTAGCTGGAGAGCAGAGGATGTGGGCTGCGAACTTTTTGCGTAGCCTCTGCAACTCACCTTCTTTTTTCCTCCACTGTGCACTGAGGTCGCACTCAAACGGCACATGCATCCCCATGAACCTTTCCATATGTCGCATCAGAAAAACGCCGCAGTCCGTTCCATTCCCTGCTGTCCCCCAAGCCACATCAAGCCTCTGTATTGCTTCAGCCTCAATCGCTTTTGCCTTTGGGTGCTGAATCTCCATCAGGAATTGTACAAACATGTGTTTCTGCAGTTTTTTTACACATGTTAGTACCATGCATAAACTATAGTATTCAAGACAGAAGTAACTAACTTACGTATTTATATGGCACATCCTTTTTGTGGAAGTCGCTGCTGTCTCGGAACCCACGGCGGCCTCTCTTCTTATCATTGTCAATAAGAAGTATCGCGACATTGCGCACCTCAAAAACCAACAAGTAGAAATGCCCTCTCTCAAGCACAGGGAAGTGGATGATCTCATATTTTCTGAAGTCGGTCATCTTTTGGTTACTTGGCAAAGCGGCATACATGCCGGATGCAAACTTTTCCTGCCTTGTTTGGGGATCACATTTCTTATCGTTTAGCATCCATGGAATCTGTTTAATCAATAATGGATAATCCGTTAGGGCAATATTCGCATCATAACACAACATGCAAACTAATAGTAACTAGTAATTACCACAACTTTGGTTCCTATAAACAGGCGAAGGTAAGCGTCATCTGACTTCAAAGTTTCTTCATAATTGAGGACCTCAGCCCAACAATCAATTATGCCGTCACCTACCCACTCCCCTGGCTTCAACGACTTTAACAAACCCCGCGTGGCTTCGACATTAGAGCTACTTCTAAACAACACCTCCCTACATATGTTTAATATGGAATTAACATTTCTGATAGAAATATACATAAAAAGCAGCATGTGCGCAACTTACTTAGACAGCGTATCAGGATCGTCATCAACCATGTCACTGGGTTGTTTGCCTCCCCCAGCCCTGCATCACAACAAACAATCGATTATGCTTTCAATGTTATTAATCAGGATAGGATCACTATAGTAGTAGAAGCGTTAACTTACAAATCTGCTGCAACTTTCCTCCTCGCAAAACTGCCATGCAGCTGATGCATCAAAGTTTCATCTTTGCATATGTACTCCCACATATCTTCGTCATTTTTGGTCAAACCCTCCAGCAGGTTTACACCACGTATGATGAAGGGCGATTTGTGGACGTACGTCACGCTTCTTTCCCGAAGTGGATTTCTCTTTGTCTTATCCAATTCTGCAATCATTTTCTGCCTTTCTGCCAATGTTAGATTGTCTTCATCCTGAAGTTCCGACAGCCCAACGCCATATTCCTTGTATGTTCCACTATTGGCGTCATAGGAACTGACAGGGGAAACCATTGGGAAAGGCAAGGGTGTTTCCACAGCTCTCTTAGACGATGTGCACACTGTTTTTTTATTAAATAAGTATAGCGTTTTTAGTTACACATTCAACAAACAAATAACCTAATGATATGCGCCTAGGGAATTTTTTGTTCAATTCTAATTGTATTTGACCATTTTGTCTAAAATGTGGCTGTTATGAAACAATCAGACCAACATACGAAACATATTAACGTACCGTGTAGGGGATCCTTCATAGATTGACCACCTTTCTCAATGCTGGTCCCTTGGGCATCGCGTTCCAATTGCGTCAGGCCAACACTAAAACTTGGCATATCGTAGTCGACAACCGACGCAGTTTGTTTTGGTGTAACCTGTCCTGATTGCCCGACTGATGGTCCAACATCATCATGCCCAACTGGAGTAGGCGCCGTGTCATCCACTATCGCGTATGGCGCCCACCATAGGACTTCCGCACCCTTATCTGCTTTGGCATAAACTGGACCGCATGTCGTCTGCTTGTTGGTATGTTCGGGGGTTGCAGCAGCACTAATATCAGACCGACAACTTTCTGTGTCAGCAGCGGCCTTCTCTACTGTGGGATTGCCTATTCACGTGTCAAAAAAAAAACGCAATTTGTGGACATTACCATGTAAAAAATAAACAACCACTCCGAACTCGTGCCAGCGACTAGCAATAACACACGTTAGCACATGGTTCAGGGCATAACTTACTTTTTGGAGAAACTGCTTGCATATCTTCTATGACCGGGCCTGCGGTATGTCCCTTTGACAAGCTTCTGTCTTTGTCTGTCTCAATAACACACGTCTCCTGCTGCGTATTTAGGACGTCTTCATCAGCATTGACATCAGATGGACTAGCAACCGGGTCAGCAGCGGCCTTCTCATCTGTAGGATTGCCTATTCACGTGTCAAAAAAAAAAAACACATTTATTCGGACATTAACAAGTAAAAGATAAACACCCAATCCTAATTCATGGTGGTCACTACCAGTAACACATGTTAGCACATGGTTGGGGGCTGAACTTACTTTTTGGAGAATCTGCTTGCATATCTTCTATGACCGGGGTTGCGTTATATCCCGTTGACAAGCTTGCGTCTTTGTCGGTGTCAATAACACACGTCTCCTTCCTCGTACTTAGGACGTCTTCACCAGGGTTCACATCAGATGGACTAGCAACCGGGTCAGCAGGTGGCTTATCATTTATTGGCTTGCCTATTCAAGAAAAAAAACAAACATCCCGTGCATTAACATCTAAATTTGTAAGAACAACTGGGAAAAGAACAAAGACAACATATTACAAACATGATCGAACAACTTACTTTCCTTCGACTGGGGTTGCACCTCTGCTGTTACCGGTGCCCCGTCATGTCCTATGTTCAAGCCAACGTCCTTGTCAGTCTCTTGAACACTACTAGTGCCGACATCAACAACATCCTTCTCGTCTTCTAACAACTTGCCTACTTTAATAAAAAACCAACAACTCATGTCAGGTAGCTTTATCTAACAATCCCTTTTCTCCCAACGTGTCACAAGGGCTAGTATTTTTAACACATGTTAGCAACCACCTAAAATCCGTTTTTACAAACAACCTAAAACTAACCTTGGATTTTGTCGCTTCCTTTCTCCAGCAAAGCAGCATCATTTAACCCTGATTTATAATCCATTTTACCCCTGGATTTCACACCTGCCCTCGACTTGCTCCTCGTCTTCCTAAAAACACCAGATTTCGGTTCATGTGAATGTACCGCTCCCGCATCCATGGCCACCTTATCACTGCTTGGTTCATCCACAACGGACCGTTCGCCTTCGACATGTCCCAGTGAGAAAAATTTTCAGTAACATTTGTATTTTTTGTTTAAAACAATTAAAGGGTGATACACAATTATACAAGAAACTTACCTTTGCTGCGTGCATCGACAATAGATACCACATGTTCCACTTCCTTGCATGGCATTCCACCCGGCACAGTCATATCAATATCCAGATCTTTGTCAACCAACTTGCGCTTCTCAACTTCATGCAAGATCTTGCGGTATTGGCTGTCCACTGGACTAGCATCGCTAACGTCATCATTTCCCAACATGGTTTTCTTACGAGCCTGCATAGGTGTTGTTAACGGCGACTTCTGCGTCCCCATGCTTAAGTCATCTAGTCCAGCAGGAATATCAGATTCTATTGTAGCACCTGTATTTGTTTTTATCATGCAATGCACAGACATCAGACTATCTTTTTTTATTGTCAATGTTAATAAAATCCACACTGGCTTACCAGGTTTGTCTGATGCAATCTCTTGAATGGCAGGAATATCTGATGCAACCTGTGGAACAGCGTCCCCCTGAACTGTCTGAACGTCTGCTGCAACCGCTTTAACGCCATCTGTGTATACCGGCATTTTTTCCAAATCCCCCAGTACGCCTTCGATGGTGCATGATACCGTATCGCGAGCTCGAACTTCAGTATTCATCCACCTAGGTAACTCCGCCGCCACGGTCTCATACTTCGCTTTGACTGCAACCACATCTGCCCTATCTGGATGCTCATCATATAACTTGCCAAGTGACGACTCAATCCGTTTCTTTGTCTTCGTAACAAGATCTACTAACTTATCAACTGCCAAGACCTTTTCCTGTAAAGCAGGGGAAAGGGGGCGTAAATATCAAATTAAAGAATGATTTCCCTATTACGAATATCATACATAAAGTGTACTTTTTATGGAAACAAGGAGTAGAAAACCTGAATGCTTGGTTCGTCTGTTCCAGTCTTCACGTTTTCACATGCTGACAATCCCCTGAACTTACCTGTTCCAAATCCACCATTTTGTATATCTAACTTTTCCCTCTCTCTCAGCCGTTGGAAATTCCAAAATGTAATTGGATACACCGAATCATCAACGTCAATCCCTTTGCATGTAACGCAATCAACATACACAAGCTGCAGGTTGACATACGTTAGTCAAAACACAAGAACAGATGATATAAATCACAAAGCGTAAATTCAGGTAAAGGGAATTTAATTGACAGAGTTACCGTTAGCAAAGCGAGGGGGCCAGCAAATGGTGTCTGTTGAGAATCTCTATTCCATCCATTTTTGCAAGTCCTCAACTTGTTAACTAAGATGCCACACCAATCCACCTTTGCAAAGTCCATAGTATCCCGTAGGTACTCAACTGTTGAATCCTTCAAACTACCTTGTTTGTGGCATTCAACCATCACCGCATAAAAGCACATCAGAAAATCTAGACGGAACTCAAAGCTATCAGCCCCTTCTGACTCATTCTGGATCATATCCACCATCTGTTTTGGCGTAACGTACTTGTTTTCCGGGTACCTCTTACGCCAATTTGCTACTCCTTCGTCATACTTTGGCAACCGGTCAAATGAATTGAATGGAACCCCTCCACGTGGAATGCCAAGTATCTTCTCAACTACTTTTTCATCTACAATAATTTTCCCACAAGGGAATGTCATCTCTAGCGTATCAGGGTTGAAATTATCAACCACATAATGGCCCAACTTGGCTGGTATACCGTCCATCTTAAAGTTTAGCAACTTCCCGAAACCCAATTCCTTAACAACCATTCGTTGTTCTTCACTTAACACTTCCACGCACCTAGCAAATTGAATAGGCGATGACCTAGTCCGTATTCCATTCCATTCATTCTTTTTTGACCTCTTGCGTTGTTTAACGGCTGCAACGCCATGCGTCTCCAAATGTGCAGCCCTTTTCCGCTTAACACCGATACCTGACTGCGACTCCCTTCCCCCTGTTTTCTTCACAACTGGATTTGCGGAACTGTCAACTACCCTCGACCCAGACCGTGTTACCCTAACTGACCCGCTAATAGGATGTGTGTTGGTTGCCCTGGTCCTACCTGCCAGACGCAAAACGAGTCAGGCATGAATACACACGACAGGCGTGCCATAACACATGTTACCATCATCATAAAAAATGTTAATATATATAAAGCCAATGGTACCTTTATTGTTTTTCACAGGTGTGTTGCTGCTCACCACAATTACTGGATCTTTGCCTGCACACAAATAGGTGTCATAAGCAAATGTTGGACCACATAATCAAATATATTCATATGCAAACAAACAAAACAAACCTTTATGCTTTCTGGATGTCCTACCACTGCCACCTTTATCCATATCAAAACACATAAGCCAACAAAACAGGACACATTTGATTAATATCTATACCATACATACTTAAAAAGTGAAAAAAAAAACAACAAGAATATATTACCTTTCCTTTTCCTCTTTAATGCACTTAAAGGGGTGTCAGAATCATACTCTTACAAAATAGCAAACAAACACAAATATCAGTGAATAACATTCCAAAAATAGCAAATAAAAACAAATTCAAACATACTCTTTTATGCTCTTAAACTGTCTATTTGATCATGCCAATAAGGTTTTTCATACCTAATGTACGTCTAGTTTCTGTATGTGGAGTTTGAGACGGCCCTTGATCCTTTATAACAATCCTTTCATGTGTAGAGTCATCAGACACAACAACTACATTATGATCAGAACGTTTTTTATTCCTGAAAAAAAAAACCATACACTGTTAGGGGTTTAAATCTAGAGAATATTATTTTATGCCTAATTACTGTAACTAATATACACAAAACAATTTATATAACATCTACACTGACAAACCTAACAATCCTCACATAGCAATAGCGATTTTTACACACCTTTTTGATGATTTTTTTGTGGATGTTTTCTTGCTTTTGCTTCGTCGTCGCCACCAGAGGGGAGAAAGGCTAAAGGATCTCATCTCCCTTTGTTGTTTCTGGATTTTTTGGGGTTGTGAAATGGTTGAAGAATCTGTTCTAAGAGAGAGAGGGAGTGGATCGTTGAGAGGGGTGAGTGATTATTTGAATCTGTTTTGAATAAAAGAGAGAGAGAGTTTTGATATGACTTGCATGTCAGTTATACAGACATGAAATGGTTAATGACACTATTACCCTTGCTCTCATTTACAACCACACAATCCATCAAGCTTTATATTATAATATAGGATTAAACAAGGGCCATTGATCAAACAAGATCAATGGTTCTAATAGAGTTTCTAGGGTTTTTTCATTATTTAAGGTTTCCATATTAGCCACTCCCTATATATATATATATATATATATATATATATATATATATATATATATATATATATATATATATATTCTAGGTTTAAGGTTTGTGTAAATAGAATAATATTTTCAGATTTTTTAGGATTTTGAAATTGAAATGATTATCGAATTTAGTCTACAACATAGATGATGAAACTGATTTAAAACAACAGCTGGTTTTCGGATACATGTTCTTTGTATTAATAGTGATATGATAGTAACTGCTCATTCAATTTAATGGTTGTTTCAGCTATAAAATCAATTTGAAACAAATTTGTAAATGAGTCAAATTAATGAGTATCTTTTTTTAATTCCTACATAGAATTGGGTTGTTGAGTTTTTGCCCGATTCGCATTGATCTCGCGGGCCCTTATAAAACAAATTTAGATTCTAACTTGGAAGGGTTTTTTTCTGGAAAACCAGACAATGAATAATCGATAGATATTCCAAGTTAACCAAAATTTCGTACACTTTGTTGTTTTCTATTTTGAACTTCTAATTTGCTTCTTTAACTCGTTGAATCTTGATATTCCAGCCTGTTTTAAATTATGATTTTATGTATTCTTTCTAAACAATGGCTAAATCCTAAACATCAAATTGGTTTGGGGTAGAAGAAGACTAAATGGAGGTAAATATGATGAACCGGAAGGTAAAATTACCGATGTACCCTCATGTGAGAAGCGTGTGACCTACTTAATAGAAGTTTTGGATGGAAGTTATTACAAAGGACAAGAACCGTGCTAACTTTTCATACAAATGATATAGAGTGAAAGTCAAAATTTTAAGGGACCTAGTCCATAATCTATGATATGAAGGACAAAATTTGTAATTTAGTCTAAATTTAATCAAACCTTACATTTTTTAGGTTTTTAAAAATTGCATTAGTAAGCATTCCTAATTATTCTAGTGTTTATCCACTTCCCATAACTTCAAATCTAACACACACGCATATCGTATCATACATACCATCAATTCTCATAAAGAATTTTTTGCATCTATAGGTTTAAGGAAGGAACTTAGAATTCAACTTTGAAGAACATACTGCACCTTTTGATTGAACCTTCATAGTACGTATAGTTATTCGCGTGAAAATACTTTATTTTTTAATTGTATGTATATACAAATAATTTTATTTTTTACTTAGACTATGTGGTGTGGTTTAGGCAAGGCTAGGGAAGCCTTGCCGCCACGTCAACGAAAAATGGGCTCCACTTGGATTTAAAAAATATGAGGACTACCCAGAGGTGTGGGGGTAGTCTTCCTTGGGTAGTCCTCCAACGCTATTGGTCCAACCTTTTATTTTTTTAATTCTAAATTATAAATAATAATTAAAATAAATAATTAAAAAATTCACATATATAAATTGTTCTTCCTCATCCAGCTTCACCCTCATCATCATCTTCACTGCAAAAACCCAAAACCCACCAGATCTCAAACCATAATCATCGCCACCTCCTACTATTTCACAACCCCATCTTCTTGCTCAGTCACCAGAGCCGTCTGGTTCTTCTTCCTCACCTCCAATCTCATCTTCTTCCTCACCACCGTTTTTTTTAATTGGGAGGGAAAACAGGGGGGATTGGAGAGGGGCCCATCAAAGCCAAACATCAATCACAAAGGAGTGTCTAATTCGTCCAACTTCAGCCGTGTTGGCAGGGTGTGGGGTGGCCGGGGCGGTGTTGGCCAGCCCAAGACGAGTTCGCCGGGCCGTCGCCGCCCCCCCACCGTTTAGTCTTAATCGACGAATATAACTTATCCATGTCTGCAAGTTCTGCAAAGGTGATGATGATAGGGATTATGAGCCTAAACCACATGGCTCAAAAGAACACATCATGCCCCTTTTCTGTTTCTATTATATAATTTTCATTTATCAATCGACTATAATTTTCTTTTACTTAATCAACATTATCTATATATATATTGATTTGAATTTTTGTATAGCGCTCACTCCTCCAATAAAAGTATAATGACTTTAATTAATTTATTTCGTATTAAACGGGTTAAATTTGAAAAATTGTAAAATGGATTTTTTTAAAAAGGGAGTGTGAAAAGTAAATAGGGTGCATTTAGCCACCTCTTTAACATTAAAGAGTATCCAGGGGGAGAGTGGCGGGAAAGATGCCTCAAAGCCCCAAACACTGCCCCGGTTCGACGTGGAAGGGGGAGGGGGGAGCCCCATGGGCGTGGGGGCAGGGGTGGGGTGTAGGTGGAGGCTTGTGATTGGCTTATTTTTTTTTAAATTCTAACACACAATTAATAATAATAATAATAATAATAATAATAATAATAATAATATTCCTTTCACCCCCTTTCACTCCCTTTCACTCCCCACAATTTTCACCCTTCACACGTAGATCCCACAAGTGTCACATGACGTTCCATCCCTCTCTTCCCCCCCTCCACTCCTTATAGTCTTAAAGTGTGGGGAATGGATGTGTTGGGACAAAGAGGATTGACGAAACCACCTTTTGATAACCTTAGTCTATTCCATATCTGCCTAAGTATAGAACTGCTGAAGAACAAAAAGAAGAAGTACTGAAGAACAAACACAAAGTACTGAAGAGTAAACTCATCAGAAGTTCTGAAGTCTAACCAGACATTTCACTGAAGAACTGCTGAAGACAAACTACTCATCAGCAGTTTGTCACTCATCAGCACTTTACATCAGAAGCTTCTAACCGACTGAAGATCAGCAGTTTTACATATTATATTGTTTTGTTAAAGTCTTGATTTCAAGTTTCAATGTACAGACTGTAGTAACCTTATCTTAGCATAATATCTTTGTTAAATATCTTAGATTACTTCAGACTACAGTTTAGTACATTAGTCTATAAATAGATGAGTTTGTTCATCTATTTTGACATGTGATTTTGTGTAATATCTTTAAACTTATATTGAAATCCTTCGGGCTTTAAACTTATAATTCCATTTCACATCTGAGAAACATAAACTGCTATTACTGCTTTATACTTAAACTGTTTATTGTTTCTCATTTATTGTTCAGTCAAGGGGAGTAATAACTCCTCATCAAAGTGATCTTTTAGACCTTTGAACACTTGTATTTCCGCTGCTTAATAACTCATATACAAATCTGATAACACATAAGTGTTCATAAAACAGCCACTGATCCAACAATTGGTATCAGAGCACTGGTTAATCTGATCAAAATCAATCTAACAAATTGAGATTCAGACACAGGCTCAATATTGATATTCAATAAAAAGGATAAAAGGCTCACTTTTTAATCCATCACTTTAAGGAAGTATTGACAAATCCAAACTTCTTAAAAATGGATCCCTACAATACTGGATCTGCCAACAAACCTGCTATGTTAGTCAGAAATGAATATAATATATGGTCAAAAAGGTTGGCACATACTATTTCACAAACAAACACTGGATGTTGGAGGTCTGTAGTTTTTGGACCTCACAAACCAGTTGTTAGTGATCCAGAGGGTAAGACTGAAAGACCAAAAGACCCAAAAGAATACACGGAGGAAGATTTCCAAAAGTTTGAGCTTGATGCAAAAGCTTTCTCCATGTTGGCTATGGCTCTCCCAAATGAAATTTATGCTGGCCTTTTACACTGTGAAAGTGCCAAAGAGCTGTGGGATTGCCTAAAAGAGCAGTTTGCAGGAACTGCTGAGGTGATAGCCAACATCAGAGAAATATTGGCTCAACAATATGAAACTTTTACTCACATAGAGGGTGAAAATTTAACACAACAATTTGAAAGATTTTCTTCACTCATCTCTGAGTTAAAAATAAACAATCAGATCTATTCAAATGAGTCTATGTTGCATAGATTTTTAAGATCTTTACCTTCAAAATGGGAAACTTACTCTATAGTCCTCAGAACAAGTTCAGATTTTAACACCTTGAACCTAACTAGGTTACATGGTAAATTACTAACTTTTGAAAGGGAAATCAATCAAAAGAAAAAGTTGCAAGAATCTGGTAAAACTGCTGATGACTATACTCCGGGTAGCACAGCCTTATTAGGACATGACTCACCATCCTGTTCTAATAATTTTGGTTCTTTTGACCACATTGACATAACAGCTGGGATCTCATCAGATGGATCTTTCCCAGCTTATGACAATGAAGAACTAAGTCAAACTGCTGACAACATGTGTTTCATCATGGATGATTTAAAATACTTTAGCAGTGATGACTTAGAAGAAATGGAAATATTGCACCAACTGGCCTTGTTAAGCTTAAAAACTAACAAATTTTATAAAAGGTCAGGAAGGAAATTTCCAGGACTAAACAATTCAACAAAAGTTGGTTTTGACAAATCTAAACTGAGATGTCATAAGTGTCAGAAGTTGGGACACTTTGCTAGAGAGTGTAGAAGCTCTAGCTATAACCAACCAATGTCCTCTGGAAATCAATATAACCCCTCATATAATAGGAATAATGGAACTAATGGGAGTGCTCATTTTGTACAGGCACAAGCTCCACATGTTCAATATGTGCCACAAGTACAATATGTCCAGATGCCTGCTCAACAACAACAGCAGCTCATGCCTCCATTTCCAACTTCTCAACAACCTGCACAAACTCAACAACCCCCTCAGCAACAAAGCTTATTTACCTCAGGGTATGTTGACTGCAGCAGTCTTCCTTATGACACATCAGAATGCAGTCAGGATGCAGACAATAAGGTCTATGATGTCAACTGGGGAGAACCTGATAATGGCAGAAAGAACTTTGCCTTAATGGCTTTTGAAGGATACTCTTCAAATTCTGCTCTCACATAGGTATCACAACAATCTCTGTTAAAGCTTTGCACTAAATCTTGCAAAGAATCATTTGCTTTAATTAGAGAAACTAATGTGCATTTACAAGGCAAATCCAATGACATGGAAAGAAAATACACACAAATGAAGTGTGATTTGGAAAGAAAAATTATGTTGAAAAACAAAGAAATTTCCAAACTGAATGATAAATCCATTGAAACAGAAGCACAAATTAAAACCATGATAGACAGCCTAGGAAATGTCAGACAAGAGCTTGCTGACACCAAGGTTGATTGTGAAAAATGGGTTGAGTCTTGTAAAGGGTATCAAATGTTACTTAACAAACAAACTGCAGCCAATGTTAAGTTTGGCATTGGATATACCCACACTGAATCACCAACAGATTTCACCCACAAAACTGATAATGATGGGAAGAAATTGATTCAAACTTCTGATATGGAGGAATGCACATCCTACCATCAGAACTTCCTCAAAAAGGGAAGTACTGCAGAAGTTAAAACTACTGACAATAAGCCATCAGCAGTTTCAACTACATCAGGAGTTGAGACCCTGAAAACTGCTGATGACCTATTTCAAAAATCAGATTTTGTCAGTAAATTGCCTTCCAGCTCTCTTGATCTATCTAAAAGGAAAGAGAAGGCAAAAGCATGTGAAATATGTGGTCTGTTTAACCACATAACTGAACTTTGCAGATTTAGAAAGGTAAATCAGTTAAATAAACAAAGACATCAACTGATTGTGGGAAAACAGATAAAACAAGATTATCAAAATACCTTTTTTCCCAACAAACAACAATCAAACAAAACCCTTTCTAAGAAGAAGCCTTTATCTCAACAAAGGTCATCTTCTCAAAGTTCAATTTCAGAAGTTTCACCTAACTCATCAGCAGTTTCACAAACTGCTGAAGTTAAAGATTTGATAAACCTGGTTAAACTTCTGATGACCAAAGTTGATGGTGGAAACCAAAAAGAACCCACCATTTTTCTTAATGACAAATCCATTGCCAAAAAGACATGGATTACTAAAAATGGTCCACAACAAGCTGCACCTGTTCTCAAGAGCAAACCCAAAGCCAAACTGGCTTGGGTTGCCAAAACTAACTAATTTGCTATCTTGTGCAGAGAGTCTCCAGAGGTTTGAATAGCATATGGTATGTGGATAGTGGAGGCTCAATGCACATGACTGGATGCAGATATCTGATAAACAATTTTATCAGTCAAAGAGAAGGATCTGTGTCCTTTGGGAACAATGCCAAGGAATATGTGCTAGGATATGGCAATGTATCCTCAGGCAAAATGCAGTTTGACAAGGTCAATCTGGTTGAAAACCTTGAGTACAACATGCTGAGTGTCTCACAAATGTGTGATAAAGGATATTCTTCCTTTTTCACAAAGACAGCATGCAAGATCATATCACCAGAAGGCCAGAAGTTGATAGAGAAGATTATTGAAGATCATACTTTGCTGATTACCAAAAGATGTGGCAATGTCTATGCAGTGGACATTGAAAAGGACAAAGTATTGAACAAGACTGCCTGTTTCTTCTCAAAGGCATCAACTTCAGAAAATGATCTCTGGCATAGGAGACTTGGCCATGTGAACTTTAAAACCATCAATAAAGTCACAAAAATGGGCTTGGTCAGAGGTCTACCTTTGAAGGAATATCAGTGCAAAGAACACTGTGTTTCCTGTCTTAAAGGTAAACAGCATAAGTCCTCCTATAAGTCTATTGAAGAATCAAAAACAACTGCATGTCTTCAACTACTCCATATGGACTTATTTGGACCAGTCAAGATTATGAGCCTTGGTAAGAAGAAGTACTGCTTGGTCATCATTGATGACTACTCAAGATTCACATGGGTCTTCTTCTTATATTCCAAGGATGAGACAGCTGAAATCATCAAGTTCTTTATTCTACAAGTAGAGAAGCAATATTCTCTATCTGTCAAAGTCATCAGGAGTGACAATGGGACAGAGTTCAGGAACAAAACTCTGGATGAATTCTGTCTGTCTAAAGGGATTGTTAGACAGTTCAGCATTCCCAGAACTCCTGAACAAAATGGTGTGGTAGAAAGAAAGAACAGAACATTAATTGAAGCAGCCAGAACAATGTTAGCTGATTCAGGCCTACCTTTGTATTTTTGGGCTGAAGCAGTCAACACTGCATGTTATGTTCAGAATAGAGTTCTTATCAACAAGAGACATACCAAGACTGCCTATGAAATTCTTCATGGCATTAAGCCCCTTATCTCCTTCTTCAGGGCTTTTGGATGTCAATGTTTTATCCTCAACATCAAAGACTCTATCTCTAAGTTTGCTGCAAAAGTTGACACAGGTTATTTTCTTGGTTATTCTCCTTTGAGAAAAGCTTACAAAGTTTTTAATTCAAGAACCAAGATAGTAGAAGAAACACTGAATGTCAAGTTCAATGAATCAAAACACACTCTTATTCCAGCAAATCCTGCTGAATTATTTGATCTTGACAATTTTCATTTCGGACCTGAAAAGACTGTTGAATCATCCAAACCTCCTCAAAATGGTTTTCAAGGATTTGAAGATGATAGTCCTGCACCATGGACTCCAAACACAGTCAGAAGATCAACTATTAAACCTTCAGAAGTTTCAATAGCTTCAACTTCAGGAACTACTGATGAACATTTTGAAACTACTGATTCAGCTGAACCTAAAACTCCTGAAGTTCAAATAACAGCTAACCAGATATTATCAATCTCAGTGGTTTATTTGAAGAACCTGTAGAGCCATCATCCAGTACAGGTTTACAACAACTGATTGAACACAAGGATCATCCATTAGATCAAATCATGGGTGATATTGCATCAGGGGTACTTACAAGAAACCAGCTTTCCAACTTTTGCTTATTCTCAGCATTCATCTCTCAGTTGGAACCAAAGAAGTATCAAGAAGCCCTCAAAGACAACAATTGGGTGCAAGCAATGCAAGAAGAGTTGCTTCAATTCAAGAAACAACAGGTTTGGGAAATCTGTCCCTTACCTGAAAACAAGCAACCAATTGGAACAAGATGGGTCTTCAGAAACAAGTCAGATGAGGCTGGTATGATCATCAAGAACAAAGCAAGACTAGTGGTACAAGGTTATTCCCAAGAGGAAGGAATTGATTATGATGAAACCTTTGCACCAGTTGCAAGACTTGAAGCTATCAGGTTATTTTTAGCTTATGCAATTTCCTACAACATTAAAGTTTATCAAATGGATGTCAAAAGTGCATTTTTGTATGGAAAAATAAAAGAGGAAGTGTATGTCTGTCAACCTCCAGGGTTTGAGGATCCTTCTCATCCTGATTGGGTTTACAGACTTGACAAAGCTCTTTATGGGCTAAAACAGGCTCCAAGAGCCTGGTATGAAACACTTTCAAACTTTCTGCTTAAGAATCACTTCTCAAGGGGACCCATTGATAAAACTCTTTTCATAAAACATGTTGGAAATCATGTCTTACTTGTTCAAATATATGTTGATGATATCATTTTTGGTTCAACAAATTCAAAACTGTGTGAAGAATTTAAGAAACTCATGCAATCAAAATTTGAAATGAGTACAATGGGAGAATTGCAGTACTTTTTGGGACTGCAAATCAAGCAACAGTCAAATGGAACATTTATACATCAATCAAAATATGTTAAAGAATTATTGAACAAATTTTCTTTACAAGACTGTAAAACATGTTCCACTCCCATGACACCAATCACACAAGTTGAACCAGATGATCAAGGGAAACACATTGATCAAACCATGTATAGATGTATGATAGGTTCTCTCTTATATTTAACTGCTTCTAGACCAGATATCATGTTTTCAACTTGTGTCTGTGCTAGATACCAATCTGTACCAAGAGAATCTCATCTAATTGCAGTCAAAAGAATCTTCAGATATCTGAAAGGAACTCCTACTTTAGGAATTTGGTATCCTGCTTCAAGCAATACCAAGTTAACTGCTTTTTCAGATAGTGACTATGCAGGCTGCAAAATGTCAAGAAAATCAACATCTGGTGGTTGTCAATTCTTAGGAAACTGTCTGGTGTCCTGGCAATCAAAGAAACAAACATCTGTGGCAACTTCAACAGCTGAAGCTGAATACATTGCTGCTGCAAGCTGTACTTCACAGATACAATGGCTCCAATATCAACTGCTTGATTATGGAATCAAAGAGACCAAGACCCCACTTTTAGTAGACAGCAAATCTGCCATTAGCATCATTCAAAATCCTGTTCAGTTTTCAAAAACTAAACACATTGAAATCAGGTATCATTTTATTAGAGATTGCTATGAAAAAGGCAAGATTGAGGTGAAGCATGTCACAACAGCTAATCAAATAGCTGACATTTTCACCAAACCCCTTGATTCAACAACTTTTCAGAGGTTAGTATCCATGCTTGGGATGTTAAACTTAGAAGAAAGTCTGTAAGTGTTTCACTTTTTAGTTCTGCACATATTTTATTTTTCACTTACATACTTATCTGTCACAAACCTCTGAAGACCAAAAATTTGAGAAAAAGAAAGTTCTGATGAACAAATTTTGAAAATTACTGATAAAATGGGATATTTTCAAAATGGATATAACTACTGATGAAAATCAGAAGTTAGAAAAGTGTTTTAAAAGTCATTTGCATCAGCAGTTGAAACTACTGATGAGATAACTAAAACCACTGATGAAGAAACCTTTCTTCTTCAGCAGTTTGACTAAAACAGTAAAACAGACTTTTCACTCATCAGAAGTTTGACCTAGTCGGTTAAAAACTTCTGATAAATACCCTGTTCCAACACTTATCCATTCAAAAAGCAAAATTCCCTCTTTCTCTCTCAAATTCAAAGCAAAACCCCTTATCTAAACTAAAAATCACTGTTCGATCAAAAACATCCATGGCTCTCATGTTAAAACAGGGACACAACCAAAGAGGCTACTTTGTTAAAGATGAAGCCTGGTCCCAGTATGATGAGATACTTGATCTCATCATGAAATCCCAATACTATGATGCTTTCACCATCGATCCACCCATTCATGAAGAAACTCTTAATGAGTTCTGGGCAAATTCAGAGACGGTGAAGGTACACAATGAAGTTATTTCCCTCAAATCTTCCATAAAAGGGAAACTGATGGCCATCTCACCAGAAACACTAAGCATCAGGCTTGGTTTGAAGGATTCTGAGGCACCTGAGCAAATTCCAACCTCAGATATTCATCTAACCATGACAGAATGTGGCTATCAAGGTACTTTGGCACAAGCAACAGTTTACAAAAAATATTTTGACCCACAATATAAACTGTTATTTCATTATATTATTATGTGTCTTAGTCCAAAAACTGGGTCAATAGATCAGATGCCTTCAACTTTTCAACCTATTTTTCATTCCATCATAAATGAAACTTCTTTCAAGGCATCAAAATTGTTTTTCAATGAACTGGTTTTACATCATGAAAATGATAAAAAGAAATTTTTGTTGTATCCAAGGTTTGTTATGCAATGCATAATAAAAGAGCTTGGAGAGGGAGTACTTGAGGGAGAAGCAACAACTTTAAACCCTTTAACTGCTCAAGTATTCTCTAGGCACAACAAACCAGCACTTTTGCTAGAAGATGACCAAGGGGAAGAACAACCCATCCCCAAGGAACCCACATCTTCCAAACCCAAAAAGAAAACTAAAAAGCCTAAACAACAAAAACCAAAAACAACCAAGTCACTGAAAAAGAAAGTTCAGGAAGTGGAGAAACCTGAAACTACTGATGTGCAATCTGCACTTGAAAAGGAAGTGGCTGAAACATCCTCTCAGCACACTCCTTCTCCACCACCCAAAAGAAAACCTGTCACAGTTATTTTCCAAAGAAAAAGATTTAAGAAACCAATAACTGTTGACCCTGCTTTTGAAACTGCTGAAACCATCCCTGAACCTATCCAAACTCCTGAACACCAACCCATAACAACTACTGAACCTGAACCCTCACATACAACCATAGAAATTGCCCAACTTCTCTCAGGACTTAAAGGAACCCATTCACCACATGTCACTCCCCTAGCAACACATCAAATTGGGGAGATACCTTCAGAAGTTGACATGAATGTGGATCCTCTTAGCCCAACCCAGAGAGATGAGGATGAACAAGAGTTTGTAAGCCCAAACTTGCAAACTTTTGATACTTTTGAGGCTGCTACTACTCACTTATCACCCAGTGGTGAACCTGAGGACAGTAGTAACATAGCTAAGACCTCAAACTTGGCAACTACTGATGAAGGCCTAAGGCCAGAAGTAGGAAAACCTCAGAACCAAGACAAAGAGGTTCATGAGACTACTGGTTTGGGTCCAGCTCATGATATAACTGATCCTGCCCTCTCTGAGGACACTATCAGGGATTCAGATGATTCCATTAAGTTGGTTGATGAATCAAACATTCCACAAACTGAATTGACGGTTGACATTGAAGGTCCTGCATCTAAGGTCTCCAAGCTCAAGAAGCTGGTCACCAAAGATCAGGTTAAAGACCAGTTAGCCCAAAAATCCCCAAAACTGGCATCTTCAGAGCAATCTGAAGATCACCCAAAAAGCACCCCTTCACCAAAACAACCTACCCAATTCACTGGGCTCACAAGCATAGATCTGAACCAACTATGCAGCCCAGATGGTCCCCTGTACCAGGCACTCAAACAAATCATAACTGATCAACTCAAACCCTTCACAACTGCTTGGGAGTTAAAAGCTAACAATCAGTTTGGGTTGATCAACTCGAGACTTGCTGAGTTGAACAAGAAGATGGATCAAACACAAGATCAACTAACAAGGTTGTCTGCTGCAACATCTCATTCTATTAGGCTTCCAGAAGTGGATGAAGCCAAAAAGGGGGAGATGATTAAGGAACCAACAGAAGTTGCTACACAAAGACAAACTCCTGATCAAGAAGCTGATAGACCAACACAAAGACCAGGAAAAGAAGTAGCACCAGAGTTCAAGTTATCTAAGGCATCAGAGGGAACTGCTGATTACATTTCTCAAACTACTGAAGACAATCCTTCAGCAGTTGTGACTCCAATTACCACATCAGCAGTTTTACCTCCTAAACCATCATCAGAAGTTCCTAAGGCAACTGAAAAAGAACCTGCTCCCACTCCTTTGCCTACAACAACTTCCACAGCTGTCTTAAACCCTACTCCCATCAGCATGTCAAAAGATTTACTGGAGAAGAGTTTAAAAGAGGCTGCTAAAAAGGCAAAAGAAGATAGAGTATGGAACAGCCTAGAAACCAGAGATGACTTGAGCTTTGAAGAAAAATTGATCAAGTACCAAGAGAAACTTGATGAGCTTGACGCTGAAGAGAGAGCACTTGAAGCTGCTGCTGAAGAAGACAAAAGAGCACAGCTTATAGTATTCATTACAAAGAACTCCAAATCAAAGCAAGTGGCCCTCAAAAGACTCTCAACACAAGAACTGACCAGAAGAACACAAATGCTATCTGATAGAATAGCAACTGAAAATGAGAGGAAAGCCAAAAGAGCTGAAGTGATTGAAGAGTTAGTGGCTAATGGCTATGGTTCAAAAGCCTCAATCAGCAAATGGAAAGAACAAACTTTGTATGAGGCTTACAAGAAATTTAAAGCAAAGAAAGTTGCTGAACCAGAGAGATTTGAAACTCCAGAAGTCCAAACAACTTCTATTGTCAGGAGATCATCTGGTGCATTAAGAAGGCCAGCCACCAAAAGAAAAGCAGATGGAGATCCCATTGTCAAGACTGACTTCAAAATGATTTTGCTAGAAGGAGATCAGCTTGTACATGGTGATTTTGATGTTGAAGAGAAACCCATCTTGACCCAATTCAGAGACAAGGCTACCTATGCTTATCAGTTACAACAATCCATCCAAGAGAAAACACATACAAGGGTTGTTACAGAGCATCACCTGCCCAACATGCCAATTCAAGGTGCTGCTGAACTACAAGGAAGTCAAGAATCTCACCTGAGAGTCACTGAAATAGAAGACATTCCTCAATCAGGTCAACCTAAGGAAACTGGCTTAATTTCCTATGCCTCTGACTTTGACAGGTCAAAGGTAAACATTGTGAAATGGTCATTTACTGAATCCAACTCAGTACTTGTGACCAGGAGAGACCGTTCAAGTAAGGTCTATAGAAACTCAAAGGAGTTGAGTGTTTTATCGTCCAAAGACCTTCTCACCATTCAACATTTAACACCTGAACTTGGTCCTCTCACTGAGCAACAAAGATGTACTCTTACCACCCGGATGACAGCAGAGATCTGGAGGATGCTAGAAGAGAGAAAAGGACAACAATAAAGGATAGATAAGGTTTTGGCTTCATCAATCCAGGGGGAGATTGTTGGGACAAAGAGGATTGACGAAACCACCTTTTGATAACCTTAGTCTATTCCATATCTGCCTAAGTATAGAACTGCTGAAGAACAAAAAGAAGAAGTACTGAAGAACAAACACAAAGTACTGAAGAGTAAACTCATCAGAAGTTCTGAAGTCTAACCAGACATTTCACTGAAGAACTGCTGAAGACAAACTACTCATCAGCAGTTTGTCACTCATCAGCACTTTACATCAGAAGCTTCTAACCGACTGAAGATCAGCAGTTTTACATATTATATTGTTTTGTTAAAGTCTTGATTTCAAGTTTCAATGTACAGACTGTAGTAACCTTATCTTAGCATAATATCTTTGTTAAATATCTTAGATTACTTCAGACTACAGTTTAGTACATTAGTCTATAAATAGATGAGTTTGTTCATCTATTTTGACATGTGATTTTGTGTAATATCTTTAAACTTATATTGAAATCCTTCGGGCTTTAAACTTATAATTCCATTTCACATCTGAGAAACATAAACTGCTATTACTGCTTTATACTTAAACTGTTTATTGTTTCTCATTTATTGTTCAGTCAAGGGGAGTAATAACTCCTCATCAAAGTGATCTTTTAGACCTTTGAACACTTGTATTTCCGCTGCTTAATAACTCATATACAAATCTGATAACACATAAGTGTTCATAAAAACAGCCACTGATCCAACAGGATGAAATAGAAAAAGTGATGATAGAAGTATAAGAAATATTAGTTTATTGAATAGGAGAGAGAGACAAAGGTAGTGATTTTTAAGGTGACATGAGGATGATGGAGATGAAAATAGGAAACTTATTATTAAAGCTAAACAGCCGCCAAAAGTCGTCGGTCATCTGGGTAGCCACGCCTATACAACACTTGAATCAAATTCCCAAGCCACCTCTTCTTCTATCGGTTCGTCTCTGCTGTTTACATCTTGAAAACCTATTATAATAATGTTATGAAAAAAAAAAAAAATTCAAACAATGATATGAAATTGTGCTAATATTTATTAGTGAGCTACCATCAATATTAGTTGAACAACTTCCAGAAATTGCGGCTTGTTCTTTTCTGCTCTTTGCTATCAACACCTGATATCCTCTCTTACAGCAATCACACACTCTTTATACACTGGAATTGATTTTGTTAGGGTTTTGGATTCGCATATATATATATATATATATTCTAGGTTTAAGGATTGTGTAAATAGAATAATATTTTCAGATTTTTTAGGGTTTTGAAATTGAAATGATTATCGAATTTAGTCTAGAACATAGATGTAAGACCCTAACTCGTAATGACGAAATCAACGCCTAATCCTACGGGTTTTAACCTTACTTAAAACCACTCCCAGTTAAAACTTAGATATTTAAGAAAAGCTTGAATTTATTGTGATCTAAACTTTTTGATTTCTACATTTTAACTATTACAACATATGATGAGATTTCACAATTTCACGGGAGACTCTTGAATTCTATTGCGGAAGCTTGATGAGTGTTCGGGCGTGTTCGGTTTTTCTCGCGACTTGATCCTTGCTCCGGGTCGTCCATTAAATGTTTACCTAGCACCATCACACAAAGAATGGTTAGTGGATTATCAATAAAACCTTTAAACTAGTAGGACAGTCGTTACACGTCGAAACGGAACGAACCAGGCCAAACGGCCTTTTATCAGGAGAACAAACTGCTGCAACTTATGCGCAGCAGCTGTTCGGATCGCTTTTACCCCTTCTAAACCCCAAAATCCGACTTTGACTTTCAAATGAGAATTGTTCTACGCTCTGAGAGCTTTCCAGGCATATAAGGAACACCGCCTGACGATTTTTATACGATTTTATATGGAATTTTAATGATCGTGCTGACATGCAGGTCTCTGTGTGCGGCCGGTCGGTCTAAGTGCGCGGCCACGCACAGCTTCTGATCATAGTTTGGTGATTTTTAAGCATGGGAACCATGTCGCAACCGCATTTGATGATTCCCGAAGCCTAAGTATTGACTTGCCGACTAAATAAACATTTGTTTGACTGAAATTATAGTCCGGTTCATGATGCTATGACCCGGTTCAAAGTTTTAAGTGTTTATGTTGATTTTTACCCATATCGACTCGTTAAGACCTTGAGTCAAACAAGGCACTTTTTGACCACACCAAATGCCTACCGATTAAGTTGTCAAGTCATTAGACACTTGATCAACAAAAGCGTTTATCCGATTTGTCTCATTATGATTTAGTCTCTTAGATTCAACCTTTAGAAATCTTTTGAATTCCCAAAATGCCCTTCATGGTCAAATATTTCAATTTAGCCATTCGTGGCGAAACTTCTTGTTCCAATTCCAATGTTTTTGACTCATTGACTTGTTTAAAAACCTCTAAGTCCTTCCGGACTTAGATTTTCATCCTTTCTCAAGTTTTCACTTGTTTAGTAGATTCTAAGCGCATTAGCGCGCATTAGACATAGTTATGGAAATAACTTACTTGATTTGCACCCACACTTCATGTGGGTAGTTTTAATACCCATGTTACTTCGCCCGAAGGTGTTTAATTAACTATGGACTTACCGGGTGGTGTTGACTCATCCTCATACCTTGTGCGTATCCTCCATGATTCTTAGCATCAAGCATGCATGCGCAAGTGCATTTACCTGCGTGCTTTCTAAATATATACATTAATTCCTCGGAACTCAAATGGTAATACCTTGCCATCTGATCCGTTTATCCTCAAGAATCTTAATGCTTGGAAAACAAGCATCAAGTGTTGGACTCAAATGATGATGAATTCACCATATGACCCGTTTAGACCCATAGTTCATGATACTAGGTTTCCCAAGTTTTTAATATGGTTCAAGTGACACTAACTTGACCCATTTAACACCATGCTTCACGGCTTCATTCAAATGCTATCATTTAGATTAAAACATCATTTTTCACATATCTTTATTTATTGACCCGTTTGATGGATTTCACCATTTGGTTATAACGCATTGTCTTGGTTAAGGTCATAAACCACGTTTTGTATCGAGTGCACTTAAGGTGACCCATTAATAGCTTCTACCCCTTAGGGTTTATCTTTATCACACATTCAAGATTTAAGACAAATGTCTACAACAATTAAGCTATGTTATAGTACATTGGTGTAAGTAAAACTTACCTCGTATCCATTCTTCCTTCCAAGCGCATTGAGCTTGCATCCGTTTGACCCGTTTGCATCCCTAGTTCTTGTACCTAACTTAGGGACATGTCAAACCCTGTTTTCTTAGAATACATAATATGGATTTCTTTTATAATCCATGACATCATGTATTCGTTTTAACTCTAGTCCAACATCACATTTCAAGTATTCATGTTCATACATGTATTACACATTTGTTTCCTCATTCAAGCATTTTATCGAACACCTCATATGCACAATTTTCATCATGTTAATTCTAGGTTTCAAGACTTTCTAGATTCCGCCATGGCTTAGCTAACCATTGACACATAATCATTTCAACAATTAGCACACATACATGATACTAATCACATAGAAATTGCAAGATTATTCCACATACTAGTGTAATTCATGTTTAAGGTAAAGACCCACTACATACACATAACACAAGATCATAATTTCACATGAATCAACAATATATTATGATTCACCACGTTTTATAGCTTCCTTGGTGCCTACTAACACATAGAAACTCATAGAAACCAAGAAATTCACGTTTTTACCAAAACCCTAGAATTTCACCATGATCATAAACGAATTATAACATCAAATTACACCAAATTAAAGGTACCTTGGTATATGTAGGACCTTAGGTGACCCATATATGGCCTCATGCATTTAAATTCTCCACAAATGCCCTTGATTTGAACATGCTTATGGATGTAGGGTTTAGGGGAAGAATCCCCTTTTTTTCTTCCTGATAATCGATACACACATATGTGTGTGTGGATTCTTCCATTTTTTTTTATTTAGATTATCCCTTGTGCAACTCTAGTCCCTCAAGTTACTACAATGTCATTTTCGTATAAAAACTAACTAATTAAGCTAGTTTCAAGCACCTTGTATTCGTTTATAAAAATAATATTATTAACTAGGTTACTTCCATATTAGAGCATAACCCATAATCTTATCGTTTAAGTTTCGTTTTATTATTTTGCTAATCACGCCTAATGGCATAATTAGACGAACAAATGGTTTTGGGGTTTACAATAGATGATGAAACTGATTTAAAACAACTGCTGGTTTTCGGATACATGTTGTTTGTATTCATAGTGATATGACAGTAACTGCTCATTCAATTTAATGGTTGTTTCAGCTATAAAATCAATTTGAAGCACATTTGTAAATCAGTAAAATTAATGAGTATCTTTTTTTAATTCCTACATAGAATTGGGTTGTTGAGTTTTTGCCTGATTCGCATTGATCTCCCCAGCCCTTATAAAACAAACTTAGATTCTAACTTTGAAGGGTTTTTTTTCATTTGAATGTAACATCTGGAAAACCAGACAATGAACAATCGATGGATATTCCAAGTTAACCAAAATTTCGTACACTTTGTTGTTTTCTATTTTGAACTTCTAATTTGTTTCTTTAACTCGTTGAATCTTGGTATTCCAGCCTGTTTTAAATTATGATTTTATGTATTCTTTCTAAACAATGGGTAAAACCTAAACATCAAATTGGTTTGGGGCAAAAGAAGATTAAATGGAGGTAAATATGATGAACTGGAAGGTAAAATTACCGATGTACCCTCATGTGAGAAGCATGTAACCTACTTAATAGAGTTTTTGGATGGAGGTTATTACAAAGGACAAGAACCGTGCTAACTTTTCATATAAATGATATAGAGTGAAAGTCAAAATTTTAAGGGACCTAGTCCATAATCTATGATATAAGGACAAAAATTGTAATTTACTCTAAATTTAATTGAACCTTACATGTTTTTGCTTTTAAAAATTACATTAGTGAGCATTCCTAATTATTCAAGTGTTTATCCACTTCCCATAACTTCAAATTTAACACACACACATATAGTATCATACATACCATCAATTTTCATAAATAATTTTTTGCATCTATAGGTTTAAGGAAGGAACTTGGAATTCAACATTGAAGAACATACTGCACCTTTTGATTGAGCCTTCGTAGTACGTATAGTTATTCACATAAAAATACTTTATTTCTTAATTGTATATATATACAAATAATTTTATTTTTTACTTAGACTATGTGGTGTGGTTTAGGCAAGGCTAGGGAAGCCTTGCCGCCACGTCAGCAAAAAAGGGACTCCACTAGTATTTAGACAATATGAGGACAACCCAGAGGTGTGGGAATAGTCTTCCTTGGGTAATCCTCCAATCCTATTGGTCCAACCTTTTATTTTTTTTAATTCTAAATTATAAATAATAATTAAAATAAATAATTACAAAATTCACATATATAAATTTTTCTTCCTCATCCAGCTTCACCCTCATCATCATCTTTACTGCAAAAACCCAAAACCCAAGAGATCTCAGACCATCATCACCGCCACCTCCTGCTGTTTCAAAACCCCATCTTCTTGCTCAGTCACCGAAGCCATCTGGTTCTTCTTCTTCCTCACCTCCGGTCTCTTCTTCTTCCTTACCACCGTTTTTTTTAATTGGGGGAAAATAGGGGGGATTGGAGAGGGGCCCATCAAAGCCAAACACCAATCACAAGGGAGCGTCCAATTTGTCCAACTTCAGCCGTGTTGGCAGGGTGTGGGGCGGTGTTGGCCAGCCCAAGTTTCACACCACGTCAACGGCGGAAACATGTGGCGCAACGCTCGAAAGCATATCAAAGTCAAGATTAACACAAACTATATTTAATTAGAAAAGATCAATTTATTAAGATGTCGAAACGGAGTATCATATTTCAAACATTACATAAAACAACGGACGTTATGTTTCAATGTGGGGTGTTTCCGTTTATGTTCCAACCCGATGGTAACAATAGATGAAACCCCGACAAGAATCCGACATCCCGTATTCCACCGCACTAACCTCATATCTATTCAGCGCTTAGTTACCGGAAAGATATGTTTAAAAGAGACGTCAATAAATAAAATACTGGTGAGTTCACAGGTTTTAGTTTCATAACAACAACATTTTTACAACATGTGCGGAACCTGCACATTTTGTGGCCTTTGCAAGGAGTAGCTAGCTCCTACAAAACTATGATGATGAGCAATCCCTTGAGCCCATAACCAAACCAAGACTAATAAATATGCCCCGCGAGCACAAGTTGTTTCTCGGCAAATAACAACTTAGTTCAGAATACGTGCACCCAGGCATACACCGATGCATAATCGACGCTATCGATTAGGGGTGGGTCTTGTCAGGCACCAATAGTACTATCCAAATATTCCTTCGGTTTCATGCCCCTAAATTAATGGTTACATTAGCGAGGACTCAACCCAGAGTGGCGAACACACAACAAAACTTAAGTACTCATCATGCCACTCATCACATTTTAATCTTTGAAAACATTTCAACATGTGACAAACATATCTTTCCCCCAAATAAAACAGTAAAGAGGGGCCGTGAAACTCACCTGAAGCACATCGTACAATCAAATAGCAGAGAATAGCAAGTCCGAGGTCAAGCACCTACGAACGTCCTAGTGCGTGTAAGTCACTAAGTCTATAGCGTGTATTTTCCGGAAAGTTGTACACCCAACTCCCAACACCACTCTTTACATGTAATTCCCCGTTTATTTAAACATATGTCCTAGGTCCGTTGGTGATGGATTACCCTCGTTACAAGTTACATTTATACTTCCGTGAATATTAATTAACTTGTATAATATTGTTCTCGACTCGACTCACTTGAAGTATAATTATTTTCCCATTAAATAATTATACTAAGTTTTTGTCGATCGATATAATATTTTTCAACACTCGACTCGACTCACTTTACCGTATATTTATTTTTCCATTAAATAAATATACTAGGATCTTGTCGATCGATAACACATTCTCAATTCGACTCACTTTACCGTATATTTACTTTCCAATTAAATAAATATACTAGGATCTTGTCGATTTGATAGTATATTTTCATTGTCAAGTCCATATACTTGTTTTAAACGTTTAATCGTTAGATTATTTTCGTTATTTTCTCCCACGAATATGTTTCCTACACTTAGGAAAGTGTTATGTATTTTCACCCAATTTATAAATTTTAAATCCTTAAAATTTATGTTTTCATCTCCACATTAGTGTTATGATACAAATACTTACTCGTCCGTTTTTACGTCTTAGTCCGTTAACACGTCGTAACACGTCCATATCCGATTCACTTAATCTTGTATATATTTTGTTAATTTTTCCAAGTTTCCAGCAGTATGTATTCTTGAAATTGTTCATCCTTTAATTTCTACACACTTTTACTTGGAAATTTATAAACAACATTTGTATTATTAATACAAAGACTTGGTTACTTACACATAAAAATGCTCTAACACTTTTATATTCTCATTTATATAAAAGTGTCCATTTTTATACAAGTTTTCACCAAGTTTTTAATTTATCTAACATTATTATAAGAACCTTTGTTTTTATACTTTTCCAACATGTTAGGAAATTTAGAGTTAAATGCCATTTTCATCCCTGAGGTTTGGGCATTTTTGCTAGTTTTATCCAAAAGTTTATTTTTTCTCATCTGGGTCCCCAAGTTTTCAATATCTTGCTGTTTCTATCCAAGTCATTAACTCCATCCATTTATTCTGTTAACTTTGTGTAAAAAGACTAAAATACCCTATTATTTAAAAAATAAATCTTTATATATATTGCACCACTACCATTTAAAGATACAAAAACAACATACAGGTGATTGATTATTCAGTTCATCCTTTGTTAAATCTCTTTATTTTCTTCTCGATACAGTAACAAAAAGAAAAAACACAGTAAGATAGATAATGAAAAACTACTTAATTTAAACATATATCTCAAGAACAATAAACTTAAATATAATATAACATTTAAAGAAATTTCAAATGCAGCAGGGAAAATAAAACTTGAAATAGATAATGAGTGTGAGATCTATCTTGTAGAGAAAACCAATAAGACAACAATCCCAATCATAACAAAAACCCACAAATCTTAGTTCACAATCAATGGCAATTCACAACAAAAAACACACAAATCTGTCTTCACGATTTTGAAAGAAAACACAGAAGAACTATCATTTTTGCTGACCCGGTTCTTGAACCGTGGGACGACGTGTGAAGGCCGAAGGGGAAGAGGGATCGCCTCCACAATCGTCAGCTGATATGTTTCGAGGGCTGGATTCGCCGTCTCCGGCTTATTCTTCGTCGAGTTCGGGTTCTTTGGTTGGATAAAAAGGCTCCGTGATCATCAAGAAGAGAGCGTTAATCAGTTTCCGAAACAACAATTTTATCAGGGGTTTTATGGTGGTTTTGGTGATTTTAGAGGTGGAGAGTCATCATCTTCTAGAGGTTAGTCTTGTTTAATTTTTATTTCAACTCAATAAAAAAAATATCTTCATCTTAAATAAAGAAAGGTGACGTTAAAAGTACCTCATTGCTCTTCATCTATGGTGATGCACATGTAGAGGGAAGGGGATGGGTGTGTGTATATATAGTCTTTTGGAACAGGTAGAGGGAAGGGGATGCACAGGTAGAGGGAAGGGGAAGGGTGTGTGTATATAGATTTGTTTTGGAACAAAACAAAAAATAAAAATAAGGGTATTTAAGTCTTTTAGCATAAAGCTAACAAAATTTTTGGATGGTGTTAACGAGTTGGATGGAAACGGCAAGATATTGAAACATTGGGGATCTAGATGAGAAAAAATAAACTTTTGGATGAAACTAGCAAAAATGCCCAAACCTCAGGGACGAAAATGGCATTTAACTCGGAAATTTATATATTTATAAAGCCTTATAAAAATATTTTTATACAAGATATACACTTGTAAATTTGCTACCATTTACACAACCAACCTTGGTAAGTCAACATTTTACACTTTTGACACCAAACTTTCCAAAGTCATATTTTTAGATTCAAGTTTCTAAAAATGACATTTTATGTCCCTCAACTATTAAAAGTTACCAAAATGATCCTTTAACTTTCAAAAGTTATCTTTTCCTCCTAATCTTTCAAAAGTGACAATTTTCTACTAATGTGACACCTGGCAAATCCCGGTAACTAACTTTTGAAAACTTAGTAAGTCTACCTTAGCGAGTCGCGCATACATTACACATAACAGGGTCGGTCGAGTCGAGTCGTACACCATTGGGGTTTTAACACACGCAAGTCTCGAGTCTCGGGAATTGGTGAACGAGTGTGAACGTGTTTATTTCCATGTATTATGTGTTTATAATCATTATGTGGCTTGTCGGTATGTGAAAACATGTTAACATATGTTAAAACGGAGTTTAACGCGCCGAATACACAGCACCAGGCCCTGAGGGCGATTAGGCAACCCTAATCGCCTTCATGAGGGCGATTAGCTTTATATGAGGGCGATTGGGACTTGTTTATAGGCGATTGGGGGCTAATCGCCTGATAGTGAAGGCGATTAGCAGCCCTAATCGCCTGATAAAGCTGCATAATCGCCTATACTGCACCTGACGACTAGAAACGCCTATAAATACCACCCTTGACCTCCAAAACACCATTTATGCAACCCTAGCCGTCCCATAACCCATACCAACACACAAACACCCTCTGGAACTCATTTTTGTATCAAAACAACCATTTCCAAGCTTATTCCATCATTTCCTCTCAAAACCAAGGTGTGTTCTTCAAACCCAAACCTTCAAATAATTATATTTTGCTCCCTAAACGTCCAGACCTGACTTATAAATGTTTTTATCTTTGAAAATCCATTTAAAACCGTTTTTAAACAAACCCTCACCTTTATGTGTGTTATATGTGTTATTTGTGTTTAAAGGTAGGATTTTTAGGATTGAATCATGATTGTTTTTGTGTTGCTAAGATGTTTATGGCTGTTTGAAAATCCATTTAAAACCGTTTTTATAAGTGTATTTTGACATTCCGAAACCCGATTTGACACCTAGGAACATGCTAGGAACCCCGTGACATGCCTAGTAACATAGTAACACGTGTTTGGACTTAATTGTACGTTATTTGACCTATGTGTTAGACTCGTTGAACTTTAACACATGTTAAGTAGTAAGTTGCATGATTTGTGTATGTTTGTGTATGAGACGAACACGTGGAGTCTCGGGTCACCAATGGGATGTCGAGTCATGTACATTTGGTCAGTTTAACAGTCAACGTGTTTTCAAACGAACCTGGTTATGGTCTGGACACTTGGGGACTATTTGACCTGCGGGTCAATGGTTCGGGTACTCATATGCATTCGATGTTAGGTTGCCGATACTAGGGCTGTCATTTGCATTGTCTGTGGTTTATTAAGAAGAACGCAATCTAAGGTGAGTTCACGGTCCCACTCTTTACTGGTTTTGCTTTCGGGGGAGAAAACATGCTGGGTACTGGTATTCATAAAACGTGTGTCAAATTACGTTTTTGTATTCATAAAAGGTGTGTCAACTTACGTTTTTGTATTCATAAAAGGTGTGTCAACTTACGTTTTCGTGTCCATAAAAGGTGTGTCAACTTACGTGCTCGTATTCATAAAAGGCGTGTCAACTTACGTTCTCGTATTCATAAAAGGCGTGTCAACTTACATTTTCGTATTCATAAAACCTATGATTTGCTAAGTACTCGGATTGGTAAAGCTTACAAGGCAGTCGTTGGTTACTATATGGTATTACGTATCTGTATTCTTGAATTCTTTATGCATTGGGGTATTCTTTTGGGTTGCTATACGGTTTGTTAAAGTCCTGGGGAAAACCATGAATGTGCGGTGGTTGCACAATGGGGGAAATATGGATAGATCTATTTGGGCGTGACCAGCCCCACTCGTCGACTGGAGGTCGGACGGGTGCATGTTGTCTCTTAGAGTATTCTTGTATTCTTGTATTCGGGCAGGTAGTATTCTTGTATTCATGTATGCGTGTCCAGTAATGGTTTTCCAATCGTAGTAGCGACAGGTATTCATTTTGGATGGCACTCTTTGTGTAGTATTCTTTTGGTCGGTTTATGTATGGTTTGGTCGACTTTGGAATATTCTTTGAAACTAACTAAGTTGCTTTTCACAAAAATCTGTGAACTCACCAGCATTATATGTTGACGTTTTTAGCATGATTTTCTCAGGTCGTTAAGGTAGCTGCATCGGACTTAGGCGCACGGAGTCTCACTTGGCGTCTAGGGTTTTAGTTTCATGTTTTCAGTACTTTCAGACTTCAATCACATTGCTTAAAGTTGTAATCAAGATTTTAAAAAGCTTCCGCTGTTGGGTTATATTATGAAATTAAATGTTTTTATTTCACGTATTTTATCATATAGTGTTGTTTATTGTGACCGTTGACTTGGATCCTGGTGTGTCACACGCCTCGCGGTAGAACTCTGCAGGTGGAAATTTGAGGGTGTGACAGATTGGTATCAGAGCCAATGGTTATAGTGAACTAGGACTGCATGTAGAGTCTAGACTATAGCCGAGTCTCACACACTAGACGGTCACATACTTTTGAGTCGTGTCTTTTGGTAAACATACTAACCTTGTCGGGGTGTCGGTATCCTTATCACACGGTATTGTACTATCGATCTCATTCTTGGTTATTCATAGTCTCATTTTATCTCCTCCTTCGGCCGGCAGTCGAAGGAACTCGTTGTTGATCTTTTGAGTCGGTTATCTCTTTTTAAGATGTGGGTGTCGGGTGACTTGAGGTTCGAGCTCGGGGCACGCCTTGAGGACCATGTAGAGCAATTTATCATTTCGGGTGCACACGAAATCATAAGTTGAAATTCATGGAAGACTTGGTGGATCTCACGTTGGGATTAATGGTCACGTTTGGACCCAATCCTGGACTTTTCGTATTCTCTTGGTTATGCGTTGGTGATAGATCCGAGTGTTTTGTTCCTATTCTTGTTTCAGCAGAAGATGTCTGGAGTTCGTGGAGGACGTAGAGGTGGCCGTACTGGTGGACGTGATGGTGGCGGTGGTCATGGAGGTGTGAACCTGACGCAGGAAGATCTGAACAACTTGCTGCAGGCTGCCTTCCAGGCAGGACACAATGCCCATGGCGGTAGGTTGATCCAATCAGCTTTGTCTCGCTGTGAGCATGGTATCTTTCTCTTTGTGGTTTTCTTACGTGTTTCATTTCAGGTGGTGTTGTTAACCCACCCCCAGTCATGTGCACGTACAAGATGTTCCAGGACTGTAAGCCCCATGATTTTTCTGGCACTGAGGGAGCTGTAGGCTTGCTCAAGTGGCTGGAGAAGGTGGAGTCGGTGTTCTTGATGTGTTACTGTCTTCCTGAGGATCGAGTCAAGTATGCTGCCGCGCTCTTCCAGGATGTTGCTTTGACCTGGTGGAACTCTACTACTCGGAATATGGGTCTGGGGGAGGCTTATGCCATGCCGTGGGTGAATTTCGTTCAGCTGTTGAAGAGAGAGTACTGTCCCAGGGAAGAGATTCAGAAGTTGGAACATGAGGTTTGGAACCTCAAGATGGTTGGGTCCGAAATTGAAGAGTACACTGTGAGGCGTAACGAGTTGGCAGTGATGTGTCCTGACTTGCACGCACCAGAGTATAGGAGGATTGAGCACTACGTTTCAGGGCTAGTACCAGAGATAGCAGGGTTGGTGGCTGCGGGCAATCTTCCCACTTATGCAGAGGTGGTTTGATCGGCTCACAGGATGACTAATCTCAAGGTGAATGAGGGTATCTTGCCTGCCCGAGGTTCGACTGTCAAAGCTCCTGAAGGTAACAAGCGCAAGTGGGATAGTGTTAGGAAAGGTTCTGTGCCAGCTGCATCTTAGCAGGGTAAGAGATTTGATGTTGGGGGTTCTTCTTCTTCGGGCTCTAAACAGGATGGTTATGCTGGGAAGCTCCCGAAGTGTAATCAGTGTGGATTTCATCATGTGGGTGATTGCGATAAGTCCCGCTGCCACCGGTGTCAACGATTTGGCCATCATGCTAAGGATTGCAGGGTCGTTTTACAGCCACAACCACTTCAGGCTGCTGCTCCTGTCCCTGCTCTTCAGGGGACTCCGGGAATGCAAGGTTGCTACAATTGTGGTGAAGCAGGGCATTTCAAGCAAAATTGCCCAAAGCTGAATCAGGGGGAGGCAAGTACAGCAAGGGATGGGGGAAACAACAAAGGCGGTGGTGTAGCTGCTCGTGCTTATGTTATTGGGGCTAGAGGGAACCAGGAGGATCCCGATACTGTTACCGGTGCGTTTTCCCTCTTATCTTTCGTTACTCTTTGGTTTTACCTTTATCCACATCGTTGTGCATTTTGTACCTTTGAGTGTTTTCTGTTTGGTGGTGGTCATCGCTTCGTATTAAGTGGGTCGATGAGGGTCCTTTGGGGATGCTACTTTGACGGTACCGGTGGGTTAGTTATACCGATCATAGTAGTCTCCGGTAGGCCTTCGATCGGGGGGGTCTCTAGTCTTGTATTCACATTTGGGGAAGTGGTTTCCCGGTTGTTACTGTCGCGTTTTGATTCATGACCTTCGCTCGTTGTATTTTGGGGAAACGGTACTTGGGCACACACAGAGGTCGACACTCATCACCGTTGAAGCCGAAAGAATCTCGGGACGAGATTCCTTTCAACGGGGAGATGATGTGACGACCCGGAAAATTTTTTCTTCTTATTTGTTCTCTCTCTTTGACTTCGGGAAATTTTTGGGACGAAAATTCTTTCAACGGGGGGATGATGTGACACCCGGCAAATCCCGGTAACTAACTTTTGAAAACTTAGTAAGTCTACCTTAGCGAGTCGCGCATACATTACACATAACAGGGTCGGTCGAGTCGAGTCGTACACCATTGGGGTTTTAACACACGCAAGTCTCGAGTCCCGGGAATTGGTGAACGAGTGTGAACGTGTTTATTTCCATGTATTATGTGTTTATAATCATTATGTGGCTTGTCGGTATGTGAAAACATGTTAACATATGTTAAAACGGAGTTTAACGCGCCGAATACACAGCACCAGGCCCTTAGGGCGATTAGGCAACCCTAATCGCCTTCATGAGGGCGATTAGCTTTATATGAGGGCGATTGGGACTTGTTTATAGGCGATTGGGGGCTAATCGCCTGATAGTGAAGGCGATTAGCAGCCCTAATCGCCTGATAAAGCTGCATAATCGCCTATACTGCACCTGACAACTAGAAACGCCTATAAATACCACCCTTGACCTCCAAAACACCATTTATGCAACCCTAGCCGTCCCATAACCCATACCAACACACAAACACCCTCTGGAACTCATTTTTGTATCAAAACAACCATTTCCAAGCTTATTCCATCATTTCCTCTCAAAACCAAGGTGTGTTCTTCAAACCCAAACCTTCAAATGATTATATTTTGCTCCCTAAACGTCCAGACCTGACTTATAAATGTTTTTGTCTTTGAAAATCCATTTAAAACCGTTTTTAAACAAACCCTCACCTTTATGTGTGTTATATGTGTTATTTGTGTTTAAAGGTAGGATTTTTAGGATTGAATCATGATTGTTTTTGTGTTGCTAAGATGTTTATGGCTGTTACAAGTTAGTATGATGACGTTCTAGGAGTTTGAATGGTTTTGGTTTTGTATTGTTGATACTTGATGTTTTGACCCATTTGAAGGATTATGAATGATTAAGGATGATGTGAGGTGTGTTGTTGATGGTTTGATGTTAGGGTTTGCTCTAGGATGATGCTAGAACAGTAGGATGCTATCGGACAACGTGGTTATGTGATTAAATCTGGATATTTGCTATTTAGGGCAAGTTCTTGCATGTTGATGTGATGTTTTCATGTTAAGTTGCTATTTTGGGAAAACGCTCGCATTCGGGACTGTTAGAATGATGAAAACTTACGGGTTTTGCTTGAAATATGTTTGTTAATGTGTTAGGATTGATATTGGGTGTTTACACATGTTTCGGATCTGATTTGGAGAGTTAAACGCGCGAAAAACCGGAACAGCTATGCTATAGGCGATTGGGGATCCTAATCGCCTATGCTATAGGCGATTGGGAGCCCAATCGCCTGATAAAGAGTCCTAATCGTGTGTATGAAGGCGATTGGGGGCCTAATTGCCTTCATTTCATGCGATTGTGATCCTAATCACTAGTTAAGCCCTGAATTGCATGTCTTATGACCATAATCGCCTGATATGTACATGGATAGGCCTAATCGTCTATAATAAGGGGCGATTAGCCTTTGTAATTGCCTATTGACCATCCCCAATCACATGTTGACTTTTCCTAATTGCATGCTAAGTTCCTAATCGCGTGTACTGCTGTTATAAGTGTATTTTGACATTCCGAAACCCGATTTGACACCTAGGAACATGCTAGGAACCCCGTGACATGCCTAGTAACATAGTAACACGTGTTTGGACTTAATTGTACGTTATTTGACCTATGCGTTAGACTCGTTGAACTTTAACACATGTTAAGTAGTAAGTTGCATGATTTGTGTATGTTTGTGTTTGAGACGAACACGTGGAGTCTCGGGTCACCAATGGGATGTCGAGTCTTGTACATTTGGTCAGTTTAACAGTCAACGTGTTTTCAAACAAACCTGGTTATGGTCTGGACACTTGGGGACTATTTGACCTGCGGGTCAATGGTTCGGGTACTCATATGCATTCGATGTTAGGTTGCCGATACTAGGGCTGTCATTTGCATTGTCTGTGGTTTATTAAGAAGAACGCAATCTAAGGTGAGTTCACGGCCCCACTCTTTACTGGTTTTGCTTTCGGGGGAGAAAACATGCTGGGTACTGGTATTCATAAAACGTGTGTCAAATTACGTTTTTGTATTCATAAAAGGTGTGTCAACTTACGTTTTTGTATTCATAAAAGGTGTGTCAACTTACGTTTTCGTGTCCATAAAAGGTGTGTCAACTTACGTGCTCGTATTCATAAAAGGCGTGTCAACTTACGTTCTCGTATTCATAAAAGGCGTGTCAACTTACATTTTCGTAACAATAAAACCTATGATTTGCTAAGTACTCGGATTGGTAAAGCTTACAAGGCAGTCGTTGGTTACTATATGGTATTACGTATCTGTATTCTTGAATTCTTTATGCATTGGGGTATTCTTTTGGGTTGCTATACGGTTTTTTAAAGTCCCTGGGAAAACCATGAATGTGCGGTGGTTGCACAACGGGGGAAATATGGATATATCTATTTGGGCGTGACCGGCCCCACTCGTCGACTGGAGGTCGGACGGGTGCATGTTGTCTCTTAGAGTATTCTTGTATTCTTGTATTCGGGCAGGTAGTATTCTTGTATTCATGTATGCGTGTCCAGTAATGGTTTTCCAATCGTAGTAGCGATAGGTATTCATTTTGGATGGCACTCTTTGTGTAGTATTCTTTTGGTCGGTTTATGTATGGTTTGGTCGACTTTGGAATATTCTTTGAAACTAACTAAGTTGCTTTTCACAAAAATCTGTGAACTCACCAGCATTATATGTTGACGTTTTTAGCATGTTTTTCTCAGGTCGTTAAGGTAGCAGCATCGGACTTAGGCGCACGGAGTCTCACTTGGCGTCTAGGGTTTTAGTTTCATGTTTTCAGTACTTTCAGACTTCAGTCACATTGCTTAAAGTTGTAATCATGATTTTAAAAAGCTTCCGCTGTTGGGTTATATTATGAAATTAAATGTTTTTATTTCACGTATTTTATCATATAGTGTTGTTTATTGTGACCGTTGACTTGGATCCTGGTGTGTCACACGCCTCGCGGTAGAACTCCGCAGGTGGAAATTTGAGGGTGTGACAACTAAAGTAGTAGATTTATTATGTCAACTTTGTCATGATAGATTGTTTTTAGAGTTAATAGCCAAAATCGTCCCTGAGGTTTGGTCACTTTTGCCACTTCAGTCCAAAACCCAAACCTTTTACATCTGGGTCCTTCAGTTTTATTTTTCTTGCCAAATTCGTCCCTGACAAGGTTTGGGTTTTGGACTGAAGTGGCAAAAGTGACCAAACATCAGGGACGAATTTAGCAAAACCCAAACCTTGTCAGGGACGAATTTGGCAAGAAAAATAAAACTGAAGGACCCAGATGTAAAAGGTTTGGGTTTTGGACTGAAGTGGCAAAAATGACCAAACCTGAGGGACGATTTTAGCTATTAACTCTTGTTTTTATGATCCAACACCATCTATAGTCCATAATAACCTTATTAAGGATAATAATATGTGTATTTAGTGTAATATGTCCCATATGTCCAACATTACATCTTTCAAGCGTGTAACTTTGAATATGTAAACTTTATGTAATTTATTTTCTAACAAGATCAACACCATATCAAGTTTTAGATGATTATTTTATGATGATTTAAACCACATGTAAGGTTATTCAAGTTTCATTAACAAACTATATTTAGATCATCATTTTATTTAAGTTTTTGTGAACTTTAGGAAACTACAAAAACAATACATAACCATCACCATATTTTCGGCCCTAGTATACATTTATATCACCATTTTAGTCTTAAAAAGTATATGTTTTATCATGTAAAGTTCCATCAAGTTAACCCATGTACAACTTGCTTTCTAGATATCAAAACATAAACTTTTAAGAATAAAAATAGGATCAAGAACACTTACAACTAGCACAAGGCTAGGGAAGCTAAAAATACTTGATTTTGAAGGGGTTTAGTGTGTTCTTCCAAGGTGGTTAAGCTCCAAGCTTGAAACACACAATTGGGGGTTTAGAAATGGGTGTTTATGGATGATTTTGGAGTGTTAAAACTTGAAAAATGGATGTGTGTGGGTGTGTGGAAGATCACGGCTTCAAGGGAAGAAGAAGAAGAAAAGATTTTTCTTTTTGGTTTCTCAAGTGTTGCAACTCATATCTTTATAAATCTATCCATGATCTTATAAGATTCATAATATGCAACTCTAGATTTCAAATCCTTTATAATATGGAACAATGGTACTAAGATGATCTTGATAGATATGTATGGGTGTGTTGGCCAATTTTTGTAAGGAATTGATGGATTTTATAGATCTTATAAGTACACAAGATAATCCATGCTAGATCTCATATCCCACACTTGTAATCTTTAAAATATCCTTGAGATCTTGATCAAATGAAAACAATATTTTGGCCATGTGATGATCAAGGGCCGGTTATGGTGTATGGTTTGGTGGGTCCCACATCAAAAATATCTACTAACTAAGTAGTTACAATTGGATGTTATCGTCGGGGCTTCGTTTGGGTTTTAATTGGATTTTAATTACGCGTTATTCGGACATTATAGGAGCCTTAAATAACCCTTAAACATAGCCTAGTTTAAGTGTTGGTTGGTTAGTTAGGCTTTCGTTGGGTGAAATTATAAGTTATACGCGTATCGGGTGCGATACGCGCACTTTATTCGTTACCGGGAGATTTGTATTTAGAGTTTTCATTTATGGTTTTGGAGTTCCAAAACACATTATATTTCATGAAAATACCCTTTATTTTATATCTTGGGTGTCCGGGATCCTTTTCGTTTATTTAATTTTTACCGAGTAATCACCAACGTCCGTTCCGGACAAGTTTATTCCCACACAATTTCGTCGTGCTTCAACATTAAACATGTGCATCCCTATGCATCTTATGGGGAATTTGCTATTCTCTAAAGACTAAATTAATCCAATTAATTTAAATATGCACTTAAACTGTTAATTACATATACTAATTACGTACGGAAACACATCGATTTTTGTCGGATGTTACACCAAGACGGGTTCGCCGGGCCGTCGCCGCCCCCCCCACCGTTTAGTCTTAATCGACGAATATAACTTATCCATGTCTGCAAGTTCTGCAAAGGTGATGATGATAAGGATTATGAGCCTAAACCACATGGCTCAAAAGAACGTATCATGCCCCTTTTCTGTTTCTATTATATAATTTTCATTTATCAATCGAATATAATTTTCTTTTACTTAATCAACATAATCTATATATATTGATTTGAATTTTTGTATAGCATTCACTCCTCCAATAAAAGTATAATGACTTTAATTAATTTATCTCTATCTCTATTACCTTATTAAGGAGGAGAGATGACTACAAAGGTAATTTTATCAAGTGTTTAAGATGGGAGTCTAAAGGCCCCTTCACAAATGACTAACTTTTGGTTATTTTCTTCCCTTTATACCCCTCATGTACAAGATGTAAAGTCTATTGTATATATAAGTAATACACACTCTTTATCCTTCTCCATATGTAACCTCCTCCTTAAATTTCATTATTAAAACATAATAATAGAGATATAAATTCGGGTAGGGTTATGGTACAAAAGGTGTGTTTTGTGAGAAGGGTGAGAAGTAATTGTGTCCTTTAGATCATGTTGATGAATGGTTGAGATTAATTGAATGGCAAAGTTGTAAATTATGTTATAATTTAATCAATAAATTAGAGGTTGTTAGGGTATAATTGTCAAAACATCTAAAAACTCATTAAATATCTCCATAATTTAAGATACTTTCCACATCACTCTCTCTCTCATTACGGTTCTCTCTCTCTCTCTTTCCCTCTCTCTCATCAACCACATTGTGTTTTGTCCTGATTTCTTAAAAAAAAAAAAAATAATAGCAGCTATCCCAAAAGAATAATGATAATCTCTTTCTCCAAAATATGCGTCCCACTCGAAAGCTGTTGTTCTCCTTTTACGTCTTGCCGTCAAAAGAAAAAAATAATCCTCTTGTTCAACAATCATCAAACCTCAAAAATAATTCTCCCCTCAAAAGACAAATCCTCCTGTGGGCTTATCCTTTGAGCCGCATGACAACAAAGTCACGTTTCCTTTCTTTTTTTTTTAATTATATTATTATTATTATAGTAATATTATTATACTTAACTCGGGTGTCCTTTATAAAACCACGTTGTGTTGTCCTGATAGGGTGTATCGTATGTTGTTTTTGATAGGGTGTATCGTATGTTGTTTTAATCAGTGTGTTTTATTTTCAAATAAATTGTCTTTGTGTGTTTTTTGTTTATCAAATGATGTTAAAATACAAAGTTGATACAATGGTGTTTTTTGTTTATCAAATTGTGTTAAAACACAAAGTAAATAAAACACACAGGATTCTTGAGACGATGATGATAAAACACACTGAAATAAACACAATGTTGATAAAATACACGATGGTGATAAAACACAAAATAGTAGATATATTTTTTATAAAGATGTATGTATGTCTGCATATGTGTATCCATTGGTTGTTTAATTAAGTTGTCCAAAGCACTCTATATTCAAAACATGCAGTTCAAAAAAAAAAAACTTGCAGTACTTCACTTGTGTCAAAACATGCGGTTCAAAAAAAAGTGAAAAAAAAAACTTGAGACAAAACACAACACTCCATTTTCAACGTACAGTACCCTATTATTTTTTATACATTAATTATTGAAATAGCACTCCATATTCATCACCATAATAATAATGTAATCCGTAAATCTCTCCACTAGATTAGGAGCTTGATTTATTTACAAAACTTGATAATTGTTTATTTACTTTATTGCTCTTATAATTAAAATAAAACCTTGCCACGTGTCACTCCCACAAGCCTTCTTACCCTTCTTACAAAAAGAGGCTTTTGTACCAAAACCTCTATCTATAAAACTCTTTCATCATCATCATTAAAACACAAACTTTTAATGCTGAACCCCTTCATCAAGAATAGATGATCAAAAGACAAATCGGTTACCCTATCCTTCTCCATATATGTAACCTGTCCTTAAATTTCTTTATTAAAACACAATAATAGAGACCACTGGGTTGAAAAAGATGTTGAGGATTAAGAAGGAGGAGGCTGCCGAAGGTGGTTTTTCGCGTTGGTGTGGTTGTGAGTGTCTTAGAAAGTGTTGCCTAGGTGTTTGATTAAATGCCTAGCTTATTAATTTGTTTTCTTAGAGATTGTTTTACATGATTTGAGCTTGAGGCGTTGACATGTTTGTTTTGTGTTGGGTTTATGTTTATAGCCGTTTAAGGTCTAAGTTAATTTCCTGATGAGGTTGAATTTTGTGGGACAACGGGATTCCTTTTTGGTTTCTTGGTGTGTGTGTGTTTAATAATTGTTGTAGGTTATAATTACAGGCCAACGAGCAGCAATCAGATTTGAAGATGAATACGTACACATAAGCGATTGGGTCGGTTCAAAGCTGTTAGAAGGGAACATGAAAAACATTGTTGATCATAGGATAGGGGAAGATTTTGACATCAATTCAGCATGGAAGGCAGTAGAAGTGGCGATGACATGTGTTGCTGACACACCCAGCAGAAGACCAACCATGAACAAAGTCGTGATGGAGTTAAAAGATTGTTTGGTGGCAGAGAGAGCTCGTAAGGGGACAGAACAAGGTAATTTAACTGGACCTGAGTCTCTTTTTTTTTTTTTTTTGAACGGCAAATTACTTTTATTCATCACCCAAAATAAACAATACATTGTACAAGTGAGAAACTAACACAATGTAAGCCACCCAACACACCATCCTAAATATACAACTATTACATCGTATATTTTCTACCCGTATCCCATACCCTTTACATTCCTCACCCCTTAGACCACCTCATCCCCATCACTACTGGCTTGGGCTTCTCATACGCCTGGTCCGCTTCCTAGACATTGTTACGCCATTTTGGCCCACTCCCCCCATTGAGCCAAAGAAATAAATTTGTCCTTTCTTAGTAGCCTCTGATAAGCCCACCTCATTACGTGGTTCATTCGGCGCGTGTATTTCGTTCACCCAAGCTTGACCAAAAGATTGCGTGTGTCCTGCCTGTTGAAGTTTTCGGTCGGCTATATCTTGCCCGATATAATTTTCTTGTACCCCACAATTTTCCTTATTCTCTCCTATATTTTCTTGGTGCTCACAATTATCATTATTCCCACAATTGGAAATAATGGAAATATTGGACCCACCAACCGAATCATAATTATTCTCCACACCTTTAGCGGCTGACAATGTATTGGAACCACCCACCTCATTTAATGCATTTTGGTTCTCCATGCACTCCGCATGCAACTGAGTCTCCTTTTCATGCGCACGACCGTCCAATTCCCTCATCGTTTCGATTTCCAACACAGTATTTTCGGATGGTAGATTCCCCGGCTGTCCATCCATATTCCCGACGAAATCGCCACTGCCATCGTCCGCCGGAATTTCTCCTTCCTCCATATCCGAGTCCGAATCAACATTGTTCTCCTTTTCCTTGCTAGGACCCGGGCTGGATACAGTGCGCTCTTGATTACCACGACTTCTCGTAAGATCCAAATATCTATTCCTTTCAAGGCCAAACATGACGAAGTCCGGACACCATAGGTCATCTACTTCGGACACCCAGACGGAAAACGACTGCCTTCTCCATTGGACAACCACCTTTTGCTCTATTTTGTTCCCCATGTTGGTTAGAACACCAACGGTTTCTAACGCCAAGGATCCGTCCTGAATGGATGCCACAGAATTATGTAATACTCTTCCGAAATTTGAAGCAATTAGATCCAAAACCTCTTTGTCCCATAGTGATATTGGAACTCCAAGAATTTTGATCCAAGCAATGCGTTCAAACTCCAGATTCTGTCCTTCCCATGTCACCAAAGATGAGAACCATTCCCCCCATACCTCCTTCATGTCAACCAAAAATGATTTGGCCGCGGCAGTACTTATAAAAGTTAGGAGGACCTTCAAGCCGGATACATACTTCACACCAATCCGGTATTCCTCAATGGACTTGACAAAATCATCCAGTCGACACAACCTTAGGATATCTTTTGCCGTTCCTAACAGAGAGACCTTCGAAAACGAGTTATGGGCTTGGTATGTCTTTCCGGGGACTAGAACCACCATTTCATCCTGTTGTAATGGGTGTGGTTGATTAACATTGACACCCCCAAGGTTGATATGTTGGTTCCAATCATGGTGAGCAAATGCGTCCCTCCTATTCCTTTCCATCCTGGTAGATTTATTTGCACCCCTGAACTCACCACTTGTTTCACTTTGCAAAGGGTAGGCAGACCTCCTCTTCACCGGAGCACCTTCGGGCTTATCATCTTTCAAAAACTTGGCGACATTCACGTTTACAGTTCCACCCCCAATCTGAATGCTCGCTAATGCTTTCACCATATCATCTTTGTTTTTTATGTTGGCGAACCTGAGAAACGCAAAAAACTTTCCAGCCCTATCCCTCCTCCTGGCTAGGTAGGCATCTGTCATTCTTCCACAATTCCGAAACTCCTTCCAAAGCATCCCAACCGAGCATTGACTTGGAAGGTTTGATACGTAGAAAGTTGTCTCCTCACGAGCATCGCCATGATCCCCTTGATGTTCCTGACGTTGGTTGTATCTTCGTTGTCTTCGCCTTGGTTCTTCCCACTCACTCTCCATTGGCCTTTTGAGGTCATATAGTGTCTATCTTACAAGGTCGATTCACATGTTTTCCCACAAGGCCTGGACCTGAGTCTCTTAATCTAGAGGGTATGTATGATCCAAACCCAAGATAGAGGATTCAAAAGCACATTTTCATGTGATATTTGCTTGATACACGACGGCACAAGCTTAGCTCTTTCTCATTGGAGTTGTTTAAATTGCATATTTGACACATTTAATTTGTAATTTGTATCAGGCATAACTTCTTATGGTTTAACAGCCTGGAAGAGTAATAAGCCTAAGAACTATGTACGCATTTGAAAATATTATAATTAGCCTAATTATTTGGAAACACCTTACACACCAAGGTATATTATACAATTACAAAGGTTTATTTATAAATCTTGCATGTGGTACTTTATATAAGGTTAACATTAACATTATAAATATGTGTCTCCAATCAAAAGACCCTCATTTAAATCTATAAGAGAACAACATCTTATCATCATATATGTTAAGAAGCTTGTCTGTGGCTGCATGTTCATTGATGTTGAAATAGCATTTACTTATATTGTTATGTGAAAACTAACAGCCATATATAATTCCTTATCTATTCCACCATTTACGGATCTATAATGTCGTCTACCATCTCTTATATTTTTTGTTTTTTATGTAAGAATTGATTTATACTCAATTGATCTTTGTGTGTAATAAATTAGTTGGCTTAGCAAATCGGTATTAAAAATAAATTATGTAAAACCCGCCACGCAACGTATGCCAAAACACATAGGTAACCGCGGCAACGCACCGGCATTCCCCTATTTTTTGTTTTTTATGTAAGAATTGGTTTATACTCAATTGATCTTTGTGAGTAATAAATTAGTTGGCTTAACAAATCGGTATTAAAAATAAATTATGTAAAACCCGCCACGCAACGTATGCCAAAACACATAGGTACCCGCGGCAACGCGCGGGCATTCCCACTAGTTTCATATTAAATGGGTGAAATTTGAAAAATTGTAAAATGGGTTTTTTTAAAAAGGGAGTGTGAAAAGTAAATAGGGTGCATTTAGCCACCTCTTTAACATTAAAGAGTATCCAGATGGGGGGAGGGGCGGGAAAGAAGCCTCCTAGCCCCAAACACCGCCCCGGTTCGGCGTGGAATGGGGAGGGGGAGCCCCATGGGCGTGGGGGCAAGAGTGGGGTGTAGGTGGAGGCTTGTGATTGGCTTATTTTTTTTTTAAATTCTAACACACAATTAATAATAATAACAATAATAATAATATTCCTTTCACCCCCTTTTCCCTCTTTTTCCTCCCCACAATTTTCACCCTTCACACGTAGACCCCACAAGTGTCACATGACGTTTCATCCCTCTCTTCCCCCTCCACTCCTTATAGTCTTAAAGTGTGGGGAATGGATGAAAGAGAAAAAGTAATGATAGAAGTATAAGAAATATTAGGTTATTGAATAGGAGAGAGAGACAAAGGTAGTGATTCTTAAGGTAACATGATGATGATGGAGATGAAAATAGGAAACTTATTATTAAAGCTAAAACAACCGCCAAAAGTCGCGGGTCATCTGGGTAGCCGCGCCTATACAACACTTGAATCAAATTCCTAAGCCACCTCTTCTTCGATCGGTTCGTCTCTGCTGTTTACATCTTGAAAATCTATTATAATAATGTTATGAAAAAAATTTAAAATTCAAATAATGTTATGAAATTGTGCTAATATTTGTTAGTGAGCTACCATCAATATTAGCTGAACAACTTCTAGAAATGGCGGCTCGTTCTTTTCTGCTCTTTGCTATCAACACCTTATATCTTCTCTTACAGAAAGCACACACTCTTTAGACATTGGAATTGATTTTGTTAGGGTTTTGGATTCGCATATATATATATATATATTCTAGGTTTAAGGTTTGTGTAAATAGAATAATACTTTCAGATTTTTTAGGGTTTTGAAATTGAAATGATTATCGAATTTAGTCTACAACATAGATGATGAAACTGATTTAAAACAACTGTTGGTTTTCGGATACATGTTCTTTGTATTCATAGTGATATGACAGTAACAGCTCATTCAATCTAATGGCTGTTTCAGCTATAAAATCAATTTGAAGCGCATTTGTAAATCAGTCAAATTAATGAGTATCTTTTTTTAATTCCTACATAGAATTGGGTTGTTGAGTTTTTGCCTGATTCGCATTGATCTCGCCAGCCCTTATAAAACAAACTTAGATTCTAACTTGGAAGGGTTTTTTTTTCATTTGAATGTAAGATCTGGAAAACCAGACAATGAACAATCGTTAGATATTCCAAGTTAACCAAAATTTCGTACACTTTGTTGTTTTCAATTTTGAACTTCTAATTTGTTTCTTTAACTCATTGAATCTTGATATTCCAGCCTGTTTTAAATTATGATTTTATGTATTCTTTCTAAACAATAGGTAAACCCTAAACATCAACTTGGTTTGGGGTAGAAGAAGATTAAATGGAGGTAAATATGATGAACCGGAAGGTAAAATTACCGATGTACCCTCATGTGACAAGCATGTGACCTACTTAATAGAGTTTTTGGATGGAGGTTATTACAAAGGACAAGAACCTTGCTAACTTTTCATATAAATGATATAGAGTGAAAGTCAAAATTTTAAGGGACCTAGTCCATAATCTATGATATAAAGGACAAAAATTGTAATTTAGTCTAAATTTAATCAAACCTTACATTTTTTAGGTTTTTAAAAATTGCATTAGTAAGCATTCCTAATTATTCTAGTGTTTATCCACTTCCCATAACTTCAAATTTCACACACACAGACATATAGTATCATACATAGCATCAATTTTCATAAATAATTTTTTGCATCTATAGGTTTAAGGAAGGAACTTAGAATTCAACTTTGAAGAACATACTGCACCTTTTGATTGAGCCTTCGTAGTACGTATAGTTATTCGTGTGAAAATACTTTATTTTTTAATTGTATGTATATGCAAATAATTTTATTTTTTACTTAGACTATGTGGTGTGGTTTAGGCAAGGCTAGGGAAGCCTTGACGCCACCACGTCAGCAAAAAATGGGCTCCACTTGTATTTAGACGATATGAGGACTACCCAGAGGTGTGGGGGTAGTCTTCCTTGGGTAGTCCTCCAATCCTATTGGTCCAACCTTTTATTTTTTTTAATTCTAAATTACAAATAATATTTAAAATAAATAATTAAAAAATTCACATATATAAATTGCTCTTCCTCATCTAGCTTCACCCTCATCATCATCTTCACTGCAAAAACCCAAAACCCACCAGATCTCAGACCATCATCACCGCCACCTCCTACCATTTCACAACCCCATCTTCTTGCTCAGTCACCGGAGCCGTTTGGTTCTTCTTCTTCCTCACCTCCGGTCTCTTCTTCTTCCTCACCACCGTTTTTTTTAATTGGGAGGGAAAATAAGTTGGATTGGAGAGGGGCCCATCAAAGCCAAACACCAATCATAAAGGAGCATCCAATTCGTCCAACTTCAACCATGTTGGCAGGGTGTGGGGCGGTCGGGGTGGTGTTGGCCAGCCCAAGACGGGTTCGCCGGGCCATCGCCGCCCCCACCGTTTAGTCTTAATCGACGAATATAACTTATCCATGTCTGCAAGTTCTGCAAAGGTGATGATGACAGGGATTATGAGCCTAAACCACATGGCTCAAAAGAACGCATCATGCCCCTTTTCTGTTTCTATTATATAATTTTCATTTATGAATCGACAATAATTTTCTTTTACTTAATCAACATAATCTATATATATTGATTTGAATTTTTGTATAGCGCTCACTCCTCCAATAAAAGTATAATGACTTTAATTAATTTATTTCATATTAAACGGGTGGAACTTGAAAAATTGTAAAATAGATTTTTTTTTTTAAAAAAGGGAGTGTGAAAAGTAAATAGGGTGCATTTAGCCACCTCTTTAACATTAAAGAGTATCCAGGGGGAGGGGCGGGAAAGAAGCCTCCAAGCCCCCCAAATACCGCCCCGGTTCGGCGTGGAAGGGGGAGGGGGAGCCCCATGGGCGTGGGAGCAAGGGTGGGGTGTAGGTGGAGGCTTGTGATTGGCTTATTTTTTTCAAATTCTAACACACAATTAATAATAATAATAATAATAATAATAATAATAATAATAATAATAATAATAATAATAATAATAATAATATTCCTTTCACCCCCTTTTCCCTCCCTTTCACTTCCCACAATTTTCACCATTCACACGTAGACCCCACAAGTGTCACATGACGTTTCATCCCTCTCTTCCCCCTCCACTCCGTATAGTCTTAAACTGTGGGGAATGGATGTATGAGAAAACGTTATGGTAGAAGTATAAGAAATTTTAGTTTATTGAATAGGAGAGAGAAACAAAACTAGTGATTTTTAAGGTAACATGATGATGACGATGGAGATGAAAATAGGAAACTTATTATTAAAGCTAAAACAACGGCCAAAAGTCGCCGGTCATCTGGGTAGCCACGCTTATACAACACTTGAATCAAATTCCCAAGCCACCTCTTCTTCGATCGGTTCGTCTCTGCTGTTTACATCTTGAAAACCTATTATAATAATGTTATGAAAAAAATTAAAATTCAAATAATGATATGAAATTGTGCTAATATTTATTAGTGAGCTACCATCAATATTAGCTGAACAACATCCAGAAATTGCGGCTCATTCTTTTCTACTCTTTGGTATTAACACCTGATATCTTCTCTTACAGCAAGCACACACTCTTTATACATTGGAATTGATTTTGTTAGGGTTTTGGATTCGCATATATATATATATATATATATATATTCCAGGTTTAAGGTTTGTGTAAATAGAATAATATTTTAAGATTTTTTAGGGTTTTGAAATTGAAATGATTATCGAATTTAGTCTACAACATAGATGATAAAACTGATTTAAAACAACTGCTGGTTTTCGGATACATGTTCTTTGTATTCATAGTGATATGACAGTAACTGCTCATTCAATTTAATGGATGTTTCAGCTATAAAATCAATTTGAAGCACATTTGTAAATCAGTCAAATTAATGAGTATCTTTTTTTAATTCCTACATAGAATTGGGTTGTTGAGTTTTTGCCTGATTCGCATTGATCTCGCCGGCCCTTATAAAACAATCTTAGATTCTAACTTGGAAGGGTTTTTTTTCATTTGAAAGTAAGATCTGGAAAACCAGACAATGAACAATCGATAGATATTCCAAGTTAACCAAAATTTCGTACACTCTGTTGTTTTCTATTTTGAACTTCTAATTTGTTTCTTTAACTCGTTGAATCTTGATATGCCAGCCTGTTTTAAATTATGATTTTATGTATTCTTTCTAAACAATGGGTAAACCCTAAATATCAAATTGGTTTGGGGTAGAAGAAGATTAAATGGAGGTAAATATGATGAACCGGAAGGTAAAATTACCGACGTACCCTCATGTGAGAAGCATGTGACCTACTTAATAGTAGTTTTGGATGGAGGTTATTACAAAGGACAAGAACCGTGCTAACTTTTCATATAAATGATATAGAGTGAAAGTCAAAATTTTAAGGGACCTAGTCCATAATCTATGATATAAAGGACAAAAATTGTAATTTAGTCTAAATTTAATCAAACCTTACATTTTTTAGGTTTTTAAAAATTGCATTAGTGAGCATTCCTAATTATTCTAGTGTTTATCCACTTCCTATAACTTCAAATTTAACACACACGCATATAGTATCATACATACCATCAATTTTCATAAATAATTTTTTGCATCTATAGGTTTAAGAAAGGAACTTAAAATTCAACTTCGAAGAACATACTGCACCTTTTGATTGAGCCTTCGTAGTACGTATAGTTATTCGCGTGAAAATACTTTATTTTTTAATTGTATGTATATACAAATAATTTTATTTTTTACTTAGACTATGTGGTGTGGTTTAAGCAAGGCTAGGGAAGCCTTGCCGCCACGTCAGCAAAAAATGGGCTACACTTGTCTTTAGACAATATGAGGACTACCCAGAGGTGTGGGGTAGTATTCGTTGGGTAGTTCTCCAATCCTATTGGTCCAACATTTTATTTTTTTTAATTCTAAATTATAAATAATAATTAAAATAAATAACTAAAAAATTTGTAGATGAAGAATTTTAGCTAAAACAGGATATTATGATCATACAAGTCACAATTCCAGGTGCCGAAACCCTAGAATTGAACAAAACAATAATACGCAAATCAAAACACGTAAGACACCTTTTCAATCTCCATTTTTATAGATAACTTGATCAAAATATGTTTACAATCAATCTACAAGTTAATCTAGTTCAACATAAAACACTTTCAACTTAGAGCAAAACCTGACCACAAAACACACACTCTTCAAAACTAAACTTACTCTCAAAATGAACAAAACATATATATAGCATCTGCAGATTCGCCCGTTTTGATGGTGCGAATGTGGACAAAGTCCACATTCGCCCATTACAAAGGTACGAATATAACCTTCCTTCTGTCTTCATTCACATTCGCCCAGACTGTCTCCACCTTCGCCCCTTCAGAATCTCACTAACATATGTTAAGAAACCTAATCCAATCACTAGTCGCAAAACGTGCATCTACAAACTCTCCCTCGACTATTGATTGGATTGTCTTCGTTCTTCATCCATCATCTTGTTCAGTAACTTGAGTCTCAGCTGTTTTTTCTGATCCTTAGTCATCTCAGGCTCAAGTTTACGTTTCACCGAACTCTTAGGCATATCAGCCATCTTCACCTTCTTACCCAACTTAGTATCCAAGTTGCTTCCAGAGTTTATATCATATGCAAAGCAAACTCCAACAACTTGCTGATACTTCTTCGCCTGCTCTGCATCATTGGGATCACAGTAAATCGGATTGTAATACAGCATGATTATATCCTCAAACGTATAGTTGATAAGCCACATAGGATCAAACACGTAGATCTTCTTGTACTTATCCACTCCATCTCTTAACACAATCACTGCCTCTGCATTCCTCCAATCATAGTACCAAAAAATGAAATCAGCACTGAAGTGTTGTTGTAAAGGCATCAAAGGAATCTTCTTCATCACTTCAGGCGCTTTGTAAATCAAAGTAACCCTCTTCTTCCCAGTTCTTGGATCAACATCCCTATGAACCTTTCTCCTAGGGTACTAAGGCTTAAACATGTTCCATTTTGTTCTGCTTTCCCAGACTAACCGATCAGCAAACCAACCTACAGCCGTATTGTTCACAGAAGCTCCAGTCATCGGGAATCGATAAATGTCTCTAACCGCCCAATACGGTAGAGTTAATAGATCATGAAATCTGTAGAAGTACAAGATTTCTGATTCCCATTTGACTGCTAAACATTTCAATCTTCCCAAATACTTCCAACCAAGAGCCCTGCCTTTGAACTTCTGGTTGTGGTATCTGTAAAATCCACCTTGAGCTTCTGGCTTAGGTCGTTTATCATCAGCTTCTTTCAATTTCTGCAATAACATCTTCAAATCATCATTCTGATTAGAAGGTTTCTGCTGATCATCACCAAACACTTTCTCTACGAACTCCTCACTTCTCTTTTCTGCTTTCTTTCTCGCTTCTCTGTTTCGTAGCTCAGTAAAGTCTGGGAATACCTCATTCTCATTATTTTCCCTGAAGTATTGTGGATATTCTTCGTGAGTAATATCCTCAATTTCAATCTCTTCCATCTCAGGTGTATGTTTGTCATCCGAATGATTTCCAATATCCATTTCAGGAATATTTGGAATCATTGGATCCATCATAATCTCCTCTAGTGTCTTTCCTGCTCGCTGTGCTATGCCATCCAAGATTTCCTTAGCCACAGCAGCTGACACTTCACCCTCTTCCAAGTCAGGGTCATTATACTCAAGTTCAAACCTCATATCTTCCGTTTGAAAGATTTCGGTGAACTTTCCTGTGAACTCTATAGTCCATTCCCTTTTCTTAAGCATTTCTCTATAAACATTCTTCGCGTCATCAGTCAAAGATCTAATCTTCTCATTCCAAAAGATCGTTTCATCTGAATCCACGTACTCACTACCTTTCTTCTTCTGTGAGCTCAATTCACCAGCATCACTTTTCTTTGACTTTCTCTTCACAAATGAAAACTTGCTGGTATCGTCTCCTCCATCATTATCATCACTGTCATCACTATTATCATCATCTTTACTTCCCGATCCCTCAGCATCATCATCATCCTTATCATTTTTATCATCTTTATCACCTTCCTCATCAGAACTTTCCTCTGATTCATCATCCTCTTTTTCTTCATCAGAAGGTTCAAAATCAACTTGTTCTTCTTCTCTTTCCTTATCCTCTTCTCCTTCTTTTAACTTCGATGCTTCACCATATAGTTTATCCAACAAATCACTCAAACGCTTGTTTTCCTTCTTAAGTTCTTTGTTGTCAACCTTCACAAGCTTAATCATCCTTCGGTTTCTGTTGCACTTAACCTCAAGATCCTTATTCTCTTCTTCAAGTTGTTTAACCTTCTTCTCGATCTCATCTTGGTTAGTTTTGGATGCAACGACAATCTGAAACATCTTTTCTTCATTCTTCTTAAACTTACTAATCTCAGCTTGCTGAGCAACTATCATTTTCATCATATCATCCATCTTTTTGTTTACCTGCTTCATAACATCATCCGAAACAGTAACTTTGGAAGATTTGGATGTTTCAACCTCTTTAGCCTTTTCTTTTCCCGGCTTAAACAAATTCAACAAATTCTCTAAAGTAGTCTCTAAATCAGGAACGGGTACTACTTCAGGTTCTTTACTTTTCTTTTGCTTCTTTGTCACTGGTGAAGATAACTTCGATGATGTACCTGCTTCAGGTATCTTCTTTCCCTTCAGTAACTGTTCTATCTCCTTTTCTCTCAACTTCATTGTACTAGACTTCTTGGCCATCGACTTATGTTTTGGTTTCTTCAAGTTCACAACCACAGTCGATCCTTCAAAGTCATCAATATCAACACTTAAACCTTCATCAACATCAACTATCTTTTTCTGTAATACTTCCTCAACAGTTTTGTTCAATAAATCAGACTCCCCAACCATAGTGGCCTTACGCTTGGTAGTCTTAATACGCTCTTCCTCTGAATCCCAATGTTCATCAACTTCAGTTTCTTCAGAATCAACCGAGTCCTCATCCACCAAACTTGTGCCTTTCTTAGCAGTCGTCTTCTTTCGAGTAACTTGTTTCTTTGAGGAACCCTTATCCACTTTCGCCTTGCCCTTCCCTTTGGCTCCAGCGTTAACTACTTGTCTTTTCCTCTTAGTGTTTGCATCAGCATAAACTAGAGGATCATTGTGACACCTGGCAAACTCCGGTAGCTAACTTTTGAAAACTTAGTAAGTCTACCTTAGCGAGTCGCGCATACATTACACATGACAGGGTCAGTCGAGTCGAGTCGTGCATCATTGGGGTTTTAACACACGCAAGTCTCGAGTCCCGGGAATTGGTGAACGAGTGTGAACGTGTTTGTTTTCATGTAATATGTGTTTATAATCATTATGTGACTTATCGGTATGTGTATACGTGGTTACATACGTTAAAACGGTGATTACACGTAATTGTATGACATTATAGGTGATTACGCGTAATTGCATGATATTAGGGGGTGATTAGCCCTAATTGCATGACTTAGGGGGTGATTAGCCCTAATTGCATGACTTAGGGGGTGATTAGCCCTAATTGCATGCTGATAGGGGTGATTAGCCCTAATCACATGAAATATCAGGCGATTAGCCCAAATCACATGAAATATCAGGCGATTAGCCCTAATCACATGAAATATCAGGCGATTAGCCCTAATCACATGAAATATCAGGCGATTAGCCCTAATCACATGAAATATCAGGCGATTAGCCCTAATCACATGAAATATCAGGCGATTAGGCCCTAATCGCATGAAATGTCAGGCGATTAGGAGCCCTAATCGCATGTAACTGCTGCACAATCGCCTGACGTGTTTTAAACGACTAGAAACGCCTATAAATACCACCCTTGACCTCTAAAACACCATTTGTGCAACCCTAGCCGTCCTATAACATATCCCAACACACAAACACCCTCTGGAACTCGTTTTTACATCAAAACAACCATTTCCAAGCTTATTCCATCATTTCCTCTTAAATCCAAGGTCGCCACTAGTTGGGGCTATCATATCATATAAACGATTTACTCATTTAATAGAAGACGCAACCTGAGGTGAGTTTCACGGCCCCACTCTTTACTGTTTTCGTTTTCGGGGGAGAAACATGCTTAGTACTTCGTTTTGTAAAAGATCATGTTATGCTGGGTTGGTTGTACGTTTCCCTTATGTTCTATGTGTATGTGGCTTACATTGTGATCGTTCGTTGTCCGTGTGGCGGTAGTTCGTTAATTGTGAATGCATAGTTCGTTGACCACGAGTGACAGTTCGTTGGACATATTTAGATAGTTCGTTAGTCGTGGTAAACGATAGTGCGTTGGTCGTGTTAACGATAGTTCGTTGATTGGTTTGTCTTAGAGTCTAAACGTCAAACAAGTATTTTCTTCAGTCAGTAGTAACATGATAGTTCTTTCAAAAGCTCGTGAAGCATTTTCCTTAAAAACCTGTGAACTCACCAGTATTTTATACTGACCTTTTTAGCATGTTTTCTCAGGTCGCTAAGGTAGCAGCTGTCATCTAGGCGCACGGAGTCGCACTGGAGTCGTCTCGCGTCTAAAATCATTTATGCATGTTTTCTTTGGGATGTTTAACTCTTAAACTTATGTTTCTGATTACCTTTGACTTTTGTAAACTTATACGCTTCCGCGCTTTCAAATGATGGTTTTTAAATCTTATGCATGGTTTTGTTTACGTATGTTTTTACATTTAGACGTCGTTTATTGTGACCGTTGACTTGGATCCTGGTATGTCACACGCCTCGCGGTAGAACTCCGCTAGTGGAAATTTGAGGGTGTGATAATCATCATTGTCTGAGTCACTGTTATCATGCCTAGCTTTGTTCAATCTTGGGTCAGTATAACCCGGATTAACCAAAGCACCAAACAATCTTCTATGACGTGGCTTCTCATTATCTGGCACACCTTTATAACCCTTCATTCTCACAAGCGTTCTAATGTTCATGTGATCTTGACCCAAAATCATCGTCGGATCCTTTCTCAAGTCAGGATACTTGTGGTCAAAGATCATCATTAGAAACCTTGGATATAACATGAACTTCTTGCTCTTTAAACCTTTTAACATCTCGAGCATATGATCCAATATCATTCCAGAAACATTAAATGGTTTGTTAAGCGTCAACGCAACCATTAATGAACTTAGGCTTTTCCTCATAACATCATACCCACCGCTCACACACCCAAACACATGAATAATCACGTGTGCAAAATACTTGAACTGCACACTGAGCTTTCCTTTGTGCAACGCTCCATCTGTGATCGGACCCTTATACTTCATCCTGAGAAAGCAAGCCCTCTGCTCGGTCCATGATAGTTCTCTGGGATCAGTACTTGTTTCAAACTTAATCTTTAACGCCTCTCTAATGTCCTCTTCTGTTAAGAACATCTCCATCCCCTGAATAGTGCTTCGGATAATAGTTTGATCTTCCCAAAATCGTATCTTGCGTTCTTATAAAAATCCTCCACGATGTCTTTATAGATAATGGCAGGTGTAGCTAAGGCGTGAATGATTCGACTTCGCTTCAGAAAATCCACAATCCCTGAAAATTCCGTGTTCTTCACCACATCGCCAACGTAAGCACAACAATTATGCGACGGTTCGAACGACCATGCTTCTGGAATATTCTCTGCCTCTGGAACTGGATCCTGTACCACATTCTCAACTGGTAATTCAACATTCTTGAGTTGTTCAGCCATCTGCAAATAAAAAATCAGAAAATACGTCAAAACACAAAAACGACAAAATTTAAAAATTTTAAGTTTTTCTCATTTCCACCTTCGTCCACTTTTACTTGGTCGAATGTGGAAATTATAGTTCGAAGGTAGGACATTAGGTACGAATGTGGAAATTATTGAATCAAACATCACATTCGCCCGATTAAAAACACCTTCGTCCTTGATTCTCTACATTCGCCTGTTTCAATAGGGACGAATGTAGATCTGATCTTCCCAAAATTTAAAAATTTTCATTGTTGTGATTTTGCTTCTGATTTTGATTGAAACATGATCTAATATGGCCGACTAACACTCGTTTATCACCAATTTTTATTCTCATTCAATTATTATTGGTTTTCTTAAGGAATTAGGGTTTAGAACCTATAACTAATCGATTAATCATCACAAACACTTTGTTAACCTAATTCCTTGAACATTCTCCCCCTAAAACTAATGATAATTGAATCCTCAACAACAATTTAAAGTAAAACAGTTCATATTGGTCCAGTCGAATAAAACTAGGGTTCGTAAAAGAGAAACCCAATTCCAGTCTCATCTGTGGTCCATTACCTGTAAAACTTTGGTTAAAATGATCAGCAAAGAGCAGGGAATAAGATTCAAAGTTGAAAAAGATCAGGGCAACAAGTTCTTGCAGTTTGAAAAATTTTTGAAAATTTTCTGAATGGGGGACGAATCTGAGAAATGGGTATATATAGGATGTACGTTCGCCCGTTCCTTCTGGACGAATGTGGTATTGTTCCACATTCGCCCCAAACCAATGGCACGAATGTAGAACTGATACCCGAAGGTGAAAAGATTTTAGATAAAACCCACCTTCGCCCTATCTGAAACGCACGAATGTAAAGATTTTTCCACATTCAACCCATTTAAGGGGCGAATGTGAAATGGAAAAATTTGAAAATTTTGCCAAATCACGAATTCAAATCCCGTTCAACATTTTTCAACCCGTTAAGTCTCAAACACTCATTATTTCAGTTTAGAATGATACAAAGCCCAGATGGTTTCATCAAATCTCAAAAATTGACCATCAAACACCGTCGATTATCTAAAAATAAAGCAAAAATGCAAAAAATATTTTTGTTTTTCTGAAATTTATATCAAAACACACCTAAAATCTTTTTGAGTTTTATATCTTTTTGACAATGAAATTAAAATGCATCAAACTAATTAAAGCAGTAAACATTTTGTGATGTCCGGTAAGAGGATCATATCAGTTATTTGAGAAATCTGATTACAGCGTTGATCTTTTTGTTTAATATTAGCATTAGAAACAGGATGTGACACGTCAATTGCTGATATTGTGGTCCACATAAGCTCACATGCAGACTATTACGCAATGCTTTAAAATGATACGATTTAGGTGTATTATACTAACACGTTTTGTTTCCCACACACACGACATACTCCCGTATCAAGAAATTGCACAAAGCTTCCTCGTAACGCGTGATTATGCCAGAGTTATCCGTTGAGTTACAAGTTATATAGCACAGAGGTGTACAGGTCAGCAAATGAATGCAGCAGAGTAACATGTGCATATATACCAGGTTGAGGCTGATATCAACTACTGATTTGCATCAGTAAATTGATACGATGTAATTATGATCTTTGATCAGTAAAAACATGAAGTTCCTCAATTCGGTAACTTTCGGTTTTGGCATTTATGCTCTTTTTAGCAAATATTCTGATGAAACTAGGTCCGTAAATCAATACGACAAAAGTTTAATCAGAATATCCTGGATAACAATAACATAACGACCCGAAACCTCAGATTTTGGCAATCCTATCAAACGAAATTACGGTACTAAGACCATATGCCCATGAGGTGTTCAGCCACGAACGCGTAGTTCGTTATGTTTGTATCACTAATGCACGCAATTTTTAGTCTACGAAGCCTATCAGCACATCACACATAATCAACACACGCCTCATATTACTATACATATCTTTAGCCTGTGTCAGATCCCCACTGATGTACTATCATTTCCTCTTTTTATCCTGGAAATCATTTTTGAATTTTCTATTTTTATGTGTTTTTGAATTTTTCAATGTTTTTGGTTTTTCTGATAAAACGACTCCCTCTAAAATGTAAAACATATTTTTGGGTTTTTGAATTTTTTTTTTCTGAAAAACTGTAAAAACTTTAAAAAATATTTAAAACTAAAAATCGATAAACCGAGGTGCTGATTAGTCCTGTTTTTCTTTTATGTTGTTAACTTTTAAAAGATACTCAAATCGGGATCTGTCAAAAACTTTAGTGAACAAATCTGCACGTTGATAGTCAGTATGTATTTTGACCATATCTATCAATTCTTTAGCGTAACAATCACGGATAAAATGATATTTAATCCGGATATGTTTAGCCTTAGAATGATTGCCCGTATCTTTAGTTAATGCGATCGCGGCTTCATTATCACAGTGTATTGGGGTTTTAAGAAATTGCAAACCGTAATCCACCATCTGCTGTTGGATCCAGAGCACTTGCGAACAGCAACTCGAGGCTGCAATGTACTCAGCTTCACAGGTAGACAGCGCGACCGAAGTCTGCTTCTTACATTGCCAGGTGACTAACCTGCTCCCCAAAAACTGGCATCCAGCTGTCGTGGATTTGCTATCCTTGTCACAGCCGCCCCAATCTGCATCACTAAAAGCGATAAAATCAAAATCATCATCATTAGGGTACCAAAGTCCTCTCGAGGGACAACCCTTCAGATATCTAAGGATACGCTTCGCCGCCGTCAGATGACTTTGTTTCGGCTTCGACTGGTAACGAGCACAGAGACATGTTGCGAACATAATGTCTGGCCGAGATGCGGTAAGATACATCAGAGATCCGATGATTGCTCTGCATGTAAACGAGTCCATCAGCTCCCCCTAAGCGTCAATTCCAATCGCGTGATTGGGCTGAATCGGGGTATCCATCGGCTTGGAATCCTCCATCTGGAACCGGCTCAAGACTTCGGATACGTATTTCGTCTGGTGAATGAAGATCCCCATTGGTCTTTGATCCACCTGCAAGCCGAGGAAAAACTGCATCTCCCCTATCGCACTCATTTCGAACTTTTCCTGCATAACACGTTCAAACTCCCTGCACAAAAGTTCGTTAGTTGAGCCAAATATTATATCGTCAACATATATCTGAACTAGAAGCAAATCATCTCCTGTTTTCTTCGTGAACAGGGTGCAGTCGACGAGTCCGCGCTTGAATCCCGTTGACATGAGGTACGTGCTCAGCTCCTCGTACCACTGGCGTGGAGCCTGGTGCAGACCATACAGTGCTTTGTTCAGTACATACACCTTATCCCGGTGGATAGGATCTTCAAAGCCCGGTGGTTGCCCGACGTAAACCTCCTCTTTGACTTTCCTGTACAGAAATGCACTTTTGACGTCCATCTGATACACCTTAAATTTCTTGTAGGAGGCAAACGCTAGAAACATTCGAATTGCCTCTATGCGCGCCACAGGTGCATAGATTTCATTGTAATCAATCCCCTCGATCTGATGAAAACCTTGTACGACCAATCTGGCTTTGTTCCGTACAATCACTCCTCGATCATCTTTCTTACACTTAAACACCCACTTGGTTCCAATCTTCTTCCGATCTGGAGGTAAATCAGTGAGCGTCCAGACTCCCAACTTCTGAAATTGTAACAACTCCTCTTGCATCGCTTCAACCCAGGCGTCATCCAAAAGAGCTTCTTTATATGTCCTTGGCTCTACCTCCGAGACATAACATGCAAACGACCAATCATTTTGACTACCAGATTTTTGTATTTTTGCATATAAAGCTAAAGCACCACAACTTTCTGGTGTATTGACACTTCTCAGCTGTCCTCTCGTCATCACACTGCTTCCAGGGTCACCGATAACTTGCTCCAGCGGGTGAATACGGTGAATCCGAGATTCCGGATGTTCAGGTACAGTAACTCCCGTCTAAATAGTCAAGTTCTCAACTGCATCCAGATCATGACCCGTGTTAGACGATGAAGCAACATCTGGATTTGGGTTCACTGGCGGTGCCTCTGTCTCTGTTGCATTTTCAAGAATAACTTCTTCAAATTCTCCATCATCTTCCGATTCTGAAGTATCTAAAGTTGTGGAAGCCTCTTGAAACACTTCTTCCTCCGGTACAGGAACGTTGGTATCATTAGAAGCTGTTGGAGGAGTTACGGTGATCGGACGCACCAACGGTGAAGTCGCCGCGTTTTCACACTCGTAAAGTAATCGAATAACAGCCTCTTCAACCAAGTTATCTAGATTGAATGATTCAAAGAAATCTTTGTAATCAAACATCCAATCAGGACCAATCCCTTGCACATTTTGAGTATACCGTTGAACTTCTACGTTAGCCCAATCCTCCACCTGACGAGTTCTCTTGTTGTATACCCGTTTGAGCGGGGTTGCATATCCAACAAAATATCCCTCTTCAGCTTTTGGACTAAACTTCTCACTTGGATTCAACATCGTGCACGGAGCCCCAAAAGGTTCTAGATACTCCAAATTCGGCTTTCTTCGGTGTAACAGCTCATAAGAAGTTTTGCCAAACTTCTTCACCGTTAAAACCCGATTAAGTGTATATTTTGCTGCATAAATCGCCTCGTTCCAGAACATTACTGGAAGATTTGAGTCTGCAAGCATTGTTCTAGCCGCTTCAATTAGAGTCCTGTTTTTGCGTTCAGCAACACCGTTCTGTTGTGGGGTATACGGAGCCGAATATTCATGATGAATTCCTTTGTTTTCACAAAGTTCATCCATCTTGGTATTTTTGAACTCCGTCCCATTATCACTCCGAATTCTCTTGATCTTGAGATTGTAGATATTCTCTAATCGAGTGAACAGAACTTTCAGGTTATTAAAGGTGTCACTTTTATGCTGCAAACACATCACCCATGAAAATCTTGAGTAGTTGTCAGTGACAACTAAACAATAAAGCTCCCCAAGATGACTTTTGCGTTTGACAGGTCCGAATAGGTCCATGTGCAATCGCTCAAGTGGCATATCAACAGAGTTAACTTTCTTCACTTTGTGGGACTGTCTGTGTTGCTTTCCTTTCTGACAATTCACACACTTGTCGTTCAAATGGAAATGTTTCACATTCACTCCCTCGACAAGTCCATTCTTTACTAGATGATTCATTTTCCTCAAATGAATGTGTCCCATTCTTCGGTGCCACATTATCGACTCTTTCTCGGTCGCCTTTGATAGAAAACATGTTACTTGCCCCTGGGATGTCATTGCCTTGGACATATCAAGAATATAAAGATTGTTGACGTGAGGTGCCTTCAACATAACCCACTCTTTTGGAATTTTGAAGCCCGGTTTGAGAATGTAGCAAGATTTGTCATCAAAATAAACAGTAAATTGTTTGTCACAGATTTGACTGACACTCAACAGATTATAGTCAATCTGCTTCACATATGATATCCTCTCAAAGCTTACAATCCCATTACTCACACTCCCTTCCATCGTGATATATCCGCCTTTGTTTCCTGCAAACACAACATACCCTCCATTAATGTTCTTCACATCAAACAATAAAGCTAAATCCCCGGTCATGTGGCCTGAAGCTCCACTATCAACAATCCAAAGACCGCTAATAGGGCCAGCTGAAGCTCCCTGCACACATCAAGTAAAACAGTTAGTTCTTTCGGGGGACCCAAGCCTGAGTGGTCTTGGGTCTTTGAATATCATTGTTCAAAGAATCATTCACTTCAACAGTTTGTTTTGGATCAATCTTTTTAGGATTATTCAAAACATTTGCAACTTTTTCACTTGACTTTGAAGTTGAGGCTCCCGAAGTACCATTTGGTGTCCATGACTGTTCCTAACGTTTCAAGATACAAATCTGAGATTTTGGAGTCTCAGTCGTTTTCTTATCATTCGCAAACGAAACCTTCTTGGGTACCTTCTCTGATTTAACAGATTTAGGTCCAACATTTGACTTGACAATAGGTTTTTGTGGAACCCTTTGCCTATCATTTGTTGTGTTCACCATTGGTTTTCTCCACGGTCTCTCCATAGCAATCCGGTTACGACGATCATACTGAAATGGACGATCATTCCTCTTTGGATAAAAATTGTTTTGATTATAAAATTGTTGTTGTTGAGGAACAAAACGCCTTTGTTGTGGATAGTAATGATTATCAACCGGTTTCCTCATGGATTGCCTAACTTCAACTTCGTGCCTCTTGTGCCTTACGTACGGGCAGTGAGCAAGTAAATGCCCTCTCTCCCCGCACTTAAAGCATGCACGGTATTCCTCAAAAACATTTGGAGCATTCGGTTGAGCATATGATCTAACAGGATATTGATCATTATACTGTCTATTCCTCAAACTCTCAGGGAGTGGACCCTTTGAGTAGGCTGGCTCATGAAAACCGTTTGCTTTGTTTTTGGGTTTAATAAAATCGGTGACATGAACCTTTGGTTCTTTCGGAACATCCAAAAACAATTTCTTTAGAATTTCCGGTGGAATATCATTTGTTCTTTCATGTTTTGGAAACCAAATAGTGCTTTCTTGCCAATTTTTATCAATTTTGGAATAGTTAGCAAACTTAATTGGATATTCCTCGTTAGAGATGATCTTATCGGATCCTTCCATCCGATAAAACACCTTGACTGGTTTGTCACTCATTTCTTTCTGAACTTCTTTCTTTTCAGACTTTTTCTCACGATGTGCGTTAGCCATCGGATGCACATGCTGAGACGATGACACTGGTTCAGTAGTAATGATGTGATTTTCTTTTGGAATATCACATGCATTAGCACTTTTGTAACTTCCAGAGTCACTCTAAGAGTCTGAATCAACATTTTCTACTGTTACCCCTTCATCGTTCAAACCTAAAATCGGCCTCTTATCGGAATAAGGATCACCAACACTTGAGGTATTGGATTCATTTTCCGATGATGAGTCTGATTTTACCGAGCTCTATGGTGTCACTTGATGACAATTATGGTTTTCAAAAAGCACCGGAGATGGCACAGACGTATAATTCGTGGTTTGATCTTCAATGATGTGGTCAACAACATAAGCAATATGCTTATAACTTTCCAATTTCTTGTTGACTTTTTCAGCAAAACACTTAATGGTGGCCATTTCCAACTTAGTGTTTTCAATTTCATTAATATAGTTATTAATTGCTAATTGTTTTAATGAAAGAGTTTTCTTAAGGTCGGAAATGTCCTTTTTATACCCATCAAGTACTTTGTTAAAAACAATCACTTCTTTGCGAGCAGATTGACAGTTGATTATAGCACTATCACGTTGAACGCGAAGTTCTTTGTTTTCATCAGTCAATCTCTCACAAGTTCCACAGTACTTATCACTTGTAACATCAGTGCTAGATTCAGAACTTACCTGTTTAGGAGGATCTGTCATGGCCATCAAAGCAAAATGAGCTTCCTTTCCAGCGAAAAACTTTAAATAATCGATTCTGGTGAAAGCGTCATCCACTATGCACGACTTCCTCGTCTTCAGAAAATCTGCTTCTGCCAGCAACTGATCAATCTCGTCATCCAAAGATGTAACACTCACTTCTGAGTCTGATTCACTGTCTGAATCTGAATAAACTGATTCACACTCCTCAGGAACATCAGAAACTGTGTTAATCACCACTCCTGAACTTGCTTCCTCAGCCTGAACTTCAATCGTCTCAATCTCCACATTCATCTCATCAACAGATTCATCAACTTCACTCTTAGTTTCTTCAGTTTTATCAACTATCACCGACTTCTCATTATCAACTTGTCGGGCAACACAAGCCACATTCCCACCAGTAGGGATCTCCTCAACACCAATTTGCATCCCAGACCAGTCAAACCTTTCATCCTGCTGGATCACCAAAGCCTGATTCTGATTTGTATTCTGTGGCTGTTCATTTGGTGTAGTGATTGGTATAACTGTTCTGTTTGTGTTATTTGGTGGTTGGGTTTGATTCTGGTTGGTTGTGTTTGGTTGTCTGTTTTGGTTGTAGTTAGAGGTGTTTTGTCGGTTTTGATAGTTGTTGTTACCTTGGAAAGAAACTTGGTTTTGGTTTTGTTGTTGACGGTTCTGGTAGTTTGAGTTGAAAGGGTTTCTGTTACCTTGCTTAAGTGGCTGAGTGCATTCTCTTTTAAAGTGTCCCTTACCTCCACAATTAAAACATGTAACCTTCTCCTTGTTGAAACCATAGGTCGTATTTGGAGAGGTTCCCAAATAAGTCCTTCCGGTCTTTTCAATAAACTCGGTTGCCCTTCTCATAATACAAGCAAAAGCCCACTGAATGTCAATCAGTTCCATCTCCTCTTTGTCGATTTGTGCATAGTCTTCATTGGTCAAGTTGTTATTCCCAATTTGACTTGCAACAAAACCGTTATATGATGAAACAATTGCAGAGACTAATGCAATATGTTGCTGAGCAACCTCCACAGTCACATTACCCAAATTAGAAGTCTCCAATACCACCGGTTGCTGATTGGGTTGATTCACTTGATTCATGTATTGTGGTTGTTGAGGTGGTGATTGTGATTGGCTAGCAGTATAGAATGCTGCTTGCTGCATTGGAGAAAATGGTGAAATGTAAGAATTAGTGTATTATTGTGGTGGTGGTGTATATGATGGTTGTGAATAGGATGAGGTTTGTGCTAGGTAGTTGATGGGTTGTTTCGGTGGTTCCATGACACTTGAAATACAGGCTATGTGAGGTGCCACTGTTCCACCAACACTCTAGTTTCCAACTGTTGCTGAAGTACCACCATAATATAACTCTGGGTTCTGAGGAATCTGAGATCTTTTGGCTTTCCTCTTCTCCTCGAGTTCTTTATTTTCCAGCTTCTAAACGAACTCGTTGATAGTCCAATACTTGTAAGCATCCTTCTCTTTGAGCACTTCAACATGTTGATCCCAGTACGGTGGTAATGCATGTGCAAACTTGTCCACCAGATCTGTCATAGGAATCTGTATATCATAACTAGACAATTCAGTTAGTAAATGACAATATCTAGGAGTCAACTCTTTTAATGTCTCATTCCCAACATAAGTAAAGTTCTCAAATTCTTTTCTCAACTCCTCCATCCTCAACCTTCTCGTCTTTTCATTACCATCATGACGATTCTTTAGCACATCCCATAATTGCTTTGAAGTAGTGCACGATCCAAACTGATGTAGCAAATCGTTTGTGATCGCCTGAGTCAACTGAGAGTATGCTTTCTTCTCCACAGCAAATTTCTTCTTCTCCTCGTCTGACAAACTCTCTAAAGGAACAGGTTCACCGGTGTTCTCCAAAATCGGTGCAACATAACCTTTTGCTATCATCTGCCACGCCTCTGTACCTTCCAACCCCATGCCTTCCAGATGGATCTTGAATTTCTTCTGCCACTGGTTATACTCCTGCATCTCCATTAGCTTGGGTGGCCGATTCCCGCTACCTGAAGATAAGTCATTTATTAGTGTAGAAATAGCATTAGTAGTTTGAGTATTTACCACCGCAGTTGCTACTCCCCAATAGTCTGTCACAGGTTGTGGTGGTGAAGGTGCAACTCTCTGAGGCATCGAGCTAGTCATCGCTATGTAATTGATCGGTTGCGAAGACTGAGTGCTCGATTTCTGGGCTGCCACTGTCCATGGATCCATCGTCACTTGCTGCTGTTGTTGTGTCGTTGCTGGTCTCGGTGTAGTTGGAAAATTCCACATGATGTTCACGAACTTCGAAATTCACCAAACTTAGAAAATTTTCCAATAACTTTTCTACTTTCGCCCTAAAACCTTCTACTTTCGTCCAAACTATCTACTTTCGCCCACTTTGGATCACCCGAACGTAGAACAGTAACCAGAATGTAGAAAAATACTTGACCCTTTCCACGTTCACCCGAATAATATCACTTTCGTCCACTTCACTTCCACTTTCGCCCGCCCGATCAACCGAAGGTGGAATCTTAGACCCGAATGTGGAAAGTCTTAACACAACAACCTAGGTTCGACCTGAATAAAGATATCTTCGACCAAAATACACTCAGGTTCGCCCTAACAAGGTCCAGGTTCGCCCACTTCTCTCTAGGTTCGCCCAAATCATCTTTGAAAAACGGTTACACTTTGAAAAACGGTTATTTTGATCTGAGATTTTCAAAAGTTTCTGGATTTTGATGTTCTTAATCAAGTTATGATTCGGAATTGATTTGGAACAACTTTAATTCTTGGAAAACTTGATTTTAACCACAAATTCAATTCGAAAACCTTCAAAATCACTCAAAAACCATTTTCATTCAAAAACAGATGAAGTTTGATCAAAATTAAGTCCAAATCAGCTCTGATATTATCAGTTTTGTTGTTGTATGATCCGTATGGCTCTGATACCACTTTGTAGATGAAGAATTTTAGCTAAAACAGGATATTATGATCATACAAGTCACAATTCACGTGCGGAAACCCTAGAATTGAACAAAACAATAATACGCAAATCAAAACACGTAAGACACCTTTTCAATCTCCATTTTTTATAGATAACTTGATCAAAATATGTTTACAATCAATCTACAAGTTAATCTAGTTCAACATAAAACACTTTCAACTTAGAGCAAAACCTGACCACAAAACACACACTCTTCAAAACTAAACTTACTCTCAAAATGAACAAAACATATATATAGCATCTGCAGATTCGCCCGTTTTGATGGTGCGAATGTGGACAAAGTCCACATTCGCCCATTACAAAGGTACGAATATAACCTTCCTTCTGTCTTCATTCACATTCGCCCAGACTGTCTCCACCTTCGCCCCTTCAGAATCTCACTAACATATGTTAAGAAACCTAATCCAATCACTAGTCGCAAAACGTGCATCTACAAAATTCACATATATAAATTGTCCTTCCTCATCCAGCTTCACCCTCATCATCATCTTCACTGCAAAAACCCAAAACCCACCGGATCTAAGACCATCATCACCGCCACCTCCTGCTATTTCATAACCCCATCTTCTTGCTCAGTCTACGGAGCCGTCTGGTTCTTCTTCTTCCTCACCTCCGGTCTCTTCTTCTTCCTCACCACCGTTTTTTTAATTGGGAGGGAAAATAGGGGGGATTGGAGAGGGGCCCATCAAAGTCAAACACCAATCACAAAGGAGCGTCCAATTCGTCCAACTTGAGCCGTGTTGGTAGGGTGTTGGGCGGCCGGGGCGGTGTTGGCCAGCCCAAGACGGGTTCGCCGGGCCGTCGCCCCCCCCCCCCCCCCCCGTTTAGTCTTAATCGACTAATATAACTTATCCATGTCTGCAAGTTCTGCAAAGGTGATGATGACAGGGATTATGAGCCTAAACCACATGGCTCAAAAGAACGCATCATGCCCCTTTTCAGTTTCTATTTTATAATTTTCATTTATCAATCGACTATAATTTTCTTTTACTTAATCAACATATTCTTTATATATTGATTTGAATTTTTGTATAGCGTTCACTCCTCCTAAAAGAATAATGACTTTACTTAATTTATTTCATATTAAATGGGTGAAATTTGAAAATTTGTAAAATGGTTTTTTTTTTTTTAAAGGGAGTGTAAAAATTAAATAGGGTGCATTTAGCTACCTCTTTAACATTAAAGAGTATCCGGGGGAGAGGGGCGGGAAAGAAGCCTCCAAGCCCCAAACACCACCCCAGTTCGGCGTGGAAAGGGGAGGGGGCATGGGCGTGGGGGCAAGGGTGGGGTGTAGGTGGAGGCTTGTGATTGGCTTATTTTTTTTTAAATTCTAACACACAATTAATAATAATAATAATAATAATAATAATATTCTTTTCACCCCCTTTTTCCCTCCCTTTCACTCCCCACAATTTTCACCCTTCACACGTAGACCCCACATGTGTCAAATGACGTTTCATCCCTCTCTTTCCCCTCTACTTCTTATAGTCTTAAAGTGTGGGGAATGGATGTTAGAGAAAAAGTAATGATAGAAGTATAAGAAATATTAGTTTATTAAATAGGAGAGAGAGATAAATGTAGTGATTTTTAAGGTAACATGATGATGATGGAGATGAAAATAGGAAACTTATTATTAAAGCTAAAATAACGGCCAAAAGTCGCCGGTTATCTGGGTAGCCGCGCCTATACAACACTTGAATCAAATTCCTAAGCCACCTCTTCTTCGATCGGTTCGTCTCTGCTGTTTACATCTTGAAAACCTATTATAGTAATGTTATGAAAAAAAATTAAAATTCAAATAATGTTATGAAATTGTGCTAATATTTGTTAGTGAGCTACCATCAATATTAGCTGAACAACTTCCAGAAATGGCGGCTCGTTCTTTTCTGCTCTTTGCTATCAACACCTGATATCTTCTCTTACAGCAAGCACACACACTTTATACATTGGAATTGATTTTGTTAGGGTTTTGGATTCGCATATATATATATATATATATATATATATATATATATATTCTAGGTTTAAGGTTTGTGTAAATAGAATAATATTTTCAGATTTTTTAGGGTTTTGAAATTGAAATGATTATCGAATTTAGTCTACAACATAGATGATAAAACTGATTTAAAACAACTGCTGGTTTTCGGATACATGTTCTTTGTATTCATAGTGATATGACAGTAACTGCTCATTCAATTTAATGGCTGTTTCAGCTATAAAATCAATTTGAAGCACATTTGTAAATCAGTCAAATTAATGAGTATCTTTTTTTAATTCCTACATAGAATTGGGTTGTTGAGTTTTTGCCTGATTCGCATTGATCTCGCCAGCCCTTATAAAACAAACTTAGATTCTAACTTGGAAGGGTTTTTTTTTTCATTTGAATGTAAGATCCGGAAAACTAGACAATGAACAATCGATAGATATTTCATGAGGTATATTTAGGTCAGTGTGGTGATGATCTGTCTTTCCAATTATTCCATGTTCGAATCTGGCACTGTTTAGCGAATCATAGACTTGGTTTTAGTTTTACATGATGAACAATATTGTTTTGAGTATGCACATATTGATCTGCAGGAACTCGGATAGAACAGAGGGTGGGATTGAGTGTTTGACATACACAATATTATTAATGATCCACACACTTTAAAAATGATGACACATATGGGTATTTATACCCATACAATTTGATGCAGTTTTCTTATGCAATCAAATGGCTCAAAAACAATTTATTATTCAAACTCTCAAATACGAACTAAAAGTTCTGGAACTAATGTTCAAAATTCAATAATAATCAATCAACCTCTTTCTCAAATGTAAACATCCAGAATATAAAGATCTTAGATCCATGAAAATAGGAAACAAACAAACAAAGTCAAAATAAAGATAAAGATAAAGCTAAATTTGAATACTGACCCCATTTTGTCAACTTTTTTCATGATTCCTGACCCGGGTCAGGATACTCGGGTTGACCGTACTCCATTGCATCATTTATATCATCATGCTCGGCTTATGGGTATATAATTTAATGAATTGATGTTGAAGTTCCAGATTCAAATTCCCAATATTATTGTCGGAATATATGCCATCATCGTTTTCATTTTTGATCAACACAAGCCTCCAAGGTGATTTTATGCAAGCCACGTCTAGATGATGCATACAAACCCATCCATGCAATTACCATACACATTGGGGCCCACTATTGTATTTTGATTTTCCCCCACATCTAGAAAAGATGGCAACTTCTCCATAATTTCAGTCAGTTATTCATATCCACGATTTTATCATTAATATCTCTTATTTGAATTAGAAAATTTGAAATAAGAGATACCATTTCTTTAGTCACCTTTATCGAAGAAATATTTAGCATCCCCATGAATTGCGGCTCTATAGATGGGGTTACCATGACCGGCGCATCACTATCTTCAACCACCGTATGACCATTATTAGCCATCACCTCACCAGCGGGAGCCACCTCATCACCACCGTTTTCTACCGCTACAATACCTTCAACATCAAACTTTTGTAACCCGATTCATCACCCGGTAAGTTCCGATAACCACCGGTAACCCAAGAATACCATTCCTGGTCCTCGTATTCATCAAAACAAGGAGGTGACGGATAGTTCTCATCCCGGATAAAAGCCTCTGAGATCTCATCCTAGATGACATCTTTTGAGTCAGTTTCCTGGATCTTACGATCTTGAGAATCGAAAATGATTTTATCGTTGCCTCGGTCGGCGATTCAACGAGAAAAAACATAGTTCACTTCATGCAGAGCCATTTGAAAACCAAAGCTCTGATACCAATTGATGCAGTTTCGTATGCGATCAAATGGCTCAAGAACAAATAGTTAATCAAAGTCTCAAAGCGAACCAAAGGTTCAAAGAACAGTGTTCTCATTTTATAAATCAACAAAAAACTAACTAAAACAAATCACAAACCAAATACTTAAGTTCTAAAACGTACAGATAATAACTAACGAATAGATAAACATTAAATAATTAAATAACCTAAATAAAAGTTAATTTAAATAAGTTTTAAAATTCAAAGTTCAGATAAACGTCCCGGCATCACAATTACTCCTATATGGTTTTCTCATTCACCAAAAACATCCTTGGTGATGTAGACAATTGTTTGTATGTGATCATTTCTTCTTGATTGTATATATGTAGAAAGCCTCATTGTCTATTTCATGCTGCATTGTACTTATTCAAAGACAAATAGGTTAAATATTGATGTCTTGTTTATATAGGAGTGTGTAGGAAATTTCTTGCATGTTTATTTCACATGTAATGATTGTTTTAACCTTTAGCTAACCTGCTAGCTTATGTAACCAGAACTTGGGTTGTTATGGTCAAGTAGCGCTCTAGTGTACTCTCTTAAATTTTCTGAATGTTTCTGCGAAAGATTTAGAGAAGTTAAACATGATAAACAGCTCTAAGGGTATGTTTGGCAAAACTAGCTGGTAGCTGCAAGCTGTTAGCTGGAAGCTAGTAGCTGGAAGCTTTTTAAATATATTTTGGTGTTTGGCAGAGTAGCTGGAGCTTTTTAATAAAATGTATAAAATGACCAAAATGGACATAATTAAAAACTTGTAAAGAAGGTTTTTATTTTATTTTTAAAATAGAATGGGTATTTGTGTCATTTACTAATTAAAAGCTTGTAGCTAGTAGAGTTTTTTCTTAAAAGCTACTACTAGTAGCTTTTCACTATAGAGCTTTTTCTCCAATGTAAAAGCTTCCAGCTCCTTCAACCAAACAAGGCTTTTTATTGAGTATGAGCTTTTTCTTAAAAGCTTGAATCTCCTAAAAGCTCTTAAAAGCTCATTGCCAAACATACCCTTAGTGTCATTCTAGTGACTAATCTTTTGAAGGAAATAGCTAATCCACATCCGTCAATGATCTCCAGCCCAGCTGGTTTGAGGTAGGGTGGGTTTTCCCTTAGGGGTTCCCATCTTGAGGGTAGGTCACATGTTCGATCAATGCACACCACAAAAAATTTCCCCGTGACGGTTGAGCTTAGGCAAGGAGGACACCGGTGTGTGTGTAGGAATTCGAACTTGGGACCGCTAGGTTAGGGTTGTACAAGGATTTCCATCGAACTAAGCCTTTCAAAAAAAAAAAAAAAAAAAAAAAAGCTAATCCACATCCTAGCTTTTTGTTTGGATCATGATGTTGACTTTTTTTTAAAAGGTAATCGAACTCCCGTTATGGAAAAGACTATGCCATTGATTTGTTTTTTGGTGGTCTTAACGTACTAGTCAAAGGGAGCGATAAATGGTTATAAAGGTAAACTACTTTAAACATGGAAAGGTTAAGTAGCTGTTAGCTTGTTAGGATCTAAGGAGCAAATCGCGGTTATATATACACATAAGTGCTTGAGAAATTTTAAAAGCCAGATGTTGATTTCTAAGTTGCGAGTCCTCCATGTTTGGTTGCCTTTTTTACAAGATATAGAAACTAGGAGAAAATATATGATATAAAACCCTTTAAAATAAGAAGCATAAGAAGCTACCAGAGATTTGACACCTGTCAATCTAACCTAACCACAGTTAAACACAATAAATCATATTTCCCTGTTCAAATCGTAACCCATTTTCATTTTAAAACATACCAATCTAGATCTGACCATCACAACCGCCACCACCACCATCGCCACCGCCACCGCCACCGAACCACCACCCGACACCACCACCACCACCATCACCACCATCACCATCACCATCACCACCACCACCACCACCACCATCCACAAATGAAGGATTTATACAATCGCCTCAACCGAGCAGTACAATACCTCCTATAATCACACATCCACAAATCATTAACAAAAAACACACAATCTATTAAAAACAACAAACCGAACTCACGATTCAACCATGGCAGCGGTTGTTAGTTTTGGAGAGGATGAACTCAAAAAAACCCTTTGATGATGTCAGATTGCATAAGAAATACAACCTTTTTTTTTCTTTGAGCAATAAACCCTTTGATGATGTCAGATTGCAACAAAACTACCAATCGGAAGTTCATATTTGCAGCGATTCCTGATACTTGCAAACTTACCGATGTACGTAGGTGTTGCTAAAGGTTAGGTAAGTGGTGGGAGGTTTTTTAAAGGAAGACAGATAAGTGAGATGAAGAAGAGAAGGGTGTGTCGCTGAGAGGATGGGCTTTGTAAAATACTAAAATATGATGGCCAACTAGAGAAAAGTAGAAGATTTTGAAAGTGCGTTTGTTTGATTTTGAAGTGCGTTTGTTTGATATTGAAGTTTGGTTTGATATTTAATAAGGTGCGTTTGTTTTTTTTGTTGGGTTTTGATGAGTGCGTCCAAAAATTTCAATGAGTGTTTCCAAACTTTCAATGAGTGTGTCTGAAATTTTGATGAGTGCGTCTGAATTTTAATGAGTGCGTCTGAAATTTTTTGATGAGTGCGTCTGAAATTTTGATGAGTGCGTTTGTTTTTCACCAACTTCATCTTCTTCCTCTGCAACTTTTTTAAACAAAATCCAGAGTTTTTGACAACTATTACAATTCATAATTGTTCATATGATTGGTTTAATCCTCTGTTTTTTTATTATTTTAGATCAAATACTGATTTTACGTTTTTCTTTCACTGTAATCGATTTTTGTTTTGTTTTTGAATTGTGTAATCATTCTGAACATGAATCGATCTGAAAATGATGAAAAATCAAGGTTCAAATTAGTTATGTTGTTACGATTTGAAAAAAAATTAGACGGTTAGAAGGTTTTTTCTTATTTTACGCTTGGTTAGTTTTAACCCAGGTATGGTTAGGGTTTTTAATCTGCATCCTTAATCTATGGCTGAGATTGCTTCTTACGCTTCTTACGTTAAGGGGGCTTTATACGTTATCTCTCCCCTAGAAACTAGAAAAACAATCATGGTTTTAGAAAACACAAATCGTAAACTTTGCTTAGAAGCTCCAATGCTTCATGTGATTGTGAGCCTCTTTGTTAACCATAAAACTCCTTGTAATGCCCAACACCCGTTAGCATGTAGGTAACATTTTGCATCAGATTGTAAATATCATGAAAAGGCATGTAAATGCCCAACACCCATGAGCTGAAGCGCCATTTTTTGACCAGAAGTAGAAAGTGGTCATTCATATTAGAGGGTGTTTGGGATTGAGTTTCAAAACAACTTATTGACTTATCCAAAAAGCCAATAAGTAAATAAGCTGTTTGTGTAACCCAAAAGCACTTTCTGTTTTAACTTTTGGCTTTTAAGGGTGGAAAAGCTGTTTTTGAAAAGTTAGAAATTCTGGCTTTTGGCTTTTAGCTTTTGACTTTTGGAAAAAAAAATTACAAATATACCACCCATACAACAATATTCACAATAAGTTAAGCAAAACACTTAAAAAAATAACAATCTATTAACGTTTTAACGTTTCTTATCTCAAAAGCTAATCCAAACACTTTTTTTAAAACTCCTTTTCAAAAAGTCATAAGCCAATAAGCACTTCTGACAAAAAACATTTTTGCATTTTCAAACTCAATCTCAAACACCCTCTTAATAGAATATTATTGTGCCAATATTGTAATTAATAGTTTTCGATTATACGAGATCCCAAATTGATTTCCTTGGTATTATTTAAACCCTTGAAGTTGTACGGTCTCATGAACGTCTAGATAATTATCCGGATAATAGGTGGACTATAAAGCCTCATTTGCAAACTAATATATTAAAATTAAAATTGTACTAAAAAAACATAAGCGTATATAAAACATTTACGTTTAACTATAAAATCTTATATCAATGTCAATTTTATGTTAAGTATAGCAAAAATACCTAACCAACTTAATTTATAACATAAACGTATTGTAAAAAACTAAACTATAGTATAAATGGGTTAAACGGGTTGACCCAAACCTGACATGTTTAGCTAAACGGGTTTGCAGGATTAACCTAAAATTAACCGAACCTGTTTAAACTAAACCCAAGCTCGCTAATTTTGTGTTAGGGTTGGTCGTGTTTTTGGATAATGTCATAAATTTACACCCCTAATTAGCGCCCATCCAAAATGGATCTACCCTTTAGAAACGCTGATTGATAATATTAGTGATAGTTAAAGGACTAATTTGCAAAATGAAGTATTAGAATTCCTTGTGGTTTTTCCGCCCTTTCTTCCCTCTTTATAAACCTCCTTTCTCCGCTGCTTGTTTTCACACTTTTCCTTTATTTTTTTTCCACCAAATTCCCATACTCTACTCTACTCCCAATTTTTCAACATAATTCCGTACATTTCACGCTTCGCTCTTCGATCGGTAACCTTCTTCTCTTATTCCAACAAATTTCTTTTTTTTTTTTGCTTCTCTTAATTGCACTATCCTTTTATCGTGGTTAAAAAATGCGGTCAACTTTGATGTTTTTTTACAGTATTTAGTCTCTGATATTATTAGTTTTCACAACAATCGCTGTAACTCTTTATGGTTGGTAAAGTTTTTAATTTGACCCCTGAATATTATAATGCTGCGGATAAGGATTAATATTAATAATTTAATTTGGAAGATGATTATTGCGTGTAATTTTAAGTATAGCTTGATGCATCTTATCTATAATTTAATCTTTTTAGTTAGCATTTAGGGCTTTAGGCTAGATGAACAAAAAAACCGGTTTACTTGAAACCGGTATTAAAAAAAATCCCATGAAATCAAACCGAAAACCAGCTAAAGCCGGTCAAACGAACTAAACTAGAACCTAAACTGGTACACAAATCGGAATCCGACCGAAAAAACGGAAACCGAACAGAAATCGGTGTAGGAAAAAAACGATTTTGGCAATAAAACATATAAAACATGCGTGCGTTGATCTCACATGGGTGTCTCCGTTGGTGGGACTTCGAGATTCGGGGTTGTGGCAGGGCAAACAGCCTTGAGAGCAGACTGACTGTCTAGAGAACCAACACGTTTTTGTGCCATTTGCTTTTGACACATTTGGAGGTCTAGCCCCGAGGCAATCCGGTTCTTAAAAAGAGTTCAAATGGTGGTGCAGAGCAACTCTCCAATGACCAAAGACCTAAGTTTTATTTTTAATAGAGTAGGTTTTTCTATTCAAAATGGGGTAGCGGCGCAACTTGTGGCCCGTTTGTCTGCCTCCCACTTGTAAGAGTTATTGGTAAGAAGATTATTATATATATAAAAAATATTTGTCAAAAAAAAAAAAAAAAGCTAAGCAAAGTACAATTTTATGTAGCTTATATGATTTGGAAAAGTGCTTATATGAAATGCAACGGAATGGAACCGAAACGGTAACCGAACCGAAACCGGGTAAAAAAACTATTTAGCAACCAACTAAACCGGGTGGAACCAAACAGGTTTGGCTTTGTACCGGGCGATCCAAAACCGGTTTGTGAAAAAACGCTCAAGAATGGATAATGTGAGTTAAGGGAAGAGAGAGAGAGAGGGGGGGGGGGGGGTGCGTTTTTTGGGGCTTTTTTTATTTGGTTTTGCTGTAAGAGGAGACGTGCTTATGTGGAGCTGGTTTTGGAGTTTCCTCAATAAGTAGTTTATGTTTTTTTTTTTTTTGAAAAATCTTAGCAAGTTTTTCAATGTATTGTAGAGCTTGTCATTGATTGTTGTAAGTCTGTGTATCTATGACAGGCCTATAATTTATTCATGGCTGGTGAAACTGTTTTGGGTTCATGTAATGGCACTGTCATCATACCTCAACGGACTTACCAAGTTGTTGTTGCTGCCACACGTGCTATGGGTATTGGTAAAGATGGGAAACTGCCTTGGAAGTTGCCTTCTGACCTCAAGTTTTTTAAAGACGTAACAATGACTACCTCTGATCCTGCGAAGAAGAATGCTGTCATAATGGGAAGAAAAACTTGGGAAACCATACCTCTCGAGCATCGCCCATTACCTGGCCGCCTCAGTGTTGTTCTAACTCGTTCCGGAAGTTTTGACATTGCAACTGCAGAGAATGTATTAATGTGTGGGAGCATCATTTCTGCTTTGGAACTGTTGGCATCGTCTCCATATTGTTTATCTATTGAGAGGGTGTTTGTTATAGGTGGTGGCGAGATCCTAAGGTATGTATGTGCACACAATATTGTATCTTTTTTGTTAAGGTTTCTTGATTTCGTGTCTGTACTTGACTGTGGGTTTTAAAAAGCGCGCCTAAGCCACGCCTAGGCGTGAGGCGCGTCAAGGCCCAGATGCTGGCGTGGCTGAGGCGCGCTTTTTCCACAAAGCGAAGAAAAACGTATTTTTTATGTGTTTTTGGAGGCTGAGGTGCGCGCGTTTTGTACTTTGGGTGTTTATATGCATAAACTGTTGTACAATAGGTTTTTTCGCTTGTACATGTAGGTAAAATCATAAATAAAAAAAATTATATAATCATCTTGAGCCTCGGCTATAAACCTCATTGCTTATGTGCACTTCTCGCTTTTTAAAAGCATGACTTTACTAGTGACTTAATTGCAGGGAGACCCTCAATGGTCCTGGATGTGAAGCTATCCATATTACTGAAATTGAAACAAACATTGATTGCGACACTTTCATCCCTCCTATTGATGCTTCACAATTCCAGCCATGGTACTCGTCATTCCCACTAGTGGAGAACGGAATTCGTCATTGTTTTACTACATATGTTCGTGTGTGGAACCCTGCAGTTGAAGATTCTGTTGGGACTAACGGCTTGTTGTCTAATAGTAGCCTGGACTCAACAAAGTTTGATTCAAGGATGTACTCTTTCCTGCCCAAAAAGATATTTGAAAATCATCAGGAGTACCTTTACCTGAGGCTGGTGGAAGACATCATTTCTAATGGTACTTTAAAGGGTGACCGTACTGGGACTGGGACTTTGTCAAAATTTGGTTGCCAGGTACTTTCGTGTTCATTTTCTGCAATGGACTTGGACTTATGGAAAGGATAACTTAAGTTCTCTTTGTGATACGTGTAACTATTCTCTGTATTTTGAGCAGATGCGGTTCAATCTAAGAAAGTCTTTTCCTCTGCTTACCACCAAGGCATGCACATTTCTGTTATTATATTTTTACTAGGTTTGTATTGGGGATGGTTATGACCGATGATTTGATACACGAGACGAAAAATATATAAATTTCATTCTTCTTATTCCCTGACATATATATGTTTCTACAGAAAGTGTTTTGGCGTGGAGTTGTGGAAGAACTTTTGTGGTTTATCAGTGGTTCAACAAGTGCCAAGGTAATTTGTTTTCCAATAAAAAATGTTGCTGTCCCATGTTCACATGAATAGTGAAGGTTTGTTGTTATTTTTATGTTGAAAATAAACATTGAAGGTTGATCATTATATGTGACCTGTTAATGTCATTTGCTAGTATGGGCATCTATGACTAAGAGAAGTTTAGATCTTGTTATCACGTTTGCCTATGGATATTTTAGGAATCCGTAAAGGTAGGTTTTTTGGTCTGCTGTCTACTGGTAACGTCTTTTTTTTACGAGCAAAATCAACTGTATACAATTATACATGTCAATTTATTTCAGCCAGCAAACATGCATCATCTGTTTTGTATTCAAACCAACTTGGAGTATTTAGGTTTTTCGGCTGGAGATAATGAAATTGTGAAAGCCATCAGTATAGACATAGATTTTGTTTGCATCTATAAATAAATGTATGAATTTATTTTTTATTTTTGAATTTATCTTTTGTACGTATGGTTATCAGGTTTTACAAGATAAGGGCATTCATATATGGGACGGTAATGCATCTAGAGATTACCTGGACAGGCAATTCCACACCCTTACTTTTGTAATTGTCGTGTTTATGTTTGTACCTAGGTGTTTAATTTTTTTCTTTGTTTCATATATATATTGTTTTGCCCTTCAGTATCGGGTTGGTGGATAGAGAAGAAGGTGATCTGGGACCAGTATATGGGTTTCAGTGGAGACACTTTGGTGCCAGGTTGGAACATTAAGTTAGATAAATACTCATCTTTCTTATAGAAAGTGGAGTAATAATTACTTACAAAGCATCTTAATTACTACAGGTACACTGACATGCATGCTGACTACACTGGTCAAGGATTTGACCAATTGTTGGATGTTATTGAGAAGATAAAAAATAATCCAGATGACCGTCGGATAATTCTCTCAGCATGGAACCCTTCTGATCTTAAGCAGATGGCTCTTCCACCTTGTCATATGTTTGCACAGGTCGATCTGCTTATTGATCATTTGTTGATGTTTTTTTTTTCTTTATCACTTTAATTAACTTATTGCTCTTCTTTTATTCAGTTCTATGTAAATCAGGGAGAGTTGTCCTGTCAAATGTATCAGCGATCTGCAGATATGGGTCTGGGCGTTCCATTTAACATAGCATCATATGCCTTATTGACATGCATGATCGCTCATGTTTGTGGTATGCATACTATATTATTACTTTGTCACCAGTTAGTGTTTCTGATAAGTAACTACTGAGTTTTATGTCACCATGGCTCATGTACAGAGCTTGTTCCTGGCGATTTCGTCCATGTTTTTGGTGATGCTCATGTGTATAGCACTCATGTGAGGCCTCTGCAGGAGCAACTTCAGAAGCAGCCTAAACCTTTTCCCGTAAGCAGAATGTTTAGCTCACTTCTGTTCATAAGTAGTCCAAGGGGACCCAGGTGCAGCCAAAACGCCTTGTGGCCATGGGACTGCAAAAGCCCTTGCAGCTTAAAACGCCTAATAGGCTGTTTTAGGTGGATTCCAACCTTCCATGACATTTTCGGATGTGTAGACCACTTTTCGCTGTTCAAACCTGTTCAGGCTGGTGAGATTTCGGCCAAGTTGCGGCCCGAACAGGATTGAACTTTTAACAGCTAAAAGTGGTCTAAACATCCAAAATGGTTTGGAATCAGCCTAAAGCAGCCTGTACTATGCGCTTTACTTAAAGAGGCCCTTGTTTTTAAAAGTGCCTTGTGCCACCTACACTCAAGGCTAACTCTATGCACGTAGGTTAGGTTATTACATAGAACAATAGTTGAAAGAGAAAGCAACCCGCTTGCCCTACCGATTTTGCCACTTCGAGTCTTGATTAATTTATTTAGTCTGGCTTTGTGTCGGTTGAGTATGTTATGGTTATAATTTTCACTTTTGACTGCAGACTTTAAAGATCAATCCTGAGAAGAAGAATATAGATGGTTTTGTGGCTGATGATTTTGAACTCGTGGGCTACGATCCCCACCAGAAAATACAAATGAAAATGGCAGTATAGAGCTCTATCTTCTGATTTGGTAAGGACGGGTTCACTTCAAAATCTTCCTATTTGAACATTTTAAGGACGGTTTTACTGCAAAATGATAACGGGTCAAAATGGCGACTTCAGAAAAAAAATAACATGTTACAATGTTATAAACATAACAATGTGATAAATTAATTCAATGCATCACTTTGGATGACTTTCCACATGTTTGAAGGGATTGCAATAGGCCATGTTTGGGTAATCCCAATCTTGATTGTAAAACCGTGTCCTATACCTGGCCCAATACCCGTCGGGTATTGGGTATACCTCTTAGTTTGATCATGTTCCATTCTTGTCAACTATGTTTGAGAGGGTTTTGCATGCAGGCAGGCAGGCAGGCAGGCACAATTATGTGTGGTCTCTCAACGTCGACTTTTTACATAACGACGTGGATATGCTAAACTTATTACTTACAAAGCATCCATACATATTGTTTGCGAGTTTTAAGGTATTATGGTTTGTTTTTCATGATTTGGCTTAAGTACTTAATCAATATATTATGATGGCTTGTACTTTGTGCTAGAGTTGTTGTACCTTTTTGGCCTTGTTATCATGGATTGAAAAAACTGTGGACTTTCGCATACTAGTGTTGTGTTTAAACCATCCAATTGTTGGATTTTTATATGTACGGTCTCCATAACTTAACGCTACTGATTGAGCTATGACCCATAAGAGTTACACCTTGGGCAACGGACATAAAATCCACTTAACTCGATTGAAATTTAATGATTGCCACAAATAATCATTCGACATCCTAAAACTATATTGCCACAAATAATGAGATTGAAATTTAATGATTTGATCATTATCTAACAAGGTTGATCACAACATTATAAATATACATCCATAATTAATTGATGATCTTCACATCCCATAAATCCCATACGGAAGCTCCAATACAACAACAAAAAAAGGCAATCCCATTCCTTTGTTTTTCAAGTTACGGCTGATCACACAAAGACCAAAACCAAGAACCGGCCACCGCTTCTTTTATGAACTATACGTTTCTTGTGTTCGTGTTCTAGCTCTAGTTTGTTGTACTTAGGTGTATCAAACGGTTAATTATTAACCACTCAGGTATATCTATCTCATTGGTAGATTAATAATTTTATACCGTGTTTGTATGTTTTGTAAACAGATCCTGTTCGGTTAATTTTTGGTGTTGAAATTTTATAAACATTCCGTTGCGTTTTATTAATTGTAGGTTTAATTAATAATAAATATATCAAATCTGTTTTGATAAAAGTAAAGTTGACACCACTGAGACCCAATACCAACCCATATAAAATTTGGGCTGAATAGGTTTTTGGAAGTCGGGTAGACCGAATTAAGTTTTGCTTATGTGTCCTGAGAAGTTGGTTCAGCGGTTAAGAGGATTGCCCTCCCTAGTGGAGACACATGTTCAATTCCCGCTTGGGCCATTTTCGACAGGCATGTGGGGTGAAGGGACAAATCACGGCTTTAATCCCTGGTTCGAACCTGACGGTGGGCGAGGGTTTCCGGATTCCATCCAGGTTCCGCACATCAGGGGGTACGATCTCACGGCGGTCGACGAGTCGACCTTGGACATGTCGTTCAAAAAAAAGTCCTGCTTATGTGGTTCAGTCTATCTTAATAAACAAGTTAAGTTTTTCTAAAGTGTATTTAATCCATATAATGTAACACCCTAAACCGTTTTACAGAAAATATGCAGCGGAAATACGAACTAGAATTTTTTTTGCTTTATAGAATATTCTCAAATGTTTGGAAACCATATCTAAGATATATTTTGGTGTTACATCTTTTATTGTTTCTTATTACATTCAACATCACTCATCTTTATTAGCTTACGTGACCGTGACCACGTACAATCCGCGTCCTTGCTCGATCTCCATCCTTTCCGTACTTTACTAGGTAGACAAGACAACCTGCAATCACCACATAACCGTTTTGTTAGTTCATTAAGTGACTTCATGCAAATTACTCACAATGTGGAGATAACATCCAACGATACTCAATGATCCTGTTCAAACGCCTTTTTGCAAGTTCGGGTGTGATACCCGGATCCGAACCTCCAAGTCCCATGCATTCATAGTTACATACCTGCATCTTCATTACCATTCTCATAACAAAAGGTTAATAGCACTACAATACATACTTGCGTGCAATTCCCATACACAACTTATCTTGACCCGTCATACTATTCGTCCTTTATGTATTCTCTAGGACAAACATGACGTTTTCGATCCTATACTCAATCCACACATAATGACCAACCTTTACATACACAAAATTCTCACACAAACCCGGGGTATAAATACCCATACATACATCACATTACTCAATCTACAAAAGCATAACAAATCTACTTACCGTACTTGTTACCGTATATACACACATACAATTTAATTACATACACACGCATCATTCCGCACTTATGTTATATTCAAGGTTGCAAAAGGCGCTAGGCGCTAGGCAGGCGGTGAGGTCCAGCCTAGGGACTAGTCGAGACTAGTCGGGACTAGGCGAAAATTAGGCGGAATTAGGCGTTTTGGTATTTTATACGTATTTTTTTATATATATACACAAATTTAGGTGTTTTTTGAAAATATGTTAAGATATATACAAATAATACTTAGAAATACTTAGATATATACACATAATACTAAGAAATACCTAGAAATACTTAGAAATTTAATTAAAAAAAATAAAAAAAATAAAAAATAAATAAAAAATACCACCGCCTAGGCCTGCCTAGGACCGCCTAGGCTCCGCCTAAAGGCCAAAACGCCCAGGAAACCGACTAGGGCTAAATTCCTATATTTGTGCCCGCCTAGCGCCTAGGCCGCTTTTTACAACACTGGTTATATTTGCAAATCCGACATTCCTTTTACTTGCTACACCCATACCGAGCATTCACGAAGTCAAACAATGCTTACCGATACGTTAGACGCGAATACGGATTGCACGTATAAGCTAAACATAAAAATACACGAAAAATGGACAATAATCTAGTGGGGAGCGCAAGCTGGTGCACACCAGCGCAAGGTGCGCTGGCCACCTTGCGCCCCCTGTCTAACCACATCAGAAGGTCAGCGCAAGCTGACAAGGCACCAGCGCAAGGTGCTCTGACCTTGCGCCCCTGACTGGTTTTGCTACTAACTTTGGGGATTTCGCACAAAATCAAAGATATTGATACCCCAAAGCAATATACACTTAACCTTAGCCTTTTTGAAGCCTCAAAGGATAGATTTTTATCGTTCCATTTGGTTTCTGACATTCATATTTATTTATGCATATATGCAAGTCCAGTTCGACCCGTTAAGAAGTTTTAGGCACCACACCTAATGGCTTCCCATTCGCCTACTCATTTAACATATGTTAAGTCAAAAACATCATCCAATATAAATTACCATGTCCCGTTTGTCCCATCTATATGCAACCAAGCATGGGTCTAGTCTATGGCTGACCCATTACCACGTTTCTTACCTTGGCACAAGCATAAATTATTTGTTTCCTTCAAGATTCCCATACTACATGAACATATAAATTTGATATCATGATGCAAGTTAAATTCGGAAATCACTTACCTCAAGTCCTCCGAGTTCATGCTTGTTTACTTGCCTCATCTTGACCCATTAGCCTCCCATGCTTGAGTCCATCATTCCTATCCTTTCATGTCATCAGTTCACATCATTGGTAGCATACGTTCATTTCTAAACCAGTCATATCCAACTCATATATTACATTGACTTGCATAGGTCAATTTATAACATGCATAATACATAACTTCACACCTTTTTTATTCATAATTCAAGCAATTAAACTTAACATCGTATACGTCACATAACCTAGCTAATGTGTCTAACATGGAATCTCCAATCTCTCAATCATGCTAGAAAACTTACCATGTTAGTTGACTTTCCAGAAAGTCAACTTTCAACTAGACCGTATGAAATTCACCATAAACATTATATTTACATATTGTAGGACATATACAACCCTAAGATTACTTGCGTGCATACATACATACATACATACATACATACATACATACATACATACATACATACATACATACATACATACATACATACATACATACATACATACATACATACATACACACACACACACACACACACACACACACACACATACATACATACATACATACATACATACATACATACATACATACATACATACATACATACATACATACATACATACATACATACATACATACATACATACATACATACATACATACATACATACATACATACATACACACATACACACATACACACATACACACATACACACATACAATCCATTCTAATTCATACATGATTTTCATCAAAACACATCCTTTATGTTAATTTACTAACAATCATCATATTCCATTCATATCCATTAACTACTTGCATGCAAGTTCATCTACACATTTCATCAAACACTTGGTGGGCGTACCATATTTTGAGCACATTGTACAAGCTCCTACTACACGCATTCCACCAAAACACATAATCACCTTCAATCATGATCAATTTCCACATGAATAGCATCAACTACACATATATTATTTCTACCATTACATGGATTTACAACTAATTTAGCAACATCAAAGCTACTAATGAAAACCTAAAATCATCATCTTTTGCAACCAAGCAACATTTAGTAATTAGCTAATCTCTAAACCATTAGAGATGATCAATATCACTTACAATCAAGCAATAATACGAATTTAACATTATTTGCTCAAAACCCACATATGGGTTTCGAACCCTACACGAATTTAGGGGTTAGGGTTCTTACCAATGCTTATTCCTTGAAGATTAACCATCTAGAACACACCCTTCATCCATTACTTCAACCTCTTGCATCAATTTTCTTCAATTTGGTGAGATTAGGGATTGTTTTGGCTCAAGAAAACCCCTTTGGGGGCAGCCCACGTTTCTCACCTAAATGGGTGTTTCTTGACCATATTATTTGACCCACATTTACACTAGTGGTCCCCCAATATTTCCCCAATGACATTTTTTTTATAAAACTTAACTAATCAAGTTAGCTTCTAATATTATTTACTCATTTATATAGATAATAACATTAACTAGGTTATTTCTATACTAGAACATAACCCACATTCTTATTGCCTAAGTCCAATGTTTTATTATTTTGCTAATCAAGCCTAATGTCGTAATTAAGCAAAATGGAATTTTGGGGCGTTACGTAGAACCAAAAATATCTCAAGTGAAAGTTTGAATTGTCCTCTTTTACTAAAGAGTAAATAGCCAAAACCGTCCCTATGGTTTGGCGGGTTTTGCCAGTCCAGCCCAAAATAAAACTATTTGCCTAAACAATCAGTAGTTTGACGAAACGTGCCAAAACAGTCTATTTTTAACGGGGTTATCTTAGCCCCGTTAAGTCAGAGGCAAAAATGTCCATTTACCTTCCGAGTTCATTATAAGCACACACTTCAGTCTGTTTCACTCCATTCTGTTCCCTCTATAAACCCTAAAGGATCGTTTCTTTAGTTTGGTTTCTTTAGGAATACGCACTTAGGTATATTGATTTGAGTTATAATTACTTGTATGGCCCAATTCCTCCAACTTTTATAAGATTAGCTAGTCTTGAAAGTGTAAATCTTGATGGGAATTTCTTGAATGGTAGTTGCCTTAATGGGGTTGACTTATTTGACTAGTTTAAGCGTTAAAGATAATAAGTTTATAGGTTAATTACCAGATCTATCCAATTTACCAAACAGTTTGACCATTTTGTATCTCAGCAAGAACTTATTTGTTGGTCAAATTCGAGTGAAATATGGTCAACTTAATAATATTCAAAAACTTGATCTTTCATTCAATATGCTTTCTGGTGTCCGTCCATTTACACTCTTCTCATTGCCATACAATAGTTTTTTTTTATGAAAGGCTAACTTCATTAACACCATAAACGAATTATCTCCAAGCCGGAGAAAACCACAAAAGCCCATACATCAAGTTACATAAAAAATACACCATTTTTTCCACTCTAACCTATCCTTTTTCGATCTACTATTAAACCATAAAAAGCTAATCGCCTTTACATCCGAAAGCATCTTGGTAACATTCGCGCTTCCTTGCTTGAAAATGATTTCGTTCCGGGTGACCCATGACTTCCAACACACAATCACAAGGATGCCGTAAATTATCTCTTTCCTCGAGCTGGAAACATTCGAATACTCCATCAAGCTCAAAATGTCTTTGACCAAAAAAAAGATCATCGGAGGAATTTTCAGCCACGAAGCCACACCAAGCCACAACCCATTGGGAATCATGCACGATGTGAAAATATGGTCAATAGTCTCGTCCAACTCACCACAAAAACGGCATAAACCATCACCAACATTAACATTCCTACGAGCCAAAGCGGAAGCCATAGGAATCCTATCCAGATTAGTCCGCCACATAAAGACGTTGCACTTGCTAGGAATCCACTTACACCACTTGTATATGAAACCGTCCGCTTCCCCTTCATCCTGTCGAAGCCATTTTCCTGCTTCCTTGACCGTATACATAACATTCGAGCCGGTATTCCATCTCCAAGAATCCTTTCTATGATTAAGCCGGATAACCGCAACCATTCTATGACAATCAATCAGTTCCATCATCTCGTTAGGCGAAGAAGGATATCGCTTCCAATCCCACTGAATGGCATCCTCACCACTATTACTACCAATACGATCCGAAACTTTGCACCATCTCTCTTTTGCTAACCGGAACAAATTCGGAAATAAATCTTTCAAAGGATTATCATTAATCCAAGTATCCACCCAAAACCGAATATCCAACCCATTCCCAATAGAACCACGAATCATACTCATGAAAGTAACCCCTTGAACTTTAGTCGCATAAGCCACATTGACCAACTTACTCCACGGACCACTAGATTGTTTGTTCCAAGGGACCATATCCCACCGACGATTAGAAACATGAAGTGCATCTATAACCCTTTTCCATAAGGCATTCTCTTCTACTTTGTATCTCCACACCCACTTGAAAAGCATCGATAAGTTACAATCAAGCAATCTGCTTAGGCCCAACCCACCTGCTACCTTTGTTCTAGCCACTTTATCCCACGCCACCCAATGAATCTTACCAACTTCATCAGTCCCTCCCCATCAAAAACGCTTGATTAAACCTTCCAGCTTGTTGATGATAGCAACCGGAGCCTTATACAAAGAAAAATAATAAGAGGCGATACTCTCCAAAACAGATTTAACAAGAACCAATCTTCCCCCCATAGAAAGAATACGAGCCTTCCACAAAGATAACCGCTTTTTAAAAACCTGAACCACTGGCTCCCAACTGTTTATTCTGGACATGTTACCACCTACCAGGATACCCAGATACTTAAACGGGGTCTCTCCGGGGCGGCAAGCTAACCAAATCGCTTTGTCTTGGACCTCCACAAGCTCTTTCCCAATACCAAATAAAGTGGACTTATTAATATTAATTCTCAGACCTGAACATAAATGAAACACTCGCAACAAACGTCGAAGAGAATTAAAGTTAAACTGCGACCAAACACCCATAACCATAGCGTCATCCGCATACAACAAATGAGATAAAACTGGGCCTTCATTAGGTAAGCGCACCCCCTCAAACAATCCAAAATTGCATGCCCTTCAAATAATACTAGAAAACGCTTCCATAACAAATATAAATAAAAACGGAGATATAGGGTCGCCTTGTCTAATACCTTTGCTACAAGAGAACTCAAACGTGGGAGAACCGTTTACCAGGACAGAGGAAGCGGCCGAAGCAAGGACACCAAAAATCCAATCACACCATCTAGTCGGGAACCGTATTTGTTTCATAATAGACATCAAAAAATCCCAATTAACATTGTCATTGGCTTTTTCGAAGTCTATTTTAAACATAAATAATTCTTTTCCCCTCCTTTTCGCCCAAGACATAACTTCACTAATAATCAAAGGACCATCCAAAATATACCTACCCGACAAGAAAGCCGATTGAGTCTCATGGGTGACCGAGTCCATCACCGTCTTCAATCTATTAGCCAAAACTTTGGAAATCACCTTACTGATTACCCCTATTAGATTAATAGGCCGATACTCTCCTAAACCCATCGGATTCTCCACCTTAGGGACCAAAGTTATGAAGGAAGACCCAACCCCCGGCTTATACTCCCAGTATCATGAAAATGTTGGAAAATCTTCATAAAATCATCTTCAAAAAGACTCCAAAACCTCTTGATAAAACGAAAATTGAAGCCATCTGGCCCCGGTGCTTTGTCACTACCACACTCAAAGACTGCCTCCTTGACTTCTTTATTCGAAAATGGACCGACAAGAGATTCAGCTTCGGCTTCCGATAACATCTTCAAATCATCACAACTCAGCTTTGGCCTTTCCACCATATCTTCAACAAATTTGTTCCTGAAAAAACAAAAAAACTTCACGTTTAACTAAAGAGGGTTTGGAAGTCCAAACCCCGTTAACGGTAACACCCGGGATACAATTCGAGACCCTCCTTTTATTAACCACCCCATGAAAGAAACTGGAGTTCTCGTCACCCTCCCTAGCCCACTTCACCCTCGCTTTTTGTTGCAAGTCCTTTTGCTTAAAGACGTCAATCTCTTTCAATCTCTTGTTCCCTTCGCAAAGAACCCATTGTTCATCCTCCCTTAGATCCCGGCTCTCCACCTCTTTATCTTACTCCTCCAACTCCACTTGGATAGCATGGTACTCCTCCTTCTCACTTTTCATGAATCTAGACTTCCAATCTAAAATGGCTGCCCGAATGTGTTTCAGCTTGTTCAACAAAAAAACATCCGGAACCGAATTTTCCGAAAACCGAATAGCTGCAGTTTTGACCACCTCCTCAAACCCATCACGATCTAACCAAGAGTTATTAAACTTGAATGGTTTTGGACCATAGTTCCGATACTCAACTTTAAGGACCAAAGGGCTATGATCCGACTTTCCCCTAGCCAAAGCACGGTACTCCGCATTAGGCCAATCATTAAGGAAATTCAAGGACACAAAGATCCTATCGATCCTGCTACACTTGTTACCCGAGACAAAAGTAAATTTCCGGCCTTTTAACCCATACTCATGCAAATCCACCCCATCTAAAAAATCATTAAATGCCATACATAAGTTGACTGGTCAACTACAGAGTCGGTTACAATGTGGAAAGAAACTCGTAGCTGTCGATATTTCATTAAATTAGTTTACGGGTGGGTTGTCGTCTTGTTTAAGCAATGAGTTGGGCAATAGGAATGTTAAATTTGATTGAAACTGCTTAATTGTTGATATGAAGCATCAAAAAGTGTCAAATTATCGTGTCGAAGAAGCTTGAGGAGTTGACGTGGATCCAAAAGTTATTAAAGATTCAGAGAAAAGAAAGAGTCTAGTAATACTCATGGGAGTGATTTTAGGAAGTGTTTTAGTTCTTGTGGTTTTTCGGGTCTTCGGTTGTTTGTAGAAGAATTTATGTTCACGAGGCTTTTTAGAACCAAAGTTGTTGCCAAAACAGGTAAATGGAGCTCAGAAGAATTTGGAGTGGGTGCTTATAAGGAGCTTCAAAAGGTAAATGGACATTTTTGCCCCTGACTTAACTAGGCTGAGATAACCCGTTAAAAATGGACTGTTTTGTCCCTTTTGTCAAACTACTGGATTGTTCAGACAAATAGTTTTATTTTAGGCTGGACTGGCAAAACCTGCCAAACCACAGGGATGGTTTGGGCTATATACTCTTTAATAAATGAAAGAGATCCCTTTTGAAACATTTATTTATCGAGCTTGGTGGGGGTATATGGAGTGGTCCCAATTAAGATGTTTTTGGTCCTCCAAAAAGAAAAGAGAGACTTTACTTTGAATCAGTAATTGTCATGTTATGGCGTTATAGTGGTAATAGTAATAGTAAGTTTAAAATAAATTGAGTGGACTGATTATGTTAGCTTTAAAAGATAGATTAGAAACAAAGAGGAGAATTCAATCAAAACACAGTTGAGTATTATTGATATTATCATTGCCTTTTATACACAATTAGCCTAACCACTCTTAACTAACTTTTGAATTAACACTTTTAACCCTTCAAACTTCTAACTATTATATTCTAGGTCCTTATACTATTATTACTACTAACATAACTCCTATCCTATAAGAATTTTTGTCCTTAAAACTTGAAATTGGTTAAACGCAGCTTGTAGGCATCATTGTATTCCTAAGTAGCGTATGTAATTGTTAACCAACACCTGCTGATTAAAAGGTGTGCTGAGCAAACATAGTTCTTATTTTGCATTCTTGACCATAAAACCATGTCGGATTCTGTTGCTACAACAAATATAGATGTGGAGAAGGTCTGAACGTTCCAAGGTCGTCAGGCTTCTGACCTCGTCTGCTGCTTAAAGGGTTAGACCAGCAGCATGAAAGAACTCGTCAGAAAGGGTTAAAGGGTTTCTGTTCACCAAACGCAAGTCGTGGTGTCCCTCTACGTTGTAAACGTAGATGGGAGGTTCAAGAGTTTTAATATTTTAGTTGTTATGATTCTGATTTGGGATCAACCCAAAGTCAGAATGTTGTTATTATTGATTAACTTAAGGAAAGATAAAGAATAAGAGTATGATGTTGAAGAAAGAAACTCTTGATCCCAAGTTACAACTAGGGACGAACCACGTAAGCCTGAGGAAGGCTGAGACTTGCGAGTAAAAGAGTGTGATTCCACATATAGTGGCTGTTGGAGCCGGTTTGGATGTGGAATCAGCATGGATGTAGATTGTTAAGAATGCATATCAGCAGCTCGAAGGCTTCAAGGCTTCAGCCTGTTGCTGCTGAAAGTCTTATTAAAAAGAATAACTCTAGAGAGAGTTTTAGAGAGAGAGAGAGAGAGAGTGAGAGAGGTCTTGTACTCAGACCAATCTGAGTTGAATGGTATGTTTTGCCCCTCTATTTATAGAGTGGGGGTGGGTAAAACCCTAATGGGCTTCCTTATTGGGCTTGGGCTTGACCCACTCTTATTTTTAATGATTTTGGCTTCTTGGGCTATTGGGCTTGACCCAATTGAGTACCCTACAACATCAGCCCCCCAGTCTAGTTTAATGTATATATGTATGTACATTATACTAGACTCAAACTATTCATTATCTTTGCGCTTTCTTCCAACTTTTGCGTTTGGTGAGTGTTTATTTGTAGAGACCTTCGTGTAGGTAGGATAAATATCAACAAACAAACCTTAGCATAATGAGTTTTGGAATGTGTTATCGGTTTAAACCGATAAAATTTGAAACTTGTTTAAGTTGATGATCTTGAAAGCTTATTAGGGGGTTTGAGCTGATGAGCTTGAAAGCTTATTAGGGGGTTAGAGCTGATGAGCTTGAAAGCTTATTGGCATTTAAGCTGATAAGCCCTTAGTTTGGTGGAAGCAACTGATGAGCTTGAAAGCTTATAAGGATTTAAGCTGATAAGCTTTGCAGCTTTCTAAGCCCCTATTTGGATGGAAGTTATGGAGCTTGAAAGCTTATAAGGATTTAAGCTGATAAGCTTTGCAGCTTGCTAAGCCCTTATTTGGATGGAAGCTATGGAGCTGGATATTTCTCCATTACTTGCTTCTTTCCTTGTTAGCTTGTATTAGCTTCAGCATATCGGCTATTGACCTTTTAAGTTTTCGCCTTTTGAGCTTAATTTTCTAAGCTTGTTTGTTGTATTGGCGAAGTTATCTCGGGTTGTGTGATTAAAACCATCTATGTCCGACATGTATGCTCCTTTGGACGATATTTCCATAATTTTGTAAAATATTTTTTGGAAATATCTTTATTTTGGGCACAAGCCTTTAGGAGATGGTTCATTTATCAAATGACTATGGCAGTTTAAATGCTTGTAAGCGTCAACAAGGTAGATAAGTATCACTAGATGATTGTAGCTAGATGCACTTACAGAGGTTTTTAGCAAGTCACGTTTTTGAACAAATGTCGAGAAGTTAATCCGAGATATGGTGGATTATTATATTGACCGAATGGTCGATTTCTAAGCAAGATAGCAAATGAGCTTCATGTGACAGAAGGAAGGTTGCATGTGTACGAAGGAAGGCTTCTTGCACATGAAAGTGAAGTACATTGCCTTGAAGGTTAACTTGCCGTGACCTGACTTGATAAAAAGCTGGTATGTGTTCTAAGCTTCGAAGGCTTTAAGCAAAGTTATTGTTTTTGTTGACTAAAGCATATAGATTTCATCCTTTAAAGAAATTTGGCTTGATAGCTGAAAAGCTTGTGGATTTCATCCTTTAAGCTTATGGATAAAATCCATCACTAGCCTAACTCTTTGTGCTATCAAAGTTTTGTGATAAAAGCTTTCTTATGATACAAGATATGGAATCAAGTAAGCAGAAGCAAACAAGGTCAAATAGCGAATTTCTTTGTTTACGAACCTTTGCTTTTGATTCTCATTCACAAGCTTTTTTCATAGGAAGTTGAGTGTATGACCTTGCTAGCGAGCTTCTTTGATGCGACACTTGACGTATGATTTATGTTTGTAAGCTTCTTTCGTTCGAAGATTGATATGAGCTTCCTTCGTTCAAAGCTTGATATATGGAGCATGTATATAAGCTTCGTTTGTATGAAGTTGAGCTTCTTTTGTTGTCATGACTAAGTTTCTTTTTGCATTAGTTGCAACAATATTTCTTTGTGATAATGGATGATGTTCGACACGAGAACATTTAGCATCATTTTGGTAAAGTATCATTCGTTGCGTTGTTTGGGAAACCTTGTAGGGTTCCATTTGGTGTTAGCCTTAGATGACTAGAATATTATCATGTGGTTGTGGTATTATGAACCTTTCAAGCTGCTTGGGCTTGAGATGTGATGAACCTTTCAAGCTGCTTGGGCTTGAGATGTGAGGAATGGTGACCGACCATGGCCATTTGTACTAACTTTCATGTATGTTGTTTTGTGTATGGCCTAGTGAGATTGTTTCACTTTTGAATTGTACCTTAGTGTGTCTTTGTGATTGTGCATGTTTGCATGTTTGGATGTTTGAATGCTTGCATGTTTGGATGCTTGCATGTTTTGTCTTTGTATTTGTTGGGGAATGTTTTACCGGTAGCACCTTAAAAGGTTAAGTGCTGCAGTCACCTATCCTTAAGGTAGTCTAGGCAAACAAGTCGCCACCTATCCTATGTACACTTACACAAGTGTTTCAATATGTTTTCGTAAGTTCGTTTTCTAAACTTAAGGAACGATTGGTGTAGGCTGTTCAAACCCGTCGATGAGATTTATAAAAGTGTTTTTTGTTTATCTCATGGAGTTGGATTGATCTAGGAACTCACCCCTTATATAGGTCCATTCAACCCTTGAACCTATTGAGCGAAATGGCCTGGGAGCTCATCCCCTTACATGGCCCTTGCCATGGAGTTTCTTGCTAGGTTCTCAACCTGATTATAGGATAGAAAGACAAATCTTGATAGAGAATACTATGATTCATTCATATGATAATGAAATGTTTACACAAAGAAGTGGTGAAAATCTCTTGGCCATTTGTGGTTACATTGAACCTTTTAAGGTGGTCTCGTCCCAATGTTTTGGGACTTTTCTTTCCTTCTTGGTCGATTAAGCTTGTAGGATCTGCCGTTGTGAGCTTTGAGCACAATGTGTCGTTCATCCTATTTTGGGCCAAGCTTTCAAAGGTTTTGTTTTTGTAACATGTAAGTTGTCTTTTAGGAAGACTCTTATGTGTTGTATCAAAGTGCTTTGGCAAGGTGTTGGTGTTTTAACAAATCTACTTTTGTCGCCAAGTAGTTTGCTTTGTTATCTTGCCAACAGCTTCAACGCCTTAGCATTGCGGTTTAATTTGTCCTTAATCTTCTTTTGTATAGCATGATGCCTCAATGCTTCTGGTTTTATGCTTCTATGGGGCTTGATTCTTTTTGCTACGGCTATTTTGTAGCCTTAGGTGTATTCAAATTAGTGATTGTGGTTCTTGGTGTTACCAAGTTAGATTACCGATTACTAATTTGTTCTTATGTATCCCCATCTTGTTTTGCATTTTGCACGATTCCGTGAGTTGCTTAAGTGTTGACATGCTTCTCAGGTTGGTTTAGGTTAGCTTGTCTTGACTTTGTAGTCTTTGTAGTTGCTAAATCTCCAAAGATGGTTGAAGGCTTAGAAGCTTCAGAATTCGTATTCATGTTTAGCTTAGGTAGCATTCTTTCGGTAGAGATTTTTTAGGCAGGCGTTTGCACTTAGCGTGAGTGAGAAGCATTGATGTTTTAGCAAGAGCTTCGGCGATTGAGCAAGTTGCTTTGGATAATCTTTATTATTGTATGTTTTGTTCATGCTAAAGCCTTAGTAGAAGACAAGTATTATCATAGGCGGTTCACCTAGTTGGGGAGTTCTTATGATAGAACTTGTTTGTTACAGAGACACTTTCGCTTATAGCTAGTTTGATAGCTTCTTCATATGCCTTTTTCTTGTCGTGGTTTTTGTTCAAGGATTGTTAAGTTGTTGCATTTTAGCAAGATGCTTGTATCCGTTTCAGCTTTAGAGCATAACTCATCACATGTATAGCTTCTTTGTCCTCCTATGCTTATTGTATAGCTTTCAAGCTTGTAAGCTTCAGTTGTTGTATTTGAAGCTTATAAGCTTTTAAGCTTGTCGTGGTTGAAGCGTTTAAGCTTTGAAGCTTTTAAGCTTTAAAGCTTGTTTTGTTTATTTTGAAGCTTCTGAGCTATTTTTGAAACTTCTAAGTATTTGAAGCTTTTAACGACGTGTTCGAAGGAGTTTATGTAAGAATCATGTCAATGTTATCATGAACATGTGATGTATTTTGACCTTTGTCATCCTTGAGGTATAAAACTTGTGTTGGTAACGAGTTTGACTTGTCGTTGAGCTTTTGTAGTCAAAAAAGGGGGTACGTTAGGAAGCTTATAATTTTCCAGGCTTCCGGGTTGATAACCTTTGAAGTCCATATCCTTCTAAGCATTGATGGTTATGGCTTATGAAGGCCTGTGAGGCTTAAACCTTCTAAGCATTGGAGGTCATGGTTTATGGAGACCTGCGAGGCTTAAACCTTCTAAGCATTGAAGGTCATGGCTTAGGGAGACCTGCGAGGCTTAAACCTTCTAAGCATTGAAGGTCATGGCTTATGGAGACCTGTGAGGTTTAAACCTTCTAAGCATTGAAGGTCATGGCTTATGGAGACCTGTGAGGTTTAAACCTTCTAAGCATTGAAGGTCATGGCTTATGGAGACCTGTGAGGTTTAAACCTTCTAAGCATTGAAGGTCATGGCTTATGGAGACCTGTGAGGTTTAAACCTTCTAAGCATTGAAGGTCATGGCTTATGGAGACCTGTGAGGTTTAAACCTTCTAAGCATTGAAGGTCATGGCTTATGGAGACCTGCGAGGCTTAAACCTTCTAAGCGTTGAAGGTCATGGCTTGCGGAGACCTGTGAGGTTTGAACCTTCTAAGCATTGGAGGTCATGGTTTATGATGACCTGTGAGGTTCAAACCTTCTAAGCTTCTGAGGTTACAGCTTGTGAGGACATACAAAGCTTAAACCTCTTGTGTTTATAAGGTTAGAGTTTGTAAGGACCTTTGAGGTTTATAACCTCTTGGATGAACGATTCTAACTTTGTTCACACATTGTAGCTAAGGTGGTGTTAACGGAGGATGTATGGGAGGTGTTGGTTTGTGTACACGACGATCTTTTCTTTCATTCCTTTGAAGTGATCTTGTTGGCATGAAGAGGCTTTTCCTTCCTTGAGTTGTTTATCATTTCAAGGGGAGAAAAGCATATGCTTTAGGTGGCATGCGTGTCCCATTGAGACGTTAGGTTGTTTGAACACAAGGTTAGTCTTGATAAGGGGTTCGCCTTTCCTTGAATGATGTTGACCCAATATAGTAAGCCTTTAAGCTTCTGAACTTCCGCGAAAGAAAGTAGCTAGGCTGTTGTTTTGAGTTATCGTGTTTCTTTGCTATGGTAAGATGCTTGAAGGCATCTCAGCATTTGAGTAAATAAGTTGACATGTGTAACTATTTTGCTTCTTTGCTTATCAACTTCTTTTAAATGTAGGTTAGTCCACACGAGCCACCAGCCCCCCAGTCAGAAGTAGTCATGACATGGTGATGAGTGATTCTGACTGATATCAAAGTGTTGTTGTACATCTAACCTCTTTGTTCCTCCTTTGAAGGTTTGTTGCTATATAGGTTGCTGTTAGGGGAAGCCTTTTGCCCTGTTATCCTTTAACCCTCTGAGCTGTTATGCTTATTTGCTTCGGGGGTTATTTGCTTTATTCAAGCATGTCAGCTTACTCATATCAACCCTTGGTAAAAGGTGTTTATGACTAGAGGCGCGTTTTACTAGTTTATTTCGGATTGAAATTGTTTTTATTTCAGATTTATTGAGTCGTTCATGGAATAGAAGCTTGTTTGAATGCTTGAAACGTTGGCGATTTGAAGATACATAGGTTGGTATTTTGAACCATATGTTTATTTTGACGTTTCCTTATCTTAAAAAAAAATGTTACAATGTTTGCATCATAACTGTATTTGTGGCTATTGTTGTTTTGACTTGGTCGTTAGTATAAATGGTTCATGTGTAGCTTTTGAAGCTGTTAGAAGTTGAAGCTGATCTAAGTAATAGCAAAGCTTCATGAATAATTAATTTGAACGTCGTGAAGCTTCAACGCATAGTGGTCTGAAAAGCTATAAGTCTTTAATGAATCTCGTAGCTTAAAAGGCTGTAAAGCTTTTATGAGTAGAAGCCTAAAAGGTTGTAAAGCTTTGATGAGCAGCAACCTTTTAAGGATGTAGAGTTTCGAGGATTAGTGGCCAGAACTGATATAAAACTTCCATGAAAATTGGCCTAAAAAGGTTAAACGTTTCATTGGATACTTGGCCAAAAGGCTGTGAAGCTTTGTTGAATGGTAGCCTAACGTCTTTGGAGCTTCCGCTGGAATAGACTAAAAGGCTGTAAGGCATTAGAAACCTGAAAGACTTTTAAAGTTTTAATGAACAATAGCTTAAAAGGCTATGAATGTTTCATTAAATAGTAACCCAACAAGCTTTGAAGCTTCAATGATTTGTAGCCCAAAATATTGTGAACTCAGGGGCTTAAAAGGTTGCAAGGTTGCAAGGCTGCAGTGAACAACAACCTTGTTCTAATGTAAGACTTCCATGAGAAGTAGCCTTAAAGAACTTTAACGCTTCGCCGAATACTAGCCTAAAAGGCTGTGAAGTATTTATTGTTGAGAGCATGAAAGTCTTTAATACTTTTGATTATGAGTGGCTTAATTGGATCAAAAGTTTTAATGTACAAAATTCTCAAAAGCCTTATGTGAACCCTTAGTGGGTAATAGCTCAAATGGCTTTAGAGCTTCAATGTGAATAGCCTAAAAGGTTATCAAGCTTTTAGGGTATAGTAGCTTGGAAAGCTTTAAAACTTCCATGGATAGTAGCCGAAACGACTTTAAAGCTTGTGTGAGCAATAGTCTGAAACGTTAGAAGACTTTAGAGAATCGTAGCCTGAAAGGCTTGAAGGTTTCGATGAGCAATAACCTGAAAGGATTTAAGGCTTCGATGGTCAGTAGCCTGAAAGACTTAAAGGCTTTGGTGAGTAGTAGCCTAAAAGGCTTGAAGGCTTTGATGGTCAGTGGCCTAAAAGTTCTGTGAAATTTTGGATGAGCGAAGCCTAAAAGGCTTGAAGGCTTGAAGACTTTGATGAGCAGTAGCCTCCAAGTTCTGTGAAATTTTGGATGAGCGAAGCCTAAAAGGCTTAAAGGCTTGAAGGCTTTGATGAGCAGTAGCCTCCAAGTTCTGTGAAATTTTGGATGAGCGAAGCCTAAAAGGCTTGAAGGCTTGAAGGCTTTGATGAGCAGTAGCCTCCAAGTTCTGTGAAATTTTTGATGAATGTGGCCTAAAAGGCCGTAAAACTCGGTAAGTTGGAGAGTTGTAGTGGTTAGCAACCTAAAAATGTTATGTAGATGTAGTGACTAATATCTTAAAAGCTGAAAAGGTTAAAGGCTTGTAGTACACAGTATCCTATGCACCTAGGCTGAAGAGTAGCTTTAAAGCTTAAAAGGTTGCAGTAGGTACAGTAAGCTATAAAGCTGTTGTGAACAGTAATGTATAAAGTTGCAGTGAGTAATAGCTTAAAAGCTTAAAGGCTTCCGTGTACAGTAGACCTATAAGCCTAGCCTGAAAAGCTGAAAGATGTTCTGTGCACAGTAACGTTAAAGGGTTCAGACGTTTATCCGCTGGATAAAAGCAAGATGCTCTGTGCACAGTACGTTTAAAGGGTTCAAACGTTTATCCGCTGGGTAAAAGCAAGATGCTCTGTGCACAGTACGTTTAAAGGGTTCAGACGTTTATCCGCTGGGTAAAAGCAAGATGCTCTGTGCACAGTAAGTTTAAAGGGTTCCATGCTTTTGCTCATTGGATAAAAACATGTATTTTTGTCTTTTTGTGTAAATGTATTTTTCCAAGATGAGTGACTTAGTATGAAGTCTCTAGGAAATTTAAAGAGCATCGGGTAGTGTATGCATTTATTTATAAATAATAGGTAGAAATTTTACTCTTTATTTATCTATAAATATTTGTACTTTATGCATACATATGTGAATATACACGAAAAATATTTCTTTGTTGTCAAGAATCTTTGACTTCCAAAAAGTGGTAAAAAAAAAGATTATCAAAGATACTTTAATTTGACATAAAGTGAAAACACTTTATTTTGACATAAAGTGAAAACGTTTTTAGGAGTTTTAGTGTAGATGTGATATCGTTTTTAGGAGCATAATAGGAGGTATAGAAGTGACTTTCTCGAAATCGTTCTCTCCAAACATAAAAAGAACATAGAAAATAGATCGACGGAGCCGAACTGCTAAGAGTTTATGTTCTTAGTAGCACGGCCCCACGGTGGGCGCCAACTTGTTGCTACAACAAATATAGATGTGGAGAAGGTCTGAACGTTCCAAGGTCGTCAGGCTTCTGACCTCGTCTGCTGCTTAAAGGGTTAGACCAGCAGCATGAAAGAACTCGTCAGAAAGGGTTAAAGGGTTTCTGTTCACCAAACGCAAGTCGTGGTGTCCCTCTACGTTGTAAACGTAGATGGGAGGTTCAAGAGTTTTAATATTTTAGTTGTTATGATTCTGATTTGGGATCAACCCAAAGTCAGAATGTTGTTATTATTGATTAACTTAAGGAAAGATAAAGAATAAGAGTATGATGTTGAAGAAAGAAACTCTTGATCCCAAGTTACAACTAGGGACGAACCACGTAAGCCTGAGGAAGGCTGAGACTTGCGAGTAAAAGAGTGTGATTCCACATATAGTGGCTGTTGGAGCCGGTTTGGATGTGGAATCAGCATGGATGTAGATTGTTAAGAATGCATATCAGCAGCTCGAAGGCTTCAAGGCTTCAGCCTGTTGCTGCTGAAAGTCTTATTAAAAAGAATAACTCTAGAGAGAGTTTTAGAGAGAGAGAGAGAGAGAGTGAGAGAGGTCTTGTACTCAGACCAATCTGAGTTGAATGGTATGTTTTGCCCCTCTATTTATAGAGTGGGGGTGGGTAAAACCCTAATGGGCTTCCTTATTGGGCTTGGGCTTGACCCACTCTTATTTTTAATGATTTTGGCTTCTTGGGCTATTGGGCTTGACCCAATTGAGTACCCTACAACATCAGATTCCATGGGAATGAAAGCATTAGTGCTGTCATAACCCTCAAGATGTAGTAACATTCTACATTAAACATGTCAACACATTCCATATGATTCACACCTGGACTAATTTTACTAATTCCCCAATCCTTGACCATGTTAACCTAATTACAAACTTTCAGATCTTTAATTGTTGACTTTTTACCATCCATAAACATAACCATAACTGGAATCATAATCCTGAACATAAGTTTAATTCATAAAAAAACACGATCATTCTCAGTTGCATAATGAGACCATAAAAAAAACGATCCGGGACCGGGTTTTTTTTTTTTTTTTCGATCGGCTTATTATGCCTGTTAAACATCATCAGCCGAAAGCCTTAATTCTTCGATTATTCAGGTTTTGAAACTGTTTTCCGATTTAGATTCTAGAATTATGGAAAACCAACAAAATCGATTAAGAGCAACATAGCTCTGATACCACATGTTGCATCAATTTTGTTAGTATGTTATGGAAAACACATAAACATGTATTTGAGAGATTCGTGAGACCTGCTACTGATGCTGAGAGCGATGAGGTCGACATAACTGTCAGTCTATTCGAGTTCCCTTTAGGGTATGCAGTTATGATGGCTAATGATCCCTAGCAGGACTCGGTTATGGGAGAGAGGGAGAGGGTTACGAATTATGTTGGTGTTATGTTGATAATAATGTGTTTACCCTAATCCCTAGTAATCTCTCCTATTTATGCATACCCAGGGGACACCCTAGTTATACCCAACTAATGATAAGTCCGTCCATCAAAGACTAATCAGTTATGGGCTTAGAGTATTTAGCAATTGATCAAACATAATATAAATGATTATAATGACTACCGATAAATATACAAGACATAACGTATATTTATTCCAACATCAACTTCTTACTTCTTAACAACTAAAACCAAACCAAATTTATAGGAAATTGATAAATTAAAGTTCATTCAGTAAACTAAACTCAAACTTAATTCATACACTAAGTAAATTAGGCTCAACAACCTAAACAAACATATATAATTATTATTGTTATGTACAGCTATAAGTACATATACATATAGTGATATAGAATGCTCAGAACATTTACTTTGCAAAATACTTATTAAGATCCAAAATAAATTCATAGATCTTGATTGGATCAGGAAGAGACTTGGCCACACTTTCCTTTTGCAAACATCTTTTGGCCCAAGCCACTAAATTAGGACACTCCTCTTCAATGCTAAATTTCCCAAATGTTTCCCATGTATAAAATCTACTATAAAAGGGTATGAGTGTGATATCAACAAGCCCCAAGTTATCACCTCCAAAAAAGGGTTTGTCCCCAATCTCTCCTTCAACCAATTTCAATATTCTAAGCACTTCATTCTTCCCAATCACTTGTTCTTCCCCAATTCCTCTGTATATCTTCTTGCTTGATTCATATAGCTACAACAATGATAAAAAAAAAAAAATCATATTAATAACAAAACAAATCTATTCTAATATCAAAAGTTGCATTATATGCATATTAAAAATATTATGTTTTTTTAGATTTATAATTTCTAGTAAACAACTGTCTCTAGCATTTTAGGAATCAAGTTTAAGCTCAACTTTTCATCTTGACTCGGTTCAGTTTGTAAACGCGCCAAGCCTAACACAACCATATGTTATTTTAATCGAGTGAAGCACGATGAATACATAATTAAGAATCCATATTACCTCTTTGTCGATAAAATCGGCCCAGAATCGAGCTAGTGCTCGTTGGTGCGGATCAGATGGTAGAAACCGAGGCGATAGATCGGTCCATGTCTCGTCGATGTACTCTAAAATGTTTAGCGATTCGCATACGGGTTTCTGATTATGAACAAGTACAGGAACTTTGTTATGAACAGGATTTATTGTTGAAAGAAATGATGATTTGTTGAACAAATCTTCTTCTTTGTATTCATAAGGAATCCCTTTTTCCTCCAAGGCTATTTTGACCCTGCTACCAAAGGGGCTTGACCAGAAATTAACTAACACCACTTCCTCCTTCACCATGTTTGAACTCAATGATGAATGACTGATTGGTTAGTGGGATATGTTATTTATAGGCTTGTAATGTTTCACTTAGACCCATCATGTTATAGGTGGTTGCATTGTTTGAAGAGTCATGGAGATGTTTTGAGTGTGTTTCTTTTGTACAGTAGGATTTAGTAATATTTATGTATATGCAAGCCATATTTGGTACTTACTAGGCGCACATTTGTTCTATTAGAGACCCACTTAGCATTGTTTATTTACCAATAAGATGAAAAAAAAAAGTTTTCTGTTTTTATATCAAAATTTTGATTTGAGATTTACCAATTACCATACACACGACTCTCTTGGATTTTTCGCTTCATTTCTTCCTCACTTCATGGTCGTTTATTGTTTTTTTTTAATGGCAAATTAGGATCACAAAGTCTTATCCCACCCTCATAAGTCATAATGCCACTAGGTTATAATGTCATGGGCTCATAAGCGTTTATTGTAAGTTATGCTTATTTCAAATTTTATATTACTTTTAGTTTGTTTTTATGGTAAATTCTTTGTTAACGTTTAAGTTAACATTTTTTAGCTCGATTTATATGGCTTTTAGTTTATGATTGTTTTTGTTTTTTTTTTTCCTTAAAATCTTTCTTTTTTTAATTTAATTGGGCAGACCAATATTTTGCCTCCATTATTTAAATTTCAGTATTCGTCATTGCTACTTACTAATTCATCTAAAGTAAACTTGCGTTAAAATCATATGTGAATGATTTACTACAAAGTAAAGGAATGATGTAAGATTTATATAGGTTAAAGAAGAGGGCCTAAATGGGTTGTTAGTAATGATGAGGATCAACTGGTATTTAGACATTAGTTGCAGGATCGAAATGTATTATTCATTGCTCGAAAGAATATGAAGTATGACATCACTGCTTACTATACTAATGACTTGAAGCCCACCCAAATGACCAATTCACGGCTTTGTACATTTTTCATAAACTAATGTTTAGTATCATGTGACAATTGTTAAATATTTATAACAATATTAAAAATATATATAGCTTCAAGTCTTCAACCCGCTACAATAAACTAGTTATTTATTTGTTTATTTTTTATCTCGTTTAAATAGGCTGCAGTCATTGACCAAACTTAAACACCTTCTAGTTTTTTTTTTTAACGATGGCTTTCATATTAGTGACGAAATGTCACACTGCCTAATCAGCGGCCTTAGCCAAGAACTGCCCCAATTGTCTTAAACGGGCCCGCACTGGTGTATCATACTTGGTTACGGCGTTCTCACGGAAACCGTACTGCTTCACCACAAGTTTCTTCGTTGAAGTAACAGCCGATTGGAACACATGATAAAATTTTTTATTTTACTTTTAAAAGTTTCGTATAATAATTTTTTATTTCAATTTTTAAAAGTTTCTTATATAACCTTGTAAAATTTGACATATATACATGTTTGTAATGTGTCTCAAATGCACATATAACGTGTTTGTAATGTGTCTTAAATGCACGTTTGTAAGTTAGCTTGGAGGGGAGTTTGTTTGTTTGTTTTGGTTGATAGATGTGTGCACATGCACGCCTACAAACCTTTTATTGAATCACATGATTCACACCAGCAAATCTTGTGATCTGACCAGTTAGCATATAGATTACATTCCAACACACGAATACACTGAGATAGACCAACGATCTAACCCAGTACCCCTACCTCTGCTCCATAGCCCAACCTAGAGATGCACAAATTGGGTATTGGACCAGAACAGACCTGCGTAAGAACCGGGTAACGCCCAATTGAGTACAAACGGAACTGGGTTTTCCAAAGAACAATGTAGGAACCGGACCCGGGTTCTAGGTTATAGATGGGTACCAGGTATAACCGGTTAGTGTCTGGCCAAGTACTCCTACCCAAAACTCGGATACAACCAGGTATTTTTTTTTAAATATTGTATTTACCATCGAAACTGTTTCTAATGGTAATATAAACTCTAAAATGCAAAACTGCTCAAAACTCTCAACTTTCAAGTATCACCAATGTTGACAAACAATAAGGAAGTTGTTTTGCTACTTTTTCTTTTTAAACTTAAACAGTTTTTTTTATGTTAATAAAAGGCAAATTACATAGGGATAGCAGGTAGACGGGTAACAAACTGCGCCATCATCCCATTCTGAATAGAAAAGCCTAATCTACTGAAAGCAAAGTCTTGCTCCTGAGGGGTCGAAAAGTTGTGGACCACACGCTGTACTCTAGCCAAGAACCGAACCGCCTCCGGCGCCAAGGAGCCAAACGTGTCAAATGCTAGGGGGACGAAGGCATGCTGATTATCCTCACAAGCTTCGCGTGCTTTTCCACCTTTTTTGACTCTGCTTTAAATACCGTTGCCCCGCTACAAACCCATTTTCCCAGAAACCAGCTAGGGGAGATACATCTGTGAGATAGACACAAACATGTTTCCCGCCCTCCCAACCAAAAACTAGCACGTTAGCGGGGCGTAGGGTGGACCTCCCTTCCACCGGGTCTGTAAGAAAATTAACCGGTGTCTCTTTCTTTGCCGAGATACCTGCTCATCTGAGAATATCCATTAACGCGTCCCGAACAAAGTCATGGCGATACTTAAACCCCGACAACTCCCTACAGTGTAACGCATGCTCCCCGTACTTATCAAGGCATGCTTTACGGCAAACTGGGCAAGTTTCATCATCTGGGAAAATGAAGATCATCAGACGGCATTTAAGAATGGACTGCTACTCCACCGCTGACATACGTTGACCCAGACATTCAATAGGGATAACGGTTAAGAAATCCAGAGCGTGAGGTGATGTGTTTAGAATTATGCACATTTTTTATATCATTTATCCTCAAATTCATACACTTTCTATAATATATCCATGTGTTTGATGCTTAATTATTTATAACATGGATTTGTAGGTTCGAGTGATGAATTAATTAAAAAATAATGACAAAACGGTCACAATTCAAAAATCGAAGTTAAACCGAAAGTGGAATGAAGCAACAAGGTCCGACAAAGGAATGAATGGAAGAAAAATGGAGTTGAGAAGAATGCGGGTTAAAAGCCAAGACTAAACATAAAAGTAAAAAAGAAAAAAGTTCCTGGCAAAACTTATGGGTCGTAACAGACCTTATGGCCCGTAAAGATTATCAGACAAGAGCATTAGACACAGAGTAAAGGTTGTACCCATAAAGCCTAGACTTGACCCTTATGGGCCATTAAGCGCCCTTACGACCCATAAGCAATGATTACATTTGAAACGTATTCGTCGGTGCAACAAATCTCTGAGAAATCCGTATGTCACAAATCACAAGTTTCTAAAAAGGAGACTCTTACGGGCCTTAAGCACCCTTACAACCCATAAGGACTGTCGGTAGCAAACAACATCCCATAAAATCTGGGTTCAAAGTCAAGGCTTCTGAAAAGTGTTTTTTATGGGTCGTAAGGTTCTTGTTCACAACTCATACGACCCATAAGATCTCCCAGCCTTTGCCTATAAATAGCCCTTCAAGCACAGCAGAATGAATCATCCAATTTTCGTTCCTTTTCCTATTTTCTTTGTAATTTCACTTAATAAATAATTAGGGAAGGTTTAAGAGTCCGGAGGATGTTCTAACGATTCTCGGGAATTCCGAACCATCGTACGAGTCGTATGACTCTAGTTTGTAAGTTATTTTTCATTATGTTTGTTAAGTTAATTAGTATGTTAAGCTAATAAATATTTAGTTTTGACACTTGGGCTCTATTTGGAGCTTTTGATTTGAATAACTAATGTGAAATAATTATGAGGTTTTAATGTTGAATAGTTTCGTTTGTATAATTTCTCGAACTTTAAATCTGAAACTCTGTTAAAGATTCAATTTGGGTTGTTAATAAACTTGATCAATTTATTAATACGCTAATGACGTTCTTCAAGTTTAAAATATGAAATATGATTTTAATCTCGATACCAAAGGAACAAATAACGATTTTGAGTTTGTCTATGAATTCAATCTCGTTATAAAAATTATACAATGTGATTTAGTATTCCGAACGGCGTGGATATTAAGTCATAATTGATACTTTCATCACATGCAACTCGCACATTAAGAACCGAACGGCGTGAGGTTAACGTAGCGAGTTGGCTCTAATCAACGAACTGCGATTGGTTAGACTTAGATGAAGGAAACGTCCGAACGGCGTGACGTTTAGTATTGATACAAACTTTTTAATAAAAGAATCATTGCACCCTAATCGTTAATGATCATAAAATCGAATCGAAAGTAAGAAATATCCCATGTGTCAAAACTAACTTACTAAATTTGATTTCTTTACAACTAGTTGTTTTATTTATCAATTATTCGCAATTTATTTATATTATTGTTAAATAGTTTTAAGTTCTTATAATCTTTAGTTAATCAACCCCCTGTTACGAATACTCGTTCTAAATCATCTTTGGCCATAAAACTGTTAATCCGCTTTCCCTGTGAACACGAACCTTACTTCCACTCATACTATCCATAATAATGTGTAACATAGTAAGTTCACAATTATAAATTTATTTGCTGGTTTCAACACCCAACAAATTGGCGCCGTTGCCGGGGAACTGCGGCAATAATTTAACTTTTTATGCCAAGATCTGTAAGAACTGGTGAACCACTCGACATTGATTTGGAAATCGAAAAAACCGCAAAAAGATTAAGAAAACAAGCGAAACTTCGAAAGAAGTTAGCAAATCCTTCAACTCCCAATCAATCACAACTAGTTATTGACATTTGGGAAGACATTCCACTGTCAAGCGATTCTGAATCATCTTCAACCCCAAAATCACAAAAATCATCTTCATCACATTCAACCCAAGATCCAAACCAAATGGCAGTTGCAAATCCAGATGAACAAACCCTTCGACAATGGGCGACTCATGATGTTACCCAACAACCGCTTTGTATCAGTTTCCCTGATATGGAGAATTTTGAACTAAAATCTGGCCTTATTCATTTGTTACCAACTTTTCAAGGCCTAGAAAATGAAGATCCTCACAAATTTTTAAAAGAATTCCATGTTGTATGTTCCGGAATTAAACCACGCAATATCACAGAAGCTCAAATCAAACTTAGAGCATTCCCCTTCTCTTTGCAAGATTCGGCCAAAGAATGGTTGTACTACCTTCCATCAGGGCCGGTGACAAACTGGAATGATCTTGCAAGGTTGTTCCTTGACAAATGCTTCCCTGAAGTAAAAGCGTCTATTCTTCGAAGAGAAATCATAGGAATCAAACAATCAAAAAGAGAGCCTATCCATGCCTATTGGGAAAGGTTCAAAAAGTTGTGTGGCAGATGTCCTCAACATGGCATCTCAGAGCATCAACTACTTCAATACTTTTGTGAAGGATTAGGGCCAATGGAGAGAAGGCTATTAACTGCTACTAGTGGAGGACCTATACTCGACAAAACTCCAACGCAAATCAGATCCTTAATCACATCAATAGCGGAAGATACCAAACACTCAGCGCATGAAGAAGAATGGTATACGGACATACCACATGCGGTGAAAGAGGTAGGAAACCCTCCCATTGAAGCACAACTCGCTGAATTGACAAAAGTAGTCATGATGCTTACAAAGGAAAAGGAAACAGAAGCACCACCTCGAGCTTGTGCTATTTGCCTACAAACAGGACACCCCACTGACATGTGCCCAATGCTGCAAGAAGATATTGAACAAGCAAAATCAATTGGTGGATACCCTGGACAAAGCTCAAAACCATACGAGCAACCACGAGGAAACCAAAACTGGGGACATGCTCCCAACTTTGGTTACCAACAAAGACCACCTCAATATCAACCACGACCACCATTCCAAAACCAACAAAATTTCCAATATCGTCAACAACAACTGTCAGCACAACAACCAAGCAACACTGGAATGTCTCTAGAAGATATTGTGAAGAATTTGGCCACTAGCACTCAAACATTTCAACAAGAAACAAAGGCCAGCATCAAGAATCTGGAGCAACAGATGGCTCAGCTTGCTAGTTCAGTAAGCAAGATTGAATCTTAAAGAAAACTACCTGCACAAACAGAGGCAAACCCAAAGCATAATGCTTGTGCCATTACCTTGAGAAGTGGAAAGGAATACGATGGCCCAGAGTTGCCAAAGCAAGAGCAGGAAGTCACGGTCGAAAAAAAAACTAAGAAGAAAACTGATACCTCTAAGCCAAGCGAATCGAAACCAAAATTCACCATCCCTCCTCCATTTCCCTCACGATTTCAGAGCACGAATAAAGAGCGAGAAGATCATGACATCGTGGAAACTTTTCGAAAAGTAGAAGTAAATATTCCCCTCCTTGATGCCATCAAACAAGTTCCTCGATATGCAAAATTTTTAAAAGAACTTTGCACTTCAAATAAAAATCTTAAAGGAAACGAAACCGTCAAGGTTAACGAGAATGTTTCTGCTGTTCCACAAAAAAGACTCCCACCAAAATGCAAGGACCCTGGTGTTTTCATTGTTCCTTGTAAATTAGGAAATCTTAGCATACCGCGAGCTATGCTTGACCTCGGAGCCTCCATTAACGTCCTACCTTACTCCACTTTTAAAACTCTTAATGTAGGGTCGTTAAATAGAACAGGAGTAATTATTCAATTAGCTGACAAATCCATAGTCCACCCAAAAGGTGTATTAGAGGATGTGTTAGTGCAAGTGAATGAGTTGGTATTTCCCGCTGATTTCTATGTATTGGATATGGAGGACGGTGGCAACTCAGACTCAAGTTCCATTCTGTTGGGTAGACCATTCTTGAAAACCGCTAAAACAAAGATTGACGTTTATAGTGGTACCCTATCTATGGAATTTGATGGTGAAATCATAAATTTTAACATTTATGATGCCATGCGATATCCAAGTGATTTTCCATCCATAAATTGGTTAGATGTAGTTGATCCCTTAGCCGACGAATATTTTGAACTATCTAACCATGATGCTTTAGTGTTAGTCTTAAACAAATGTCTTGACGAAGCATCCACAAAAGAACTTACTAAGAAGTTCGAAATTGGTGATGAGCTGATGGAGATGGTATCCCTCATGGATGCTAAATACAGATTTGAAACACAAAAGCTCCAATTGCCCGTCATTGATAAAAAACTCTTACCATCCATTGTGTAAGCACCCGACTTAAAGTTAAAGACTCTTCCTGATCATCTCAAATATGCATATCTTGGAGATGATGATACGTTACCAGTAATCATATCTAACAAATTGTCGAAAGATCAAGAAGATGAACTGGTTAAAATGCTATAACAATACAAAGAAGCAATTGGATGGACCATAGCTGACATCAAGGACTTGAGTCCATCACTCTTTATGCATAGGATCCTTATGGAAGAGGATTACATGCCTACATACATGTGAAGCTCAACGAAGATTGATGGAGGTTGTGAAGAAAGAGATTTTGAAGCTACTCAATGCAGGTATGATTTACCCAATCTCTGACAGCAAATGGCTAAGCTACCTTTCTGCCTTTTCACAGTTCCTAGCCTAGTCGAAAACCCACACTTCTTGGCGTATGCCTCATAGAACTCTACAACCTCTTCCCACTACCTAAAGGTAGTCATCACCTTCGGCTTATCACACTCCGGAATGATTGTTGCCCAGTAACGAGTCCCATTTGGTGTAAACCAGAATGAACATCTACTATCTACAAAAAACAGTTTGTACGTGTTTATTTCGACTTTACACCGGGATCCAGGATATACAACTGAACCATCTAGTACTTTTGCTACTAACGATCTTATAGTGCTACCCATCCCTGAAGTATCCTCAGCATGTCACAGGGTGTCTCGTTTTGCACCTCCAATATGTGATGCAGAGATTTCGAAGAGATTCCAGACTCCAAGCATGAAACTTTATGATAGGTCTACAGATCATGAAGAGCATGTAGCACAATATAGGGAAAGGAAAGAGATAAATCCCATTCCTGCCAACCTTAAAGAAGCATGCTTATGCAAAGGATTTGGTTCCACCCTCACTGGTCCAGCCTTAAAATGGCTGCTAGTGTTCCACCTTACTCTATTACTTCCTTTGCTCACTTAATTAATATATTTAATAGCCAATTTTCATGCAGTCCTGAACATTTGACAAGTGATTTGTACAGGGTAACACAACCACAGGGAGAATCATTAAGGGAGTTCATTACCAGGTTTGGGAAGGAAGCACTTGACATCCCAAACTTAGATGTCACAACAGCAGTGCAAGCATTCAAGATGGGACTACAGAAAGATTCACCTTTCTATCAAGAATTGGTGATGAATCCTTGTAGGAATCTTGATGAAGTTAGAAATATAGCATTAAGATTCATCCGTCTTGAGGATGATAAGAAGATTCAAGAGAGGATAGAGGCACCCATAAGATACAACATTCCTGATCGAAAATCCACTCCCACATATGAGCCTTATAAGCATAAACCTTATGCTAAGAATGATAACAAAAAAGTCAATGTGGTTGAGGATGACGATGACGAGGATTGTCCTAAACTTTCAGATTAGTGTTTTTCTATGGATGTAGCAGGTCTCATGTATGCTATGAAGGATCTTAGAGATAAAGCAAGATGGCCAAGGAAAAATGACAAGACAGGATGGAAGGACAAGTCAAAATGGTGTGCTTTCCATTAAGATTTTGGTCATATAATAGAGGATTGCATTGCCTTGAGAAAGGAAATCGCATATCTTCCAAGTAAAGGCCATATCAAGGATCTTTTAGGAAAAAGAAGGCTAAGGTTCAGGATGGTACTAGCATCCTAGAAAGAGCAGCCTCCCCGACTAGAGATGCTGGTATTATTAACTTTATTTCTGGTGGTTTGGACATATGTGGTACATCCTATTCCGCAACAAAGAGACATGCAAGAGAAACTAAGTGCGAAAAAGGAGAAAGACCCACAAAGACCAACATGATGACGAATGCAAGGGTGATTAGCTTCGAAGAAGATGATCGAGAAAATATTTTAGATCCTCATCATGATGGTCTGGTAAACACTTTGTATATTACTAACCATTTTGTACGCATGATACTAGTAGATGGAGGAAGTTCAGTAAACATAATACAACTAGAAGCTCTCAAGAGGATAAACATCCCAAAAACTGAGGTAGTGTCTAAGTCATCCATCCTAGTTGGTTTCATTGGTGAAACCAAAAGCATAGTTGGTGAAATCAAACTGCCCATATATGTCGAAGGGGTAAATTCTATACAAAGGTTTTGTGTTATAGATTTTTTGTCCTGTTATAATGTTATCCTAGGTAGATCATTGATACACGACATGAAAGCAGTTCCATCAACATACCATCAGGTTGTGAATTTACCAACTCATTGGGGAGTTGTTAAAGTAAATAGTGATCAGCAAGAAGCAAAGGATTGCTATACAACATCGATGAAGGCTTAATCTCAATCAAGACAGGCGTAACAATTACACCAGGATGCACATGATATCCTAAAGGATGATAAAGCACATGTTGATCAGGATGTAAAGGCAGTTTGCATCGACGAAGATAATCAGGATATCACTGTGCCTATCGGTAAAAAGATTACTGAAGAAATTGAACAATCTCTAATTTCATTTTTGAAGTGCAGGATGTCAACGTTCGCATGGAAACATGAGGATATGACAGGCATCTCCAAGGATGTCATTACACATAAGCTTGGAATCGATAAAAGTTTCAAGCCGATACAACAAAAACGAAGAAAATTCGCACCCGAGGGGAATGTCATCATACAAGAGGAAGTCGACAGACTACTAAAATCCAAGATGATAAGGGAAGTCAAATTTCCAAGATGGTTGGCCAATGTGGTGGTAGTACAAAAGAAGAATGGAAAGTGGAGAGTATGTGTAGATTACACAAATCTCAATAAAGCTTGTCCTAAAGATCCATTTCCTCTTCCACATATCGACTCAATGGTGGATGCCACAGCAGGCCACAAAATGTTAACTTTCATGGATGCATCCTCAGGATTTCAACAAATCCAAATGAAACTAGACGACCAGGAGGATACTGCAATCATGACCCCATGAGGTATTTATTGTTATATTGCCATGGCTTTTGGACTAAAAAATGCAGGAGCAATATATCAAAGGTTGGTGAATATGATGTTCAAAGACAAGATTGGGGACACAATGGAGGTATACATCGATGATATGGTGGTCAAATCCAAAAGGGCAGAGGACCATCTTCAGGATCCCAAAGAGGCATTTGACATCCTGGATGCATACAACATGAAGTTGAATCCAACCAAGTGTCACTTTGGGGTTGGTGCTGGCAAGTTTCTTGGATACTTAGTAACCAAGAGGGGTATAGAAGCCAGTCCAGAACAGATTAAAGCCATCCTGGACCTCAAATCTCCAGCAAATATCAAGGATGTACAAAGACTGACTGGCAGGATAGCAGCCTTTAATAGGTTTATCTCGAAATTCTTAGAGAAATGTAAAGAATTCTATGACATCCTGAAGAAGAATAAAAGATTCAAGTAGGAACAGAAGCATGAGGAAGCCTAGCAAAAATTGAAAGAATATCTTGCAGCAACTACACTCCTGATGAAACCTGAGGATTATGAACCTCTATCACTGTATCTTGCTGTCTCAGGAAATGCAATCAGTGCAGTTCTAGTAAAAGACTTCGAAGGTTAACAACATCCTATATACTATGTAAGTAAAATTCTATAGGATGCTGAAACCAGGTACTCACATCTTGAAAAACTCAATTTAGCTTTAATAATGCCATCAACCAAGTTAAGGCACTATTTTGAAACACATAGAATTCATGTTAAAACTAACTATCCTATTAAAAATGTACTTAGGAAACCTGAAATGTCAGGAAGGATGGCAAAATGGTCAGTAAAATTGAGTGCCTATGACTTGGTCTATGAGCTTAGAAGTGCAATTAAATCACATGCTCTAGCTGATTTTGTGGCTGACTTCAGTAGTGATATCCTAAGTGAAGTAGATTTAGAAGTACAACAACTAAATAAAAGTTTGGAAAAATGGATTTTATACACAGATGGTGCTTCAAATGTAAGAGGTACTGGGTTAGGAATACTACTGAAATCACCACAAGGGGACATAATACCCCAAGTAGTTACATGTGAATTTCAAACAACCAATAATGAGGCAGAATATGAAGCTCTCATTGTTGGTTTACATCTTGCTAAGGATATGCATATTAAAAATTTACATGTATTTGTTGATTCCTTGTTGATTACTAACCATTTTAATGGCTCTTATGCAGTTAAAGGTTAGAAATTAGCTGTATATCTTGAAATAGTTAGAAAACTAGCATCTTCTTTTTGTGATTTTACACTACCACAGGTACCCAGAGAAGAAAATGCTGAAGCAGATGCCTTGGCTAATTTAGGATCTTCTTTGAAATTACCAGAAGGATCCCAAATTCAATCATCCACATCCTGAAACCAGCAACTGAATAGTTAAATCCTGAGGATAACACTGTCCTTACTACTCAAGATCAGGAAGATTCATCTTGGATAATCCCTATAGTGAAGTATCTTAAGGATGGTAACATTCCTCATGGAGAAAATGCTAGAGCTCTCGGGATGAAGGTATCAAACTTTGTTATCTTAAACAATATATTGTATAGAAAATCTCTTGCAGGTCCATACTTAAGATGTCTCAACAAGGAAGAAGCTAAAGAAGTTCTCAAGGATATCCATGAAGGAGATTGTGGAAACCATACAGGTGGGAGGGCTTTGTACTTAAACACCCTCAGGACAGGATATTATTGGCCAACGATGAAGAAGGATGCTATGTTGCATTCTAAAAAATGTGATGCATGTCAAAGGCAAAGTAACATCCTACATTAGCCTGCTGAACCATTACATCCTATTATCTCTCCATGGCCTTGCATGAAGTGGGGAATGGATATAGTGGGGAAAATACCTAAAGCTCCTGGTGGAAAGGTATTCACTAATTATTTCTCAAAATGGATAGAAGCCGAAGCCTTTGTATAAGTCAGATATAAGGAAGTGGTATCCTTTATCAAAAGAAATATCCTGACCAGATTTGGTGTTCCAGCTGGGATTATTTGTGACAATGGATCTCAGTTCATCAGCAAAAGGACAACCAGTTTTTGTGAAAGCTGGGGAATCAAGATGATAACTTCAACACCTGTCCATCCTCAAGCTAATGGACAAGCAGAATCCTCCAACAAGATCATTGTTAACAATCTGAAGAAGAAGCTAGGAGAAAAGATAGGAATGCAATTCATCTAAAGTACTATCACATGTGTGGTATGAAAACAAAGCATCTATCATTATTTTTTGTCACACCCCCAATTTCCACGTGCGGGGTTTTACCGCGAGGCGCGTGACACACCAGGATCTCAGTCAACGATCACAATAAACATTCAACAAACATGCATTCATATATATATATATTAAAACCAAAATATCATGCTTTGAGCCGTAAACCAGCAGCGGAAGCATTTCTTGTTTACAACCAAAAGACATATTAAAGTTTACAAAACATTGTTTAATACGTTTCAAAATCCTAGACGCTGTGCGAGACTCCGTGCGCCTAGTCCATTAACTGCTACCTTAGCGACCTGAGAAAACATGCCAAAATGTCAGCATATAATGCTGGTGAGTTCACACGTTTTCTTTCATAAAAGAGTTTATAAGTTCCAAAGGTCATATCCGTTACTACTAGGTTATAAGAACGTTAGCTAGACGTTAAGTGTTTTTACTACTACGGTTGGGAACCCATTACTAAACATGTACCAAAACATGAATCCAGCCCAGACGACTGGGCTACCGATGCCTCGGTAACCCGATAGTTAGAGACAATATGCACCCGCCCGGCATCCCCGCCGTTGAGTGGGGTTTGTGAGGCCCAATAGATCTATCCACATTTCCCTCGTTGTGCTTCCCGCACATTCATGGTTTCCCCCTGGGACTTTCCGAAAAAGCCGTATAGTAACATAAAGTAACTATAGTATAACATGACCTTTAATAATTAAGTAAGTAGCATGTTTCTCCCCCCTAAAGACAAAACAGTAAAAGCGGGGCTGTGAAACTCACCTTAGATTGCGTTACTTGAAAACAGTTAAGTAGTTATGCTATGATAGCCCCAAATAGCGGCGACCTATCATAAGACGTATATAAGTATCCGGACTAATAACCCGCAGGTTAGCTAGTCCCCGAATGTCCAGACCATAACCATAGACGTTTGAAAAACACCTTTGACTGTTAAACCGACTGTGCCAGACAAGACTCAACATCCCATTGGTGACCCAACACTCCATGTGTTAGCTAAATGCAAGATATCATGCAACATGTATAGTTAAACACTTAGCACGCGCAAGAGTTCACCTAGCCTTTCTTAAAGCACAAGTAAAGCACAACTGAGTCCGAACACGTGTTACCAAGTCATATAGCATGTCCCGGGGTTCCTATCATGTTCCTAGGTGTCAAATCATGCTTCGGGATGCCAAAACACGCTTACAACAGCAGTACACGCGATTAGGAATTTAACATGCAATTAGGAAAAGTCAACTGGTGATTAGGGTTGGTCAACAGGCGATTGGGGAGGTAATCGCCTACCTTATCAGGCGATTAGGGGCCTAATCGCCCCTTAAGGTTCCTAATCTCCTACCATATCAGGCGATTAGGATTCCTAATAGCCTGCTGCAGCTGCGCGACACGTTTTCGCGCGTTTAACCCTCCAAATCAGATCCGAAACATGCAAAAACACCCAATATCAAACCTAAACCATTTACCAACCCATTCCAAGCAAAAAACCCCCAATTTATCACTGATCTAACATCCTTTGTGCAATTATTTCCAAAAATGGCAAAGTACCAAGTTTCATTAACTAATCTTATCTTTCCTTAAATAGAAACAATCAGATTTCATCACTTACAAGCTTGCAAATCAACATTTCTTTGTTATAACACCTCCCTAGTGTAAATCCTAACAACATTCAATCATTAATCATACCATATCATCCTAGATTTTCAAGAATCATCCAAATGGGTCAAAATACACATTTTCATCAAAACACAACAACAATAGCTCAAACTCTTAGATAATCATCCTAATAACCCCTACATAACAGAAGTACAACCATTTCATGGAAACATTCATGTTATAATCACCAAGAAGATCAACATATGCATGCAAACTTTACATATAGCAAGTATTATGGTGTAGACTTGTTTTAGAACTCTTTTCAAAGGGTTTTAAAGACACAAACTTAGCAAAACAAGGTCTGGACTTTTGGGGAACCAAAACAACAACTTTACAAAGGTTAGAGATGAAGAACACAACTTGGATTTTATCAAAGAAAGGTGTATAAGCTTGGAAATGGTGATTTTTGTAGCAAAACAAGTTCCAGAGGTGTTCTAGGGTGTGTGGGTGGCTTAGGGTCAGTTAGGGTTGCACTAAGGGTGTTTGGGGAGTTAAGGGTTGTATTTATAGGTGTTTTGACTCGTGCAGAGCAGTGCAGGCGATTAGCAGCAGTTAGCAGGCGATTAGGAGTCCTAATCGCCTGTCTATTGGCGATTAGGGGCTCCAATCGCCCCCTAATCTTCCCAATCGCCTATAGTATAGGCGGTTAGGCACCCATCTGGGTCCTAATCGCCTACAGTATCCCGGAATGAGTTTTTGGCGCGTTAAACACTATTTTAACACATATAAACACGTATTAACATACCGACAAGTCACGTAATGATTATAAACACATAATGCATGATAACTAACACATTTACATCCGTTCACCAATTCCCGGGACTCGAGACTTGCGTGTGTGCGTTAAACCCGGTGATTCCAAGAATCACCAATCCTTGTACACATGGTCATGGACCGACTCCCGATGATCCCGCGGATTATCGTAACGACTCCCGATGATTCCCTAGAATCATCGTAACGACTCGACTGATCTAGTTAAGTATGTAATAAGTATGACTCGCTAAGGTAGACTTACTAGTTTAGTCAACGTTACTAACCTGAGTTTGCCGGGTGTCACATCATCCCCCTGTTGAAAGAATTTTCGCCCCGAAAATTGCCCAAGGCCAAAAGGAAGAGACAAAAGAGAAGAAAATTTTTTTCCGGTTGCCACATTTTTCATTTCATTTTCTTAACAACATTACAACTAAACATGGTTCAGAATATAGTCCATGATGAGAATTTTACAAAACCATCCTGAAGATGGAGCTTTGAAAACTAGGGGTTTGGCCACCCTCTCCTACATTAAGGTATCTGATACCTTCCTATGGTTTAAAGGTTTTCACCTTTCTCCCGACTTGGGTTTATACACCCCGCCTGGAGCGCACATATTCATGTATATCCTCAGGATGGTAGAACCAGTTCATGTAATAGTGGCTGACAATTTTATCATTTTTGGAGTATACGTTGAATCCCCAAGGTTTAGGCATTTTTCAATGTCTCTTATATTTGGCCTAGTCGCCAGCCATCCTTAGGCTATAACGCCAGTTTATCTTTGGCCATGTCGCCTATCATCCTCAGGCTGTAACGCCAGAATGGGCTTAGCCCTAGTTTTTATAAGGCCTTGTCGCCAGAATATTATCTTTATTTACCTTCCTACAGATTATCTTTAAGTACTATTGATAAACTTTTATCAAAGACCAAAAGAAAAAAATATCTCAAGTTCATCTTAAGGATAAAACAGACTTAAACACTGGGGACATCCTGAAGATGATGAAGCATATCGTAAGGATGGATAGAAGAAATCTTTGGAAGAATGAGAAATATCATAAGGATGGAACAGAGACTGGGGCATCCTTAGAATATTATGGTTTATTAAGAGGTTAAGATGTTTCTTAATTTCTTATCAGGGAACTTGAAGACAATTTGCTAAACTCATCTGAAGATAAAGGTATACTTCCACAACTTGTATTTCCTATTCTATATTTGTATTGAAGGATAATAAAGAAAAGAACACAAGGATGTAGCGTTAAGAGATTACCATTTTATTTATTAATCAAAAGGATGTCAACCCCGGGTTTCATCCAAAACCAGGACCCATCCACCAGGGGTCAACATCTAAAGTCCAGATCAGGGAAGATTGGGGTCAACATCTAAAGTCCAGATCAGGGAAGATTTAGAGCTTTTTCTTGAAACTCAAGATCCCTCCACCCCAAACCTTCTATTGTTCAACATGCATAAAAGCAAATTGTTTAGATTATTTACAGACCATACTACCACAAATCACTGCCAAAAAGATTATAAAAGTAGGCTCAGGCCTAGTCTTCACATCCTTCATTGCCCACAGAAGCCTCCACCTCCTTTTCCACCTTCACCACGTCCATCTCAGCCTGGCCTCCAGTATCCTTAGGCTCCATAGGTGCATCCTCAGGAACTTCAGGAGGAACAGGGTTATACACAACCTCCTTTCCATCCAAGCTCTTGATTTTACCTGCCAAGCCTGGACATCCCACTCCTCTTTGTTGAAGTTAGGATCCTTAGCTTGGAGGGCTATCTTGACCCTGGCTTGTAGGATAGAAATGGTGGCAGACTTGAGGAGTCCATCCCTGTATTCCTCCTGCTCCTTCCATGATCTTGGCCTTCTCGGATTTCACCATCTTCAGCTCAGCCTCTACCTTAGAAATCTTATTTTCAATATGTTTTCCCTTAGCAAGGGAAATCTTCTTTACATCCTCCAGTGCTGCCTTGGTGTCATTGAGCTCTTTGGCGGAATCATCCAGGGACTTCAACAGATACTCATGTCCCTACCAGAAAAGGAAACAGGTAAGTATGTTATCCTTAACTTTTATTTAAAATACTGATGTCATCCCCAGGATAACACTATACCTGGAGAGTGAAGTGGGAAATCCTAGCCAAGATATCCTCAGGACCAAGGCCCTCAAAAGGAGAGGCTTCATGTCCTGAAGTAGCAGCAACCTTCCTCTTCTTAGAGGATGTCTGGGCTTTAGGGTTAGGAGGAGGAGGACTGGCCATCCTGGAGCTGGATAGAGAGGTGATCTTGGCAGCCTTACTAACATCCTGGTTGTCAATGTCGTCCAAGTCAAAGAAAACAGATTTCTTGGCTGAAAATATCAAAATACAGGTTTAGTCAGCATTATATTGAAGAAACATCCTAAGGATGTAAAGTGAAATACTTACCAGACATCTCAGTGGCTTGGCTAGTGGAATAGCTTTCCTCTGCCTCAAAGGTTCTTGCTGCCTGAAGTAAGTCAGTGACCTCCTTTACTCTAATGAATGAATCGTTAAGAGGAGGAACAAGCTTGGAAAAAGAAGCACCTTTAATACAAAAGAATTTTCAGAATGTTAGTGATATCCTCAGGATATTACTATAAAATCTTTTTCATCTTAAAAATATTTACCACTTTTCAACCATGATAAAGGGATATTCTCTCCATCTGGGATGGAATCCTATCTCACAAAGAAAAATTTTGACTTCCAAGACCTTTCTGACTTTATGACATTGTACAAGAAAGGAGGATTTTTGTTAATAAGATGAAGAACAAAACGATTTGACCCATGTGTTTTCAACTTATAAACATAAGATAGGTCTCCTATCTGTAGCTGGATGTCATGGTTCTCAATGATCTTGTTACATATCATCAAGATTTTCTACACCTCAGGCATAGCCTGAGCATATTCCTTCCCTGTGACTTCAAAGAATACTTTGATAAAGTCAGGGAATGGATACTTTAGGCCGAGATGGAAGGGCAGGTACAGGAAGCACACCCATATCTTCGATGCAAAATCAGATTTTGCATTCTGGTCATATGGCCGGAACACAGCTGAATCAGGGAAGGCCCCTGGGTTTTGCAAAGATAAGATGTCTTTGTCTGTGAATGTACAGACTTTGTTTGCAGGATCTTTTAACAAGGGAACGTTGAGCTGAAACAGTCCATGCATAGTTGATTTTTAGGGATATCTTGTTTAATGCTTTTACTATATAAAGGGGTGTGATGAACGAAATTAGGACACTTGATACTTATTATTCTTGATACTTATTATTCACTTCTCAGCACTTGAACTCAGACTTTCCTTAGTCTCACATACACAACACTAAATTGTAATCTTAGTAGTTCATTCGTTACATTTCCAAAGTTGCACACATTTTTCTTATTTATATTAACAAACAAAGGCAGGGGCTTAGACTCCTCCCGAGGTTTTGTGCCGCGATCTTCACTGATCAAGAGGAGTGTTGTTCTCTTGTGGCATTTTACTTATATTCATTGTTCGCATTCTTGACTTAGACAGTTACATCCTCGAGATATAACTGTCCATCCTCACCTTTTCCTTTGTCATCATGAACATAGTTGTCAATAAAGGTTTCTTTGATATCCTTAACGTGTCATCCTAATGATATAATTGAGTTTTGAACATATTAAACACATTTAGCACTCTACCTTACATTTTCTAATTTGGAATACAAAGTTATTTTTACTTAGTAATTTTTGACCAAAACAACTCATATTATAAATCTTGTAGTCAATGATGGTTTAAAAGAACAAGTTGATTCCATAACTCGGATTTGAAATGCAATAAGATATATAAGATCATCTCCTTCTAGGTTTCTAACCTTCAAAGAATGTGTTGAGAATGAAAAGATTGATTGTAAAAGGAAATCATGACTTGATGTGGATACTCGATGGAATTCAACATTCTTGATGTTGGAAACAACGTACAATTAAGTTTTCAAAAGCATGTGATAGGGTTTTCTAAATATCCACAAAAATTTATTTGTTTTGTTTGACTCTAATAATCTAATATGTTATATATATATATATATAAATTTTTTTGTTAATAGGCTTCAAGATGTGGATGTCAGTTATAGAACATAATTTCATAGTGAAGTTGTCGATGAATAGACAAGTACAAGGAAAAGAAAAAACAAGTGATAGAGTTATGGGGGCAGCCGAGGAAGAAGATTGGGAATATACGAGGTACATTTTTTAACTTTTGTTGCAATACATATATATATATATATGCACACACACATATAATTGACACGTGATTGATTTATTTTTCTTTTAAGCTTTTAATGTTGTTTTTTAAGGTATTTTTTATGTGACAAAGAAGATTTCAGGGTCTAAATATGTGATCGCAAATTGTTTTTTTGTTTTTATTTTGTTTTTTTTCTTTTTTTGTGTTGAGCTTTTCAAAATGAAGTCAAGTATTATATATTTAAGTAATGATGAGAAGAAGAGAAACATGGGTTTGTCTATGAACAAAAAGTTTGAGAAGTATTAGGATAATTTAGACAATGTAATCATTTGTTGTATGTGGCACTAGATATGGGCCCCCAAAATAAGATGTCTTATCTTGGTTATTCTTTAAGTTTGATACATGGCAAAGGTTCCAAAAAAATTAAACTACTCAATGAACTAGTGAAAGGAACATTAATGGAGTTGTTTGATCATTATAAGCTAAAAGTAGCTAAACAAATGAACAAAAAAGTACATCTTCATCCACACGTAATTGGTTGATTACGTTGGGTATGTTGACTTAGAAGACGGTTACAAGAAGTATTTAGAGGAAGCAGGTGAAGAAGTGCTTGATTATCATAAAGTAGATATTTTTTTACGTGAGGGAACGGAAAAAAATGGAGGAAACATTTGACGTTTTAGTTTGGTGGAAGGCAAATGAGGTTAAGTTCGTTATCCTCTCGGAAATTTGCTAAGCATGTTTTAGAAATGGCAATCTCAACAGTTGCATTTGAGTCGGCTTTCAGCACCGGTGTGGGTGATTGATCAATATTGGAGCTCTCTTACTCCAAAAATAGTCGAGGGATTGATTTGTGCCCAAGATTGGTTACGGTCCACCAATGGATTTGCAAGATTTTTAAGTGCATGGTGAACAGTTAGAGGTTCTGGTTGAAGCTTTAGAGAAAATTGAAAATGATAATAATATTTTTAATTTTACCTTTAGGAAATGTTCGTTTTTTTTACAAAAATATTAATATATTTATGTGTGCTTTTGCAGATTGCATAACGGAAAGATAACATCCAAAGACTCAAGTATTGAAGATGATGAAGGGGAAGATTGGGACTAAAGTCTAGCCACTGTTTTGTATTGTTGTGGCTTTTAGTACCACACGCCTACTTTTGTTTTTGGGTTAAGAGCATTCTCAATAGCTTCCTCATCCCCCATTTACTCACAATCAATCACAACCACATATTACATTAAAAATCATTACAGTTTCTCTCTCCTCCACTCACAACCACTTTCAACAAATATTAAAAATAAATACAGTTTTCCTGTTTTCCATAAAAGATTTCAAAAGAACCCAAAACTTACCGATACACAATAGATTCCTCATTTTCTTCACTCACAACCACTTCTAACCCCATAAAAAATTATAGGGTTTTGTCTCACCAAAAAATAGAGGCACTACTGTGAATGCTATAACATCAAAATGGCTTATGTCTTGTAATCCAGTACCATTTTGCTAATGGTTTGGGTTTTATGTTGTTTATGGTTTAATCATTAATGGAAATTTTTGCTAATGTGTCTTAGTTTGGATTTTGTTTGCATGATTCAAACTTTTCCAACTACAACACATAGCAGTTAAAAAAAGCAAAAGAAAAATGGGTTATTAACCGTAACCGAACCATAAACTGAAAAAACCGAAACAGATTAGTAAATTTTAAAAACCGAACATATTGGTTTCTGGAGAAAGTATACGGTACAAAATTACATAGCGTACAAAACGTAAGAAAGAATGATATGCTGACACAAGGAAGCGGTTACCGAAATACCTCGTATTTTAATTTTCTTGAAGGTGACGATATTTTAGACTTTTATTTTTTTATGTTCCTTTTTTTTACTATTCTCCAAAATCAAAAGACGGGAAACCCTAACACCATGATCATTCTTCTAACTCGATCGATCAGTTATTCCGTACAAATTATAATCGATAATCGTTTAATCAGTTTTATCATTTTTTACTAGTTTTTATTAATTCTTTTCTTTTTCTCCACATTTTTTCAGATTTTAAATTTTTCAGAATTTGCATTGACAATTTTGGATGAAGAAGAAGATGTTACAGTCAAGATAAAAGCTAACGAAGATGAAGATGTTGGGTTTTATGTTTGTTTTTTGTAGTCACGTAAGTGTGTTTTTAAAATTAACTTTTGTATATATGTAGTTTTTTTGTGTTTTATGTTTTAAGATAGCTGATTTATATTTCATACTAGTAGTTGCGTATTTATTTATTTCTATCATTCTGTTTTTTATATATAGTTGTTTTTTACAATTTGCGTCTGATGTTGTATGTATTTGCGTTTTTAGACTGAAGACTATTAAACCTTCTTTTAGAATATTTTTTTGGTAGATATGTTACTTGCGTGTAAATTTTATTTATACTTACTTTTTATATATTTTTATATTTATGAAACGAAGGTTTTTCATTTAAAAAACACCATATTACAAGAAAATTTTATTTAAAATATTTATTAGATAAAGAAGATTGAAATAAATATTTATGGAGAATATTAATATAATTTTAATTTTTGCACCTGCGTGTAAGTCTGTTATGTAAAAATATAGTTGTAATTTTGCACCTGCGTGTAAGTTGCTTATGCATTTGCATTTAACAATTTCCATAATAATTTATAATTGCGTTTTATTAATAATAGTAGTTGCGTCTTTTTTAGCAAAATTGTTTGTATCTGTCTTCGTTTTGTTTTATCTCATAAGTTGCGTTTAAATTGTTGTGCATTTGTGTTTAATTTTTTTTGTTTTCATCACACTTCATATAAGTTACTTCAAATATTAATATCATATTAATATTACTAATAAAGTTGTCCCATTACATTATAATTATAAGTAGAGAAACATTTAAAAAACTTAAAAATACTAAGGAGAGAAATTAGTCATGTCCTCATGAAGAACCTCCATGTACTCTGGGTCCTCCAACTTGTATTCATCAAGGTCTCCTTCTTCCTCTTCGTAGTCTGATTCTGGGTCCATACCAGACCACAATTCAACCTGTGCCCTGACCATCGACACAAGTTTTGAACCAAACTCTGAACCAGTTGGGTTTATCAGTGGCTTCTCAGACAGGTTTTTAAGAAAACCCATATCAATGGAGAAAGATATCTCCGTAGGATGGAATTCTTCAACTCTTCCATCGTCAAAAGTTACATCCACCTCAAATCTTTTTTCTAAAAACTCCCAACTGCTCACTCCCCTCAGCTCACAATGCTTAAACATTTTCTTCAAAACATCAAAGAGTTTGTCCACCTGTGTTGAATGGCTTAGATGTGAAATACCTAAACCCAACAATCTTTTCAGTGCCTGCTTGCTACAATTTCGTAGCACACTTTCCTTACATTTGTAAACAAGCCTTTCGTTATCACTCATCAGCAGATTGAATCTTCTCTGCTCATACCACCACGTGCTTAGGGTTGGGTTTGCTGCCATTTTTGTTTAGATTTTGAAGTGATTTTAGATTTTTGGGGGTTTTTAAGAGAGAATGATGGTGTAGATGTCCCTTAAAATGTATACAATTGATGTTATTTTATGGTGTTTAGGTTCTATAGTACATCAGAGGACTTTTGTCGTTTCAAAAAAATTAATTTTATAAGTTCAACAGTCTGCAGTTCATCATGACTATCCACATTTCTCTTTTTTTTTTGTCAGTTGTGAAATGACATGTATTTGATAGTGTATGTTAATTTTGTCATTTTTAAACCATTACTTTTTATAATACATTAATTTATTCTTACTTTTTTTTGTACAAACTTTTTGTATTTTTAAAATGTAATTTACACTTTAATACTTATATAAAATGTAATTCTTAATGTGTGGTTTTTAAAAAATAAGCTTGCGTTTTAGATTATGTTAAATTTATTTAACTTGCGCTTAAAAAATAAGTTTCCTTTTAATGTGAACACTTTTTATGTTTAATAATTTTGTATTATTAGCGTTTTATTATTAATAAAAGTTGGTAATTTCACTATTTGAGTTTGAAGTTGAATGTATTTGCGTTTTATATATTGATCAAATAAAACACAATTTCTACAACAATCATTGAACATTCTGTCTATATAACAAAGAATATTCAAAATATGAACAAAAACTATGAAAAAACATCAACCATGCAAATTTTTATATAATTTTAATTGAAAAAATTATGTTTTTTTAAGTTAGAATCTTTTTTTTTATAAAATGTTGTTATAATATAATATAACCTGCATTTTAACTTACCATAGTTTTATAAAGTTATCATTTCTTGAACAATATGTTTACATTTGCGTTTGATTAGATTACCACTTGCGTATTAAAAACAGATCCAATTTACATAACAAATGTTAAACATATAAAGGACAATAGATAAAAATGTATCTTGTTCAAAACAAAAGAAAAATGTATGTTCTTTTTCATTCATTTTTTTTCTTCTTGTCACCAATAAGTTCATCTTGTCTTTTTTGCAATTTTTCCTTGTTGTTTTCGAGCACTTTTTTCTTATGGGGGAACATGTCAAATTCTTCTGCCAATTATAGAATCTTTTCCCTTTCTGTGTTGTATTCATTAAGGATAATCTTTGCGCAGTATTTACGTCTCAATTCTCTAATTTGCCTATCTTGCTCAGGCCCTTCTTGCTTAAAACCAGATGACCAATTTTGTTCTCCTTTGTATGTTTCCATGTGTCGCATTACAAACACACCGCAGTCGACATCGTTGTGTGTTGTTCTCCAATCCATTGCCCTGCGCTCTATTTTTTATTTTTCCAGGTTGGGGAATTCTGTCTTTTCTGGGCATGTGTTGGTCAGGAAGGTGCATATTAGTTTACGCTGCAAAATAATTTGAATAATATATCAGTGAATTTTTAAGAATAATCACAGTTGTTTTTAAGAATTTTACGGTTTGTTTTTACCAGCTTTGATGGCACTCCTTTGTATTTTTGTATTGTTTGACCTCCAACTGCTGAGTTGTCAATTAGCTCAATGGTTAAATCGTTCAGATTGAAGCATACCATGTAGAAATGTCGGCTTATCAGTAGTGGGCAAATGATTATATCGACTTCATCTATTTTTCTTACATCTGCTCTATCCATTATGGCTAGTACATTACCGGAGAAAATATCAAATGTTTCTTCCATTGATTTTCTGCTGGTATAGTATTTCTCTGGCTGCATGTTGTGCAAATAAATCAAAACAGTGTGTTTGGAATACACAATACTTGCGTTTGTTTGTTAATATTAGTTGCGTTTAATTACATCATTTAGTGTATAAGTTGCGTTTTAACAATAATAATACCTGCGTCTAAATAAAAAAAATAAACATACCAGGGTTTGTGTGTTGAGGAACAACCTATGAACAGAGCTTTTTCCTTTATTAGTTACTTCCTCATAATTCAAAATCTCTGCCCATGTGTCAACTACACCTTGATGTGGCCATATCTCATCGCACAAACTTTCCATCACTACCTTTGGTGCATCCAACCATATTGACTTGTATACATGAGCGCTGTATTTTTTAGAATAACAGTCAAATAAGATTATTTAATATTCAAAAAAACATTTTTATACTATTTTTTTCAACTTACAAACGGTCTGTTGTTGGCGTCAGGATGTATTGAAATACTATCCACTCCTCCCGCGTTAACTTCTCCACTATGCAGACTTGTTTGTTAACGTACCGGGAAAGCAATGGTGGTGCAGGGAATTTCTGTCTTTTCCCTCGACCCTGTTGATCCTCCTCTTTGCCCTTACCCTTATGTTGCTGAATTTCTGGGGATGTAGGTTTTGGGATTGGTTGAGCCTTTGGTGTGTCCACGTTCTCTTCTGCACCAACCTGACAAATTCGATTTTTTGTTATAACATCATAAATCCCCGTATCGTCATCCCCGAAATCATCAATTGTATCATTTAAAACATCTTCATTCAGCATGCTTTTATTCTCTTCTTCTGGATCAACTCTTTCAACTTCAACATTTTGACCTTCTTCCAGATTCAACATGTGAGCTTCTTCTTCAACCTCAACCCCACCAGCTGGATCATCATTTTTATCAATATCATCTCCATTTTGACCTTCTTCTTTATCCTCTTCAATTTTATGAACATTTATTCCATCTCCGCCCATCAACTTACTGGATATGGTGTCGTCCTTGCCCATATCAGATGTTTTGTTAATCATATCCTCACTGACATGGTCAGCAACCAAATCATTTCTGTTCAAGCTGATGTTATCAACTTTCTCACCCTCACCATCATCACCTTTGGTATTATCATTGAGAATCCGGTTATGGACCGAACTCGCGGATCGATTACGCATAAACAACTCGGTTTCAGACGGGGAATTCGAGACGAGACAGAAAATATACGATAACAACGTCATCACAGATTCGTATTACTACAGAAACGGTTACAGACACTGTCATCAGTAGGATAAACATCAATCTCGTGGCCGGGGGAGGTCGGGCATGACCTCCCCCTTCAGAGCATTCAAAGTACCAACTCAAATCACCAAATGAATACAAACACATGAGATTGCTATTTATAGTCCAATACCCTAGTTCCAGGTTCGCCCCTTTTCAATGGTCGAATGTGGAGCATTTCCACATTCGCCCATTTGTAATGGTCGAATGTGGAAACCCTCCACATTCGCCCAGGGTGTAATGGTCGAACTTGGCTTGTGTATTGTCCTATATTTTACAAATGCGTCAGATCCATAAAATGCCCTTATGGATCACCACAATCTCATGTAACACTATACCTAGACTCAACCCTAGTCTATTCGACAGTGACGTCCACAGAAAGTGCATCAACAATCTCCCCCTTGGACGTTGCTGGCGAATCCACAAAACTCTTGCACATCAACAGTTAGAAACACAGGTCTCCCCCTCAATACATGCACCATTGCATTGAGTTAGAAATACAATATCCTCCGTGAACCGACCAAGTAATGCACTACGGACCCTCAGCATCAATACGCAGGAAGTCAGCTAGACCACGTATATCATTTGCGCCAGATCACCTGGTTACGCCAATGTGAAGTTGACAATGTAATGCACTGCAGTCTCGTAGCATCAGTACCCAGGAATGTCATCTTGACCAAGTACATCACGCGCAACCCAACTAGCCTGATAAGACCCCTACTAGAAGGATTCCATACTGACCGATCAGATATCCAACGTAACACGTAGATACCACCACTAATTTACGTCTCATATCTGCACTTAACCTTTGCATCACCCTTCACACCAACTGGAGAAGTCTAACTGTCAGTATCCAATTAAACAACTCAAATGTGACTATGTGCAAAACAATCCACTCGAACATTAGTATTTCTATGAATTTCTTCATCTGTGCTGACTGTGATTGCATTAACACATTCTTCTCTTCACATTCATCTCTTTTCCTAGCATCTTCAGTCAATAATTGTTGAAGTATCAGACACATCGTTACATCAACAATCTCCCCCTTGACTGATGCTTCACCAAGTTTCTCTGAGATCCCGTATGATAAATCAATCATGTTCTTGAATAACTTCATCTGTTCGACAGAATACAAGCCGTAGACGAGTGAAACAAGCAATCATAAGTTTTCATCAGGAACTACCAGTACTAATTGAAGGACTTGAAATACTTTAGAAACTGAAGTTTTCGGACAGAGCCAACAATATCTACCAATAGCTCTTGAAATCTTCATGACTGTGATCTTGAAACTTTCGTTGAACCTACGTGCCACATGACTCCTACTAGGATACCTCATTACTTTCAGAACCTTGAAATCTCAAACTTGATTTCCTTCTTCTTAACAACTCTTCAGAACAAGTTCCTTCAAACATACAGGAACTGGGTTGACTGTTCTCTTCATGCGGAATAAAAATCTGTTCTGTTTTCTGGCCCATGATAGTCATTTGAATCTGATTATATCATACTGTTGATTCTCATGACTACCCCACATTAAAACTGTTTCATCATCATCAATTCTTCAACAAACTTGGGTAAACCTCATCACCATTCTTCCGAAAATCTTCAAAAATACCATATTCGAAATTTTTTAGGCCTTAAATTCTACATTCGCCCCCGGGAACTCCACTTTCGCCCAAAATAGAGACCCGAATGTAGAATATGAATAACACTTTTCACTTTCGCCCATTTTCACTCACATTCGTCCACTTTCTATCCACCTTCGCCCGCCCGATGAACCGAAGGTAGAAAATGTCACCCGAATGTGAAAATCAGCATAACACAATTTCAGGTTCGCCCAATTACTCTCCATGTTCGTCCAAAAAATGTTACCTTCGCCCAGTAACATTCCACATTCGCCCACCCGCATTTCAAAAAGGGGCGAATGTGCAGACTGAACGTGTTCTTGATCAATATTTTCTTCAAATCAGTCCACAATCACTCTAATCCTTTGAATTTGATGATGAAACTTGTTCAGAAAGGTGCGGAAATGAAAACCTAACCCTCGAATTCACAAAAACATGGAGAAATCACATGATTTCGGGTTCAATTAAGAATCTAGGGTTTCTAGGGTTTCAACCTTTCAATCAAAATCTGAATTTTACGTCTGAAAACATGAAAAACGAGCTGTGATTGATTCAAACGACTGTTAGATCGTTCAAATCGGTACCACGGCTCTGATACCAATTGAGAATCCGGTTATGGACCGAACTCGCGGATCGATTACGCATAAACAACTCGGTTTCAGACGGGGAATTCGAGACGAGACAGAAAATATACGATAACAACGTCATCACAGATTCGTATTACTACAGAAACGGTTACAGACACTGTCATCAGTAGGATAAACATCAATCTCGTGGCCGGGGGAGGTCGGGCATGACCTCCCCCTTCAGAGCATTCAAAGTACCAACTCAAATCACCAAATGAATACAAACACATGAGATTGCTATTTATAGTCCAATACCCTAGTTCCAGGTTCGCCCCTTTTCAATGGTCGAATGTGGAGCATTTCCACATTCGCCCATTTGTAATGGTCGAATGTGGAAACCCTCCACATTCGCCCAGGGTGTAATGGTCGAACTTGGCTTGTGTATTGTCCTATATTTTACAAATGCGTCAGATCCATAAAATGCCCTTATGGATCACCACAATCTCATGTAACACTATACCTAGACTCAACCCTAGTCTATTCGACAGTGACGTCCACAGAAAGTGCATCAACAATCATCTGCTTGCTTGTCAGTATCAGCTTCTAACTGATCTTCAAAATAGTCCATGTTTTCAGCAGATTTGTTTTTTTTTCAACCTCATCATTAGTTTCAGTTGCAGTTGCATCCTTCTTTGAAACTTCATCCCATTTGTCACACCTTTCCAGCAAAGATGGAATCCAAGAGTATTTATTCCTTATTACTCCAACCATTACATTAATTTCTTTCTCAATTTGTTGGTATCTTTTAATGTTTCTATCAATCAAGGACACCAATTCCTGAAATGAATGGAAAGAAAATGTAAAATAACACACTTGCGTTTAAAGGTTCTTAAACCTGCGTCTAAATCACTTTAACAATAAAAAAAATCAAACATAACTTGCGTTTTAAATATTAGTAATTGTTTTTTACCTCTCTGGATTTTTTGCTTTCATTATCTTCCTCACCCTCCTTTCCCAAATCCATCTCATTCCAATTTCTGTAAATCTCATATTCATCACACGATAAGTCAAATGCATCATCAAAGTCATGCAAACCTGTTCTTTTTGGACTTTCAGCCTGATGTATTTCGTAATCGTCATCGAGGCTCATTTGTTGTTGTTTTTTCTGTTCCGGTAAGAGGATCAATGCATCGACAACTTCATTTTCAGCACCCGGGCTAACTTCAGTCACATCATGTTTTTCTGCTGCAGCTTCATTTATATGAACTGTAAAAGGACCGTTGTCCTGTACATACGCTTCCATTTCAGCCACTAAAGATGAACTTATGTAACTGATGGCCGGTCTTCTCAATGCATCTTCTGATTGGTTATGTTTATGGAACTCATGTGTGTACAGAATCTGTGCCAAAGAACATAGCATTATTTTTTTTTTTGTATTAAGAATGTATTTTGAATTTATAACATGTACGTGTTTTTTGTTAGTTACTTACTGTTAGCAAAGCTATATGACCATTATACAGTTCCTTATATCCACTCCATTCAGATTTTGTTCTTTTCAAACATTCAACCATATATGCGCACCTTTGGTTTATTGTAGTTGACTATGTTATTTCTCCGAAAACTGTGTTCCAGAGCACCAAAAAATTTAGTTTAAACAAGCGACCACCGTCTTGAGTTGCTTTGATCAGATCCACGATGTTGCCAACTTTTACTTTGCTTATGGGGAACTGATTCTTGAATTCATCAATTGTTTTTGCAGACCCTTCTCTTGGTCTATTCTTCTCTGTTACGGGTATTTTACCCATTGGGATTCCGAACAGCTCATGCACCGTTTCGTCTGTTATGTTAAGTTTACAATCACCAACATTCACCTGACAAGTTTCATGATCAAAGTTCATTATCAACCAGAACCCCAAAGCCGTTGCAGTTGAATCATAATCAAATGTCAAAATTGATCCGAAGCCCATTTTCCTTATGTCTTCCTTCTGTTCATCTGACAAGAGCTTTATTGTTGACATAAACTCTGCTGGTGAGCATCTCATGCTTATTCTTCTGTGGATGTACTCAAAATAGTGTCCGCTCTTACTCTTTTCATAAAGCTTCTTCTTTTTTGCTGTTTTTTTTAAGATTTTTGGCTTTCTTCTTTTTCTTACCATCATCCCCGGACGAAGAAGAATCAATAACTATATGTTTTTGTTTCTTTTGTTTTCTGGACTTTTTCTTTATCTCCACTACTTCATCGGATGATGATTCATCAACAAGCATATGCTTCTTTTTCTGTTTTTTTTTTATTTTTTCTCTATAACCACAACTTCCTCGGATGATGATTCATCCTCGGATGATGATTTAACAATTAGCACACGTTTTCTCTTCTGTTGTTTTTTTTTGTTTCTTCTTTCTCTCAACATGTTCATCGGATGATGTTGAATCAACAACTTTTCCTCTTTTCCGCTTAATAGGTTTGTTTTTTATCAGTGTGCTGATAGGTTGCTCATCTTCATTATCAGGGGCAAATGGAACAATTGCATACCTTGAAGTATCTATATTTTTAAAGGAACATATCAAAACGCAATTTATTGTAATCGTGCAGGTACAACTTGCATCTAAAGAAAAAGTAGTATAAAAAAAATACAATAAACATGTTTTATACTTGCGTCTAAACATGTTTAGAACAACTTGCGTCTAAACAAATAACATTTGCGTTAGTTATTTGTTACACATTCAATGCTTTGTACATACCAAGAGACATACTATACAGTCAAATAATAACAAACGCAAGTTCATTTTACATTAAAACGCAACTTATAATCAAATCAAAAAAACAAAACATGAACTTCATTTTGTGTCTTAATATGGCTTACACATTACAATATATTGCTTCATATATATAGATCATCATTACAAAATATTTTTTCTTTTTAATACACCAAAAAAATATGAAACACGGTTTTTTCATAATCCTGTGCTAAGGAATGCTAACACTTCTTGTGGAGTGTACCACACGTCATCGTTTATGTTGTTGTCCCCTTCTTGTTGTTCTTCCATATTCACATTTTGTTGTTCTTTTTCTCGAACATTATTATTGATTTCAATAACAGCTTCATTTTCTAAATCCCCCGCACCTTCAACATCTCATACTTGAGCAGGAACTACATGGTTTCTATTCCTACGATGATACACCAAACCATAACGTCTCTGACCTTGATCTTGGTTGTTCATGTTATTAAATGCGTCTAAAACATCAATATTTGTTGCTTGTTGTATAGGATCATCAACAACAACACTTTCTTTTAATAAAAGCAGGGCATCAGCAGCATCTAGTTCATCTAGGTGCTCTTTGAGAGAGATATAACGTTTTGACATTGTAATTTTATTTTTTTGAAAGCTGAGTGATATAATTATTAAAAGCAAATAATCTTTTTATATAGAAGATGCAAGTGAAATGGTATGATTGTTTCATATTCTTTTATTATATATAAAAGTTAATTGTGGTAGAAATAGTATAGGGTTTTTGATTAGTGTGTATATATTATTATTTTTTTACTGACATAGCCGACTGATTTAAAATGCCAGTAAATCATGTCAGTTTTGTAATTATTACTTTTCAAATATCTAAATTTTTAAGTACTGTTAATTACATCTTATACCAATTTATAACGCAAGTACATATAACATTTACACGCAATTACATGGTTCTTTAACTTACTGATTACAAAATCAAACGCAAATAAAAATAACTTTATACGCAAATAGTAGCAAAAACCCCTAAAAAATGAATACATTATAAGATGCAATAATTGTTCAGCGAACCTGATTTTGAAGTTTTAGCCGGCCTATCATGGTTTCCCTTTGACAGCCTTTCATATTCAACTCCTGTATAGTATGATGTTGATTTGTTAACTCTAACAACTAATTACATGCAATAATATGACAAATATTGTATTTAAATACCTGGTTTTGCCTTCGACGCCATTTTTTTGTTGTTTATCGTTCTGTTTTTCTGTTTTAGAGAGTAAAAAAAACCCTAGTTGTGTTGATTTGAATTGAGCAGACGGTTTTTCTTTGTAATTTTAGAAACTGAAAGTCAGTTGAATGATGTTTGTAATTTGCCCGCTCTTTTATTGCTTTGGTCCAATTACTATTTTGCCCTTTCTAATGTTTTCGACAAATTTAAGGACGCGTGTTTTTTTACCATCATGCCCCTGATTAAGAGCTTAATTCTACGGTCCACATTACTTCTTACCATTTGTACGCTTATGATGTTTTTACGTTAGCCTCTCCCTTGGTTTCAGATATTGGTTTCAGTTAAGGCTTAAAATCGAACCGTACGGTGCACACTCCTAAATTAACCCACAAACTAAACAAAAGTTACCCTAATTATTATCAAGTAATTATAATTTCATTTCCAGACTAATATTGAGGGTAGCAAATTTCATTCCTACAAACCCTCACATTAACGGGCTGTTCTTGAATTTTGATTGTGGTGTAATCAATATCAGATAAGTAATATTAGTATTCTATTTGATATCATATTAATTAATCAGATAAACATAACCAGAAATTATTTGAGTTCTTTGGGTGTTTTTTTTCTTTTAATTTCTATATGTTTTTTCATGGTGGTGGTAGTGCATGGTGATGGTACTGTCATGGTGGCAGATGTGAAGGACTTTTAGAGAGAGAGAGAAGCTGTATCTCTACATTACATACTACATAATGGTATCACAAATCTTTAAAAAAAATAAACTCTTATTATGGGGAAGATATCATAGATTGTAAGATGATAATGAAGAAAAAATATGAGACACACATGCAATCCAGTGGAGGAGAATAATCCATTTGGTTTCAATTTATCACCTCATGTTACTCATCTCATCATTTGTCTTCATCCATTTTCTTGATTTTTTTTTATTAATTTAGAAAAAAAAAAAATTTTTTTTGGTGCACACCCTCTTCTGTTTTATCACTTTATCTACAAGATGTCTTTGTCATCCATGTCCAATTATTTTATAAATTTTTTTTGCTTATCTATACTTGTTAGTTCACTTGGTACTTGCTCTTTCCACCAAGTCCAAAAAGGTTTGCTTTCTTGATCATATAATTGCTTATGTGTTCACTATAAAGTTGTATATTTTTTCATCTTATTTCTGTTAGTTCTTCATTGGGTATGTTGATTTATGAGTTTCAAGTGTACAAGAGTGTCCTAGTTGTAGTTGCTTGAAGTCACTCGACATGAATTCGTTGTTTTACGACCTTTCTTTTATCATATCTATGTTTATGTGTTCATTGTAAAGCTGTATAATTTCTTTCTATAGTCTGTTAGTTTTCATTGGGTATGTTGATTTGTGAGTATGCAGTGTACAAAACAGTTCTAGTTGCAGCTTCTTGAAGTTACTCAGCATGAATCGTTGTTTTACGGCTTTTAGATTGTTTATTATGTTGATTTAAGTCGATTTAGGGACAGAAATTTGAAGGAAAAAAAAAAAAACTAATTTTGCATATTTCTTATAACAAATCAAGATTTGATTGCAGAAACTACACCAGTAGTGAAGAAAGATGGAGGTCACAAATGTCACCGAGTATCAGGCTATTGCCAAGGAGAAGTTACCAAAGATGGTCTATGACTACTATGCTTCTGGTGCTGAGGATCAGTGGACTCTTGAAGAGAACCGAAACGCATTCTCAAGAATCTTGTAAGCTCACTTCATGTTTATAAACTCACAATCGCAGGCATATCATCGATTAGTAAGAATATGTTGCCGTTCATCTATATCCTAAAAGTGTTTGTTTTGATGACAAAACAGGTTTAGGCCCCGTATCCTTATTGATGTGAGCAAGATAGACATGACTACCACGATTTTGGGATTCAAGATCTCGATGCCTATTATGATCGCCCCAACAGCTATGCAGAAGATGGCTCACCCCGAAGGTGAACACATGTTATTGCTTTATTTTGTGTGGTTTACGTTGCTAAAACAACGATCGTGCTTAAAAAGTAGAGATTTATATGGATTATGTTTCTCTATTAATAAGGTTTCTTTATTCTTAATGCAGGTGAATATGCAACAGCAAGAGCTGCATCTTCTGCAGGAACTATTATGGTTTGTATTTCTATAGTTTTATCCCCAACAATAAGGGTTTATTATTTAAGATAGAGAGTTGCACACTGGACTAGGTTGATTATCAACTTTAGGGATCAACCAGGCCTAAAGGGCTTGATCCGGCTAGTATAACGTGATTTGGATTGAACATTTGACCTAGGGATGACAAACGACCCGAAACAGACGGATAAACGCAAAACATTTAAGACGGATAGTGGGGTTTGGGACATAGTCACATGGAACGCGGTACGTTCCGGTACGCGGTACGAAAACTGGTACGCGAGTCGTGCATATGTAAAATTCGGTACGAGGAGGGGTAGGCTCATTCGGAACGCCAATCCGGTACGTGGTACGGTGTACCATATAATTTGGTACATCGTATTATATACGGAACATTTTACATGTAAACTAGTAAAGATAAAGGGGGTAAAATGTTAAATGTCCAAATTAATTTTACACTTTTTATGTAAAATTTTACAAGTTTAGAGATTAAATGTAAAGTAGTGAAAAATGAAGGGGTTAAATGTTACAAACCTAAACTTATTTTAACCCTAAAATGCACCACCAGCGTCGGAATTTCCGCCGGAGTTCCCCTTTCAGATTCAGGTACGTGTTTCTTAGTGTTTCCAATCGCATACCCAAACAATTGGAAACGCGTATCGGTTGGAATTAGGTCGAAATTCTTGAGAATCGGGAACGGTCAATTTTAACGATCCGGTACGACTCTGTACCCGTTTTCGGTACACCGAATCGGGAACGCAGATCGTAGGTGATATAGCGTTTCCTGTGACTATGGTTTGGGATTTAAAATATTTCGCGGATATGAGACGGTATAGTAAGTATTAGGTGATCGCCGTCTTTACTACCCAAAACATACATTACATACTCGTAAACTTGTTCTTATTTTTGTTTTCTTTGTCCTTGGGTAATCTACAAGTCCGCTAATTTTTAGTAATTATTTTTCTAATTTCCTTGGGTAGTAAAATAGTAAAAAAGATATTATGAAATCCCAATAACTAATATTTAAGGCGTAAAGTAAAGTTGTCTCGGATTCGCTTTCTATGAGGTTGCAGGTTCAAGTCACATAGTGAACAAATGTGTAGATTTAGGAGCAAGATTCACTAGAATGTGTGGGAGTTAGTCGGTTAATAAGTTCCTTTTTTTAAATAAACTATCGAACATACATGATACCCAACGGGTATGGGACATGGTTTAAATTGCGCATGGGACTGGGATTGCCAATACACGTCTTGTTGTCATCGCTAGATTGGCCAAACTAGACTTTGGGATTGAATAAAGGAGTAATGGTTTGTTCACTTTGTAGACTTTGTCATCATGGGCTACTTCGAGTGTTGAGGAGGTTGCTTCAACAGGACCTGGAATCCGTTTCTTTCAGCTTTATGTGAGCATAACTACTATTTAACCTTTTTGGGTACATAATCTGCAAACTAATGGTCTGGACCGCTATAACAGGTGTACAAGGATAGGAACGTTGTTGCTCAGCTTGTGAGAAGAGCCGAACGTGCTGGTTTCAAGGCCATCGCTCTTACCGTTGATACACCTAGGCTCGGACGCCGAGAAGCTGACATCAAAAATAGGTTCACATTACCACCGTTTTTGACTTTGAAGAACTTTGAGGGCTTGGACCTTGGCAAGATGGATGAAGTAAGTCCATATTGTAACTTTTAAAGAATAACTAAATGTGCAAGAAATACAAAATTTCTACTATCATTAGAGCTGCCACGAGCTTTATAGCTTGTTAATAAAAAACGAGCCTGCGTGGATCGTTTTCAAGTCCATCATCAATCTTGGATAAAACTCGAGTAATCTTTTAATGTATTTCTTGCACACATGAACAGATAACAACAAACTATAGACGTGTGAAAGATTGAGAGTTCAAATCCTACAAGTGTAGTCGTGTAGTTATTGGTTCTATATAAGTATTTATCCCAGAAAACCTAGGAGTTGTAAAAAGTGGTCTACTTAACTTGAGAAAGCTCACCTCAGTTCAGCTCATTTATTTACGCACAGATGCTGAGCGAGCTTTTATCAAGCTATTTTTGAGCGAGCTTCTAGCTGTGAGCTACTTAAACAGAATATAGAGATGCTTGATTTTTGTATATGTTTTGTTCTTATTCTAAAATGTAACTTCGCAATGCAGGCTAATGATTCTGGGTTAGCTTCTTATGTTGCTGGTCAGATCGACCGCACTTTGAGCTGGAAGGTATATTTTTTTGAAAACGTCGTTTCTCATGGATCAGGTTAGTAACTTTTGTGGCTCGAGTGTTGTTGCAGGATGTGAAGTGGCTGCAAACAATCACCACAATGCCAATCCTTGTTAAGGGTGTGATCACTGCAGAGGACAGTAAGCGCAATCAAAACCGCTTGTAATTCTCCTCTCTCTATTTATTGTTCGGCTAACTAATCATTAGAATGTGCACTTGTACAGCAAGGCTAGCTATTCAAGCTGGAGCAGCAGGTATTATTGTCTCCAATCACGGAGCCCGCCAACTGGATTATGTCCCTGCCACGATCATGGCGTTGGAAGAGGTTGTGAAAGCGGCACAAGGCCGTGTTCCAGTGTTCCTAGATGGTGGTGTCCGCCGTGGGACTGATGTCTTCAAGGCACTGGCTCTTGGAGCTTCTGGCATATTTGTAAGTAAACATATCAAATATTTTCTTTTGTTCAAATTTTGCTACAAATTTAACTCGAAGTTTTAATTTGTTTATTTTTTTCTCAACCTAATGACAATGTTGCTACCGGTAACTAGTTTTTGTGTTTAGTTATATTTTTTCAATGGTTTTGCAACTGAAGTGAAAGCTGGCAAAATAAGCATTGATTTGTGTCCGATTTGGATGCAGTCGCTCATTTTGCGAGAGTTTTTTGTTAGCTCTTTTGTGACCATCTTTTTCGGTAGCAAGTTTTGGTTGTGAAAGAAACCATTAATCGTAATGAATTGAAAATAAACGCTAGATTTTGTAAAACTAAGCAGTTTTTCTAAGGTTACTTGTTTTTAAAGTGATTGTATGATTTTAAACTCTTTCAAAGTAGGAGATGTAGGAGATCGTGTTTGGATGTGTTTCTATGCCGTGATAATAAATTCTTATACACTCCTACAACATCTTAAATCTTGTGTCTTTGGTATGGTGTAAATTTCAGATTGGGCGACCCGTAGTGTTTTCACTGGCTGCTGAAGGAGAAGCTGGAGTGAGAAAAGTACTCCAGATGTTACGCGATGAATTTGAGCTAACCATGGCACTTAGCGGCTGTACCAAACTCAGTGAGATTACTCGTGACCACATTGTGACCGAGTGGGATGCACCCCGTGCTCGCCCTGCACCACGGTTATAAACCAAAACATGGTATCGTTGCGACCAACTCGACTTTTAATGGTAAAATGTAAGGTGTACCCTGTGTAAAGGTTGCCAAACTTGTATTGTTTCCTTGTATAATGTTCGTTTCTGAATGATAAGTTCTGAATGTATAATTTTTAAATGCCCATTGCCTTGCCTACATGGTTGATTGTATGGATAGGGAAATGAAGAAATAGTAATATTTCCAAATAATTAATATATTAAATCTAAAATACCTATAAAAATATTCATTTAGTAATAATATTCAAATTATTTTCCATAAAAATTGGGTGTATGATTTGACCCCAGTTTATAAGCGTAATGCACTTTTTCCTTTTTAAATTGATTTTACTAAACAATCTAACCTTCTTTAACCTATGAATTGCCGTGTGACTTTTTGAGGGGGGATGTCAACCGTTTGTACTGATTTTGATGCTTCACCCCTGACTCACCCAGGAACACCATCAAAGAGGAAACCCACAATTGTGAGAAACTCCCCTTGATATCCCAAGCCTTAACCATCACCCTTGTATCTTTAGACTAGAAGGCTCTTGGCGAATAACCTAGCTACCAAACAATTCTAAGAAAGGGGCTCTAACATGGGAATCTAGAATAACTATCACATCATACATGTATATAAAAGCGCAAAAAGATGATACGATTCTCGAGAGTGATATCACTGTTATATCCATATTTGTGTCAAAGTCCTACTTTTATATGGGTCTTGTGTTGTGGGTGACACAAGATCACATTATTTTATGACCCATATTTTTTATTTGAACATTCAAACGGATCATTTTATTCATACCATACATCCACCACAAGAAAAGTTTGGAGGTTGTGAGGATCGAACCCGGGGTCAAGACCGGTTTGGGGTTTTATATCACAAGCCCAGACCAACTGGTCTGGACCCTTAGAACTTTTACGACCCTTATTATGGTTGATAACTAATTCACTTGAAGGTGGTGTATTTATTTCATAGCCCTTACCAAAGTTTTGAAGAAATTTGGAAACCGAAACATCTTTTTTTAATCATTTTAGTGCATTAATCCTTTACAACACTCAACTAATACATTAAAAGGTCTTTAATTGTTTTGATGTTTAAAATTTATCAATTTTAAAAAGTATTTAGCTAGACGACAAATGAAGTACTTTTTTTCAACGATAAACGACTTTTCATATAAATAAAAAGGCCCACCGAGCAGGTGTCCGGGAATACAACAAACAGCAAGAACAACGAAAACAAACACACTACAACATGTTTACAATATCAAACCTGAGCCAATTCTCCCAAGACAAGACACCTAAGTTCAATCAGTTAGCGATCCATAAGAAGACATCTTCTTTAACAAAATCGACAGTCTTCGAGGTAGGGAGGAAAATATTGTCAAACACTTTCAGATTTCGGGCCGACCATATGCGCCAAATCGTAGCTATGATAATCGCATGAACCGTCTTCTTCCGTTTCTTCGAACCCGGACTTTCCATCACAATTGCGACAAGATCCGCAATGCTTTGGCACTCTAAAGGAAAAGGAATCCGGATCCATACCCACACTTGCCACCATATACTTCTAGCCCATAAGCAATTGAAAAACAGGTGATTAATATCTTCGTTATCGCATCCACATCTGTCACAAACAACCGATCCAATAGACACCCCACGAGAAAGGAGACAGGTCTTCGCTGCAACCCTGCCAAGAAGCACCCTCCATAAGTGGTAATTAGCCTTTGGAGGAGCCCATGAATGCCATTTATAAGCAACAAAATTCTGCTCGTGTCCAGAACCTTTTTGTGCCACTCCATTCTGATCTGCTTAACAGAAAATGGCTCGTCAGTACAGTTAGACCAGGCCCAAGAATCATGTCCCTCCTTCCGAATAAAGCCGTTTAACAGCAGCATGAGTTCTTCCAGCGGCGCCTGAGGAATGGCATGATTCGATCTCCATAGCAGCTTCCATTCGACCCTACCATCCGAAGTACCCCAATTATCGGCCACGAGACCATCTTGGTTAAGAGCAATCTGGAATAGTTGAGGAAAAATATCTTTCAGCGGAGTTTTCGATAACCAACGGTCTTTCCAAAATTTAGTTTTGCTCCCATCGCCGACCACAACCGCAAGGCTATTTTGAATTGAAATCCCAACCTTCAGCAAATCATCCTCCACTCCAGTGATATCTTTCCAGATTCTGGGGATCGTCTTTTTAACCAGAACCATGAGATTCTAATTTCTAGACTTATGAACCGAAGCAACAACCTTTACCCAAAGGGAATGCGGATTCTCCTTGAAACGTCACCACCATTTCGAGAGCATGGCTGCATTAAAATCCTCCACTCCGCCCACCCAAAGCCGCCCAAGCACTTCGGGCGAATCATTTTACTCCATTTAATCCAGCGAATTTTCTGACCATTAGTTGTTTTGCCCCACAAAAAATCCCGCCGGATCCTTTCAATTTGTTTCACAATACTTTTTGGAGCCGCAAACAAGGAAAGGAAATAGGAAGGAACACTACCAAGGACCGCCTTCGCCAAAGTAACCCTCCCCGCGAATGACAGAAACTTGGATTTCCAAGTGGATGCGCTTGAGATTGTTAATAATCGGCTCCCAATGCTTGATTAATTTCATATTCGCGCTAATTGGGATCCCCAAATAAGTAAAAGGAAACGTTCCCGCTCCACAAGTGAGTTTCATAGCCATCTCTTCAATATTCGCCGCCTCGACATTAACACCATAAAGCTTGCACTTCTTATGATTCACTTGAAGTCCCGACACTAAGTTAAGACATCTTAGAAGCCGGGATAAGTTAACCGCATTTTCATCTGACCACTCCCCCACGAAGATGACATCATCCGCATAACACAAATGAGATATAATTGGGCCCACATTAGGAAGTTGAACACCGCGAAAAAGACCCAAATTTATCATTTGTGTCATAAACATATTAAGAACTTCTATAGCAATAATAAAGAAAAACGAAGACAAAGGATCCCCTTGGCAAAGGCCACGCTTGAAAGCAAACTCATTGGTCGGCGACCCATTGATGATGACCGAACCCCTAGCCGAAACAAGGCATCCATGAATCCAATTGATCCACTTAGGAGGGAAATTCATAAACTCCAACATTTTCAACAGAAATTTCCAATTAATAAAGTCAGAAGCACGTTGGAAGTCGACCTTAAACATCATCATTTTAAACTTAGACTTCTTAGCCCAGGCTACTACCTCTCCAAGAACAAGAGGACTATCGATAATACTTCTACCCCCAATAAAGTCCGATTGAACCGGCGAGATAATAGAACCAATCACACCCTTTAGCCGGTTAGCAAGCACCTTGGAAATAATTTTGTATAAGGAACCAACAAGGGAGATAAGCCGGAATTCGGATAGATTTTGAGGGTCTTTAGCTTTCGCAATAAGCGCAATGAAAGTGGCATTACAACCCACCTCGATATTCCCGGTATAAAAGAAATCCGACATCATCTTCATAATACCCAGTTTAAGCTCACTCCAAAAATTTTTAAAGAATTTAAGAGTGAGCCCATCCGGGCCCGGAGCTTTCCTGCCATTGCATGATTTAAATTGGTTCGTTAAACAGACTCCTAAACCAAGTCCTTTGGCTGAAGAACTTTGGCTGCAGAAAACACAGTGACTAGAAAATCGGCCTGATCTGGATGAATCTCCGGTAGACCAAAATTAGAAAAGGAGGGGCATTTTCAAATTGGTTCGTTAAACAGACTCCTAAACCAAGTCCTTGTACGATCTTTCAACTCCACCGGATCTGAGACCCAAACCCCGTCAAATTCTAGCCCATGAATGCGATTGCGAGCCAAGTTTAGATTAACAATCCCATGAAAATACGCGGATTTTTCATCCCCGAATTTAAGCCAATTAACGCGCACTTTTTGGTGTACATCTCTAGCTTTCGATTTAACAATCTTTCCAATTTTCAAACGAAGAGAAACACGACTTTCCTTTTCGGCATTGTTTAAAGGTCTCGTCAGCGCCCTTTCCTCAATCTCCTCAGCTAATTTAAAGCACTCCAAATTAAAAGTCTTTATTTTACTCCTCAAAAACAGAAGCCCTCCACTCCTTTATTTTCTCTTTGATTAATCTTAAAAATTTTGTCAGGGAGGCAATATCATGAATTAGCAAATCATAAGAAGCCACCGAATTGGACACAATAGAACCCAAAGCAGAATCTTCTAACCCGCCTCGGCGATAAAATTATTGAAAGTGGAGGCCGCAACAAGATCAAAATCCTAATTATGCCTTTCATACTGAAATCTAACTTCATTAAAGTCACCGAGTAAGACCCAAACCCTAGTCAAATGAGCTATTAACTCTAAAATTCTTTCCCACAGCCCTCTCCTAGAAACCGGATCGTTAGGAGCATAGATATTTAAGACATTCAACCTCTCCTCAAAACCACTGGCGACCCCGGAGGTAATAATAAAACAAACATCCTTGACCACGCTATCCACCTTAAACCAGGACGGATCCCACAACGAGGCCACCCCCTAGATCTCCCAAGAGAGTCGACCCACGCAGCCTCAAACACCGAGTTTCCCCAAAATTTACCCCAATACTCAACATTAACCGAATTCTGATGCGTTTCTTGCAACCCCAAAAACAACGCTTTGGAACAAGATTTGACATCCCTGATCCACGAAATCTTGTCCAGCCCGATAACCCCCCTCACATTCACCGACACAAAAATCATTGAAACGGACCAGACTCCATCTCTCCTTGTACCAACTTGCGAACATGATTTCCACATCCATTCAAGTCAATACCAAGTTTATTACTGAAATGTAAAGTGCCACTAACCTCATCATCCAGGTCCGAAAAACCATCAATCTCAGAATCACCAAAGGAGACCGTTTGAGAAGCCGAATCCGCGTCATGATTTGAGGTAACTTCGGGGCAATCGGCACTAGCCTTCCGATTTAGACCGATCTCACGTCGTCTATTCTCGGCATCTGTCTGAATTAAATCAACCAAGTCGAAGGGATCACTGTTATTGGAATGATTGAGGTCTGGAGTAAAAAAAAATTTGGCCCCACCGTCAGTAGCTTCATTAACATTAGGAGAAGAAACATTCTCCACTATGGGTCTAAAGGTCGTGGGGTCCACAAACCCCTATGGGTCGAGAGAACTGGGCCGGCCCACACCAACTTCTAAAACATTTTCGGGGATATCTAAGGGAGCAGAAGAATCCTCGGGCCCCACACCTGCCACTTCAATCTACTTTGGGAACTCCAGCTCATTATTTTGCATAGAACCCATGCACACGTCTTCATTGGCCAACCTATCGACTTCCGTAGACTCTTCAAGTTCCACCGTAGGTTGCACCGAACTAACCACCACGGACTTAAGTTTTGGACCAGCCGGAGCCTTTACCGAACCCGGCTTCTTTCTGAAATCAGTAACCTCGGATTTATGAAAACCCGTATGGTGAGTATCTTCATCGGAATCAAACAATTCGGAGAAACAATCAGGAAGCCAGTCATGATCGACCTCCTCCACCCATATTCGGAAAACGTTTTCGTTCCAAACAATTTTAAATTCTCGAGACACCCTAGCACCATCCTTAACTAGAATCGCCATTCTATCTTCTGAAAGATCTAAATCGATGAGAGCCGCATCAGATTTGGAAATAAGCCTACCGCATCGTTCACCAATACAATTCAACACGTGACGATCACAAAGATTCAATGGAACTCCGGCACCTTAATCCAAGCAACCCTATCGAACGAAGGATCCTCCCCTTCCCAAAGAAAGCGTCTAGAAAACCATCCAGACCACAAATCGTAACAGGAATCCAGAAAACTAACTGCTTCTTCCTTAGTCTGAAAAGAAAGCAATACTTTTAATCCACCTAAATATTTAGCCCTCACCAGCCAAGGGATAAAAGACTCGATAATCTCAATGAATTTTTCCAAAACTTCCAGTTCTTTAGCTTCTCCGATCAGAGAAACGTCTTTCCAAGCTGATCTTGCTTTAGTGACAAGAGGGGGGAGGTCAATCACTGAACTGGAAGAACTGGCTTCATGAGCACCCGTGACCACATTGGTAAAAGAATTAACAGGCCCCCCTTTTATTGGAATGGAAACATTGGGTGGAGAAATAATAAAATCAGCATGAGTCGAATGATTCGCCTGGGAAGGGAATGCCTTATCTTTAGGAGGTTGAACAAAAAATTCGATTTTGCTACCATCTCGATTGAACTTAGCGATATTAAAGCCTATAACAGCGCCCACCATCTTGACCTCCCTGAGTTTAACAGCCCAAGCGGCATCATTTCTAATCCTAGAGAATCGAATAAAACCGAAACGATTCCTCGCTCCATCCTTCTTTCCCGGCACATAAGCATCTTCAAGGTTTTTGAAATGTTTGAAAGCCTCCCAAAGATCTTGACCGGTGCATCCATTCGGTAGGTTTGATATGAAGAAAGACAACATATTCTTCAGGCGCTGTACATAATAGCTAAACTTCTTCTCTCTTTGGAACTAATTTTAGCTAATGACTTGGTACCAATGATCATCATGTCTCCTGTTGCCGTTGTTAATCTTCTTGAGTTCTTTAGTCTTCCTCATTCGAGCATCTTCAAAGTCTTCGTCGGTCAGGCGGAATACACCGCGACCTTTGGTCTTCATTTTGAGAGAGGACAAATGAAGTACTTTTGCTAACAATACATGTCTTCCCATCCCATCATTATATCTGGTGTATTTTCATGACGATAAGACATGTTTTGCATTTCTAGGCGATTATACGGTCTTCCCTCCTTTTCCCTTTTAAATTCAACTCTTTTATTCCTAGTCTCTTGCCAGGTACTAGATCGACAAGTTGGTTCATTTCATATGAGTTTCAAATTTATTAAGTTAACTAATATCTTATTTGCTACTAGAACAACAATAGGTAACTAACACCTAACTTTATTTTTCTTAGTATTGTTATATAAATTTTGAAATATTTACGCAGATATATTACGATGCTCAAGTTTTAATAATATGTGCTACAAGAGGAAGAGTTCGTAAATCGTTATTTGATTTTAGGTGCTGTCATACCCTCAAATTCCATGTGCGGGGTTTTACCGCGAGGCGCGTGACATATCAGGATCCAAGTCAATGGTTACAATAAACGAAAACTAAATGTAAAAGAAACGTAAACCATTCATTAAGTTTTCAAAATGTAACTAACAACAGCGGAAGCGTTAAACATCTGAACAACTAAGAAACATAGACATTTGTTGGATTAGTGGCCTCTTTATATCAGTTCAGAACACTTATGTGTTTGCAGTTATATCAAAGTTATTTGCACAGCGGAATAGTAAATGTTCTAAGTTTAAAGTATCACTTTTAACAGGAGTTATTACTCCCCCTTTACTGAGCAGTTAATGAGAATCTATAAGCAATTGAAAGTATAAAGCAATAAGCACAAGTTATGATTCTCAGATGTGAAATGGATAATAAGTTTAAAAGCCTTGAAGGATTTTCAATTAAAATCAAAGTAAATCACATGTCTAAAATAGATGAATAAACTCATCTATTTATAGACGAAGTTACAAGACTGTTGTACTAAGTAATCAAAGATATTTACCTAAGATATTATACTTAGGATAATGCTTACAACATGCTGTAGCATTGAAACTTGATCCAAGACTTTAACAAAACATTATAATACTAAACTACTAAAGTCTAAGTCGGTTCTGAAGATAAGATCAGCAAACAACTGATGAGTAGACAAACTACTGATGAGTAGTTTTGTCTTCAGTAGTTCTGAAGTGAAGTGTCTGGTTAGACCTCAGAACTACTGATCAGTTTCTTCTTCAGTACTTTGTTCTTCTCTTCTTCAATACTTGTGTTTTCTTCTTCAGCAGTTTCTTCTATACTTAGCAGAATTATGATTTGGACTAAGGTTATCAAAAGTGGTGTCTTCAATCCTTTTTGTCCCAACAATCTCCCCCTGGATTGATGAAGCCAAAACCTTATCCAATCTTTATTTCTCTTCATTCTTTGTCTCTTCTAATATCCTCCAGACTTCTACTGTCATCTTGGTAGTAAGAGTATCTTTTTGTTGCTTTGTTAGAGATCCTTGTTCAGGTTCAATAAGTTGAATGGTGAGAAGGTCTTTAGTTGACAGTATGCTCAACTCCTTTGAATTCTTGTAGACCTTGCTTGAACGATCTCTTATGGTCACCAACACTGAGTTGGAATCAGTGAATGACCATTTGACAATATTTACCTTAGACCTGTCAAAGTCTGAGGCATAGGAAACCAAGCTAGTTCCCTGGGTTTGTCCTGAAGAAGATTGGGGTATGTCTTCTATTTCAGTGACCTTCAGGTGAGAATCTCTGCTAGCTTGAAGATCAACACCACCTTGGATAGCAAAGTTGGGTAGGTGATGTGTTGTAACAACCTTGGTATGAGATTTGTCTTTGATAGACTGTTGTATTTGGTAAGCGTATGTAGCAGGATCTCTGAATTGGGTTAGCAGAGGCTTTTCTTCAATATCAAAATCACCATGTACTAACTGACTTCCTTCTAACAGCACCATCTTGAAATCGGTCTTTACATTTTCCTCTGCCTTCTTCTTTCTTGTAGCAGGTCTTTGTAATGCACCAGATGATCTTCTCATGACTAAGGTTTGTTAAGCTTCAGGAGTTTTAAATCTATCCGGATTTGCAGCTTTGCTGGCCTTGAACTTTTTGTAAGTGTCATATAGTGTTTCTTCTTTCCATTTTGACACTGAGGCCTTTGAACCATATCCATTTGCTACAAGTTCTTCCACTATCTCAGCTCTCTTTGCTTTTCTTTCCTTTCCTTTTCAGTTGCCAACTTATCAGCTATAAGTTGAGCTCTTCTTGTTAGTTCTTCAGTTGAGAGTCTGTTTAGAGAGTCTTCTTTTGCCTTGGAATTCTTTGTGATCATTTGAATCAGCTGTGCTCTCTTGTCTTCTTCAGCAGCAGCTTCAAGTGCTCTCTCTTCAGCTTCTAACTCATCAAGTTTTTCTTGATACTTGATAAGTTTTTCTTCATAGCTCAGATCATCCCTTGCTTCCAGGCTATTCCATACCTTATCTTCCTTAGCCTTCTTTTGAGCCTCTTTCAAACTCTTCTCTAAGTATTCTTTGGATAATGAGATTGGAGAAGGGTTTAAAACAGTTGTTGTTGTATGCACAGGCTTTGGAATTGAGATTGGTTCTTGTTTAGTTGCCTTGGAAGACTATCCTTGATCAGTCTTGGAAGTTGAAACTTCTGAAAGGTTGATTGCAGTAGTTCTTGTCACAACTACTGAAGGATTGTCTTCAGCAGATTGAATAATGTCTTCAGGAGTTTCTTCAGTTTGCCTTGGTGATGGTCTGAACTGTTAAAGGATCTCTTTTCCAGGTCTTTGAGTTGTCTTTTCAGCATCAAGAGATTCTTCAACTGTTGGTTCCTTAATCTTCTCCCCCTTTTTGGCTTCATCCACTTCTGGAAGCTTCAAAGTTTGAGAAGTTGCAGCAGATAATGTTGCAAGCTGTCTTTGGTTTTCATCCATTTTCTTGTTCAGCTCTGCAAGTTTTGTGTTTATCAACTCAAATTGAGTGTTGGTCTTCAACTCCCAAGCAGTTGTGAATGTTTTGAGTTGATCAGCTATAACATCCTTCATCATCTGGTACAGGGGACCATCTGGGCTGTATAGTTGGTTCAGGTCTATGCTTGTAAGCCCAGAGAATTGGGTAGGCTGTTTTTGTGCAGGGGGTGTTTTTGGGTGATCTTCAGAGTGTACTGAAGATGCCACTTTAGGGGAATCAGGGTTTAAGTGGTCTTTAACCTGATCCTTTGTGACCAGCTCTTTGAGCTTAGAGACATTAGATTCAGGATCTTCAACATCAGCCGTCAATTCATTGTGTGGAGTTTGTGAATCATCATCCAAACTAATGGAATCATCTGAATCCCTGATAGTGTCCTTAATGAGGGCAACATCAGTTAAATCATGAGCTAGCTCCAAACTAGTCTTCTCATGAACCTCTTTTTCTTGGAATTGAGGATTTCCTACTTCAGGCAATAAGCCTTCACCAGTAGTTGCCAAATTTGATGTCTTAGCTATGTTACTACTGTCCTCAGGTTCACCACTGGGTGATAAGTGAGTAGTAGCAGCCTCAAAAGTACCTAGAGTTTCTAAGTTTGGGCTTAGATACTCTAGTTCATCCTCATCTCCCTGGTTAGGGCTAATAAGGTCCACATCCATGTCAACTTCTGAAGGCATCTCCCTTGTTTGATGTGTTACTTGGGGAGTGACATGTGTTGGATGGGATCCTTTTAGTCCTGAGAGAAGTTGGGCAATTTCTATGGTTGTGTGGGAGGGTTCAGGTTCAGTAGTTGGTAAGGGTTCTGGTTCAGTAGTTTGAAAGGTTTGGTCAGTAGTTACAGTCTTTTTAAGTCTTTTTCTTTGAAAAATGACTGTAACTGGTTTTCTTTTGGGTGGTGGAGATGGAGTGGTCTGAGAGGATGTTTCAGCCACTACCTTTTCAAGTGCAGATTGCACATCAGTAGTTTCAGGGATCTCCACTTCCTGAACTACCTTTTTCTTTGGGTTGGTTGGTTTTTGTTTTTGCTGTTTTGGCTTTTTGTGTTTCTTTGTTTTGGGTTTTGAAGATGTGGGTTCCTCAGGGATTGGTTCTTGTTCCCTTTGGTCATCTTCTGGCAAAAGTGCCGGTTTGTTATGCCTTGAGAATACTTGTGAAGTCAATGGATTTAGAGTTTTTGACTCTCCCACAAGTACTCCCTCACCAAGTTCTTTTATTATGCATTGCATAACAAATCTTGGGTACAGTAAAAACTTTTTCTTATCATTTTGGTGATGTAACACCAACTCATTGAAAAATAATGAAGATGCCTTAAAAGATGTTTCATTTATTATTGAATGAAAGATAGGTTGTAAAGTTGAAGGCATCTGATCATATGATCCAGTTTTAGGACTTAAACACATGATAATATAATGAAATAACAGTTTATATTGTGGATCAAAAAATTTCTTATAAACTGTTGCTTGTGCTAAAGTACCTTGATAACCACACTCAGTCATGGTTAGATGAATATCAGCAGTGGGAATATGCTCAAGAGCATCAGAATCATTAAGGCCAAGCCTTATTCCTAGTGACTCTTGTGTGATTGCCATGTGTTTCCCTTGAATTGTTGAGTTGAGGGAAATCACTTTATTATTCACTGTCACCGCCTCTGCATTTGCCCAGAACTCATTAAGAGTTTCTACATGAATAGGAGGATCAATGGTGAAAGCTTGATAATACTGGGATTTAACGACTAAATCAATGATTTCATCGTATTGGGACCAGGCTTCATCTTTCTCGAAGTAGCCTCTTTGATTATGTCCCTGTTTTAGAACAAGAGCCATAGTTTGTTTGATCGAACAGTAAATTTAGGTTAGAGAGGGGGTTTTGGTTTTGCTTTGAGAGAGAAAGAGGGAATTTTGCTTTTTGAATGGATAAGTGTTTGAAAAAGGTATTTATCAGAAGTTTTTAACCGACTAGGTCAAACTTCTGATGAGTGAAATGTCAGTTTTACCCTTTTTAATGAAACTACTGATGAAGCAGGTTTCTTCATCAGTGGTTTTAGTCATTTCTTCAGTAGTTTTGAAACAGCTGATGAAAGTGACTTTCAAAACACTTGAATAACTTCTGATAATCATCAGTAGTTACATCTTTTCTGAAATTTCCCATTTTGATGTTTTTCAAAATATTAGTAGTTTCTCTCTCTTTAAATTGTTCATCAGAGGTTTTGTGACAGATAAGTATGTAAGTGAAATAAAATATGTGCAGAACTAAAAAGTGAAAACACTTACAGACTTTCTTCCAAATTTAACATCCCAAGCATGGATACTAACCTTTGAAATGTTGTTGAGTCAAGGGGTTTGGTGAATACATCAGCTATTTGATTAGTAGTTGTGACATGTTTCACCTCAATCTTGCCTTTTTCATAGCAATCTCTTATGAAATGATACCTGATTTCAATATGTTTAGTCTTTGAAAACTGAACAGGATTTTGAATGATGCTAATGGCAGATTTACTGTCTACTAAGAGTGGAGTCTTGGTCTCTTTGATTCCATAATCAAGAAGTTGATATTGGAGCCATTGTATCTGTGATGTACAGCTTGCAGCAACAATGTATTCAGCTTCAGCTGTTGAAGTTGCCACAGATGTTTGTTTCTTTGATTGCCAGGACACCAGACAGTTTCCCAAGAATTGACAACCACCAGATGTTGATTTTCTTGACATTTTGCACCCTGCATAGTCACTATCTGAAAAAGCTGTTAACTTGGTATTTCTTGAAGCAGGATACCAAATTCCTAAGGTAGGAGTTCCTTTCAGATATCTGAAGATTCTTTTGACTGCAATTAGGTGTGATTCTCTTGGTGCAGATTGGTATCTAGCACAGACACAAGTTGAAAACATAATATCTGGTCTAGAAGCAGTTAAATATAAAAGAGAACCTATCATACATCTATACATGGTTTGATCAATCTATTTTCCTTGATCATCTGGTTCAACTTGTGTGGTTGGTGTCATGGAAGTGGAACATGATTTACTGTCTTGTAAAGAAAATTTGTTTAATAATTCTTTAACATATTTTGATTGATGTATAAATGTTCCATTTGATTGTTGCTTGATTTGCAGTCCCAAAAAGTACTGCAATTCTCCCATTGTACTCATTTCAAATTTTGATTGCATGAGTTTCTTAAAATCTTCACACAGTTTTGAATTTGTTGAACCAAAAATGATATCATCAACATAAATTTGAACAAGTAAGACATGATTTCCAACATGTTTTATGAAAAGAGTTTTATCAATGGAGCCCCTTGTGAAGTGATTCTTAAGTAAAAAGTTGGAAAGTGTTTCATAACAGGCTCTTGGAGCCTGTTTTAGCCCATAAAGAGCTTTGTCAAGTCTGTATACCCAATCAGGATGAGAAGGATCCTCAAATCCTGGAGGTTGACAGACATACACTTCCTCTTTTATTTTTCCATACAAAAATGCACTTTTGACATCCATTTGATAAACTTTTATGTTGTTGGAAATTGCATAAGCTAAAAATAACCTGATAGCTTCAAGTCTTGCAACTGGTGCAAAGGTTTCATCATAGTCAATCCCTTCCTCTTGAGAATAGCCTTGTACCACCAATCTTGCCTTGTTCTTTATGATCATACCAGCTTCATCTAATTTGTTTCTGAAGACCCATCTTGTACCAATTGGTTGCATGTTTAGAGGTAGGGACAGATTTCCCAAACCTGTTGCTTCTTGAATTGAAGCAGTTCTTCTTGCATGGCTTGCCCCCAATTGTTATCTTTGAGGGCTTCTTGATATTTCTTTGGTTCCAACTGAGAAATAAATGTAGAGAAAAAGCAAAAGTTGGAGAGCTGGTTTCTTGTAAGCACCCCTGATGCAATATCACCCATGATTTGTTCCAATGGATGATCCTTGTGTTCAATCAATTGTTGTAGACCTGTACTTGAGGATGGCTCTGGTATTTCTTCAAATAAACCACTGAGATTGATAATATCTGGTTCAGCTGTTGTTTGAGGTTCAGGAGTTTTTGGTTCAGCTGAATCAGTAGTCTTAAGTTGTTCATCAGTAGTTCTTGAAGTAGAAGCTTTTGAAACTTCTGAAGGTTTAAAAGTTGATCTGCTGACTGTGTTTGGAGTCCATGGTGTAGGACTATCATCTTCAAATCCTTGAAAACCATTTTGATGAGGTTTGGATGATTCAACAGTCTTTTCAGGTCCGAAATGAAAGTTGTCAAGATCAAAGAGTTCAGCAGGATTTGCTGGAATAAGAGTGTGTTTTGATTCATTGAACTTGACATTCAGTGTTTCTTCAACTATCTTGGTTCTTGAATTAAAGACTTTGTAAGCTTTTCTCATTGGAGAGTAACCAAGAAAGTAACCTGTATCAACTTTAGCAGCAAATTTTGAGATAGAGTCTTTGATGTTGAGGATAAAACATTGACATCCAAAAGCCCAGAAGAAGGAGATAAGGGGCTTTATGCCATGAAGAATTTCATAGGCAGTTTTGGTATGTCTCCTGTTGATAAGAACTCTATTCTGAACATAACAAGCTGTGTTGACTGCTTTAGCCCAAAAGTACAAAGGTAGGCCTGAATCAGCTAACATTGTTCTGGCTGCTTCTATTAAAGTTCTGTTTTTCCTTTCTACCACACCATTTTGTTCAGGAGTTCTGGGAATGTTGAATTGTCTAACAATCCCTTTTGACAAACAGAATTCGTCCAGAGTTTTGTTCCTGAACTCTGTCCCATTGTCACTCCTGATGACTTTGACAGAGAGAGAATATTGCTTCTCTACTTGTAGAATGAAGAACTTGATTATTTCAGCTGCCTCATCCTTGGAATATAAGAAGAAGACCCATGTGAATCTTGAGTAGTCATCAATGATGACCAAGCAGTACTTCTTCTTACCAAGGCTCATAATTTTGACTGGTCCAAATAAGTCCATATGAAGTAGTTGAAGACATGCAGTTGTTTTTGATTCTTCAATAGACTTATAAGAGGACTTATGCTGTTTACCTTTAAGACAGGAAACACAGTGTTCTTTACACTGGTATTCCTTCAAAGGTAGACCCCTGACCAAGCCCATTTTTGTGACTTTATTGATGGTTTTAAAGTTCACATGGCCAAGTCTCCTGTGCCAGAGATCATTTTCTGAAGTTGATGCGTTTGAGCAGAAACAGGTAGTATTGTTCAATACTTTGTCTTTTTCAATGTCCACTGCATAGACATTGCCACATCTTTTGGCAATCAGCAAAGTATGATCTTCAATGATATTCTCTATCAACTTCTGGCCTTATGGTGATATGATCTTGCATGCTGTCTTTGTGAAAAAGGAAGAATATCCTTTATCACACATTTGTGAGACACTCAGCAAGTTGTACTCAAGGTTTTCAACCAGATTGACCTTGTCAAACTGCATTTTGCCTGAGGATACATTGCCATATCCTAGCACATATCCCTTTGCATTGTTCCCAAAGGACACAGATCCTTCTCTTTGACTGATAAAATTGTTTATCAGGTATCTGCATCCAGTCATGTGCATTGAGCCTCCACTATCAACATACCAAATGCTATTCAAACCTCTGGAGACCCTCTGCACAAAATAGCAAATTAGTTAGATTTGGCAACCCAAGCCAATTTGGCTTTGGGTTTGCTCTTGAGAACAGGTGCAGCTTGTTGAAGACCAATTTTTGAAATCCATGTCTTTTTGGCAATGGATTTGTCATTAAGAACAATGGTGGTATCTTTTTGGTGACCACCATCAACTTTGGTCATCGGAAGTTTAACCAAATTTATCAAATCTTTAACTTCAGTAGTTTGTGAAACTACTGATGAGTTAGGAATAACTTCTGAAGATGAACTTTGAGAAAAAGACTTTTGTTGAGATAAAATCTTTTTCTGAGAAAGGTTTTTACTTGGTTGTTTTTTGTTGGGAAAGAAAGTGTTTTCAAAATCTTGTTTTATTTGTTTTCCCACAACCAGTTGTTGATTTTTCTTATTGAACTGATTTCCCTTTCTATATCTACAAAGTTCAGTTATGTGGTTAAACAGACCACATATTTCACATGCTTTTGCCTTATCTTTCATTTTAGATACAGCAAGAGAGTTGGAAGGCAATTTACTGACAATATCAGTATTTTGTAATAGGTCATCAGTAGTTTTCAGGGTCTCAACTCCTGATGGCTTATTGTCAGTGGTTTTAACTTCTGCAGTACTTTCATTTTTGAGAAAGTTCTGATGGTAGGATGTGCATTCCTCCATATCAGAAGTTTGAATCAATTTCTTCCCATCATTATCAGTTTTGTGGGTGAAATCTGTTGGTGATTCAGTGTGGGTATACCCTATGCCAAACTTAACATTTGCTGCAGTTTGTTTGTTAAGCAGCATTTGGTACCCTTTACAAGACTCGACCCATTTTTCACAATCAACCTTAGTGTCAGCAAGCTCTTTTCTAACATTACCTAGGTTGTCTATCATGCTTTTAATTTGTGCCTGGGTTTCAATGGATTTATCAGTTAATTTAGAAATTTCGTTATTTTTCAAAGCAATTTTTCTTTCTAAATCACACTTCATTTGAGTATATTTTCTCTCCATATCATTTGATTTGCCTTGTAAATGCACATTGGTCTCTCTTATTAAAGCAAAAGATTCTTTGCAAGATTTTGAGCAAAGCTTTAAAAGAGATTGTTGTGATACCTGAGTTAGTACAGAATTCGAGGAGTATCCCTCAAAAGCCATTAAGGCAAAGTTCTTTCTGCCATTGTCAGGTTCTCCCCGGTTGACATCATAGACTTTGTTGTCTGCATCCTGACTGCATTCAGATGTGTCAACGGAAGACTGCTCCAGTCAACATACCCTGATGTAAATAAACTTTGTTGTTGAGGGGGTTGCTGAGTTTGTGCAGGTTGTTGAGCAGTTGGAAAAGGAGGCATTTGCTGCTGTTGGTGAGCAGGCATTTGAACATATTGTACTTGTGGCACATATTGGACTTGTGGAGCTTGTGCCTGTACAAAATGAGCACTCCCTTGAGTTCCATTATTCCTATTATAAGTGGGGTTAAATTGATTTCCAGACATGGGTTGGTTATAGCTAGAGCTTCTACACTCTCTAGCAAAGTGTCCCAACTTTTGACACTTATGACATCTCAGTTTAGATTTGTCAAAACCAACTTTTGTAGAATTAATCCTGGAAATTTCCTTCCTGACCTTTTGTAAAATTGTTAGTTTTAATGCTTAACAAGGCCAGTTGGTGTAAAATATCCATTTCTTCTAAGTCATCACTGCTGAAATATTTTAAGTCATCCATGATAAAACACATGTTATCAGCAGTTTGACTTAGATCTTCATTGTCATAAGCTGGGAAAGATCCATCTGATGAGATCCCAGCAGTTATGTCAATGTGATCAAAAGATCCAAAATTATTAGAACAAGATGGTGAGTCAGGTCCTAATAAGGCTGTGCTACCTGGAGTATAGTCATCAGCAGTTTTACCAGATTCTTGTAACTTTTTCTTTTGATTGATCTCTCTTTCAAAAGTTAGTAATTTTCCATGTTACCTTGTTAGGTTCAGGGTGTTAAAATCTGTACTTGATCTGAGGACTATTGAATAAGTTTCCCATTTTGAAGGCAAAGACCTTAAAAATCTATGTAACATAGATGCATTTGAATAGGTCTGATTGTTAATTTTTAACTCAGAAATGAGTGATGAAAATCTTTCAAATTGTTGAGTTAATGTTTCACCATCTATGTGAGTAAAAGTTTCATATTGTTGGGCTAGGATTTCTCTAGTGTTGGCTATCACCTCTTCAGTTCCTGCAAACTGTTCTTTTAGGCAATCCCATAGCTCTTTGGCACTTTCACAATGTAAAAGTCCAGCATAAATTTCATTTGGGAGAGCCATAGCCAACATAGAAAAAGCTTTTGCATCTAGCTCAAATTTTTGGAAATCTTCTTCAGTGTAGTCTTTTGGGTCTTTTGGTCTTTCTGTCTTACCTTCTGGATCAGTAACTACTGGTTTTTGAGGTCTAAACATTACAAACCTCCAACAACCAGTGTTGGTCTGAGATATTGTATGTGCCAACCTTCTTTGCCAGATGTTATATTCATTTCTGACTAGCATAGGAGGTTTATTGGCAGATCCAGTATTGTAAGGGTCCATTTTTAAGAAGTTTGGATTTGTCAATACTTCTTTAAAGTGATGGATGAAAAAGTGAACCTTTTAATCCTTTATTGGATATCAATAAGAGCCTGTGTCTGATTCTCAATTTGTTAGATTGATATTTGATCAGATAAACCAGTGCTCTGATACCAATTGTTGGATCAGTGGCCTCTTTATATCAGTTCAGAACACTTATGTGTTTGCAGTTATATCAAAGTTATTTGCACAGCGGAATAGTAAATGTTCTAAGTTTAAAGTATCACTTTTAACAGGAGTTATTACTCCCCCTTTACTGAGCAGTTAATGAGAATCTATAAGCAATTGAAAGTATAAAGCAATAAGCACAAGTTATGATTCTCAGATGTGAAATGGATAATAAGTTTAAAAGCCTTGAAGGATTTTCAATTAAAATCAAAGTAAATCACATGTTTAAAATAGATGAATAAACTCATCTATTTATAGACGAAGTTACAAGACTGTTGTACTAAGTAATCAAAGATATTTACCTAAGATATTATACTTAGGATAATGCTTACAACAGGCTGTAGCATTGAAACTTGATCCAAGACTTTAACAAAACATTACAATACTAAACTACTGAAGTCTAAGTCGGTTATGAAGATAAGATCAACAAACTACTGATGAGTAGTTTTGTCTTCAGTAGTTCTGAAGTGAAGTGTCTGGTTAGACCTCAGAACTACTGATCAGTTTCTTCTTCAGTACTTTGTTCTTCTCTTCTTCAGTACTTGTGTTTTCTTCTTCAGCAGTTTCTTCTATACTTAGCAGAATTATGATTTGGACTAAGGTTATCAAAACTGGTTTCTTCAATCCTTTTTGTCCCAACAACATTCATAAGTTCGACAACGTTTGAAAACCATGCAAGTGAAACCCTAGACGCCGTGCGACACCGTGCGCCTATCAACAGCTGCTACCTTAGCGACCTGAGAAAACATGCTAAAAACGTCAGCACAAAATGCTGGTGAGTTCACAGGTTTTTGAATAAAGCGTTTCCACAAATTTCCAAAAGTTTCAAAAGGTTTCCAAAGATTCAAAAGTTCCATCCAAAAGTTTCTAAGATTTTCCAAATGTTACCAAGAGTTTCCAAAGTTACCAAAAGTTACCAAGAGTTTCCAAAGTTACCATTATGCTATAAGGATTCCAAGTGCATGACACTTGTGTGCAACCGAACTGCTAACCCAGGCATAACTGAACTACCGAACCCCCGGTGAACTGAACGGCTGAGCCCAACCAACCGAATTGCCGAACCACGGCTAACTGAATTGCCGTGCAATGGCAAAACTGAACTATCGTATAGTAAGAACACAAAGTAACACTAGCATAACTTGATCAACATAAAAACGAGTACGTAGCATGTTTCTCCCCCAAAAACGTAAGCACAGAAAGAGGGCCCGTGAACTCACCTTAGGTTGCGTCTTCAAATAAAAGAGTAATCCGACACATGTTCGATAGCCCCAACTAGTGGCGACCTATCAATAAGTTTGCATAAGTGTTTTGACTACCTACCCGAGGGTTAACTAGTCCCCGATTGTCCAGATCTTGACTACGCATGTTTAAAAGTGTGTTTGAACGTTAACCGGACACACCGGACAGAACCGACATCCCGTTGGTGACCCATTACATCAACTAATCAAGTACATAAGGTTAACACACAAGTTTCAAGCATAACACACTTAGTTTACATCAATAATCGCATATACGAAGTCGTAAGGTCGAACCGGAAGACATTATGAAACGCACCGAAACGCATCTAAACAGTCTGAAAACATCATAAAACATGTTCAATCACAGTAGTCAACTATCATTAACCTATTCCCACAAAACCCTACCAACTTTATCCCGAAATCCGTCCGTTTTATAAGTTACCCAAAATGGAAAATTATGGAGATGTCATATCATATGCATACAATCTTTACCTGATATGGAAACTTATCGAAATCATCTCTCAATTAGCTCAACATGCTCAGATTATTATGTATAAGAAGACCCCTAATCATTTCATCAACAATAACAACATGAATCAAACCCTAGATCTAACATAAAACCCCCCAAAATGAGCAAAACATCATCAATAACCAATTATGACCCATCTCAATCATAAATCATCATCAATAGCAGTCCTAGATCATTATTATAACATCTACACAACAGTCAATCATCAATCAATTCCATACAAGTTCATAACACATTAATTAACATCATTAACACATGTATTTTGCATGAAAACTCATTGTTTATGAAAAGGTTTTGTTTAGAAAGATGTTAGAAAGGTTTTTATCTATGAAAACATGTTTGAATCAGATCTGGACACTTAGGGTTTGATAAAAATAAATCAAAATGAATGAAAATGGTTTTAGATCAAGAACACACCTTGAATCTTCTTTTGTTTTGTGATATGGTAGATGGTTGTAGGTTAGATTATGCAAAACAAGTTCAAAAACTCATTCCTCAGTGATTGGAGTCGAGAGAGAGTATTTAGAGGCGACTAGGGTTTGTGAAATGATGAAAAGTTGCAAAGTGTATTATTTATACTTAAGTTTCATTCGACCCTTTACAGAGGTCGAATGAGAGTATTCATGCTTGGTTTGAACCCCCCCTCTGGGTCGAACCAGATTTCTCATTTTCCTAAATTTCCTGCTTTGTCATTTAAACGCGTTTTAACACATCCTAACACACGAACATGCAATCCTAACATATGTTAAGCATATACCATAATGTAGAACCATATAAGCATCACGTAAACAAGTATCCACACGTTACTCATCATATATGAAGCGGTTTCAAGTTTATCATCCGATCCAATTATGTAAGTTCACCAACAACGGGACTCGAGACTCGTGTGTGTGCAAAAACGTTACCCCAATGATCCCCCGGATCATTGAACCCTGGACAATACGTAACGTAACCCCACTTAAATGACCCCGTTAAGTATGTTAAATGAATGTTTTCACTAAGGTCGACTCATATGTTAGAAAAATGTTACCCTGAGTTTGTCGGGGTGTCACATCATCTCCTAGCTGAAAGAATTTTCGTCTGCAAATTGCCTAAAGGCAAAAAGGAAAGAGACGAAAAGAAAGAAAATTTTCCGATTGTCACATCATCCCCCAGTTGAAAGGAATCTCATCCCGAGATTCACTAAACTTCAACCGTAACAATTATTATTATTATTATTTGGGGTGGGGGAGTCCCTAAAGTGACGAAAACTTTAAATTAGGAGGGTTCGAACTCAATACGTATAAATTTTCATGCAGAATACTAGTAAATTAACACTACTGAGCAAAAAGAAAAACAATTGGGACAGGGCACCCCGGCCTCTTCAATCCTTCACCCCTTAACGAGGACGAGGTAGAAGATGGATTGATGGCCTCGATTACCGAGTATATATGATGTTGCATTTGATGAGTAATACGCAACAGCTTGGGCTTGGCGACTGGAGATAACATAAATCCTAAAAAAATATATTACCACTTTTTTTTCGATATATTTGTGGTTTTCTAAGTTTTTTAATATTAAATAAAAAGTAAATTTCAGTTATTCTTTAGTTTGTGTCTTTTATAATCTATATCTATACATATATTAAAAAAATAAGGGTGAGACACATGTGTGACACCTGTCAATTTACCAGGTCAAATCCATACACTTACTAGACAAGTCCTTATTTTTATTACTCGCATTAGACATTATTTCATTTAGTTATTTCGTCCGAAGTCTAGCAAAGCCCGAATTATTTTAAAGCTCACGTTTACAATTTATATTGTTGTGCAATTATCTGACTAACCCTGTAGATGGACGTTTTGCGACTAATGATTGGATTAGGCTTTTAACATATGTTAGTGTGATTCTGTAGGGGCGAAGGTGAGTTCTGTGTGGGCGAATGTGTATAAGTATGGGCGAAGGAAGAAACAGACTGGGCGAATGTGGAAGCTTATGTGTTATTGTGTAGATTCGTACCAAAGAACTGGGCGAATGTGCAGCTAGTATATATATGTTTTGGTCATTTTGAATGTCAGAATAGTTTTGGAGAGTGTGTGTTTTGTGGTCAGGTTTCTCTCTAGATTGAAAGTGTGTTAAGTTGAGTTAGATTAACTTGTAAGGTGATTGTAAACATATTTTGAACAAGTTATCTATAAAAATGGTGATTGAAAAGGTATTATCCGTGTTGTGATTTGCGTATTATCATTTTGTTCAATTCTAGGGTTTCCGCACCTGGAATTGTGACTTGTATGATCATATTATCCTGTTTTAGCTAAAATTCTTCATCTACAAACCCAAGCGTTGGTGACAAATGTTTAATCATTAATATATTTGCCTAGAACAATAAGTATCATGTTCATATGCAACAACATAAAGCCTACAATAGTGATTAAAAATACATGAGAATATACGTATAATGTGTGAATGTAACCAAATACCGTTTTACATATTAAAGGTCATGGAAAATCTAATATATGTAAGTGTAAACTTATTTTCATATATCTATACATAAGATAATAAGTAAAAACATTTGGACAAAGCAACATATCAAAATATACATTATCTACACACACACACACACACACACACACACACATATATATATATATATATATATATATATATATATATAGGGTAGGGTTCCTGTAGGAAAATTGGTTTGTGTGAGAAGTGTGAGAAGGATTAAAAATTGATATGTATGCATCATTTTTTTGGACGTATTCATGATGCTTTGGATTGTTTTGCTTAGAAAAACACCAAACATAACAATTAATAACCGAAAACAATGTATCTTAATCACCTGGATCCAAAAAGACCACCTTCCCAAACTAACATAATCTCTCTCTTTGGTTGTATGCGACCGCCACCCCACCCCCTATATCTAAATCTTCATGCCATCAACTCTGAAGATCCTACACCTAATCACATAATTTGTTAAGTCACATTATGGAAAGTGGAGACACCTTAGAATAATCATCATTATAGTAATATACCTTAGTCTCACAAAACTATAATAGTTGACTTACCAAAATTATCGGTCTCTCTCCTTTTTTGATGTTATGTAACCACACCCCATCACCACCAAACAACCATCACCACTTCACTTCCAAACTAAGTCCCAAAAACCTCTATTCTCCTCTCTAGAAATCGGCCCACATACCACTCCTACCACACCCCATTTTCAAACCATAAACCACCATTCTAACTCTTGAGAACCCATCCCCAAAGAGCTCCAAGAAGTTTGCAAACATGTGCGCAAGACGGAACCTCTAGCTCGCCTCTTTTCTTTCATTTCGGCTACCCTACACCTAGTTTTCACTAGTGGTATGAATACTCAACTAAGTCATCTATTTCTTGCATTATTATGGCAATATTGTTCGCCCAAAATAATGTACACACACATTTAAGAACCTTAAACCTAGAACTCTCAACAAAAAGGAAAATGTATGTGTGCATCGTATATATATATGTAGATATGTAAGTGTGCATGTATTTGTGTTATGTGTGTGTGCTTGTATTATTATATGTATGTGTGTTGATATGTGAGTTGAGTGCATGAATGTATACATAAGTATACGTATGTGTGCATGTATTATTATATGTATATGTGTGATGTATACATGAGTAGTATGCTAACAGATATAATATTAAGAATATGCACATCTTGGTAGTGTAAATATATCTTAACACTTTATTTAAAAACAAAAGTGACCAATGATTCATCGAGGTGACAAGATTTCCTATAAACAAGAACATTTAAAAACAAACTTCATAAGTTGGGTGAACAACTTAAGAATTAAACCATCAAATATGGACTTGAGATGTCTTTTGTACATAGGACACGCATAGGTCGGATTTTAGTATCTCGGGCTTTACTTTGCTAGCTTTTATACGGACTTGAGGTAAGTTTCACGACCTATTTTTACTGTTTTACATTTTGGGGAAAAGCATGCAACTTTATTATGATTACATTGTTTTAGAATCATTTCCCTTAGACCTTATGTGAACATGAGACATTATGTTAGAGATCTCATAAATCCCTCGTGTTATTTGAAAGCGAAAGATTTTGACTAAAACAGGATTAATTGATCATACAAGTCACAAAACCAGGTGCGGAAACCCTAGTTCTGAACAAAGTGATAAAACTCTAATCAAAACACAATCAATATCATTTTCAATGCTTTTTCATAGATTAACTTGTTCAAATACTTGATTACAATCACACTTTAGTTAATCTAGAACACTTAGACACTTTCTCAAAAACTCCTGGAACCTTACCTGAACACACACACAACTGAAAACTCTCTATAAATCACAAATACACAAAATCTATTTATAATGACTGCACATTCGCCCACTGTGAATGGTCGAATGTGGACTTCTTCCACATTCGCCCATTACAGGGTTCGAATGTGTTCTTCATGCCAGGTTCCATTCTTCATTCGCCCATTAAGCTTCTACCTTCGCCCTCTTTTCTTTACATTCGCCCAGTCTGTTTTCACATTCAACCCATCAGCATCTCTTAACACATGTTAACTTGTAAATCCAATCACTAGTCGCAATACGTGCATCTACAAACTCCCCCTCGACTATTGATTGGATCGTCTTCTGTCTTCGTCCATTGCTTTGTTCAACAAGTAAATTCTGAGCTGTTTCTTTTGCTCTTTGGTCATTTCAGGCTCCAACTTTCTCTTCACCGGTTTCGACACATTCGCCATCTTCACCATTTTGCCAAGTTTATTATCCAAGTTACTCCCAGAGTTTATATCATATGCAAAACAAACTCCTACCACCTGAGTATACTTCTTTGCTTGATCAGCATCATTCGGCTCATGATGAATCGGATTGTAGAAAAGCATGATGATGTCTTCAAAAGTACAGTTAATCAACCACATCGGATCAAATACATGAACATGCTTGTATTTGTCCTTCCCATCTCTCAGAACTATCACCGCTTCAGCCTTCCTCCAATCATAATACCAGAATATAAAGTCAGCACTGAAATGTTGTGGCATGGGCATCAAAGGTATTTTTCTCATCACTTCAGGTGCTTTGTAGATCAAAGTAACCCTCTTCAGCTTGGTTTTAGGATCAAGATCCCTATGAACTTTCCTTCTGGGATATTGAGGCTTGAATCTATTCCACTTTGTTCTACTTTCCCACACCAACTTGTCTGCACACCAACCGACATGTGTATTGTTAACTGAAGCTCCAGACATAGGGAATCTGCATAAATCTCTGACCGCCCAGTACGGTAGAGTTAGCAGATCAATGAATCTGTAGAAATACAGAATTCCTGATTCCCATTTAGCAGCTAAACACTTCAGTCTTCCCAAATATGTCCACCCGAGAGATCTGCCTTTAAACTTAGCATTGTGGAATCTATAGAAACTTCCTTGAGCTTCAGGCTTCGGTCGGTTTTCATCCATTTCTCTCAACTTCTTCAAGTAAGTCTTTAACTCATCAGATTGACTTGAAGATTCTTGCTTATCATCTCCAAACACCTTCTCAACAAACTCTGCACTCCTTTTCTTTGCCTTCTTCTTTGATGAAGTGTTCGGAATCTCAGTGAAGTCAGGAAATATCACATCTTCATCAGTCTGTCTGAAGTACTGTGGATATTCCTCATGTGTTATATCTTCAATCTCCACTTCATCCAATTCAGGAGTATTCTTATCATCTGAGTGATTTCCAATATCCTTTTCAGGAATATTTGGAATCGACTCATCCACTACAAACTCCTCAAATGTTTTCCCTACTCTCTGTGCAAGGCCATCAAGAATTTCTTTAGCCACAGTAGCAGGTACTTCACCTTCTTCAAGATCAGGATCGTTATATTCCAGTTCATATCTCATATCATCCGTCTGGAATATCTCAGCAAAACGTCCTGTGAACTCAATCGTCCATTCTCTTCTTTCTAACATGTCTCTGTACACTTTCTTAGCATCGTCAGTTAGAGATCTCACCTTTTCGTTCCAAAAGATACTTTCATCTGAATCTTCATTCCCACCTTTCTTCTTTTTGGAACTAGATTCTCCAGCATCTTTCTTCTTTGGTGTTCTCTTTTCAAAAGTGAATTTGCTTGAATCATCTCCTCCTTCATCATTATCACTATCACTACTACTATCATCATCTTTCTGACTCCCCGACCCTTCTGCATCATCATCATCATCTTTCTTACTATCCTCATCATCACTCTTCTCAGACTCCTCATCTTCCTCATCATCATCTTTTTCTTTATCCGATTCAGAAGGCTCAAAATCTACTTGCTCTTCTTCTTTCTCCTTGTCTTCTTCACCTTCTTTTAACTTGGGTGCTTCATTATACAAATTATCAATCAAATCACTAAGGCGTTTGTTTTCAGCCTTTAGCTCTTTGTTATCCTCCTTGATTGCTTTTAACCTGTTCTTGTTCCTTGAACATTTTCCCTCAAGTTTCTTATTCTTAGCTTCAAGCTTCTTAACCTTCTCATCAATCTCATCTTGATTTGACTTTGAAGCAACCACAATCTGAAGCATTTTCTCTTCGTTCTGCTTAAACTTGGCAATCTCAGCTTGTTGAGCAACTATCATCTCATCCATTTTCTTATTCACTTGCTTCATCACGTCATCAGCAACAGTGACTTTCTTGGATTTAGATGGCTCAACTTCTGTTTCTTTTTCCTTTTGAGGCTTCCTGAACATATCCAACACATTGTCCAGTGCAATGTTAAATTGATCAACTGGTAATTTCTCAGCCTCCTTTGTCTTTTTCTGCTTCTTAGAAACTGGTGAAGACAGCTTTGATGATGTACCAGCATCGGGTACTCTTTTTCCTTTCATAAGTTGGGCAATCTCTTTCTCCCTCAACTGTTTAGTACTCGTCTTCTTTGCCATTGTTTTGTGCTTTGGTTTTGGCAAGTTTAGTACAACAGTTTCTCCAGAATTCAGTTCATCCATATCAACGCCTAAACCTTCATCTTCAACATTAACAGACTTCTTACTCTGCTCTGCTTCTTCAATCGTCTTGTTAAGTGATTCAGACTCACCAACCATAGTGGCCTTACGTTTGGTGGTCCTAAGATTTTCTTCATCAAAATCCCACTGTTCCTCTACCTCTGTCTCCTCCGAATCCACCGACTCTTCATCAACCAAACCTGTTCCCTTCTTCGCAGTTGTTTTCTTTCTCACCACCCGTTGCTTCGAACTTCCTTGGTCTGTTTTTCCCTTACCCTTCCCTTTGGCTCCGGGATTAACAACCTGTCTCTTCCTCTTAGTATTAGCATCTGCATATACTAATGGATCATCATTATCAGAATCACTCTCAGTATGCCTAGCCTTGTTCTTTCCGGGATCAGTGTAATCCTGTTTTGCTAGAGCCCCAAACAATCTTCTGTATGGTGGCCTTTCATTGTCTGGAACACCCTTATAACCTTTCATTCTCACCAAAGTTCGAATGTTCATGTGGTCTTGACCAATGATCTGTGTAGGATCCTTTCTCAAATCAGGATACTTGTGGTCAAATATCATCATCAAAAATCTAGGGTATAACATGAACTGCTTTATCTTCAAACCCTTTAACATTTCCAGCATATGATCCAGTATCATCCCAGACACGTTGAATGGTTTGTTGAGAGTCAACGCAACCATCAACGAGCTTAGACTTCTCCTCATAACGTCATATCCACCGCTCACACATCCAAACACGTGGATTATGACATGTGCAAAATATTTGAATTGCACGCTCAGCTTTCCCTTATGCATGGAACCATCAGTAATCGCTCCTTTATACTTCATCCTTAGAAAGCATGCTTTCTGTTCAGTCCAGGATAATTCTCTGGGATCTTCGCTCACTTCAAACTTGATCTGAAGTGCTTCTCTTATATCAGACTCAGTCAAAAACATCTCCATATCTTGTATTTTGCTCTTGATGATTGTCTGATTATCCCAAAAGTCGTACTTCGCGTTCTTATAAAAGTCTTCAACTATATCCTTGTAGATAACAGTCGGAGTAGCTAAAGCATGTACAACCCTGCTTCTCTTCAAGAACTCTATAATCCCAGCAAACTCAGTATTCTTCTCCACGTCACCAAGATATGCACAACAGTTATGGGATCTTTCAAACGGCCAACTGCTTGCACCTGATGATTCAGCCTCCTGAACATTCTCTGGAACTGGATCTGTAACAATATTCTCCACTGGAGTCTCAATATTCTCAGTTTGATCAGCCATCTGCACATCAAAATCAGAAACATTCGTCAAAATACAAAAAAAAAACGACAAACATTCAAAATTTTAAGATTTTTAAGTTCCACATTCGCCCATTTTCATAGGATCGAATGTAGAATTTATGGTGCGAATGTGAAGTAATCAGGACGAATGTGAAAAACTGTTTGATAAAAAGTACATTCGCCCATTATATACTTCATTCGACCGTTTAAACTTCACCTTCGCCCAGTTTTGACCCGAAGGTGAAATCTTGTTTATCCCAAAAATTCAAAATTTTCTCATCTTTGATGTTTGGATCTAATTTTGATTGGAATGTATCCTAAAATGGCCGATTAGCACTCGTCCATCACCAATTGTTACCAATTTTCAATTTATATCAGTTTTTAAAAGAAAATTAGGGTTTTATTAACCAATCAATCGATTAACCAATTAAACTATGTTATAACCCTAATTTGTTAATCCTTCTCCCCCTAAAACTGATATAGATTGAAATGTAATCAAAATGAATCATAATCAAACACCCTAAGTCCCTTAATTCTAAAACCCTAGGTCCGGTTCTAAAAACGACGAGACTGGTCTCATTTGGGCTCCATTACCTATGAAATTTGTATAGAAATGATCAGTAATCACACAGGAATCAAATGCACAAGAAAACGGAATCAAAGCAACAAGGTGTTTGGATCGAAGAAAGATTTTGAAGAACAGTGAATGAAGGTTCGAACCTGTAACTGGCTTTTATAGGCATGCCACCTTCGCCCGTTTTGGTGGTCGAATGTGGGACTTATCCACATTTGCCCAATTTGAATTGGCCGAATGTACATAGTGTTTACCCGAATGTGAAGTTTGTTTAAACAAACCCACATTCGCCTATTCTGAACAACCGAAGGTGAAGATTTTTCCACATTCGACCCAATTAAGGGGCGAATGTGAAATGGAAAAATCTGAAAATTTTGCCAAATCACGAATTCGAATCCCGTTCAACATTTTTCAATCCGTTAAACTTCCAAAACACATATTTTCACCTTTTGAATGATACAAAGCCCAGATGGTGTTATCAAATCTCAGAAATTGACCATCAAGCATCCCCGGTTATCAAAAATAAAGCAGAAATGCAAAAATTTTGGGTTTTTCTGAAATTTTATCAAAATACACCTAAAATCTTTTTGGATTTTGTATCTTTTTGACAATAAAAGTAAAATGCAACAAAGTAAAATGCATCAAAGTAAATGAAAGCAGGAAACATTTTGTGATATCCGGTAAGAGGATCATATCAGTTTTCTGAGAAATCTGATCACAGCGTTGATCATTTTGTTTAATACTATCATTAGAAACAATATGTGACACGGCAATTGCTGATATTGTGGTCCACGTAAGCTCACATGCAGACAATTACGCAATGCTTTAAAATGATACGAGTTAGGTGTATTAGACTAACACGATGTGGTGCCCACACACACGACATACTCCCGTATCAAGTAATTGCACAAAGCTTCGTCGTAACGCGTGATTATGCCAGAGTTATCCGTAAAAGTTACAAAGTATATAGCACAGAGGTGTACAGGTCAGCAAACGAATGCAGCAGAGTAACATGTGCATATACACTAGGTTGAGGCTAATATTAACCACTGATTTGCATCAGAAAGTCAATACGATGTAATAATGATCTTTGATCAATTAAAACATAAAGTTCCTCAATTCGGTAACTTTCGGTTTTGGCAATTAAGCGCTTTTAGCAAATATTCTGATGAAACTAGGTCCGTAAATCAATACGACAAAAGTTTAATCAGAATATCCCGGATAACCATAACATAACGACTCGAAACCTCAGATTTTGGCAATCCTATCAAACGAAATTACGGTACTAAGACCATATGCCCATGAGGTGTTCAGCCACGAACGCGTAGTTCGTTATGTTTGTATCACTAATGCACGCAATATTTAGTCTACGAAGCCTATCAGCATATCACACGTAGTCAACACACGCCTCATTATACTATACAATTCTTTAGCCTGTGTCAGATCCCCACTGATGTACTATCATTTCCTCCTTTTATCCAGGAAATCATTTTTGGATTTCTAATTTTTAGGTCTTTTTTTTTTTGAATTTTTCAATGTTTTTGGTTTTTCTGATAAAATGGCTCCCCCTAAAATAAAGAACATATTTTTGGGTTTTTAATTTTTCTGAAAAACAATAAAACAAAAATTTGAAAGAAACAATCCACTCGAAAGCATCAACTTCTTTGAGGATTACGATAGTAAAGAGAAATTCCCAATTAGCAAAGAGAAATTCCCAATTAGCAAAAATAAGAAAAATAATAAAACTAAAAAGCGATAAACCGAGGTGCCGATTAGTCCTGTTTTTCCTTTATGTTGTTTACTTTTAAAAGATATTCAAAGCGGGATCTGTCAAAAGCTTTTGTAAACAAATCTGCACGTTGGTAGTCAGTATGGATTTTGACCATATCTATCAATTCTTTAGCATAACAATCACGGATAAAATGATATTTGATCCGGATATGTTTCGCATTAGAATGATTTTCAGTATTTTTAGTTAATGCGATAGCGGCTTCGTTGTCACAGTGTATAGGGGTTTTAAGAAACTGCAAACCGTAATCCACCATCTGCTGTTGGATCCAGAGCACTTGCGAACAGCAACTCGAGGCTGCAATGTACTCGGCTTCACAGGTAGACAGCGCCACGGAAGTCTGCTTCTTACATTGCCAGGTGACTAACCTGCTCCCTAAAAACTGGCAACCAGCTGTAGTAGATTTGCTATCTTTATCACAGCCGCCCCAATCTGCATCACTAAAAGCAATAAAATCAAAATCATCATCATTAGGGTACCAAAGTCCTTTTGAGGGACAACCCTTCAGATATCTAAGGATACGCTTGACCGCCGTCAGATGACTTTGTTTTGGCTTCGATTGATAGCGGGCACAGAGACACGTTGCGTACATAATATCTGGTCGAGACGCCGTCAAATACATCAGAGATCCGATGATTGCTCTGTATGTGAATGGGTCCGTCAGCTCCCCCTTAGCGTCCACTCCAATCTCGTGATTGGGTTGAATCGGGGTATCCATCGGCTTGGAATCCTCCATCTGGAATCGGCTCAAGATATCGGATACGTATTTCGTCTGGTGAATGAAGATCCCGTTGGGTCTTTGGTCCACCTGCAAGCCTAGGAAAAACTGCATCTCCCCCATTGCGCTCATTTCGAACTTTTCCTGCATGACAGTTTCGAACTCCCTGCATAAAAGCTCGTTAGTTGAACCAAATATTATATCATCAACGTAAATCTGCACCAGAAGCAAATCATCCCCTGTCTTCTTCGTGAAGAGGGTGCAGTCGACGAGTCCGCGCTTAAATCCTCTTGAGATGAGGTATGTACTTAGCTCCTCGTACCACTGTTTCGGAGCCTGGTGCAAGCCATATAAAGCTTTGTTAAGCACGTAGACCTTATCCCGGTGGATTGGGTCCTCAAAGCCTGGTGGCTGCCCGACATAAACCTCTTCCTTGACTTTCCCGTACAGAAATGCGCTCTTGACGTCCATTTGATAAACTTTGAATTTCTTAAAGGAAGCAAACGCAAGGAACATCCGAATAGCTTCAATGCGTGCTACCGGTGCATAGATTTCGTTATAATCAATCCCTTCGATTTGATGGAATCCCTGCACGACCAATCTGGCTTTGTTACGAACAATAACCCCACGATCATCCTTCTTGCACTTAAACACCCATTTAGTGCCAATCTTCTTCCTTCCACGTGGCAAATCCGTGAGCGTCCAAACTCCCAATTTCTGGAATTGTAATAACTCCTCCTACATAGCTTCAACCCAGGCATCCTCCTTCAAAGCGTCCTTGTATGTCCTTGGCTCTACCTGCGACACATAACACGCAAACGACCAATCATTTTGACTACCAGATTGTTGAATTTTGGCATATAATGCTAGAGCACCAAAACTCTCTGGCGAGTTAACACTTCGCAGCTGCCCTCTGGTCATCACACTGCTTCCAGGATCACCAATAACTTGCTCCAACGGGTGAATACGATGAATCCGAGATTCCGGATATTCAGGTACAGTAACTCCCGTCTGAACAGTCAAGTTCTCTACAGCATCCAGATCATGACCCGTGTTAAATGATGAAGCAACATCTGGAGTTGGAGTTGGGTTCACTGGCGGTGCCTCTGGTTCTTCTGCATGCTCAAGAATGACTTCTTCAAATTGTTCATCTTCAGATTCTGAAGAGTCTAATGAAGTAGAAGCCTCTTGAAACACTTCTTCCTCTTGTATAGGAGCATTGGTATCATTAGAAGCTGGTAGAGGGTTCACGGTGATTGGATGCACCAACGGTGAAGTCGCCGCGTTTTCACACTCGTAAAGTAATCTGATAACAGCTTCTTCAACCAAGCTATCTAGATTGAATGATTCAAAGAAATCTTTGTAATCAAACATCCAATCAGGACCCGTGCCTTGCAAATTTTGAGTATAACGTTGAACTTCCACGTTAGCCCAATCCTCCACCCGTCGAGTTCGCTTGTTGTATACCCGTTTGAGCGGGGTTGCATATCCAACAAAGTATCCCTCTTCAGCTTTAGAACTAAACTTCTCGCTTGGATTCAACATCGTGCATGGTGCCCCAAAAGGTTCTAGATACTCTAAGTTCGGCTTTCGTCGGTGTAACAGCTCATAAGATGTTTTACCAAACTTCTTCACTGTTAGAACCCGATTGAGTGTATAATTTGCTGCATAGATCGCCTCGTTCCAGAACATTACCGGAAGATTTGAGTCTGCGAGCATTGTTCTAGCCGCTTCAATTAGAGTCCTATTCTTTCGTTCAGCAACACCGTTCTATTGTGGGGTGTACGGAGCCGAATATTCATGATGTATCCCTTTGCTTTCACAAAGTTCATCCATCTTGGCGTTTTTGAACTCCGTCCCATTATCATTCCGAATTCTCTTTATCTTCACGTTGTAGAGATTCTCCAATCGAGTGAACAGAACTTTCAAGTTGTTAAAGGTGTCACTTTTAATCTGCAAACACATCACCCATGAAAATCTTGAGTAGTCATCAGTGACAACTAAACAATAAAGCTCTCCAAGATGACTTTTGCGCTTGACTGGTCCGAATAGATCCATGTGCAATCGCTCAAGTGGCATCTCAACAGAGTTAACTTTCTTCACTTTGTGGGACTGTCTGTGTTGCTTCCCCTTCTTACAACTTACACACTTGTCATTCAGATGGAAATGTTTCACATTTACTCCATCGACAAGCCCATTTCTCACAAGTTGGTTCATTTTTCTCAGATGAATGTGCCCCATTCTTCGGTGCCACATTATCGATTCTTTCTCGGTCGCCTTGGATAGAAAACATGTTATTTGCCCCTGTGATGTCATCGCCTTGGACATATCAAGAATATAGAGATTGTTGACGCGAGGTGCCTTCAACATTATCCACTCCTTTGGAATTTTGAAACCCGGTTTGAGAATATAGCAGGATTTATCATCAAAATGCACAGTGAATTGTTTATCACAAATTTGACTGACGCTCAACAGATTATAATCGATCTGCTTGACATATGATATTCTCTCAAAGCTCACTATCCCATTACTCACGCTCCCCTCCATCATAATATATCCACCTTTATTTCCAGCGAATGCGACATAACCACCATTGATGTTCTTCACGTCGAACAACAACGCAAGATCCCCTGTCATGTGGCCTGAAGCTCCACTATCAACAATCCAAAGACTGCTAATAGGGCCAGCTGAAGCTCCCTGCACACATTAAGTAAAATGATTAGTTCTTTCGGGGGACCCAAGCCTGAGTCTTGGGTCTTGGAATATCATTTTTCACAGAAACATTCTCAGAAACATTTTCAGCAACTTTTTGTTTTGGATCAATCTTGTTAGGATTATTCAAAACAGTTTCCTTTTTCTCATTGACCTTTGAAGTAGAGGCTCCTGGAGAACCATTGGGTGTCCAAGATTGTTCAGACCTTTTCAAGATACGAATCTGAGACTTTTGGTTCTCAGTTGGTTTCTGAACATTGTTTGCAAATGAAACTTTCTTGGTTACCTTATCTGATTTAACAGACTTAGGTCCAACATTTGATTTGACAATCGGTTTTAGTGGAACCTTTTGCCTCTCATTTGTTGTGTTCACCACTGGTTTTCTCCATGATTGTTCCATAGCAATCCGATTTCTTCGATCATACTGAACTGGACGATTGTTCCTCTTTTGATAAAAATTGTTTTGATTGTAAAACTGTTGTTGTTGAGGAACAACTCGTCTGTGTGGTGGAACATAATGATCAATCGGTTTTCTCATGGAATTCCTCACTTCAACTTCGTGCCTTTTATGCCTTTTATGCCTTACATACGGGCACTGAGCAAGTGTAGATGCCGTTTTGCGACTAATGATTAGATAACTAACATGTGTTAATGGGCGAATGTATATCAGAAGGGGCGAAGGAGTTTAAGAAAGGGGCGAAGGAAGCTTATCAAGGACGAATGAAGATCAGGGATACACAGAAGAACACATTCGACCAGTTTACTGGGCGAATGTGGAAATCTGTTACCTTCGACCAGTAAGTATGGGCGAAGGAACAGTGGCTATAAATAGAAATCGAGTTTTTGTAATGTATAACGAGTCTTAGAGAGTGTGTGTTTTGTGTGTGTGTTCCTGAGAGGTTAGAGATTATCTGTTTGAGGTCTAGATTAACTATTATCAGTCTGTAAAGGTTTAATTGAACAAGTTAATCTATGAAAAGCTTTTAAAATGATCTTGATTGTGTTTTGATTGAGTTTACTTCAGTTTGTTCTGAACTAGGGTTTCCGCACCTGGTTTAGCAACTTGTATGATCGTATAATCCTGTTTTCGTGTCGAATTCTCTCCTCTACAAAGTGGTATCAGAGCGTAGAGGATCATACAACAACAAATTGATAAACTCAGAGCTGATTTGAACATAATTTTCATCAATTCACATCTGTTTTCAACTAAAAATGGTTTTTGTGTGTTTTTGAAACAATTAGAGGTGATTTTGTGGTTAAAATTCAAAATTCCAAGTTTTAAAGTTGTTCCAAATCATCTCCGAAGCATAACCTGATCAAGATCAATCAAATCCACAAACTTTTGAAAATCAGAGATCAAAATAACCGTTTTTCAAAAGTGTAACCGTTTTTCAAAGAACAGATATGGGCGAACCTGTGTTTAGTGGGCGAACGTGAGTGTTTTTGGGCGAGTGTGAGTGAATTTCGGGCGAACGTAGTTTATTTTTGGACGAACGTAGAAGTTTTCACTTGAATTTTCTTCATTCGGGTCAGAAAAGTTACCTTCGGGTGATCGGGGGTACGAAGGTAAACCTTAAACGGACGAACGTAGAAGGTGTTGGTGAAATTTTTACATTCTGGTGAATTTCTCACATTCGGGGCACTGTTTTGGACGAATCTGATATCAAAGGGACGAACCTGAAATCTTTTGGGGCGAACCTAGGATAGATTTTGGAAAATTTTTCTAAGTGTTGATTTTCTCGAAGTTCGTGACTATGTGGCGTTATCAGACTACTCCTACACCAGCAACTACACAACCACAACAGCAGGTGATGGACCCATGGACCGTGGCAGCACAGAAGACGAGCACACAGTCTTCGCAGCCGGTTAACTACATGACTCAGAGTGCACCTACAGTACCACAGTCTGACTACTGGGGAGTAGCAGCAGCGGTGGTAAACACTCAAACTACTAATGCTATTTCCACACTGATTAATGATTTGTCTTCAGGTAGCGGGACTCGGCCACCGAAGCTCATGGAGATTCAGGAATACAATCAGTGGCAGAAAAAGTTCAAGATACACTTGGAAGGCATGGGAGTAGAAGGTGCTGAAGCATGGAACATGATAGCTAAAGGATACACACCACCAGTTCTGGAGAACACGGGTGAACCAGTGCCATTGGAGAGCATGGCGGAAGATGAGAAGAAAAAGTTTGCTGTGGAAAAGAAGGCGTTCTCACAACTGACACAAGCTATTACTAATGATCTTTTGCATCAGTTTGGGACGTGTACAACTTCGAAGGCTTTGTGGGATATGCTCAAAAGGAAGCATGATGGAAATGAGAAGACTAGGAATTTGAGGATGGAAGAGCTTGTTAAGGAGTTTGAGAATTTTTCATATGTTGGAAATGAAACTTTGAAAGAACTAACTCCTAGATATAATCATTTAATATCTGAATTGTCTAGCTATGGTGTACAGATCCCTATGGCAAAACAGGTGGACAAGTTTGCTGAAGCATTACCACCTAACTGGGATCAGCATGTGGATGTTCTGAAGGAAAAGGATGCTTTTCAATACTGGTCGCTTCAAGAGTTCGTTGAAAAGCTGGAAAACAAAGAGTTGGAAGAAAAGAGGAAGGCTAGGAGAGCTCAGATTCCTCAGAATCCAAATTTATACTTTGGAGGATCTTCAATTCCAGTGAGTACAAGTTCTGGAGGACTAGTAACACCACATGTTGCTTGTATATCCAATGCTGTAGAATCACCCATCATTAACTACCATCAACAAACTTCATCTTTATCACAACCACAACCACAAATTCCATATCAATATTCATACATTCCACCATTCTCACCAAAACAACAAGCAGCTTTTTACACTGCTGGTCAAACTCAACCACAACCAATGAACCAACTTAATCAACCAACTGTGGTTTTGGAAACTTCCAATCTTGGAAATGTAACAGTTGAAGTTGCTCAGCAACACATTGCTTTAGTCTCTGCAATGGTTTCTTCCTATAATGGATTAGTTGCTAGTCAAATTGGTAATAACAACTTGACCAATGAAGACTACGCACAGATTGATAAGGAGGAAATGGAACTCATTGACATCCAATGGGCGTTTGCGAGCATAATGCGAAGAGCAACGGAGTTTATTGAGAAAACAGGTAGAACCGACTTGGGAACTTCTCCTAACACAACCTACGGGTTTAATAAGGAGAAAGTGACTTGTTTTAATTGTGGGGGCAAAGGTCACTTTAAACGTGAATGTACTCAACCACCGAAACAAGGCAACAGGAATCCATTTAATGCTACCTATCAGAACCGTCAACAACAAAACCAAAACCAAGTTTCTTCCCAAAACAACAACTACCAAAACCATCAAAACAACTTCCACAACAACCAAAATAGACAACCAATCACACCAAACCAGACACAAAACCAAACACCAAACAATGCTAACCGAACAGTCATACCAATCACTACACCAGCTGAACAACCGAATACCAATCAAGCATTGGTTACTCAACAAGATGAGAGGTTTGACTGGTCGAGCATTCAGATAGGTGTTGAGGAGATAACCACTGGGGGAAATGTGGCGTGTGTTGCCTATCAGGTTGATCTTGAAGACTCTGTGACGGTGGAGGAGAAGGTTGAAACTAAGGTTGATAGTGATGATTCTGAAGCTGAGATGGAAGGTGATTTTGAACCTGTTAAGGTTGATTCTGAAGTGAATGTTAAAGTTGAAAATGAAGAGACTAATTCAGGAGTGGTGATTGATACTGTTTCTGACATTCCTGAGGAGTGTGAATCGGTTTATTCTGATTCAGACAGTGACTCGGATACGGAAGCTAGTGTTAATTCTCTTGATGAAGATATTGATCAGTTGCTTGCAGAAGCAGATTTTCTGATGACAAGGAAGTCGTGCATTGCAGATGATGCTTTCACAAAGATTGATTACTCCAGATTCTTTGCAGGAAAGGAAGCTCATTTTGCATTGATGGCCATGACTGATCCACCAAAACCTGTAAGTTCTGCTTGTAATACTGATAATACTAGTGATAAGTATTGTGGTGGATGTGATAGATTGACTGAGGAGGTTAAACAACTCCGTATTCAACGTGATAGTGCTATCATGAACAGTCAATCTACTCGCAAAGAGTTGAATGCTTTTAACAAAGTGTTAGATGGCTACAAAAAGGACATTTCTGACTTGAAAAACACTTTGTCATTAAAACAATTGGCAATAAACAACTATATCAATGAAATTGAAAATACCAAGTTAGAAATGGCCGCCATCAAATGCTTTGCTGAAAAAGTAAACAAAAAGTTAGAAAGTTACAAGAATGTGGCTTATGTGGTAGACCACATCATTGATGACAAAACAACCAATTATCGGGCTGTACCATCTCCGGTTCTTTTTGAAAACCATAATTGTCACTCAGTGACACCGGAGAGTTCGGTAAAATCTGACTCAGCATCGGAAAATGAATCTAACACTTCAAGTGTTGGTGATCCAAATTCCGATGTTAGACCGATTTTGGGAATCAATGATGAGGGTGTTACTGCTGAAAGTGTTGACTCAGATTCAGAGAGTGATGACACTGGTTGTAACCAAACAGTTAATGTATGTGATATTCCAAAAGAAAATCACATCATTACAAATGAACCAGTTTCATCATCTCAAATTGTTCCAATGAGAAATGTTCATCATGTGGAAAAATCTGATAAGAATGTTGTGAGGAAAGATCTTAATGTGATTAAGAAAGATCTTGAGAAAAGTGAGAAAAACGAACAATGTGACAAACCTGTCAAGGTATTTTATCGGATGGAAGGATCCGATAAGATCATCTCTGACGAGGACTTTCCAATTAAAAATGCCAATTATGCTAAAATTGAAAAGATTTGGCAAGAAAGTACTATTTGGTTCCCTAAACATGAGAGAACAAATGAAATTCCACCAGCTTTGTTGAAAAAGTTGTACTTGGATGTTCCTCAAGAACCAAAGGTCCATGTCACAGAGTTTGTTAAACCCAAAAACAGAGCTAATGGTTTTAATGAGCCGACTTACTCGAAAGGGCCACTCCCTGAGAGTTTAAGGAAGCAACAGTATAATGATCAATATCCTGTTAGATCATTTGCTCAACCAAATGCTCCAAATGTTTTTGAAGAGTACCGTGCGTGCTTTAAGTGTGGGGAACGCGGGCATTTACTTGCTCAGTGCCCATATGTAAGGCACAAGAGGCACGAAGTTGAAGTGAGGAATTCTATGCGAAAGCCGATTGATCATTATGTGCCACCTCATAGGAGAGTTGTTCCTCAACAACCACAACCGTTTTATAATCAAAACCATTTTCAAATGAGGAACACTCGTCCAATGCACTATGATAGAAGGAATCGGATTGCGATGGAAAACTCGTGGAGGAAGCCTGTGGTGAACTCAACTTTTGATAGACAAAAGGTTACACCAAAACCGATTGTCAAATCGAATGTTGGACCTAAGTCTGTTAAATCAGATAAGGTTACCAAGAAGGTTACATTTGCTAACAATGTTCAGAAACCGACTGAGAACCCAAAGTCTCAGATTCGCATCCTGAAAAGGACTGAACAATCTTGGACACCCAATGGCACTCCAGGAGCTTCATCTTCAAAGGCTAATGAGAAGAAGGAAACAGTTTTGATTAATCAGAAAAAGATTGATCAAGATGTTGTTAAAAATGTTTGTGAAAATGTCATTGTTAAACCTGATGTTGAAAGACCCAAGACTCAGGCTTGGGTCCCCCGAAAGCACTAAATGATTTACTTTTTGTGTGCAGGGAGCTTCAGCTGGCCCTATTAGCAGTCTTTGGATTGTTGATAGTGGAGCTTCAGGCCACATGACAGGGGATCTTGCGTTGTTGTTCGACGTGAAGAACATCAATGGAGGGTATGTAGCGTTTGCGGGAAACAAAGGTGGATATATCACGATGGAAGGAAGTGTGAGCAATGGGATAGTGAGTTTCGAGCGGATATCGTATGTGAAGCAGATAGATTACAATCTGTTGAGTGTCAGTCAAATTTGTGACAAGAAATTTACTGTGCATTTTGATGACAAATCCTGCTATATCTTGAAACCGGGCTTTACAATTCCTAAAGAGTGGATAATGTTGAAGGCACCTCGCGTCAACAATCTATACATTCTTGATATGTCCAAGGCGATGACATCACAGGGGCAAATAACGTGCTTTTTGTCCAAGGCGACTGAGAAAGAATCGATAATGTGGCACCGAAGAATGGGGCACATTCATCTAAAGAAAATGAATCAACTTGTGAGGAATGGACTTGTCGAGGGAGTTAATGTGAAACATTTCCATTTGAATGACAAGTGTGTAAGTTGTAAAAAGGGGAAGCAACACAAACAGTCCCACAAAGTGAAAAAGGTTAACTCTGTAGAGATGCCACTAGAGCGGTTGCACATGGATCTTTTCGGACCAGTCAAGCGTCATAGTCATCTTGGAGAGCTTTATTGTTTAGTCGTCACTGACGATTACTCAAGATTTTCATGGGTGATGTGTTTGCAGAATAAGAGCGACACTTTTATCAATCTAAAAGTTCTGTTCACTCGATTGGAGAATCTCTATAATGTGAAGATAAAGAGAATTCGGAGTGATAATGGGACGGAGTTCAAAAATGCCAAGATGGATGAACTTTGTGAAAACAAAGGGATACATCATGAATATTCGGCTCCGTACACCCCTCAACAGAACGGTGTTGCTGAACGGAAGAATAGGACTCTAATTGAAGCGGCTAGAACAATGCTCGCTGATTCAAATCTTCCAGTAATGTTTTGGAATGAGGCGATTTATGCAGCAAATTACACATTAAATCGGGTTCTAACAGTGAAGAAGTTTGGTAAAACATCTTATGAACTGTTACACCGAAGAAAGCCGAACTTAGAGTATCTAGAACCTTTTGGGGCGCCTTGCACTATGTTGAATCCAAGCGAAAAGTTTAGTCCTAAAGCCGAGGAGGGTTACTTTGTTGGATATGCAACCCCACTCAAACGGGTATACAACAAGAGAACTCGTCGTGTGGAAGACTGGGCTAACGTGGAAGTTCAACGATATACTCAAAATCTTCAAGGCACGGGTCCTGATTGGATGTTTGATTACAAAGATTTCTTTGAATCATTCAATCTAGATAGCTTGGTTGAAGAAGCTGTCATTAGACTACTTTACGAGTGTGAAAATGCAACAACTTCACCGTTGGTGCGTCCAATCACCGTGAACCCCCTACCAGCTTCTAATGATACCAACGCTCCTATACAAGAAGAAGAGATTTTTCAAGAGGCTTCAACTTCATTAGACACTTCAGAATCTGAAGATGAACAATTTGAAGAAGCTATTCTTGATCAAGCTGAAGAGCAGGAGGCACCGCCAGTGAACCCAACTCCAATTACTGATGTGGCTTCATCATCAAATACGGGTCATGATCTGGATGCTGTAGAGAACTTGACTGTTCAGACGGGAGTGCAAGTATCTGATTATCCGGAATCTCGGATTCATCGTATTCACCCGCTGGAGCAAGTTATCGGTGATCCTGGAAGTAGTGTTATGACCAGAGGGCAGCTTAAAAGTGTTAATACGCCAGAGAGTTTTGGTGCTTTAGCTTTATATGCCAAAATTCAACAATCTGGTAGTCAAAATGATTGGTCGTTTGCGTGTTATGTGTCGCAGGTAGAGCCAAGGACGTACAAGGACGCTTTGAAGGATGATGCCTGGGTGGAAGCTATGCAGGAGGAGTTATTACAATTCCAGAAATTAGGAGTGTGGACGCTCACGGATTTGCCGCCGGATAGAAAGAAGATTGGCACCAAATGGGTGTTCAAGTGTAAGAAGGATGATCGTGGGGTAATTGTTCGGGTCGTTATGTTATGGTTATCCGGAATATTCTGATAAACTTTTGTCGTATTGATTTACGGACCTAGTTTTATCAGAATATTTGCTAAAAGAGCTTAATTGCCAAAACCGGAAGTTACCGAATTGAGGAACTTTATGTTTTAATTGATCATAGATCATTATTACATCGTATTGATTATCTGATGCAAATCAGTGATTAATATCAGCCTCAACCTAGTGTATATGCACATGTTACTCTGCTGCATTCATTTGCTGACCTGTACACCTCTGTGCTATATACTTTGTAACTTTTACGGATAACTCTGGCATAATCACGCGTTACGACGAAGCTTTGTGCAATTACTTGATACGGGAGTATGTCGTGTGTGTGGGCACCACATCGTGTTAGTCTAATACACCTAACTCGTATCATTTTAAAGCATTGCGTAATTGTCTGCATGTGAGCTTAAGTGGACCACAATATCAGCAATTGCCGTATCACATACTGCTTCTAATGATAATATTAAACAAAAAGATCAACGCTGTGATCAGATTTCTCAGAAAACTGATATGATCCTCTGACCGGATTTCACAAAATGTTTACTGTTTTCATTTACTTTGCTGCATTTTATTTTGTTGCAATTTACTTTTAATGTCAAAAAGATACAAAATCCAAAAAGATTTTAGGTGTGTTTTGACAAAATTTCAGAAAATCCAAAACTTTTGCATTTCTGCTTTATTCGCCCTTCATTGGGACGAATGTGGTGTTTTTGTTGTTCCTTCGACCGTTCAAGTTTGGACGAATGTGGTTTTTACCCACATTTCACATTCGGGTAAACACCATATTACCTTCGGCTCTTTAATTAGGGACGAAGGTGGGATACTTGTTCCTTCGTCCAAAGGGAACGGACGAATGTGCACTTCTATATATACACCCACACAGGTTCGACCACACAGTTCCATTTTTTCAAAATTTCCTTCGATAAAGAGACCTTGTTGCTTTTGAATTTCCTGCTTGTGTGTTTTATTCCCTACTGTTCCCTGATCATTTTCATATAATTGTTACAGGTAATGGGCTTGAAATGAACCCGTAATCGATTGATTTCTAAACCGACTTAGGGTTTATGGTTTTTGACGATTGAGGGATGGTTAATGCTTGATTTTGTTAAACATTCATCCCACATCAGTTTTAGGGGGAGAATGTATTCGGAATTAGGATATTAACATGTTTTAATCACTGTTTGATCTTTAAAACGATAAGAACCCTAAATTGTTGATGAAAACTGATGTAAAATGAATTTGAAAGGCAATTGATGATTGGCGAAGCTTAGTCGGTCATGTTAGGACAGGTTTTAATCAAAATCAGGGGCTAAACACTTGATTGAAAAATTTTTAAATTTTGGTTTGAATCAGATCCACCTTCGGGTCATCGAACCGGACGAAGGTAGAAATAGTGGACGAAGGAAACACTGAAATGGACGAATGAACATTGTTATTCAAAACTTTTTACATTCGACCATAAATTTTCTCCTTCGACCACAAAACTTTACATTCGACCAGTGTGTAATGGGCGAATGTGGAATTTGAAAAACCTAAAAATTTGAATTTTTGACGATTTTGTGTTTTGACGTTTTATTTTGATTTTCCATTACAGATGGCTGAAGAACAATCAACTGCTGAGATTCCAGTGGAGACTACAGTGACTGATCCAGTTCCAGAAAATGTGCAAGAAGAAGGATCATCAAGCGGTAGCAAATGGCCGTTTGAGAAGACTCACAACGTTTGTGCATATCTTGGTGATGTTGAAAAGAATGTAGAATTCACAGAGATTATCAAGTTCTTGAAGAGATGTCGAGTGGTTTATGCATTGGCAACACCAACTATTATCTACAAGGATATAGTTGAGGATTTTTATAACAATGCCAGATATGATTACTTTGATAATCAGACTATCATCCGAAGTAAAATTCAAGGAATGGAGATGTTTATTACTGAAGCTGACATTAGAGAAGCTCTCCAGATCCAGTTTGAGACTAGTGAGGATCCAAGAGAATTATCCTGGACTGAACAGAAGGCATGTTTTCTGAGAATGAAATACAAAGGACCGATTACTGATGGTTCTATGTATAAAAGCAAGCTGAGCGTGCAGTTCAAGTATTTTGCTCACGTCATCTTAATAGTATTTGGATGTGTTAGTGGGGGTTATGACGTGATGAGAAAGAGTTTAAGCTCGTTAATGGTTGCATTGACTCTCAATAAGCCATTCAACGTTGCTGGAATGATACTAGATCACATGTTGGAGATGTTGAAGGGATTGAAGAAGAAGTACTTTATGCTTTATCCAAGATTTCTGATGATGATCTTCGATCACAAATATCCACACTTGAAGAAAGATCCAACACAGATACTTAACATGGATCATATGAATGTGAGAACCTTAGCAAGAATGAAGGGTTACAAAGGTATACCTGAAGATGAAAGACCACCTTACAGAAGGTTATTTGGAGCTTTGGCTAGAGAGGATTATGAAGATCCTGGAAAGAATCTAGCAAGGCATCCTAACAGTGATAGTGATAACGATGATCCACTTGTGTATGCTGATGCAAACACAAAGAGGAAAAGGCAGGTTGTCAATCCCGGAGCCAAAGGGAAGGGCAAGGGAAAGACAGAGCAGGGAACTTCAAAACAAAAAGCAGTGAGGAAGAAGACTACGGCCAAGAAGGGGACAGGTTTGGTAGATGAGGAGTCTGTTGATTCTGAGGAGACTGAAACTGAGGAACAATGGGATTCGGATGCTGAGAATGTTAAGACTACCAAACAAAAGGCCACTTTGGTTGGTGAGTCTGAATCTTTGAATAGATCAATAGAAGAAGCTAATAGGGGTAAGCAATCTATTGATGCTGTAGATGAAGTTTTGACTGTTAATCTGGATGAATTGAATGAGGGTGAAACAGTTGTTGTGAATTTGCCCAAGCCCAAACACAAGTCTATGGCTAAGAAGACTAGCACTAAGCAACTCAGAGAGAAGGAATTGAACTTGTTGTTGAAAGGAAAAAGATTACCGGATGCTGGAACATCATCTAAACAATCTTCACCAGCTGCAAAGAAACAAAAGACTAAGGAGGCTACAACATTACCAGTGGAGCAGTTCAATATTGCACTGGATAATGTTCTGAACATGTTTACTAAGCCTCAGAAGGGAAAAGAAGTTGAGGATGAGCCATCTAAGTCTAAATCCAAGTCTAAGAAGATCACTGTGGATAATGAAGTGATGAAACAGATGAACAAAAGAATGGATGATATGATGAAGATGCTTGTAGCTCAACAAGCTGAGATTGCCAAGTTTAAACAGAATGAAGAGAAGATGCTTCAGATAGTTGTTGCTTCTAAAACCAATCAAGATGAAATAGATGAGAAGGTCAAGAAGCTTGAAGCAAAGAATCAGAAGCTTGAAGGTAAAGTTCTGAGAAATAAGAACAGATACAAGGCAATTAAAGAAGATAATAAGGAATTGAAGGCTGAAAACAAACGCCTTAGTGATCTGATTAATGATTTGTACAACATTGCACCCAAGCTGAAGGAGGGTGAAGAAGATGAAGAGAGAGAAGTTGAGAAAGTAGACTTTGAACCATCCGAATCTGATAAAGAGGAGGATGAGGATGATGATGAGAATGAAGAATCGGATAAGAATGATGATGAAGATGATAACAATGATGATGATGATGATGTTGAAGGTTCAGGGAGTCAAAAAGATGATGATAGTAGTAGCAGTGATGATGATGAAGGAGGAGATGATACTGCTAAGTTTACGTTTGAGAAGAGACCACCTTCTAAGAAGAAGAAAGACACGGGTGAGTCTAGTTCTAAGCAGAAGGGAGAGAATGTAGATGATGAGACAGTGTTCTGGAACGAGAAGGTGAGGTCCTTATCTGAAGATGCAAAACAAGTTTATAAAGATATGTTAGAGAAGAGAGAGTGGACCATTGAGTTCACAGGTCGTTTTGCAGAAATATTCCAAACAGATGATATGCGTTATGAGTTGGAATATAACGATCCAGATCTTGAAGAGGGGGAAGTACCTGTTTCTGTGGCAAAGGAGATATTGGATGGACTTGCACAGAGAGTAGGGAAAACTTTTGAAGAGTACATTGTTGATGAGTCGATTCCACCTATTCCTGAAAAGGATGTTGGAACTCACTCTGATGATAAAGAAACCCCTGAGTTTGAGGAAGTTGAGATTGAGGATATTACACATGAGGAATATCCACAGTACTTCAGACAAAATGATGAAGACGTGGTGTTTCCTGATTTTACAGAAAGGCATAATACGTCTGCAAGGAAAAAGGCAAGAAAAAGAAGTGCTGAATTTGTTGAAAAAGTACTTGGAGCTGATGTGCCAGAATCTTCAAGTAAGTCTGATGAGTTGAAAGAGTACTTGAAGAAACTAAGATTGATGGATGAAAACCGACCAAAGCCCGAAGCTCAAGGAAACTTCTACAGGTTTCATAATGCAAAGTTCAGAGGAAGAGCTCTTGGGTGGACATACTTGAGCAGGCTGAAGTGCTTAGCTGCCAAGTGGGAATCAGGAATTCTGTACTTCTACAGATTCATTGATTTGCTAACTCTACCGTACTGGGCGGTTAGAGATCTATGCAGATTCCCTATGTCTGGCGCTTCAGTGAATAATACTCACGTCGGTTGGTGTGCAGACAAATTGGTTTGGGAGAGTAGAACGAAGTGGAATAGATTCAAGCCTCAGTATCCCCGGAGGAAAGTTCACAGGGATACTGATCCTCGAACCAAGTTGAAGAGGGTTACCTTGATATACAAGGCACCTGAAGTTATGAGGAAGATTCCTTTGATGCCTATGCCGCAACACTTCAGTGCTGACTTCATATTTTGGTATTACGATTGGAGGAAGGCAGAAGCTGTGATAGTGCTGAGAGATGGAAAAGATAAATACAAGCATGTGCATGTATTTGATCCTATGTGGCTAATCAATTGCACCTTCGAAGACATCATCATGATATTCTATAATCCGATTCATCATGAGCCAAACGATGCAGATCAAGCAAGGAAATACACACAAGTTGTGGGTGTTTGCTTTGCTTATGACATTAACGCTGGAAGTAATTTGGAAGGGAAGCTTGGCAAGAAAGTTAAGATGGCGAATGTGTCGAAGCCGGTTAAAAGAAAGTTAGAGTCGGAAATGACGAAAGAGCAGAAGAGTATTCTGAGAATCAAGTTGCTAAACAAAGCCATGGATGAAGACAGGAAAAGATCTAATCAATAGTCGAGGGGGAGTTTGTAGATGCCGTTTTGCGACTAATGATTAGATAACTAACATGTGTTAATGGGCGAATGTATATCAGAAGGGGCGAAGGAGTTTAAGAAAGGGGCGAAGGAAGCTTATCAAGGACGAATGAAGATCAGGGATACACAGAAGAACACATTCGACCAGTTTACTGGGCGAATGTGGAAATCTGTTACCTTCGACCAGTAAGTATGGGCGAAGGAACAGTGGCTATAAATAGAAATCGAGTTTTTGTAATGTATAACGAGTCTTAGAGAGTGTGTGTTTTGTGTGTGTGTTCCTGAGAGGTTAGAGATTATCTGTTTGAGGTCTAGATTAACTATTATCAGTCTGTAAAGGTTTAATTGAACAAGTTAATCTATGAAAAGCTTTTAAAATGATCTTGATTGTGTTTTGATTGAGTTTACTTCAGTTTGTTCTGAACTAGGGTTTCCGCACCTGGTTTAGCAACTTGTATGATCGTATAATCCTGTTTTCGTGTCGAATTCTCTCCTCTACAGCAAGTAAATGCCCTCGTTCCCCGCATTTAAAACATGCACGGTATTTTTCAAAAATATTTGGAGCATTTGGTTGAGCAAATGATCTAACAGGATATTGATCATTATACTGTTGATTCCTCAAACTCTCAGGGAGTGGCCCTTTTGAGTAAGCAGGCTCATGAAAATCATTAGCTCTGTTTTTGGGTCTAATGAACTCTGTGACATGGACCTTTGGTTCTTGAGGAACATCCAAAAATAATTTCTTTAAAATGGCAGGTGGGATCTCATTTGTACTCTCATGTTTTGGGAACCAAATGGTGCTTTCTTGCCAAATTTTATCAATTTTAGCATAGTTAGCATTTTTTATTGGAAATTCCTCTTCAGCGATAATCTTATCGGATCCTTCCATCCGATAAAACACCTTGACAGGTTTGTCACACGGTTCATTCTTATCATTCTTTTCAAGATCTTTCTTAACAGCATTCTTTTCAGACTTTTTCTCACGATGATCATTTGCCATAGGATGCACATGTTGAGATAATGAAACTGGTTCATTGGTAATGATGTGATTTTCTTTTGGAATTTCAAATACATTAGCATTTTGAACATTACCAGTATCATCACTCTCAGAGTCTGAATCCACACTCTCAGCAGTAACACCCTCATCATTCAAACCTAAAATCGGTCTCACATCGGAATGTGGATCACCAATACTCGAGGTATTAGATTCATTTTCCGATGATGAGTCTGATTTTACCGAGCTCTCCGGTGTCACTTGTTGACAATTATGGTTTTCAAAAAGCACCGGAGAAGGCACAGACTTGTAATTAGTGGTTTGGTCATCAATGATGTGGTCTACCACGTAAGCAATGTGCTTATAACTTTCCAACTTTTTGTTAACTTTTTCAGCAAAGCATTTGATGGCGGCCATTTCCAACTTGGTATTTTCAATTTCATTAATATAGTTATTAATTGCAAGTTGTTTTAATGATAAAGTGTTTTTCAAGTCAGAAATGTCCTTTTTATAGCCATCTAATACTTTGTTAAAAGCATGCAATTCTTTGCGAGTAGATTGACAGTTCATGATAGCACTATCACGTTGAACTCGGAGTTGTTTGTTCTCCTCTGTCAATCTATCACACGTACCACAATACTTATCACTAGTAACATCAGTGCTACACTCAGAACTTACAGGTTTTGGCGGATCAGTCATGGCCATCAAAGCAAAATGAGCTTCCTTTCCAGCGAAGAACTTGGAATAGTCAATCTTGGTGAAAGCATCATCAGCAATGCACGACTTCCTTGTCTTCAGAAAATCCGCTTCTGCTAGCAACTGATCAATGTCATCATCTAGAGATGTAACACTTGCTTCTGTATCCGATTCACTGTCTGAATCTGAATAAACCGATTCACACTCCTCTGGAATATCTGAAACAGTGTCAATCACCATTCCAGGGTTAGCTTCCTTAGCCTTAACCTCCACAGGCTCAGTCTCCACTTCCATTTCAGCCTCAGACACATCAACTTCAACCTTAGATTCTTCCTTCTTACCAACTATCATAGACTCTTCAATATCAACCTGACGAGCAACACAAGCCACATTTCCACCAGTTGTGATCTCCTCAACACCTATTTGCAATCCCGACCAATCAAACCGTTCATCTTGTTGAGTCACCAATGCTTGATTCTGATTGGTGTTCTGTTGTGTCTCATTAGGTGTAGTGATCGGTATAACTGTTCGGTTAGTGTTGTTAGGAGATTGGTTTTGGATCTGGTTTGGTGTGTTTGGTTGTCTGTTTTGGTTGTTGTTAGAGTTATTTTGACGATTTTGATAGTTGTTGTTATTTTGGTATGAGACTTGGTTTTGGTTTTGTTGTTGACGGTTCTGGTAGCTTGCATTGAATGGGTTTCTATTACCTTGTTTTGGTGGCTGGGTGCATTCTCTTTTAAAGTGACCTTTCCCTCCACAATTAAAACAAGTAACCTTCTCCTTATTGAACCCGTAGGTTGTGTTAGGAGAAGTCCCCAAATCTGTTCTACCCGTCTTCTCAATAAATTCCGTTGCTCTTCTCATAATGCTCGCAAAAGCCCACTGGATATCAATCAATTCCATCTCTTCTTTATCAATCTGTGCGTAGTCTTCATTGGTTAAGTTGTTATTCCCAATTTGACTAGCAACTAATCCATTGTAAGATGAAACCATTGCAGAGACTAGTGCAATGTGTTGCTGAGCAACTTCAACCGTCACATTACCCAAGTTAGAAGTTTCCAAAATCACTGGTTGTTGATTAGGTTGAGTAACTTGGTTCATTGGTTGTTGAGATTGGCTAGCAGTATAGAAAGCTGCTTGTTGCATTGGAGAGAATGGTGGAATGTAGGAATTGTTGTATTGTTGTTGTGGTGGTGGTGGTTGTGGGTATGATGGTTGTGAGTAGGATGAGGTTTGTGCCATGTAGTTGATGGTAGGTTTTGGTGATTCCATAACATTGGAAATGCAAGCAACATGTGGTGCTACTACTCCTGAACTTGAGTTACTAACAGGAACTAAAGTGCCTCCAAAATATAAGCTAGGATTCTGAGGAATCTGTGATCTTCTAGCTTTCCTCTTCTCTTCCATTTCTTTGTTTTCCAGCTTCTGTATAAACTCTTGAATAGTCCAGTATTGGTATGCATCCTTCTCCCTGAGAACTTCCACATGCTGATCCCAGTAAGGTGGTAGAGCATCTGCAAACTTATCCACCAAAGCTTTCATAGGAATCTGTATACCATAACTTGACAATTCAGTTAGCAAATGACTATATCTAGGAGTTAATTCTTTTAAAGTTTCATTGCCAATATAAGAAAAATTCTCAAACTCCTTTCGTAATTCATCCATCCTTAAGCTTCTAGTCTTCTCATTCCCATCATGTCTCTTCTTAAGCATGTCCCACAATTGCTTAGAAGTGGTGCAAGTCCCAAACTGATGCAACAGATCGTTTGTGATTGCCTGAGTCAACTGGGAAAAGGCTTTCTTCTCCACAGCAAACTTCTTTTTCTCCTCCTCAGACATACTCTCCAATGGAACTGGTTCACCTGTATTCTCCAAAACTGGTGCTGTGTAACCTCTAGCGATCATACTCCATGCCTCTGCACCCTCCACTCCCATGCCTTCCAAGTGAATCTTGAACTTGTTCTGCCACTGATTATATTCTTGTATCTCCATGAGCTTAGGTGGCCGATTCCCGCTACCTGAAGATAAGTCATTTATTAGTGTAGAAATAGCATTTGTGGTTTGAGTGTTTACCACTGCTGCTGCTACTCCCCAGTAGTCAGGTTGTGGTGCTGGAGGTGCCACACTTTGAGGCATCGAGCTAGTCATCGCCATATAGTTAATCGGTTGCGAAGACTGTGTGCTCGTCTTTTGTGCTGCCACCGTCCATGGGTCCATCACTTACTGTTGTGGTTGTGTCGTTGCTGGTCTAGGTGTAGTCGGAAAATTCCACATGATCACGAACTTCGAAAAATTCAACACTTAGAAAATTTTCCAAAATCAGTTCTAGGTTCGCCCGTTTTTCTTACTTTCGTCCCTTTCTGGTTCAGGATCGCCCAAACAGTATTCACCCGAATGTAAAACTTCCCCAGAATGTAAAACACCCTAACACTTTTCCACTTTCGCCCATAATATCCTAGGTTCGACCAGTAATTTTCCACGTTCGCCCACCCGATCAATCGAATGTAGAAAATTATACCCGAAAGTGAAAACTTCAAACAAAACTTTCCAGGTTCGCCCAGAAATGACTCAGGTTCGACCAAAAACAACTCACGTTCGCCCAAACCAAGTCAGGTTCGCCCACTATGTTCCAGGTTCGCCCATTTCAGGTTTGAAAAACGGTTACACTTTGAAAAACGGTTATTTTGATCTCTGATTTTCAAAAGTTTGTGGATTTGAATGATCTTAATCAGGTTTTAATTCGGAATTGATTTGGAACAACTTTAATTCTTGGAATTTTCGATTTTATCCACAAAATCAACTTCAAATCAATCAAAAACACTCAAAAACCATTTTCATTCAAAAACAGATGTATTTTGATCAAAATTAGGTCCAAATCAGCTCTGAGTTTATCAAATTTGTTGTTGTATGATCCTTATTGCTCTGATACCACTTTGAAAGCGAAAGATTTTGACTAAAACAGGATTAATTGATCATACAAGTCACAAAACCAGGTGCGGAAACCCTAGTTCAGAACAAAGTGATAAAACTCTAATCAAAACACAATCAATATCATTTTCAATGCTTTTTCATAGATTAACTTGTTCAAATACTTGATTACAATCACACTTTAGTTAATCTAGAACACTTAGACACTTTCTCAAAAACTCCTGGAACCTTACCTGAACACACACACAACTGAAAACTCTCTATAAATCACAAATACACAAAATCTATTTGTAATGACTGCACATTCGCCCACTGTGAATGGTCGAATGTGGACTTCTTCCACATTCACCCATTACAGGGTTCGAATGTGTTCTTCATGCCAGGTTCCATTCTTCATTCGCCCATTAAGCTTCTACCTTCGCCCTCTTTTCTTTACATTCGCCCAGTCTGTTTTCACATTCAACCCATCAGCATCTCTTAACACATGTTAACTTGTAAATCCAATCACTAGTCGCAATACGTGCATCTACATTATTTCCTTACTGTAACCATTAGCTATGGATTTAGCTATGGAAAACTTGAAGAGATCTATTGGGTTGACACACCCACTCTTGGTTAGTCTCTCTAACCTGGACACAAACGATAAAAGAGTGCTAGTATTTCACATACGGTGATACATTGTCTTTATTGTATGATGTGCGAGGCACAACTCGTCAAGGTTTGGTTATGGACTCATGATTGGTCACATTTGTCATTGTCTTAGCTAGGCATTGATCGGTTAGTTGCAGATTTTATTAATATTACGTTTTACTAGTCTTTTAAACCTATGAACTCACCGACATTATGTTGACAAATTTTATTCATGTTTTTCAGGTAAGTAGTTTTCATGGATGGAACTTGGGAATGTTTTAAGCTTGTATCATGGGATACTGACTTTTGTGGGATTTTCTGCTTAATTCTCATTTTTGTGGGATTTAAGTATGAAATCATGGTTTTTAAACAATACATTTTGAAGTGATTGTAAACATTTAGTTATTTGGTATCCAAACTTATGTTTAAAATTTAGTGGATCGCTTGAATCTTGTGCTTGATGACTTTTCGTGTCACATCCCGTGACTTTACCTTGGCGGGCTGTGATAGATTGGTATCAGAGCCAATGGTTATAGCGAACTGGATTTCTTTTGAATCTAAACTATAACTTAAATGATTTTTCAAACGAACAATTTTCATTGCATGGGGTTGGAAGGTACAGAGGCATGGAAAATGATAGCACAAGGTTATGTTGCACCAGTTCTGGAGAACACCGGTGAACCTGTTCCTTTGGAGAGTTTGTCGGATGATGAGAAGAAGAAATTTGCTGTGGAAAAGAAAGCATACTCTCAGTTAACTCAGGCGATCACAAACGATTTGTTACATCAGTTTGGGTCGTGCACTAATTCGAAGCAGTTATGGGATGTGCTTAAGAATCGTCATGGTGGTAATGAAAAGACGAGAAGGTTGAGGATGGAGGAGTTGAGAAAAGAATTTGAGAACTTTACTTATGTCGGGAACGAGACATTAAAAGAGTTGACTCCTAGATATTGTCATTTACTAACTGAATTGTCTAGTTATGATATACAAATTCCTATGACAGATCTGGTGGACAAGTTTGCAGATGCATTACCACCGTACTGGGATCAACATGTCGAGGTACTCAAAGAGAAGGATGCTTACAAGTATTGGACTATCAACGAGTTCATTCAGAAGCTGGAGAATAAAGAACTCGAGGAGATGAGGAAAGCTAAGAGATCTCAGATTCCTCAGAACCCAGAGTTATATCATGGTGGTACTTCAGCTACCGTGGGAAACTCGAGTGTTGGTGGAACAGTAGCACCTCACATAGCTTGTATCTCAAGTGTCATGGAACCACCGAAACAACCAATCAACTACCTAGCACAAACCTCATCCTATTCACAACCATCATACACACCACCACCGCAACAATACACTAATTCTTACATTTCACCATTTTCTCCGATGCAGCAAGCAGCATTCTATACTGCTAGCCAACCACAACAACCACCTCAACAACCACAATACATGAATCAAGTGAACCAAACCAATCAGCAACCGGTGGTATTGGAAACATCCAATTTGGGTAATGTGACTGTGGAGGTTGCTCAACAACACATTGTGTTAGTCTCAGCAATGGTTTCTTCATATAACGGTTTAGTTGCTAGTCAAATTGGGAATAACAACTTGACCAATGAAGACTATGCACAAATCGACAAAGAGGAGATGGAGCTGATTGACATCCAGTGGGCTTTTGCTAGCATTATGAGAAGGGCAACCGAGTTTATTGAAAAGACCGGGAGGACTGATTTGGGAACTTCTTCGAACATAACTTATGGTTTTAACAAGGAGAAAGTGACATGCTTTAATTGTGGAGGTAAGGGTCACTTCAAAAGAGAATGCACTCAGCCACCTAAGCAAGGTAATAGAAACCCTTTCAACTCAAACTACCAGAACCGTCAACAACAAAACCAAAACCAAGTTTCTTTCCAAAGTAAAAACAAATATCAAAACCAAAACAATCACCATTAACGCATCCAAAGACATGTATTGGTGGAAGAGATGAATGTGGAGACTGAGACTATTGAAGTTCAGGCTGAGGAAGCAAGTTCAGGAGTGGTGATTGACACAGTTTCTGATGTTCCTGAGGAGTGTGAGTCAGTTTATTCAGATTCAGACAGTCCATCAGACTCAGAAGCGAGTGTTACATCTTTGGATGACGAGATTGATCAGTTGCTGGCAGAAGTAGATTTTCTGAAGACGAGGAAGTCGTGCATTGTGGATGATGCTTTCACCAGAATCGATTATTCAAAGTTTTTCGCTGGGAAGGAAGCTCATTTTGCTTTGATGGCCATGACAGATCCTCCTAAACAGGTAAGTTCTGAATCTAGCACTGATGTTACAAGTGATAAGTACTGTGGAACTTGTGACAGATTGACTGATGAAAACAAAGAACTTCGCATTCAACGCGATAGTGCTATAATCAACTGTCAATCTGCTCGCAAAGAAGTGATTGCTTTTAACAAAGTACTTGATGGATATAAAAAGGACATTTCCGACCTTAAGAAACTCTTTCATTAAAAAAATTAGCTATTAACAACTATATTAATGAACTTGAGAATACAAAGTTGGAAATGGCCACCATTAAGTGTTTTGCTGAAAAAGTCAACAAGAAATTAGAAAGTTATAAGCATATTGCTTATGTTGTTGACCACATCATTGATGATCAAACCACAAGTTATAAGTCTGTGCCATCTCCGGTGCTCTTTGAAAATCACAATTGTCATCAAGTGACACCGGAGAGCTCAGTAAAATCAGACTCATCATCGGAAAATGAATCCAGTACCTCGAGTGTTGGTGATCCTCATTCCGATGTGAGGCCGATTTTAGGTTTGAATGATGAAGGGGTAACAGTTTAAAATGCTGATTCAGACTCTGAGAGTGACACTGAGAGTGACAAAAGTGTTAATGCGTGTGATATTCCAAAAGAAAATCACATCATTACTACTGAACCAGTGTCATCGTCTCAGCATGTGCATCCGATGGCTAATGCACATCGTGAGAAAAAGTCTGAAAAGAAAGAAGTTAAGAAAGAAATGAGTGACAAACCAGTCAAGGTGTTTTATCGGATGGAAGGATCCGATAAGATCATCTCTGACGAGGAATATCCAATTAAGTTTGCTAACTATTCTAAAATTGATAAAATTTGGCAAGAAAGCACTATTTGGTTTCCAAAACATGAGAGAACAAATGAGATTCCACCGGAAATTCTAAAGAAATTGTATTTGGATGTTCCGAAAGAACCAAAGGTTCATGTCACCCAGTTCATTAAACCCAAAAACAAAGCAAACGGTTTTCATGAGCCAGCCTACTCAAAGGGTCCACTCCCTGAGAGTTTGAGGAATAGACAGTATAATGATCAATATCCTGTCAGAACATTTGCTCAACCGAATGCTCCAAATGTTTTTAAAGAATACCGTGCATGCTTTAAGTGCGGGGAGATAGGGCATTTACTTGCTCACTGCCCGTACGTAAGGCACAAAAGGCACGAAGTTGAAGTTAGGCAATCCATGAGAAAACCGGCTGATAATCATTACTATCCACAACAAAGGCGTTTTGTTCCTCAACCACAACAATTTTATAATCAAAACAACTTTTATCAAAAGAGGAATGATCGTCCATTTCAGTATGATCGTCGTAACCGGATAGCTATGGAGAAACCGTGGAGAAAACCAATGGTGAACACAACATATGATAGACAAAGGGTTCCACAAAAACCTATTGTCAAGTCAAATGTTGGACCTAAATCTGTTAAATCAGAGAAGGTACCCAAGAAGGTTTCATTTGCGAACAATGTTCAGAAAACGACTGAGACCCCAAAATCTCAGATTCGTATCTTGAAACGTTCGGAACAGTCTTGGACACCAAATGGTACTCCGGGAGCCTCAACTTCAAAGTCGAGTGAAAAAGTTGATCCAGTTTTGAATGATCCTAAAAAGATCGATCCAAAACCAACTGTTGAAGTGAATGATTCTTTGAACAATGATATTCAAAGACCCAAGACCACTCAGGCTTAGGTCCCCCGAAAGAACTAACTGTTTTACTTGATGTGTGCAGGGAGCTTCAGCTGGCCCTATTAGCAGTCTATGGATTGTTGATAGTGGAGCTTCAGGCCACATGACAGGGGATTTAGCTTTATTGTTTGACGTGAAGAACATTAACGGAGGGTACGTTGCATTTGCCGGGAACAAAGGCGGATATATCACAATGGAAGGGGGTGTGAGTAATGGGATTGTGAGCTTTGAGAGGATATCGTATGTGAAGCAGATAGACTATAATCTGTTGAGTGTCAGTCAAATCTGTGACAAACAATTCACTGTTTATTTTGATGACAAATCTTGCTACATTCTCAAACCGGGCTTTGAAATTCCAAAAGAGTGGGTTATGTTGAAGGCACCTCGCGTCAACAATCTCTATATTCTTGATATGTCCAAGGCGATGACATCCCAGGGGCAAGTAACATGTTTTCTATCAAAGGCGACCGAGAAGGAACCGATAATGTGGCACCGTAGAATAGGGCACATTCATTTGAGGAAAATGAATCATCTAGTGAAGAATGGACTTGTCGATGGCGTGAATGTGAAACATTTCAATTTGAATGACAAGTGCGTGAATTGTCAGAAAGGAAAGCAACACAGACAGTCCCACAAAGTGAAGAAAGTTAACTCTGTTGAGATGCCGCTTGAGCGATTGCACATGGACCTATTCGGACCTGTCAAACGCAAAAGTCATCTTGGGGAGCTTTATTGTTTAGTTGTCACTAACGACTATTCAAGATTTTCATGGGTGATGTGTTTGCAGCATAAAAGTGACACCTTTAATAACCTGAAAGTTCTGTTCACTCGATTGGAAAACATCTACAATCTCAAGATCAAGAGAATTAGGAGTGATAATGGGACGGAGTTCAAAAATACCAAGATGGATGAACTTTGTGAAAGCAAAGGAATTCATCATGAATACTCGGCTCCGTATACCCCACAACAGAACGGTGTTGCTGAACGTAAAAACATGACTCTAATTGAGGCGGCGAGAACAATGCTCGCAGACTCGAATCTTCCAGTAATGTTCTGGAATGAGGCGATTTATGCAGCAAATTATACACTCAATCGGGTTTTAACGGTGAAGAAGTTTGGCAAAACTTCTTATGAGCTGTTACACTGAAGAAAGCCGAACTTGGAGTATCTAGAACCTTTTGGGGCTCCGTGCACGATGTTGAATCCAAGCGAGAAGTTTAGTCCGAAAGCTGAAGAGGGATACTTTGTTGGATATGCAACCCCGCTCAAATGGGTATACAACAAAAGAACTCATCAGGTGGAGGATTGGGCTAACATAGAAGTTCAACGGTATACTCAGAATGTGCAAGGGATTGGTCCTGATTGGATGTTTGATTACAAAGATTTCTTTGAATCATTCAATCTAGATAACTTGGTTGAAGAGGCTGTTATTCGATTACTTTACGACTGTGAAAACGCGGCGACTTCACCGTTGGTGCGTCCGATCACTGTAACTCCTCCAACAGCTTCTAATGATACCAATGTTCCTGTACCGGAGGAAGAAGTGTTTCAAGAGGCTTCCACAACTTTAGATACTTCAGAATCGGAAGATGATGGAGAATTTGAAGAAGTTATTCTTGAAAATGCAACAGAGACAGAGGCACCGCCAGTGAACCCAAATCCAGATGTTGCTTCATCGTCTAACACGGGTCATGATCTGGATGCAGTTGAGAACTTGACTATTCAGACGGGAATTACTGTACCTGAACATCCGGAATCTCGGATTCACCGTATTCACCCGCTGGAGCAAGTTATTGGTGACCCTGGAAGTAGTGTGATGACGAGAGGACAGCTGAGAAGTGTTAATTCACCAGAAAGTTTTGGTGCTTTAGCTTTATATGCAAAAATACAAAAATCTGGTAGTCAGAATGATTGGTCGTTTGCATGTTATGTTTCGCAGGTCGAGCCGCGGACATATAAAGAAGCTCTTTTGGATGACGCCTGGGTTGAAGCGATGCAAGAGGAGTTGTTACAATTTCAGAAGTTGGGAGTCTGGACGCTCACTGATTTACCTCCAGAACGAAAAAAGATTGGAACCAAGTGGGTGTTTAAGTCTAAGAAAGATGATCGAGGAGTGATTGTACGGAACAAAGCCAGATTGGTAGTACAAGGTTTTCATCAGATCGAGGGGATTGATTATAATGAAATCTATGCACATGTGGCACGCATAGAGGCAATTCGAATGTTTCTAGCGTTTGCCTCCTACAAGAAATTTAAGGTGTATCAGATGGACGTCAAAAGTGCATTTCTATATGGGAAAGTCAAAGAGGAGGTTTACGTCGGGCAACCACCGGGCTTTGAAGACCCTATCCACCGGGATAAGGTGTACGTACTGAACAAAGCACTGTATGGTCTGCACCAGGCTCCACGCCCGTGGTACGAGGAGCTGAGTACGTACCTCATGTCGAAGGGATTTAAGCGCGGACTCGTCGACTGCACCCTGTTCACAAAGAAAACAGGAGATGATTTGCTTCTAGTTCAGATATATGTTGACGATATAATATTTGGCTCAACTAACGAACTTTTATGCAGGGAGTTTGAACGTGTTATGCAGGAAAAGTTTGAAATGAGTGCGATGGGGGAGATGCAGTTTTTCCTCGGCTTGCAGGTGGATCAAAGACCAACGGGGATCTTCATTCACCAAACGAAATATGTATCCGAAGTCTTGAGCCGGTTCCAGATGGAGGATTCCAAGCCGATGGATACCCCGATTCAGCCCAATCACGGGATTGGAGTTGACGCTAAGGGGGAGCTGACGGACCCGTTTACATACAGAGCAATCATCGGATCTCTGATGTATCTTACCGCATCTCGGCCAGACATTATGTTTGCAACATGTCTCTGCGCTCGTTACCAGTAGAAGCCGAAACAAAGTCATCTGACGGCGGTCAAGCGTAACCTTAGATATCTGAAGGGTTGTCCCTCGAGAGGACTTTGGTACCCTAATGATGATGATTTTGATTTTATCGCTTTTAGTGATGCAGATTGGGGCGGCTGTGACAAGGATAGCAAATCCACGACAGCTGGATGCCAGTTTTTAGGGAGCAGGTTAGTCACCTGGCAATGTAAGAAGCAGACTTCGGTCGCGCTGTCTACCTGTGAAGCCGAGTACATTGCAGCCTCGAGTTGCTGTTCGCAAGTGCTTTGGATCCAACAGCAGATGGTGGATTAGGGTTTGCAGTTTCTTAAAACCCCTATACACTGTGATAATGAAGTCGCGATCGCATTAACTAAATATACGGGCAATCATTCTAAGGCTAAACATATCCGGATTAAATACCATTTTATCCGTGATTGTTACGCTAAAGAATTGATAGATATGGTCAAAATCCATACTGACTATCAACGTGCAGATTTGTTCACTAAAGCTTTTGACAGATCCCGATTTGAGTATCTTTTAAAAGTAAATAACATAAAAGAAAAACAGGACTAATCAGCACCTCGGTTTATCGTTTTTTTTTTAGTTTTTTTTTTAAAAAAAAATTTCTTTAAAGTTTTTACAGTTTTTCAGAAAAATTCAAAAACTCAAAAATATGTTTTTACATTTTAGGGGGAGTCTTTTATCAGAAAAACCAAAAATATTGAAAAATTCAAAAAGCCATAAAAATTAGAAAAACCAAAAATGATTTCCAGGATAAAAAGAGGAAATGATAGTACATCAGTGGGGATCTGATACAGGCTAAAGATATGTATAGTAATATGAGGCGTGTGTTGACTATGTGTGATGTGCTGATAGGCTTCGTAGACTAAAAATTGCGTGCATTAGTGATACAAACATAACGAACTACGCGTTCGTGGCTGAACACCTCATGGGCATATGGTCTTAGTACCGTAATTTCGTTTGATAGAGTTGCCAAAATCTGAGGTTTCGGGTCGTTATGTTATTGTTATCCGGGATATTCTGATTAAACTTTTGTCGTATTGATTGACGGACCTAGTTTCATCAGAATATTTGCTAAAAGAGCTTAAATGCCAAAACCGAAAGTTACCGAATTGAGGAACTTCATGTTTTTACTGATCAAAGATCATAATTACATCGTATCAATTTACTGATGCAAATCAGTAGTTGATATCAGCCTCAACCTGGTATATATGCACATGTTACTCTGCTGCATTCGTTTGCTGACCTGTACACCTCTGTGCTATATATCTTGTAACTCAACGGATAACTCTGGCATAATCACGCGTTACGAGGAAGCTTTGTGCAATATCTTGATACGGGAGTATGTCGTGTGTGTGGGAACCACAACGTGTTAGTATAATACACCTAAATCGTATCATTTTAAAGCATTGCGTAATAGTCTGCATGTGAGCTTATGTGGACCACAATATCAGTAGTTGCCGTGTCACATACTGTTTCTAATGATAATATTAAACAAAAAGATCAACGCTGTGATCAGATTTCTCAAACAACTGATATGATCCTCTTACCGGACATCACAAAATGTTTACTGCTTTATTTACATTGTTGCATTTTAGTTTCATTGTCAAAAAGATACAAAACTTAAAAAAAAATTTAGGTGTGTTTTGATATAAATTTCAGAAAAACCAAAAGTTTTGCATTTCTGCTTTATTTTTAGATAACCGACAGTGTTTGATGGTCAATTTCTGAGATTTGATGAAACCATCTGAGCTTTGTATCATTCTAAACTGAAATGATGAGTGTTTGAGACTTAACGGGTTGAAAAATGTTGAACGGGATTCGAATTCGTGATTTGGCAAAATTTTCAAATTTTTCCACTTCACATTCGCCCCTTCAATGGGTCGAATGTGGAAAAATTTTCACATTCGTGCGTTTTGTTCTGGACGAAGGTGGAATTTTAATCATCTAGTTTCACCTTCGGGTCTAAAGTCCACTTTCGTGCCATTCATTTGGGGCGAACGTGGATATCACCCACATTCGTCCAAATGAAACGGGCGAACGTACAGCCTATATAAAGCCTTATCACAGGTTCGACCCTCATTCTGAATTTTTCCAAAAATTTTCTAACGTGCAAGAACTTGTTGCCCTGATTCTTTTTGCCTTACAATATTGTTCCCTGATCTTTGCTGATTCTTTTCCAGTGATTTTTACAGGTAATGGACCAGAAACGAAGCTGTGATTGGGTTTTTATGTTACGAACCCTAGCATGTTTAATCTGGAACATTATAGATTGTTTTAATACAAATTTTTGACGAGGATTCAATTGTTATTAGTTTTAGGGGGAGAGTGTGGAAGGAATTAGGTTAATAAGTTGTTTATGATGGTTAATCGATTGATTTGTGGGTTTTAAACCCTAATTCCTAATAAAAACTAATAAGAATTGAATGTTACTAAAATTGATGTTTGTTTAGGTTTAGTCGGCCATTTTAGGTCCTATTTGAATCAAAATCAGAGACAAAAACATAACTGTAAGAATTTTCAAATTTTAGGTCAAACATTTTCACATTCGACCAAGGTAAAACGGACGAATGTAGAAAAATAAGGACGAAGGTGAACATAAAAGGGCGAATGTGATTTTTAACTCAATCAGTTTCACATTCGAACCTAATTGTCTACCTTCGAACCATTAAAACCCACATTCGACCATTAAAAGTGGGCGAAAGTGGAATTCCTCTTAAAACCTAAAATTTCTAAGTTTGTCGTTTTTGTGTTTTTGACGTATTTTTCTGATTTTTGATTTGCAGATGGCTGAACAACCCGAGAACGTTGAGATACCAGTTGAGAATGTGATACAGGATCCAGTTCCAGAAGCTGAGAATGTTCCACAAGCTTGGCCATTTGAAGCATCGCATAACTGTTGTGCGTATGTTGGTGACGTGCTGAAGAATACTGAATTTTCTGGGATTGTGGATTTTCTAAGGCGAAGCCGAATCATACATGCTCTAGCTACACCAGCCATCATCTATAAAGACAGTGTGGAGGATTTTTATAAGAATGCGAGATACGATTTCTGGGAAGATCAAACTGTTATTCGAAGCGTTATTCAAGGGATGGAGATGTTCATTACTGAAGAAGACATCAGAGAAGCGTTGAAGATTAAGTTTGAAGTAAGCACTGATCCCAGAGTACTATCGTGGACCGAGCAGAGGGCTTGCTTTCTTAGGATGAAGTATAAAGGTCCGATCACAGATGGAGCAATGCACAAAGGAAAGCTCAGTGTGCAGTTTAAGTATTTTGCACACGTGATCATTCATGTGTTTGGTTGTGTTAGCGGTGGGTATGATGTGATGAGGAAAAGTCTAAGTTCATTAATGGTTGCGTTGACTCTCAACAAATCATTTAATGTTTCTGGAATGATTTTGGATCATATGCTCGAGATGTTGAAAGGTTTAAAGAGCAAGAAGTTCATGTTATATCCAAGGTTTCTGATGATGATCTTCGACCACAAGTATCCTGACTTGAGAAAGGATCCGACGATGATTTTGGGTCAAGATCATATGAACATTAGAACACTTGTGAGAATGAAGGGTTACAAAGGTGTGCCAGATAATGAGAAGCCACCTCATAGAAGGTTGTTTGGTGCTTTAGTTAATCCGGGTTACACTGACCCAGGATTGAACAAAGAAAGGCATGATAACAGTGATTCAGATAACGATGATCCTCTAGTATACGCTGATGCAAACACTAAGAGGAAGAGGCAGGTTGTAAACGCTGGAGCCAAAGGGAAGGGCAAGGCGAAGGTTGATCAGGGTGCTTCTAAGAAACAAGGTGCACGTAAGAAGACAACTACTAAGAAAGGTACAAGTTTGGTAAACGAGGATTCTGTTGATTCAGAAGAAACTGAAGTTGAAGAACAGTGGGATTCAGAAGAAGAACGTGTTAAGACTACCAAACGTAAGGCCACTGCGGTTGGGGAGTCTGAATTACTGAACAAGACTGTTGAAGAAGTGTTGCAGAAAAAGCCAGTTGATGTTGATGAAGGCTTAAGCATTGATATTGATGATTTTGAAGGGTCGACAGTGGTTGTGAACTTGAAGAAACCAAAGCATAAGTCGATGGCCAAGAAGTCTAGCACTAAGAAGCTTAGAGAAAAAGAGATCGAACAGTTGCTGAAAGGTAAGAAAATACCTGAAGCAGGTACATCATCGAAGTTATCTTCACCTGTGGCAAAGAAGCAAAAGAAGAGCAAAGAACCTGAAGTAGCACCAGTTCCTGATTTGGAAGCTACTTTAGAAAATGCGTTGAACATGTTTAAGCCGGGAAAAGAAAAGGCTAAAGAAGTTGAATCATCCAAAGCATCTAAGGTTACTGTTTCTGGTGATGTTATGAAACAGGTTAACAAGAAGATGGATGATATGATGAAGATGATAGTTGCACAGCAAGCTGAAATCAGTAAGTTTAAAAAGAATGAAGAGAAGATGCTCCAGATTGTAGTTGCATCAAAAGCTAACCAAGATGAGATCGAGAAGAAGGTTAAACAACTTGAAGAAGAGAATAAAGATCTTGAGGTTAAGTGCAACAGAAATAGAAGAATGATTAAGCTTGTGAAGGTTGATAATAAAGAGCTAAAGAAAGAAAACAAACGTTTGAGTGATTTATTGGATAAACTTTATGGTGAAGCTCCAAAGTTGAAGGATGGAGAAGAGGATACGGAGAGAGAGGAGGAACAAGTTGATTTTGAGCCTTCTGATGAAGAAAAAGAGGATGATGAAGATGATGAATCAGAGGAAAGTTCTGATGAAGAAGGTGATAAGAATGATAAGGATGATGATGATGCTGAGGGATCTGGAAGTAAGGATGATGATGATAAGAGTAATGACAGTGATGATGATGATGGTGGAGACGACTCTAGCAAGTTTTCATTTGAGAAGAGAAAGACAAAGAAAAGTGATGCTGGAGAGTCTAGTTTAAAGAAGAAAGCTGGTGAGAACGTTGATTCAGATGAAACTATCTTTTGGAATGAGAAGGTGAGATCTTTGTCTGATGATGCGAAGAATGTGTATAGAGAGATGCTTGAGAAAAGAGAATGGACAATAGAGTTTACAGGAAAGTTCGCCGAAATCTTTCAAACGGAGGATATGAGGTTTGAACTTGAATATAATGACCCTGATTTGGAAGAGGGTGAAGTGTCAGCTGCTGTGGCTAAGGAAATATTGGATGGTATAGCACAGCGAGCAGGAAAGACACTGGAGGAGATTATGATGGATCAGATGATTCCAGATATTCCTGAAAAGGATATTGGAAATCATTATGATGACAAACATACACCTGAGATGGAAGAGATTGAAATTGAGGATATTACTCATGAAGAATATCCACAATATTTCAGGGAGAACAATGAAGATGAGGTATTTCCAGACTTTACAGAACTCAGACAGAGAGAAGCTAGAAAGAAAGCTGAAAAGCGAAGTAAGGAGTTTGTAGAGAAAGTGTTTGGTGAAGATCAGCAGAAACCGTCTAATCAGAATGATGATTTAAAGACGTTATTACAGAAGTTGAAAGAAGCTGATGATAAACGACCCAAGCCGGAAGCTCAAGGTGGATTTTACAGGTATCACAACCAGAAGTTCAAAGGTTGAGCTCTTGGTTGGAAGTATATTGAGAGATTGAAATGTATAGCAGTTAAATGGGAATCAGAAATCTTGTACTTCTACAGATTTCATGATTTATTAACTCTACCGTATTGGGCGGTTAGAGACATTTGTCGATTCCCTATGACTGGAGCTTCTGTAAACAACACGGCTGTAGGTTGGTTTGCTGATCTGTTAGTCTGGGAAAGCAGAACAAAATGGAACATGTTTAAGCCTCAGTACCCTAGGAGAAAGGTTCATAGGGATGTTGATCCGAGAACTGGAAAGAAGAGGGTTACTTTTATTTATAAAGCTCCTGAAGTGATGAAGAAAATTCCTTTGATGCCTTTACAACAAGACTTCAGTGCAGACTTTATCTTCTGGTAATATGATTGGAGGAATGCAGAGGCGGTGATTATGTTAAGAGATGGAAAGGATAAGTACAAGAAGATCTACGTGTTTGATCCAATGTGGGTTATCAACTGTACTTTTGAGGATATAATCATGCTTTACTACAATCCAATATTCAGTGATCCCAATGATGCAGAGCAGGCGAAGAAGTATCAGCAAGTTGTTGGAGTTTGTTTTGCTTATGATATCAACTCTGGTAGCAACTTGGATACTAAGTTGGGTAAGAAGGTGAAGATGGCTGATGTGCCGAAACGTTCGGTGAAACGTAAACTTGAGCCTGAGATGACGAAAGATCAGAAAAAGCAGCTGAGACTCAAGTTGTTGAACAAGATAATGGATGAAGAACGAAGACAATCCAATCAATAGTCGAGGGGGAGTTTGTAGATGCACGTTTTGCGACTAATGATTGGATTAGGCTTTTAACATATGTTAGTGTGATTCTGTAGGGGCGAAGGTGAGTTCTGTGTGGGCGAATGTGTATAAGTATAGGCGAAGGAAGAAACAGACTGGTCGAATGTGGAAGCTTATGTGTTATTGTGTAGATTCGTACCAAAGAACTGGGCGAATGTGGACCTAGTATATATATGTTTTGGTCATTTTGAATGTCAGAATAGTTTTGGAGAGTGTGTGTTTTGTGGTCAGGTTTCTCTCTAGATTGAAAGTGTGTTAAGTTGAGTTAGATTAACTTCTAAGGTGATTGTAAACATATTTTGAACAAGTTATCTATAAAAATGGTGATTGAAAAGGTATTATCCGTGTTGTGATTTGCGTATTATCATTTTGTTCAATTCTAGGGTTTCCGCACCTGGAATTGTGACTTGTATGATCATATTATCCTGTTTTAGCTAAAATTCTTCATCTACAAACCCAAGCGTTGGTGAAAAATGTTTAATCATTAATATATTTGCCTAGAACAATAAGTATCATGTTCATATGCAACAACATAAAGCCTACAATAGTGATTAAAAATACATGAGAATATACGTATAATGTGTGAATGTAACCAAATACCGTTTTACATATTAAAGGTCATGTAAAATCTAATATATGTAAGTGTAAACTTATTTTCATATATCTATACATAAGATAATAAGTAACAACATTTGGACAAAGCAACATATCAAAATATACATTATCTACACACACACACACACACACATATATATATATATAGGGTAGGGTTCCTGTAGGAAACTTGGTTTGTGTGATAAGTGTGAGAAGGATTAAAAATTGATATGTATGCATCATTTTTTTGGAGGTATTCATGATGCTTTGGATTGTTTTGCTTAGAAAAACACCAAACATAACAATTAATAACCGAAAACAATGTATCTTAATCACCTGGATCCAAGAAAGACCACCTTCCCAAACTAACATAATCTCTCTCTCTCTTCGGTTGTATGCGACTGCCACCCCACCCCCTATATCTAAATCTTCATGCCATCAACTCTGAAGATCCTACACCTAATCACATAATTTGTTAAGTCACATTATGGAAAGTGGAGACACCTTAGAATAATCATCATTATAGTAATATACCTTAGTCTCACAAAACTATAATAGTTGACTTACCAAAATTATTGGTCTCTCTCCTTTTTTTGATGCTATGTAACCACACCCCATCACCACCAAACAACCATCACCACTTCACTTCCAAACTAAGTCCCAAAAACCTCTATTTTCCTCTCTAGAAATCGGCCCACATACCACTCCTACCACACCCAATTTTCAAACCATAAACCACCATTCTAACTCTTGAGAACCCATCCCCAAAGAGCTCCAAGAAGTTTGCAAACATGTGCGCAAGACGGAACCTCTAGCTCGCCTCTTTTCTTTCATTTCTGCTACCCTACACCTAGTTTTCACTAGTGGTATGAATACTCAACTAAGTCATCTATTTCTTGCATTATTATGGCAATATTGTTCGCCCAAAATAATGTACACACACATTTAAGAACTCTAAAGCTAGAACTCTCAACAAAAAGGAAAATGTATGTGTGCATCGTATATATATGTAGATATGTAAGTGTGCATGTATTTGTGTTATGTGTGTGTGCTTGTATTATTATATGTATGTGTGTTGATATGTCAGTTGAGTGCATGAATGTATACATAAGTATATGTATGTGTGCATGTATTATTATATGTATATGTGTGATGTATACATGAGTAGTATGCTAAAAGATATAATATTAAGAATATGCACATCTTGGTAGTGTAAATATATCTTAACACTTTATTTAAAAACAAAAGTGACCAATGCTTCATCGAGGTGACAAGATTTCCTATAAACAAGAACATTTAAAAACAAACTTCATAAGTTGGGTGAACAACTTAAGCATTAAACCATCAAATATGGACTTGAGATGTCTTTTGTACATAGGACACGCATAGGTCGGATTTTAGTATCTCGGGCTTTACTTTGCTAGCTTTTATACGGACTTGAGGTAAGTTTCACGACCTATTTTTACTGTTTTACATTTTGGGGAAAAGCATGCAACTTTATTATGATTACATTGTTTTAGAATCATTTCCCTTAGACCTTATGTGAACATGAGACATTATGTTAGAGATCTCATAAATCCCTCGTGTTATTTCCTTACTGTAACCATTAGCTATGGATTTAGCCATGGAAAACTTGAAGAGATCTATTGGGTTGACACACCCACTCTTGGTTAGTCTCTCTAACCTGGACACAAACGATAAAAGAGTGCTAGTATTTCACATACGGTGATACATTGTCTTTATTGTATGATGTGCGAGGCACAACTCGTCAAGGTTTGGTTATGGACTCATGATTGGTCACATTTGTCATTGTCTTAGCTAGGCATTGATCGGTTAGTTGCAGATTTTATTAATATTACGTTTTACTAGTCTTTTAAACCTATGAACTCACCGACATTATGTTGACAAATTTTATGCATGTTTTTCAGGTAAGTAGTTTTCATGGATGGAACTTGGGAATGTTTTAAGCTTGTATCATGGGATACTGACTTTTGTGGGATTTTATGCTTAATTCTCATTTTTGTGGGATTTAAGTATGAAATCTTGGTTTTTAAACAATACATTTTGAAGTGATTGTAAACATTTAGTTATTTGGTATCCAAACTTATATTTAAAATTTAGTGGATCGCTTGAATCTTGTGCTTGATGACTTTTCGTGTCACATCCCGTGACTTTATCTTGGCGGGCTGTGATAGATTGGTATCAGAGCCAATGGTTATAGCGAACTGGATATCTTTTGAATCTAAACTATAACTTAAATGATTTTTCAAACGAAAAATTTTCATTGCATGAAAAAAATTGCATTACGTCGCACTACCAAAGTTCCATAATCTTTTTACATATTGCATACATGCGAGTTTAGTATATAAGTTTCTTGATGCTTATATATGTGTACACTTGGATTTGACAGGATCATGACTTCCCCATCATCCCCGATCATCGTTTCAGACTCGGAGGATGACTTATACATGGTGTACGAGACTTCTAGTAGAGATGACGCGATTCATACTTTGTAGATTCCGAGCCAGAGAAGGATGTCGCGGGCCCCGAGCCCAACGAGGAGGAGGACGTGGATATTATGGGCGACGACATGTAGGTTGATCTTGTAGTTTCTGATGATGAGATCGACGTTCCTGCTGGCTAGGCCCGGGGTGATGCCGAGGACGCTGCTGACCCGGCCCCTTTAGACAAGGAGCTGCCTGTCGAAGCGCCTCCTAAGGATGAGGAGCCACGAGCTAAGGTACCCCCTATGGTAGAGGCACAGCCCGCGAAGGAGAATGTGCCCTCTTTTTGCACCTTTCGCCCATTTCCTGGAGGAGCACGCCTTACGTACACCCCTAGGAAATGAGTGATCAAGACCCCAATTCCTGAGCCTGAGGTGCCCGTTCAGACTGCCATCCCACTTGCCTTCTGAGTTTGTCGAGCCGCCTCGGAAGAAGCTGATTAGGATATCCCAGGCCCGTAAGCGGATCTTTCTTTCTAATGTGACAGGCTACTTAGCTCACATTGATGAGGATTCTGAGTATGACATCTTTGTGCTACTGATGGTGGTTAGTCCTCCGGGCCACCCTTTGCCCTCCTGCGCATACTGGTTTCGGGACGATTCCTATGCGCCGTTCCCTCTTCTCTGTGAGGGGTATGATTGGTTTCCATGACACCTAGATCAAGGAGCTTCGAAAGAGGGCTTAAGCGATCGAGACTGATGCGCACTTCGAGGGGCAGACTAAGGCTGCTATTTTTTAGCATTTCACTAGTTTGGGGGAACGATTAGGCGAGTCCGAGCGTCGACGCGTTGAGGCCGAGCGTGGGCATGTTGAGGCTTGGAGGTGTGTGTTGATTCTCGAGCATAGGGTGGACGAGCTTGACCAAAGGATGAGAGTTGTTGTTGCTGCTCTGTCTGCTGCTTTTTAGCCACCTCCCTAGTTGACTACTAGTTAGTTATGACTAGATGATGTAGCTTTTAGTTGTTTCTGATTTATGACTTGTATTAGAAGGCTTACGCCTTCATTATTTTGTACTTCCTACAAACTATGTAACAAATTAATGAATTAATGAAATTATGGTATTATGATTTTACTAGTTGTTCTCTATTTCTTATCTATGTTATAGTTATGTGGTTATGTTTGGTTATCATGTATGTTATGATTGTATGTTTGTGTTTGTCATCGTTATTATGGATATCATGGTTGTTTTATCGTGCGCACATGATTGACAATGTTAACGATAAATATGTGTCTTATTCTTTTGATATGTTGTATTAGAAAGAAGTCATGCTACCCGGGGAGAACTACCAGCCATACCGAGGAGAACACATTCCTAACCATGTCGGAAGAACTAGCTCGAGTGATTACGTAAGCCATTGCGTAGCATGACGCCAACTACACGGATTCCAACAGAGGATCGTGTGGTATCAGGCGGCAAAGGACTAATGATAACGAACATGGTAAAATATTGGGTTGTTTTACTTCTTTGGCCTTGTATCACTTACTATTATTGATGATTTCTCATTATCAATGTCCCAGAAGTTGAAAATCCAGTACACGGCTTTTCCTATAAAACTTTCATGACTTCTAATCCATGGACTTTTCGTGGATCTGAAGGAGCAATTAGTATTTGTCGCTGGATGGAGAGGATGGAGTCTGTGCTAGATATCAGTGGTTGTGCTGAGGATCAGAAGGTTAAGTATGCTACTTGTACCTTCCAATATGAGGCTTTAACTTGGTGGAATTTGCAATTTCAAACCTTGGGTAGGATGCAGCCTACAATCTCTCATAGGTTGAGTAGAAGACAATGATAATGGAAAAGCACTGTCCCAGGAGTGAGCTTCAGAAGCTCGAATCTGAATTTTGGAATTTGGCAATGATTGGGGCTGAGATCACCGCCTATACCACTCGTTTTCATGAACTTTCTTGTTTGGTGCCCCACATGGTAACCCCTGAGTACAAAAGGGTTGAAAGGTATATTGGGGACTCTCTCCTAAGATTCGCAGTATAGTAATTGTCGCTGAACCGATCACTATTCAAGGTCTTGTCACCTTAGTTCACAATCTCACGGATGATGCGGTGCGTATGGGCATATTGCTTAAGAAAGAAGCTGAAAAAGATGAAGGTTCTGGGGAGAAGAGAAAATGGTCAAATATCAGGAAAGGAAAGAATTCGGGAAATCAAGCTGGTAAGAACTAAGAGACTACGAAAGCATTTGTTGTTACCGCCGTTGCAGAGCATAGAAAGAAGTATAATGGACCGCACCCTCTCTCCAACAAGTGCAAGTACCATAATGTAGGATCATCTGAAAGTATTCGTTGTGATAAGTGTAAGAAGATTGATCATCAAACCGCTCATTGTCGTGCTAGAGCTACTGGCGACCTTGCTGGTAAACCGAGTTGTTATGAGTGTGGTGCCGTTGATCACATCAAGAAGGACTGCCCCAAGTTGAAGAACCAGGCTCGTGGTAAAGGTTTTGTGATTAGAGTTGGGGATGCTTGTGAAGACCCCAATGTTGTTACTGGTACATTTCTCGTTAACAATCATTATACTTTCATACTTTTTGATACCGGTGTTGATTTAAGTTTTGTGTCAACCAAATTTAAGCAAACTCTTAGGGTAGAGGTAAGTAGGCTAGACACACACTATTCCATAGAATTGGCTAATGGTAAGTTGTTTAAGTCAGAGTAAGTTGTTAAAGGATGTACTATAAGTCTGGGCGATCACGAGTTTAGCATTGATCTGTTACTAGTAGAGTTGGGTAGTTTCGACGTTGTAGTCGACATGGATTGGTTGTGAAAGAACCATGCTGAGATAATGTGCCATGACAAGGTAGTTTGTATTCCCCTGCTGAGTGGCGAAGTTCTTTCAATCAAAGGAGATAATAGTCGAGCCACCTTACGAATCATATCTTGCATGAAAGCCCAAAAGTGCCTTCGAAAGGGTTATTGTGTGTTCATGGCACACGTGGTCAAGAAGCAATCTAAGGAATTAAAGATCGAAGACATCCTTGTAGTACGGGACTATACAGAAGTCTTTCCTGAAGACTTGCCTGGATTTCCACCGTCGAGACAAGTCGAGTTCTGCATCGATTTAGTTCCTGGAGCTGCACCTATTGCTCGATCTTGATATTCACTAGCTCCATTAGAGATGCAGGAGTTATCAATCCAGTTGCAAGAATTGTTGGATAAGGGTTTTATTCGACCAAGCTTTTCTCCGTGGGGAGCCCCATTGTTATTTGTGAAGAAGAAAGATTGGTCATTTCGTATATGCATAGATTATCGTGAACTGAACAAGCTCACCACCAAGAACCGGTACCCACTACCAAGAATTGGTGACTTGTTTGACCAATTGCAAGGTTTTAGCTACTATTCGAAGATTGACTTGAGATCGAAATATCATCAGTTGCGAGTGCAAGAGGGGAGTATACCCAAGACGGCTTTCAGAACGGGTTATGGTCACTATGAGTTGCTTGTGATGCCTTTCGGTCGGACCAATGCCCCGGCAGTATTTTTGGATTTGATGAATCGAGTATGCAATCCTTATTTGGACAAGTTCGTGATTGTGTTTAATGATGATATATTAATCTATTCACGGACTCAAGAGGAGCATGAGCAACATCTGAAGTTGATTCTGGAGTTGCTTAAAAGTGAGAAGTTGTATGCTAAGCTTTCTGATGTCGTGTGTATTAAATGTTTTTATGACTTAAATTAACTTTTTATTTTAAAGGAGATAAGTCCTCGGCGGATGCGCCAAAAACTTATTCAAAAAGATTTTTAATTCAAAACTTTAAGTTAGAATACTTTGTCAAGTTTTATATTTATAAAATAAAACGATAATTGCGAATTGTTCTAAACCCACACAGTAGGCAAGTGTACCTATCGAGCGTAGTATAGATTTCCACCAAGTACCGAGTATCGAACCCAAAGACACGACTTCCCCAAACTCAGCCCTAAGTTGCTTTACTAAAAGTAAAGATAAAAGAATGAGAGAATGAGAACAACCAAAGTAAAAAATCAATAATAAAAGAAGTGTTGGTTCGGGATCCAACAAATCTTGGGACGGATTAATAGTAGTTACTTAGTTAAGTGGTGTGTACAAGTGCGCACTTATGCTTAACATGGAGTTGCAACAACATTCTCTAGAGGTGACTGTTTTCGTAAAACGAGTTGTGTTCTTGTTATAATGTGAGGGTCTCCCGAACCGGTAAGCTCACCTCTCAACAATGAGTGACGGACTACTCGAAAGTGTGTGCACCCAACCCTGAAGAATCCACCTACCAATGTCGCAATAAAGACATCTCTTTACTTAAAACTTTTGTGAACAACTTGCCGGTGGCCGGAGCATGACCGGACAAATTGCCACTTGATATAATAAAAGAGTCGTGACTAACCAGAACACGTGCATCTACTACTTGAGTTAATTAACCTTTTAAAAAGTGAGTGGTCTATTATTAACTGTGCGGCAGTATAATAATGAAATGAAATAGAGACCGTTTTCTTTCAACACGGGTTCACCGACATTGACCTGCGCCAAAGCTTTCACATAGACTATGAAGCTAAGTCACAAAGACAAGTCTTGGCTTATCACCAGGACCGAGTATAAACACCGTACCGACCCTAAGTGAGATCTTTGATAGTAGAGGAATAAGCCACGAAGTGTGTGTATTTCTACCCACAAATGGGCTAATCACTACTCATGGGATTAGGTTAGCTTATGAGTGCATGGGTTGTTACACACCATGGGTACACTCATAAGTCCTCCCACTTCCTATCAAGACACCCACAAGACCAAAGACTAAGTAATTAGTTAGTTAATTCATCAAACAAAGTTTCAAGTAAAAAGAATTAAACAAGAACACAACACCACTTACCAAATCAAAACTATATAATTCATACCAAGAAAAGTCTTCACCCTACCAACACTCTACTATTCTAGCCAAACATTGGCTTTACAATCTACACTCTATATTGGGTGTTGGGGAAACACATAGTAGTGGATGTTTTGAGGATTATAGAGGGTGTTTAGATGATTTTTAGTGATCTCTGTCTCTCAACTCTCAATCAATAAGTGTTTATGGAGTGATCCCAAGCTCCAAAGGTCACTTACAAGACCCTCAAGATGGCTGAAATGAGAAAGAGATTTAGGTGGAAAGGATGGATAAAGGGATGGTGAAAATGTGGGGTGGAGGGCTCTATTTATAGGCAAATCAGACCAAGCACACCCGTGCTTAAGGTGTTGGCATGCCCATGCTCGACAGCAGGTACTGTTGCAGAGTCCTTTCACGCAGAATGGCTCCTGATGTACTAAGCACGCTCGTGCTCATGTCTTGAGCACGCCCGTGCTTCCCTTCTTTTGTACCCTCGCTGTCAGTTTTGGTCGGTTTAAGCCTTGGGGAACACGCTGGAGTAAAGCATGCCCGTGCCATACAGTGGGGCACGCCCGTGCACATCCTGAAATGCTGAATTTGACCTCTGTTGACTTGGAAATGTTGACTTGTTGACCCGGAACAGTTACACGGTCGTAAGCACGGCCATGCCATATCTGGCAGAGCTTCAAAGTCTTCAATTCTCCGTCTGTTAGTGCCGTTTTGTGCTGGTTTTCACTTCTTTTCACATCCTAACCTCTGATCCTGCGATTATCAACAAAGAAAGATAAATCATGATAAAACAAAGATAAAAGCACGATTTTGAGTATAAGATAGATGATAATTATGTGTAAAAACATATCAATTTCTTGACACATCATAACACCTCACACTTGAGCTTTTACTTGTCCTCAAGCAAACCGAATGTTAGGCAATTTTTATAGGATAAAAGTTGTAAGTTTAACTCAATGTGCCGAGCTCAACTTACCTCCTAAGAGTCTCGCTTAATAAACCTTTGGGATTTCGGGCATGGCTTTTGGTGAGACTACTAAAACAACTCCTAAGGTGCCCCTTTTTCCTTTTTCCTCACCCCTCTCATTCACTCGGGTTTCATTTGAGGGTGAACGCTCAAATTCTACCCGATGGACAACTCGAATCATAGGTTTGTATGCAAATCGCAACTCCACCACTTTTATTGAGGTGAAGCGTGTGAATCAAAAGGACTTTTTAAGGGTTAATTTAGTGAGATAATGGAAGATTGGGTAGGAATGGAGTTTACCACCATGACTAACTTCGGGTTTGGTGCTTGAGGTGTTTGTTGGAATCTCATGGATCTTCTAAGTTGGCTTTGCTGATCTCTCCTTGGACTTCGTAGCTCGACTATGGCCTACGATTGTGAATTATTCAGCGCGAGGGCCGCCTAATAGCCTCCACTAGGTTGGGTCGGTTACTTGGTCTTTCTAGAAAGTTTTGCAAAACTTTTCTTTTGGAGGCCTCTCGATTACTTTACTCAACAACATCTTTATTCACATAATTTTTTTTTGACAAACTTCACTTGATGGTTGCTGGATGATTATTGACACTTGGTATGCTCTTTTGACGGATTTCTCTTGTAGCCTCTTCATGATCGATATTTTGAATTCTTGACGTGCGGCTTATGCTTCAAAGTCCCAAAGTTTCCAAAGAGCTTCTTCAACATTTCAACACTTCCCTGGTTTCTTCATGGCGGGAGCTAAATGGATGTAAGGAAACGAAAAGGCTAAGGCTCAAAGATGGGTGGCTAGGGGTGGGGAAAATATATGGAAGGCCAATGATAACGGAATGGGTAAGTCCTAAGTGCCTAGATCATTTTCACACACTCACCTCTGATGTGATTTTGCAGTGCATAAGTCACACAACTTCTAATCGTGTCATGTGAACGGGGAATATCTCTCAAGACAAACGAAAGAGCATGTAGTATTTATATAATGGTGTGCTCGATATGGCTCAATAATACTCACATGTAGGGGTAGGGGTTATTTAAGGAATTGAGAACACCTTAGATGGTTCGTTTGACTACCAAAAACCTCCCTAATCTCCCACAAAATCGTTGGGCGGAATAAAAAGGTTTGAAAATATTTTTTTGTTTCCGAAAACTCTTTTAAAAACTTTGCCTTTTTAGTTAAGGTTTGCTGACTGCTTTGAGGTGTTTTAAATTTAACAAAATTTTAAACACCTCGCACTTAATTCTTTTACACAGTTTTTAAATTAATATTTGTGATATGTGTGGGCAAAGAAAAAGTGGGCAAGTAAAAAGGAACAAGTATCTCCCCTTTTTGTTGTCCGCCGGTACGCGTGCGGTCGATCCCCGCAGCTGCCTCCACACGAATGCTTCCTTTGAGAGAAATCACTTGGCATGAACATATAGCTAAATACAAACTAAGAAAAAACATAAAAACTACTAATAATAAACTACAAAGTCCTAGTGCCGAGAGGGCATACCTGGCGGTTAGAAAATAAAAGTGAACAATCATACCTGAGGGTCCTCGATTGCTTTTCTTACTGTATGCACCAACCTCTCAACTTATTATTCATCGGGCTAGTCCCGGAAATACTACTTTAACTAGATTCAATCCCTCAATTTAAGATTTTGGGATTGACAAGGAAATATACAAGAGGTGATGATGAGTCGCGCCACCACCACTTGAAGTTTCCTGGATCAAACTTCACTATGTGCAAGTAGTGAAGAAGTCGGTCACCCCGACACGCCACAAGTGGCTTGACGAAATAACGCCACTTCTTCCTAGTGAAGTGATCCTCCGAGTGATACACTTTACCCCAGGAGTCGTGAACAAGTTCAGCCATTGGGGGGCTATTACTCGGGAACAGTGACAACGGAGATATCACCACTTCCTTTTCTGAGTTACCACAGTCTGATTCTCTCTGCCCTTCTTGCACCTCTTCGTCCATCACTCCACTTCCGCCCATGTTTTCTTCAATCTTGTCTGTACCCGCTTCCTCTCGTTGTACTTCCAATACCCATGTTCTTGCTTCATCTTCCATTGTGAATATTGTCAAGTGATAGTTTTTTACTATCTCGAGATTTTTCGCAAACTTCTCCAAATCAATGATAGGTTCAGGTTTGGACTCGGGCATAGGCTCGTGTTCGGACTTGGATAAAGGATTTGGTGATGGTGGTGAATTTTAAGGGGGGGTATTCTTCTTCGAAGGGGTGAGGTAAGAAAGTTGAAGAACCAAAAAGTGGGGTTGTATGTGAGTGTGGAAATAGTGACAGGTAATATGGAGGTGGTTCATAGGAAGGTAGAGGCGGAGGAGGTTCAGGTGGGGGTGAATTTGGAGAAGGTTCACAAGGGTAAGACTCAAAAGTGGGAAGACAATGAGAAATGTATTCCTCGCATTCATGGGGGTAAGAAGGTCCACCACAATAGCTACACGGAAGAATACAAAATAAATAGTCTTCACAACTGTGGGGAAAAGGAGGTCCGCCACAACAGTCACATCCTTATTGAACGAAGCAACCACCTTCAACAACTCGATGAACCATCCTACAAAGCTATAAAAACAATTGGCAAAACAATTAGTAACTAGAAACTTAAAAGTTAAAACCTTTCTATGGAATACGTCGTGTCCCCGGCAACGGCGCCAAAAACTTGATTTCGTGTGGATTAAATTTTTTTATGACTTAAATTAACTTTTTATTTTAAAGGAGACAAGTCCCCGGCGGATGCGCCAAAAACTTATTCAAAAAGATCTTTAAGACAAAACTTAAAGTTAGAACACTTTGTAAAGTTTTAAATTTATAAAATAAAACGATAATTGCGAATTGTTCTAAACCCACACAATAGGCAAGTGTACCTATCGAGTGTAGTATTGACTTCCAGCAAGTACCGAGTATCGAACCCAAAGACACGACTTCCCCAAACTCAGCCCTAAGTTGCTTTAATAAAAGTAAAGATAAAAGAAAGAGAGAAAGAGAATGACCAGAGTAAAAATCAATACCAAAAGAAGTGTTGCTTCAGGATCCAATTAATCTTAGGATGGATTAATAGTAGTTACTTAGTTAAGTGGTGTACAAGTGCACACTTATGCTTAACATGGAGTTGCAACAGCATTCTCCAGTGGTGACTGTTTTCCCAAAACGAGCTGTGTTCTTGTTATAATGTGAGGGTCTCCCGAACCGGTAAGCTCACCTCTCAACAATGAGTGACGGACGACTCGAACGTTTGTGCACCCAACCCTGAAGAATCCACCTCCCAATGTTGCAATAAAGACATCTCTTTACGTAAAACTTTTGTGAACAGCTTGCCAGTGGCCGGAGCATGACCGGACAAGTTGCCACTTGATATCATAGAAGAGTCGTGACTAACCAGAACACGTGCATCTCCTACTTGAGTTAATTAAAGTTTTAAAAAGTGAGTGGTCTATTATTAACTGTACGGCAGTATAATAATGAAAGGAAATAAAGACCGTTTTCTTTCAACACGGGTTCACTGGCCAATGACTTGCGCCAAAGGTTTCACATAGACCAAGAAGCTAAGTCGCAAAGACAAGTCTTGGCTTATCACCAGGACCAAGTATAAAGACCATACCGAACCTAAGTGGGATCTTTGATAGTAGCGGATTAAGCCATGAAGTGTGTGTATTTCTACCCACAAATGGGCTAATCACTACTCGCGGGATTAGGTTAGCTTATGAGTGCATGGGTTGTTACACACCATGGGTACACTCATAAGTCCTTCCACTTCCTATCAAGACACCCACAAGACCAAAGACTAAGTAATTAGTTAGTTAATTCATCAAACAAAGTTTTAAGTATAAAGAATTAAACAAGAACACAACACCAATTAACAAATAAAAACTATATAATTCATACCAATAAAAGTCTTCACCCTAGCAACACTCTACTATCCTAGCCAAACATTGGCTTTGCAATTCGCACTCTATATTGGGTGTTGGGGAAACACATAGTAGTGATTGTTTTGAGGATTAAAGAGGGTGTTTGGATGATTTTTAGTGATCTCTCTCTCAACTCTCAATCAATAAGTGTTTATGGAGTGATCCCAAGCTCCAAAGGTCACTACAAGACCCTCAAGATGGCTGAAATAAGAGAGACATTTGGGTGGAAAGGATGGATGAAGGGATGGTGAAAATGTTGGGTGGAGGCCTCTATTTATAGGTCAAATAGTTTTGATACCAAATGTAAATAGGTCTTAAAGTTTACAACCCATGATACCAAATGTAAATAGGTCAAATAGTCTTGAAAACAATGTTTGATATGATGCACGAAAAGATGAGACTTTGTGCGATTCCAGTGCGCCTAGCCTCGCTGCTACCTTAGTGACCTGAGAAAACATGCTATGTTAGTCAGCATATACAATGCTGGTGAGTTCACAGGGTTTATGTTTGCAAAAGTAAGCAAATGTTTGAAAACCAGACCCATATAATCCTTACATCTATACCTGATGTTAGCTAGACATCTTTACATGTTACTAAAGCGCGTTATGATTGGTGGAATTTGTCATTGTCTTAGCTAGGCATTGGTTGGCTACCCACAGATTTCATTAACGTTGTGTTTTACTAGTCTTTTAAACCTGTGAACTCACCAACCTTATGTTTACAAATTTTATGCATGTTTTTAGGTAACTAGTTTTCATGGATGGAACTTAGGAATGTTTTAAGTTTGCATCATGGGATACCGACTTTTGTGGGATTTTCTACTTAATTATCATTTTCGTGGGATTTAAGTAAGAAATATTGATTTTTAAACAATACATTTTGAAGAGATTGTAAACATTTAACTATTTGGTATCCAAACTTATGTTTAAAATTTATATGTTTGCTTGAATCTTGTGCTTGAGAATATTTCTTGCCGCATCCCGTGATTCCGCCTTGGTGGGGTGTGACAACATGATACTTGGCGAGGTGATCCCACCCTTGAATTCCCTCTAAAACTATTTTCTCTCTCATGTGTGTCACACCACGCCAATGGGGGAAACATGTGGCGCAACGCTCGAAAGCATATCAAAGTCAAGATTAACACAACCATACTTAATTAGAAAAGATTATTTTATATAGATGTCGAAAATGGGTACCTTGTTACAACATTTCACAAGACCACAAACAATAAGTTTCGTACATGGGGTTTTTCCATCTAAGTCCCAACCCAATGGAAAATGTTGATGAAAACCTGACAAGTTTCCGACATCCCATATTTCCACCGCACTAGCCTCATATCTATTCAGCACTTAGTTACCTGAAAGATATGTTTAAAAAGACGTCAATACAAAAGTATTGGTGAGTTCACAGGTTTTCATTTTTGCTTACTTACTTTCTTCCTTACATAAAATCAGTGCACGTAACATAAATAAGGTATGATGATATAGGATTCCAATCCCAATATCGATGGCGTTCCCATAACCAAAACCAGACTACTTAATTTTGCCACGCAAGTTGTTTACATGGCAACAACAACAAATTTAGAATATGGTAACACCCCTTGGTCCATCCGAGTTGACGCTAATCAACAGGGGGTGGGTCCCCGTCAAGGACCGATAGTATTATCCCCATATTCTATGGTTACATCCCTTTGTATAAATGGTTATAGTGAACTGCGGAGACTGCACGTCCCATGTGACTTTATACCGTTACCCATGGACCCATCATATTAGTTTTTCTTTCTTACTAACCTACCATTCTTTTGGCCGGCCTAAAAGGCCTTGGGTGGGTCCCATATTTGTTTAAAAAATATCTTGAACTAATCTAGTTCACTTCAAAGTAGAACGGTTTGGATTTTTCGGGATTTAATCGCGTTCTAATTACGAGCTATTCTGGACATATAATTAACTCCTGATTACGCTTAAACATAATTTATTTTAGGCATTGGTAAGTTATTTAGGCTTTTATTGGGTGAATTTATATGTTTTGCACGTATCGGGTGCGATATGCGAACTTTATTCGTTACCGGGAGATTTTGATTTAGAGTTTTCATTTAAAGTTTTGGGGTTCAAAAACACTTTATATTTCATAAAAATACCCTTTATTTTATATCCCGGGCATTCGGGATCGTTTTCGATTATTTAACTATTACTGGGAAATTACCAACGTCCGTTGCGGACTAGTTTATTCTTATGCGATTCCTTCGCATTTCTAATTAAACTAAGGCATTCCTACGCCTTCTATTGGACTCCGCTATTTTCCGAATACTCAATTATACTTAATTGATATTAATTTTTGCTTAGAATAGTTAATTACGTATACTAATTACGTACGAAAACGCATCGATTTTTGCCGGATGTCACATGTGCATAGCACATGCACTTTTCTCACGATTTTTAACTAAGTTTTTTATAAGACATATTTTTATAAAAAAAACACTAAATTTACGAACGTTTTATTATCTTTCCAACAAGTATCATAATGCTATACAAAAAACAAAAAAAAAGACTTTTTACTGGTTTTTGTTCATGCCAATGCACAGTACAGTTAAAAACACAAATCTGTATCTGGAAAAAAAGACAATGTGTTATTTGGTCTGTCCATTGTGTTATTTTCGTCTCTTCATTGTGTTTTTTTGTCTCCTTCATTGTGATTTTCAGTTCAGATCATTGTGTTTTTTTGCTGCAGATTGTGTTTTTTCTCTGAATACGGTGTTTTTTTGTAATCTGCATTGTGTTTTTTCTGTCTATTCTGTTTTTCTAAGCTGTCATTTGTGAGTTTTTGTGTTAAAGTCATATTTTGGACTCAATAGTCAATTTAGTTTTGGCTACTCATATGATTTATGTTATTTATATATTTAGAGAACTGAAAAAAATATCAAAATGTAGCTTCTTTTTATACCCTAATATTATGCTTTAACTTAATTTATCAAAACTCAGACCTATTTAATTCGGTTTTTGGATGATTTCTTCCATTTTTGTTAGTATCTCATACAACTTTACTTTCCCCAATGTTTCCCTTTTATGTAAAGTTGAGGTTATGGCCATGATGGCTTTGTAGAGGTTTTCACTATGTTTATATTTAGGTAATTGATTAATCATATCTAGACAAGTCACTAAATGTGTTAAGATAGTATATATATTTTTAAACCTACTATTATGTATAAGAACCAACTAACTATATATATATATATATATATATATATATTAACAAATGTAGTCAGTTTTGTAAGAATGTTGTTTTATTCAGTATCACCCAAGGTAATCGATTTTATATCCATAATAAAGATTGAACATGTATGTCATTCTTTCACATATGCTCACTTTACACAACAGAATCGCATATCATCATCATGATGATGACATATCATTTAATATCATTAGGGCACAAACCAATACGTTAGCCTTAGCCTTATATTTGGAACATAACCTAGAGTAAAAAAATGCAATATATTTGTGTCGACGGTTGTAAAGGGGAAGATACCGACTACTGGTGCTTTGAGGTCAAGAGGACGAGATTACAATCAACGCTAGGTAAGATGTGTGAATAGGGCTGTTCAAATTCCCCGCCGCTCATTCAGAAAATGCTCGCTTGATCCGCTGTTCAAATTTCAACTTTATTATGACGATTTGCTCGCCTTTTTATAGACTGAAAAAATAACTCTATCTATAGGTTCTATAACTGTGTTTTTCATCCCTTATATTATATAAAGTTAAAAACAGTTACAAACACAAATAATAAAATAATATTAATAGTATTTAATACTATTGTAACGTAATTATTATAATTATAATAATAATAATTATTTTAAAGCAATATAAAATTGAATAAAGTAATTTTCAATTGTAATGATTAAGTTGGGTATTGGACCCTCTATTGAATTGAATGGTAAATAATATCTATTGACTTATCAATAGATGTTATCAAACAACTGTCATCCATTATAGTTCAAATTTATTGTTTAATAATATTATATCAAGATTAAAGTAATAACAATGTGGAACGTAAATAAACTAAGTTTCAAAATCGTATAAGAAAATTTTTAAACGCAGAAAGCAAGATCGTAATTATTATTTACCACTCAACACAAATAGTGTTCAACTGAGCTTTCTAGCATATTTTTGCTTCAACCTTTTATCGTATTTTTTTAACAACTTTTTAAGATAAACATAACAATCTGTTTCAGAAAAATATTGATTGATCAAACGTATCTTAAATTTATTGTATAATGTTCTTACAAACATGGTGTTAAGGTAACAACACATGTTGACAGAAACTGCAATAGCAATGAAACTAATTACTGCAATTCCATAATTCTAATGAAAATGTCCGAGTAACACAAACATACAAGATACAACATATGGGTAAAATACCACAAAACAAAACTGTTGACAAACATAAAAGATAGAAGTCTTCTAATAAAATAAATTCCATTATCACTACAAAAGTGAACTAATACCAACGAAAACATTTCCTCAATTAGACAACAATATACATAGAAAATACAGAAAAAAGACGCAAATAAAATACTGAAAGAGAAAAACAAAACAAACCCTACAAGAAATTATGCCTCTTACTTCTCGAAGAACAGGAGACATAATATTACCCTATACACCAATCTCTATTTATTTAGACTCAAGAGGTGCATATGATACAAATAATATTTTTCTTTGATTGTAAGAATCTTCAGACAACACCAATTCCAACTTCATTAGCATCGGTTTATTGGTAATAAAATTTTCTTTTATTGTAAGCATTTTTGACATGACTGGTGGTAGAAAATTTGAAGGAAGCAACATTATAGCGTAGACATGAAAGGTAGGTTTGTTTTTCAAATGGTTCAATGGATATAAAGTTGCAAACTGAAATGACTATTTCTTCGCCTTTTTATATACTGAAAAATAACTATACGTACTATAGTAGAGTTTTTTATATAAAGTGAAAAACAATAACAGACACAAATAAGAAAAAATAATTAATATTAAAAATAATTGAATATTATTATCACTATTATAATTTATAAATAATTCACACTCAAACAATATAAAGTTGAACGAATAAATTTTCAAAATAGTAATGATTAACTTGGGTATTTGAACTTCTGTTGAGTTAAAATGTATGCAATATTTATTCATTTCTTAGCATATGTTATCAAACAACTGTCATCAATTACAATATAGTTAACGAAAGAACATAAGCAATTAAACTTCAATGATAACAACTGTTATTCGTTATGCTAATAATATAAATAAATTTAAATTATATGAGTCTTTTTAAGTTCATAAATAATTACAAACAGTAAAGACCCAAAAAAGTCTATGGTGCCCACTATACAGATGAAGGATCTAAATGGAAACTTAGAAAATATGACGGCAAAATAAATTATTTAATTTATTAATTTTGCACGTTGACCCTACATATAAATCACTTGAGTCCTCATAACAATAACATTTCCTCTATCAGACAACAAACTACATATAAAATACACAAAAAAGACACGAAACAAAATACAGAATGATGAAAAAAAATAAAACCTAAACGATAATAAGCATTTTACTCCTCGAAGAGCCGAAGATATATTATTTCATTATATACACCAATCTCTATTTAGTTATGCAAAAGGGGTGGACATGATACAAATAATATTTTTCTTTGATTGTAAGAATCTTCGCAGAACACCAATTTCAACTAGATTTATGTTGGTGTTGCTAGGGTGATGATGGAAACTTGGTATGAATTAATATAGTTTATCTTTTATTTTAAAGTGGTGTTTTATGTTCTTAATAATTCTTACTATTCTAAACTTTGTTTAATGATCTAATTAATAAATCACTTAGTCTTTGGTCTTGTGGGTGTCTTGATAGGAAGTGGGAGGACTCATGACTCATGAGTGTACCCATGGTGTGTAAAAACCCATGCACTTGTGAGCTAACCTAATCCTGCGAGTAGTGATTAGCCCATTTGTGGGTAGAAATACAGACACTTAGTGGCTTAATCCTCTACTATAAAGATCCCATGTAGGGTCGGTACGGTCTTTATACTTGGTCCTACTGATAAGTCAAGACTTAATCTTGCGACTTAGCTTCATTGTCTATGTGATAGCTATGGCGCAGGTTAAGGATTGATGAACCCGTGTTGAGAGAAAACGGTCTTTATTTTCTTTCATTATTATACTGCCGCACAGTTAATAATAGATCATTCACTTTTTGATAAATTAATTAAATCAAGTAGGAGATGCACGTGTGCCGGTTGGTCACGACTCTTCTATGATATTAAGTGGTAATTTATTCGGTCATGCTCCAGCCACCGTTAATTATTCATAAAAGTTTAAATAGTTTGATGTCTATATCACAACATTGGGAGGCGGGTAATTCGGGGTTGAGTCGACACAGTCTCGGGTCACTTTATTTTCAGTGTTAAGATGTGAGCTTACCAGTTCGGGAGACCCTCATAATAAAATTAAGGACACAGTTGTTTGTACAGCTATTGTGAAAACAGTCACCTCTAGAAAATGCAGTAGAAATTCTAAGTTAAGCATAAGTGTGCAGCTCAAACACACCACTTAAAATAAAGATAACTATCTTTCATACCAGGTTCCATCTGATCCCGAAGCAATACCATTGTTTTGTTATTGATTTTTCCTAAAAGTTTACATCTCTCTTTTTACTTTACTTTTTCTCCACGCTGTTTAAAAAGGTCTTTTCGGTAATTTTAGGAAGCTGAGTAGTAAAAATCGTGTCCACGGATTCGATACTCGGTAATTGCACATTTCTATACTATACACGATAGGTGTGCATGCCTATTGTGCTGGGTATAGAACGTTGAGCAACTATCATTTTAAATTATAAATTTAAAACTTGCAAGTGTCTTTCTGTTTTCTAACTTACTCACCTTTTCATCAAAAAATCTTGGCATTTCTCTCGGGACTTGCCCTTTATGAAAAGAAGTTAAGTTTTTATTCAAACGCCAGCACACACCATGCTTCTTTATTTTTCTTGCTTCTGCACACTTCTTTTGTTTCGGACTTTGGCCAAAATAAAATTCATAGTTTTTTGAAACTTGTAAAGCAAAAAAACAAATGTAACAATTAAAAAATTTCCAATATGTGATACAACAAATTTTTGGTCTAATTATAAGACATACCTATGGTGTCACACCCTCAATTTCCACTGCGGTGTTTATACCGCGAGGCGTGTGACATACCAGGATCCCATAGCCATAAGTCATATGAACGACTCTAAATGCCCAAACCATTTAGTTCGTTTTTTTAAAAACAAGTTTTATGGATAACCAAAAATTCAAATAGTTGCGGAAGCGAAATTATAGAAAATGGTTAATCAAATAGTCTGCGCAAAACAACGCGCCCAAAACCATAGTAGGTAATTAAACATTCGAAAATAGTTAAGTGTTCATATCCAAATGACGCTATATGATGCATGCCCTACTCGTGCTCCGAAACTAGTGACCTGCAAAAGCATGTTTTCGTGTGTCAACATAAAGTTGGTGAGTTCACAAAGTAAAGTAAATGCGTAGGTCTCCCATACCAAGTAACGTCGAGTAACAGCTAATTCACATGTCAGGGGTAGCTAACCCTCTCATGACAACTAACACCGATAATACCGAACTGCTAAACAATGAGATCCCACAATAGTGAGCAAAGTGCCTTGCATCACTGTCTATCAACAATGATAATAGATGTTAAGTTATAGTTCACACTCGTGCTCCCAGCACGGTGTGAGGTTTGTGAATCCTAATATCGATATCAACTAGTAACATGCTTGCCCACCCGGCAATTCATTCGGTATTTAGAAGGACTTCAATGATAGAGTTGGTTTAGTTCATCAAGAACATAAAGCATGAATTAGTGAAAGCAGATTCACCTCGTGAATCATAGCACCCCAAACCCGGGATGTGTAAAGTAGTCCCAAACCGGACTATGAAAAAGTTTAGAAAGTGTCTCATTCCGAGACGTATGCTTTTGAGAAAAGAGTAGTGAAACTCACCTGATAGAGATGCTCGTGGTCTAGTGAAACCGAATTACGTAGCTACTATTGTCCGGACAGTACTTGCCCTATGATTTATTAAAAGCATGGTAAATCACAAGTTCTAGTCGTTTATCATTCAATTTGTCTACCCGACACTTTGGGACTTGGTTATTGAGTTATGTGAACCTTGGTTTTATACTTGTGATAAAGTTAGACACCTTAGCATGGGTTTAGGACATTATTTTACCCTAAGTGATGTGAACACATGTTCTAGCTTTGATAACACACGTTAGTTGGTGGTAGCCGATCAAAAAGCTTCCTATAGATCCTTAAGCCGATTGTAATATGAATTAAACTTATATGTTTTAAGCTTAACAAAGTCTCGTGGGGTATCAAGAAGCATTGTTTGTGAGTTTTTGTGAGAAAACGGGTTTGATCAACATCACACTAGTCTTAAATCTCAAACTTGAATCAAGAGTGCTTTTATTACAAAAACCAATTTTTTACACATGGTGATCTATGTGATCTAGGATATAAAAGCATGGTTTCGGCATCCCAAAGGTATTACAAGGGCCGATTGATGTGGTGTTAAGATAATGTGTTCACTAGTGAGTAAGAGTAAACAAAATCTATGACAATGTGTGTGTTCATGTGTTTAAACCAAACTAAAGTCGATCAAGGTGGGGTAGAATGGACTAGATTATAGTTTAGGGGTATGGAGATCTTACCAAGATGTGATTGAGAGTTGGATAGTCTCCTAGACTCCTCTAAGATCTTGCAAAGCTTCGGCTAGAGGTGATCAAGACCCAAAGTTTTTGAGAGCGAAAGAAAGATGTTGGTGTGCATTTGAGAGTGAAGTAGGGTCCCTTTATATAGGGGTCGGACAAAGCATGAGCAAAACAAAAGGGGAAAGGTCAAACTCCTTGGATGCTGCATTGATTAAGCATGCTAATCATGGGATAGTGAAAGATAGTGACTTGTGAGAGGTTTGTCTTTGGCCTTGGCCGATTGGGATTGGTGAGGATATAAGGGGAAAGGATGACTTAGCAAGGTGTGGGTTATAGGCTTGTCTTAGAGTCCCTTTAGAGGTAACTAACAAACATTCCTAGGGTGGCTTTCTTGGTGTCATGCGGCCGCAAATAAAGGACAAGAGGAGTGATTAAATCTAAGTGAAAGTGATGAACCTTGTCTTGTCCCTTTCCTTGATGTGTTGGCCGATGGTTTTCTCAAAAGGGAAGGCTCCTCATGCTACATATTTTGGTGTAAATCTTAATCACTTGTCTTCTAGTGCATATCATTGTGTTTGATCAATCACTATCACTTTTTGATTAAGGTACATCGGCCGAAACATCTAGGAGAGTTAGGATGGATAGTGATAGCTCAATGCCAGGTTTTGTCCTCACTTGTAGATGTTGATAGGTCATAGGGTTTTAGTTGTTAATTTGGAACTTCCTTGGTGTGTTGTTGGAAATCTACGGCCGAAGGAGTAGGGGTGAGGAAAACAGGGAGCATTAGTGGGATGTTATAGGTATTAGGCTTCTATTTTGGGGTTGAAATCATGGGAATACTAGATGTGATCTTGGTGTTTCCATGCCATGTTTGTGTTCTTAGGCTAGTTTAATAGGTAAAATTCATGACAAGGACTTGTCTTGGAATTCCTTATGATGGCCGATTTTATGTACATGTATATAGGTTTAGATTATGAGTTTAACATGTGTGATTTTGTTCATGTGTAGCAATAGCCGTGAGGTATATACATATACGTGTATATTTCGGTTTTGGTTGTTGTTGGTTTGTGAGTTATCATAGTTGATGTTAGATTAAGATATAGGAATGTCTCTTGAGTGTTGGATGAGTTCGTGTGATCCCATGATGTATTTTAATGTCTTGATGACGACATTAACATGTATTTTGTGAATCATACGTTCATTAACAGATAACCCATAGGTACGTATACATCTCGTGTGTGCCCGTGTGACTTATCTAGCTAACCTTAGTTAAGTAGAATGCAAAGGATGTAAGTACGAGTAACTAGAGTTTAGTTATAGTAAGAACCTGAAATTGCGGGGTATCACATATGGAAATATTTGTCAATGGAGTACTCTGTAAAGGAGAGGATGTGCATCCACCATGAAAAGGACGTTTATTTTTACATTCTTGCATAATGTCTTTCCTTTTTTTTCTTGCTTGTGTAGAGTTTTGAGTCAGAGTTTGCTCAACAAAGAATTGATACTGACTTGAATCTTTGTTATGCAAATCCATAATTTGAACTGCTGCTGAAAAATTATATAATTTAGATCATATATTTTGTAACTATTGACCGCAAAACAAAAATATAAATCACAATGTAGAATTCTAACTGTAATACTTCGGAGCTTTCAGAAGAACACAAAACTCACATTAACATCTTATACTTGGATAAAGAGCGAAATTTGTATTTTAAAATTTTAATTTTCTACAAGTCAAATAATCATCTTTTAGGGATTGAAATGGAAAGTAAAGTAATAATAAAATATTATATTATTATCATATCAAACCTTATAAAGCATAACTTTTATAGATGAAGGGTTGAAAATAAAATATTATTAAACTTCTTCCAATTTAAATATTCAATTTACAAAATAAAGTATATTGAAATAAATATCACTGTATAATTAAGAGATGTATAGATTACTTTCCTCATTATACAAACAACACACGCACAGATTAAAATAACTCATCTGACGGTTAAAATTCTTCAACAACAATCGAAAAACGACATACAGGTAACTTCTTTTAAACTTTTAATCGATAACCATCAGGGGGAAAGTTTATTTATACAATATGTTATTAGAGTTTGATTAAGTGTTTACTAAATATTGTCTTCTCTTATTATAGTATTTACATAAAAACATAAAAATGAGTAATTTATTAGAATAACCATTGGAGATGTCTTAATCTTTGCTAACTATTGTTGAACATTTAGAATCATGATTGTTATTTGTATATATAAGTAAAAACAGAATGTGCTTTTATATTACATTTGATTATTTTAAATATAACTGACAGGTTACAATCATGGAACTATCATTTACAAAGATGTTAATAGAAGTTGATTCGTTTAAACTGGTATGAATTTCAACTGATAAATTATGTTCAACTTTCAACTATGTCAAATATTTATAATAAAGAACATAAATTTAAGAGAAAACATATTATTTGTAGGAGATACCAACTGATTTTGTAACACAATTCTGGGGAGAACAATGCAAGCCAGCACTAATAGAGATAAGGCTCAAAAATGGTAAAGCATGGACCTTATGGTTGAGAAAAGGACCTAATGAAGTTGTCTTTACAAAGATATTGGATAAACATTGTCAGGGAACTAAAACTGATAAAATACACTCTATTGCTTTTTACGCCAATTGATGCAAAAACCTTTGAACTTTCATATTTTGAGGATGAAGTAATGGAAAAGTCATTTTATAGCATCTACGTGCACCACGAGTTGGGAGTAATGGTAAGTAAAATGAAAATATATTTAAATTTATTATTGGTTGATAAAGAAAAATTATACAGTGAAATGTTATGATAATTTATTGAATATCTATATTTTTATCAGGCAGTAGCAACAGAGTTTATTGAAAATAACTATGAAGGGAAATACATTCCAGCTCACATTAAAATTAACGCAAGTGGATTGACGTTCAATGTCAAATTGGATAAAATGTATAAATCTTATATTCTGAAGGAATGATGGACTCATCTTTTAGAAGGGTTTGAGTTGGAGTTAGGTGACAGGCTTATATTTAAAATTATTAATGATGACACATGGAAACTAACAGTTTATAGAAAGGAAACTCAATTGAAGATTGAGTATTCTCCAAAACAACAACATGAAGATCCAAAACCAAAGCAGATAGAAAAACATCAACAGGTACTTATCCTATTTAAAATGTTGACTACTTAATTATTTTTATACATTCTAAACTAAAATTATGTAACAACTGCAGCACGAAAGAAGTTTCAAAGAAATGAACAAATCTAGTAAAAGAGAAGCTACAGATGATGTTGAGTCAACTTTGAAACAACACAAACGGCCAAAGAAAGAAAAGAAAGATGATTCACATCAAAGTGTTAATGATGTGATTAAGTTCACTTGTGTTGAACATGGAGAAAACAGAATGGTAATGTATCAATTGTAATCACTTATGTTTAATTTTAAAAAAAAAGTTCATATATTATATTAAATACAAAAATCTGACAAAGGATATAATAAATGATCAATGCAGCGACTGCCAAATGATGTTGCAGAATCAGCACAATTGAAAACAAAGTTGAAACCATTAAAAATTGAGAATTTAAAAAGAGAAGAAAAATTGTTAGTTGTCAAGCCTGAGAAGAATGGGGATAAGAAGAGATATGTGTTGAAGGATTGGGCTATTTTTACAAAGGATAATGACATAACAAAAGGTGATACCCTCTAATTCAGTTTTATAAAATCAAGACAACTTTTGATTCTTGACATGGTCGAGCATAACAATTGAAAACTGTTATATTTTATATTGAACAAAAGGCTGTAAACTTCACTTTATGTAATGTTATGGTTGCTATATTTACTTTTTATTTCTTTTAAACTTCTGCTATCTTAAAATAATATTTGAATGTTATTTAAATGTTCCAACTCTTTTACTAACATAGTTTTTCTAAAAATGTTCAATAATAAATTTATCTAATTTATTATTAACAGCATTGATTAATAAATTTAATAAATTGATTAGTAAAAATGTAACAAACTTCTGTTACAAAACACTTTGAAACCACTGCTACCATACAACTTTGTTGCTACAATATCTGTAGATAACAGATAATATAGCAGATGAAAACAGGACAGAACATCAATCAATACTATAACAGATGTTGATAAAAAAATATTGAAAAAACTCTTGAAAGATTTCCTGAAAATAGAAACTTGAATTTTATATACCTGAAAATAAAAATAAACAAAACATTAGGATCAAACACAGAACATGTAAATTTATTAAAACTCCAAAAGATTTAAAAAAAAAACACAACACTTTTCTAATAGAAACTTGAAGCTTATGAACCTGAAAATAACCATAAACAAAACATTAGGATCACACACAGTACAAAATTTATTAAATTAAAAAATAATAGATACACAAAAAGATTTTACAAAAAGAGAACAGTTCCTTGATACAAAACTGAATTATATAAACCTGAAAATAACCATAAACAAAACATGAAGATCAAACACAAAACATGTATAATTAATTAAATTAAATTCATTAAATAAATAATAATACAAAAACCAAAAGATTTGAAAAAAAAAAAACATTACCCTTTCTTGACAAATCCTTGAATCTTATGAACCTGAAAATAACCATAAACAAAAAATTAGGATCAAACACAGAACATGTAAATTTATTAAATTAAATAGAATAATACAAAACCAAAAGATTTGAAGAAAAGCACAACACTTTATTGATACAAAACTGAACTATATCAACCTGAAAATAACCATAAACAAAACATGAAGATCAAACACAAAACATGTATAATTAAATAAATTAAATATTAAATAAATAATAATACAGAAACCAAAAGATTTGACGAAAAACACAACACTTTCTTGATAGAACCTTGAATCTTATGAACCTGAAAATAACCATAAACAAAACGTAAGGATCAAACACAGAACATGTAAATTTATTAAATTAAAGAATAATACAAAAACAAAAAGATTTTACAAAAAGAGAACAGTTCCTTGATACAAACTTGAATCATATCAACATAAAAATAACCATAAACAAAACATAAAGATCAAACACAAAACATGTATAATTAATTAACTTAAATATATTAAATAAATAATAACACAGAAAGCAAAAGATTTGAAGAACATCACAACACTTTCTTCATATAAGTTTGAATCTTATGAACCTAAAAATAACCATAAAAAACATTACCATAAAACTCAAAACATGTAAATTAATTTAATTAAATAAATAATAGGATCAAACCTTCATTGTTTATAATCATCAATTTGAAGACGATTACGTTTTGATATATTAAAAAAGAATTTGAGGAGAGAGTGGAAAAATGGATCAAAACAAAAGCACTTAGATTAGATTGTTTCTTTGACTAGAGACAGGGAGGGGTGTGACGATGGGTAGCGATGAAGGTTAGGAGAGGGCAATGATGCGAAGAGGGAGCGGTGTCGTTAGTTGTTGAAGTGAGAAGTCCTATTTTATCAATTTTGATTGAATGAAGAATGTGAGGTGTAGTAACATATTTTTAAGTTTAGGGTATAACATATATATTTATTTATTTAAGTTTTCGGATTTGGATAATCTAATTATCTGAAATTTTTAAAAACTCACATTCGGATCCGAAACTCAAGATTACCCGATTTTCAAATACTCAAAATTAGATATATTTCTAATACGGGTTTTTGAAAATTTCGGATTTTTTTAAACTCCCCTACTTCTTCTTCTTCTTCTTCTTCTTCTTCTTCTTCTTCTTCTTCTACCCAACCACCACTATGACCATCAATGCCACCCCACACCACCTTTACCAGTACCACCCCCACTTCTTCTTCTTCTACCACCCAACCACCACCATCACTACACCTCAAACCTCAAAAACACACATTTTGTTCAAATTACAAACAATATGACACACACACATTACACATACCATATACACACCAACGTCATCCTCAATAACCATCAAAAATGTTTTAGGCCCCTGACGACATAAAAAATAAGGCCCAAAATGTTGTTAAAAATGAATGAATTAAAAAGATGTAAAGATCTTGGTTAGAACAAGACTTAAAACTTGAAATCTCTAGATTTTTATTAATACGGTTTGTCTAACCCACTTACAATATTTTCATGCAATAAATAGATATATATATATATATATATACTAAATACTAATTCAATATAAATCAAAAGTAAAAAATTTGGGCCCTCGGGATACTGGGCTCTGAGCTGTCACCTACCCCGTCCCCTTTAGGTCGGGTCTGATACATACACATTCTTTTCAAATCTCCCCACCCTCACCCTACCACAGACACACACATGACACGCATACTCTAACACACACAAAAACAATCTACACACACTCCGATTTATATCTCAAATGTTTCACCCGAAGTTAACCAGGTCCCATCATCACACTAAATCGTCGGACACGAATTAATGATAATCGGCGCCGTACTCGCATAAACATTATTAAAAGCAAAAAAATGTAGTGGTTGCGTTCTTTACCTCAGTAGCTACACACAAAACTTGCCATAAACGATAATGGTGTTACTCAAGTTGTGAAGGAAGTTGCGTAGAGAAACGGAAATTTAGTGAAGCAGGGTTCGAAGAGACAAAACAGGTCAACTCAGGATACCTGCTAGGGAATCAGATTAACCTGAACGGGACGTGGGTGACGAGGTGGTAGTGATGGTGGGAGTTGGGTAGAAGAGAAATGGCATGAGACTCAAAAGATTTTTAATATTATAAATATCTGTAAGATATCATTTAATTTATTTAATCTATTTTTTTTAATATTGAGGGTAGTTTGGTAATCTAACACAAGACTTAATGACGTGTGCGATATTATACATATTTTAGCACTGATTTTAACACACGTTTGGTTTTAATATTTAGAAAAATGGTTTAGACCTTAACATTAAAACACACACAAAAAGGCAAGTGTACCCTGTCATATATGTAGTAAGCTGAGATAAGAACCAGATATCGATCCATGGACGCGCGCGGGGCAATGGTACTAAAACTCTATCCCCGATTTACCAGTAGGAAAAGATAGTTTGAAGTTTGTTTATAACTAAATTAATTCTAAAACATATAAATAACACAAGTAAGACTCCAAATAGAAAATATAACTATATAAACTATAATATATCAATCCTAGCATGTCATCTACATATCATATGAAATACAGGCGTGTGATCAACATTCCCATTTTCCGACAGTTAGTTTCCCTTTCGGGCATCCTAACATGACAACTATACAGAAAGGTAAAACGAATGCACACGATAACCACTTCAAGTCGTTTATTAGCGAGCAGCTGATATGATCTCATGAGAATCTTCTAAAGATAAGTTAGTCATCTGTTAAGAGTTTTCTAACCTCACTAATCAAGGAAAGCAATACCGAATACACAATACAACCACCGAGACTAGCATAAAGTAGAGCATTTCACAACCTATTCCATTTTACCAACTTTGAACACAAATCTACTAAGATCGCCATTTTAACCAAAATAACTAGCAAAGATCATTAACCGTGTCAAAGATTAGTAACAACACCATTAAGCTTTTTAAACTCTTTTACGTGCCGATAAACATTTATAATCATTATTCGACTGACTTTAACCAAACCAATACCCGGTTACAGTTTCATGGTGTAAACTTATTAACAAGTTAACTAGTCTACTACCGGACGATTAAACGGACGGTTTTTCAACATGTATCTGCCTTACACATTCGACAATCATCAAAGTCAATCAAACACAACTACAAATCCAATAACAATGAAACAAGGTTGCACTATGATCATCAAGATTCAAACATGAAAAACGTCAAATTCATACAAAACATGATTACATCCAAACGATTGTTTTTACTACTAACGATTACTAAATATTATCTGTAGACTACAATGTAATACATAAACAACACATACAAGCCAAAATATTCAGATTTGAATCAACTTAAGGTTTATAGATCAAATCATAAATCTTGAATGTGAAGGATTGGATGATACTAGATGATCCGGATTGAATCCCGAGCTAGTTAGACGGCCTTCCAGCAGCTTCGTTGGTCCAGAAATCGCCCCAAATCGTCCAGAGAAAACCCAATGCGTGACCAGCAAGTTGTGCTCTGTATTTAAACAAATTTTGCAGATGCGCACGGTCGTGCACATTAAAGTGCACGGCCGTGCACTTTAACTTTACGAGGTGACGTGCAAGTAGGCAAGTGCATTGGCTAATTCCTGGAAATATCTTGGGACCCACACGGTCGTGCGCTTGGGGTGCACAGTCGTGCGGGTCAGCTGGTGTCCGAGTAACTTGAGTGCACTGGCTGGTGCACCTGACCATGCAGCCCTGTATCCGAGCAAAGTAGACCCGCACGGGCGTGCACAAATCTTGCACGCCCGTGCACACCTTCCAGACTTTGCTGATTTTGTAGAACCTGTCTGTCTTGTCCGTATTTCGCCCGGATTCTTCGACTTAATCTTCGGGGCACCGTTTAAGACCTAAAATAAACATATGAAGCGGTTAAGTACCGAATTCGTGCAATTAAGGTCGAAAACGCGTATTTTGGGAGTTTAATCGGGGATTTATATATGTATATTTTAAGGTATATCAAACCTCCCCACACTTGAACATTGCTTGTCCTCAAGCAAACGACAAAACAGAAATACACGAAAAACTCGCCAAGAGGCAACAAGGACAAAATGTAACCTGTACAGACGATAATAAACAAGCCAACAAAGATATAAAAACAGGCGACAAGACAATTCAAAAGCAACGACTCACTTCTGATCCACAAAGCATGCTAACCCGTACACGACTCACAATGTTCACACACACTCGGTTTTATTTATGATACATACGTGTAATGTGTATGTGTAAATCGCTCCATTGCCAATGACAATGAATCGTGCAATATCATAAGCTTGTCAAAAGATCTAATCTTCACCAACTAACGTGTGGAAAAGCACAAATCAAGAGGTCTTATGAGGGTTGTAATGTTAGGCAAAGGTAAGGGTGCGGAAAGGATATTTACAGTGACGAAACGGCTAAAACTCGGTGGTTAAGTCTAACTAAACTGAAACAAACACTACTATACAAAACACACGCAAATATAACCGAATTTTATTCAAATCAAGCTAAACATATAAATTCTAACTTTAAAGCCCTGAAAACGGCTAATTCACCCTATTTTAGGGTGTTCTATTTTTCTGGAATTTTCTGGATTTTTTTTTCAATATATCTATGATATAACTGAAACTAAAGCTGATATAATCAACAAGCGGGTTCTAAATATATAAACACGAACTATTTACAGCATGGAAAACTAGTTAAACATTAACCTAAACCGAGTTCTAACACAAAATGTTTAAAAGAAAAAGGCTAAATTTGGTTTAGTGGTGAAATGGTGTGGTAAGTAAGAAAAAACACGGGATTAGGTTCAACATGGTTAACTGGGGATAATGTTTGGGTGCGGGAAACAGATAGAAAGAAAAGAAAAGGCTAAATCAAAAGGGTATCCTAAATGCCTCAATCATATTCGTACAATCTCACACATTTCTGATCTAAACAAGTATGCTAATGACAAGTTCTAAATTACACAAAACATCCGGCTCACTCGAAAGCATGTCAAAGAAATGAAAATCTATTCTAAGGATCAAATGCTCACGTAACCAGAAGGAAATGGGTGCAAGTGTATGAATCTAACACGCTCGTATCTCATCTGTTTGTCGCGCCTCAAGTTATCTTTATCAAAAGTTAGTTAGGCTTGATGTTTATATGAATATATATACACATATGTACTTAAAAGGCTTTTTGGCTCTTTTTTTTAGATATATATATATATATATATATATATATATATATATATATAGGGTAGGGTAGGGATCATACAAGAACCAACTTTAGGGAGAGAACCAAGGAACCAATGTGAACAGATGACATTATTGTAAATAACTCTCAACCCAAAATAAAACAACCTTATCCCCTAACTCCCTTCTCTATTCTCTGTAAAAAAACCCATCTTCATCCTCTAACTACATCGATCCCTACACTTTCAATTCACAACCTACATCCTTAAACTCAGATCAATAACAAACAATAACATAAATTCCTTCAATGTAAAACTGATCTGATCCTTAAACAAAGCAATTCGAGTGAAAAACCCTAAATCGATTCAAAGGAATCGTAAAGATTACATGTTAGATCTGCGTTTTGTGTGTATGTTTGAGAGATCAGTAAAATGAACGGTGAAACAGGAACCGTCGATCTCTGCGTTCAAGTAATCGGTGAAAAATACTTAAAGATTGGTTCGATAGTGAGTGTGATTGCTTATGGTCCGATATGTTTTTATGGATATCTGGCAATTATTGATAAGTGGTGATGGCTAACCTGATGACTTGGAGCCTTAGTATGTATGAACAGGTTTCTAACATGAATCATGAATGTGTCTTATTTTTCCACTTGGTATATGTTCTGTAACATGATTTGTTGCCTGTTTTTGAGTCTTATTATGTAAAATTTGGCTGTTTATTTTGTGGCAAAACAGCTGAAGTCAAATGGCTGTCCAAATCGCCATCCACCACCACTCTGCCTGTGATTCAAGGGTTCCATCCTTCGTCTCCTCAACAACCCTCCGCCACCATTGCTGTCCCACAACTTTTCTTCTGGTTTGGTCATCGTTCAGCTTTGGATCTACTTATGAGAAATGAATATATTCATCTGATTGTCAACAAACATACGTTGATCTGGACCGACATGTGCATGCAGATTCGCAGACTATCTTGCAGAAGCGAAGGAGGATGCATGAATCAAGAATATAATGGTGATTGAATGCGGTTATAATTGTTGGGAAGCTTCTGGTAAACCTATTTGTCATTGCATTGGAGCTAATTGCAAAAGTGGATGCTAGATCTAGATCTTTAATATATACTATAAATTTACTCTATATTATATATATTATCTGCTAAAACTTAAGAAATTGTATCAGGTTAGTTATTTACAGAATGTGGTTAATGATTGTTTTTATGTACATGTGAATTAAAAATGTTAATGCACTTGTGCATAACGTAGTTGCTACTGATAAAAGTAACGTTAATGTACATGTGCATTTATACCGATATCGTTAATGTGCATAACGTAGTTGCTACTGATAAAAGTAACGTTAATGCACATGTGCATTTATACTGATATCGTTAATGTATTTCGCTCTAACGCATATGTTCATATATTATGTGGTAATTGAAAGCGTAATGTTAATGCACATGTGCATTAAGATTGAAAATCTAGTTTTATTATGTGTTATTTATTATTTGTAGTTAAATTATGGGAAAAATCGAAGAAAGTAACATTTATTTTAGAATCGAGGGAGAAATGGTCAAAAATGTTACCGGATGCGATTGAAGATAATGACATAACCGTTGATCAGGAAGTAAAACTAGGTTGGTATTAGTTATTTAGTCCATTTAGAAAGATATGCACATGTGCATATATGTATATTTTTCATGTCAAATGATAAATGTTGTTTGTTTAAACACACGAAGTAAGCGAATAATGATGGTATGTGTTGTGCACAATGTTTAACATACATAGTTGAATATACACATATGCATAATTACGGATGAACGTGATATATAGTTGAGGACTGGCCGGTGCTCATGGGGTTCTATTCGAAGAAGACAAACAGCTTACAGGTCTCCTTGTCTTGATTTGAGGTATTTATACACTAGATTACTCAATGATTCTTTTCGGTAACTTGGATTTTAATTATTGTTTATTATATTGAATGTGAATAATAATATTAATAATAGTAATAATAAGTTAAGTGTGTGTCTATATTTATGTTTGTGGTTGTGGTTGTGTGGAGATACTGTTGTGATGTTGCCTTAAGCAAAATTTATGCAATTTGTTGTAGATACTGTTGATCTGTTAGCTTAGGTTTAGAATTTGGAATGTAGGAAGTGGAATGGGATTGATCTGACACTTAAGATGAAGAATGGGTTGGTTAATACTCTATGGATGACTGGAGTGACTGAATCGGAATTCCGACGGGTCAAATAAACCGTGTCTAGCAAATCGGAATTCCGACTGGGCAAATAACTAGAGCGACTGACGCACATGTGCATAATTTATATGGTAATGTAGAAATTAATGTTAATGCACATGTGCATTAAGGTTTAATTTTTGTTATCATTAAGGCCGTGCATTGTTTATATGGTAATGTTAAAACTAATGTTAATGCACATGTGCATTAAGGTTTAATTCTTGTTAATTTGGATCTGTTTACTTTGTTGCAGGTGTTTTCCGACTATAGATGGATAGAAGGGGTGATCGTTGGGAATAGAGAGGTAAAAAAGACAGAATTTATACGGTCCAGAAGGCAAAGCAGTTGTTTATCGATTGCAGCAACAATGTTGTCAGACAGAAGGTTTAGTGGAAGGGCTGGACTCCTCTCAAGTGTAAGTTACTGATATGGCAGGTATTTCGGAATCACATACCTACAAAACAGGAGCTGCAGAAACGCGGAGTGATAATAGCAGATGATATCTGTCCGTTATGCACTGAAGCTGCTGAAACAGTCACACATTTATTTACAGGTTGTTGGTTCGCACAGGAGTTGGGGTTTAGGATATGCAGATGGTCCTGGTTGCAGCCGATGTTGCTGTCTGATGTTGATGATCTGATGTAGGTGGCTGAAACATGTACGTAGATTGCTGCGCAGCGGAGTTTACTCAGGGGTATTGTATACACAACCATATGGTGTCTTTGGAATGAGTGGAAAGCAAAGGTTTTATCGGATAAAAGTCGGCGACCGGTTGAATTAGTTGAATATTTTAGTGAAATGCACATGTGCATGTAGTACACGTATCTTGTATTATAGTTTTCATAAAGAGTTGTTTTAATTTTATTCATGTTTGTTGTCCTACATATGTTTTATTTTTCGATTTATGTTATAATATGCATGTCTAAACAATTGACGAGTTCGAGTGTATTTTATATCTCACTTTGCGTCCGTTTATGGATCATTGAATAAAATTTTTGACCCCTTATATATAATATCGCGTCCATTTAATAATCATTTAGTTATGGTAATTGACAATTCATTCAAAATTGCGATTTAAGAGTGAAATGCACATGTGCATATGGTGTATTTCTTATATATAACAGCGAAATGCACATGTGCATCAGGATGACGTCATATGACGTCACAAGCAATTTTTTTTATTTTTTTATTATTTTTTTCGAATTAATAATGCAAAATAATCATTTTGGTGTTTTTACTTTTTTTATTTTTTTAGGTTATATAATTTTTTTTTATTTTTTGATGGAGGGGTTTTTTGTAGACACCTTCATATTTACAAAAATGTCACCTGTTCACACTGGTTCTTTGGTTCTCTCCCTAAATGGTGGTTCTCAAATGATCCAAATCCTATATATATATACACACACAAGAGGACAAACAAGATATAATCCCTCCCCACACTTGAAACTCACATTGTCCCCAATGTGACAATAGAAAGCGTTTAGGAATTAGCTATCTATAGTGTGAAAACGGGGAATAATACTCCCCTCGTGTCGAAGAAACGCCCGGGTAATTCGACAGCATGAGCATCGATAACGGTGCTCGCCAGTTACCTGCATAACCAACATTCTTGACACAACAAACTCATCAAACCCATTCATCAACATCCACAAAATAAAATAAACTAAAATACTGAAAGAAAATATCAAGGTATGTCCCTGGTGTGACAAGAGTCAACGTGGCTTTGACCTCGTCGGTCAAGATGTCTAAAGCCTCCCATATCACTGTGACGTACTCGCCACCATGAATCTCGCTCCCTTCTTTGGTTCTTCCAGCAGTCAGAAAGAACTCGGCCATCCGTGCGGCCAAGTTCAAGGGGGCGCCCTCGTAGAAATGGTACAAGTAAAGCAGATCGGGAGTGGGACAGTTCCCTGAATTGTCCTTTCGGCCACAGATCGTGTGGCTGAAAATGTGGTGCAACATACGTAACAAAGGGTCCTTGATCTTGGTTGCTTTGGATGACCGTGGATTGTCTGGTGGACCAGTAGCAATTGACGCCCAGAATGCAGCCCGCTCGTCATTATCTGCAAAGCAGTGAACTGATAGGAACTCATCTGAATCTGTCTCCTCTTCGTTGTAGATCCCCAAAAACCTACCCAATTTAGCCACAAACCATTTATGCCATTTCCCCCTAGCCTAAAAGATATCTCCTTTTCGTGAAAAGTCTTGTACTCCCCCTCTTTTGGTTTTTTGTAGGAGTAGGAAGCTAAGAACTCAACAGTAGGCTCAAGGTAAACCGGGCGTGAAATGCTCAGTAGGTTCGCCATTTGTGGCGAAACCAAGCTATCAAATCTCTCGCGCTGGTTAAGGGTGTCCAGCAAATCCAGGTTCAGTCTGATGGGCTGGCCAAATGACCGTCTGCGGTTCCATAGCTTCGTGAGTTCAGGGATGCAAGGCGCATCCTTTTTCTTTTGGTTGTTGAAGTCGAGAAACCGGTCTGTCATCTGCACACAAAAATGAATACTCAGCTGTTAGTATACCAAAAACGGAGGTCCCAGATGTCCAAAATGGACCTGCATGCATTCTGACCTGATTCTGCTCATGTTGCACGGCCGTGCACAATTGTGCACGGTCGTGCATGCTTGAATTTTGGCTCAGGTCTGAGGCTGCACTGCAGTGCAGTCAAGCTTTCTCGGGACGCACGGTCAAGCGCACGACCGTGCAGATGACCGTGCAGGCTAGTTCAGCTCGGTGATTCCGAGCTGCACTGCCAGTGCCTGATCTTATGCACCTCACCCTGCACGGACGCGCGGCTAAGGTTCACTACCGTGCACACTTCCCAGTTTTGCGAAATTTTTACAACTAAAACTCCCAAATCTCAAGTATTTTTCAAGTAAACACAATATACAAGGGATTTGAGCATGGGTGTGCACGGTTTTAGCTTAAACAACAAAAAACTAAACTACTCTAAACACAATCTAAACAAAATTCGTGGGTTCATTTAACTTTATGAAGAAAACCCCCAAATCTTGACCTAGAAAGCAAAAAGACAACAGATCTACACTAAAAATACATAAAACATGTGCAAAAATATGAAGGGATTCGTACCTTGGTTGATTTGGAAGTAAAGGAGTGAAGATTTTTAGCAAAAGATGAAGATTTTCGGCCAAAATAGGGTTGGAATGAGTGTGCAGCTGCTAGTGCAAGGTTTTAGGGTTATTATGAAGTTAAGGAAGTTTTTGTACCCACGAAAATGGGCTGGGCTTTTTGGCCCACACTGTCGTGCACTTTTAGTGCACGGTCGTGCACCCCCTATTGCACTGCCCCTTGAACTCTGGTGCTGATCATGGTGCTGCACTACTCGGAGGGCACGGTCATACAGGACCTGCAGATCTGCAGTTTTGCAGCCTGCAGCTGCATTTTTCTGCGCAGCGTCTCTATTTTGTCCGAAAACATCATTTAAGCAAAGTATAACCTGTTTGTAGACTGTTTGTGCTCCATTGCTCCATCCGGTTCCGATCAAACCTGTACGAACCTGCACAAAACTCGAAACTACGTTAAAAGCTAAGAAATTTAAAATAAACTAAGTTTTCCCAGAACGCCCTATGCTCAAGCTCGACAGGAAGATGACACGTCTTCCCATAGACAAGCCTAAAGGGAGTCGTCCCAATAGGCGTCTTATATGCGATCCGGAAATCCGACAATGCGTCATCATGTTTATCATCCCAGTCCTTGTGGTTTTGATTTACCGGCCGCTCAAGGATTATCTTCAAACCACGGTTAATGACCTCCACCTGACCGCTTGTCTGCGGATGATATGGGGTGGACAACCTGTGGTGCACACCATAGCTTGCCAACGCGCGATCAAGCTGCGCGTTGCAGAAATGTGTACCACGATCACTAATCAGTTCCTTTGGGGCACCAAACCGGGCGAACATGCTGCGAACGAACCTCACTACTACTCTGGCATCATTTGTGGGCAAGGCTTGCGCCTCCGCCCACTTCGACACATAGTCAACCGCCACGAGTATGTATCGATTACCCCGTGAGGAGGGAAACGGTCCCATGAAGTCAATGCCCCAAATGTCAAAGACTTCACAGACTTGAATCGGGTTTTGCGGCATCTGGTCGCGTGCCGATATGTTCGTTGCCCTCTGGCACGAATCACACGCACCGACAAAGATCTAGGCGTCACAAAAGAGTGTGGGCCAATAAAACCCGGAGTCTAACACTTTTTTAGCAGTGTAGTTCGCTCCATGGTGACCTCTGGGGGGCCCCTCGTGACAATCCCGCAATATTTGCGCCGCCTCCACCCCAAATACACACCGGCGAATCAACTGATCTGCCCCGACCCGGAACAAAAATGGGTCATCCCAGAAGTAATGCTTAAGATCTGCGAAGAACTTCCTCTTTTGTTGGTGCGACAATCCTTTGATAAGTATCCCGCACGTGAGGTAGTTCGCGAAATCCGCAAACCAAGGCGATACATCTTCAACAGACTCGACACTCATCAGGAACTCGTGGGGAAAGTTGTCATTTATAGTCTCCCATGCAGAGTGCTCGGAATCATCATGCTCGAGTCTCGAAAGATGATCAGCAGCAACATTCGGGGCACCCTTCTTGTCCTGAATCTCTATATCGAACTCCTGAAGCAACAGAATCCATCTAATCAGACGCGGTTTCGCGTCCTGTTTGCTAAATAGATACCTGATTGCTGTATGATCCGTATAGACAATCATCTTGGACAGCACCAAGTATGATCTAAATTTATCAAAAGCAAACACTACAGCCAAAAGCTCTTTCTCCGTGGTTGTATAATGCTCCTGAGCATCATGAAGAGTCTTGCTGGCGTAGTAGATCGGGTGGAAGTGCTTGTCCTTCCACTGTCCCAAGACTGCCCCTATTGCGAAGTCACTTGCATCGCACATGATCTCGAATGGCAGCGCCCAGTCAGGCGCCACCAAAATAGGGGCCTCCACAAGAAAACACTTTAAAAGCCCGAAGGCCTTCAAACAATCTGCACCAAACACAAACGGTGCATCCTTCTCCAACAAACGGGTCATCGGTCGGGCGATTTTAGAAAAATCTTTGATGAGTCGCCTGTAAAAACCCGCATGACCCAAGAAACTGCGGATCGCTCTGACAGAGGTGGGCAGTGGGAGCCTAGAAATGATATCCACTTTGGCAGGATCAACCTACAACCCATTTTGGAAAACCTTATGCCCTAGGGATATTCCTTCCTTCACCATGAAGTGGCATTTTTCCCAGTTTAGCACAAGACCGGTCTACTCGCACCTCTGAAGCATCCGCTCCAGATTCCCCGAACATTGATCAAAAGAACTCCCGAAGACTGAAAAATCATCCATGAATACCTCCATGGAGTCCTCGATTATGTCGTGGAATATCACAACCATGCAACGCTGGAAAGTCGTCGATGCATTGCACAGCCCAAATGGCATACGCCTGTAGGCGAATGTGCCAAAAGGGCATGTGAAAGTCGTCTTTTCCTGGTCCACAGGATCGATAGGGATCTGAAAGTATCCAGAGAAACCATCAAGGAAACAATAATACAACTTCCCCGACAGTCGTTCCAACATCTGATCGATGAATGGAAGCGGGAAGTGATCCTTTCGGGTGGCGTCATTGAGCTTGCGGTAGTCAATACAAACTCTCCACCCCGTGACAGTTCTCATAGGAATCAGTTCGTTCCTATCATTTGTAACCACCGTCATGCCACCCTTGTTGGGAACAACGTGTACAGCACTCACCCAAACAAAATCTACGATCGAATATATGAATCCAGCATCGAGGAATTTAATGACCTCAGACTTCACAACTTCCTGCATGTTCGGGTTCAGACGCCTTTAGGGCTGCGCACAAGGCTTATGGACATCTTCCATCAAGATTTTGTGAGTGCAAAATGAGGGATTAATCCCCTTGATGTCCATAATCTTCCAGGAAATTACCCGCTTTTGAAGTTTCAACACTTTTAGCAACTCGCTCTTTTCTTCCACATACAATGAAGACGAAATGATCACCTGTAGATGACCCTCCTCATCCAGAAATGCATACTCGATATGCGGTGGGAGCTCTTTTAGCTCCAGAGATGGTGGATCTTCAACAGACGGCTTTGACTTCTCTTTTTCCTCACGCTCAATCTCCACAAAACGCTCCGGACTTCGGGAACCATCATCACCGATCTGATAGACCGGCTGCTCATCTCTATGGCCCTCCTTCACAATGCCATCTAGGTTCCCACACAACAGATGTGTGTCCGAAACATCCATCTCCAAAGTACCCCTAACATGAGAGCCGACACACTGGTCTACTATATCAAGATAGTATAGTGTATCATCCTGGCTCTCAGGATGGCGCATCGACCTCTGAATGTCAAAAGTCACATGCTCATCAATGACTCGGAGTGTGATCTGGCCCGCAGCCACGTCAACAATCGTCCTCGCCGTGTTAAGGAAAGGACGTCCGAGAATCAAAGGCACTTTAGAGTCCTCATCCATATCAAGGATAACAAAATCCACAGGGGAAACAAATTTGTCAATCTTGACAAGCATATTCTCTACAAATCCCCGCGGATACTTGATTGAGCGATCGGCCAAGCGTATACTTATCCTGGTGGGCGAAGGTTCACCGAGATCCAACTTTTCAAAAACCTTATAATGCATAAGGTTTATGCTGGCACCCAAGTCCGCAAGTGCATTGCTGACAGTCATGTTTCCTATCAGACAAGGGATGGTAAAGCTACCAGGATCTCCCATCTTCATGGGCAGTCTATTCTGCAGAATTGCATAGCAGTTCTCGTTTAAAAGCACACAGGACAGGCCCTTAAGTTTTTGCTTGTTTGTGAGGATGTCCTTCAAGAATTTAGCATACTTAGGCATCTGGGCCAAGGCTTCCACAAATGGAATGTTTATTTGTAACTGTTTGAACAGCTCAAGAAATTTCCCGTATTGGGCCTCGTCCTTTTGTTTCCTAAGTCTGTTGGGGTATGGAACGGGAGGAGTGTAATCAGTGACTAGCTTCACGACCTGTGCTGTACTTGCTGGGACTCGCCTAGCGTGCACCTCATCAGAAGGCTCAGTCTGGACCGTCTCAGTGATCGGTGGTGATGCCGATGTGTCAGGTCCCGTGGTTTTACCACTCCTCGTCATGATGGCATTCACATGCCCCCTCGGATTTGGCTCAGTGTTACCCGGAAGACCACCCTGGGGCCTCTCAGACAACATCTTCGCCATCTGGGCAACCTGATTCTCTATGGCCTGCATAGACGCCTAATGGCTCCTCATCTCACCCTCATAATTGGTAAAGCGCTCCTCGTGCTATTGGTAGCGCTATTCAGCAATCTGATTGGTGTTGGTTGTGTTGGTGAGGAGTTGAGACATCATATCTTCCAGCCTGGACGTACCTTGATGGGCGTGCTGCTGGGAGCTGCTCCCAGCGCCCTCATTCTGGTACTGGTTCGGTCTCTGCTGTTAAGATTGACCATGGGACTGGTAAGGCTGGTGTTGGGACTGGTGGGACTGTTGTGGTGGGGGGGCTCTTTGCTGATATCCGAGCGGGTTCTGGTTAGACAAACCAGATTTCCACCCGAAGTTTGGGTGATTTCTCCAACCCTGATTATAAGTATTGCTATAGGGGTTATTTTTGGGTCTCATTTGATTACCCATGTAGTCCACTTCCTCGTGGCCTGTATACATAACCCCCTGAGCAAACGAGCCAGGCTCGTGAGATACCCCGCACTGCTCACACAGACATTGGGCTTGCGCTACATGTTGCTGAGATTTATCAAATCTCGTAGCCAGAGCCTCAATCTGTGCTGAAATCGCCGTGTAATTATCCACGGCATGTACACCAGACCTGGCAGATGAAGACCTGGATCTGTCACTAGGACGGTAATTAGATTTCAGAGACGCCTTCTCAATAATGCTCCATGCTTCATTAGGGGACTTTGTTCCAATGTCTCCCCCAGCATATACATCAAGGCGTTCCTAAGACTCATACCCGAGCCCCTGATAAAACGTTTGCACCAAATATCTTTTGGAAAGATCATGGTGCGGGACACTCAAGAGTAGGTCTTTGAATCTCTCCCAAGCCGTGTACAGGGATTCCCCGTCATCTTGACGAAATGTCATGATGCGGTTCCTCAACTTTTGAGTCTTTTGTGAAGGGAAGTATTGCTGCATGAACTGTTGCGATAACTCTGCCCATGTCGTGATCGACCCTGCGGGTTGTGACAAAAGCCAAGTCCGGGCTTTGTCCCGCAATGAGAATGGGAAGAGTCTCAAACGGATAGCATCATCTGAGATACCCGTCATCTTAAAGGTGGCTAAAACCTCTAAGAAAGCAACAATATGTCGGCCTGGATCCTCGTGCTCCAGTCCACCGAATTGCACCGAATTCTGTATCATGTTAACGATACTGGATTTAATTTCAAAATAGTCCGCCAAAATAGCCAGTCGGACAATACTCGGTGCCAGTCCATCCCCTCCAGGACGACCACTATCATTAAGCGGAATGTCATCATCCGCCATGATAAGATCACTATGGGCGTCCGACCCCTCGTCGTCAGCCAGATCGTACCTCGCCTCGTCTACTGGGACCTCAACGATAGGAGTAGAAATAAGAATATCAGAAACTAGACGCGACTTATGAAGTCTAATCCTCTCACTTCTCCTCAAGACACGCCCTCGCTCCTCCTCAGAAAGATCACCAGAAGGCCCGGGGTTCGTGGACATCAACCTGCAAATAAGAATGATACAGTTGCAGCAGGCGAATAGATGACAAACCCTAAGGCGAATAAAGGCAGAAAAATAAATAAATAAAATAAAGAATCCATAAATACATACGAAAATAACGGAAAGCATATATTCAAGAAAATCAAATAAAAACTAAAAGAATCAATAGAATGAACAGAAATAAACAGACTAAGCCTAAAACTATACAAAGAATGAAATTAATAATTAGTCCAAATACGAACAAATAAATCTAATCAATCAAATAAAGAACAAATCAAATTTATAGACAACCCAATAAATCCAATAATCAATCAATTAAATCTATCAACATCCTAATGAACGAATAATCAAATCATACAATCCTATAAGCAGATAAATGAACGAATTTATATGCAAACCTATAAACCAATCTAAAATCAATCCAAAATATCTACAGACAGATAAATCAAATAAACAATCAACGAATCATATATGCAAATAAATGAATGAAATAACGAATCAAAAAAAGTATAAACAAGTATTCACAAGCATGTACACTGGTAAAACGTTGACTCGGTTCGTTCCTAAAGCTCGTCGCTTCCCCGGCAACGGCGCCAAAAACTTGACGTGTGCGATACTATACATATTTTAGCACTGATTTTAACACACGTTTGGTTTTAATATTTATAAAAATGGTTTAGACCTTAACATTAAAACACACACCAAAAGGAAAGTGTACCCTGTCATATATGTAGTAAGCTGAGATAAGAACCAGATATCAATCCATGGACGCACGCGGAGCAATGGTACTAAAACTCTATCCCCGATTTACCAGTAGGAAAAGATAGTTTGAAGTTTGTTTATAACTAAATTAATTCTAAAACATATAAATAACACAAGACTCCAAATAGAAAATATAACTATATAAACTATAATATATCAATCCTAGCATGTCATCTACATATCATATGAAATAAAGGCGTGTGATCAACATTCCCATTTTCCGACAGTTAGTGTCCCTTTCGGGCATCCTAACATGACAACTATACAGAAAGCTAACACGAATGCACACGTTAACCACTTCAAGTCATTTATTAGCGAGCAGCTGATATGATCTCATGAGAATCTTTTAAAGATAAGTTAGTCATCTGTTAAGAGTTTTCTAACCTCACTAATTAAGGAAAGCAATACCGAATACACAATACAACCACCGAGACTAGCATAAAGTAAAGCACTTCACAACCTATTCCATTTTACCAACTTTGAACACAAATCTACTAAGATCGCCATTTTAACCAAAATAACTAGCAAAGATCATTAACCGTGTCAAAGATTAGTAACAACACCATTAAGCTTTTTAAACTCTTTTACGTGTCGGTAAACATTTATAATCATTATTCGACTGACTTTAACCAAACCAATACCCGGTTACAGTTTCATGGTGTAAACTTATTAACAAGTTAACTAGTCTACTACCGGATGATTAAACGGACGGTTTTTCAACATGTATCCATCCGCCTAACACATTCGACAATCATCAAAGTCATTCAAACACAACTACAAATCCAATAACAATGAAACAAGGTTGCACTATGATCATCAAGATTCAAACATGAAAAACGCCAAATTCCTACAAAACATGATTACATCCAAACGATTATTTTTACTACTAACGATTACTAAATATTATCCGTAGACTACAATGTAATACAAGGTTGCAAAAGTCGCTAGGCGCTCTCAACTCGGACGGCGGGGAGTTACGAGTACTCGGCCTAGGCGGGGAGTACTCGGGGAGTACTCGGACATGGTGATTTATATAGAAATTTAATAATTTAATGATTATATATATGTCATAAAGTCAAAAAAGTATGCCAAATATTAAGACTATCTCAAAAACAGCAACTAGAGGCCTAATTTGATTGATTCAGGCCTAGTTGGCCGATTCCAAGGCCGAATTTGACCGATTCCATCACGAGTTGACCAATTCCGACTTGACCGATTCCATCCCGAGTTGACCGATTCTGACCGATTTCATCCCGAGTTGACCGATTCCAAGCCGAGTTGGACCGATTCCGAGTTGGGATGGCCGAGTAGGGAAAACTCGGGGCGCCTCACCGAGTACTCGGCCGAGTTGGCCAAGTTTTACAACACTGATGTAATACATAAACAACACATACAAGCCAAAATATTCAGATTTGAATCAACTTAAGGTTTATAGATCAAACCATAAATCTTGAATGTGAAGGATTGGATGATGCTAGATGATCCGGATTGAATCCCGAGCTTGTTAGACGACCTTCCAGCAGCTTCGTTGGTCCAGAAATCGCCCCAAATCGTCCAGAGAAAACCCAATGCGTGACCAGTAAGCTGTGCTCTGTATTTAAACAAATTTTGCAGATGCGCACGGTCGTGCACATAAAGTGCACGGCGTTCACTTTAACTTTACGAGGTGACGTGCAAGTGGGCAAGTGGATTGGCTTATTCTTGGAAATATCTTAGGACCCGCACGATCGTGCGCTTGGGGTGCACGGTCGTGCGGGTCAGCTGGTGTCCGAGTAACTTGAGTGTACTGGCTGGTGCACCTGACCGTGCAGCCATGTGTTCGAGCAAAGTAGACTCGCACGGGCGTGCACAAATCTTGCACGCCCATGCACACCTTCCAGACTTGGCTGATTTTGCAGAACCTGTCTGTCTTGTCGGTATTTCGCCCGGTTTCTTCAACTTAGTCTTCGGGGCGCCGTTTAAGACCTGAAATAAACATATGAAGTGGTTAAGTACCGAATTCGTGCAATTAGGGTCGAAAACGCGTATTTTGGGAGTTTAATCGGGGATTTATATATGTATATTTTAACGTATATCACTTAACTGAATATTTAAGGACCTTAGGGCATGTGTAGGGGGCTCCATGAGGAATAAAATATTATAAAGTATTAGAAGGGGCCCATGGGGCTCTTTGAGAAAACAAGGGTGAAGTGGGAAAGAGCTCCATGGGGCTTTATAAATCATTACTTAATTATTGTTTTTTATTTAAATAACAAATTTAAATACCAGATAATTTTCCATTAAATAAAAAAATTACAAATACTAAAAAAATAGAATTACTAAAGAAAGTAACAAATACTAAGATAAAAAATAAAAATACTTATATATTATATATTTCTCGATTTGGGCCTTGCGTTTCTAACTCATTTTCAATACTTGCCGGTTAGGTGGTCGTGCGAACTCGTGTAAAACTCAAAGTCGTGTTCAAATTGTCGATCCCTCATAAGCTCGACCACTTCTTGGTTGTCTTGGATACGTTGAGCCCCAATGTCGCGTATGTCTTGTAGGCGTTGGTTCATCTCAGAAAACGCCTGACTCAACTCGTTCACCCCTAACGAAGACTCCGACCGGGCGGACGTGGTATCTCGTCCGGCCATTCCTCCCCTTCAAATAACGCATTTTCTTCGGCATTTAAGTCGATGTTTCGCGCGTCAGACGTTGGCGTTTCGAGATCAACTGAGCCGGTGTCTTGGACTTCTTTGTAGGCCTCATATTTCTGGCCCTAGATGAAGAAGTTCCAACCGTCGGGTGGACGTTGGACCATTTAGAGCAATTTCGTAGCAGCCACCAAAGCCTCAAGTATTGAAAATTCCCATGTGTGGCTTTATATTCTTCCAAAGCCGCCTCCAAAATCTGCTCGTCGTTTTGGCCGGTTTTCCATTCGTACCGGCAGCGTTGATAAATGGCTTGAAAGTTGGTACATTTGGTGTTAGTATCGCTTCACTTGCCCGATATTGAATCCGGGGGCCGGTAATCTTCTCCCCTACCAAAGAGACCAAAAAATATAGTCCGGATTAGTCTCCAAAACTCACCTTTAGTTTGATAGTCGCTAAAATATACCAAACCAAAAAAATATATAAGTGCGCATTAAAAAAACACTATGTATAAATTAATACTAGTGGGTTTACCCGCGCGTTGTAGCAGATCCACAAATGGGTTGCAATACAACATTATGATACTTAGGGTTTTTTTCGCAAGTTATGCAAAAAGAATAGAAATGTGCACACTATGTTTTAACAAGTATTCGTAGAAAGAAAAGAAAAGAAATGTGCACCGCCACTTACAACTGATTGCATTTCACCACAAAAACCATGTACTCATTATTAAACAAATCTTAATAAACCAAAGATATGTTACTGTAACAGACCAATATGAACATAAACATCACTCTTGTGTAAGCTGTCCGGTCATTGCATATCTACATAACCATGCCATTGAAGACACCTTGCTAAATGATAAAGTTCATTTACATGACAAAAGCATGTAGTAATATATGATATTGTATACACTATTATATGAAGGTCACTGTCCATTTAGAAATTAAAAGTTGTGATTTCTAAGTTTGTAATAGACTTGCCCCACCTGACCCAACAGCTAAAAAATTACCCAATGTAGCCAGTGAGCCGAACCAACCCGTCCATTTTTCCGCTGGGTAAACGCATGTATATGAAAAGGGTTTATAATATAAGTATTATTATGGCAAAGTTTTAAAACTCATACAAGTTTAGCTGAGATAAGATTATTCATTGTGGTAACATAAATTATTATCTTTCATCGCAATTATCTGAAATTTGTTCAAAAATATTGTTATCCCGTGTGTTTATTTAGTTTGAGTGAGTTCTTTTTTTATATTAAAGTTGATTATCTTCTAGGGGTATTTAGGGAAGAAAAGTGGTAAAATTTAGGAAATTGTAAAGAAACCTTTGGTATGTCATCTTAACTTTGGACAATTTGAAATATTTGCCCATGCCTCATCCTTTAAAATGTAGTATATATGAATAGATTAACACCCCCTCTTATGTATTATTCGGTACTAATTTGAAGGTTAAATAATGTATCTCGCCTATTTTCCGTACCGATACAAATTTTATACTCTTGCAAAGGAGTACTTTTATCATCACTTTGAACTGTTTCCAAAATATCCTTTGTTGGTTCATATCCTCCAATTACTACCTATGTGCAGTGCATGACAGCATTGTATCATAATTATTTTGCATATAATAAAATTGTTTAAATTTAAATAAGGAAGAAGAAGAAGAAGAAGAAGAAGAAGAAACAAACCCCTAGTTTTGTAGAAGACTCAAATCGTTCTTTTTTCTGCTTGGAATCGAAGGATTTAAACAATATTCACTTAATAGCACAGTCACTAAAGCACCAAATACATTTCCAAATTAAACCCAAACAAAGACTAAAAACTTTTCTGAGATTTGTAATACTTTTTTTTTCAAATTAGCCAAAACAACCACCGCAAATAAACAACTATCATAGGGAAACAACCTTAACCGCCAAGCAAGAACCCAAGACGCAGGTGATCAATCTGCAATCAGAACTTAGGTCACTATATGACAAAGAGGATGAACGGATGAGTGGGGTTGCTACTGATTAGGGAAGGGCCTTTAAAGAATATAATGTGCTGGTAACTGAAGATGCTTGATTTGTTCATTAATGATTTGGAATGAATGCTACCATTTCAAAAAACAATGACTTCATTGACTTGAATGAGTTGCATTAGAAATTTGTATAACGGTCATCAAAGGTGGTACACAAGGATATTAGTGGAAGAAATGGGATAAAAATTTGGGGATTACATTTGTGGCTTTTGAGATGTCATCTTAAATGGTAGTGAAATTACCTTGATGCCCATCTAAGATGCATTATATAATAGTAAAGATAACATAACAATTTATATATATATATATATATATATATATATATATCTTACAAACAATAGGATCCTTCGAAACGTCAATCCATGCTCGGGCTAACACGTACAACTTTTCGTCGTCCCATGCTTGTACGTTTTTTTCACGCGGGTTCGGTTTCTTTCCTTTTGTGGGATCGTCTTTGTCACCCGGTTGGTCGCTCGAGCTCTTGCTCCGGCTCCGCTCCTAGGTCTCCGGAATCGGGATTGGCTCTTGCCAAGCTTGTGAAGACCCGAACACTTAAGAAGACCCAAAGACTTGGGGATGACCCGAAACCTCCCATGATGAAGTTATACGTGTTCGGGTCCTATCCAATGGGTTGGTTTAACAGGTTCATAAAATCTGCTTGGTTTTGAACAGAACCCGGAGCAATGGGTTGGTTAGGCTCGCCAGACGAGTGAGAACCGAAACCTCGACTGAAAGGATTCATCTTTGTGTGTTGATTGGTATGTGTTTGAATGTGTGTGTGAAGAGTTTGAATGTTTGAGTGATGTGTTGTGTGAATAAATATATTAAATATATAAAGTGATTAACTTTTTTTTTATTAAAGTTACCGTTCAACGTCCATAACCCAACGTTCACATCGATGCAACAGTCAAATTCCATAGATTCTCGTGCATAACTCTCGCCATGGCCATGGCCATAACCCTTAGCCCCATAACGCCTCCATAGCGCCGGGCAATAACGCCCCATAACGAGCAATGACAATGCCCACTACGGGTACACTTAACTGATAACGACACCCTAAGTTACAACCTTGAGAAACAACTATGCAATAATTGTAAAGCAGAAGGACCAACCAAACATTTAACTCCTAATAAAAATTAAAAATACATTAATAAGTATCATGTCCACTGCCCCCACCCTTGTGGTGGAGTGGTAGAGAGGAAATCCTCTTTTAAGGGAGATTGAGAGTTCAAATTCAAAAGGATGCAAAAAAAAACGGTGTAAAAAAAAGAATGTAAAAATTTGTTGATGCATAATGTGCGACTAGTGCTTTGGATTGCAATATAAACAAGTTTTGATGAAAAACGTAGGGGGCGAACCTGAGAATTATATGGGGCGAATGTGGAAGATGAAGGACGAATGTAGAAGGATTCCAGGTTCGAGCTATCAGAAAGGGGGAATGTAAAAGAAAAGCTACATTCGACCTTACGTAAAGGGCGAATGTGCAATAGTATAAAAGTTTAAACTTTATTTTTGAATCTAACTTTGATCATTTTGTTAGTGTGAGTCAGGATAGAGCTCTCTAGTGTTTGTGTTATTTCAAAGTCGGTCTGAATTACTTGTAAACCTAATTGTTATCATATTTCTTCAAGTATTTAATGAAAATGTTGATTGAAAAACTTAATCTGTGTGTTTGATTCATCAATTATCATTTTGTATCTGTTCTAGGGTTTCCGCACCTGGAATAGAGACTTGTATGATCATTTCTAACTGTTTTACATAAAACGATCCTTTACTAGGGGAGGAAATTAGTAAAAAACAAGGAAGGAAATTAGCTGCAAATACGGTCATTTTTTACTTTCCAGAATGGTGTATATATATATATATATATATATATATATATAGGTAAAGTATATGGAGGAAACCCTCCTTATTTGGTAAACTCTGGAAACTCTGACTTCCCAACATTTTTTTTTTTGAAAAAAATAGGGTATGTAATATACATTTTTTTAAGCATTTTGAGCCAAAAAAATCGAAAAAGCGCCGAACGGTTTTTTTTAAAAAAATAAAAAACGTCTACTGTTTACATATAGTTAGCGCTTAACATGTGTTAGTCAAAATTTTATTTTTTTTTTTTTAAAAAAAATACTCGGCGCTTTTTTATTTTTTTTGGCCCAAAATGCTTAAAATAATGTATATTACTTGCCCTATTTTTTTCAAAAAAAAAAAAATATTGGGAAGTCAGAGTTTCCAGAGTTTACCAAATAAGGAGGGTTTTCTTTATATCCATTCCCTATATATATATATATATATATATATATATATATATATATATATATATATATATATATATATATATATATATAACCCAACAAAAATCCACACTTTAAATTTTGTTACATAAATAGAAGGTAAAATGCGGGTCACATATTGTAGTTTCTCAACCAAAAAAATGGTGATCATTCGTGAAGATGAAAATAAGAAAATGTATTCATGTATTTCATAAATATAAATAAACAAGTTGGAAAAGAACTGAAGTATAAATTCATAATAAGAAAATATATTTTCTAACTAAAATAAGGTTTAAAATATTATTGGTAACACCATATAATAAAAAAAGAAAATAGGAAAACAATAATACTGGAATAAAGACATACCCTTGTTGCCATGATGCCACTTTACCTTGGGCAGATCACATGTTCCCTCAATCCCTCCAACCTCCATGTGAGTCAAACCTGGTCAAACCCTTTATTAATCCTTTACTATATTTAACTTTTTTATTTCCCAAAATGGAAAAAAAAAGTTACATTATTTGCACTCATGCTTTATGTGATTTACTTGAATTTACATGCTTAGTCCTTAACTTCAAGAATTATTACTGAAAATCCTTATTTACACTTGAACATAACACAAGTAGCTCATAGCATTGTGTTATGTACAAATTGGGTTTTAGAAACGATTTAGAAGAACATGAGATAAAGGAAGAACTTGAGAGAGGGATATTATCTTATCAATATTCGTCATATCATCCGAGAGGAGTTTGAGGCTTATAAATAGCCTTAGATTGTCGGTTGTGGACGCGCGAGTAGCACGACGTGAATGAGGTTTTAGCACCCGTGCTCCACCCCAGCCATAACAGCCCCACGCGAACAGTCCCGGTGCGAGCACAAGCGATGGTGGTCGCGTGGATTAACGGGAAAAAATGACCTTTGGTCGCGTCATTGCTCACCCCCAGCCACAACGGGGTCAAGTGCTGGATTACTTGATAGTCACGTCGGTGGCTCGCGCCCGTTCTGTCACACCCTCAAATTCCACTTGCGGGGTTTTAACGCGAGGCGCGTGACATACCAGGATCCAAGTCAACGGTCACAATAAACGACAACTATATGATATGAAAACAACGTAACAAACACAAACCACACAGTTTAAAAGTTTGCAAAATCCAAAAAGACATCAGCGGAAGCAAGTTAAAGTTTTACAGACCAAAACCAAAAGTAAGTAGTTTAATCCAAACATATTTCAAAACATGCAAAATGAGATGAGATAAGACGCAGCGAGACTCCAGTGCGCCTAGACTTTCCTGGTACCTTAGCGACCTGAGAAAACTTGCAATGTTAGTCAACACATACAGTGCCGGTGAGTCACAGAGATAAAGTTTGTAACATTTGTAAACCATACCCAACAATCCTTGCATCTATACCTGATGCTAGCTAGACATCATTACATGATACTATAGTGTCGTGAACCACTGTTGAACGTTAGAATTAGGGGTGTTCATGGTCCGGTTTTCGCGGTTTTTAGGTCAAACCGTGAACCGAACCGTTAGTAACGGTTTTTGAATTTTGTAAACCAAAACCAAACCGTAGAAATTTTAAACCGAACCAAACCAAACCGTTAGTAGCGGTTTGGTTCCGGTTCGGTATCGCGGTTTGGGCTCGTTGAATCTTTATACAAGATGTCTCGAATTTGCAAAAAAAAAAAAAATGTCGTCCACAACTCCAAGTTCCTTTAAACATAAAACAAGCTTTTTTTGTAATAATTAACAATCTAAATATCTTAAAAGACCATCTAATTTAGCAAATACATAAATAAAATATACCCAAACACATCAAAACAAAGGTTGAATTTGAAATTTAAAAAACTTATATAAGGATTTAAATTAGTGTAATGAAATATATGCTAATGTAAAATGATTTAGCCCACTATTACTTTACAAAAATTTAGTTATAGGCAAAAATAAAATTTATTTTATCTATGTCTATATATAATATGAAAATATTTATAAGAAAATATAAATAAATCCTTACGGTCCGGTCCGGTTTTTTGCGGTTGGTTTCCGGTATAAACCGTAGACCAAACCGTTTGCTACGGTTTGAAAATATTGAAACCGACCGACCGAAAGTTAAGTAAAAAAACCGACCATGAAACCAAACCAACGACCGGTTTGGGCCGTTTCACGGTTTGAAATCAAGCCGTGAACACCCCTAGTTAGAATGCCTCAATACCCGTCACCGGTTCATCACCTGGTGCCGTAAAGTTTGGTAGGACAAATATGCACCCGCCACCGACCTCCAGTCGGCCCGAGTGGGGCTTTCCGGGCCCAATAGATCTATTCACACTTTCCCCGCTATGTATCCACATATTAATGGTTCACTAAATGTTCGAGATGACTTTAGTGATGAATAAATGTCACTAAGTATCCATGTGATATAATGTAATATGTTGGTCTAAAAGATAGTAAGTTTGTACGGCATGTTTCTCCCCCAAATATGAAAACAGTAAAGAATGGGGCTGTGACACTCACCTTAGGTTGCGTCTTCTATAAAAAGAATTACCGACACAGTCCGATAGTCCCAAATACCGGCGATCTATCATAAAAGTTTGTATAAGTGTTTTGACTAATAACCCTTAGGTTATCTAGTCCCCGATTGTCCAGATCATGACTAAGTATGTTGGAAAATGTGTTTGAACGTTGACCCGACACACCAGACAGACCCGAAATCCCGTTGGTGACTCATTACATCAATTAATCAAGTATATAGGGTTTACACATAAGGTTGAAGCATAAAACACTTGGTTTGCATCAAAAATCGCATTTTATGAAGTTGTGGGGTTGAATCAGTGTGAAAACCAGTTCATTCGACCTCCTGAAGGGTTGAATGGGTTCCAGGAGGGTCGAATGAGATACCAAATGGTTCATTCGACCCCCAATGTGTTGGTTCGACCTCCCGTGGGTGCGAACCAACTTCTGGTTCGACCCAACTGTTGCAAAAACTCATAAAACGCATCAAAACAGTCCGAAAACATCACGAAACATCGCAAATCACAACATTCAACTATATTTAACTAATCCCCACAAAACCCTAAAAATTTTTATCCCAAAATCAGTTCGTTTCACAACTTTTCCCAAAATGCCAAATTATGGAAATGTCACATCAATGCATGAATTTTTACCTAAAATGGAAACTCATCAAAATCACTTTGTAATCAGATTATTATGCTCAGATTGTCATGTATATGAAAACCCCTAATCATTTTATCAACAATATTGTGAAGAACAAACCCTAAATCTAATACATAAACCCCAAAATGGGCAAAACATCATCAATAATCAATTGTAGCCTATAATAATCCTAAACCATCATCTAAAACAGTTATAAATCATTATTATATCATCTACACATCATTCAAACATCAAACAATTCATAACACATCATTTAACATTATTAACACATGTATTTTTGCATGAAAACTCATTATTCATGAAAGGGTTTTGTTTAGAAAGGTTTTTATCCATGAAAACTTCTTTAAATCAGATCTGGACCTTTGGGGTTTGAGAAAAACGAATGAAAATGTTTTAAAAAAGATTTAGATCAAGATTACGGCTTGAATCTTCTCTTGTTTATGATGTAGAAGGTATCTTTATTTTAGGATTTGATAAACAAGGTCAAAAACTCCTCCTTACAGGTTTGGGGTTGATAGAGAGCACTTGGGGGCGGTTAGGGTTTGTGAAATGATGAAAAAGTTGCAAAGTGTGGTATTTATAGTTAGAGTCCGTTCGCACCCTGCAGGGGTCGAATGGGAAATAATATAGGTCGAATGAGATCATTTTAGGTTGGTTCGAACCCCCTTAGGGTCAAGGTAGTTTTCTTTCTTGTTTCTCATTTAAATGGTTATCTGCGATGTATGAATAAAAAGTGATAATCTTTTGAGTCGAATTATTGTGTTCTTGGTATTGTTAATTCTTTAGTGTTTATACAACACCTCTCTACAACTCTTCAACCACTACCAACACCTCCGTTTAACTCTCTGCAATCACAAACACCTCTAGTCAACTCTCTGACTGTTTTCTCTTTGGCGGAGGTTGTTGCCAACCCTAAAAACACTAGAACCCATGAGCATTAACCCTCATGAAAAATTGAAAACAAAAACTACCATTTGAACATTTAAGTAACTCACTAAACATAGAACAATAAGAATATACCATTAGCATGATTACAAAATTCTCAAGTTTGACAAGCACGAAGCAAAACAACAAGTAACTAATTGACCTAATACGTGTAACTATTGACATTTGAATGAGTTTTCCACTAAAATTAATGAAGTACATTGAACCAGTCAAGTTGCATGTTTTGTTTGGATTTTGAAATGGGGGTTCGATTTTCCATAAAGAACCAATTTTCATGTTCCTTTTTTTTTCTCAATGTTTCCATCAATTTACATGTCCTCTCCTAACCCTATTGACAATTTCCGGAAAGATATATGATGTTCTAGTCTTGTTTGTGGGTCGCAATTAACTAACTGCGGTTTGAACAAAGATGATGGTTGTCTTGCCTACAAATAAGTGTTATTGCAACTCTAAACTCTAAAAGTAGAGGTATGGAAGCATGTGTCATAACTTGGTAGTTTTTAAAGGGCGCCATCCTGGTCTAAAAGTAGAGGTATGAAAGCATATATCATAAATTGGTAGTTCTTAAAGGGCGACATCCTGGTTTAAAAGTAGAGGTATGGAAACATGTATCATAACATGAGGGTTGTTGTACATACCAAGTGCGGCATCTTGGTTTTAAAATGTGCTACCTAGCTAAGTCAATTACTTCACTAATGTGTTAAGACCAAGAGACCATCCTAGATAGGAGCAGCCAACAACCCCCTTATGAAACAACTCTAAGAAACTACCCATAGCATGCATTGACTCCATACCCACTAATAAAAAAAAATCTAAATTCAATTACACATAATATAGGTGAATGACACATATAAGGTTCTCAAAGAATACCAAAGTTTTCAATAGTAAGCACATTCCCCCACCCCCCACCCCCACCCCCACCCCACAATGCGAGAGGTCTCACTTTCAAACCGTGCTTCCATTAGTTTTATAACATAACCTCTTAAATGAGGATATTGGCTGCCCTATTGAGTTTTTCGATAAACATGTTCTAATATATTTTTTAGACCCATGGGTGTGGAACCGGCATAGGCAAGACATAGGCAAGTCAATGGCTTGCCGGGCCGGGCAACACCGCCCCCCTTAGCCCCGGCACGGCAAGGGCGGCAATCCCATGATCTTCAAGCCGGGCCAATTTTTGTCTTGGGAATGTTGAAGAGCCGTTGGTAACGGCTAGATTTAAAAAAAAAAAAAAGTTTTCATTATTTATAAATACAAACCATTCAACCCAATTCCACCACATTTAACCTACAACTTTTATACAATATATTTTATAAACACTCTCACAAACACTCTCAGTATATTTAAACCACCAAATTATTTATAAAAAATCCAACCCCTCAACCACTCATGTCGTTATCGTCTTCTACGTCGTCTTCGTCTTCTTCGGGTTCATCATCTACAAACGAAGCCGTCAATTTTGTGATAAACATCGTGGCGCAAGCGGCGCAGATTATTGCCGAGGAGGAGGGAGATGAAGTCGACTCGGTACCTAGAACTAGGCAAGCGGCTATTAACAGAGACCGAGAAAGTACGTTTTTATATTTTTATTGTGTTTATATTTTTTAAGATTGTATATTTTTATTGTGTTTATATTTTTTAAGATTGTAGACTTGTATTGTGTTTATATTTTTTAAGATTGTAGATTTGTATTGTGTTTATATTTTTTAAGATTGTATATTTTTATTGTGTTTATATTTTTTAAGATTGTAGATTTTTATTGTATTTATATTTTTTAAAATATGTGTAGGCGCCCATGAAAGATTGGTAGCCGATTATTTTGCCGACGAGCCCTTATACTCGGCGGAACTATTTAGGCGTAGGTTCCGAATGAGTAGAAGACTTTTCCTACGTATAGCCGATGATGTGGCGAATTTTCACCCATTTTTTACCTTACGATACGATGCTAGAAAGAAAAAGGGATTCACCACACTACAAAAATGCACAACGGCACTTCGGCAACTAGCGTACGGGACTAGCGCGGATGCGTGGGACGAGTATTTAAAGATGTCGGAAAGAACTGCAAGAGACTGTCTGTACAAGTTTAGCAAGTGTGTGGTGAAGCTTTACAGCAAGAAATATTTGCGAAAACCAAACTCCAGTGAGGTCCAACAGTTGTATCAGTTCCATCACCAAATACATGGTTTTCCAGGCATGCTCGGAAGCATTGATTGCATGCATTGGCCTTGGAAAAATTGCCCGGTTGCATGGCGCGGCATGTTTAAACGAGGGGATCAAGACTATCCTTCAATAATTTTGGAGGCTGTGTGTTCACAAGATCTATGGGTTTGGCATGCTTTCTTTGGCATTCCCGGATCGAATAACGACATTAATGTCATTAACCAATCGGAGGTTTTTGACGATGTCATAAAAGGAACCGGTCCGGATACCAGGTTTACAGTATCGGGGGTGGAGTATAGGCGCGGTTATTATCTTGCTGATGGTATCTACCCATCTTATTCGACGATTGTTAAAAGTATTCACCACCCGTTGGATGAAAAAAGAAAGAAATTTGCCAAGTATCAAGAGGCGGCAAGAAAGGACATTGAACGGTTATTTGGGGTTCTACAAGCAAGGTGGCACATCATTTCAAACCCGGCACGTATGTTCACCCCTAAAAGATTGCGTTACTGTATGTATGCGTGTATCTTGTTGCATAACATGATACTCGAAGACGAAGGCAACGCTATCTGTGAGTATGACGAGAATGCCCCGCCGGAGAATACCGTGCCTGTCGACCCACATCAACAAGATTTAAACGATTTCTCGTTACATAACGAGTACACACATCACAATCTTCAAGCGGACTTGGTTGAATATATTTGGAACAACGGACATGCGTAGATTATTTGTAATATTTTTTTTATGTCGAATAGGTTATGTATTTTTAGATGTTTTTTTTAAATTATTTGTAATGTTTTTAACTTTTTAATATTAATATTAGAATATTACCTTTTTTATTTAATTTTAATGTTATAATATTATTTAATTAAAAAGAAAAAATAAAATGATGCATTAAATGGTGATGGGCCTCCTCCATACCCCTTGGAGCATCATCCCCATGATTGTCCTACCCCACGCTGACGTGGCAGGTGAGGTGGAGGCAAGTCATGGATGATGGGCCTAAACCACACCCAAAGGTCTTAAAGTTCACACCTAGTATGCTGCAAAATTATCTTTCGGGTTATGTCTACCCTTATTTGGAAATTGCGCAAAACGTGTTTTAATGTTTCAAAAAAAGAAGGATTAGTTAAGTCAACACCAATGCTTTAAATACCGGTATGAATCAGCTGGTTATACCGATAATAATGGCAACAAGACACATGCTTGGTGCGATAAAGACCGGAAAAATAGAATACGGTATGTGTTATATACCATCGGTAAATCTGGTTCTATCGGTTCGAACTGTTGAACCGGCTTGCAAAATCATCAATTTTGATTTTTAAATTTTATTTAAATTCGATATTAAGGTAATACCGACATTCCATAGTGAATTTATCTTTTAAGCGATCATAATTTTAACGCATTTAACACTCCGTTAACCTTTGTACACTTTTGTTAAGAAAAAATGTTGGAAAATTAAGTACTTTTGCATTATTTTTTTTAGTGGAAGTTGTATTTTTATGAAATCATAGAATTAACTAATCAATCTGGTTAAACCGTCTGGTAAAACCCGGTATAACCGGTTGAATTATTCTTTAGCCCAACTCAGTATGGTTAATAAACCGATTTTTAAAACATTGGTAAATACAATGATCAACAAAAATAATTAAAGAAAAAAAACAAGTAAAATCCTTTCCAATGATCATATCAATCGCCAGTCCCCTTATGGTGGAGTGACACCCTCCTTGCTTTCCTTATGGGAAGTGGGGAGTTCGAGTCCTACCGACACTAAAATTTTGCTGGTGGGCCAGGTTTTACCGTAATGGGCCTTCTGGCGGCGGGTTTTCCCTAAGAACTGGTGTGAAATTACTGATGAACCCGGGTTACTCTCGGGGTACTCCTTTATCCAATAAGTACTTCGAAAATACTTGAGATTGATTTGTTTACTGTTAAAAAAAATCATATCAATCGCCCTAATCATTTCATTACCACATCAAGTAAGTTAAGTTAATTATAACAAAATGATGCACACATTATTATTAGATTACCCCACAAAACAAAACAAATGTGTTGAGAGACAAGGGTTTTGTGTGGAATATAAAACGTCACGAATCTCAAAGCAGTAAAAAGAGTTTGAACATGATATGAAACAACATTTGTACATATTCACTCACATAGGAAAGAGAAAGAGAGACTGTATGTAAGTAAACAAGACTTGTTGACACCAAAGGAATCTTTCTTCCATTTTCTGTTTATTATTTATCACTGTGTGTGTGTGTGTGTGCAAGAGTTTGGTTCCACAGATTTCATCTTCACCGTTAGTTTAAGGTATTCATTCTTCATAACCCATTTCTCATTTTATGTTATTATATCTTGCATTTTGTTTGATTTCATGGAAACTTTACTACTTTGAAGTGTTTCTTAATTAATGCCATTGTTTAGGAACAGAATGAGGATTTTTTTTAAAGGTCATGAGTATTGTTATGATCTTGAACTCTATCTGTTTATTGTATTTCGGTATTGTGCAAAAAAATATTTTATTTATTTTTTTGCAAATTTATGTAAATGTTGTGTTTTCCCTAATTGAAAAATGTTGAAAATATTATTAATTTTTTTTTTGAATTTTCTTTCTCATTTTCTGCTTGAATCTTGCATTTTGTATGATATCATGGAAAGTTGATTACTTTGTGGATAATTTCTACTTTTAAAGTGTTTCTTGATTAATGCCATTTTTTAGGATTTTTAGGAGAAGAACGAGGATTTATTTTTCAAAAAGTTTCATGATTATTTTAATCAGCCAAGGATATCTAAGTGTTGGATTCAGATTAGTGAACTATGTGAACTACTTTTCTTTTAGGATAGATTTTTATGAATTTTAGACCACAAGAAAATGCTTGATGACTTTATAGGAAGCAAAAGTCATGTTGACCCATTTTAAGGATTTGTGTTGAAAGTCAACAAATTCTTAAGAAGATAGTAAAACCATAATCTTCTTATTGTGGATGTTTGTGTATACATTTGCCAAGGTGGTTCTGGTCCATTTGGGTTGGGTTGAAGTTTTTTGAATTTTTATACATTGGAAAAAATTTAATATGCCAATTATAGTTACATTTACATTTTTGTTACAATAATTATTTAAATGTTTGAAAAAAAGCAGTTTAGGAGGTTGTATGTATTGAAATTAGCTTTACGTTTGACAAGTTCTCCCTTTTAGCTGTATTTTCTATATGACCCATTTGAGAGCAACCCATATTGACCCATCCATAAGTAAATGGAACAAAGTTGCGACCTCGTCTTTATGGTAAGGCAATGCTATCTTCCATATGATCTAACTGGCGAACGTCGTTTCCCACAGATTAAATATTCGAGCTTCCTGTATTGTTACTCTAGTATATTTTGAAGAAAACAGTTGTCGACTTGTCGGTGTAGCAACAAGCAAGATGGTAATCTTATTGGAAAGTTGTAGTTAGTGGATCTTAATTTTATCGGGTGGAAATTGGACATGAGTATGCTGGTGGGGACATGCTCCAGCCAAGGGAAACTGATTTACCGTTCCTGTTTTTGGTGTTGGTTGTACTTCCTCTAGTTGCTTACATTTTATTAGGAAAATGGGGCGAGTTTTCAAAAAAGAAAGTAAAGATAAGCGAGCTTGCTCACATTGCTGCTGAAGAAGCTTTCCGAGCAGAATCCATGGCTGTTGCTGCAGCCACTGCTACTGTCATCCCTCTTGTACCTTTGTTAAAGCAGAATAACAGGTTTCATCAATGCGCACGATGCTTCCGCCCAGCCAAAACCCGTTGTTCTCGTTGCAAATCTGCCCGCTACTGGTATACTTTACTCCTAAAAATTTAAGTTACATTTACAAGATATTTTTTTTTTTTTTTTTTTTTTTTTTTTTTTTTGCAGCTTTAAGTTAAGTGAATATCTCATTTTTATGAATCTAACATCAATTGAAAAGGATTGTAAACTTTCCATAAAAAGATGTTTAAACTTTCCATCTCCGATGATAAAAATATCGCATCCAATTAAATACTGAACAAAATGAATCTTGTGTTAATAGTTGCATTTTGTGTTGTTGTGGCAAACACATATTATTCTTTTGACTCGTAAAATGCATGCAGTTCAGGTAAGTGTCAGATAATCCATTGGAGGCAAGTACACAAGCATGAGTGCCAAATCTTGGAGTACAACAGTAGTTGTGCATCTCCAAATTCTCCTTCAAATGAAGAATCTGTCGGTGAACAGTTTTTATCAAGTGAAACGTTGGATTTCCCGTATCCTGAATCTAACTTTAAGCAATTTCATGAGAAAGCTGCGTCGAATGATATGCATAGTTCTTTCAATTTATATACGGAGATTTCAAGAAAAGAAGAGAATAATGTTGTTGAGCCGTCTGTAGATACATGTTCCACCTCGTATGATAATCTTCCATCAAAGGGAACTTTCGTCAGACATAAGGTTCTTATTTATCAAAATTTTCATATAATATTGTGGGTTGGTTTTAATTTTGTATGGAACTTACTTTAACTTAATAATGCAGCCAAAACGGGGTCGTTCTGTGCTTCTGAAAGAAGAAAGTAACGGGACAAATTCGTTAGATGTTGAAAAGGAATTGGCGGACGGATGGAGCTCACCAAAAGGTGAAGTAGGCAGTGAAGGAAGCCATGCAAAGAAAACTAATAAGTCAACTAAATTAACAATGAAATGGTCAAGAGATCAAACATGTTCCGAAAGGGAAAGTATGGATCAAGTTGACAATGCATTGGGTATGTCCAAAAGAAGTCTCTTTTTATTTGTTTTAGACGTTCAACATGGTATTTATGAGAAAAACTTTATCATATTTCATCGTAAAGTTGATGTTTAATTGTCAAACACAAACTCTTTTTGGGATATTGGGCCTAGCTATTTGATTTCTTGTATGTGTAGTTAAAGTTTGTTTCAATGTGATGCAGATGATTCTAGACTGGGTGATGTAAACCCTCTTCATGAAGGAAGTGGCACCGTTAACAAAGGATTTATGAAGATTATTGGTCTAAAGAGGTCATCAAAGCATGACAAAGTGGAACGTGTGGAGGTTAATAACGACAAACATAAGAAAATAAAAGTAAGTTATTAGTAGTACTTCATTGTAGACAAAATATATGTTTGTGTGTGTGTATAATTGTATATAATATATATAGATGATGGTTTAGTAGAGAATAAATTTTAACCGATTGCTTTAACTGTGATATATAAGGTGGTCATGTAACGGCATAACCGTCTCTCTTTTTCACTCCTATATTTATCAGTACTACACACAACGATACCATTTCATAACATACAATGATACAATTGCTTATGCGGTATTCTACTTTAAATATGTCTTGTATTGCACACAGTACTATACTACATAAACGCTTGTACTTATCACCTGTCAGGTAAAGTGGGACAAAGATAGTGGAGCGGTTATGCGGTTACATAACCGCCTCATGTATCATACTTAAAATTGGTTATGCATTGAACACCCCCCCTTTATGCATATAGCACACACAATATGTATCAGTACCGTCTTTTTTATTTTTTGAACACGTTTGACTACCGGATTCTCATTTTACATGTTTAAATAATCCTCTCTTTATATTGCCAGATGCTATTTCCATATGAAGATTTTGTGAGGTTCTTCCGGTATGAGGCTTTTAACTTTTTGCCAAGGGGGCTCGTTAATTGTGGGAACAGGTACTTCGCACACTACGTGTCTAACAAAAATGTAAAAAAGAATAACCATCAACTGTAGAAACGGCTCTTAGTTCTGTTAAATGCATATGTTGCCATTCTCTCTGTTTTGCAGCTGCTACGCGAATTCTGTGCTGCAATGTCTGACCTCTACCAAGCCTTTGATCATCTACTTACTCCGCCGATCACATTCTAAATCTTGTAATTCAAACATCTCATATTCTTCCAATTACTTTTGAATTATATGTAACAACATGTTTATATATCTTTTAACTTGTGGGCTACTAATAACAAATTAACAACCATTAATAACTATTCTTACATTAACATTTCTTCTCGATATTATATTGTTTAAATGTTTAGGTGGTGCAAGAAGCTGGTGCCTTATTTGTGAACTCGAACATCACGTGTTTCTGTTACGCGATAATGGAGACCCACTGTCACTCAGTAGAATTCTTTCGAATATGCGTGTTGTTAATAGTAAAATGGGTGATGGAAGTCAAGAAGACGCACACGAGTTTTTAAGGTCCGTTTTTCACTCACCATCGTAATTTCTTCAGTTTTTGTGATAATTTGGTATTTTTATCGATTTAGGCTTCTAGTTACTTCAATGCAATCTATATGTCTTGATGGTTTTGGTGGTGAATCTGTCGATCCCAAACTGCAAGAAACGACCTTTATTCAGCATACGTTTGGGGGGCAGCTTCGATCAAAGGTGGAAACCGGAAAATATCTATCTTTTTTTTAATGGTTTTTTAGTATATTTAGAAAAACATTTTTACCGTATATTTCTTGTTGAAAACCAGGTCAAGTGCTTGAGATGCAATCGCGAGTCTGATAGATACGAAAACATTATGGATCTTACACTCGAGATATACGGGTGGGTTGAGTCGTTGGAAGATGCACTGACTCAATTTACAAGCCCCGAAGATTTGGATGGAGAAAACATGTATAGATGTGCAAGGTTTGTTATTTACATTTACACTGTATTTGACAACACAATCAGGTCGGGTGGCGTAACTGGATTGGGTCACAAAAGTGAACATTATGGTCCGGGTCAAGGTGGGTTATGACAAAAATGGGTATGGGTTCAAACGGTCTGTTTTTGGTGATGTCTTATGTTTTTGCAGTACCTGAATTTGACAAGTGCATTTTTGTAAGATGTTGGATGTTTCTTTTTTAAAGGTGTGCTGCTTATGTTCGGGCACAAAAGCAGCTAGCTATACAAGAGGCTCCGAATATTCTGACCATCGTTTTGAAGAGATTTCAGGTACTTAAAAGCTAAAACCATGGGTGTAACTAGACGAGTCGAGCCCGAGCTCGCCTATGCTTGAGCTTGACTTGTTTCAAGTTCTATGTCTATAGCTTGAGCTCATCTAGGGATTAGGCTTAGGCTCGAGCTCGATTCGTATAATTTATATTAAATATTTAATTGTTATACTTATCTATGTAGTTTTATACATTTATTTAGATATTTTTATAATAATTTTATTTATAATATCATTTATTATGTAAGTATACATTTATTATAAAAATAAAGATTATCATATTAATATAAAATAAAAGTTCCTTTAGGGTTACTAGCCTACTCAAGATAGGCTTGAGCTTGGGCTCGAACGCATTTAAGCTCCAGCTCGTTTCAAGCTTTTTGCAAGGCGGTCTTTCAGTATCTCACGAGCGGCTCAGCTTGTTTACACCCCTAATCAAAACCGTTTCCTTGGGTGATTTATTGTATTTCAGGAGGGAAGCTACGGGAAGATAAACAAGTGTATAACATTTCCCGACATGTTGGATATGATCCCGTATATGACCGGAACAGATGATGTTCCTCCATTATACATGCTTTATGGTGTTGTAGTGCACTTAGATACAATGAATGCATCCTTTTCCGGTCATTACATCTCATATGTGAAAGATCTTCAAGGCAATTGGTTCAGGATAGACGACACACAGGTTCAACCTGTCCCGTTGAGCCAGGTGATGTCAGAAGGCGCGTACATATTATTCTACATGAGGTAACGAATCTACCTAACAAAACAAAACCTCGTTTTTTCGTGCTTCTAGATCAAAATACCTGACGAGGTTTTCTTCACAGAACATCCCCTCGAGCCCTTAGACTATGTACAGGAAAAGCGAAACCTTCTAGAGCTCCCAAGTCAACCTCGGGTCTACAAACCGAAGATCGGGCACCATCACGTGCCGACTTTTCAGATGCTGCATCGAGTGACTGGTCGATATTTACAAGCTCGGACGATGCATCATTCACTACAGAAAGCACCCGCAACTCATTTAGCACTATTGACAACACTGACAATAATAACACGCCGTATGTCCTTCCTGACTATAGCGTCTCGTGTAGCAGGTTTTCAACAAGTCAGCCTCACTTGATATCGAAATCGTATCATGGGTGTGAACCACCATACCGGATATAATTCGATTTGTAGAACATCTGGGCATTGTATGATTATGATTTAAACATGTAACAAAATCTTTTAGAAGTAGAGTAGAAAAGTGTGCCTCAAAATTTTGTGAAACTGCTTTGTAAATGAGGTACTTGAAGTTATACTAATCCTATTTGGATCTAGTTAAGATACATATGCATCCAAAGCTAACGTGCGCCATTAGTAATAAATGTTTTTTCTGATTTTTTAAAAAATATTTTTATGTTGTGGTTTTACGAAGCTTTAGTTATCTTCATTTTTAATTCAAAGAATAATGAAAAGTGCAATAACAATAAGATATAAGAGTATAGCGTCACACTCGATTGATGTATCAGATACCGTCTATGTTTGAGCTAAATATATTTTTTGGTTACTAATTTTAGAACGTTTTATAATTAAATGTAGTAGGATGAAACTAGAAAAAATGATATGACGATGATGTACAAGCCCATAATTTGGGGACATGAAAGATGACCATTTACATGGTTTAAGGATGGAATATAAAAAATGATGTGACGCTAATGTGGAAGTAAGAGAGTGCTAGGGATAATGATTTAATGTTAGACTGCTCGTAGTGGGGCGTTATTGCCTGGATTTTTAATCCATAGCGCCCGGGAACACCATTACACCTCGGCGCTATGGATGAGTTTTGGCTTGGGGCTTTATACAAATAACGTCGGGTATCAAAATCATCAACCAATCAGGAGATGACACGTTGCGGGTGTGTTGAAAAAAACGGTCAAAAAATTGACCGTTGCCCCACATTTAATTTTTGAACGGTAATTTTTTTTTGATTTGTTTTATATATACACACACACAATGTTTTATATAAAAACCAACCAAACAACTAAAAAACACACACACTACTAAAACACAATGTTTCCATACGGTTTTGGATTCGGGTTCGAGGGCTGTTTTTTGGTAGCGAACTATCAACATCTTCCTGAGTTTTGGATTCGGGTTCGAGGGCTGTTTTTTGGTGTGATAGGTAGAGGGGAGTATCGAGAGAACGACTCGATATCGGGAAAGTGGTCGGACATAAATAATAGATGTCACTCGTTTTCTCAGGTTTACCAGCGTTGTATGGACAACAGGGGCAGTGGGGAAGGTGATGATGGTGTGTTGACAAGAGCGTTGAACGAGATGAGAGCTACCCGCCAACCGTTCCCGTATTTGAGAATTTGGGAGATGTTGAGAAAAAGTCCTAAGTGGGCTAAGGTACCGGCTATGGGGTCGGGTGGTAGGCGCAAGGTCAGGAGATGAGGAGGATCAGGAGGAGGAGGACCATCAAAACGAAGCAAAACCTCCTCCTCGACGCGAGATCCGGATACACCGTCATCCGATGCTCGCTATGTGAGTTTAGGTGATCATGTTAATTTGGATGATGAGGAGGAGGATGAGGAGGAGGAGGAGGAGCAGGATATGCCTAGACCACCCGGTAAAAGATCAACAAAGGGTGGGAAGGGGGAGTCGTATTCGGCATCAGGTGGTGGCTTGAAGGAAGATTTTGAAGAAATGAACCGTAGACTTCAAGATATTCGCGACCTTGGCCAAAGACGTTTGGAGACGATGCAGCAAAGAGTGGTCGAAAATAAAAGGTTTGTCGAGCTCCAAGAGGCGAGGCAAAAGGAAAAGGACATTGATTTTTTGACCAAATCGCTCGATGGCCTCGATGGAGACGCGCTATGCCTTGCAATGCTTCACAGGCAACAAATCATTGCAAAATATAACCTCTAGTGTGTTTGTTTTTTTTTTTTTAATATTAGTTGTAATTTTTTTTTTAATTTTAGTTGTAACTTTTTTTTAATTTTAGTTGTAACTTTTTTTTAATTTTAGTTGTAACTTTTTTTTTAATATTAGTTGTGTGTTTTTAATATTATTTGTATTTTTTTTTATATTTATTTGCCTTTTATTTTAATTATTTTAAGTTAAAAGAATAAAAAAAATTTTTCCACGTGGCCCAATCAGAAACAGGGGCTTTATATATAAAGCCCCACCACTACACCCTTTTTTCAGTTTCTCTCTCCATGCTGACTCAGCAGCCACGTGGACCAATCAGGAAGGGGGCTTTATATATAAAGCCCCCCACTACACATGGTCTTAGGGGTGGCACGCACCTTCCTAAGAGTTGAAATAGGGTTAAAACATAGTGGTGTATTGGCATATAAATCATCACTATTTGTTAATCAGCTTTAGAGTTAGTTTACAACAATTTTGCAAGGTCTTATCAAGCTTCGGTATTCTTTATCTTCTAATTGCAAGACTAATGAAAAGAGCAATTACAATAAAGAAGAAGAGGATATAGCGTGTTTCACTCAATTAATGTGATTAGACTAATCTACGATCAAGTTATATAAATATATTTTAGAACTAAATGAAGCTGTCTAAGGGTTAACACATAGTTGATCTATCAACACACAAACAATCAACATTTGCTCATCTAATTAGAGAGTCAGTTTACACGAATTCTACACTGACAATCTCGATGACCAACACTCAAAGTTGTCTTAGTGTCAACGCACATGTCGAAGCTGACTAACCACATAATGACAGCATTTGTATTTTGTACACCTACTTTTGGTGTATATGATTGATTTTGGAAATAAAAAAATTCTAATAGTTTTTTTTTTCTAGTTTGGACAATCTTCGAAAATTTGACACATGAAATCAAGTTTGATGTTTAATCTTCTTTGGATGTTGTAATTGTTATTTGCGTATGCTAGTCATGAGTTGCCAGCAGGTTGTTTCTAATAAAAGAAGTTGCCATTCAAAAAGATATTGTTTAATACGAGGCATTATAAATATCATTCCACGTACTGAGAATTGGACAATTTTTGTTTTAGTGAACTTTTTCTTGACACCTGGTTATGATCGGTTATTGTGTGCTTGAGTTATTGGAATTTGGGATCAACAAGTATTGTTATTATAAGCTGTTGGCGAATTTGGAAGTCGCGCAATGCTTTCATATTTAGAGGCAAGAAAGTAAAAGTGGCGGAGATTATTTCGGAAGTTAAATCTTATGGTTTCTTGTGGTATAAACATAGACTTAAGGATAACGATTGTGATTGGGAGTCTTGCTGTAATTTTAACTTGATGTAAGGTTGTTTTGGTGTGGCTCGCTCTCTTCCTTGGAGACGAGCTTGCCTGTGTTTTAATGAAGTTATCTTAAAAAAAAAACAAGTAATTAGGTTTGGCTATGGATTGATATATGTTTGTTGGATAGTAATGTTATATTTCTAACAATTTAATTAGATGATACCTAGAAGATTGTTTTGATAGTATATTTTGGTTCAGATTAAGACACTCGACAAGCATGACAAGCTTCACATTTTAGGAAACTTTGGTAAAAAAGAAAATGCTATCTTGAAATTTTAGTCTAAATCCGCCAGTTGCACTTCACACTTTATATTATATTTTTAGATAGTTAAAACAAATTTTACGCGCATACATTTCACCAAGTCTTCTCTACATAGTTTATTTTATTTTATTTATTTTTTGTTTTGTTTTGCTTTTTAAATTAAATAAAATAAGCTGTAACGAGCATATTTGTCCGCTTTCCCCAACAAACTTACACTTTTATCTTTAAATAATCACGTGCAAGGCTCGCATATTATAAAGTAGATTAACGTGGAATATATAGTGGGATTGTCTCGTACGGGACGACGGCCACTCAGTATAGTAACCGAAATAATAAACCTAGTCGCTATATATCAAAGGAACAACGGCATGTGTTTTACATCGAGAGAAAAACATAGAAGTGAATTGAATAATAATGTTGCAATTTACATTGATCAAGAACCATTAAAACGAATATTGATGTCGGTACATTCATCACGGTACAGGTACAACACAAACGCCCAATATAGCTTACAGCAAAAAAACGAACCCTATTTCAAAGACAAACCCATTTTCGATCATATTAAAAGAAAGTTATACACAACCACATATTATTATTTTTGATAGAAACAGTAAAACTAAAAAGTTATTATAAAAGTAACAAGAATTTTAAGAATCTAATCGGCAAACAATGTAAATAATAATTATTGAACTTATAAAATATCAAAAAGGAAAATTGTTATGTGATCGTAAGATATAAATTAAAAGTTAAAAAGAGAAGCAAAACAACTTGATGGAAACGAATATAATTTAGAAGGGAAGAAGCTAAAATCGATGGAAAATTGGAAATATTATATTCAATCTAAACCTTAAATTCAGTCACAAAAACATAACATAGTAATGATTACAAATTATCAACAACTCAAATAAGATCTACCACAAGAAGCAATGTTTGTTATTCATACGCTAAATAGCTCGAGGGTGTCACCTGTGTGTAACCTCTTTGCACTTCGAGCATTCCTATATTCCTTGATATCTATGGGAACATAAAGACGAGGGTGTTCCGAGTCCACAAGTTTTGGTGGAGCTTCCACCTTCTTGTCGTTCGGCCCCAGCACGAATAAAACTGTAGAGTAACGAGTCTTCGGTTCAAAACACCAAACTCGATGCTTCACGTTACAAAACCTTCCATTGCTCCATGCCTGATCACATTTGTGTGTGTCATTTTAATATCACTAGTAGGGGTCAGCCATAAACTGATTAACCGAACCATACCAAAAAAAACCGAACCAAAATTACTAAAAAAAATGGAAAATTGATGGTTCAGTTTTAATAATTTTGATAACCAACTATAACGGTTTGAATTCGGTTACATGTATTTACAAAACAAAACAATTAAAGATTTTGTATATATCTTTCAACACTTTTGGATAACATTTTCTACATCTAAATATCACCTAGCATTATACTTATAAGAATCTAAACACAAATCACTTTTATGAAGAGCAAGTACCATACATATCACTAGACGAGTAGGTCGCGTGTAAGAAATTCAACTAATGAGAAAGCCCAAAACTTCATGCCTCTAAATTATTTAATTTTGTAAAATTCTTTTAGTTCAAAACTAAAATATGTATTAAACTACGCAATTAAGTTTACTAATTGCGTAGTAATCAATCAGTTATGTTTTTAGTAATAGAAACTTCGATTAAAATTCAGTTACGTGTTAAAACCAGACCGGGAAAAAATATTTTTAAAAAGTACACTTTTGTATAAGGTTTGTGTCCAAACATATCAAATCCATCATATTCTTTTTTTTTATTTGTTTTTTTAACCAAGTGTACCCCTTTCGCCTTTGTCACATTATTTATTCAATACTTTTTATAGCACTTACATAGCCGCACCCATTTGTATGTGTCCGTATGAAACCATATTAAAGTAATAAAGTGTTATAGGCCTCTATACTATTTTATACGACCAGGTTAATGAGAAACGTTTACTAATAAAACAAGATTAAAACTAGACTATTATTTTCTCAAATGTGTACCTTGGCAATATCACCGACGTTAACAGCTAGTGTCCCGGGTACAGGGTCGACCGGAATAAGCTCACCCGAGTACTTATCAACCACCTGCAAACCGCCCACGTCTTCGTCATCGTGTAAAATGGTGAGAAACGACGGGTCAGAGTGCAAGAAAACGCCACATGACCCTACGCTTTCCGTGCAGAAATGGTACTTGTTGAACCTCATTTGGCAATTCCATTCGTCGAACAAATCTCCGGCCAAACCAAACCCGTCCATTATCTTTCGGCCAAGAAGGCCGGCTAGATCACGAATAACTTTTATATACTTCACTATAATGTCCCTGCAAGAGGAAATTAAAGTAGTTTTATAGCCCAATTGTTAGGCCCAATGGTTAAGTGTAGGGTTAGTTAAGGGTGTTTATCGGTTCGGATGTTGGTTTATTTGGAATTAAATTTTTTGTTACTAACCGAAAACCAATCATCAATACGAATTAGAAATTGTCGAACCGAACTGAATTCAATTGATTTCAATTCGGTTCAATTTTGGTTCAAAAAGAAATAATGGTTTCAACATTTTTGCCTAACCAATTCCTTTCCAACCGAACAGAAAAACCGAATTCACAATTCGGTTCAGTATCCCAAAATTTTGCATTCTTTTAATAAAGTTTGCTAGGTTCAGTCCCCTTAAAAAAAAAAAAAAAACTATACCTTTGGTGAGGGGTGACTTCAAGGCGATCGTAGAAGTCACCTGGGGCTGAAACCTCATCAATACTAAACCCCTCGAGGTATGGACTCGAGGGGTTAAATGTGAGGTAGCCCTTGCCACTTTCGGAACTATTGGTCCGCCTCTTGATCTCCTCAGGGAGATCAAACAGTGCGGCCACCACCGCCTTCATTTCCGTCAGGAGATCCTCCGGAACTCCATGGTTGACTATTCTAAAAATGCCCCATTCCTCACACGCGTTAACTATCTCCTCCGCTAGCCCATCAACCCGCTGCATATCGATCAAGGGAACTCCCTGCCTAGCCATTTTTACAAACGGTTTGGATGTTTAATTTCCGGGTGATCGGTTTACTTTGGTGTGGTCGACACGACACATATATAGATAAAAAAGGCATGTCAGAGAGTAAGTTATGAAAAGATTCCTCCCACCAATAATATCTCCAATCATCGCATAACAAATACAACCCATTAGGGCATGTGTAGTGGTGGTGTTACGTGGGGTTGTGGTATTAAAATATTAAAAAATAATAAAAGTGGGGTTATGGAAAAAGAGGGTGTAGTGGGTGAGGGGGGTTATGGAGATTAAAATATTATTATTTGATTGTATGTGTTATTATTTGATTGCGTGTAAAAGAAAGGGGGTATAAAACTGATTAAAAAATAATAATATAAAATTGATTTAGAATTGAAAACGCCCGCTATGCTCAAAACGGCCCCCGCCCAAAACGCCCCATAGCGCCCCAGGGGGCGGTGTTCGGGGCGCTATGGGGAATAAAAAATTCAAAACGCCCTTTTAAAAGGAACCACTACACACAGACTTAATATAGTTAGTGAAAAGCATTTATTTAAATCGTCTGTTTAATTCGTATGAGTTCTGATATATTAAACTGTTTTTTTTAATCTATTCATTTGAATGTTCGTATGTTTTATTTGTTTGTTGTTTCCCTTTTTTCAGATGGATTCAATCGTTTGAATGACTCTGACACAAGAAAAAAGGAGTTTATTTTTGTTGAAGATGTTGTTTTACATCCAACAATCGACAATTTTCGTTTTTTAACATTCAACTGTGAAGAGATTTCGTTATAAAAAAACGTTTCTTAATCTGTTGAAGATGTTGGTTACCATTAAATTTTGTTATGTTAATTTTGGTTATTCGTTGAACAGGTCGTTTAAATTTTTGGATTCTGTAATTGATAGATGAAACCGACTTCTTAACCATTTAACCGGATTTACTATTTGCAAAACCAGTCTAGAATGTAAAACATCTAAAAAACATAAATATCGATTGGATTCTTATATTGTTTGTTATTAGTTGACCAGGATTTTATCATTGTTTAAAGAAGTCTATTTAACATACGATAAGTACCAACCAAAACAGAAGTGTCTTCGTCATTGTTATTGTTTCATAGATAGATTAGTATTCAATTGTGTTTGTAATAATTTTGTTTTTATCATCAATTTTTTCTTTCATATATCTATACTATATTATAATGCATGAGGCAGGGACTTCTTAAAACTTAAGTAATACAAATATAATTGCTTAAGGTACAACACTTAATGCACATGATAAAGATTTTTTAAGGGCAAATATGTCTTTTAGTTAGTTTCTAACAACCTATACTAAAAAATTGCTTGTAGTTACAAAGCCAAGAAGAGGTTAGATAAAGCCTAAATAGGTGGAGAGGATCAACTTTGGTCATTTGCCAGGGTACAAACCTTAAAAGCATATTGTACAATGATTCAATGCATAAAAACTCTTAATCTTTTAAAGATGCAAGTTGTGATGCATCATGTACAAGCCTCTAATGCCAAAAAAAGAAAAAGACACGGGATGTATTCATCAAACTAGGGTTTTTTTTCATCAGATCTCACATTTCATAACGTTATCCGCCACCTGCACCCTCCCTATCTCTTTCTCTCTGTGGCAATTTAAGAATATAGGTGATTTCATCACCAGATCGATAAATATTTCATCAGATCGACGAATATTCCGACCTTAGTCAAGGGTAAGTGACACTTTGTTTAGATTTTGAACACTGTTTCTTTATTCAAGACCCTAACGAAGACTAACATGCTGACGTTGATGTAGATCCATAGTGATGTTTTCCTGCAATGGGGGACCCGGTATGGGGTTTTGTTACAGCAGAGGTAAATCCGAAAACCTAATAAATGTTTTTGAAAATTGTGGATAAACTATTGGCCCCTATCTGGTCAATTAAGCTCAGTGTCAGACAAGCATATAGATGAATAAAATATGCGATGTGAAGGAATAAAAACATTGTTTGATATTGAATCCTCTTTCAAGCTTTAAAAGCCACAACTAGCAGTGTATTGGCATGTTGTCTACAATGATGGTAAGTTATATTAATTAGACTGATAATGAGCAATAATCATCTTTATGACTGAAATTCAATATAGATATAAGGATTTTACCCTAATTTTTATTTAATCTTTTGATTTAGGCATCTTACGGAGCATGAGCTACTACTAAGATACCTTGGTAAGTTACAATCGAAGGTTTGTCTATATGTCACAATAATTTTAATGGTTTAGATCTGATAGTGTTAAATTGTTGTTTTTATAGGTTCTGTTATATTTTCTCATACTATATGTTGTCACTTTAGGACACATGGATTTTTTTAGTGTTAGTTATTTGGGTCTAACTGGTTAGTTTTTTAGTAGCAAGAATGTGTTCCAAATGTTGACCAGGACAAATATAGCTCCAAGAATAAATAAAGTATGTGCCACTTAGGCGTAGGGGTAGAAATTTTGATCTCAAGCATCGAACACTAAGCCCAACAGTGAAAGTGTAAGGATTCAAGGCGTAACGTGTTTCATGGTACGTATGTAGAGCCCAAAGTTCCCAAAGTTCTATTTTATGTTTCTCATACTGTCATGTATTTGTTTTACAGGAGTCCATTCAGGTTGTATTTTGTCTTTAAAGGTCAATGCTTAAAGGGAAGGAGCCATGTTGGTTGAAGATTGCCCAATTTGTAAGTTTATCAGGCAAATATTGTTCGTTAATGCCTTCACCAAGGTCGACTGCTAATCAAGGCTGATTTTTATGTTAGTAATTTGCATAACTGTTTTTTTTCAGCCATCCGTAGTGCTTCTATACTGCTGAAAATTGTCACATCGTCGGCTTTACACCATCCGGTTGTATCGTACAATTATAATCACTTATGATCAAGTCAATTTGGGTCGAGCGGGCTGAATAAAAAAATCACTTAAAATGAAATGAGTGGAATTGTTGAGATTTTAATTGTGATTAAGTTAGTAATGATGCTCTTTATTAGAATTTTGGTTTAATTAACAATTTAACAATATTGTGTTACCACTATTAATTTCAACCTATATGACCCGTATGACAAATACTACGTTTTAAATGCAGTAGTCAAACTTTTTGGTTATTTAAGCAGTTAGATATTTAATTTAATTACTTATAACATCCCATGATTTTCGGACGTAACAATGTTTTTTTTTGTTTGAAATTTAGGAGTGGGATGGGTTTCACGTTGAATCTATGTTTTAGAAAGTTTCTTTTGTTAAAGTTAAAGGCTTCTTCTCCTTCTGTTTTTTAATGAGTAATGACTTCATGCTGATAAATTTATAGGTTTTTGCACCTGATAAGACACTACAAAAAAACCGACCTTTAGCGGCAACCATCCTTGGTGTCGCCGCTAAAAGCTTGATCCCCACCAACCTCATTCAGCTTCAATTTTTTCAGACGAGACCATTAGCAGCGACTGTCGCCGCTAACGGTGCACCTTTAGCGGCGACCAAAGATCGCCGCTAAAACCCTGCTCTATGGTAGTGAGAGTAAAAATATCGGTGTTTCATTTGTTTCAATCTTGTTGTTACAGGCATGTCCTATTGAGATTCCAAACACAAAGGTACTACGGTGGTGTCGGCGAGTGCTAACTGTGGAATAGGCCACCGGTAGTGAAACTGTGATGGTGTTTGGTGGTTCAGGTGTTACCCCGTGACAACGGTCAACTTAGTTAACATCCGGACGATGGGTCAAAGTTGGTCACTGAGGTCAACTCAGATTAGAGGTGGTTAACGGGAGCATGTGATTTGGTCACAAGGGGGATTAGGGGTGATCACGCAATCGAAGCAAATTACGCCTAAACACTTTTCTTTTTTACCCTTACTACATACATATTTTATCCGATGATTCCATTGGGTTTTTATCGGCTTTGTGTATATTTGCAGTAAGCATACTACCTTGAGGCCATGGGAAGTTCTTATAAAAAATAACCCAACTTGAAGCATCTCTGTCTTTCATACTTCAAGGTAAACAACTAAAGTTAATGATTCAATTCTATGTTTTCAGTATAGAATTTTGATCTCACCTTTTTTTTTTCTTTATGAAAACAAGTGACGAGTCACTTAGGTTAATAAATAGTTTGAAAAAGCTTGAGGATGAGTTTTTTTTATGGATGGTATCTATTATAACTTCTTGTTCTTGATGGTGATATCAGGACCTAAAAAATAACCCTGAGGATGCTGCATGTGTCATATGTATGTCGTTGTCTCTTTGTTAAAATTTCAGATATTGTATGTTCAAATATTATTAAGGCTGGATAAAGCTGCCATTTTTCATGAAAGCACCTCATATGAATATGTCCTGACAATATGCAATGATATTTCATGTGCTAAAATGTTACTGATTCTACTATCTTATTTTTATATATAGTGTGTGTTTAGATATATTAAGGCTTGTTAAAGTTATGGATTATTTCACTTCATAGGCTTGTTTCTTCAAATATGATTATTTTTATATAAATCTCATGGTTATGTATCTGTGATATGTGATCTGATTTGTTCCACATTTTTTTTATTTGGGCCATGCTTAGCAAAATAATTGATGTATTATGTATATTTGTTTTGGCTGGAATTCCACATTTGTACCATGTATTGTTATCATGATTAGACCGTTTTCTCAGTCCATTGATCAAGGTGGCATATTAGCACAGTTTAAAATACTTTTGATATTCTTTTTCAAAATCTGCTGGTTTGCTATTGATTTAGGTATTTAACATCTAAAAGTAAAGTGGTTTATGGTGATTTATAAGGTTGATTATGTATTTTTTTTTTTTTGCTTTTTAACCTTCATCACATGCTTGATTAACCATTTCCCAATTGTTTTAGTAGCCACTGGTTAATAATATTTGGGCAAATGGTGGTTTAGAAGGCCACAACTAAGCGCAAGATATATTGAAGGCAACAACTAAGCGCAAAATATATTGAAGGCCACAAGTTCTAACCATACAATTCACAACTTCGGTAGATGGGGAAATCGTTAATGCAGTTCACTTTATGTTGAAACTGAGATTTGCTCCATCTTTTATTTTTCTAATGATTTTAATTTATGGTTTCTATGTTATTTTCTTCCAACCGGTTAAAGATAAAAATTTGAATGTGTTTAAGGTTTTTGAGTTCAAACTTTTGCTTTACCTAAATTCTTCAAACCCATTTGAGGCTTCTAACCTGTATTTCTTTTTGTCTTTTTCACTTCAAATGACCAGTCACTTTCAACTTTCAAGATAAACCAACTGGAAATCAAATCGATAAAGCACCAAATCCTTCAGACCCATTTTTTGCTTTGAATTTGTAATTTTTTTACCTTTAATTTGCATTTTACTTTTGTCCCTTTCATAGGCCTCAACATGCAAGAGTTCCTTATATGGTTAGTGGGAAAGAGTCAAACAAGAGAAAGGGTTGCTGAAATGCTCTACTCACCTTCTCCTGAAATGCTATCGTTTATTGTATAATTGTCGTTTATTTTTCAAGTTTGAGTAGAACAATACCGCCAATATCATTAACTCAAGTTTGGGTCAATATGTTTACCCTAAACTCCATGATTTTTATATTTTGGTTTTTATTGTCATTAGTCATTTGCACGCTTATTTTCTTTTTTCCGTTTTTTTGTTCTGTTAGCCTTTTTAAAGGTCCGTCAAAATATTGATACTCCAACAAAATTACTATATTCACAAACATTTGTTGTCATTGTAGTGGTTGTATATGATAATAAAATAAATTATATAAAGTCATAATAAAAGTATATTAAGTCATAAAAACCGTAGCAAAATTGTATCTTCCAAGCAAAAATGTTTGGTTCTTGATACCATGATTTGCTGTAGCATATCACTATTTGCAAATAGCACAAAAGTCTACCAACAATTTGGTACAAAAAATTTTAGTTAAACAACAAAAATTTTAGTTGAACACCTTTTAAGCGAAAAGGTTTGTTACTTTTTTTTAGATCGGTTAAGGACATCACCTCGGTACCCCGTTTCGAATCCCCTTCCGCATCGTCCCTGAGGGCATAAGCCCTTTCAACGTCAAGGGGTGTATTTTTGCTGGCCCTGGGATTCGAACCGCGTACCTCCCCCGGGCGGGAACCTTACTAAGAAGTACACCCTCCTACCTCTCCCCAACTGAGCTGGGGGTCATTGGCGAAAAGGTTTGGTACTTGATACCAGGATATGTTTATAAATAAAAACAATTCCCAATACCTTAATCGGACAATTCTTTAACATAGAGAGCAAGGTTAATTCGTTATTACATTCTCACCACTTTCCATCTTCATTCAACGTCGTCATCTTTAGAATAGAAAAAAGCAGGCAAAATGTCATTAGACAACCGAGTTCAAAGGAACTTATGAACCAAAACTCTTTTATTAGTCTAACTTAAGTAATGTAAAATGTATCATGAGACGATTGATAAATTGAAAGAAAACGAGTACCACATTGTAAATTGTCTACCACCGCAGCCATCGATCGGTTATTTGAGGCAGGGTAATTCAATTACGATTCAGTTAACATTCGAGCAACGATGTGGGACACCCAATTCTTATTTTTTTTTCTTCTTCTTTGCAAATAGGTTACTTTTAACACCAATTTTTATAGAAGTTACCTATTTTTCTATGAATTAACAATATAAATTATATAAACGACGGCAAGTTGCTATAATGCATGGTATGTACCATAAATTTACTTTGTACTAATACTTAAAACAATAAATACGTTATAGGGTTAAATTATTGTTAATACCGGGCAACACCAAAATCGACCGACCAAATGTACGCCACAACGCGAAGAAGGCAATTCCGACTAATATGAATACCATACAATATATTTATGAGATGATTGATAAACACATTAAAAATGAGTTTCGTAAATTGTCGGCCCCGCCGCATCGCGCGGGTTTCCTACTATATATATATATGTGTGTATATCTATTGGATTTAGTTAATATATATGTTTTTTCATTTGAAAACCAGGATTTGATCGGAAGACATAAACCAAGATTTGTTCCTGAAAACTATATTATGATCCGGCACAAGCTGTTTGTTACTAACATTGCACCACAAGAAATCAGAATTATTGTAACTTAAATTACGTTTTTTTTTTGTTTTTAATGTAATTATTTTTAATTATTCATGACGATTTTCACTAATTTTGATTGTTATTAATAAGATTTTTTCATATTGAATGACATTAATACCAATTTAAACTTTCCATAATAGTTCACATTTTTTTTGTATTAAAGATTGATTGTCAATCAATTAAATTAAATCGGTAATTTAGGATTACCATAATTGAAGTAAATAATGAACCTTACCATAATAGCTGGAGTAATTTAACGCCAATATTTAAATTTTAAATATTAATTTATACCGCATAATTTATGCTTTACCATAAAAACTCTCCTAATTTAATGCCAATATTATTAGACATACACATTTCCATCCGCTTTATATTATTAGTTTAATTGAATTTATAAGAATTCAAATTTGATATATTAAACTCCATCCAACATGCAAATATATACCAAACAGAATATATTATAAAAAGATTATTAGTTAGACTAACTAATAATTAATCAAATATATAACGAAAAAAAAGCTTTATATTATAAGTGTATACAAAATGAAATAGATTTGTTACAGAAACGTATGTTAATTTAGATATTTAGTTTACATTTTCTAAACTACCATGTTTGTGCTATACCATTAATCCATATATATATATATATATATATATATATATATATATATATATATATATACAAAAGACAATACTATAATATGTAAACAACGACCAAACCAATAATTTTTATAATATCATTTGAAGTTCCAAAGGCAGGATTATTGTTAACATTAAAAATGTTTAAACAAAAAAGAGAAGACGTGTTTACGAGTACACCCCTAAATTAGTTGTCACCTATTATAATTACACAATACCTAATACGAACGTTTTTAAACTAACGAATTTAAATTTATGAGTAGTTTTAATTCAAACGAACATAATTAAACATCTATCTATATAATAAATGAATAACCTCGGGTCGAATGGAGGCCTTAGAGAAGGCCTATAGGATCCAACTCCATTCTAAATTTACTACACATAATGCTTTTGTAAAGGTTTACTGTGGTGTTCAATCCAACACAAGCTATTTGTTACTAAGGCTGCACCACAATAAGTCATTGACTTTAAAATTTAAATTACAATCTTTTATGTTTTTCATGTAATTTATTTGAATTATTGATTACGATTTTGAGGTTATTTATTAAGATTTATAATCTTAATAAGATTTTGATTAGTCTTCATTGCAATTAATAAGATTTATAATCTTACTATGTTTACGAATTATGATTAGTCTTCAATGCAATTAATAAGATTTATCAAGTTTAAGTGTTATTTATTAAGATGTTTAATATTATTTATTGACATAAATAATAATTGACCGACTTTAATGTTATTTATTAAAATTTTTAATCTCATTTATTTATATTACTTTTTTTTAATTTATGTTTAATATTATTGACCGAATTCAATTTTTTATATTATGACTTTCCTTTAATCTATTTTCATTAAATTATAATCATCAAAATCATTTCTTTTTATATTATGACCTTCTTTTATTTAGGGTTATTCTAAATACACCCACCCTATTTTCTAAATACACCCTACCCTATAACATTAACTATGTATTAATTACATTTTTCACTCTATGCTATCTCTAAAAAAATACTCTATAATTATCTCAATAAATACAAAACATTCATTACCTAAAATATTTTATTTATTCTTAAACTACCCTTATTCATTTATTAGTTTTTTTTATTTTTTCTAATAAATTAACTTTTTGTAACGTAAGTTTTTTTAGCTTTTATAGTTTTTTTATTTTTTGCTAATAAATTATTATTTTTTTCTAATAAATGGACAAAACATTAATTTTTTTATGGTTGTAGCGTAAGTTTTTTTTTTATTTCTTATTAGTAACAAACAACACCATATAAAAGATTATAAGTTTAAAAAAGATTACAGATAATAATTCAATACAAAAAAACACATCATAGATAACACGTCAATAACTTTAAAAATTAACAAATTTCCTTGATGTGTATGAAACTTTTATCACGATTGCAAGGGTTGAGTTTTTTATAAATTTCTAGACGTGCATATACATGTTTTGCCATCCAACTGCAGACGGAGCTCTGTGACGAATCCAAGTCGACAAAATGCAAGGCATAGGGTACTCTCCTTCTAATTGTATCATCACATATTGTTTACCGACATTTGCAATTGTTATTATCTTATGTTGTTGAAAATGTTCTGGGCGTTTCCGTAAAGGAAAACAAGTTATACAACCTTGATTGCTCAAGTAATGGAGGATCACACCAAACATGTATATGCAACGTCTAGAAATTTATAAAAAACTCAACCCTTGCAATCATGATAAAAGTTTCATACACATCGAGGATAGTTGTTAATTTTTAAAGTTATTGAAGTGTTATCTATGATGTGTTTTTTTGTATTGAATTATTATCTATAATCTTTTTTAAACTTATAATCTTTTTATATTTATATGGTGTTGTTTGTTACTAATAAGAAATAAAAAACTTACGCTGCAACCATAAAAAAATTAATGTTTTGTCCATTTATTAGAAAAAAATAATAATTAATTAGGAAAAAAAATAGAAACTATAAAAGTTAAAAGGGTGAGGCTAACGTATAAAGCTTCTTAACGTAAGAAGCGTAAAAGCAATCTCAGCCATTAGAATAACAAGATTTCTGGATGCATATTAAAAACCCTAACCATACCTGGGTTAAAACTAACCAAGCGTAAAATAGGAAAAAACCTTCTAACCGTCTATTTTTTTTTTCAAATCGTAACAACAGAACTAATTTGAACCCTGATTTTTCATCGTTTTCAGATCAATTCATGTTCAGAATGATTACACAATTAAAAAAAAAGCGATTAAAAAAAACGATTAAATAATCATATGAACAATTATGAATCATAATAGTTGTCGAATACTTTCGATTTTGTTTCAATAAGGATGATTAAACATAAAAATTAGGTTAAAAAAAGTTGCAGAGGAAGAAAATGAAGTTGGTGAAAAACAGAGCACTTTTAGATATCAGACGCACTCATTAAAGATTTTCAGACGCACTCATCAAACTTTAGACGCACTCATTGAAAAATTTCAGACGCATTCATTAAAAGTTTGGAATCACTCATCAAGATTTTTAGACGCACTCATCAAACTTCAGACGTACTCATCAAACTTCAGACGCACTCATTGAAATTTCAGACGCACTCATTAAAAGTTTGGAATCACTCATTGAAACAACGACCAAACCAATAATTTTTATAATATCATTTGAAGTTCCAAAGGCAGGATTATTGTTAACATTAAAAATGTTTAAACAAAAAAGAGAAGACGTGTTTACGAGTACACCCCTAAATTAGTTGTCACCTATTATAATTACACAATACCTAATACCAACGTTTTTAAACTAACGAATTTAAATTTATGAGTAGTTTTAATTCAAACGAACATAATTAAACATCTATCTATATAATAAATGAATAACCTCGGGTCGAATGGAGGCCTTAGAGAAGGCCTATAGGATCCAACTCCATTCTAAATTTACTACACATAATGCTTTTGTAAATGTTTACTGTGGTGTTCAATCCAACACAAGCTATTTGTTACTAAGGCTGCACCACAATAAGTCATTGACTTTAAAATTTAAATTACAATCTTTTATGTTTTTCATGTAATTTATTTGAATTATTGATTACGATTTTGAGGTTATTTATTAAGATTTATAACCTTAATAAGATTTTGATTAGTCTTCATTGCAATTAATAAGATTTATAATCTTACTATGTTTACGAATTATGATTAGTCTTCAATGCAATTAATAAGATTTATCAAGTTTAAGTGTTATTTATTAAGATGTTTAATATTATTTATTGACATAAATAATAATTGACCGACTTTAATGTTATTTATTAAAATTTTTAATCTCATTTATTTATATTACTTTTTTTTAATTTATGTTTAATATTATTGACCGAATTCAATTTTTTATATTATGACTTTCCTTTAATCTATTTTCATTAAATGATAATCATCAAAATCATTTCTTTTTATATTATGACCTTCTTTTATTTAGGGTTATTCTAAATACACCCACCATATTTTCTAAATACACCCTACCCTATAACATTAACTATGTATTAATTACATTTTTCACTCTATGCTATCTCTAAAAAAATACTCTATAATTATCTCAATAAATACAAAACATTCATTACCTAAAATCTTTTATTTATTCTTAAACTACCCTTATTCATTTATTAGTTTTTTTTATTTTTTCTAATAAATTAACTTTTTGTAACGTAAGTTTTTTTAGCTTTTATAGTTTTTTATTTTTTGCTAATAAATTATTATTTTTTTCTAATAAATGGACAAAACATTAATTTTTTTATGGTTGTAGCGTAAGTTTTTTTTTTATTTCTTATTAGTAACAAACAACACCATATAAAAGATTATAAGTTTAAAAAAGATTACAGATAATAATTCAATACAAAAAAACACATCATAGATAACACGTCAATAACTTTAAAAATTAACAACTATCCTTGATGTGTATGAAACTTTTATCACGATTGCAAGGGTTGAGTTTTTTATAAATTTCTAGACGTGCATATACATGTTTTGCCATCTAACTGCAGACGGAGCTCTGTGACGAATCCAAGTCGACAAAATGCAAGGCATAGGGTACTCTCCTTCTAATTGTATCATCACATAATGTTTACCGACATTTGCAATTGTTATTATCTTATGTTGTTGAAAATGTTCTGGGCGTTTCCGTAAAGGAAAACAAGTTATACAACCTTGATTGCTCAAGTAATGGAGGATCACACCAAACATGTATATGCAACGTCTAGAAATTTATAAAAAACTCAACCCTTGCAATCATGATAAAAGTTTCATACACATCGAGGATAGTTGTTAATTTTTAAAGTTATTGAAGTGTTATCTATGATGTGTTTTTTTGTATTGAATTATTATCTATAATCTTTTTTAAACTTATAATCTTTTTATATTTATATGGTGTTGTTTGTTACTAATAAGAAATAAAAAACTTACGCTGCAACCATAAAAAAATTAATGTTTTGTCCATTTATTAGAAAAAAATAATAATTAATTAGGAAAAAAAATAGAAACTATAAAAGTTAAAAGGGTGAGGCTAACGTATAAAGCTTCTTAACGTAAGAAGCGTAAAAGCAATCTCAGCCATTAGAATAACAAGATTTCTGGATGCATATTAAAAACCCTAACCATACCTGGGTTAAAACTAACCAAGCGTAAAATAGGAAAAAACCTTCTAACCGTCTATTTTTTTTTTCAAATCGTAACAACAGAACTAATTTGAACCCTGATTTTTCATCGTTTTCAGATCAATTCATGTTCAGAATGATTACACAATTAAAAAAAAAGCGATTAAAAAAAACGATTAAATAATCATATGAACAATTATGAATCATAATAGTTGTCGAATACTTTCGATTTTGTTTCAATAAGGATGATTAAACATAAAAATTAGGTTAAAAAAAGTTGCAGAGGAAGAAGATGAAGTTGGTGAAAAACAGAGCACTTTTAGATATCAGACGCACTCATTAAAGATTTTCAGACGCACTCATCAAACTTTAGACGCACTCATTGAAAAATTTCAGACGCATTCATTAAAAGTTTGGAATCACTCATCAAGATTTTTAGACGCACTCATCAAACTTCAGACGTACTCATCAAACTTCAGACGCACTCATTGAAATTTCAGACGCACTCATTAAAAGTTTGGAATCACTCATTGAAAATTTTAGACGCACTCATCAAAAACCAAAAAAAATTCAAACCAAACAAACGCACCTTTATTGGGCAACTTAACAAATCAAACGCACCTTTATCACAAACATCAAAAGCACCTTAACAAAATTTAAAAGCTATCATCTTCTCCAATAACTTGAGCCACGTAACCTCCTTAAACAAAAATGGGAACCTCCTGAAACTTCTAATTTGGACTTCTGATAACTTCAAAGCACCTCTTTTCTTGATTAATTTGTGTTCCCTTTTTCAGTTAGGTGAACCTCCTGAAGCTTCTAATTTGGAAACGCCTTCTTGTAATCCTCACAACGATCCTCCTATGTTTAGTGATTGTTGGTTTAATTTTCCTGTTTTTCATCTTTTCTTTGGTTTTCGGCTATGGATGAAATGATTCTTTGGCCGGTGGTGGTGGTGATGGTGGTTGTTGTCAGATCTGGATAAGTTGGTGCCGGGTTACGAGGGTATTTCATCGTTGTTGGTTTGTTGGTGTTGTCAGATGAGAAGGTGAAGGATGACGTGGTGGTGTCGGGTGGTGGTTCGGTGGCGGTGGTGGTGCTCCAGATCTCGATCGATGAAATGAGGATGGGTTAGGTATATAACAGGGAAGATAGGTTTTTTTTGTTTAACTGTGGTTAGGTTAAATTGACACGTGTCAATCTCTGGTAACTTCTTACGCTTCTTATTTTAAAGGGCTTTATACCGTATACTTTCTCAAGTTAAAAAACTTACGTTACAAAATGTTAAAAAATAAAAAAAGTAATAAATGAATAAGGGTAGTTTAAGAATAAATAAAAGATTTTAGATAATTAATGTTTTGTATTTATTGAGATAGTTATAGAGTAGTTTAGTTAATTAATACTTTGTATTTATTGAGAGATAACACAGAGTATTTATTGAGAGATAGTATAGAGTGGGTGTAGTAGAGTGGGTGTAAATAGCAACACCCTAATTTGAGTTTAAATCAATAAATAAAACAATTGTGTAGCAACACTTGTGCCACTATACTGAAGCTTATTCATTGTATCTAGTATATTATGGAGCATTAATGTCATGTTGTTATTTAGGAACATGCATAACTCACAGTTCCATATGTGAACCCGATTTATGCATATAACAACAACAACAATCATACCTAGTAAAATCTCACAAATGGCAAAGTTATTAGCAAGGTCTGGGAGGGTAGGATGTAGGATGTAGGGAAGCCTTACCTCTATCTATAGGAATAGAGAGGATACTTCCAGAGAGATCCTCGGCTATTTAAATAATGCCAAACCTTTTAATAAAAGCTCAGTTTTCCTACTGACCTAACAGACATGTCTGATGATCTCTGCGAGACCCTCGTTGTGTTTAGAGTGTGTGGATACATGCATAGTTTGGGGATGAAACGGTCCTCAACGTTGAATTATTTCTAACATGTGCATCTTGTGTTTTGAGACCACGCTTGCAGTTGTTCATGGGTCTAGACCTTGATAAATGCACCATTCACGTACCAGGTAATCCATCTGATTTTAGGGAACGCCTGATGAGTAATGCAGGTTGAGGATACAAGCATAGACTTTCGGAAATGATTAGACTAACATGTCTACACTTTGAAAGAAGGGAAAATATTATAACAATTAGTAGATATGATAACAAGTCTTTTGATACATACTACAAGAATTTGGGATGTTTACCCACACATAACTTACCGACACATATAAATGTGTGGATAAATATCTACACATTTTTGTACACGTGTTGGTAATTGTTAATGATTTAAGTTAAATAACAACTAACATTTAATATATGTTGGTAATACCTTTTACCTACACATTGGAATTGCTGGGAAAATTTCCCCCTAAAATTGACATCAATTAAATGTTAAACTACCTACACATATGGTAAAATTTTGTTATGTGTAGGTAAATTATCTACAAATATGTAAACAACTAATGTATGTGTAGGTAAATGATTATATTTATTAACACATAAGATATTTAAACAAATATGTAGGCAAATCAATTACACATGTTTTGGATAATGACGTGGCAAAATAAATACCTACACATGTTTAAAATTTACAACATGTGTAGATATTGGTTAGATATAAAAAATAAATATTTTATTTTAAATGGCGTGCCAAATAAAAACATACACTTTTTTTTAAATGTACAATATGTGTAAATATTAGATATATATGTACTTAGTAAATGTCGTGGCCATTGTTTTGAAACCCGGACGGGACTGACCGGTCGGACCGGGAACCGAGGGTCGAACCGGTCCAAGTCGAGGTATTGAACCCGGGGTGCATCAGACCAGGAGTTGGACTGATGAACTGGCGGTCAGACCGAAAATCGGACCGGTTGAACCAGGTTTTAAAGGGGTTGAACCATTGGTCGTAGCATAAAAAATATCTACGCGTATCTAAAAAAGTATATGTAGTTGTTTGATACATATAAATTGAATAATTAAATCATTATTTTATTTTATTAACATGGCTAACCTAGACATATTAAAAATGTACAATATAGACATTAGATACACACAGTACAAGAAAAGTAACGTAATGTCAGGGACTAAACTATGAGGGTTATCATAGGAAAATATACATAGTCATGGTTATTATTGGTTAACTAGGATAAATGATGCTAATTAGTGTCAGTTAGGATTGTTTTATGGTCAATTAGTTTATTTTTGATCAAACGGTTAATTAAGGTCACTATTAATCAATTATGGTTAGTTTATGTTAATATTCGTTAATTAGGATATATGATGATCATTGGTGGTCTAAATGATTTGATTTATGGTCAATTGTGACTAATTGAAGGCAACAATGGCCAATTATAGATAATTGTTGTCAAATAAGATCGGTTATGGTTAACTAGTATTTTTTTTTTTTTACAAAAGGGTGATTCTTGGTCGGTTAGAGTTGATGACATTCGGTTAGAGTTGTTGATCATGATTTTTGGGTTGCTTTAGTGAGTAAGCTTTATTAGTGGTCGATTAGAGTTGATGATAGTCCATTAGCGCCCACTATTATTTACCAGGGCTCACTACAACCTAACCCAACCCAACCCTTCAGAGGTGAACAAAATCGTTTTTTTTTCACAAACAGGTTTCAGTTTGGAACTGGTTTTGACTTTTATTAACTTTTTGACATTCCAATTCATGTCCACACTTTATAAAATCATATAAATTACATGAATTTAAACTTTTATTAACTTTTTGATTTTTGTTAAACATGAAAAATAAATTTTAATTCGATGTGTTTCATTATTTTATTTGTCTTTGTGGCCATTATCGTTTTTTTAAATGGATTGTTTTTTTTCGTAGTTCCAATTGGTGCTTAGTGGTATTGGCCTGTGTACTGGTTTCGCCTCCGGTTTGTTTGGGCGATTTTAGCATCGGTTCTAGCCCGGTTTTTTGTTTGGCTTCGATTTTGAATTTGTATAGTACCAGTTTTGATTCGGGTCGATTGATCAGTTTTTTTGTTCATCTTTATCTAATATAACATAATAAAGTCGATCATCTATATATATATATATATATATATAAAAGAAAGCATATATGCCTATTGAGAGTGCCACGTGGCTTAATAATTGAGTGTTTTTGGTGTTTTTGGTGTTTTTGAGTATTTTTCTAAATTTATCTCTCTATCTCTTAATTCTCAATTACTAAAATTAAATTGAGTTATTTTAGGAAAAAAGAATTTAAAAACAAATTTAAATTTTTCTCTTTTATCTTCCTCCCATAATTTTTAAACATAAATATCTTTTATATTCGAGATTTTTTAAATAAAAAAATTACACCAAATTAACGAGCGTTTTATTATCTTTCCAACGAGTACCATAGTGCTATATAAAAACGAAAAAAAAACGACTATTTTTTGTGGGGTTATATTCATACAGAAAAAAACACAAAGTGTTCAGGTTATTCATTAATCAAATTGTAACATATTTTAATTTACGTGAAGATGATTATATGTTGAAGGTTATCCTTTTAATACTTTATTATGTTTAATATGGTTTATGCTTTTTATTTTTTTTAATTTTTTAAATAAATGTTTTTTAACTAAGATTGATTATGTTTAAGTTACTTACTCTTTTCGTGATTTGAGTTTTCTTTTTTTTTTATCATTTTTTATTAAATCATATTAAATTTTTCAACCCCGAGACCTTCCCAGGGTAATCGGCTAGTTGTCTATAACTCAATCTAACCTTTTAAAATTTTTGAAAACAAATTTTAGATCTTCTCAAAAATTCTGATCTTCCCGCTTAATTAATATGATACTTTTTCCCTCTTCCATCTCAATTTCTCCTTCCCAAATTCAATCTTTTAACCCAATCCACTGTTCAATCAATATTATTCCTTCCCCATAAACCCTTTCAAGTTTCATCCTCTAGAAACCACATAGGAACCTTTAACAGCCGTCGCACCGTCTATTTCCTTTTTCTTTTTTGTAGGGTTTCTTTGAAACCTACCCTCCCCCTCTCTCATGCTGACTCTCTCCTCTGTTCTTTCTCTATAGAAGTTATCATATCTGTGTCAAGAAGTCACCGCCATCTTCGCACCATGCTCCTCCGGTGTGTTTGCCGATGATGTCGTTTGTTCTTGATGGTGTTGGGGTGCCGGTGTTGGTGTCGTTGTGGTGTTGTCGTTGGTTCTTGATGGGTTCTAGCGGTTGTGGCTACCAGGTACAGAAAGCATTCTGACCAAGGTGAAACTGACTTGGGTGGTGATGTTCAGCTTTAGGGTACATGTATTTCCTCTTTGTTGAATCCGATTTGCTTGAAATCTTGAATTTTGTTGTCATAATCTAATCAATGGGCAAGTTTTGTGTGAATAAAGCTTTGAGCTCAATATGGTATTTTGTCTTAAAATCTAGATTTTTTGTGTTTGTAATCTTTCTGAAATTAATTTGCATTTATTGTTTGAATAAAGATTTGAGGTCAAATGGTTTGCAAAGGAATTTGAGGGGACTGTGTGTTTGTTTGAATTATGTTTTAAATCTCATATAGCTTTAGGGGGTAAGCATTTTTTTACGTTGATTGTGGATAAAACAAGTAGATGTGTTTTGTATCTTTTCATTCTTTTTTTTAGTTGGAGCCTCGAGGTTTGATTTTTAATTTGTAACCAACATAATCAAATTAGCTTGCTATTCCCTTTGAAACCTGTTTTCTCTGGTTCAAGCCTCAACAAATGACAATTGATGTTTGTTTATTTTGTATATAGTTGTTCGATTCGAGTATTTTTCTGTGTCATAGTATTGAATGCTAACAAAGTGTTTGATAAAATGCCTAAATGAAAACTATTCCCGTCTAACCCTCGTATTTTTACCTCCCTTTTTTTATGTTCCATCAATCAAATATCTTGAACTATAATCTTCAAACAGTTGACCTTAGCTTACGCTTATTTGCTAAGTATGCTTACACCAAGTCTTATGGATTCTGTTTTCTTTGACCTTTTTGTAACATTGTGGCCTCAAATCTGATTATTTTTCTTAGGAATTTGTAACATGTTTAGTCAATTTACACAATATGTTTCATGTAGTTATTAATGTTTTTTATTGAAATAGGTGGCCTTTTATATGTTGGAATGGATTTTGCGATGCTGTTACCTGTGTAGTTGGATCTAGATATTTAGATTAATGACAAATCTAGCTTAATTCATTTGGGTTTATTGGAACAATTTTTTTTTCATTAACATGGTACACCACATATTTATTAATACAATAACAGATCTTGTGTTGGCTTTGGAGAGAGTTGTTTTTGGTTCATACATTGATGTGAAACAAGAATATATGGATCAAGTTCCTTCATGATCTATGTACAAAATGAGTTTCTTTTTTTTTTTCTAATTTTTTAACGTTTTCGTTGTTGGAGTTAAATTGAGTGAAATCAACCAAGGGCTTATATATAATTGCAGGCAAAGCAGAGGCGTAGAAGTTCCATCAACTTGAAGATGCTGATTCTATTGTTGTTGAATACCAAAAGATCTATATCAGGTTTTACTTCATACTATGAGCCTTCGCACTAAATCTTTCAAAAACCTTCCTAAATGAAAAACATTAATCAATGTTTCAATGTTTTTACCATGGTTAGTGATGGTTCGGAACCAATAGATTTTATAAGGGTATCGACAACCGTTTCTTTAGAAAACTGTTACGGGTCATGTATTATTTACCAAGTCTCAAAAGTTTTTTTGGTTAAATTTTGCTGGTAGTTCTCAATGTTGATGATTATCGGTTAACGAGTTTTGAGATGGGGAATAGTGATAGAGGTTTGTCGTCACACCTCTAAACAAAAGAATTTATATTTAGCTACTTCTAAACCTACAAACTAATGTAGATAGGGAAGCACGGATGTCGATCCTACGAAGAGCATGTGGTCGGTTTTGCACTAGTTATCCGTTTGTATAGTTTTTATTAACAAAAATATAAATAGACAATTAAATAAAATGCGAGAAAAGTAAATATGCGGAAAAGTAAAGATCGTGGTTTGGTTTTGTTTTGCTAAAATCTAACGGTAACGTAACTATGACAATAACGGTTTATGAATGACTTTTCTCCCGGGATCCTACTTATACATTTATGCTACTGATTTGTTAAGACATCGATGACATCCCCTGTCACGGGACCTTGGATATTAGGATAGAAATAGCTAATTAAGGACACCTTTTAAAGTCTCGGCGTGCAACCTAATAGCCCAAATACTACAACCGATCAAAATCCTAGTGAGGCAAGGAATCACAGTGGCAGATAAATTGATCAAATTAATAGCAAAGTTTATTCAAATCCACACAAGTAGTGGCGTGCTAGTACATACAATAATCATAACACAATCAAATTACCAAAAACTAATAAATATTCACCCGAGAGAATCGTCACCGAAGCTTAGCCGCGTCTGCTTGTCATGACAGGCTCGGGTTCACCTCTAGCATCTTGAATCTTCAACATTGGAGCATGGTTTGGCCGGAAATCACGACCCGAAGGTCGTGGGTGGTGACCAGTGGTCGTGGGTAGCGGAGTGGTCCTTTTTCGATCGTTGCGAGTGGGTTTTTAACAAAAACCTTCGAGTGCAGAACAAGCTGGAAAGCGAAACAGCGATGAATCGCATTTACTTCTGTCGCGGACCGCGCCAGGAATATTAATACTCAAGCGGTCCGCGGCAGATTAAATTATAACAGCTGTTCTGATAGTTTCGCGCGGACCGCGATGGGTTTATTAATTCCCACGCGGTCCGCGACAGGGCTAAATAATCAGAATTATAATTTCTTTGACGTTTTCTTCGGTTTCGCGCCCCGTCTTCGGTTCCAACTCGTATTTCCTCGCTTAAGACTCGTAATTTCATCGTTTTAGCATACTTTCCGTCTTTTCCATCATTCTCCTTATTGTAACTAATTCCCGGATAAACTACACACAAAAACACATAAAACACACAAATTAGATTACAAAGATGTGGACCTTTCGGCCTCACATCACACCCCCACACTTATCTTTTTCAGTCCCTGAAAAACACTTCAAAACAAAATAAATATCAAAATGGTCACGCAAAGACATCCTACTTAAAATTCAAAATCATACCTCAATGGTGAAAGCATTAGATGTGTTATTTCAACAAGTCAAATAGATATTTCTTTTTTAAAACTAAACTCGCTTGATCAAGTTTAATAATCTTTTGAACTCATTCATACGTACACACCCCTCACAAGATTCACTCCTCTCGGTTTAATATCTGGATTAGCAAAAGATGTGCTAATATTAATCACTTCAAAGCAAACCTGAAACTTGTTAATGTAAATTTGTAAAATTATCACACTAGTATGTAAGAATGCACAAAAATATGAAAAGGACTTATGGTTTTGGGCTTTGGGGTAAAGGTAGGATAAAAGTGGTTAAAAAGGGTTGAAAAGATAAAATGGGTAATGGTGAAGTCGACTTTGAATCCTTATTTGGAACAACTAATAACTATAACGTTGTTGAATAAATATCGACTTATGATACGAACTAAATATAATTTTTAAATTTTTTTTTTATACAAACACACATAAACTATCCCCACCCCCACACTTGAACTATACATTGTCCTCAATGTAGAAATAGGAATATTTTTTTTTTTTTTTTTTTTTGCAATACAAGTAAATGAATACAACTTGGATTTCATAACTTCAACAAAATGGATTTGGGTAGATTGGGTAATATGTAGTTTAACAAACGAAAGGGTAAAGGCTCAAAAGGGTTTATCTAATGGTATGTGAATGTGTAAACGGGTTTAACAAAAATTGGTGTAAAATGAAAAGGTTTTCCTAAGTTTTGCCTTAACATAGATGAGTGCATAAATACTATTAAGCATGTATAAACTAGACAAATTTTATAACAAGTAACAAGTGGCTTTACACTCAACAAATGAAAATATATATGGAAATATGTGTATGTAAAGTGTAAAAGCTCAAGATCTTACCAAAGTAGGATATGGGTTGCCGATATGTACGTATAATTGTTTTCACTAAATTGTTAAAATTGATCAAATGAATCTATATATTTTCTTAAAAATACTTGTTGAAAACGGTTCATATTACTAACACAAATTAAAGCATGATTAAGAATTTATATTTCGGAAGATCTAAATTTGACCAAATAAAATTTTAGTGTGTGTTTTTAATGCTTAACAAGGACTATTTTTTCAAAAATTTTAAACACACGCAAAAACAAAAATAAGGATAGAATGACTCCCCGAAATCTTGAAGTCGTGAGGTCCAAAAGTCCACTTTGGTTGTATAGCATTTCGGTCGCAATCCAAAAATGTCCTTATCCTCGCCCGAATGGAGATTGAGTACGAGCGAAGTGACCTATCACACAAAAACTCATAACAAAATTATGCACAAAATATTAAACAAAAGGAACACGGACATCCGAATATATAATTTTTTTTTTTTCGGATGATAAAATGGAAGTATATAAAGTGTAAATGAAATGATTTGAAAAATTGGGTTTTAAACAATCAAAATTAATTTTCTGAATTTTAAGTTCTGGCGCGGACCGCCTGAGGAATAGGAATTCTGGCGCGGTCCGCGGCACAAATGAAAATTAATTAGGGCTTCTTCTGTCGCGGACCGCGTTGGAAATTGCCATTCTCGCGCGGTCCGCGATAGACCCAAAAATCAGCTGCACATCAGAATGTTTTTGGACAGCCGGGTTTTGACCCATTTTCGCCAAAATCACTTCCAAACATGTCCGAAAACAATATTTCCGGACTTGCAACACCACAACATACCTGTGACTCCATTCCATGCTCGTTTGTGCATTAAAAACCTATAAAACACTCAAAAAAATACAAACACACAAAAACGCCAAAAATGCACACAACACACAATAATAAAAATTTAAACTTGGGGTGCCTCCCAAAAGCGCTAAATTTAATGTCTTCAGCCGGACTTTACCTTATATAGCATTCAAGGTGGTCTAAGCGCGCATTTGCCTACCGAGTTTCCAATGTATGCTCGGTAGTGAACATGCCAAATAAACAAGCGTTTAAAGATTGGCATGTTGAATGAGCCGATGTTGTTGTGGCTGACCCGTCTCATGAGCTTCACTCCTATGTCTTGTAATCTCACCCTTCGAATGTTTACCTTTGACTCTTCACCCCGATCCTTGTTTATGAGGTTAATCGGCACGGGATAAATTTGGTGAGATTCTTGACTTGGAGTACCTACATCAATACAAACAACAACCTCTTCCAAAGTTGACTCTTCAACAAGTGAAGGATTTGGTATAACCTCATCCTCAACTTGCCAAAGAGTTCTTATGTTATCGGGTAAGGGCGACATAAACTCGATTAGAGCTATCCTTTCCGATAATAATTTACATTTCAAGTTCAAATGATGAATTCTTTTTGTACTTGATTGGCTAGGTGTTGTTAACCACTCCTCGATCTTAATTAATTTCTTTTCAATTCGAGCGAGTTGGGCTTCCTCCTTGGTTTTATATTTAGTTTTTTTGGGTTTTTCTTTACAAGGAGGAAGTTGGTATTGATCATGGAAACGTTTAATAGGAATACCATATTCTGACATTTCATAATAATAATTATTTTGATGGTTACCTACAACTGACGTCTCCTCGGTTTCATAGTCATAGTAACTATGATTTTGCTCATCATGAGACTCCATGGCGGCGTTATGACAAAAATCTTCCCAAGTTAGATAATAAGGTTGGACATCGTTATACTCGATATCCAACTCAATTAATCTCATCCTATCGTCTTCAAATTGTCGCCTATACTCATGGCACTCAAAGTGAGTGTGATAAGGACTACCACAACCTATACATGTTGAATAGGCTCGATCCATAGTATTCTAAGCTCGCGAAGGAAACCTGCACAAAAAGCTAGAATACCCAAAGTGAAATCTAATAAAAATTAAATAACACTTGTATACATTTTTTTTATTTTTTTTTTAAAATTTTCCGATTTTTTTAATTTTTTTTTTAAAATTTTCTATTTTTTTAGTTTTTTCAATAAAAATACAAACAAACAATAAATACAAAACCAAGCGCACTAGCTCCCGGCAACGGCGCCATTTTGATAGAGGTTTGTCGTCACGCCTCTAAACAAAAGAATTTATATTTAGCTACTTCTAAACCTACAAACTAATGTAGATAGGGAAGCACGGATGTCGATCCTACGAAGAGCATGTGGTCGGTTTTGCACTAGTTATCCGTTTGTATAGTTTTTATTAACAAAAATATAAATAGACAATTAAATAAAATGCGAGAAAAGTAAATATGCGGAAAAGTAAAGATCGTGGTTTGGTTTTGTTTTGCTAAAATCTAACGGTAACGTAACTATGACAATAACGGTTTATGAATGACTTTTCTCCCGGGATCCTACTTATACATTTATGCTACTGATTTGTTAAGACATCGATGACATCCCCTGTCACGGGACCTTGGATATTAGGATAGAAATAGCTAATTAAGGACACCTTTTAAAGTCTCGGCGTGCAACCTAATAGCCCAAATACTACAACCGATCAAAATCCTAGTGAGGCAAGGAATCACAGTGGCAGATAAATTGATCAAATTAATAGCAAAGTTTATTCAAATCCACACAAGTAGTGGCGTGCTAGTACATACAATAATCATAACACAATCAAATTACCAAAAACTAATAAATATTCACCCGAGAGAATCGTCACCGAAGCTTAGCCGCGTCTGCTTGTCATGACAGGCTCGGGTTCACCTCTAGCATCTTGAATCTTCAACATTGGAGCATGGTTTGGCCGGAAATCACGACCCGAAGGTCGTGGGTGGTGACCAGTGGTCGTGGGTAGCGGAGTGGTCCTTTTTCGATCGTTGCGAGTGGGTTTTTAACAAAAACCTTCGAGTGCAGAACAAGCTGGAAAGCGAAACAGCGATGAATCGCATTTACTTCTGTCGCGGACCGCGCCAGGAATATTAATACTCAAGCGGTCCGCGGCAGATTAAATTATAACAGCTGTTCTGATAGTTTCGCGCGGACCGCGATGGGTTTATTAATTCCCACGCGGTCCGCGACAGGGCTAAATAATCAGAATTATAATTTCTTTGACGTTTTCTTCGGTTTCGCGCCCCGTCTTCGGTTCCAACTCGTATTTCCTCGCTTAAGACTCGTAATTTCATCGTTTTAGCATACTTTCCGTCTTTTCCATCATTCTCCTTATTGTAACTAATTCCCGGATAAACTACACACAAAAACACATAAAACACACAAATTAGATTACAAAGATGTGGACCTTTCGGCCTCACATCAAATAGCGACTTCATCACAATAACAAAATCTTGGACCTTCCGGTGCCGACAATAACAAGCTCTGTTCTCCGGCTTCACAAACAACCATCGCCACCTCTCGGACCCACCTGCTGAATGTCGTAGGTATCATGATTGTTCTATAAATGCTAGTTGGAGTTTTTCTGATATGCCTTTGACAAGTAAATTTTTTTACCCAATTTCTCTCATGCAATGTGTAACATTGTATATTTCCAATTTTCTATGCACGGTTGTGATGATCTGAATCAAACTTGTTATATGATCTGAATCATGTGGTTAAGGTGAAAACAAACCCTTTATTTATGTATTAATGGATGATTTGCTTGAGGTCTTAATCATTTACGTTTTGTTTCTCAGAATAATACATGATGATGATAAGTGATCAACTCGGAGGGTATATGTAGGGTATCCGTGTTTCCCAACCTAAAGAGGCTGCACATCATGTGTCCATTTCTGCACGGTCTACTACTTATCCGTAGTTTTGCGCTGCTGCAATGAGTGTGGTATTATAGTGATATTGTAACTGTTGTTGGTGGCTCCCCTCATTGTTTTAATGTTCATTTTCTTGCTAGATTAGTTTATACATTTCTTTAATGCAGCAATAATAGATTATAAAACCCCGCCGCATCTCACGAGTTACTAGTAAACTTATATGCTACAACATTTCCAAGACTACGATGTACAATCTGCTCTAACCAAGACTTGATGTTCTTTTTGAGATAATATTCCCACTTATGTGCTAAAATGATAATGATCATACCCTTTGAGAGGAAGATCCACATGAGCATGTAAGGAAGGGTTATGGTGAGTCTTACCACATATGATTGCTCCCTACTTTTATTCCAAGACCTATTAGTCAAACTTGGATACTTTTCTGCAGATATAATTGAAGACATATAAAGTCCTAGGACTGCTGCAATGGATTTTGTTAACGAGTTAACGAGTTGGTAAGAAAACATGGGAAAGAAAACCTTCAAAAGTTCATATTATTCATTGTAGAGATTTTTATATTGTGGTTCCATTCTATCAAATATCCAGAACATAATGAAACTATATGATGCTTATATATTTACAGATCTAGGTGAAATCAGACCAATCCTTCCACAGTTACTTGATGGTATGTATTTTTAAACAAGTTTTCTTGATTCATATTTTCATATTACGGAATTGGGTATTAACTTGTTCATGCATACATTGTTGGTTTTCAGATTTTTTTCAAGGTAATGGATGAAGTTGAAAATGAGGGCTTTGTGTTTCCTCTTGAAACAATTGTTGACAAATATGGAGAAGAAATGGCACCTTATGCTCTGGGCCTGTGCAACAGTCTGATAATTCTTTTGTTATTATTTATCAATCAAAATGTTAAGTGTACCTATGTAAAAGTTTATGTCCTTCCATTTTGTAACTTGGTGTTTGTGTCTTATATTATTAGGCTGTTGCATTTTGGAAATGTATCAATACTTTTGAAGGTGATGTAGAAGCAGATAATCCTGGTGATACACTAGAGACTGACGAAATTACCGATGACTGAAGTTTTTTTAGTAATTTTATATAACTTGTTATTATCTTATGGATAATTTTCTTTTGTTTTAAGTATTTGGTTTGATTTCTAGAATGATCATGTTTTTATTAACAATGATAATTTGGTTGCATGTCTTTATATACTTGTTTTTGTATTTGTTTGTATATATATATATATTTGAAGATTATGGGAATGGTTCTAGAGAAAACCCTCCTTATTTGGTAAACTCTGGAAACTCTGACTTCCTAATATTTTTTTTTTGAAAAAAATAGGGCAAGTAATATACATGATTTTAAGCATTTTGGGCCAAAAAAATTAAAAAAGCGCCGAGTAGTTTTTTTAAAAAATAAAATAAAATTTTGACTAACACATGTTAAGCGCTAATAACAGGTGTTAACCATGTGTTAACTATATGTAAACAGTAGACGTTTTTTATTTAAAAAAAAAAACCGTTCGGCGCTTTTTCGATTTTTTTGGCTCAAAATGCTTAAAAAAATGTATATTACATACCCTATTTTTTTCAAAAAAAAATGTTGGGAAGTCAGAGTTTCCAGAGTTTACCAAATAAGGAGGGTTTCCTCCATATACTTTACCTGAAGATTATATATATATATATATATATATATACACATATATATATATATTATATATCGTGGTGAATGTTTACCTACACATAATTTTACATTTAACTACATATGTACTTGTGACACGTGTCATTACCATAGTGCAATTCAGCTGCCATGTCACCTGCCACATCACCGATCACGTCATGCACCATCTCATGTGCCATGTTAGCTGCTACATCAAGTTTCAAGTCATGTGCCACGTCCGTTGCCATGTCATGTGCCACGTCAGTTGCCATGTCATGTGCCACGTCATAATCCATCTTAACAAGTTGTTATACTTTTAACCACACATATAACATACTTTTAGCTACATTTGTATGTGCAGGTATAACTTGCTGTATATCTACACATAATATATGTGTGGTTAATGATGTATATCCACAGTCGTGAGTCTACACATCATAACACTTAATTTATGTGTAGGTAAACCCAAAACCCAACACATTATAGCCCTTTTCCCACACATACTATGTGTGGGTAAAGACAATCACTAACAAAAATAACCGAAAAGTATTGGTATAATTTATTATTTTTGAAAAAAAATAATAATACATTTGTAGGCATGATCAAACAGCGTATGGGTCACATTCGGCTATGTTTTAACTAACATGGGTCAAGCTAAACATTTAGCTTAAAGGGAGCCCGTCGAATGGGTACCCGTGAAATTGTTTATTTAAATATTCTATTTCTTTTGCAATAAAGTTTTTTTCTTCATCATAATTAAGACATTAATTGTTCAGTAACAAGTATAAAACTGGCAAACTGCAAGCAACAACTAATCCAAATCATTACAATATTCTAACCACTGATCTAATTAAAGGGCAAAAGAAACCAATAATATCATAGTGAAATCTAAACCCTACCTGTATCACCACCACTGCTGAGATATTACAAATTGTAGCAAACTCCAATGAAGGCATCCGAACAATGACATGGCATCGAAATCTAGACCAGTTTTATTAGCGATTTTTTGCACCTATGAGAATCAAAAATAAGATTTTCTAAAGCATCTTCCACATGTCACACTTCAAAGTAATCACACTAAAATATTAATGAAATTCTTTTCATCAGTGATTTTCTTTTACAGATCCATAAGCGGTTTCTCAAATTCCAATGTAATAGGCTTCGGTTTTTCCTTTAAAGGCTTAAATAAAGAAAAATGACTATGAACTCCGCGAATCTCATTTGGATCCCCATCTTGAGGATATGGGTACTAGTATTTTTTTTTCAATTTTCTTACCCTTGCCATTATATTTAAATCCTTTATCCCTCGACCAACTATTAAACCTCATCAGGAATCGCAACTATTCATCATCCAAACTCTGCTCACAATATAAGATTCAGAATTAAATTTTCCATATTGTATCGTTATTTATAGAATAGGAACATGCATAACTCACAGTTCCGTATGTGAACCAGATTTATGCACATGACAACAACAACAACCATACCCAGTAAAATCTCACAAATGGCAAAGCTATTAGCAAGGTCTGGGGAGGGTGGGATTTAGGCAAGCCTTACCTCTATCCATAGGAATAGAGAGGATGCTTCCAGAGAGACCCTCGGCTATTTAAACAATGCCAAACCTTTTAATAAAATCTCAGTTTTCCTGTTGACCTAACAGAACATGTTTGATGATCTCTGCGAGCCCCTCGTTGTGTTTATAGTGTGTGGATACATGCATAGTTTGAGGATGAAACAGTCCTCAACATTGAATTTTTTCTAACATTTGCATCTTGTGTTTTGAGGCCACGCTTGCAGTTGTTCGTGGGTCTAGACCCTGATAAATGCACCAATCACTTACCACGTAATCCATCTGATTTTAGGAAACGCCTGATGAGTAATGGGGGTTGAGGATACAAGCATAGACTTTAGGAAATGATTAGCCTAACATGTCTACACATTGAAAGAAGGGAAATTAGTATAACAAGTCTTTTGATACATCAATCACTAACAAAGATAACCGAAAAGTATTGGTATAATTTATTATTAATAATACATTTGTAGGCATGATCAAACAATGTATGGGTCACATTCGGCTATGTTTTAACTAACATGGGTCAAGCTTAAAATTTAGCTTAAAGGGAGCCCGTCGAATGGGTATCGTGAAATTGTTTATTTAAATATTGTATTTCTTTTGCAATAAAGTTTTTTTCTTCATCATAATTAACACATTAATTGTTCAGTAACAAGTATAAAACTGGCAAACTGCAAGCAACAACTAATCCAAATCATTACAATATTCTAACCACTGATCTAATTAATGGGCAAAAGAAACCAGTAATATCATAGTGAAATCTAAACCCTACCTGTATCACCAACACTGCTGAGATATTACAAATTGTAGCAAACTCCAATGAAGGCATCCGAACAATGACATGGCACTGAAATCTAGACCAGTTTTATTAGCGATTTTTTGCACATGTAAGAATAAAAAATAAGCTTTTCTAAAGCATCTTCCACGTGTCACACTTCAAAGTAATCACACTAAAATATTAATGAAAATCTTTACATCAGTGATTTTCTTTTACAGAACGAGCTTTGAATTTTCCTTTAAAGGCTTAAATAAAGAAAAATGACTATGAACTCCACCAATCTCATTTGGATCCCGATCTTGAGGCTATGGGTACTAGTATTTTTTTTTCAATTTTCTTACCCTTGCAATTATATTTAAACCCTTTTCTCCCGCGACCAACTATTAAACCTCATCCGGAACCGCAACCCGATTCATCGCTCACAATATAAGATTCAGAATTTAAATTTTCCATATTGTATCATTATTTATAGAATAGATAGATATTAATTTCTCAAGTCAAATATTCCTTTCCTCAAAGCAAAGATTTGTGAAACTATATGTAATCAGATTTCATTCAAGAAGATGTGCATCTTAAAAGCCCCAAATATCAGACTCAATATTCATTCAAGAATCTCTGTAACTAAAACTAAAAGTGTCAACAATGAGATTAAACCCCTAATGTAACACTTCTTGGATAACCGATGATCACTAGTACATCTAACCGCAGTCATAAAGCTCTTACTAAGCCCAAAGTTCCATTAAGTAAACAAAATTGGCAGCGAAAGTAAATCTTAACGATGCGTTTACTGATTCGATACCTCATCATCTATTGCTAAGCAGCTACCATTGCATCCAAAAAATGGCCCTCATATGAATTCCAGAAACTACATGACATGTCTCAAAATTAGCAGGTTTTACATACATGTTTTCACCTAATTATCACCTAAAACATGCTTTTATCTTGTTATGATCACGGTTTGTCTTCTTTTGATGATAATTACAGGTATTGATGGTGGAAAGTGAAAATAAGTGAAAAGCGGCACAAAAGACAAGGAATTAATGACTTTCGGAGCCAAAACAGATGAAGCACGACCGCACTTCGACCGTGCACGCCGTGCACCTATCCCAAGTCAACATTTCCAAGTCAAACGGAGGCCAAAAGTCAAATTTCAGAGGTTGCACGGGCATGCCACTTGACCTTGCACGACCGTGCTTGTTGACGCGTGTTTGCCAAGGCTCCAACCGACCAAAACTGACAAGAAAGTTACACGTACTGAGGAGCACGGGCGTGCCCCTTGCTGAAGCACGGCCGTGCATGTCCTGAAGGAGACATCTTCTGCAACAAAGGACTCTGCAACAGTACCTATTGTTGAGCAGGGGCGTGCAAGGGCTGATTTGCCTGTAAATAGAGGCCTCCACCTCTCATTTTGAGCATCCCATTTCACACTAGTTTCTCTCACTCATCAACCATCTTTTGGGTCTTGTAAGTGACCTTTGGAGCTTGGAATCACTCCATAAACACTACTTGAGTTGAGAGTTAGAGAGAGATCCCTACAAATCACCTCAAAAACCCTCTTTAATCCATAAACAATCACTTCTATGTGTTCTTTATACACCCAAGATAGAATGCAAGTTGTAATGCCAATTCTTGGCTAGGATATTAGAGTGTTGCTAGGGTGAAGACTGCTTTGGTATGGATTATATAGTTTTTATTTGTTGAGTTGGTGTTTGTGTTCTTGTCTAATTCTTTTTACTTAATGTTTTGTTTGATGAATTAATTAACTAATCACTTAGTATTTAGTCTTGTGGGTGTCTTGATAGGAAGTGGGAGGACTTATGAGTGTACCCATGGTGTGTAACAACCCATGCACTTGTAAGCTAACCTAATCCCGTGAGTAGTGATTGGCCCATTTGAGGGTAGAAATACACACACTTAGTGGCTTAATCCTCTACTATCAAAGATCTTACTTAGGGTCGGTATGGTCTTTATACTCTGTCCTGGTGATAAGCCAAGACTTAATCTTGCGACTTAGCTTCATTGTCTATGTTATAGCTTTGGCGTAGGTTAAGAATTGGTGAACCCGTGTTGAAAGAAAACGGTCTTTATTTTCTTTCATTAATGTATTGCCACACAATCAATAATAGACTAATAACTTTTTGAAAGAATAATTAATTCAAGTAGGAGATTCACATGTTCTAGTTAGTCACGACTCACCTATGATATCAAGTGGTATCTTGTTCGGTCATGCTCCGGCCACCGGCAAGTAGTCCATAAAAGTTTTAAGTAAATAGATGTCTTTATTGCAACACGGGGAGGTGGATTCTTCAGGGTTGGGTGCACCCACTCTTGAGTAGTCCATTTTTCTTTATTGAGAGAAGAGCTTACCGGGAGACCCTTATTTTAAACAAGAACACAACTAGTTATGCGAAAACAGTCACCTCTGGAGATTGCGTTTGCAACTCCAAGCTAAGCATAAGTGCGCAATTTGACAACACCACTCAACTAAATGATTACTGTTAGTCCATCCCAAAGATAGTCGGATCCCAAAGCAACACTTTTTTTGGTTATTGATTTCTGTTCGGTCATCCTCGCTCTCTTTCTCTTTTATCTCTTTTTCCTTTTATCAAAAGCAACTTAAAACTGAGTAGTGGAAACTGTGCCTTAGGGTTCGATACTCGGTACTTGCTCGGATTCTATACCACACTCGATAGGTACGCTTGACTATTGTGTGGGTTAGAACGATTAGCAAATATCATTTTATTATAAATTTAAAACTTGAATCTGTGTCCTAACAGTCCTAACTTAATTACCTTTTTCCTGGAGTCCTGGCATTTCCTTCGGGAAGTTGTCACCTTTGAGAAAAAGATGTTTAAAAAGACTTAATCCCCACAACATCAAGTTTTTGGCGCCGTTGTCGGGGACACAATAAATTCCAGAGAAAGGTTTTAAGTTGCTAAGTTACTAATTATTTTTCTAGTCTGTCTTTGATAGTTTTCAGATGGATCACACGGAGGAAGATCGGTTCGTGACATGAGAACTTTTTTGATTATGAGGGGTTTTATGTTCAGAAGTTTTGTGAATATTGTGGTGGACCTTCATTCTACCACAACTGTGAAGACTATTTGTCCTGGTACCTTCCAGAGTACATCAACCACTATTCACCCCCGCTTGAACCACCACCTTACAACCATTCACCATTTCCTCATAACCCTAATGAAGAAATCTACCACATCGATGGTTGTCGACAAAGCACTTCGCTACTCTCACCACCACCATTTGATCCTATCCCATCATAGGATGCATTCGACAGAATGTATCATTTGGGTGAATCACCACCATATATCTTACCACAACCCTACCAGTTTTCCCCACCTTTACCAGCCCTATCCCTAGCTCGTCACCTTACATGTCATCTCCATTAGCCCACTTATTTTCCTCACCACCACCAAGTCAATTCGAACCTGAATCCATACCTGAACCAGACCCTCCGCTGATTGACTTGAAGAACTTCGCGGAAAATCTTGAGGTTATCAGAAACTACCTCAGGTATATCTATGCTATGGAAGATGTGCTGACGAAGAAGAGATGAAGGCTGATGTGAGGCTGAAAGGTCCACATCTTTATAGTTTAATTCGTGTGTTTTGTGTGTATTTGTGTGCAGATTCACCCGGAGTTAGTTACATTAGCGAGAATCATGGAAGAAACGCTTAAGATGCTAAAAAGACTATTTTACGAGCCTTAAGCGAGAGTACACGAGCCGGAACGGGAATCTACGCGTGAAACGGATGAAAAACGATGCGGAAATAAAGTTTGGTTACACAAAGCTCTGTCGCGGACCGCCTGGGATTTAATAATCCTGGCGCGGTCCGCCCGAACTCTAATTATAAGCAGATCTACTTTATGCCAGCGCGGACCGCGTGGGAATTCCTTAACCCACCGCGGTCCGCGACGCTAATTCGTGCGATTCCAGTCTGTTTCGCTTTCCAGCTTGTTCTGCACTCGAAGGTTTTTGTTAAAACCCACTCGCAAGCACGGGAAGAAGGGAACTCCGCCACCTCCGACCACTGGTCACCACCCACGACCTTCGGGTCGTGATTTCCGGCCAAACCGTGCTCCAATGTTGAAGATTCAAGATGCTAGAGGTGAAACCGAGCCTGTCATGACAAGCAGACGCGGCTAAGCTTCGGTGATGATTCTCTCGGGTAAATATTTATTAGTTTTTGGTAATTTGATTATGTTAGGATTATTGTATGTACTAGCACGCCACTACTTGTGTGGATTTGAATAAACTTTGCTATTAATTTGATCAATTTATCTGCCACTGTGATTCCTTGCCTCACTAGGATTTTGATCGGTTGTAGTATTTGGGCTATTAGGTTGCACGCCGAGACTTTAAAAGGTGTCCTTAATTAGCTATTTCTATCCTAATATCCAAGGTCCCGTGACAGGGGATGTCATCGATGTCTTAACAAATCAGTAGCATAAATGTATAAGTAGGATCCCGGGAGAAAAGTCATTCATAACCCGCTATTGTCATAGTTACGTTACGGTTAGATTTTAGGAAAGCCAAACCAAACCCCGATCTTTATTTTTCTGTATTTTTATTTAATTGTCTATTTATATTTTTGTTAATAAAAACTATACAAACGGATAACTAGTGCAAAACCAACCACATGCTCTTCGTAGGATCGACATCCGTACTTCCCTATCTACATTAGTTTGTAGGTTTAGAAGTAGCTAAATAAAAATTCTTTTGATTATCGGGCACACGACAGCCCGACGTCAAAATGGCGCCGTTGCCGGGGAGCTAGTGCACTTGGTTTTGTATTTATTGTTTGTTTGTATTTTTATTGAAAAAACTAAAAAAATAGAAAATTTTAAAAAATAAAAAAAAATCGGAAAATTTTAAAAAAATTAAAAAAAAAATGTATACAAGTGTTATTTAATTTTTATTAGATTTCACTTTGGGTATTCTAGCTTTTTGTGCAGGTTTCCTTCGCGAGCTTAGAATACTATGGATCGAGCCTATTCAACATGTATAGGTTGTGGAAGTCCTTATCACACTCACTTTGAGTGCCATGAGTATAGGCGACAATTTGAAGACGATAGGAGGAGATTAATTGAGTTGGATATCGAGTATGACGATGTCCAACCTTATTATCTAACTTGGGAAGATTTTTGTCACAACGCCGCCATGGAGTCTCATGATGAGCAAAATCATAGTTACTATGACTATGAAACCGAGGAGACGTCAATTGTAGGTAACCATCAAAATAATTATTATTATGAAATGTCAGAATATGGTATTCCTATTAAACGTTTCCATGATCAATACCAACTTCCTCCTTGTAAAGAAAAACCTAAAAAAATTAAATATAAAACCAAGGAGGAAGCCCAACTCGCTCGAATTGAAAAGAAATTAATTAAGATCGAGGAGTGGTTAACAACACCTAGCCAATCAAGTACAAAAAGAATTCATCATTTGAACTTGAAATGTAAATTATTATCGGAAAGGATAGCTCTAATCGAGTTTATGTCGCCCTTACCCGATAACATAAGAACTCTTTGGCAAGTTGAGGATGAGGTTATACCAAATCCTTCACTTGTTGAAGAGTCAACTTTGGAAGAGGTTGTTGTTTGTATTGATGTAGGTACTCCATGTCAAGAATCTCACCAAATTCATCCTGTGCCGATTAACCTCATAAACAAGGATCGGGATGAAGAGTCAAAGGCAAATATTCGAAGGGTGAGATTACAAGACATAGGAGTGAAGCTCATGAGACGGGTCAGCCACAACAACATCGGCTCACTCAACATGCCAATCTTTAAACGCTTGTTTATTTGGCATGTTCACTACCGAGCATACATTGGAAACTCGGTAGGCAAATGTGCACTTAGACCACCTTGATTGATAAATAAGGTAAAGTCCGGCTGAAGACATTAAATTTAGCGCTTTTGGGAGGCACCCCAAGTTTAAATTTTTATTTTTGTGTGTTGTGTGCATTTTTGGCGTTTTTGTGTGTTTGTATTTTTTTTTTGAGTGTTTATAGGTTTTTAATGCACAAACGAGCATGGAATGGATTCACAGGTATGTTGTAGTGTTGCAAGTTCGGAAATATTGTTTTCGGACATGTTTGGAAGTGATTTTGGCGAAAACGGGTCAAAAATTCGGCTGTGCAGAAGGCTGCTGATGTGCAGCGAATTTTTGGACCTGGCGCGGACCGCGCGAGGAAAGGTAATTCTGTAGCGGTCCGCGACAGCTTAAAACAAAAAAAAAAAAAATTTAAAAATAATAATTAAAACCCAATTTTCCAAATTACTTCATCTACACTTTATATACTTCCATTTTATCATCCGAAAATATATAAAAAAAAAAAATTATATATTCGGATGTCCGTGTTCCTTTTGTTTAATATTTTGTGCATAATTTTGTTGTGAGTTTTTGTGTGATAGGTCACTTCGCTCGTACTCAATCTCCATTCGGGCGAGGATAAGGACATTTTTGGATTGCGAACGAAATGCTATACAACCAAAGTGGACTTTTGGACCTCACGACTTCAAGATTTCGGGGAGTCGTTCTATCCTTATTTTTGTTTTTGAGTGTGTTTAAAATTTTTTTGAAAAAATAGTCCTTGTTAAGCATTAAAAACAAACACTAAAATTTTGTTTTGGTCAAATTTAGATCTTCCGAAATATAAATTCTTAATCATGCTTTAAATTGTGTTTGACATATGAACCGTTTTCAACAAGTATTTTTAAGAAAAATATATAGATTCATTTGATCAATTTTAACAATTTAGTGAAGACAATTATATGTACATATCGGCAACCCATATCCTACTTTGGTGAGATCTTGAGCTTTTACACTTTACATACACATATTTCCATATATATTTTCATTTGTCGAGTGTAAAGCCACTTGTTACTTGTTACAAAATTTGTCTAGTTTATACATGCTTAATAGTATTCTTGCATTTATTTATGTTAAGGCAAAACTTAGGAAAACCTTTTCTTTTTACAACAATTCTTGTGTTCAACCCGTTTACACATTTATATATCCTTAGATAACACCATTTTGAGCCTTTACCCTTTCATTTGTTAACCCACATATTACCCAAGTTCCCTAAACCCATGTTGTTCGAAGTTATGAAATCCAAGTTCAATTACTTGTATTGCGTTAAATAAAAAAAAAAAAAAAAAAATTCCTATTTCTACATTGAGGACAATGTATCGTTCAAGTGTGGGGGTGGGGATAGTTTGTGTGCATGTTTGTGTGCATTATATAAAAAAAAAAAAAAAAAGAGAGAAAAAATATATATATATATATATATATTTGTTATTAGTTCGTATCATAAGTCGATATTCATTCGACAATGTTAATAGTTTTAAGTTGTTTGAAATAAGGATTCGAACTCGACTTCACCCATTTACCCATTTTATCTTTTCAACCCTTTTTACCCACTTTTATCCTACCTTTACCCAAAGCCCAAAACCATAAGTCCTTTTCATATTTTTGTGCATTTTTACATACTAGTATGATAACTTTACAAATTTATATTAACAAGTTTCAGGTTTGCTTTGGAGCGAATAATATTAGCACATCTTATGCTAATCCAGATATTATACCGAGAGGAGCGAATATTGTGAGGGGTGTGTACGTATAAATGAGTTCAAAAGATTATTAAACTTGATCAAGTAAATCTAGTTTTAATGAAATATCTATTTGACTTGTTGAATTAACACATCTAATGCTTTCGCTATTAAGGTATGATTTTGAGTTTTAAGTAGGATATCTTTACGACCATATTTATGTTTGTTTTATTTTGAAGTGTTTTTCAGGGACTGAAAAAGATAAGTGTGGGGGTGTGATGTGAGGCCGAAAGGTCCACATCTTTATAGTTTAATTCGTGTGTTTTGTGTGTATTTGTGTGCAGATTCACCCGGAGTTAGTTACATTAGCGAGAATCATGGAAGAAACGCTTAAGATGCTAAAAAGACTATTTTACGAGCCTTAAGCGAGAGTACACGAGCCGGAACGGGAATCTACGCGTGAAACGGATGAAAAACGATGCGGAAATAAAGTTTGGTTACACAAAGCTCTGTCGCGGACCGCCTGGGATTTAATAATCCTGGCGCGGTCCGCCCGAACTCTAATTATAAGCAGATCTACTTTATGCCAGCGCGGACCGCGTGGGAATTCCTTAACCCACCGCGGTCCGCGACGCTAATTCGTGCGATTCCAGTCTGTTTCGCTTTCCAGCTTGTTCTGCACTCGAAGGTTTTTGTTAAAACCCACTCGCAAGCACGGGAAGAAGGGAACTCCGCCACCTCCGACCACTGGTCACCACCCACGACCTTCGGGTCGTGATTTCCGGCCAAACCGTGCTCCAATGTTGAAGATTCAAGATGCTAGAGGTGAAACCGAGCCTGTCATGACAAGCAGACGCGGCTAAGCTTCGGTGACGATTCTCTCGGGTGAATATTTATTAGTTTTTGGTAATTTGATTATGTTAGGATTATTGTATGTACTAGCACGCCACTACTTGTGTGGATTTGAATAAACTTTGCTATTAATTTGATCAATTTATCTGCCACTGTGATTCCTTGCCTCACTAGGATTTTGATCGGTTGTAGTATTTGGGCTATTAGGTTGCACGCCGAGACTTTAAAAGGTGTCCTTAATTAGCTATTTCTATCCTAATATCCAAGGTCCCGTGACAGGGGATGTCATCGATGTCTTAACAAATCAGTAGCATAAATGTATAAGTAGGATCCCGGGAGAAAAGTCATTCATAACCCGCTATTGTCATAGTTACGTTACGGTTAGATTTTAGGAAAGCCAAACCAAACCCCGATCTTTATTTTTCTGTATTTTTATTTAATTGTCTATTTATATTTTTGTTAATAAAAACTATACAAACGGATAACTAGTGCAAAACCAACCACATGCTCTTCGTAGGATCGACATCCGTACTTCCCTATCTACATTAGTTTGTAGGTTTAGAAGTAGCTAAATAAAAATTCTTTTGATTATCGGGCACACGACAGCCCGACGTCAAAATGGCGCCGTTGCCGGGGAGCTAGTGCGCTTGGTTTTGTATTTATTGTTTGTTTGTATTTTTATTGAAAAAACTAAAAAAATAGAAAATTTTAAAAAATAAAAAAAAAATCGGAAAATTTTAAAAAAATTAAAAAAAAAATGTATACAAGTGTTATTTAATTTTTATTAGATTTCACTTTGGGTATTCTAGCTTTTTGTGCAGGTTTCCTTCGCGAGCTTAGAATACTATGGATCGAGCCTATTCAACATGTATAGGTTGTGGTAGTCCTTATCACACTCACTTTGAGTGCCATGAGTATAGGCGACAATTTGAAGACGATAGGAGGAGATTAATTGAGTTGGATATCGAGTATGACGATGTCCAACCTTATTATCTAACTTGGGAAGATTTTTGTCACAACGCCGCCATGGAGTCTCATGATGAGCAAAATCATAGTTACTATGACTATGAAACCGAGGAGACGTCAATTGTAGGTAACCATCAAAATAATTATTATTATGAAATGTCAGAATATGGTATTCCTATTAAACGTTTCCATGATCAATACCAACTTCCTCCTTGTAAAGAAAAACCTAAAAAAATTAAATATAAAACCAAGGAGGAAGCCCAACTCGCTCGAATTGAAAAGAAATTAATTAAGATCGAGGAGTGGTTAACAACACCTAGCCAATCAAGTACAAAAAGAATTCATCATTTGAACTTGAAATGTAAATTATTATCGGAAAGGATAGCTCTAATCGAGTTTATGTCGCCCTTACCCGATAACATAAGAACTCTTTGGCAAGTTGAGGATGAGGTTATACCAAATCCTTCACTTGTTGAAGAGTCAACTTTGGAAGAGGTTGTTGTTTGTATTGATGTAGGTACTCCATGTCAAGAATCTCACCAAATTCATCCTGTGCCGATTAACCTCATAAACAAGGATCGGGATGAAGAGTCAAAGGCAAATATTCGAAGGGTGAGATTACAAGACATAGGAGTGAAGCTCATGAGACGGGTCAGCCACAACAACATCGGCTCACTCAACATGCCAATCTTTAAACGCTTGTTTATTTGGCATGTTCACTACCGAGCATACATTGGAAACTCGGTAGGCAAATGTGCACTTAGACCACCTTGATTGATAAATAAGGTAAAGTCCGGCTGAAGACATTAAATTTAGCGCTTTTGGGAGGCACCCCAAGTTTAAATTTTTATTTTTGTGTGTTGTGTGCATTTTTGGCGTTTTTGTGTGTTTGTATTTTTTTTTTGAGTGTTTATAGGTTTTTAATGCACAAACGAGCATGGAATGGATTCACAGGTATGTTGTAGTGTTGCAAGTTCGGAAATATTGTTTTCGGACATGTTTGGAAGTGATTTTGGCGAAAACGGGTCAAAAATTCGGCTGTGCAGAAGGCTGCTGATGTGCAGCGAATTTTTGGACCTGGCGCGGACCGCGCGAGGAAAGGTAATTCTGTAGCGGTCCGCGACAGCTTAAAACAAAAAAAAAAAAAAAATTTAAAAATAATAATTAAAACCCAATTTTCCAAATTACTTCATCTACACTTTATATACTTCCATTTTATCATCCGAAAATATATAAAAAAAAAAAATTATATATTCGGATGTCCGTGTTCCTTTTGTTTAATATTTTGTGCATAATTTTGTTGTGAGTTTTTGTGTGATAGGTCACTTCGCTCGTACTCAATCTCCATTCGGGCGAGGATAAGGACATTTTTGGATTGCGAACGAAATGCTATACAACCAAAGTGGACTTTTGGACCTCACGACGTCAAGATTTCGGGGAGTCGTTCTATCCTTATTTTTGTTTTTGAGTGTGTTTAAAAATTTTTTGAAAAAATAGTCCTTGTTAAGCATTAAAAACAAACACTAAAATTTTGTTTTGGTCAAATTTAGATCTTCCGAAATATAAATTCTTAATCATGCTTTAAATTGTGTTTGACATATGAACCGTTTTCAACAAGTATTTTTAAGAAAAATATATAGATTCATTTGATCAATTTTAACAATTTAGTGAAGACAATTATATGTACATATCGGCAACCCATATCCTACTTTGGTGAGATCTTGAGCTTTTACACTTTACATACACATATTTCCATATATATTTTCATTTGTCGAGTGTAAAGCCACTTGTTACTTGTTACAAAATTTGTCTAGTTTATACATGCTTAATAGTATTCTTGCATTTATTTATGTTAAGGCAAAACTTAGGAAAACCTTTTCTTTTTACAACAATTCTTGTGTTCAACCCGTTTACACATTTATATATCCTTAGATAACACCATTTTGAGCCTTTACCCTTTCATTTGTTAACCCACATATTACCCAAGTTCCCTAAACCCATGTTGTTCGAAGTTATGAAATCCAAGTTCAATTACTTGTATTGCGTTAAATAAAAAAAAAAAAAAAAATTCCTATTTCTACATTGAGGACAATGTATCGTTCAAGTGTGGGGGTGGGGATAGTTTGTGTGCATGTTTGTGTGCATTATATAAAAAAAAAAAAAAAGAGAGAAAAAAAATATATATATATATATATATTTGTTATTAGTTCGTATCATAAGTCGATATTCATTCGACAATGTTAATAGTTTTAAGTTGTTTGAAATAAGGATTCGAACTCGACTTCACCCATTTACCCATTTTATCTTTTCAACCCTTTTTACCCACTTTTATCCTACCTTTACCCAAAGCCCAAAACCATAAGTCCTTTTCATATTTTTGTGCATTTTTACATACTAGTATGATAACTTTACAAATTTATATTAACAAGTTTCAGGTTTGCTTTGGAGCGAATAATATTAGCACATCTTATGCTAATCCAGATATTATACCGAGAGGAGCGAATATTGTGAGGGGTGTGTACGTATAAATGAGTTCAAAAGATTATTAAACTTGATCAAGTAAATCTAGTTTTAATGAAATATCTATTTGACTTGTTGAATTAACACATCTAATGCTTTCGCTATTAAGGTATGATTTTGAGTTTTAAGTAGGATATCTTTACGACCATATTTATGTTTGTTTTATTTTGAAGTGTTTTTCAGGGACTGAAAAAGATAAGTGTGGGGGTGTGATGTGAGGCCGAAAGGTCCACATCTTTATAGTTTAATTCGTGTGTTTTGTGTGTATTTGTGTGCAGATTCACCCGGAGTTAGTTACATTAGCGAGAATCATGGAAGAAACGCTTAAGATGCTAAAAAGACTATTTTACGAGCCTTAAGCGAGAGTACACGAGCCGGAACGGGAATCTACGCGTGAAACGGATGAAAAACGATGCGGAAATAAAGTTTGGTTACACAAAGCTCTGTCGCGGACCGCCTGGGATTTAATAATCCTGGCGCGGTCCGCCCGAACTCTAATTATAAGCAGATCTACTTTATGCCAGCGCGGACCGCGTGGGAATTCCTTAACCCACCGCGGTCCGCGACGCTAATTCGTGCGATTCCAGTCTGTTTCGCTTTCCAGCTTGTTCTGCACTCGAAGGTTTTTGTTAAAACCCACTCGCAAGCACGGGAAGAAGGGAACTCCGCCACCTCCGACCACTGGTCACCACCCACGACCTTCGGGTCGTGATTTCCGGCCAAACCGTGCTCCAATGTTGAAGATTCAAGATGCTAGAGGTGAAACCGAGCCTGTCATGACAAGCAGACGCGGCTAAGCTTCGGTGACGATTCTCTCGGGTGAATATTTATTAGTTTTTGGTAATTTGATTATGTTAGGATTATTGTATGTACTAGCACGCCACTACTTGTGTGGATTTGAATAAACTTTGCTATTAATTTGATCAATTTATCTGCCACTGTGATTCCTTGCCTCACTAGGATTTTGATCGGTTGTAGTATTTGGGCTATTAGGTTGCACGCCGAGACTTTAAAAGGTGTCCTTAATTAGCTATTTCTATCCTAATATCCAAGGTCCCGTGACAGGGGATGTCATCGATGTCTTAACAAATCAGTAGCATAAATGTATAAGTAGGATCCCGGGAGAAAAGTCATTCATAACCCGCTATTGTCATAGTTACGTTACGGTTAGATTTTAGGAAAGCCAAACCAAACCCCGATCTTTATTTTTCTGTATTTTTATTTAATTGTCTATTTATATTTTTGTTAATAAAAACTATACAAACGGATAACTAGTGCAAAACCAACCACATGCTCTTCGTAGGATCGACATCCGTACTTCCCTATCTACATTAGTTTGTAGGTTTAGAAGTAGCTAAATAAAAATTCTTTTGATTATCGGGCACACGACAGCCCGACGTCAAAGGCCCAACCAAAGGAAGAAGTTCGTGATCCGTCATTGGAAGAAGGAGAGAAGAAAGATGAAATTGAAGATGCTCTTGTTCCCACCATGGAGGAAAGACTTCACACGTTCCATTCCTTGATAACAGAAGTGCATCTCAACATCCCATATGCCGATTGTCAGCTCAGACTGGCCGCCTACTTTAAATTTTTAAAAGATATCCTCTCTCAAAAGGATACTCTTGAAGAAGGAGTCGTCATGCTCATCAACAAAGTTTGCTCGGCCATTGTCCATGGAAGAACACCTCCTGACAAAGTTACCATCCCTTGCATCGTGGGAGAAAATATCTACGCCAAAGCTATTGCCAATTTGCAGATCGACGTCAACATTGTGCCTGCATTTATATTTCAATAGTTCGAGCAGCAGACACCAAGACCCACAAGAATGGAGCTTTACCTCTCCAATCGTTTGGTACGGTATCCCCAAGGAATTGCAGAAGACGTTTTGATTGGCCTCAGCGATACTATCTTCCTGATAGATTTCGTGGTGATTGATACCCCAGGAGAGGAAAGCCCTATTATCTTGGGCCGAACTTTCCTCAACACCGCATTGTCTCTACTCGATTCTTGGGGAGGAAGACTTAGAGTGATGATTAATGGCGAAAAGATGGGTTTTCACTTGAAGAAAGTTATGCGGTGTCCAAGTATACTTTCCGCCCCCATCACCGACTTCGTTTATATCACATGAGTATTATCTCTTTGATGTTCTTGGGGAGGGAGATGATTTTGATGTGTCCGCTTCCTCGACTGATGAAAATGATCCCATGATTCTTGAAAGTTATCGTATCGAGCATATCTCTCTTAAAAAAGAACTCGAGGAAACTCAACTTCAAGAACAAAGTCCCGACGAAAAATCCAAGCCCTCCATTGATGAACCACCACCCTTGGAACTCAAAGAATTGCCATCTCACCTGGAGTACGCTTACCTTGAAGAAAATTGCAAGCTTCCAGTCATCATTGCAGCAAACTTATCAGAAGAAGAAAAAGAAAAGCTAATGGAAGTTTTGAAGCAGCACAAGAAAGCAATCGCCTGGAAGCTGATGGATATCAAAGGTATTAGCCCTTCACTTTGCACACACAAGATCCTCATGGAAGATGATTACCGCCCTTGTGTGCAAAGGCAACGAAGAGTTAACCCCAAGATGCAAAAAGTCGTGAAAGAAGAAGTGATTAAGCTGCTTGATGCTGGCCTGATCTATCCCATTTCAGACTCACCTTGGTGAGCCCTGTCCAAGTAGTCCCAAAGAAAGGTGGCATGACAGTCGTAACCAATGCACATAATGTGCTCATTCCTACAGGAAAGGTTACAGGTTGGCGGGTTTTCATAGATTATCGGAAGCTCAACGATGCTACAAGAAAGGACCATTTTCCTCTACCATTCATCGATCAAATGTTGGAAAGATTGGCCGGGCATCAATATTATTGTTTTCTCGATGGTTTTTCTGGGTACTTTCAGATCCCAATTGACCCCGAGGACCACGAGAAAACAACTTTTACCTTTCCATATGGCATGTTCACTTACAGAAGAATGCCATTCGGACTATGTAATGCCCCCGCCACTTTCCAACGATGCATGGTAGCTATCTTTCATGACATGATCGAAGACTTCATGGAGGTTTTTATGGATGACTTCTCGGTTTTTGGAAGCTTGTTCGATCATTGTCTGGTCAATCTCAAATTTTTTTTGGCAAGATGTGAAGAAGTGAACTTGGCACGTTATTGGGAAAAGTGCCATTTTATGGTAAAAGAAGGATTTGTGTTGGGGCATAAAATTTCAGAGAAAGGGATCGAGGTTGACAAGGCCAAAGTTGAAGCAATTTTATTGCTTCCCCCTCCTACCACAGTTACGGGAATTCATAGTTTTCTCGGCCACGACCGTTTCTATAGAAGATTCATCCAAGATTTCTCAAAGATCGCTCGAACACTCACTCAACTTCTTGAAAAAGATCGCGAGTTCGTGTTTACTGAAGACTGTCCTGATGCGTTCAATTGCCTGAAAAGGAAATTGGTTGAAGCATCGGTTGTCATTTCCCCAGATTGGAACCTGCGATTCGAATTAATGTATGATGCAAGCAACATGGCGGTAGGAGCAGTTTTGCTCCAAAGAAAAGAAAAGTACTTTCACCCAATCAACTATGCAAGTAAAACCCTCAATGATGCCTAGGAAAATTACATGACGACTGAGAAAGAACTCCTGGCTGTAGTATTCTCCTTTGAAAAGTTCCGCTCGTATCTCATCTTGTCAAAGACCATTGTCTACACTGACCATGCCACTTTGCGTCATCTTTTCAATAAGCAAGACACAAAGCCAAGGCTCATACGGTGGATTCTTTTACTACAAGAATTTGATATAGAAATAAAGGACCAGAAAGGGGCCAAAAATGTTGCAGCCGATCATTTGTCTCGTCTCGAAGAAGTACCAGCCGATAAAGAGGGAGATGAGATCCATAACGACTTCCCGCACGAACAGATTCTCCGAGTTGAAGACCCAGACTCATATCCCTGGCACATTGATTACGCAAATTACTTGGCCAGTGGAATGCTCGTTAAAGGACAATCATATTATGAAAAGAAGAAATTCTTTTCAAACTTGAAGTATTATCTTTGGGAAGATCCCCACCTTTTCCGTATTTTCCCCGATCGTGTCATTTGCCGGTGTGTTCACGGGAAGGAATCCCAAGAGATTCTACGACAGTGTCATGAAGGAGCTATAGGAGGGCACCACGCCGCGGGAAATACGGCTCGAAAAGTCTACGAAGTAGGATTTTATTGGCCCACAATTTTCAAAGATGCTGTCGTTCAAGTCCAAAGTTGTGATGCTTTCTAGAGAGCCGCTAAAATCAACACCCGCGATGAAATGCGATAGACCGGGTTCATTATTTGTGAGATCTTCGATGTTTGTGGGATAGATTTTGTGGGACCATTCCCACCTTCCAGGGGAAATCTCTATATCCTTGTTGCTGTTGACTATGTTTCCATGTGGTTCGAAGCACAAGCACTGCCAACAAACGATTCCAGAGTTATCTTCAAGTTTCTAAAAGCTCTCTTTGCTCGGTTCGTTGTACCAAAAGCTCTTGTCAGTGATAGAGGATCCCACTTTTGAAACAAACAGTTGAAGAAAGCACTACAAACTTATGGTTTTCGATAGAGGTTCTCCAATCCTTATCATGCCGAAGCCAATGGTCAGGTAGAAGTCACTAATCGGGCTATAAAGAGGGTTCTTGAAAGAACCATGGGGATGGACAGAAAACATTGGGCCGACTGTCTAGATGATGCACTTTGGGCACTACGTACAGCATACAAGACCCCAATTGGTACTACCCCGTATAGACTCGTGTACGTAAAGGCGTGTCACTTGTCATTAGAAGTGGAGTACAAAGCTTATTGGGCGTTAAAAGCAGCAAATTATGATCCTGAAGATGTCAAGGAACACCGACTCTTTCAGCTTCATGAACTTGAAGACCTCCGCCAACAAGCTTATGATAACTCCCTCATCTACAAAGAAAATACCAAGAAATTCCATGATCAGAGACTCAGAAGAAAGGAGTCGTTCTAAGAAGGTCAGAATGTGTTGCTATACAGTTCGAGGCTCAGACTTTTTCTTGGGAAGCTGAAGTCAAGATGGACCGGACCATACACTGTGAAGAAAATCTATCCTCATGGGGCGGTAGATTTGGAGACAAAAACTGGAGATTTATTCATAGTTAATGGTCACCGACTTAAACCATACTTCAAGTTCTTGGCCATTGAGGAGGTAGATGAAATGCCAGCACATTCATGACTAGACCGCCTGTGTCCAGCCAAAGACGTGAAACGTGGCACTACCGTTGAGGCAGCCCGGATTGGTAGATTAGCAAAATAAGTTGAGAGGTTGGTGCATACGGTAAGAAAAGCAATCGAGGACCCTCAGGTATGATCGTTCCCTTTCCATTTTCTAACCGCCATGTATACCCTCTCGGTACTAGGACTTAGTAGTTAGTAGTAGTTTTTATTTTTATTTTGTAGGTATCTATATATATCCATGCTAAGTGTTCTCTCTCACAACTCAATCTCAGACTTTGCCCGAACAATTTTTTTGCCTATTAGGGAAAGACGTAACTATGTCCCGCTTGATTCTTTAGCATAGCCTTTTTACAAATCTATAATCTCAAAATATGCTAAATAATTAAGTGTGAGGTGACAAAATCTTATAAATTTTAGCACCCTTTGAGCTAGGCAAGCCAAGAACCTTGAAGGCAAAAAATTTTCAAAATATTTTTAGAGTAATTAAAAACATTTTTCCAACACTTTGAGTCCACCCTAAAGACTTGAACAGGAGATATTTGGAGGCGTTGGCAGAGCTGAAAGAACTAACTCAAAGTGTTCTACTTCATGTATGAATGAATAGCACTCCCCATGTGAGTACCCTGAGCCTTATCGAGCACATTCCAATTTTGATATATACACCATGTAAGCTCGTTCGTTTGACCATGAGATATATTCACCCTTGGCATGTCATAGTTAGAACTTGTGTAGCTTATGCATTTCGAGACCGCACGCATGGTGAGAGATTGTGAAAGTGATAAAGGCACTTAGGACACACCCCTTCCATTTCTCATTGGCCTCCATAAATATATCCCTCACCTAGTTAGCCCACTTGAACCTTAGCCTTTTTCGTTTCATCCATCACATTCAGCCCCTGTCATGATTTTGGCAGAGAAGGCGTGTTGCAGGCTATTGGGAAACTCTCGGGCAGTCTTGAAATAAAGGAAACAAACCAAACATCATGTTGTTCACCAAGAAGAGTTTGGCAAAATAAAAAGATCGCCATGAAGATATTAGCATACTGAAGAATAAGCTTCACCAAAAGCTGCATTTGTGTTGAAAAAAATGTGTTTGAAGAATAAGTCAAAAAGCTCGACAATAAAACGGGGCAAAAAAAAAACAATTCAATTTGAAGATTTATTTCTAGGACATTCCTAGCAGAGATTATTAGGTATGAAGACCGAACGATTCGAGAAGTAGGGACGTCAGAGCAGTAAGTCTCCGGGGGAGGAGTTTTATAAAAGCCCATTATCTAGAGTTTGACATTTGCCCATTATGCCACAGCCGCTGCCCAATCCAGACACGACAGTAGACACCCATCCTACCCATTTATCACTTCATCATATTCACCATCAAAAGACCTTGTGATTCGCAGCCTTTCACCCATATATAGCAGTGGAGATTTGATTTGTTTACAAGCCTACGATCTGTGCATGCCTTGGGTTGAATTTCAATGATCACCCCCAAAAGCAACCCCTGAGTGAATTAGTGAGGAAAAACATGAAGTAGATGTTTAAAGAACATTTGATTAGGCAAACCATGGCTTTCTAAAACATCTACCAAGGATGTGTTGGGTAATTGGGATTCTTAGGAGGTGGGTCGTTGTGACTTGTCACACTACTCTCACCTATTTTTACTCTACTCTCTTTGCCTAGGTTAGGTTTGCTTGGGGAAAAGCAAATGTCTAAGCATGAGGTGATGTGATATGTCTCAAAATAAGCAGGTTTTACATACATGTTTTCACCTAATTATCACCTAAAATCAGGCTTTTATCTTGGTATGATCATGATTTGTCTTCTTTTGATGATAATTGCAGGTATTGATGGTGGAAAGTGAAAAGAACTGAAAACCGGCATAAAAGACAAGGAATTGAAGACTTTCAGAGCCAAAACAGATGAAGCATGGCCGCGCTTCGACCGTGCACGGCCGTGCACCTATCCCAAGTCAACAAGTCAGCATTTCCAAGTCAAACGGAGGCCAAAAGTCACATTTCAGAGGTTGAACGGGCATGCCACTTGACCTTGCACGGCCGTGCTCGTTGACGTGTGTTACCTAAGGTTCCAACCGACCAAAACTGACAAGACGGTTACACATACTGAGGAGCACGGGCGTGCCCCTTTCTGAAGTACAACCGTGCATGTCCTGAAGGAGACATCTTCTGTAACGAAGGACTCTGCAATAGTACCTACTGTCGAGCATGGGCATGTCACATTTGAAGCAGGGGCGTGCAAGGGCTGATTTACCTATAAATAGAGGCCTCCACCCCTTATTTTGAGCATCCCATTTCACATGAGTTTCTCTCACTCATCAGCCATCTTTAGGGTCTTGTAAGTGACCTTTAGAGCTTGGGATCGCTCCATAAACACTACTTGAGTTGATAGCTAGAGAGAGATCACTACAAATCACCCCAAAAACTCTCTTTAATCCATAAACAACCACTTCTATGTGTTCTTTATACACCCAAGCTAGAGTGCAAGTTGTAATGCCAATTCTTGGCTAGGATATTAGAGTGTTCCTAGGGTGAAGACTACTTTGGTATGGAAATATAGTTATTATTTGTTGACTTGGTGTTTGTGTTCTTGTCTAATTCTTTTTACTTAAAGTTTTTTTTGATGAATTAATTAACTGATCACTTAGTATTTAGTCTTGTGGGTGTCTTGATAGGAAGTGGGAGGACTTATGAGTGTACCCATGGTGTGTAACAAACCATGCACTTGTAAGCTAACATAATCCCGAGAGTAGTGATTGGCTCATTTGTGGGTAGAAATACACACACTTAGTGGCTTAATCCTCTACTATCAAAGATCTCACTTAGGGTCGGTACGGTCTATATACTCTGTCCTGGTGATACGCCAAGACTTAATCTTGCGACTTAGCTTCATTGTCTATGTGATAGCTTTGGCGTAGGTTAATAATTGGTGAACCCGTGTTGACAGAAAACGGTCTTTATTTCCCTCATTATTGTATTGCCACACAATCTATAATAGACGAATCACTTTTTGAAAGAATAATTAATTCAAGTAGGAGATGCACGTGTTTTAGTTTGTCATGACTCACCTATGATATCAAGTGGTAGCTTGTTTGGTCATGCTCCGGCCACCGGTAAGTTGTCCATAAAAGTTACAAGTAAATAGATGTATTTATCGCAACACGGGGAGGTGGATTCTTCAGGGTTGGGTGCACACACTCTTGAGTAGTCCATTTTTCTTTGTTGAGAGGTGAGCTTACCGGTTTGGGAGACCCTCATTTTAAACAAGAACACAACTAGTTATGCGAAAACAGTCACCTCTGGAAAGTGCGTTTGCAGCTCCAAGTTAAGCATAAGTGCGCAACTTGACAACACCACTCAACGAAATGATTTCTGTTAATCAATCCCAAAGATAGTCGGATCCCAAAGCAACACTTCTTTTTGGTTATTGATTTCTATTCGGTCATTCTCGCTCTCTTTCTCTTTTATCTCTTTTTCCTTTTATCAAAAGCAACTTAAAACTGAGTATTGGAAATTGTGTCTTAGGGTTCGATACTCAGTATGTCACACCCTCAAATTTCCACTTGCGGAGTTCTACCGCGAGGCGTGTGACATACCAGGATCCAAGTCAACGGTCACAATAAACGACAACTATATGTAAAAATATACGTAGAAAAACCATGCATAAATTTAAAACAAACGTTTGGAAGTGCGGAAGCATTTAAGTTTTACAAGAGTCAAAAGGAAATAGAAACATAAGTTCAAAAGTTTATTATTCCAAAACATGCATTATGATCCTAGACGCAAGTACGACTCCAGTGCGACTCCGTGCGCCTAGCTGATTGCTGCTACCTTAGTGACCTGAGAAAACATGCTAAAAATGTCAACATATAATGCTGGTGAGTTCACAGGTTTTGTTATGCGTTTCATCAAATCCTTTGAAAATCGTTACCATCACAATTACTACTATGCTGAGTTGTACGCTAGCTAGGCGTCGAGTTACATTACTACTACGGGTGAAACCATTACTAACATAAGCCACAGTTGACCCTTATATTTAGAGACAATATGCACCTGACCGGCCTCCAACCGTCAAGTGGGGTTTTTTAGTTCCCAATAGCGCTATTCACATTTCCCCGTTACATCCTCGTATTCGTGGTTCCAAGGGAATTTGAGTACCGTTATAGTAATATCTTGAAAACCATAGTATAATCATGATTGTGAGTGATAAAAGAGTTTAAACATGTTTCTCCCCCGAAAACATAAAGAGTAAAGTATGGGGCCGTGAACTCACCTTAGATTGCTTTGAGTTAAAATCCAACTCCAAATGTAGAAATAGGCGAATTGCTAACGATTCCCTATTTCAATGTTTAAACTTTATGAGTATGTGTTTATGCAAGTTTGACCAAAATTCCATTCGTTCTAAACTTCACATATTCTAAGTGTTTTGTGTGACGCAAGTGTAACCACATAAAGCTAGTAGACCTGACGACCCGTTGGTGAAAGTTTAGTGTTCAAGTTAATACATACTATACATATCAATCACATATGTTCATATAATCTATACATGCAACATATAATTCAAGAAAACTATCAAACAAGTTCAAATACCAACAATGTCAATTCTGCGATTTTTGGACAGATTCTGTGTCATCAAAATGATTTTTGATAAAATACCAAATCAACTCATTTGACTCTCAAATATTTACAGGAGCTTCCCATATGTTTGTTTGATATGTCCATATTTTTATTTTTCCATGAAAACCTTTCAAAAATTTTCTAAAAATTCCCAAACACTGAAAGGTACAAAAACGTAGCTGTTTGCGACAGTTTAGTAGATGATTTATTAAAAATCACTCGTTGATCCAATTGACCTGAATCCAATTGGAGAACATCCAAAATTCCTGTATTTAGTTGCTCACCAAATTTCACGATCAGAGGGTTTGTAAAACTCGAGTTATGACCGTTTAAAGTTGATCAAAGTTTTCTGTCCGAAATCAGTTTTGACATACGATTTTGTAAGCTACAAAATAAATACCTATACTCAACCAAATTCAACAATCTTGGACTTTCTGGAAAGCTTAAATCATATAGCATACTTTAGCATCAAAAACTATAAGATTTAGATATCAAATCATCAAGTTATTAACTAAACAATTCGGATTTAAAATCTGCCAAGTTTTAATCTTCAACAAAACGTAATCAACAATACTTCTAGCAACTTAAATCTATCAAGATTTCAACATGGTAACTATACATAAGTAGCATATGATCAGATTCTTGTTCCAAATGATAATCATCTATGATCAAACTTAAGTTTTTAACCAAATCTTCCAAGCTAACCATCATAACAATCTAATCATGAATTCTAGTATTTTGATTATAATAACTTCATCTAAACATATATATCATATATGGATTTGTTTTAAACATGGTAATATTCATAGAAATCAGATTAGCACATAGCTTATATGGAATCATGATCAAAATAACAAAGAAAACATGTAGTAAGTTTATACCTCAAGAACAAGCTTAGAAAAACTAGGATTATGATCAAAGATCTTCACCAAGCTTTGAAATACCTCTATACTTGATTATGAATGATTATGGGGCTTAAAAATCGGATTATTTGGGTTAAGAAACGAGCAGATGAGTGTTGGAAATGAAGTTTGCGATCAGATTGGTTTGTTTATAAAGAAAAGAAAAGTAATCGTAACTCACTCCCCCGCGGGTCGCGGAAAGGGAAAGGTCTCCCTTCCGCGTACCGCGGAGCAAAGATGACAGTCTGTTTTTCCACTCACTGCCCGCGTGGCGCGGAAGGCAACTCATGCCCCTCCGCGGCCCGCGGAGCATTGGAAATCTGATTTAAATTATTAAAGTTCAATCATTAATATCTTTTAAATAAAATATACTTTTTAATATATTTATTTTATAATTATTAATAATCTAATTATTAATAAAAGTTTTTATATAAAATTCCGAGTCCCGGTCCGACCGGACTCAGTACGTTAATTCACGCAATAGCACATAGTTTCACATAATCACGTATAGATATATAATTATAATACAGTGTATTCATAGTTAACATTTCACCAACGTTCGGGTCTTACTACTAACGCATGTGTTTCCCAATGATGCTACGAATTACCAGACTGACTTAACTAACCTAGTTAAGTTTGTTTTAACCGATGTTTCGCTAAGGTAGACTTTATGAAATGTTTTGCTGAAAATGCCGGCTGTCACATTATCCCCCTGTTGAAAGAATTTTCGTCCCCGAAAATTTCCCGAAGTCCAAAGAGAATGAAGCGAACTAAAATTTTTTTTCCCAATTTTCCCGATCGTCACATTATCCCCCTGTTGGAAGAAATCTCATCCCCGAGATTTACCAGTTTTAACAGCGATAAGTGCCGACCTCTGTGTGTGTTTAAACAATGTTTTCCAAAGTGCAACTAGATGAATGTTGTGAACGAGTAGTGATAAATACAGCCGGGAAACAACTTCCCAAGGTGAAAACAAGTCAAGAGACCCTTCCCGATCGAAAGCCTAATGGAGACTACTATGATCGGTATAAACAACCCACCGGTACCGTCCGAGTAGCATCCCCAAAGGACTCCCATCGACCCAACGAATAAGAAATGATGACCAGAACCAATATTAAAATGTTCAAAGGAATACGAAACGCACAACGATGTGGATAAGATAAAACCAATGTGTAACGAAAGATAAAAGAGAATACGTACGGGTAACAGTGTCTGGGTCCTCCCGGTTTTCCCTAGAACCGATAACATAAGCGTGAGCACGAGTAGGTAGATCATCGTCCTTATCTTTTTCACCCTTCCCTGAAGTCCCTGCGTTCACTTTGTTCAACTTTGGGCAGTTACGTTTGATATGTCCCATTTCCCCGCAGTTGAAGCAGCCCTGGTTTCCCCGAGGAGTAGGAGTAGTAGTAGTAGTCTGGGCTGGTGTAGATGAAAGGTTAACTCTGCAATCCTTCGCAAGGTGACCTATCCGATTACAGCGCTCACAACGAATCTTATTACAGGCACCAAAATGGTGAAAACCACACTTCTCACATTTTGGGCTCTTTCCAGCATACCCTCCCTGTTTTTGCTCAGAGGTTGATCCCGACGCTTCATCCTTCTTTGCCGTTGACTGTCGTTGACCAGCTGAACCCTTCTCCACGTTCTCCCACTTCCTTTTGTTATCCGTCGGTGTTTTCGCAGCAGAGCCTCTAGGAGACAAGACGCCCTCAGAAATCTTTAAGTTGGTCATCTTTGTAGCCGACCGCACTGCCTCAAACATGGTAGTAGGATCCCTTGCAGACACCAACCCTGCAATCTCCGGCACTAACCCCGCAATGTACTGCTCTATCCTCCGGTACTCTGGTACTGATAAACCCGGACACATTATTGCCAACTCATTGTGCCTAACCGTGTATGCCTCGACTTCAGAACCCACCATCTTGAGATTCCCATATTCCTGTGTCCAACCTCTTGATCTCCTCTCGCGGGCAATACTCATCCTTCAACCTACGCACGAAATCTGCCCAAGGCATGGCGTTGGCCTCCCCTAAACCAAGATTTTGAGTGACACTGTTCCACCACGATAAGGCTGGTCCTTCAAAAGTTCCCGAAGCAAACTTTACCCGATCAGCTTCTGGGCACTCACATAAAGCAAACACCGACTCAGTCTTTTCTAACCACCTAAGCAACTCAATGGCCCCATCAGTACCTCGAAAGTTGTGGGGCTGACAGTCTTTGAATCGTTTGTAGGCATTCCCCGCCTACATCGGAGTAGCAAAAGTACCCATGAAGGTCTGCTGGGCAGCTTGGAAAGCAGCCAGTGCGACGCCCAATTGTTGCTCCATCATCTCGTTTAGTTCATCATGTGTCAAGGTAATGTTGGCATCACCTCTACCCCCACCATTGCGGCCTCCACGTCGACCTCCAGCACGTCCTCCATTGCGTCCAGACATCTTCTGAGAAAATAAGAAACAACAGCTCAGACCCAACCCCAACACTAAACCAAGAGAATAAGAAGAAGTCAAGATTTTGGGTCAAAATGTAACCATTAATCCCAACACGAGATTCACCAAGTCTTCCATGCATTTCAACTTATGATTTCGTGTGCACCCGAAATGATAAATTGCTCTACATGGTCCTCTAGGCGTGCCCCGAGTTCGAACCTCAAGTCACCCGATACCCATGACTTAGAAAAGAAACAGCCAACTCAAAAGATCAACAACAAGTTACTTCAACTACAACTTGAAGAAAAGGATAGAATAAAACTAGGAATGATCACGAATGAGATAGATAATATGATACTGTGTGATAAGGATACCGACACCCCGACAAGTTTATTTTGTTTAACAAAAGACACGACTCAAATGTATGTGACCGTCTAGTGTGTGAGACTCGGCTATAGACTAGACTCTACATGCAGTCCTAGTTCACTATAAACCTGGCTCTGATACCAATCTGTCACACCCTCAAATTTCCACTTGCGGAGTTCTACCGCGAGGCGTGTGACATACCAGGATCCAAGTCAACGGTCACAATAAACGACAACTATATGTAAAAATATACGTAGAAAAACCATGCATAAATTTAAAACAAACGTTTGGAAGTGCGGAAGCATTTAAGTTTTACAAGAGTCAAAAGGAAATAGAAACATAAGTTCAAAAGTTTATTATTCCAAAACATGCATTATGATCCTAGACGCAAGTACGACTCCAGTGCGACTCCGTGCGCCTAGCTGATTGCTGCTACCTTAGCGACCTGAGAAAACATGCTAAAAATGTCAACATATAATGCTGGTGAGTTCACAGGTTTTGTTATGCGTTTCATCAAATCCTTTGAAAATCGTTTCCATCACAATTACTACTATGCTGAGTTGTACGCTAGCTAGGCGTCGAGTTACATTACTACTACGGGTGAAACCATTACTAACATAAGCCACAGTTGACCCTTATATTTAGAGACAATATGCACCTGACCGGCCTCCAACCGTCAAGTGGGGTTTGTTAGTTCCCAATAGCGCTATTCACATTTCCCCGTTACATCCTCGTATTCGTGGTTCCAAGGGAATTTGAGTACCGTTATAGTAATATCTTGAAAACCATAGTATAATCATGATTGTGAGTGATAAAAGAGTTTAAACATGTTTCTCCCCCGAAAACATAAAGAGTAAAGTATGGGGCCGTGAACTCACCTTAGATTGCTTTGAGTTAAAATCCAACTCCAAATGTAGAAATAGGCGAATTGCTAACGATTCCCTATTTCAATGTTTAAACTTTATGAGTATGTGTTTATGCAAGTTTGACCAAAATTCCATTCGTTCTAAACTTCACATATTCTAAGTGTTTTGTGTGACGCAAGTGTAACCACATAAAGCTAGTAGACCTGACGACCCGTTGGTGAAAGTTTAGTGTTCAAGTTAATACATACTATACATATCAATCACATATGTTCATATAATCTATACATACAACATATAATTCAAGAAAACTATCAAACAAGTTCAAATACCAACAATGTCAATTCTGCGATTTTTGGACAGATTCTGTGTCATCAAAACGATTTTTGATAAAATACCAAATCAACTCATTTGACTCTCAAATTTTTACAGGAGCTTCCCATATGTTTGTTTGATATGTCCATATTTTTATTTTTCCATGAAAACCTTTCAAAAATTTTCTAAAAATTCCCAAACACTGAAAGGTACAAAAACGTAGCTGTTTGCGACAGTTTAGTAGATGATTTATTAAAAATCACTCGTTGATCCAATTGACCTGAATCCAATTGGAGAACATCAAAAATTCCTGTATTTAGTTGATCACCAAATTTCACGATCCGAGGGTTTGTAAAACTCGAGTTATGACCGTTTGAAGTTGATCAAAGTTTTCTGTCCGAAATCAGTTTTGACATACGATTTTGTAAGCTACAAAATAAATACCTATACACAACCAAATTCAACAATCTTGGACTTTCTGGAAAGCTTAAATCATATAGCATACTTTAGCATCAAAAACTATAAGATTTAGATATCAAATCATCAAGTCATTAACTAAACAAATTCGGATTTAAAATCTGCCAAGTTTTAATCTTCAACAAAACTTAATCAACAATACTTCTAGCAACTTAAATCTATCAAGATTTCAACATGGTAACTATACATAAGTAGCATATGATCAGATTCTTGTTCCAAATGATAATCATCTATGATCAAACTTAAGTTTTTAACCAAATCTTCCAAGCTAACCATCATAACAATCTAATCATGAATTCTAGTATTTTGATTATAATAACTTCATCTAAACATATATATCATGTATGGATTTGTTTTAAACATGGTAATATTCATAGAAATCAGATTAGCACATAGCTTATATGGAATCATGATCAAAATAACAAAGAAAACATGTAGTAAGTTTATACCTCAAGAACAAGCTTAGAAAAACTAGGATTATGATCAAAGATCTTCACCAAGCTTTGAAATACCTCTATACTTGATTATGAATGATTATGGGGCTTAAAAATCGGATTATTTGGGTTAAGAAACGAGCAGATGAGTGTTGGAAATGAAGTTTGCGATCAGATTGGTTTGTTTATAAAGAAAAGAAAAGTAATCGTAACTCACTCCCCCGCGGGTCGCGGAAAGGGAAAGGTCTCCCTTCCGCGTACCGCGGAGCAAAGATGACAGTCTGTTTTTCCACTCACTGCCCGCGTGGCGCGGAAGGCAACTCATGCCCCTCCGCGGCCCGCGGAGCATTGGAAATCTGATTTAAATTATTAAAGTTCAATCATTAATATCTTTTAAATAAAATATACTTTTTAATATATTTATTTTATAATTATTAATAATCTAATTATTAATAAAAGTTTTTATATAAAATTCCGAGTCCCGGTCCGACCGGACTCAGTACGTTAATTCACGTAATAGCACATAGTTTCACATAATCACGTATAGATATATAATTATAATACAGTGTATTCATAGTTAACATTTCACCAACGTTCGGGTCTTACTACTAACGCATGTGTTTCCCAATGATGCTACGAATTACCAGACTGACTTAACTAACCTAGTTAAGTTTGTTTTAACCGATGTTTCGCTAAGGTAGACTTTATGAAATGTTTTGCTGAAAATGCCGGGTGTCACACAGTACTTGCTCGGATTCTATACTACACTCGATAGGTACGCTTACCTATTGTGTGGGTTAGAACGATTAGCAAATATCGTTTTATTATAAATTTAAAACTTGAATCTGTGTCCTAACAGTCCTAACTAAATTACCTTTTTCCTGAAGTCCTGGCATTTCCTTCGGGAAGTTGTCAACTTTGAGAAATAGTCGTTTAAAAAGACTTAATCCATACAACATCACTACACCATTTTGTACCAATTTAAAGTCTTTGAAAATAAGTATACAGTGAATAAACATCAAATAAAATCTAATTGAAAAGAAACCTAACCGGAACTGAAATAGGTAAAAATATCAATGGGTAGTTACCGTTTGTTGTTGAAGAAGATAAAAACTCGTGTATTATTTGTAGTACTTTCTCTCTATAGAAGTCGCAATCGGTTTCGTTGTCTCTACAGATGGAAGTGAAATGGTGATTAGGGGTTTTAGCATTTAAACCTTGTACATTATTGTCTAAAGGATTGTACAGCTTAAAAATGTGTAAAATGACCGGTCTTGCTCTTGCTATATGCATATTAATATAGCATAGATATATATAATTATATACACATATAACCTAAGTCATAAATTAGCCCATTACCAAGCCCAAGCCTAACTAAAGCCCATAACTTAGGTGTTAACCTTACACGAAGTTATTCGAATTCACTTCGAATTCGAGTTTTTAATACTAATTCGAATTTAGTTTTTTATTTGAATACAAATTCGAATTGAATTGGTCAACTTTTAATCGAATTCGAATCGAATACGAATTCAACAAAGAATAAATTATATGAAAAATTCGATTCGATTAATTTGAAATTCGTTATTCGATTCGATGAACACCCCTATGTGCTACCTCACCTCACCGATCCTCTCCCTGTCTCCACACCCTTTAGTCTTATATTGTTTTTACAATATTTCAATAACTAACGTTGCATATTCTAACCTAGTTTTACTTTTTGCATATAAACTAAATTTTTAATAATACTGGAATGAATCCAACATTGAACCAAGTTAAAATATTGGTCAATAACTTCAAAAGTAAATTTCACTAGTAAGATCTTGTAACTTGAAATTTTGTTAATGCAGTCAGGGCATGTGACTTGGTACATTGTAGAATTAAACTATTCAAGTCACCACTACATGCAACCTCTAACAAGGTACAATCAACACAAGTAAATGTGAAGCACAACTAGTGCGTATAATTTAGTGATTCTACAGTAACCAAGAATTCAAATTTTAAGATCATCCGTAATAGGACGTCAAAAGGGGCCTTAATTCCAAGTTAGCGCCATTTAGCGCTCTAAACACCACTACAGGGGGCGCTATAGCTACAAACTCGTGTGGGACCTTAAAGATTTAGCGCTGGATGATGGAAATAAAAAACCAATGAAAGCTTGCCACCTCCTCTCCCCAACGTCTCTCTCCTCCTCCCCAACGGCTAATACAAACAGTCATTTTTTTATTTTATTTTTTTCAATTTCAATTAACAATATATTATATATACAAACCACATCTACAAAACCATAACAAAAACCATTCAACCATACCACAACACCACACCACATTATTTCAAAAAAATGGTTTCCCCCACATTGTCAGCATCCGTTGCCAATCATTATTACAAAGAGTTTTTAGGCGATAAGGGTGAGTCGACAAACGAAGAGTTGGAGCAAGATGCGGTTATGAGTGCGTATATGCTCGCGACGAGATACATGGCAGAAGCTAGTGCTCCTACACGTCCAAAAGTGTCTAGACAATTTTACGAACGAGATCGTGAATCAACAAATGCTCGTTTGATGAAGGATTACTTTGATGAAAAACCAACTTACCCCGAACCAAAGGTTTTTAGGCGTTGTTTCCGGACGAGTAAACGTTTATTTATATGCATTAGCGGAGACTTAGAAACCACGTTTTCTACTTTAAGCAAAAAGCGGATGTGAGGGGGATTATCGGATGTACCACTATTCAAAAGTGTACTTCAGCACTGCGTGTACTTGCCGATCGTAACACCACCGATGTCAACGACGAGTGTTTAAAAATAGTCGAGAAAACATCATGCGATGCGTTGGAGTATTTTTATCAAGGTACATTACATTTTTTTAAAGTAAATTCATTTACCTTTTTTATATTTAATTTAATAAACACACAGATATATATATATATATATATATATATATATATATATATATATATATATATATATATATATATATATATGAAGAAACAAATAGTCTAACCTTCTGTAGGGGACGATGAGACTATTCTTTCCACAGAGATTATCCTTCACTGGTAACTTTGGAGTACTCAAATAACCTGCAAACAAGATGAACTTGGGGTAGGCAGACGACTACACGAAGTAGTAGTTTATAACAAAAACGTGGGTGAATGGGGATACTATCTATGATAGCTTTCTGGGTTAGCAAAAAGTGTCCTTCTATTAGTGGGTGTTACCCCTTATATAGAGTTGGACATATGGTACCATTACCCAAAACCTTAATCGTGATTGGCCAGGCCCGACTAGGGTTATCTCCACTACCCTTGTCTATATTAGTAAAGTAGTTAAGGAGGACTATAACTAAGGAAATATTGGAATGGTTACCGCTTTTACCGCCCTGCCCATACGATCTCCCGTGATTGTAGGAAAGTGGTTGATGTGTTGATCTCTGCGCAGCATGATGATAATTGTGCTGGGTCTTCCTTCGTGCAAGTATTGGTTTGGGTTGGGCTTGACCGCGTATAGGTTTAGTGCCCAATCCTATCAAGTCCCCAGTCCGGTGTATCTGCTTTCTCTGAATTTGTGAGGAGAGATGAGGGACGCTGGACTTATAATGGTGAGTTTTGGATGACAACTCATCCTTTTCTGGTAGTGAGAACTGGGCCTTGGTGCGGAAGGCGTAATGCATGAATGTTAATGTGGAGGACGGGATTGTTGATTTTACGTCAGTACTCCATAACGCTTGAAACACTTCATCAGGAGGTGGAAGACAGTTGTCATTTCCCGAACGAAGCTGAAAAGGTGATGGCATTCTGTCAGGGTTGGTAGGACGTGCATAGTGACAGGTAGCATCCTATCAGACGCGTTTCCTCCTGCATGTTAGGCGCATGATGGCGCGTGTGACACACGTCATGTGACTATTGGTCAGGTGCTTGAAAAGTCGTTCACCCCACGTAGAGTGACGTCAGCGCTATTAAATGCACACACTATATAATCATTTCAAAAATCCCCTTTTCCCATTTCTTGCTCACATTACTCCCTTTCATTTTAAACGATTCAAAAATTTCTTCTCTCTGCCTTCCAACAACATTCTTCTTTCGTTTTCTTACCATGTCTCAAGAACCACCAGTTACCCTTGAACAAACGAAGGGTGTTGAGCCTTCAAAAGTAGAGTGGGATGCTGGATCATTTTCCACATTTCTTGACCAATATGGTATCGAGGCGTCTTGTGATCCAGAATTGCCGGCTGAGGGCAAAACTGCTTTACAAGCCACAAAGGGGAAGATAACCCTGTATGAGGCTTTTTTCACTAAATGTTTTTTAGGCTTCCTACCACTCATTTCTTGGCGAATACTCTGCTTAAATATGGTGTTCATCCCACATAGATGACTCCGTTCAGGTTATTACACATAATTCATTTGGAGGCGACTTGCCGTGCCCTGGATATGGAGCCCACATTTGATAAATTGAATGTGTTTTATGTGCTGGAGGAGGCTCGTGGTGAGAATGGGTGGTATACCTTGACTGCCCGGAGAAAAGTTACCCAGCTTGTGTCGGAGACCCCGAAATCCATGTATGATTGGAAAGACAAATATTTCTATGTGAATCGAGGGGTCATTCCCGTCCCTCTGCAGTAGATGAGTGTTGGTGTAAAAGAGAAGATTGCCGAATTCCCTCCAATGGCTAACTACAGGCAGCAGGATTGGTATAAGTCGCTTTGTGCGCATGCCACTCCACTATCAATGCATAAGTGCCCCGAGGGGGTGTTGGTGATGTTAGGGTAGAGCCAGTTGGACAATCCGGAAGGATATGAGCCATGCGTGCTCGAAGAACGCACGTTTTGAGCGTCTTTGTTATTAACGTTGTGTGGGTTTCAGTCCTTATTAATGATCCATGTTGTTATGCGATAGGTATGAGCAAGTTCGAGTTGTTTTAGCAAAGAGGGACTGTGCAAGTTGTGTATAACACTGTCCCAGAAGGATCTCAGTCATTGGTTGAGCAACCGAGGGTGAACTTCCTGATGCCCCAGCTCATGGACCCTTCGAAGCATTTCAGTAGGACAGGTTAGTAATATGTTTAATTAAAACCGCTATGTAGCTTTTTGTTGTGACGAACACCTCCTGCGCCCAAAGGGTGTGCTGTTGTGCACGTTTCTGCGTGCTGACATGACGCACCCTTCATGGCAGGGGTGGGTATTCAACCCCACAAGAGGGTAGTAATTTATTTGGAGACGCATTCCCAAGGTCGTAAAAAACAAGCTTGCACAGGTGAGTCATGAGTAGTGTTGGTAAGGTCTGCCGTAGTTGTTATCATCTCAAGTCTTGTGATGATTTGTTCACAGGCGCAGGGCCTAAGAAACACAAAAGGTGGTCCAAGAAAAACAAAAAGGCTGAGTCATCCTCTGTGCCACTTGAAGGAGAGGATGAAGCTACGGAGTCCGATGAAGATCTTGAGCGCAAACGTCGCAGACAACAGTCTCCAGGGCAGACCTATAAGTCTGTGTCTGCTGAACTGTTTCAGCAATGAATGGAGGCTTTTGCATAGACCCAGGTACATATTCCAAGGCCACCGGTTGATTCTGCGCAAACAGGCATACCCATGTCTGTTGCTGCCATTACTGTGAATGGGTTTCCACCATCTGTCATGCTTAAGGAACCCAAGATTAGGATGGCGATGAAGCCCCTCCCAACGCAGAACCCTGTCCGCATCAAGACTGTGAAGCACATTCCTGGTAAGTTAATTGAATGTTGCATACCATTACACTATCTCTAATGTGTTAATAAACTTCACTTTTCTTGAGTTTATGTGAAGTTAGGACTTCCTCACCCACATCTGCTTCTGATAAGAGTCCGCTAATTGTGGAGGATCCATCTAACAAAGATCAGCTGACTGCAGAGGGAGCACTGTTGGCAGAAAAAGAAGTGGTGGATTTGGAAACTGCCGAGTGTCAGCAAGAGTTGGTTGATGCTGAGTCTGCAAGGAGTCGACAAGAGTTGGCCAATACCTAAGCCCTGAAATTGCATCAATGGTTGGAGAAAGCCGAGGGGAAGAAAAAGGTTGATGATTCTTCCCCCTTGAAGGATGTTGAAGAAGGTGATGTACAGGTTCCACAGCAAAGTCATGCGGAAACTGGGAAAAAAGGCTTTGATGTGGATCCCTCCAAATCTAACGCGCAGGCCTCCGTATCAATGGATGTCATGCCCGACGTCCTTAAAGGAACACGGAAAATCCCAAGAAAACTTTCACAGGCTCCATTGTTACACCTAAGAAGCCATCTTCAAAGGTGTCCAAGGAATCCCGTGGGTCTGGGTCATCTGGTAGTGGTAAAGGTAGGATCGCTGCTCGTAACTATGATCCGACGAAGCCTTATCAGCTGCGTTGGGACATCATTGAAACGACCCATTTTACCAATCCGTTGTTTGTGGAAGAATTTATTAATTATGCTGTCCCTCCAAGTGAACGTGATTATCAAGACAGGGTGGACCGCTGCTCCTTTTTTATTAATATGAGCATGATTGTTGCGCTGCAGGTAGCTGGGCTTGGTTCTCTTATCCGTCGTGAAAACGAGTATCTGCATGCTTGGGAAAATCTGAGAGATTCGCAAGCATCTCTTTTGCGCAGAGAAGAAGATTTCCAACATGACCGTGTTGATATCAAGGCTGAAATGGAGCATTACAAACAACGGGCGCGTGCTGCTGAGGAAGATACACGTGGAAATCATCTAAGCGCTGGAAAGAATCCTGCCAGTGGACCAACTTGGAAATGGAGCGCTACCTTGCTACCATAGAGAAACTGAGGAATGATGTTGGTCGGTTGTCCTAGGATACTGAAGAAAAGAAGAAGGTGTATGATGCCAAGCAGGCGGAGTTGGCGGAGACAATAGTGAAGCTGAATCAGTACCATCAGGATTTATTGAAGGCCACTTCCCATGTGTCTGAGTTTTAAATGTAGGTCAAGTCGCTGAGCCAAGATAAAAGCCGTTTAGAGGAGGAGAAGGTGATGCTCGAATCTTCTCGTGTTCAACTAGAGACAGACTTGCACCAGACTCATGTGGCCTTTCAAGACGCTTCTAATGTTTCATTGGTTGCGTGTGAACTCGTTAACTGGATGATGATGTTGTTTGGTATCCAAGGGGTAAGTATGTTAATCCAATAACCGCGTTATACGATGAGTCCGTATATTAAAACTCTTGTTATTGTTTCGGGTTTTTAAACGTGTTTGGAATGAGCCCAAGTTTGGGGATGCCATAGCGAAGATTGGTAGCGCTTCGATGAAGTTTGGCATTCAGTTGGGGTTTAACGAAGGTTTCTACCATCACGCCGCAGGAAAGAAGCCTGAGGAAGGTGCATATTATGGAAAGCCATACGAAGCGGAGATGCAAGAAGCGTAGGAGGAGTTTGAAGCGCTTTCCTTTGAAGTGTTTGAGTTAATGAGCGAGTGCCTGAAGACGGACGATCATGTTGGGGAACTTTGCGCGTACTTTGAGGAGTCTGACCAGCTAGGTGGGAGATCAAAGAAAAGGCCCGCAAAGAAAAAGAAGAGCATCAAGCTGCTCTGGCTCACGGGGTTGGTGGATCTTCCTCCGCAGGTGCTGATGGTGGTACACATGAGGAAGTGCCCAATGCTGATGACGTTGATTAGCCATTACTTTTGCCTTCGATTGCTTTTCATTTTCCGTCGTAAAAAATAATGGAATCATCCACGCAGACAACCCAACTCAGTAACGCTGAAAAAACAGCTATCCAAGGAATGACGGAGTTGTCTGCCTATCTCCCCAATGCTGGGATGCCTCCTGATGCCTTTAAACGATTGGCAGAGTATTACGGGCACTTGTTGTCCCAAGAAAATATGAGGCCTGACAATTTGGACGATCAAGGGACGTCTGATGGACAGCCGTTGAAGATGAAGAAGCTTTCAGAACTTGGGGATGTTCCCAAGACTCCTAAGCTCAGGTTTTGCCGAGTAGAGGGGAGGTGGGAACATTCTCCAAAACCTTAGTGTGGCAGTATGTAGATATCTTTTTCTCCATGTGATGGTAGTAATGTTTTGTATTTCGTATGATAGTATAGTTGGATAGTATGTGGATTTTGTCTTGAACCCTTTTTTGTGTGGTTGATGTTGATGAATATGTAATTCTACCTTTATGAATGAAAAAAGTATCTGAATTGTGTATTGCGTGTTTGCCTTCTTTTTCCTTGTGTGATAATGAACTAATATCATTAAGTGAAAACATACTTTTATTAAACCACAAATCATGATGGGTTATAAGCCGTTATTACAAAGGCAGAAAGTAGAAAAAATCTTAAACATAGCAAATGCGCAACTGTGCCGCATTCCATGTCCGTGGGATGGGTGTCCCGTCCCAACGCTCGATAACATATGCGCCCTTTCCTAATACCTCTTGAATTTTATATGGCCCTTCTCAATTCGGGAACAACTTTCATGGTTTCTCTTCGTTTGATGCTTCATTGCTGCTGAAGACGTAATCACCAACACGGAAAAGTGTTGGCCTTGACGCGTGCATTGTAATACTTTTTCAATTATTTTTTATATTTGGCTTCTCGAATAACAGCGATCTCACGTCTTTCTTTCAGCAAATCTATGTTTAAGCGCAACTCTTTATTGTTGTCGGTGATCTGCGTCATCAGTACCCTTGGGGATAGGCATCCCAGTTCCACGGGTATCACTACTTCCGTGCCATATGTCAAGCTGAACGGCGTTTCTCCATTGCTAATTTTAGACAGCGTGCGGTGAGCCCATAGAACATGTGGGAGCTCATCCGCCCTTCCAGTGCGCTTTGTTTCCAGCCGGGCCATTATTCCTTCAGCAATTCTTCTGTTCACGCGTTCAACTTGTCCATTGTTGTAAGTGTTGATGGGCAAACTGCATGCCGTTATTGCTTACATTCTCCATTGGAAGGCCAAATCTGCATATGATGAATTCCCAGATGAACTTTTTAATGTTTTGCCATCAATCGTGGCTAGCGTTTTAGCCTCCCCCAATTTAGTGATATAATCTATCGCCACCAGTAAATACTTGACATTCCCGGGTGCGATGGGGAAAGGACTCACCAGATTGATTGCCCATTTTTGAAAGGGCCACACAGTCGTCACCGGTACCAAATTGTTTTTTGGTCGAAGAGTCCCAGGTGCGTGCCGCTAGCAAGCATCACATTTACGCAGCTCTGACACTGCGTCCACGTGCATCTTGCATTCATTAACTTAGCGACCATCCTTCTCGGGCCTACATGTAGACAACATGTGCCTTCATGTATGTCTCGTATTAAGTACATGGCCTCTGCGGGATCCATACAACGCAAAAGCGATTCGAGATATGAGCGTCGATACAGGACACTGCCAATCATTTGGTAATGCAATGCTTTATTCTTGAGCTTCCGGGCCTCTGCCCTATTGTTTGGAAGAGTTCCTAAAGTTAGGTAGGCCATGATTGGGGTTATCCATGACGTCTTCCCCGCTTGCACAATCACTTGCCATTGTGGTACGGATGGGTGATTCAACACTTCGACTCATACTTCCTTACTCATATGCTCGAACGCTGTCGAGGCCATCTTACTCAATGCATCGGTTGGCTTGTTCTGACTGCGCTTGATGTGGTTAGCTTTACAATAACTAAAGCTTCGCATTAACTCCTTGGCATGCTCTAGATAAAAGATCATTGAGGGCTCCCTTGCTTCGTAAGAACCCTAAATATGGTTTGCAACCAGCATAGAGTCAACGTGAGCCTCTACTTCTTGAGCGCCCATCTTTTTTGCTATGTGCAACCCTGCCAGTAAGGCCACATATTCTGCCTCATTGTTAGTGGTCAGGAAATCAAGAGGTATAGCATAGTTAAACTCTTTGCCTTCTAGGGTAATCAGACGCAATCCTGTGCCAGCGCCGTCATCATTACACACACCATCGGTAAACAATTCCCATTTCTGAGAAACGTCCTGCGGTGGACTTGGTGCGGTTTCCAGTTGGCATTCAACGATCTTGTCAATTGGGAGTTCAGTGACGAAATCCGCGAGGATTTGCCCCTTGAAGGAAGGTCGTTTCTTGTATGTGAACGAATGCTCACCCAACTTGATAGCCCACTTGGCCAATCTTCCCGACAGTTCTGGCTTGCGCAAGATATCATTGATTCTGAAGTCAGTTAATACATAGATTGGATGACCCTGAAAATATCTGCGCAACCTCCGTGAAGCGTGAACACGTGCTAGGACTAGCTTTTTCATGGTTGAATATTTAGTTTCCGCATCTAGTAACTTTCGACTAACGTAATATATTGGGGTTTGGACCCCTTTTCGATTAACCACCAGAACTGCCCATACCACTCTGTCAATTACGGGCAAATAGAGCGTTAGAGGTTCTTCTGGCAAAGGAGCGGTGAGAGTTGGTAAGTTGATCAGACACTCCTTCATTTCTTTAAATGCCTATCCGCTACAGTCGTCCACTTGAAGTTTGATTTTTTTCAGGAAATTTTTGAGAGTGTCTACGAAGGGGAACGATTTAGATGCATAATTTGATAGGAACCTATTCAAGGCTACCAACCATCCCATTAATGTTTTCACCTCTTTCACCAATGATGGAGATGGCATTCGTTCAATTGCTTGGATCTTTTCCGGGTCGGTACGGAACGCTGTTTTATCCTCATCTTCTTTGGCAATCTGAATTTGGTGATACCCTTTGTAAGCGTCAAGGAGACACTTGAACTTGAATGGCGCTAAAGAATCAACTTTTAAGTAAATCTCAGGCAGTGGGTAACATTCTTTGGGGCACGCATTGTTTAGATCTTTATAATCCACGCACATGCGCCAGTTGCCGTTTGACTTTCCCACTATAACTGGATTGGCTACCCATGTTTGATATCGGATTTTGGGCAGGATTCCTGCCTTTAACAATTAAGTCACTTGCTCATTCATGGCCTTTGTTTTCTCCGGCCCCATAATGCGCTTCTTTTGGACGATAGGCTCTATCGATTTGTATTCATTAAGCTTGTGCTCCACGATGTGACGCGGAACACCCACCATATCTGCTGGTTGGAAAGTGAATATGTCCATGTTCTTTGTGAGAAGTTGCTTTAGGTGAGTGCGGATGGTTTCGGAGATTGTAGAGCCAAGAATAATTGTCTACTCCAGGAATTTAGGGTTAATAACCATTAACCATTTTTCCGGCTTAGTGCGGACAGTTGGTTTCAGCATCTTGGAGGGTTTCTGTGCGTCAGTAGCAGGGCAGTTTTTATTACCGCGTATGAAGGCTACACCTGACCGGGAGGAAAACCAACCATTTGGTGTGGCGTATAGGCATTGCAATTGAACTTTGCCAAGCCCTCCCGTCCAAGTAATACGTCATGTGAAGAATTGACGGGTAAGACCATGAAGTCACAAGTTTCTGTTTCGCGAGTACTTTCCGTTTGTCAGTGTAACAGGGAAAGTAAGCATACCTAAAGGAATGATCATTTCATGGATAAAACTCGAGATGGGTTCCGACAATGGGACTATTCGAGCTTTATCTTCCTCATCCAGTTGGTGAAAGCATTACTGGTACATTATGTCTGTACTGCTGCCGTTATCGAAGAACATATACCATGTATAGTAGTGTCTAAGGACTCTTGTGATGATCAACAGTGCGGTTGAAGAAGCTCCCCCCTTTACCTTTGCCATTATGGCATCTGATTCTTTCCAAGAATCATCATTGATGACAGTGAAAGCTCTTTTGTTCTGATATCCGCGATGAGTCATATTGCAATGATGACGCGAACTGTGATGAATATGATGTGTGTTAAGGTTACGGATCTTCTTCTATGAGGATTCCCCTGCCTCTGTACCTTCTCATTTGTTTTTCTGCATATTCTTAACGAGATGAGTCAGCTGTCCGGATTTGATTGCGTTTTCGATCTCCATCTTAAGACTATAGCAATTGTCCGTTAAATGGTCGTAGTCGCCATGATATTCACAATATTAAGACCTGGGACTGTGTCTTGGACAATGAGGTCCAATCGTAATTCTTCTTAGAGTGCACTTTCTGATCACACGAATTCTTGGAGTTCAGATAGTTGGGTGCATCTTACGCTGTAGAACACTTGCCTTTGTTAGCTGTGCTAGAGATTCTGGACCACGCAATTTGTTTTCCTTTCCCTTTGTTACTGGATCCCGTGTCGTGACTGTTGTTAAGGTGAAAACCTCTTGCGTGCTGAAAAGATCATTCAGACGACGCGTATGTCTTTGCAGCTTCAATTAATGATTCCCAATAAGTAGGAATGCCATCCTTGCCAGTGAGGCATTTCATCAACTCTTTGCTTCGGACGCCCTGTATGAACGCCACACGTGTGAGTTCCTCTGCGCATCCAAGTTGGAGTGCTTCCTTGTTGAAACGGACTATGTAATCTTCAATAAATTCATTCTCATTTCGCATACAAAGAAGGATGTGTGCTTTGTCCTTCTCATGCTTTTGAAGATGCGAAAAGTGAGATTTGAATTTTTTTTGATTAAATCATCAAAATCAAGCAGACTTCCCACAAACAAGTTTTCGTACCAAACTCTAGCTGCACCTGTCAGGGTTTAGGTGAACAAATGACACCAAGCCTGAACGGGCTTGAGTTTGGAACTGCCTGCGCAATCAAAGGCATGCAAGGGATCATCCGGATCGCGCAAACCATCATACTTCCCTATGCTGCTTGGGAGTTTGCACTACTGAGGCATGGGGCCAAAGCTATCCATGCGCAAAATTTTGATCTCTCTGCAAAGGTTTTGGGCCTGTACAGTTTATAGAGATCCAAATCCGGACGTGTGTGGTTGCTGGTAACCGACTTTGAGTGCTGTTTGAAGCTTAATTTGTACTGAACCTTATCTTCAGAGTCATTGCTGTCAGGTTCCTCGTCCAGGTTGACGTGGTCCTAATCGCGAGTATTTCTACCATGATCTCCACCACATGCCGCCTGACGAGTCCCTTTTTGACGACGGCCATTGTTATTCCTAGGAGGTGTCTCCTGGTCGTCTTCTAGAGTGCCATAACTAAGAGATTTCTGAGTTTCTTGTTTAGCTTTTTCCAAGACCGTCTTCTAATACGTCGCCACACTCTCAGCATGCTTTCTGGCTAGCCATTCATCCGGATCTACCGGTAATTGAGTCACACTTTTCGTCACAGTGTTTGGTGTAACAGCATCGACATTATCTACGATTGTGGCATCAACATCCACATTGTTTGGGGTTGCTCCAGGCAACAACTCCATAAGAACCAATCTGAAAGATGGAAACCGACAGTAGATGGCGCCAATGAAGAAACAAATAGTCTAACCTCCTATAAGGGATGATGAGACTATTCTTTCCACAGAGACTATCCTTCACTGGTAACGTTGGAGTACTGAAATAACCTGCAAACAAGATGAACTTGGGGTAGGGAGACGACTACATGAAGTAGTAGTTTATAACAAAAACGTGGGTGAATGGGGATACTATCTATGATAGCTATCTGGGTTAGCAAAAAGTGTCCTTCTATTCGGGGGTGTTACCCCTGATATAGAGTTGTACATATGCCACCGTTACCCAAAACCCTAATCGTGATGGACCAGGCCTGATTAGGGTTGTCTCTACTACCCTAGGCTATATTTGTAAAGTAGTTAAGGAGGACTATAATTAAGGAAATATTGGAACGGTTACCGCTTTTACCGCCCTACGCACATGATCTCTCGTGATTGTAGGAAAGAGGTTGATGTGTAGATCCCTGCGCAGCGTGAGGATAATTGCGCTGGGTATTCCTTTCGCGCAAGTATTGGTTTGGGTTGGGCCTGACCGCATAGTGGTTTAGTGCCCAATCCCATCAATAATTGTTTTTTTAAGGATTACTACAGTTGTACGACGCCCGTTATCTTAGAAGGCCCACTTAGTACGATCTATAAAAAATTTACGACGTGCATATGAATGAACATGGTTTACCAGGAATGCTTGGTAGCTTAGATTGTCATCATTGGAGGTGGTATAATTGCATAACCACTTGGCGAGGTCACACACACGTGGTGACCAAAAAGAACCATCGGTTATTCTTCAAGCGGTGGCTTAAGTCGACTTTTAGGTTTGCTCGGCCTATTTTGGTGTTTCGGGTTCATGCAGCAGTGACTTAAACATTTTTTAGCAGCCGCCTGTGATGGAGGATTTCATTTCCGGTAGAGTAGCCAAGGCGTCGTTTTATGCTAACGGAAACTACTATCCACACGGATACTATTTGGCTGACGGAATATATCCGAGGTATTCCATCACCGTTAAGACATTCAGTAACCCTTTCGACGAAAAAAGGGTACATTTTAAGAAAGTCCAAGAGGTCGCGTAAAAGGACATAGAGAGAGATGCTTTGGAGTTCTTCAACAGTGTTGGCATTATTTAAGAAATCCTTGTTGTTGTTGGACCAAAGACAAAATTAATGAGAGATGCAATGCATGCATATATAATCATGCATAATATGATATTAGAAGACGAAGGTAAAGCGATATGTTAAATTATGTACCGGAAGCCGTTCAGGATTTACCGCAAATGGCAATACCTGAAAGAATACTCAACGCATATGAAGTTCGTGACCATCAAATACATGACGCGTTAACGGCGGATTTTTTTTTCCAACATGCTTGGTCGGTTCGGTATATTTCAAACGAAGGAGAAAGTGAAGACGAAGAGGAGATGAAAACGAAGACGAAGATGAGTACGGTGAAAGCGAAGATGAAAATTAATATTATTTGTGTTTTTTTAATATTATTTTTGTTTTTTTAATATTATTTTTGTTTTTTTTAGTTTTACTTGACTAATTTAAAAAAAATAATAATTAAGTAATTATTGAATGAGACCTTAAATTTAAAGCACCCCTCTACACCATATTTCCTTTTTAAAAGCCTTATCCTGACTTGAACTACTACATATCACAATTTATCCCATTTCAGACCTTAAAATTTTTTTCCCACTACATGTCTAACCATTCTTTAGGTTCCCATTAAACCAAATAAAGTCATGTAAAACCGACAACCTTCCATCAATATTATGTAGTTTGGTGTCATTTTCAAATATTATTATATACTTTATTTTATGTTAGGTTAATTTTAATTATAGGTATATGAGAACATATATGTGACAAATATGTTTAACGCTCCACTTACGGTGTGCGCATATAATGTATATATGTGTGGCCATCGGGGGGCAAAAGTTAAGTTGCACTAGTTTTAACGTTATTTTACTAATTTCGTGAAAATAACGTTAAAAACGACGGACGGTTAATCATGCATCATGTGGTGGCGTTGATAGCCAAAAGACAAAGGGTTACATGCACCGATCGGATTTGTCCCGATTGCTAAGTGTTCTGTGCCTTATGTCCAAGGCTTGATACCAAACCACATCGAGCCGGGGGTCTCACTGGAAGCAGCCTCTCTATTCTTAGGGGTAGAGGTAAGGCTGTCTACATCTTACCCTCCTCAGACCCTACCTTAGCTTTGCTATAGGTGGGATTAACTGAGTATGATGATGATGATGATGATGATGTTTTGTGTTGTTTTTAAAATTTGCTTATCCAACTCAAATATATAACAAACAAATCAGCTTCAGTTGAAATTTAATTTAAGAATATATAAAACATTCTGTATAGTTCTCCTTTTGTCTCATGACCGTTATTATTTTTTAATTGTTTATGAACTAATTAAACACCAAATTATTATTTCAAAGTGTTAAAAATGGTTAATAATAATAATAATAATAATATTATTATTATTATTAATATTATTATTATTATTATTATTATTATTATTATTATTATTATTATTATTATTATGTGTTTTTGCTTTGTATACATTTTAAAATAGCAAAGAGACAAACGCCTCAAAGTGTATTAGTTATCAAGTGTAGATTAGGACATAATTATTAATTCAACTAGTTTTCTAATATGCAAAAATAAATAATAATATATATTCTTTATTAAAAAACTAGTCAACAACTGTAGGGTTTATGATCATCCTATGGTGCAGTACGTACACATATATTTTTTTGGAAGATGAAGGCTACTGCCATAGTAACACTTGCTTTCATATTTGCTGCCACCGCTCTAACGGTGTTGATAACCCTATGTTATAAAGGCGGCAACGGCCACCACCAGCAGAAGAGACACCACAAGAAAACTGTGGCTTCATGTAGAGGCCAAACCAATCATGACATAGAAACTGGGGATGGGGTGATCCCTGATATTGGGAAGAACACTGCGGTGGCGGCGTCTGCTGTGGTGTGTGGTGGTGGTGATGGTGATGGTGATGGTGATGATGGTGGTGGAGGTGGTGGTGCCGGTGGTGGTAGTTGAGTTGAAAGTCAAATGAATAATGCTGGTTTCTTTTAAGTTTTGTTTGTGTGGTGAGAAGTCTATGTCTTAGTCTTTGTCGATTATATTGTTGTATTTTCACAATTTTGTGAAATAATGTATATTATTATTATTATTATTATTCATATTAATTGGAGAGAATATATTGCAATTTGTGCGGATAGTATAGACAAATTTGCATTCTAAGATAGATTTTTGATACATACATTCCTATACATAGACATACATCCCACCAACATCATACCCCACATGTGGTGGAAATTTCCATGAGTGTGGATTAAAAAGGTGAGTGTGAGGTGGATGATTATGATTGGTTATTGATTATGGATGATTTTTGATTGGTTTAGAGGATGGAGGGGACTTAGTGGCTACCACATGTCATTCCATGCCCCCTTCACCCGATTCATCACACTCTCTAGTCTCAGGATAACAAATTAGTTTAGCCTAATCTACTTATAGGTTCGATTTTTAATCCCACTGTAGACTGTGTTGTAATTATTGATGGTTTTTAATTAATTGATTGATTTTTTTGTAATTTTGCAAAATAATAATCTTTATCTTAAAGCATCTACAATAAGGAAGACAAAAACATAAAAAACATGTCTAGTTATAAAAATGCTAGCTCAATTTTTGACTCGGTTTGATTTGTAAATGAGCCAAACACAAGCAAAAGTCTGCCGGGTTTGACTTGACACGTGAATAGCCCTAATTATCACCATTTTTTTAAATTTATCTCTCTTAATATATAATTACAAGGGCAAGGGGTCCACCATATTGTTGTTTTAGTTGTTTTTTTTTATATAAATCATTCTTAAAACTGAGGCACAAATAGGTCATAATAACAAAAATAAAAAATAATGGAAAATGGGTAAAAACAATGCTAAAAACGCATTATTGTGACCTCTTTAAAAGAAAACATGACATTAGAGCACCCACAATGCTCTATAAACGGATGGGTCTGGTGGTTTTGCATGACACTAACCAGATGGCTTCCCTTAGAGAACACGTCCGATAGAGATTTGGTTTGTTATACCAGACGGATCTGGTTTGGTTTTTATGGGGCCCCTCCTTTTTTTGTTTACTTTTTATTGGGTTATGGTTGTATATGGTGTTTTTATATTTAAACTAAAAATGGCATTTTAATAATATAAATTAAAAAATAAATACATAAATTAAACATAACCTAAATTAATAATAACATAAAATTTTAAACTAAAAATATTACAAAGAGCACATAATTACACAAACTACATGCTTAAAGTTAAACAAAGTACCTAATTAAATTAATCGTCAACCCCTAAATCGTTAGAGTCAGAATCCGGATACATAACTCCTACTTTTAGTAATTTTCCGGAAACGATGTGAGTAAATATGCTATTGTGATGCATTTGGCATAGGCGAAAGGCCTCGGCAATTGCTTCAGCCTCCGTTCCATCACAATGTTGAGTTGATGAAACCAAGTAACATTCTCTCTCAAAAGTCTCAAAATCAAATGAGCTCAGACCGAATGGCATCAGTTTGACCTACATGTTATTAGAATTATTGAAATAGAGCTTCTGTAAACGGTACATCATGCAGTAACTAGTTCATGCAGAGGTGAATCCAAGAGTTAACCAAACCTACCTTTTCATCTTAAGTTCCACCTCTTATTGTCATTTTCTAATAAGTGCTTGTGGTGAATTGTGTGTTGAGAAGTGGAAAGCCGGGTTCAATATATAGACGCTAAAAATAGCCATTGAAAATATAAACATTTGAAAAGTAGTTGTTTGGAAACTAGCAATTAGAAACATAAAATATTATTTTTATTATTTAATATACTTTATATAATTAAATAATTATATAAAATTAATTAAAATAAATACAAGATGAACTATTAAATAAATTTAAAAAGTATACAAAAGAGATATAATTTAAATAAAAGGGGAAAATGAATGATGAGATTGAAGTTTGGAATGATTTACGACAACTTCGTTTGCAACTTTAGCGTCTCTGATGGGAATTGATGGTGATGTACCTAACTTTCTTAGAAAGCGTAACCTCCCTGCTGTTATCCCCAATAAAAAATTTAACATTTTTGCAGAAGTCTTAGCTTGGGTAAGGTTGTTAAGATTGTTTAGAGTTTTTTTACGGGTTACAGATACTGTTGATTGACCTTATGTTTTGGATTTGTAGTTATTTGGTTTGGGGTATGGATGTTATGCTTTGTTGTTGATGATGGTTGCCTTTGGATTTTTTGTTTTGTTGTTGATGGTGTTTGTTTTCTCATGTTTAGATCTGTTGTTGTTTTACGTGCTTTTGGAGGTTTTGGTTTGGATGCGGGCATATAAACCCTCACCAAACATACCACCTACAAATCACGGTAAGCATCCCACCAAGATGCAGAACACTAAACAAGCAAAATGCACAATTCTGCATTCGGACAGTTTACGGATACAGGTTGTTGACCTTATTATGTAGATTGTAATTTTATTGTGTCTTTGGGTGTTTTGTGTGGTGTTAAAGACGTTTGTTGTGGGATTTTGTTACTGTTGTTAAAGACGTTTGTTCACTTCAAGGTATGTTGATTGGAGTAGTCTTCCTTTTGACACATCTGAATGCAGTCAAGATGCAGACAACAATGTCTTTGACATCAACTGGGGAGAACCTGATAATGGCATAAAGAACTTTGCCTTAATGGCTTTTGAGGGATGCTCCTCTAACTCTGCCTTATCTCAGGTATCAAAAGAGTCTCTTTTACAACTTTGCTCAAAATCATGCAAAGAATCATTTGCCTTAATAAGAGAGACCAATGTGGATCTACAAGGCAAAGCCAATGACTCTAAAAGAAAATACACCCAAATGAAAGTTGATTTAGAAAGAAAACTTGCTTCAGAGTCAAAAGAAATTTCTAAATTAACAAATAATGCTATTGAAACCCAAGCACAGATTAAAATCATGATAAAAGACCTAGGAAATGTCATAAAAGAGCTTGCTGATACCAAGGTTGATTGTGAAAATTGGGTTGAGTCATGTAGAGGTTATCAAATGATGCTTAACAAACAAACTGCATCAAATGTTATGTTTGGCATAGGGTACAATCATACTGAAACACTAACTGATTTTACTCCCAAAACTGCTAATGATGGGAATAAAATAGTTTAAAAACAAACTTTTAATATAAAAGACTGCACATCTTTTCATCAGAACATTCTCAAAATTGAAAATGAAAGTTCTGCAGAAGTTAACAATGCTGACATTAAGCAATCAGTAGTTTCATCTACATCAGGAGTTGAGAACCTGAAAACTACTGATGACCTAATTCAAGACACTAAAACTGTCAGTAATTTGCCTTCCACATCTCATGATGAATTTAAAAGGAAGGAGAAGGCAAAAGAATGTGAAATTTGTGGTCTGTTTAACCACAAAACAGAATTTTGTAGATACAGAAAAGGAAATCAGTATAATAAGAAGATTTTACAACTGGTTGTGGGAAAACAAATCACACAAGATGGTAAACCTCAACAGGGTTCCAGCATTGCTCTTAAAGATAAATCCATTGCCAAAAAGAGATGGATTTCTTAAAATGGTCCACAACAAACTGTTCCTGTTCTCAAGAGCAAGCCCAAAGCTAAATTGGCTTGGGTTCCTAAATGTAACTAATTTGCTTTTTGTGCAGAGGGTCTCCAGAGGTCTAAATAACATTTGGTATGGTATAGTGGACGCTAAATGCACATGACAGGATGCAGATACCTGATAAACAATTTTATCAGTCAAAGAGAAGGATCTGTGTCCTTTGGGAACAATGCCAAGGGATATGTGCTAGGATATGGCAATGTATCCTCTGGTAAAGTACAGTTTGACAAGGTCAATCTGGTTGAAAATTTGGAGTACAACTTGCTGAGTGTCTCTCAAATGTGTGATAAAGGATATTCTTCCTTTTTCACCAAAACCACTTGCAAGATTATCTCACCAGAAGGCCAAAAGTTGATAAAGAAGATAATTGATGATCATACTTTGCTGATTGCCAAAAGATGTGGCAATGTCTATGCAGTGGACATTGAGAAAGACAAAGTACTGAACAACATTGCCTGTTTCTTCTCAAAAGCATCAACTTCTGAAACTGATCTCTGGCATAGGAGACTTGGTCGTGTGAACTTTATAAATATAAATAAAGTTACAATAATGGGCTTGGTCAGAGGTCTACCCTTGAAGGAATACCAGTGTAAAGAACACTGTATGTCCTGTCTTAAGGGTAAACAACATAAGTCCTCCTATAAGTCTATTGATGAATAAAAAACAATTGCATGTCTTCAACTACTCCACATGGAATTATTTGGACCAGTCAAAATCTTGAGCCTTGGTAAGAAGAAGCACTGCTTGGTCATCATTGATGATTACTAAAGATTCACATGGGTCTTCTTCTTATATTCTAAGGATGAGGTAGCTGATATTATCAAATTCTTCATTATACAAGTAGAGAAACAATACTCTCTCGCTGTCAAAATCATAAGAAGTGACAATAGGACAGAGTTCAGGAACAAAAATCTGGATGAACTCTGCCCGTCTAAAGGGATTGTTAGATAGTTTAGCATTCCCAGAACTCCTAAACAAAATGGTGTGGTAGAAAGGAAGAATAGAACATTGATTGAAGCAGCAAAAAATATGTTAGCTGACTCAGGCCTACCATTGTACTTTTGGGCTGAAACAGTCAACACAGCTTGTTATGTTCAGAATAGGGTCTTTGTCAACAAAAGACATTCCAAGACTTCTTATGAAGTTCTTCATGGCATTAAGCCTCTCATCTCCTTTTTCAGGGCTTTTGGATGTCAATGTTTTATTTTGAACATCAAAGACTCTATTTCAAAGTTTGCTGAAAAAGTTGATTCAGGTTATTTTCTTGGTTATTCTTCCACTAGAAAAGCCTACAAGGTATTCAATTTCAGAACCAAGATAGTTGAAGAAACACTGAATGTCAAGTTCAATGAGACTAAACACACTTTCATTCCAGCACATCCTGCTAAACTATTTGACCTTGACAGTTTTAATTTCGAACCTGAAAAGACTGTTACTTCATCCAAACCTACTTTTTATGGTGATCAAGGGTATGATGATGATGATGGTCCTCCATCATAGATTCCTAATCCAGTCACTAAATCAACCTTCAAACCATCAGAAGTTTCACAAACTTCTACTTCAACAACTACTGATGAACAAACTTAAACTACTGATTCAGCTCCCACAACTTCTGAAATCATTCAAAGAGCTGATTTAGACATTATTGACCTCAATGGTTTGTTTAAAGAAGTTCAAAGAGCTGATTTAGACAACTGATTGAACACAAAGATCATCCATTGGATCAAATCATGGGTATTATTGTATCAGGGGTACTCACAAGAAACCAGCTTTCCAACTTCTGCTTTTTCTCAGCATTCATTTCTTAGTTGGAACCAAAGAAATATCAGGAAGCCCTCAAAGACAACAGTTGGGTTCAAGCTATGCAAGATGAGTTGCTTCAATTCAAGAAGCAACATGTCTGGGAAATCTGTCCCCTACCTCCAAACAAGCTACCAATTGGGACATGATGGGTTTTCAGAAATAAACAAGATGAGGCTGGTATGATTATTAAGAACAAGGCAAGACTAGTGGTACAAGGTTATTATCAAAAAGAAGGAATTGACTATGATGAAACCTTTGCTCAAGTTGCAAGGCTTGAAGCCATCAGGTTATTTTTGGCTTACGCAATTTCCAACAAAATTAAAGTTTTTCAAATGGATGTTAAGAGTGCATTTTTATATGGAAAATAAAAGAGGAAGTGTATGTTTGTTAGCTGTAACACCCCAACCGATGGCGGAAACATCGAGGTCTCACGTAGTGATGATTGTTCAATAGCTCATGGTACTAAAGTCTAAATATTGAAACATTGATTAAATAGTTTATTGCATTGAAATGAAATACAACGTTTCTAATGCTAATTAACTGAAATACAATGAATCCAAAATCTAAGTAAAATTCCAAAAGCTTAAAAGTCATCTCATAAATAACCTGAAACATGTACGAAAATAGTATATGTCAATACAAAATGTATTGGTGAGCATACCCTGTTTGAATTCATATAGTAGAAAAAGAGATTCGCAATTCATGTGTTGTATACTGTTTGCAATTATGTAATAAGTAGTATACGGGTCAAAATCAACAATATGAAAAGAAAGGAAATATATATAGTATGCGCTAGTAGTAATGTAATACATAGCAATGACAAGGACTCTCAACAGAGTCACAAGATAGTCCTATTCATTGAAATGCCAGGCCGCCCAGCGGTTAATGATTTTGACTTGTCATAGACACACATAAGTAACATAAGCAAACACACATGAGAATTGCATTTAATGAAAAGAAAGCATTTAGTCATAGTGTATGTACATGAGTAGCCCCAAAAGAGTAAAACATGAAAAAGGGGAAAGATATACTCACAGTTTGCGTTAGTGATCGAAATCCAACTTAAGCGGTCGCGATCTTGGTAATGGGAATTCCGAGGAATTCAACCTAACGTATATGAATACTAATGAGGAAAAGTCTAAGAGTCTAAAGTATCTAGGGTCTAAGGCATTAGGGTTTTGCTAGACGTATGTAGGGAAGACGAAGTTTTTATGACAACTCGAAAATATATCATGATTCACGATCGAATATGTGACTAAGGAAATTTAATACTATGTTTCCACAAGTAGGAACATTTTCTATTTTATAGAAAAGTATCCCTAAAATAGATTTTAATAATTTATATTTAACTAAATTATTAATTATATCCAATTAAATATAAATAAACTAAAAATACAAGATATGATCCAAAAATGATATTTTTATGAAGAACAATTATTTTCTGATGTATAATAGTGAAAATAATTTTTCCATAATTTTTTCTCAATTTATTTGTATTTAGAATAGATTTAATGATTTTAAATCATGTTCAAATGATAAAAAAATAGGAAAAATAATAAAAATAAATGTTTTATGAACCAAATATTTTTATTTCAGTTCATAATGGTTAGAAATATTTTCCCAAAAATTTTGAGATTAAAATCATTAAAAATGAATTTTTAATGAATTAAATATGATTAAAACAATTTAAATTAATATAATTACAAAAATTAAGTGATTTTGAGAAAGTAAAAGTGTGAAAACTTTCTTTTTGGTTTCAAGATGCTGCTCCTAAATTTTTATCATTTTTTCGAGCAAAATTGAATTTTTTTTATAAATATTATAAGTTTGATTGATCTTTAATATTTAATCAAGGATAATAAATAGAAAAGGAAAAAAAAAATCATAAAAGGGTGATGGTTATGGGTTTCGAACCCATGACCATCTGTTTGGAATGCCTAAGTCTCAACCACTAATCCAGATCAAGAATTTGTTATTTTTGACCAAATTAAAATCTATTTAACCAGCAACCAAAACATCTTCTTCTTCCTTAATTCATCTTAGACATAAACCCTAACCGTAGAAATTCCAATCACATGATCAAGGCCTGATAAACGGTCTGTAATAAAGGGCTTTCAACGAGTGGTGATAATAGAATAAAACGGCATCAAAATATTAGACTTACAAAAACGTTTGATGGTCGAAAATGGAGTGCAAATAACCAAAACAAAAGTCACGATTTGGAGGTCTTCGATTCGCAATTTGATGTGTTTTTAGAATGTGATTCATTGCAGAAAACGAATGCAATAAGTATTTATAATTTCTTTGATTAAAAAAACGGACCTTTGATGAGTTTTAAAATTTTCGATCGGTTACGAAACATAATTCCGATTCAAGCTCTTTGAATTTCCGTCTATCACTTTTAGATGCTGGAAAGCATTTATAACTTGATAAGAAAAAACGTATGGAATGAATGTTTAATAATCTTGTTTTGTATTTTTTTTATCACTAAATATGTCAAATTGTATATAGATATTTTTTTATCACTAAATATGTCAAATTTACTAGATAAGTTTTTAAATGTATAAGATATCGTTTTATAACTGAAAACGAGGTTCGTGTGTATGCATGAGTATAAAACGCAAAAACAACCGACATAAGATTAGTCATTTTTTTATTGTGTGGAAACATTCCACATTCGTCCAAAGCAAAGGGGCGAAGGTAGACTTAGGTCCACATTCGACCTTTACAAAGGGGCGAATGTGGAAACATTCCACATTCGTCCAAAGCAAAGGGGCGAAGGTGGAAATTGGTGTTGGACTATAAATAGCAATCTCATGTGTTGGTTTTCATTTGAAGATGTGAGTTTGTGCTTTGAATGCTCTCAAGGAGGAGGTCATGCCCGACCTCCCCCGGCCCCGAGATAGATGTTTATCCTACTGATGACAGTGTCTGTAACCGTTTCTGTAGTAATACGAATCTGTGATGACTTTGTTATCGTTAATTTCTGTCTTGTCTCGAATCTCCCATCTGAAACCGAGTTGTTTATGCGTATTCGATCCATGAATTCGGTATACTACTTTGTAGATGAAGAATTTTAGCTAAAATAGGATTATATGATCATACAAGTCACAATTCCAGGTGCGGAAACCCTAGAACTGAACAAAATGATAATACGCAAATCACAACACGCAAAATACCTTTTCAATCAATATTTCATAGGTTACTTGTTTCAAAATATTCATATAAAGACCTTACAAGTTAATCTAACACACTTTCACACAATCTTAATCTAGAGAGAGACCTGACTTCAAAATACACACATTCAATAACTATTCTAACTTACAAAATGAGCCAAAACTATATATAGTGTCTGCACGTTCGCCCATTTGCAAGGTGCGAATGTGGACTTTGTCCACATTCGCCCACTTCTTCAGTACGAATGTGTCTTCCTTTAAACATCATTCTTCCTTCGCCCACTAAAACATACATTCGCCCATCCAAAAGTCACTTTCGCCCCTTTTTAAACAAACTAACATATGTTAAGGACACAATCCAAATCATTAGTCGCAAAACGTGCATCTACAATATCCGAAGTAATACCAGAAACAAATGCGTGCAACCAAAATGTGTTAATTAATAGATACTGCTCAAGTACAAGATGCGGTTTAAGGTCCTTCCCCTTTCGGGTTCACCCGAATAACCGTAATGAGAATAAGGTGTAAGTATCACGCACGGTTAGCGGTCCTTCCCCTTTCGGGTTCACTCGCACAAATAACCGGTTCAACTTATGAAAAAGTCTAACAGGGTCTTCCTCACATAGGAAAGTATGCGTAGAAAATACACGTTCCTATAAGTAAATAAGTATAGCATAAAATTCCGATTGAAAGAATAGTATAATATAAATCGAGTAAATTGCACAATTGCACGAAATGAGAGTAAACGAGTTGAATAATGCTCAAAATCAGTGTTGTAAGAATAACTGCTAATAAATAGTGTGATAAACCACAAATAACGCGTAAGAATAACAACCAATAAAAGAGTAATGCGAGAATAATGCGCAAACACGATAAAATGATGTAAGAATAAAATAATGAAATTTACCGCAAATGAAAGTGCGCAGAACAGACATATAGTCTGCTGGCATGAGGGTTTAAATTTAGTAGTTTTGCATATATGCACTACACGATAAAAGACATTTAGCAACATTACGATGAGGATATGTCCAATATTTTATTAGCCTAAAAGTTTTGCGTCTGCGAGAGTGCAAGTGTTAAAAGATAAATTTTAGTTTATAAAAACGTAGTTTACTCGAACGTTGTGATATAGTTGAAAGAATAGTAGTAAAATATGAGAATAAACTTTTTAGAAATCGAAGAATGTTTTAGATTCAAAACAGGTACACAAGAAAAGACTTCGTAGGTACACATATTCATGTGTTTACGAGGAGTCGAGTTGAAAAGTGTTATAAGGTGTATTTTCAGTCGCAAGTTTCTTTTCCCTAAAACATATATTCAACCGTTGTATGAAAACAAGAAGGTTTGTATTTGACTTGTAAATATGCAAAACAAGTTTATAAAATGCAAGAGGAAACCATATAAATCAAATGTGTTTCAAAAGACCAATATTTAGCTAGCATAAATGTTAAAAGTCAATGTATATGACATGAATAGACTCCAAATGTAAAAAGTTTAAAGTTTCGAAATAACATGAATGTGAAAAGATTGCAACATACATCTCTAAAAATATACCATTTTAAGTTTTAACTGAATAATCGTGTCACAGTAACTGATATAGTAGGGTTGGAGAGTAACGTGTAAGTTCCAAGTCTTAAGTGTCAGCTGGTAACCTAGCTTCAAAAACCCAATTCAATGTTGAAGGTTCACTACGCACAATTTCTCGTGCTACGTTGACTGAGTGAATCAGCTCGGTATTTGAAAATTTTGGTATAAGTTTCTGGGTTGTTTGAATACAATGTAGAATCTGATTTGGTTTGGTTGATTCCCCTGGAAAAATGTGGGTAGGATAGGGAGGAGATTGCATATGGTCCCGAATGCCTTGACGAATTTTGAGAAGTAAGACTTTTCTGTATTAAAACATTTATTCTGTTTATAAGTAAAAACCATTAAAGTTGAAAAATCTTCCATATTTATAAAATGGTTGGGAAAATCCGAGTTTTACCCGTTTTGATTAAACTTGAAACCTTGAATTATCATAATGTTGCGAAATTTATACGTTGAAAAATCGTTTGTTTGTAAAAGTTGTCAATGCATCTCTTTGGGCTCATAGCACGCTAAATGTTTCAAGACACAAGGTGTGTATAAGATGTGCTAATCTGATGAATAAGTTTCTCCAAAGCTGGGTAATTGGGTTTTGTGTTTTTATGAGATGGCAACGTAGGGTAAGTTGCTAAGGTAATCGCTTTAGAGAGTAGTGTACTGGTGTGTGCTGAATAGATAGGCATTTATGATGTTGTGTAGATTGTAGAGACACAAGGGAATATTTTAGAGATATACTGTAACATCGATCGAGTAAATTTGTAAACAGGATGATAATAACAAGACGATTAATAAATTTGAAACCACATTCGTGTTTAACTGTGCAACGTTCAAGAATAAAAAATGTGATCAAAGTTAAACAATAAGCTTAAAAATTTGAGTCATAGGAAAATGTTTTTGAACAATAGAAATGATGCTTTATGAAAATCACGAAACATAAAGGAAATAGTGTAAGTTTTAGTGCGATAAAATAGTGCATAGAAGTTTTAGTAATGATGATGAAAAGTGAACGATCAATGAGTATATAAAACAACAGGTGATGGAACTTAAAATCCAAATGTTAAACAAAACATAAGAATTAATAACAGAAAACGGAAAAATGCACTAATAGCGATAGCTATTAATAGGGAAAAACTCAAAAGAGATAATAACTTCATTATAGAAAATTATGATAAGAGTTCAAACATCAAATGAAAAGTACACCAATAATGGAATGTGATACTGAAAATATTTCTAACCAAACTGGTGACTAGCCAAAGAAATTGAAATATTATTAGTGACTTGTGGGGAGTGTACTTAAACCTATGAGTAAATGGTCATCCATCCCGATTGCACGTACCCCGTCACTGGTAAATTTCAAAACTTTTAGCGAGACTTTAAAACGAAATGTAGAAATAGATCCTTGAGATGTGGATTTCACTCCTAACTCAAAGATGTATTTCAAAATTGAAAACAATTGAGGAATGAAACCAATCCCTAAGTTAAGGATATCACTCCCAGCTTAGTGGTTAAGTTTCTTTTTGAAGGAAATACTCTTTGAGGTGTGGATGTCACTCCTATGTCAAAGATATGTTCCTAAGATAAATAACATATAGAGGAGTGAAACTAATCACCAAGGTATGGATGTCACTCCTAACTTGGTGCTATCGTTTCGTTTGTAGAATACGAGTGTCTTCTTCTCCAAGCAAAATACCAAAAGAATAACGAGAAAGAATCATAGAGAAAATATATTGAAAGAAAGTATAAGAAATAAGAGATATATACACGAGAGGACTCGTGGAAATAAGATTAGTTATAGACTAGGCTAAAAGGCATTCTAATAACCTAATTCCCTATAACCATGGCTCTGATACCAATCTGTAACACACCCCAACCGATGGCTGAAACATCGAGGTGTCACGTAGTGATGATTGTTCAATAGCTCATGGTACTAAAGTGTAATTATTGAAACATTGATTAAATAGTTTATTACATTGAAATGAAATACAACAATTCTAATGCTAATTAACTGAAATACAATGAATCCAAAATCTAAGTAAAATTCCAAAAGCTTAAAAGTCATCTCATAAATAACCTGAAACATGTACGAAAATAGTATATGTCAATACAAAATGTATTGGTGAGCATACCCTGTTTGAATACATATAGTAGAAAAAGAGTTTCGCAATTCATGTGTTGTATACTGTTTGCAATTATGTAATAATTAGTATACGGGTCAAAATAAACCCTATGAAAAGAAAGGAAATATATATAGTATACGCTAGTAGTAATGTAATACATAGCAATGACAAGGACTCTCAACAGAGTCACAAGGGTATATACCATAGTACTATTCATTGAAATGCCAGGCCGCCCAGCGGTTAATGATTTTGACTAGTCATAGACACACATAAGTAACATAAGCAAACACACATGAGAATTGCATTTAATGAAAAGAAAGCATTTAGTCATAGTGTACATAAGTAGCCCCAAAAGAGTAAAACATGAAAAAGGGGAAAGATATCCTCACAGTTTGCGTTAGCGATCGAAATCCAACTTAAGCTGTTGCGAGCTAGGTAATGGGAATTCCGAGGAATTCAACCTATAACGTATATGAATACTAATGAGGAAAAGTCTAAGAGTCTAAAGTATCTGGGGTCTAAGGCATTAGGGTTTTGCTAGACGTATGTAGGGAAGACGAAGTTTTTATGACAACTCGAAAATATATCATGATTCACGATCGAATATGTGACTAAGGAAATTTAATACTATGTTTCCACAAGTAGGAACATTTTCTATTTTATAGAAAAGTATCCCTAAAATAGATTTTAATAATTTATATTTAACTAAATAATTAATTATATCCAATTAAATATAAATAAACTAAAAATACAAGATATGACCCAAAAATGATATTTTTATGAAGAACTATTATTTTTTGATGTATAATAGTGAAAATAATTTTTCCATAATTTTTTTCAATTTATTTGTATTTTGAATAGATTTAATGATTTTAAATCATGTTCAAATGATAAAAAAATCGGAGAATTAATAAAACTTAATGTTTTATGAACCAAATATTTTTATTTCAGTTCATAACGGTTAGAAATAATTTCCCAAAAATTTTGAGATTAAAATCATTAAAAATGATTTTTTAATGAATTAAATATGATTAAAAAAATTTAAATTAATAAAATTATGAAAATTAAATGATTTTCTGAAAGTAAAAGTGTGATAATTTTCTTTTTGGTGTTAAGATGCTACTCCTAAATTTTTATAATTTTTTGGAGCAAAATTGAATTTTTTTTATAAATATTATAAGTTTGATTGATCTTTAATATTTAATCAAGGATAATAAATAGAAAAGGAAAAAAATCATAAAAAGGGTGATGGTTATGGGTTTCGAACCCATGACCATCTGTTTGGAATGCCTAAGTCTCAACCACTAATCCAGATCAAGAATTTGTTATTTTTGACCAAATTAAAATCTATTTAACCAGTAACCAAAACATCTTCTTCTTCCCTAATTCATCTTAGACATAAACCCTAACCCTAGAAATTCCAATCACACGATCAAGGCCTGATAAACGGTCTGTAATAAAGGGCTTTCAACGAGTGATGATAATAGAATAAAACGGCATCAAAATATTAGACTTACAAAAACGTTTGATGGTCGAAAATGGAGTGCAAATAACCAAAACAAAAGTCACGATTTAGAGGTCTTCGAGTCGCAATTTGATATGTTTTTAGAATGTGATTCATTGCAGAAAACGAATGCAATAAGTATTTATAATTTCTTTGATTAAAAAAACGGACCTTTGATGAGTTTTAAAATTTTCGATCGGTTACGAAACATAATTCCGATTCAAGCTCTTTGAATTTCCGTCTATCACTTTTAAATGCTGGAAAGCATTTATAACTTGATAAGAAAAAACGTATGGAATGAATGTTTATTATTCTTGTTTTGTATTTTTTTTATCACTAAATATGTCAAATTGTATATATATATATATATATTTTTTATCACTAAATATGTCAAATTTACTAGATAAGTTTTTAAATGTATAAGATATCGGTTTATAACTGAAAACGAAGTTCGTGTGTATGCATGAGTATAAAACGCAAAAATACCCGACATAAGATTAGTCATTTTTTTATTGTGTGCTTTTCAAGTCTTTTTATAATACGAGGGTTTAAAATGAAAATTTAGAAATAGTTGAGGGACCAGTTATGCACATTTATGGAAAGTGAAGGGTGCAGGTTGTCACATCAGCCACCTGGGTTTGAGGATCCTGCTCATCCTGACTGGGTGTACAAACTTGACAAGGCTCTTTATGGGCTAAAACAAGCTCCCACAACATGGTATAAAACACTTTCCACCTTTTTTTACTTAAAAATCACTTCACAACCATTGATAAAACACTTTTCATTAAACATGTTGGAAATCACATCTTACTTGTTCAAATTTATGTTGATGATATCATTTTTGGTTTAACAAATACAAAGCTGAGTGATGAATTTAAGAAACTTATACAATCAAAATTTGAAATGAGTACCATTTGTGAGTTGCAGTACTTCTTAGGACTGCTGATCAAACAACAATCAAATGGAACTTTTATACATCAATCCAAATATGTTAAAGAATTATTGTATAAATTTTCTTTACAAGACAGTAAATCATGTTTCACTTTGATGACCCCAACCACACAAGTTGAACCCGGTGATCAAGGAAAGCAGGTTGATCAAACCATGTATAGATGTATGACAGGTTCCTTTCTTTATCTAACTGCTTCTTGACCAGATATTATGTTTTCAACTTGTGTCTATGCTAGATATCAATCCGCTCCAAGGGAATCACACCTAATTGCTGTCAAAAGAATTTTCAGATATCTGAAAGGAACTCCTACAATAGGAATTTGGTATCCTGCTTCAAGCAATACCAAGTTAACAACTTTTTCAGATAGTGACTATGCAGGGTGTAAAATGTCAAGAAAATCAACATCTGGTGGTTGTCAATTCTTAGGAAACTGTCTAGTGTCCTGGCAATCAAAGAAGCAAACATCTGTGGCAACAAAAACTGCTAAAGTAGAATATATTGCAGCTGCAAGTTGTACATCACAGATTCAATGGCTTCAATATCAACTTCTTGATTATGGAATCAAAGAGACCAAGAATCCACTATTAGTAGACAGGAAATCTGCCATAAGCATCATTCAAAACCCTGTTCAATTCTCAAAGACAAAACACATAGAAATCAGGTAGTATTTCATCAGGGATTGCTATGAAAAAGGCAAGATTGAGGTAAAACATGTGACAACAGCTAATCAAATAGCTGATGTGTTCACCAAACCTCTTGGAGACACATCAACATTTCACAGGTTAGTATCCATGCTTGGGATGCTAAATTTTGAGTAAATTTTGTAAGTGTTTTCATTTTTCTGTACATATTTTACTTTCACTTACCTGTTTACTAATCTGTCTAAACCTCTGATGACCACTAAAAAGAGAGAAACTAATGATGTTCAAAAACATTAGAATAGGGATATTTTCAGAAATTGAATAACTACTGATAATTATCAAAAATAAATGTGTTTTAAAACTTATTCTCATCAGTTGTTTACAAACTACTGAAGAGAATATAGGAACTACTGATGAGCAATTTTGTTTCATCAGCAGTTTGGTCAAAAAGGGTAAATGAGACTTTTCCCATTTCAGAAGTTAGACCTAGGTGGTTATAAACTTCTGATAAACACATTTTTCTCATACTTATCCTTTCAAAAAGCAAAATTCCCTCTTTCTCTCTCAAAGCAAACTCAAAACCCCCACTCTAACCTAAAAATACTGTTCGATCAAACACACTATGGCTCTTGGTCTAAAACACAGACATAATCAAAGACACTACTTCGTTAAAGACTTTACCTTGTCCCAATACGACGAAATGTATTGTTTTAGTTGTCAAATCCCAGTACTACACAGCTTTCACTGTTGACCCTCCAATCCACATTCAAACTCTAAATGAGCTTTGGGCAAACACCGAGGCAGTCACTTTGAATGACAAAGTCATTTCCCTCAAGTCAACCATCCAAGGGAAATTGATGGCAATCACACCTGAATCTCTGTGAATAAGACTTGGTCTTGATGATGCTGAAGCACCAGAATACATTCTTAGTCCTGACATTGTCACACCCTCAAATTTCTACTGCGGGGTTTTACCGCAAGGCGCGTGACACACCAGGATCTCATAGCCATAAGTTATACGAACGACTCTAAATGCCCAAACCATTTAGTTCGATTCAAATAAAATTCACTTTTATTTTTAAAAGTTTATCAACCATATGATTAAATAAGTGCGGAAGCGAAAACAGTTTAGCAGATTAAGTTATGATGCGCAAACACAACGCGCCCAAAAACCAAATGAAAGTAAGTACGTAAAAGTTTAATAAGTTATAGTTCCCAAGAGACATCATGCATGAACCTAGACGTGCTCCTTTCTAGCGACCTGCGAAAACATACTAAGTGTGTCAACATAAAGCTGGTGAGTTCACAGTATGGAAACAATTGCAATTTCAACAGTTGTAAATAAAACATCAGTTTTAAGCTTGTCAGGGGTAGCTAACCCGCTCAATGTAACTAAACAATGGTTATTGGGAAACATATAGATGTTATAGTGCCTTAACACTGGTGTCTATCAACACCAGTAAGAAAAAGTGGTCAGAAGTTCATGCCCGTGACCCAAGCACCTCAGGCATGAGGTTGCTGCACAACCTAATAGCGCTACTAACTACTACCACGTTCGCATCCGTCGATTAACCCAATAAAATAGTAAGGACTTTCAAGATAGAGTGTTTAGTTCACAAAGGACAGTTAAAATACAAAACTGATAAAAGTGTGATCCTCGTAAAGATCGAAAACCCGACCCACACAAGGAGTCATAGCATCCCAAAACTTGGAATGGAAAAGTAGTAGAAAAGTTTTACTTAACCTTGTCTCAACCCGAGACACATGCTTTCGCGAAAAGTAGTGAAACTCACCTTAGGTTGCATGCTAAAAATAAACCGCACAGAAAGTAAGTGTGGAAGACTACTCGCCTACCCAAAAACCTATCAAATACAAGGTTGCAAGTTTTTGAGTGTGTTGACACAAAGACTCAAGTGACGTCTCACGTAATTGTACTTGACATAATGAAACCATGCAAAACCCATCAATCGTTGGTGATTAGTAAATGATGCAACATGTTAAGACTTTTAACACAACTAGTTCACATCACACATTGCATACCATTAACCTATCATGGCATCTACACCACATAAATAACATATACACATGTTTTCATATAGAATTTCATAACCTATAACTCATTAATACACTCAAACTATCACATAATCAATCCATTGCAAATCTGCGTTTTCTGGACAAATTTTAGGGTATGAAAACCAATTTTTATAAAATATCAAATCAACTCCTCAAGTTCCCAAAATTTTACAGAGATGTCTCATAAGTTTATCCATGACCCTACTGTTCTTATTTCTTATCAAAAACGCCTCAATATTTTTATAAAAATTATTTTAGTCCAGCCACTTCAGAAAATAGTGCTGCTGACAGCAGCTTACATACAAATTTATTAAAAATCATAGACTCATCCAAACGAGGTGAATCTAATTGGAAAAGCTCTTATACTCAAAGACTCAACTCCTGTCCAAATTTCATGATCAACGGATTTGTAAAACTCGAGTTACAGCCCTTTAAAGTTGGTCCATTTTTCACATCCGAAAATCTGACTATACCTTTAAACTTATAAAATCTTGAATACATATCAAAACAAGTCCAAAACACATGATTTTGGACTTTTTGGAAAGCTAACATCATGGGTTATGTTTTAGAACCAGAAAATAACCGGATTAATCATGTTAACAATCCTATAACAGCCATGCAAATCGTTACAAGTAATCTGCCAGAAATCAGAATTTTTATCAACATGACACTTATAAACCCTAACCATCCTCCATACCCCATAATCATGCAATAACCTCATATTAACACAATAACATTCATATTAACACATTCAATCTCAGGTTTTTACATACCATACACCCTAGATATGATTTCTATTAACCATATTCATCAACAATCTCAACAAACAATCAAGATAACTAAACCTATCATGATTTACAATTTTTATATATAGAATTCTTAGGGTTTTTACAACTTTTCAAGCATCATAATCAATCATATAACACATAAACAATATACCTTGCAATGCTAGACTCCTTAAAACTCCAAGATATCACCCGAATCAACTTGAACTAGTGAGAATTTGATGAAGATTGAAATTGAAAAGTGAGTGTGTGTGGGTTCACGGCGCAAATGGGGTGGGTAGGGTTTGTTTTATTTTTTTTTTATAAAGGATAAGCTAGGGTTAAGATTATGGGCCAAGGTTCTCGGGCTTTAGTGGTTTTTGTCTGATACGTGAGCCCATTAGCCCTAACTAACTCTCGAGATCAATCCCGACAATAATAGTCATACTAGCATATATAAAACTACTGTTTATCAATACATATTATGTTTATCATAAGTGCATGTATCTCATAACGTTTACGTACAAGTTAACTAATACGCAGTAGTTCACATAAACATGCAACTTACATACACGTGTTACTCCACATACATCAACACTCAATTGTTCACATAATCATGCATGTCCAACAAATCACCAACGTTCGGGTTATAGGATTCGTGTGTGTGTCAAGACAACCGTTTTCCTAATTATACGTATGCTAATGCCACTTAACGTATGTTAATGTTACCTAACATTCAAAAAGACTTGTTCAACTAACCCTAGCCAAGTGTTTAACCACGTATAATCATGGAAAATTAACTAGAGTTCAGTAAAAGAGTTAACCTGAAAATACGGGGTGTCACAGACATTCACTTAACCATGACTAAGTGTGGTTACCAAGGTACTTTATCACATGCTACAGTTTATAAGAAATATTTTGATCCAAAATATAAACTTTTGTTTCATTATCTAATCATGTGTTTAAGTCCCAAAACTGTATCATATGATCAGATAGCTTCTACTTTTTAACCTATTTTTCATTCCATTGTGAATGAAACTACTTTTAAGGCATGAAATTGTTTTCTTTAATAAGTTGGTGTTGTATCACCAAAATTCAAAAAAGAACTTTTTGTTATACCCAAGGTTCATTATACAGTGCATAATAAAAGAACTAAGTGAGGGGATACTTGTGGGTGAGGCAACAAAGCTAAATCCGTTGACCTCACAAGTATTCTCAAGGCATAATAAACCGGCACTTTTGCCAGAAGATGACCAAGGGGAACAATAAACAGTCCCCATGGAACCCACATCTTCCAAACCCACTCCCAAAAAGGCTAAGAAACCTAAACAACAAAAATCAAAACCCACTAACCCAAAAAGAAAGGCGATTCAGGAAGTTGAGATGCCTGAATCTGCTGATGTGCATTCTGCACTTGTTAAAGATGTGACTGAAACATCCTCTTAGTCATCCATCTCACACCCCCAAAAGAGCACTAATTACCATTTTATTTCAAAGGAAGAAAACCAAAAAGACACTAACTACTGACCCTTCCTTTGAAACTGCTGATCCCTTAACCAAAACTACTGATCCCAAAAATGCTGAACCAGAAACATCACACATAACAATAGAAATTACCAAACTTTTCTCTAGGTTAAGAGAAACAATCCCATCTGATCATGTCAATCCCCAACAACCACATAAAACAAGGGATAAAACCACATAAACAGACATGGATGTGGATGTTACCAGCCCTAACCGAAGAGATGAGGATGAACCAAGGTCTCTAAGCCCAAACTTAGTTACCTTAGGTACATTTAAGGCTGCTACTACTTATATACCATCCAGTGGTGGATTTGAGGACAATAGTACCATAGCTAAGACCTTAGATGTGGCAACTACTGATGAAGGCTTTATGCATGAAGTAGGAAAACCTCAGTACCAAGACAAAGAGGTTCATGAGAAAACTAGGTTGGGCCTAGCTCATGATATACCTGATGACTTCATCATTGATGATGTCACCAGGGATTTAGATGATTCCATTAGTTTGGATGATGATTCAACTGTTCCACAACATGAATTGATGGCAGATTGTGAAGGTCCCGAATCTAATGTCTATATACTCAAAGAGTCACTCACAAAGGATCAGGTTAAAGACCACTTGAGCCCTAATTCCCTAAACTGGCATCCCCAGTTCACACTGAGGATCACCCCAAAACTCACCCACCACACTCTCAAAAGCCTACCCAATTCTCTGGGTCATCAAGCATAGACTTGAACCACCTATGCAGCCTAGAAGGTCCCTTATATTAGATGGTCCACTAGCTAATATCCTCTCATCTTCAAACATTTATGACTGCTTTGGAGTTAAAGAATAGAACTCAATTGCAGATGATTGATAATGCAATTAATCACAGACTGGGAGAGTTGTCAAGAAGAATAGAAGATAACAGAAGACAACTTGCTCACTTAACTGGTGTGACACCTCCTGCTCCTTGGTTTCTAGAAGTGGATGAAGCCAGAAAGGGGGAGAAGTCAAAGGAACCTGAAGTTGTTTCTCTTGAAGCTACTAAAAAGGCTAGAGAGGCACCACATCTCAAGGATGCCCAAAAAGAGACTGCCATGACAAGATAAGAAAATGCCTTGAAAGAAAGACAATATTGGTATGAAAAAGAAGAAAGGCTCCTTAGAGAAAAAGCTGAAAAGGCCTCCCAAGGAATTATTGGAGAAACTGCTGAAAACCTTTCAGGAAGTGCTGAAGACAATCTATTGGTACATTTGTGACCTTCGCTATGCAACTCATGTGGGCTTAGTTTTAATGTATTAGAGTGAGGGCATTATTGTGGTAACCCAAGCGACATGCCAGAGGCCCAACCCAGATTAGATATTCATAGCCTATATATATGTGTGTTAGGTTTAGGGTTTATAAAGAGGGAGTTGCAACAGTCTCTAGGAGAAGACTACTGTGTGTGGTCTAGTCCAGGTTGGCCTGAGGTTGAGCTCACCTCAGGTCGGCGTCCCATTCAACAACGTATGTATGTGTGTATGTATGAAGAATCTGTGCCGACTTGTTTATCATATATGAAAGTAAGATTCTTGGTTTTACACATATATTATTTATCGTTTTATATATTCTTTTTGACGTCTTGTTGAGATAATCAGGAGCGATTGGTGTTGTAGTGTCGGTCCTACACGTATCAACAGTGGTATCAGAACATGGTTACGAATCGGAAGGTCTAACCGCCTCTCGATTCATGATTGCTCTTGATCTTTTGGTTTTATTTGTAAAAATATATGATTCAATCAACAACACACAGATCTGAGCCTACATAAACTCAAGATCATACAAGAAGATTGAACAACAAAAGTAGGCGACAAAACAGATGACAAAATCTTATTATACCCAAACCAAAATCTTACCCCCTAAATACCCTGAATCTCTCTAAATTAGAGGGATCCTAAAGAATAATATGTCAACTGATTGTTTAGATCAGTTGACGTATCTGAAAGTTTTAATACAAACACTTACAGCCACAAGGACGACAATACAGATGATCAACAGAGATCAGACAGGATTACACAGAAGTAATCCTTACACCAAATACTAAGACAGATCTTCACACACTTGTGAAGATTGAAATATAGAGGAAAACCCTAGACAATACAGAGAGAGATAATACAGAGAAAGAATGAATAAAGCTCAGAAGTAACAAAGACTGAAGGATAACAATCCTTTTATACTGGATCTCGAACATTCCACGAGAACTCATCTCAGCCATCAATCCATAACAACCTGCAATGATCTCAACCGTCCAAAATATATCGAAACATAATAAGCTGGGCCATAAGGCCAACATCTCACCTTAACGACAATAAGCCCATAACCATAAGCCCAAAACATAGGCCCAACTGTAAGCCTGTTTAATCATAAAGGTCCAACAAGTTTAAACATAGAATTGAATTTAACATATAATTTTAACATGCCCCCTCAATTCGTATGTTTAAACATATCTTTTAGCCTTAGATCATTACAGAACTTCCTATGCTGCTGGATTCCCAATCCCTTAGTGAACCCATCAGCAATTTGATTCTGGGAATCAATTTTTAAAGTTTCAATCAAACCACTTGATATTTTTTCTCCCAGAAAATGTATATCAATTTCAAAATTTTAACCCTTTCATGGAACACAGGGTTAGCTGCTATGGATATAGCAGCCTTACTGTCACAGGATGCTGAACACATCCCTCTATACTCAGCTTCAGCTGATGACCTGGACACAGTGCTCTATTTTTTGCTTTTCTAGGAAACCAAACAGTTTCCTAGGAAAATACAATATCCAGTGACTGATTTCCTAGTCACAAGACATTTAGCCCAGTCTGCATCAACATACCCAATAAGACTCATTGTATCACCTTTACTAAAACTGATTCCCTTTCCTGGGGACTCTTTAAGATATCTTAACATTCTTAAAGCAGTTTTTAGGTGACCATGATTGGGTTTGTGCATAAACTAACTAAGATACTGGACAGCATAGCTTATATCAGGTCTGGTCAAGGACAAATATATCAATTTGCCTATTAATTTTTGAAAACCAGTAACATTAGCAACTAATACATCATTCTTACTGGTTTTAGTGTTAACAACATAACTTTGCTCAATAGGATTATTTACAGGTTTACACCCCAAATATCCAAACTCATCAAGTAACTCAAGACAATACTTTCTTTGAGTTAAGCAAATATTTTCCTTTTCATACAAGACTTCTATTCCTAGGAAATACTTTAGTTTTCCTAAGTCATTCATAAGAAAATTAGAACTTAACATAGTTTTAACTTTGTCAATTTCAGTTTGACAATTTCCAGTTAAAATAATGTCATCAACATAGACAAGAAGAACAAGAAATACACTCTCTTTAGACATAACAAACATAGAGTAATCACACATACTCTGAACAAAACCAATACTTAGTAAGACATCAGTAAGCTTTTCATTCCACTTTCTAGGTGCCTGCTTTAAACCATACAAAGACTTTACTAATTTACAAATCTTAGTCTCATTTTTTGAATATAGCCCTCTGGTAGAGTCATATACACATCCTCAGTAATGGATCCATACAAAAAGGCATTGTTTATATCCAACTGATATAAAGTCCAATTGTTTTGGACTGCAATACTAATTATGCACCTAGCAGTTACCATCTTAACCACAGGAGAGAAAGTCTCACCAAAGTCAAGACCTTCTCTCTGATTGTAACCCTTAGCTACAAGTCTTGCCTTATACCTTTCTACTTCTCCACTAGCTTTATACTTAATCTTATATACCCATTTACATCCAATAGGCTTTCTACCAACAGGCAAATCAGACAAAACCCAAGTATTATTCCTATGTAAGGCTTCCATCTCAGAGTTCATTGCCTCAAGCCACTTGGGATCCTTGGCAGCCTCAACATAGGAACTTGGTTCAATGTTTTGATTTAAAACAGACACAAAACACATATTATCACTAGACAAATGAGAATAATTGACAACCTTTTCAACACCATACTTAACTTTCCCTTCTACAACAAACTCATTAAACCTCCTAGGAAAGACAGACTCTCTAGACGACCTCCTTACAGATCCCTCAGATGGGTTGTTCTCAACATTTGAAGTCCCTGCATCATGATCTGCCCTGTCAGGAACACTGCAACCTGGACTGCTAGGTTGTTGATCACCATCTAGATGATGATCTACCCCCCTTGTAGTCCTGGGAGTAGTTCCAGACTGCAAACTAGCTGGAACATCATGAGACACAGTTGGTTCCCCTTCATCATTGGGCAGATTGTTCTTAGACACTTATGAATTAGTAGTTGTCATAGACTCAATACTCTAAAAAAAGTTTAAATGTGTAACACTTGGATCAGTATTTTGAAAAACCATATTTTCTACAGATTCCTTTTTAAAAGGATAAATTTCCTCATAAAACCTAACATCTCTAGAAAATTCAACCTTTTTTGAATCAAGACACCAAAGTTTATAACCTTTTTTAAAAACAGAATATCCTATTAAAACACATTTTTCAGCTTTAATTGACAGTTTATAAGATTCATTCAATACAATATTGAAACAAAGACCACCAAAGTTCTTCAAATGACTAAGTGTGGGGGGGAACCCAAATAAGACCTCAAAAGGACTCTTACCTAAAAGTACAGAAGAAGGAACCCTATTGATTAAATAAGTAGCAGTTAATACACAATCAGACCAAAACCTAAGTGGAATTCCACTTTGGAACAGTAAAGACCTAGCCATATTAAGAAGGTGTCTATGCTTCCTTTCAGCAACACCATTTTGTTGTGGTGTGTATGCACAAGATGTTTGGTGTATAATCCCATTGTTATTACAGAAAATCTCCATTTGTTTGTTTACAAATTCACCACCATTATCACTTCTAAAGACCTTGACTCTTGTTTTAAATTGAATCTTTAGAAGTTCATAAAAGATAACAAGATTTTCAAATACTTCACCCTTGCTTTTTAACAAGTAACACTAAACAGTTCTTGTGTAATCATCCACAACAGTTAAGAAATACTTATATCCTTCCCAACTTGTAACCTTATAAGGACCCCAAACATCAAGGTGAACAATATCACCTACTGCTTTGGTTTTATGGTCACTAATTGGGAAAGGCAACCTAACCTGCTTGGCCTTGTGACATATATCACAAGGCTGAGAGGCAGGTTTTCCTATCTTAAGATCTTTACTAAGAATGGCTAAAACCTGATCAGAAGGATGTCCCAACCTACTATGCCATAGGTTGGAACTTCCAATACTACTAAAACAAAGATTAGAACTCACATTCTCTCCAACAAAATACAGACCATCCTGCTGATCACCAGTCACCAGGATTCTCCCTGACTTGGAATCCTGAATATAACAGTGTCCCTCATCAAATAAGACACTCAACTTGTTGTCCTTAGACAACTTGTGAACAGACATAAGATTGACACAATATTCAGGTACAAGAAAGACATCATATAATGTAACACCCTCTGCTATTTTGATGTCACCAATCTTGGTGACTTTAGCATAGGTCCCATTGTGATGTTTTACTTGAATATTGTAATCAGATACATCAACACGGTTAACCATAAACTTATCACTTTTGGCCATGTGTTGATTTGCCCCTGAATCAGTGATCCACCCACAATTAATAGCCCTTTTTATAAAGCTAGAACAACTAGAAAATCTTTCAAAGACTTGTTTTAAATTGGAAATTTTAGACAGAGCAAAGAAACCATTAATATATATGTTTTTACCTCCAGTATTAGAACATTGTGGATCACTTGTCCCTTTCTCACTGATTAGATTCATTAACTTGGATATCTGTTCAGGAGAAAAAGGCAAACCAGAAGTAGAAGACACAGGAGACTTAGAAGTACTACCAGGGTTATTAGTCAGATTTGCTCTGGGAGTCTGTCCAACAGCCCTTTTTCTAAACCCAGGGGGATACCCAACCAGTTCATAACATCTATCTACAGTGTGACCCAACATATTGCAGTGGGTACACTTTAGATTTGGGTTAGGTCCCCTAGCAGTAACCCTTTTTCTTATTATCAACAGGTTGACTGTACTTAGTGAAGAAAGCCATATTTTGCCCTTTTGTACTTCCACTAGAGCCTCTATGAGATTCCTCGCTAGAGACAATAGAGAAAGCAGTTTTTATACTAGGCAATGGCTCTCTAGTCAACAGGTTTGTCCTAACAGGTTGATAGACATCATCAAGACCCATTAGGAACTGCATTAGTTTAATAAGAGATGAAAAATCATTGAAGTCCTTAGATGCCTTACAGGTGCAAGTAGGCAACTGTAATATGGCATCTAATTGCTTCCACATAGTGTTAAGTCTGTGATAGTACTCAGAGACAGTACTACCATTTTGTTTACCACTAATGATTTTTCGGTATAAACTAAACACAACAGAACCATCAACCTTATCATAAGTCTCCTTGAGATCAGACCAAACTTCACAAGCAGATTCAGAGAAAACTTGCCTTAGGTATAGTTCCTCACTAACAGAATTTAATAACCAAGACGAAACAACAGAGTTACACCTATCCCATTGTTTGGCTAGCAGTTCATCATCCTCAGGTTTTTCACATGTTCCATCTATCAAACCATATTTATTTTTAGCTTTTAATGCTTGTTTCATAGAGCTAGACCGCACATTATAATTGCCTATTCCTTTAAGTTTTAGACTAATGATAGACAAACTGCTAGTGTCACTAGGGTGCAGATAGAGTGGGTCACTGATATCCAGTTTACTTATCAAAGTACCCACAGTAAGATCAGTAGGACCAGGGCCTTGAGGACCTTGAGGTCCTTGTGGTGCTTCTGATCCTCCAGACATATAGAAAAAATAACAAACAGATATGCAATTAAGAGCAACCAACCAAGATCAAACACAAAGATAGAACAACACAACCAAGTCCTAATAGGACGAAGCTGTGCCAGGGGCCAGATAGTGGGTTCGTCACTCAAGGTGCCCACCCAGATCTTAGCACAGGAGTCCCTTATTATCTATATATATGTATAATAGTATATATATATATATATAAGCAGACAAATACAAACCAAGCAAAGACAACAACACAATAGACACAAACAGACAGAAGAACAAGTATTGAGCCTACTCCGGTCCACCCTAACCCGGACAGTGCTCCTAGACACAACAAGAACAGAAAAGAATGAAGATAGGGAACAATCTCACCAAGAAGACCCAAGTTAGGGTTTCACCAACAACTCGTAGCTCGTAACCTTCACTTAGGGTTACGAACCAGAGAGCAAACAGGATAACGTAACACCAGCTACCCAAATCCACCAAGGAACCAACAATCCGTTGACACCAGATCCTCAACTTGTCACACACAACAATAAACAATCAGTAATACCAGATCTGAGATCTAAACTTCTAGATCTCAGATTTAAGGACTCTAGATTTGACAACACAGCGGAAGACCAAAAAAGACAGGATCGTTTAACTTGAAAACCTTTATGATATGAGAGCCTGTGGCTCTTATACCATGTAAAAATATATGATTTAAACCACAACACACAGATCTGAGCCTACATAAACTCAAGATCATACAAGAAGATTGAACAACAAAAGTAGGCAACAAAACAGATGACAAAATCTTATTATACCCAAACCAAAATCTTACCCCCCAAATACCCTGAATCTCTCTAAATTAGAGAGATCCTAAAGAATAATATGTCAACTGATTGTTTAGATCAGTTGACGTATCTGAAAGTTTTAATACAAACACTTACAGCCACAAGGACGACAATATAGATGATCAACAGAGATCAGACAGGATTACACAGAAGTAATCCTTACACCAAATACTAAGACAAATCTTCACACACTTGTGAAGATTGAAATACAGAGGAAAACCCTAGACAATACAGAGAGAGATAATACAGAGAAAGAATGAATAAAGCTCATAAGTAACAAAGACTGAAGAATAACAATCCTTTTATACTGGATCTCGAACATTCCACGAGAACTCATCTCAGCCATCAATCCATAACAACCTGCAATGATCTCAACCGTCCAAAATATATCGAAACATAATAAGTTGGGCCATAAGGCCAACAGCTCACCTTAACAACAATAAGCCCATAACCATGAGCCCAAAACATAGGCCCAACTGTAAGCCTGTTTAATCATAAAGGTCCAACAAGTTTAAACATAGAATTGAATTAAGCATATAATTTTAACATTATTTCCGCTAAAACTTATAGTTGGCGTGATACCGAATAATAGTTTTGAAGTTTACAGCGGGTTTCGGATTTGATCGTTAGAATGGGTTTGTTTATCCCGCTTGGATTCAAAAGTTGTTATTGATGTTTGGTGTTGATCAAGTATGAATCGGTTATTCATGAAGGTATGACCAATAGTTATTTTTTTTATTATGGATTGTTGTTGATGCTTCGCATGTGGGAATGTTTGTTGGTTAATTGATGTTGTTACTGTTTGATCGTATATAGATCCATGTTTTATTTCGGGTCTTGTTTTTTGATCCAAGATTAATTATGAGTGATTAAAATTCAAGATTGTTTCCTACATTTGAGCCACTAAAGTTTGGAAGGTTGTTATTAAAAATTGAATGCAATTATGGTTTGACTTTTTGTGGAAACTTAGACGCCAAGAATTTTTTTTTCGAAAATTTCATGTGGAGTCATGATTGTCTATTATAATATGGAGTTGGAATTATAATATGAAGGTGGAATATTATGCAATGTTGGATTTGTTTTAATCTGGGCGCCGAGTATGAGTTGGAATATTATGCATCTTTGTTGATAATATCTTTGGTTCTTTCAAGTTCGTTGTAACATTCTTTAATTTGGAAACAAGCATGCTATTTTCGGTTTGGTTCCTCGATTATGAACCTGCTAGTTGTGAAGGGGGGAAACCAAAAATATATACGTCAATGCGGTAATATTTTTCAGAGAAAAAGGGGGAGATAATTATTTCTTTGGCAAAAATATATAATTGTTCTTTGAAAAATTAGATGTGCGAGATTTTGTTGAAGTATTTTTGCAATGAAGCTGGATGTTCGTTACTGATTAGTTGAAGATTGGACCTTATCATATGCCGGTTACTTGGGTCCTTTATTAATCAGGCGTAAATTCTTCATAGGAGGAAAGATGCAGATTATGGTGGATATAAAAGTAATTTGGATAGACTTACATTGAAGGGGAGATTGGATGCGAAAGGTTTCGGGTATTCGGTGGATTTGTGAAGATATCAGACAGAGTCAGACACATCTGATTGGGAGACGAAGATCAAGTCTTATTAGAGAAGAACTGAAATCATCAGTCAAGGGGGAGTTTGTTAGTGCATGTTTTGTGATTGATGATTATCAGTGTTTCTCACAGCTGATAGCAACGGTCAAGGGGGGGTTTGTTGGTACATTTGTGACAGTCTCTATGCAACTCGTGTGGGCCTAGTTTTAATGTATTAGAGTGAGGGCATTATTGTGGTAGCCCAGGCGACATGCCTGAGGCCCAACCCAGACTTAGATATTCATAGCCTATATATAAGTGTGTTAGGTTTAGGGTTTCTAAAGAGAGAGTTGCAACAGTCTCTAGGAGAAGACTACTGTGTGTGGTCTAGTCCAGATTGACCTGAGGTTGAGCTCACCTCAGGCCGGCGTCCCATTCAACAACGTATGTATGTGTGTATGTATGAAGAATCTGTGCCGACTTGTTTATCATATATGAAAGTAAGATTCTTGGTTTTACACATATATTATTTATTGTTTTATATATTCGGTTTGACGACTTGTGGAGATAATCAGGAGCGATTGGTGTTGTAGTATCGGTCCTACGCGTATTAACACAATCCTTTGGTAGTTGATGATCAGATCATCCCTTCAGCAGTTGAGACTCCCAAGACTCAAACAGAAGAAGTTTCTAAGGCAATTGAACCAACTCCAGCTGATATTCCAAAGCCCATTCCCACTCCAAAAGTTATGTTAAACCCTACTCCTATATCATTTTCAAAAGAAGAGATTGAGCAGAGTTTAATTGCAGCAAAGAAGAAGGTTATGGGAGATAAGTCCTGGAATAGCCTAGAAGCAAGGGATGACTTAAGCTTTAATGATAAGCTAAAAGCTTATGAACAAAAACTAAGTGAGTTAGAAGAATAAGATAGAAATGCTGAAGATAAGAGACAACAATTGATGAATTACATCTGCAAACACAGCAAGACAAAGAAACACTCACTCAAGGGACTCTCAACCATAGAACTTACAAGCAGGGTACAACTTGTATCTGACAGGCTTGCCACAGAGAAAGAGAGAAAGATGAAGAGAGCCCAAATCATACAAGAACTAGCAAACAATGATTATGGTTCAAAGACTCAACTGTCAAAGTGGAAAGAAGACACTCTTCTGGACACTTACAAGAAATTCAAGGCCCTACAAAAGACCAATCCAGAGAAGTTTAAAACTTCTGAGGCAACAGTTGTAACTTCTGATCATTCTAAGAAACCCCCAAGGTCTGCTGTTGCCAAGAAGAAGACAAAGGAACAAATTAAAACAACCTTCAAAATGGTCCTGCTAGAAGGAAACACAGTGGTGCATGATGATTTTGTTGTTGAAGAAAAATCTCTGCTCACACAATTCAGGGATCCTTCTACCTTTGCCGATCAACTACAACAAAGCATAACAGAAAAACAGCATACCAAAGTAATCACTGAACATCACATTCCGACCCCTAGTGATCTGCCTGGTTTTGCTAATATTGAACAAAGAAGGAAATCCCACCTGATGGTCACTGAAATAGAAGAAAATCCACAATTAGGTATAAACCAAGAAAAAGGCATTGTCCCTTTTACTCTAGACTTTGACCAGTCTAAAGTAAATATAGTGAAATGGTCCTTCACTGATACAAACTCAGTGATGGTAACAAGAAGAGATCGTTCAAGTAAGGTCTTCAAAACCATAGAAGAACTGAAGATACTATCATCAAAAGACCTTCTTACAATTCAACATCTTGAACCTGAACAAGGATCTCTCACAGTGCAACAAGCTCACCAACTTAAGGTCTCCAAGGTAGCAGAAATATGGAGAATACTTGAAGAAAGAAAAGATGACAAATAAAGATTAGATAAGGTTTTGGCTTCATCAATCCAGGGTGAGATTGTAAGGACAAAGAGGATTGACGAAACCACTTTTGATACCTTAGTCTAAATCATATTCTGTAATATTATTCTAAGTATAGAAACTGCTGAAGAAGAAGACTGAAAGTACTGAAGAAGATAATATCAAGTGCTGAAGAGTAAAGATCAGAAGTTCTGAAACAAACCAGACAAAGTCTCTGAGAAACTACTGAAGACAAACTACTCATCAGTAGTTTGTCACTCATCATCTGTTTTGATAGAAGCTTCCCACCGCCCATATACTTCAATAGTTTACTATTATATTAGTTTTCTTAAAGTCCTTGTACAAGTTCCAATACTACAGCCTGTTGTAGGATTATCTTGTAGTATTATAATCTTTTGAACACTCAACTTGTATGTATCAATCTGTCTATAAATAGATGGGTTCATCCCATCTATTTCCTATAGACATACGAATCCTTCAAGACTTTTGTAGTTAACCATTTTAATATATCTGAGAATCATTCGAAGCATTTACTGTTATATTCATTTACTGTTTTTGATTCTCATTTACTACTTAGTTCATTGATTGAGGGGGGGGGGGGGTAATAACTCATGTTACAAGTGAAACTTTAACTTGATATACTTGTTTTAATTCCGCTGTGCAAATATAATTTGATAGATCTATATAAGTGTTCATAAATAAGAACTGTTAAAAGAAACTGATCCAACAAACTCCTTATCGTACTCTTTGATTCGATGTCCATAAACTTGTGATGAAGTTCGTCACTATGGCGGTTTGTTAGACTGCCCACTAAAACCCAGAATTCCACCAACACCTTACCCCAAAAAGGGATTGAACGAAGCGTAGTTGATACTCTAGTGTTCTCATGGACGTTTAGCCATCCCCAACGTTCACTAAGCATGTTGGGTATGCTAAACATGGACTTAAGTCAAAATTCTTATATGAAAATATCATAATCTTGACTTAAAATCAATGAGTCAATTTTAGATGATACATAGACTGAAAATCTGGAGAACAAATCTCCTGTGATCATCTAATAAAAACTGAAGTAGTTATCTTAAATGAAAAGCCAGAATCTCAAGCTTTAAGCCCAGTTAAAATAATAATAAGCCTTTTTAGGTTCACAGACAGGGGCAGACCTAACTAGAGGCTAGGGGTTGCGCCCGTTGCCCCTCGGGTTTTCGCGCGTAGTAGAATTTTTGTTTTTTGACGATTTTTCGAAAACGTTATTGATAAAATAAAATTTACGTTACTACTAAAATTCAATATACGCTACTAATAAAAGAAATTATTACGTTATCAAACCGACGTCTTCTTTCTTCTACACTTGGGCATTTATCTTTTGACTTTGTCCCTTTATTTTGTTAACTTAATAATCATAATTACTTTTTAATATCTTACTTTTTAATAATAATAAATAATAATAATAAGAAAACAACAACAACAACAACAATAATAATAACAAATAATAATAATAATAATAATAATAATAATAATAATAATAATAATAATAATGGGGTAAGGGGTTATGTGGGGTTTCGTTTAGAGGGTGGGCAAGCTGTGGTTGCTACCCTCACCGTCTAGTAAAGGGCTTTTGTTCGCCGATTCCTTTGTCCCCCAACTCATCTCGAGTTCGGCAGTTAGCATTTCGCACATGGCTCCTGCCAGGAAGGCCCGGAGTGTCAAGTCATGAAGTTCTGCGCAGGGCTCTGTTAGTGGTCTGAGGGCCTGCCCCTTTAAACATTTTCATGATTGTAAAGATGGTAAACCGGGGTATGGCGGATTCTTGCGCCTTCTTGGACACATCCAAAACACTCACTTCAACACAGAAAACCGAAGGCTATTTATGAAGGAGGCTATCTCGAAGGACCGAGACCTTTTTTGGGATGTCGGGGAAGTTCTCAGGGCAGGAGATAAATGGTTATGTAGGAGGTGCATGGTGATTCATGCTCTCAGTAGGGGATGCAAGCATGACGATGAGGTTGTATCGTTCGCCGTGGTCTCGGAACATGTCGAAGATTCCATTGTTGGGATATGGAAACCATGTCAAGCGGTAGACGACGCAAACCCATGTCACCCAACCGGGATGGTTGGAGATTGTGCCCTCCTCGAGCGTGTTTTTTCCCTCCATATTCAGACTGTTAAAAGCATCCCCCCTAGCTGTCGTCTAATGTTTGCTCAAGTGCTAACAGGTGCTTTACGCAAAGTAGTGGCGTCGCCAGACTCGGTTGACAATTGGGTCCAATTGTTATTGCTTCCACGGTTAACCCTGAGGGTGGTCAAACCGTCCTACAGGCAAGAGCGAAGATCAGGGAACAGGAAATCTCTGCAGTGAAGTAGCATCATGCAAGCGCTTGGAGTATGGAAAGATGGGTCTGGGTTTGCGGTCTTGGTCTCTTCCCTCTTGGATAGTGTGAGGGAGGTTGTGGTACCTAGGGGAGAAGTCAGAATGGAAGAGGACAATTCAAGCGACCCTAATATAAAACAATGCCTTCGAAAAGTCAGGGATGGTCATTTCACGGCGGCGGTGAAGGTGCTGTGCTCTAGTGGAGTCACCCCCTTATGTGAATCGACCATGAAGGCCCCCATTGATAAACACCCAGTGGTGCCACCTCCATCCTTTCCTTCTAACCCTATCGCCCAACCCGCTCTATCAGTAGATGAGGGTTGTGTGCTTAAATGTATCCGATCTTTCCCCAAAGGGATGTCTTGCGGCAGGGACGGGATACGTGCCCAACACCTGTTGGATGCTATTGGAGGCGAAGGCTCGGTGACTTCCTCGGGTCTGCTCGCGGCCATCACTGAAGTTATCAACTTATGGCTCAGGGGGGCCTGCCCTAAGACGCTTGCCGAGTTTATTGCATCGGCCCCCTTCACCCCCTTATTGAAGCCCGATAATGGAATTCGGCCTATTGCTGTGGGGGGCATTTGGCGATGGTTGGTCTGTAAGGTGGCAATGAAGAAGGTTGGGAAAGACATTGCCCAGTACCTGGGGGACTTTCAATTTGGAGTAGGGGTACCAAATGGGGCAGAGGCGGTGCTTCACAGTGCCAATAGGTTCCTCAACTCTTTTCATGCGGATGGGTCTCTGGCTCTGCTTACAGTAGACTTCTCCAATGCCTTCAACATGGTTGACCGCACAATTTTTCTCCAAGAGGTTCACCAGCGGTGCCCGTCCATCTATCCGTGGGTCCAGTTCCTTTATGCCCAGCCTGCTAGGCTGTATGTGGGCAATGATTGTATTGGGGCCACCACCGGAGTGCAGCAAGGAGATCCTTTGGGGCCCCTTCTCTTTGCCCTTGCCTTACATCCCCTTATCATGCGGATTCAGGAACACTGTAACCTACCGTATCATGCTTGGTACTTGGATGATGGGACAATTATTGGCAACGCAGTGGAGGTTGCTAAGGCTTTAGACATTATCAACGTGCATGGGCCATTTCTGGGGCTTCATCTCAATATTAAGAAAACAGAGGTCTTTTGGCCGACGTGTGACTTGTTGAAAGGTCAGGACGGGCTTTTCCCGAGAGTGATTGGTAGACCAGAGAAGGGGGTTAAGCTCCTTAGTGGGGTTGTTAGCCGAGATCCTACCTTTATTGGGGAGTTGGCAGGGCGGCGGGCTACGGGTGCGGTTGCCCTTATGAAACTACTGCCCCGCCTTAGAGATCCCCAAAGTGAACTCTTGCTGCTCAGGTCATGCATGGGGGTCGCTAAGTTACTTTTTTGGTTGCGAACTTGTCAACCCCACTTAATGGTGGATGCGGTATCCCTTTTCGATGATGGTCTCCGCGAGGCTATCGAAGATATAGTTGTGTGTAATGGCCCCTTCTTCGGGGACCTCCAGTGGCGCTTGGCATCCTTGCTGATGCGTTTTGGTGGTTTGGGCCTTTTTTCAGCTCGAGATGTTGGGGTTTATGCCTTTGTTGCGTCTAGAGCTCAGTCTTGGGAACTTCAGGATCATATCCTTCGAAACAGTGGGGTCATTGGACTAGACCCAGACTATCAACAGGCGCTCGAACGCTTAAATGTCTATCTCCCGGACTTTGATATTGGCGGTTTGTCTATTAAAGACACCGCCCCCTCAAAGTCACAAAAAACTTTGGCGAATGCTCTTTTTAGCAAAACTGCTCAAAGCCTGGGAGACGTTTTTGAGTTGTCCTCTCGCTAGAAGGCGGTGATTGAATGCCTAAAGGCCCCCCATGCTCAGGATTTTTTGACCATTATCCCGATTGAGGGTTTGGGTCAATGCATGTCTGCAGTGGAGTACAGGGCTATACTCAAGTACCGGTTGATGATCCCTATGTATCCGAAAGATGAAACATGCCTCATTTGCCGTAAAGCTTGTATGGATAAATAGGGGGAGCATGCAATTCATTGTAAGGAGCTCCCTGGTTTCAAATATCGGCATGACTGGGTGAGAGACGTTTTGTGGGATGTCCTGAGAAGAGCTGGGATTTCTGCCAAAAAGGAGGCCCCTGTAAACTTCCTCACAGACCCTACGGAAGGGAGGTCTACCCTGCGACCAGCAGATCTGCTTGTCTTTGGCTGGGAGAAGGGGAAACATGCCTGTGTGGACCTCACTGGGGTATCTCCTTTGGTTGGGTTAAGGGAAACAGGGTTCGTAGCTGGGCAAGCATCAAGAAAGGCGGAATCAAAGAAAGTCGATAAGCACGCTAAAGCTTGTGCAGATAACCAACATGTCTTTATCCCTCTGGCTTTTGATACCTTTGGCTCCCTGGCGCCAGAAGCTATTCGTTTCTTGACCAGGGTCCAACGGGTCGTACAAAGCAATAGTTCATCTCCAGGGGGACAAGGATTTGTCTTTAGTAGACTAGGGTTTGCAATTCAGAAAGGGGTGGCGGCGCAGCTTGTTGCCCGTCTACCTTCTATTATGATGTAACTTTCGTCTTTTGTTTTAATGAAATGGTTGATTTGTATTTAAAAAAAAAAGAGTAATAATACCCAAAAAAAAAACAATCTAAACAAGCCCAAAATCCTAAAGTCCCCAATTATGAAACAAGCACACCCCAACTCTTAACAAGCCCACCCCAGCCCATCAACCCACTTTCATCTTCACTTAGTCCCAAAAAAAAGTGATGTTGTTTTTGTTCTGTAGCCACATGCGCCTCTCGTCCTCCGTATTCTACCGGCCTAGCCAGGTAGCGCCGCCCCTGCAGGCTACAGACCTGCTTCCTTCTCTACAGTAGCGATTGAACTTGTGAATTGTGAGTTATTTTTCTGTATTCTATTCCATTATTTTTTGCATTCTGATAATAAAAGTGAAAATATATACAATCACTTTGTTTCAATTAGTTTGTTTTAGAACCTGTTTTTGGATTTTCGTATATTTTTTCAAAAGATTCATTTTGTTTCTATGAATATGAATGATAATCATTTAACTCTCATTGTTCTTTAGCATGTTGGTAGTTTTTAGTTTTTCTGCGTGTGTTTTATGATAATGATATTGCTGTCGTTCTAAAAAACTGCCATTGTTGACGTATGCTAATGTTAATAGGGGTCTGTTTGGTATGCTGTAATGGAATAGATGAGGGAATGGAATGAACAAGGTAATGGAATGGACAAGGTAATGGAATGGATCATTACCATTCCATGTCTTGTTTGGTTGTCATGTGGGAATGAAACAAACATTACTTTATGTTGTTGGATAACCAGGAAAAGACGAAGGAATAAAATCGGTGGTGAGTGGTGGTCAGTGGCGGTGATGGTGGGTGGTGATATGTGGCGGGTAGCGATGGTGGTGGGTGGCGGCGGCAGTGGTGGTGACGGTGGAAGGTGGAGGTGGAGGTGGATGGCCGTGATGGTGGGTGGGCGACGATGGTGAGTAGTGGCGGTGGTGGGTGGTGGTTGGTGGCAGTGATGGTATGTGGTGGTGTGTGGCGGGTAGCGTGGTGGTGGGTGGCGACGACGGTGGTGGGTGGCGGCGAAGATGGCGATGGGTGCAGGCGACAACGGTGGTGGTTGCTGGCGAAGATGGCGATGGGTGGAGGTAGATGGCGGTGATGGTGGGTGGCGGCGGTGGTGGGTGGGTGGGTGGGTGAAGGTAGTGGGTGGTGGTGGTTGGTGGCGACGACAACAATGATGGGTGGTGACGGCGGGGTGGGCGAAGGTGGTAGGTGGTGACGGTGGTGGTCGGCGTTGGGTGGCGGCGGTGGGTGGGTGACGGTGGTGGGTGGGTGAAGGTAGTGGGTGGCGGCAACGGCGGTGGTGGTGGGTGGCGGCGGCGGTGGCGGGCGACGGTGGTAAGTGGTGGGCGATGGTGGTGGGTGGTGACGGCGGTGGTGGGTGGTGACGATGGTGGTGGGTGGTGGTGATGGTTGGTGGGTTATGGTGTTGTTAGTAAAGGGTGAATGAGGGATGGAATGAAAAAAAACATGGGGGATGGATGAAATGATTTTGAAGGCATGGAATGCCTTGTGGAATGGGTGATTCCATTCCTTTAACCAACCAAACACACTATTTTTCATTACCTCGTAATGATCTATTTCATTCCCCCTTCCATTCCATCATACCAAACACTACCTTCTAGTTTATCTTTATGAAATCAACATAATTAGAGTGGTCCAAACCCCGGCCACATGTCCTGATGAAGCTTGCTCTTTTAGAAATGATAAGCGTTTTAATTAACGGAGGTTTTACGTTTGAATCCAATTTTCATTGGTTTCTTGCTTAACCTTGGCCAATTGTTGAGATAAGGCATGATCTTGTTGGTTAGCATTATATTGGTTAGACCTAAGCACACCATAAACTTAAGAAAGGTGAGAGTTGACTATATTTATGGTGATTTTATAAGATATAAATAAATAATAAAGAAGTAAATAATTTATTTTCTCATGAGTTAAGAAGGGTGATAAAGACATGGCAACATACATTAATGTTCTCTAACATTTAACTAATCATCATAATTTAAAAAAAATTTAAAAACCAGTTGTGTTGGCTGCTGCTAGCAATCCATCTCCTTCCTGTCACATTCTATTTTAAACAACACGCAACTGTTGATCTTATTTTCAGTTACCTAATAAGCATAAAAACCAGTTCTGTTGGCTGCTAGCAATCCATTGTATGAAACTACGGTGAAAAATTGTTTTTTGAACGTTACTACTAAAAAAAAAAATTTCTAGATCCCCCACTGCTGTTGGGCCGTACTACCCATGGTCTAAGACATCTCAAAAAAATAATAGATACAATATGTGTATGACATTATTAAGTTATCCTACTGATTTCCCTACACGACCTAAAGCTGATATCCATATACTTTCATTATTAAATTTTTTTTTTTTTTTTTAACATAATATAAATTTTATTTCAATAAAAATGGGCAAATTACATAAGAATAGCAGGTAGGCGGGCAACAAGCTGCGCCGCCACCCCCTTTTGGATAGAGAACCCTAATCTAGAGAAAACAAATCCTCGCCCCTGGGGAGTCGAGAAGTTGCTGTGAACCACCCGCTGGACTCTCGTCAGAAACCTGATCGCTTCCGGTGCCAATGAGCCAAAAGTGTCAAAGGCCAAAGGGACAAAAGCATGTTGGTTATCCTCGCACGCTTTAGCGTGCTTTGCCACCTTGTTCGACTCTGCTCTAAGTACCGCTTGCCCCGGCACAAACCCACTTTCCCTGAATCCCGCTAAAGGGGACACACCCGTAAGGTCCACGCATGCGTGCTTCCCACCTTCCCAGCCAAACACTAGCAGGTCAGCCGGACGTAAAGTGGACCTCCCTTCTGACGGGTCTGTAAGAAAGTTAACCGGGGCCTCTTTCTTTGCCGCGATCCCTGCTCGTCTAAGAATATCCATTAAAATGTCCCGAACAAAATCGTGCCTGTACTTAAACCCCCGTAACTCTCTACAATGGAGGGCATGCTCCCCATATTTATTAAAATAGAAAAATGAAACTGAACTGGTTGATTTTATAAGTGAAAAACACTATCCGGTAATTTGGAAATTCTTTCAATACACTGGTAGCTGAAAGTTATCTGCCTTTTATTGCCATGCTGATGTAAGAAATGCATATTTTGTTTTTGCAGTTGTTGAGGAGACATGAAGGTTAAGCTTTTGCATATCCTTACCATGTTACTTTGTACACTCAATATTGTTAATATTATTATGTCACAACATTGTTATATATTATGTTGTTTCTGGACTTCATAAACTTTAGTGGTTGCTTGTCAATGTACCACGAATGTGACAAAATTGTATATAGAGGATTGGTTTTAAAAAGTGTGCCAAGGCGTGCAAGGAAATCTAGAAAAGGAAATCACCTCAGGGTCATGAGGTGGTGCCTCATGCACATCTGGGTCAAAATTGGTCAAAGGTAGGGTGTGCACTGATCATATGTAAAACCAAACAAAATGATGAATGGTTTACTTAATACAAGGCTAATAGGGCCTGAAAATTTTAGGGCATGCAATATACAAGTTTTTAAGAGTTTTGAGCCAAAAAAATAAAAAAGCGCCAAACGGTTTTTTTTTTAAATAAATAAGTTATGCAGTGTTACATATGGTACACCGAGCGTTTATTTTTTATTTTTTTGGCTCAAAACTCTTAAAAACTTGTATATTACATGCCCTAAAATTTTCACGCCCTAAAAAGCTTGGGAAGTAGGGTTTTCTTGGGTTTTCCAAGGTTTTATGACCCTTAAATGACTTTAATCAACGGTGTTCGATTAAATGGATGGCATTTGTGTAATTAGTTTAATAAATTAGATGATCTATGGGTATTGTTGTAAAATCCACACACACATTTAATTGAGAGGCCTTGAAAGATGGAAACAACCCTTCAATCTCGTTCATTTCTCTTTCTCTCTCTTCCCCCTTCTCTCTCTATCATCACCGCTAAGAAAACACCCAAGAATCTGAACATCGTTGAAATCTACCATCTGAATCACGACCGGATTCACGAATACAGAGAGAATCTGAAACACACAATCTGAACAAAAACCCCACACCTACGTAAAAAAACACAATCTGAATCATGACCGGATTCATGACCAAGAAGAACGAAAGCCGACGATTGTGGCTGAAGAACAACGAGAAGCCGACTGTGTTTTATGTTCAAAGGAGAGCGGGACAAATCTGAGATGTTATATACCGGTGCACAACCAAGAAGAACGAAAGCCGACGATCCTAGTGTCATTTGTGGTGACTTTTGACTTGGATCCTAGTGTGTCATGCACCTTGCGGTAAAACCCTACACGTGGAATTTGAGGGTCTGACACGGGGTCACTGCAACAAAACTACCCGAACTGATGGAGAATAATCTGTTAATTGCGGTTGAAGTTTTGACCAAATTAATGAAGTCAACCGAAATCTCAGAGTACTTCACGGTACTTCTCAACATGGATCTGAGTCTACGCTCAATGGAAGTTGTGAACCGTTTAGCCGTAGCAGTTGAGTTACCAGCGGAGTTTCTGCAGACGTACATAACCAAATGTATGTCGTCGTGTGAGAATATGAAGGATAGGCACATGCAGATCCAAATGGTGAGGATAGTTTGTGTTCTGTTGCAGAGTTTGATAAGAAACAAGATAATGTTGAAGATGTTTTCATAGATATTAACTCGTTTTGTATTGAGTTTACAAGAGTAAGGGAATCAGCTGGTTTGATAAGGCTTCTTAATTCCTTGAAAGGTTGATGTTTTTGTTGTTGGTTCAGTCTTTTACTGTCTCTTTGACAATTTACTTTCTTTTGCTCTGCATATACATTTGTATTTTGAAAGTTTGGTTATAGGATTGTTTTGTTATCTTGTTCAAGAATCTTTGAATCAGTATATTAATATAACTAATTTCAAGTAGAGAAATGTGAGTCCGCATAGACACTTCCCCAAGCCACAAGCGACCAGGCACTAGGATCGCTTCCTAACGCCAGAACCACAACCAACACCTGAAACCGACTATCCAGAATTCTATCTTCCAACGTATCACCGCCAAGGCACGAAAAATTATGTCGCTCCTATCAATCAACAATAGTTCTAAACAGGCCTCACTTAATTCTCTGAGGCTTGAAAGCTCATAGTAACACCATAAGATCCCTGACAATTTGAAATCTCATAATGATATGTTTAAATAACCTGAGACTTGTAGTCTCGTGTTCATGTTTTTTAATTGCATGAGGCTCGAAACCTAGTACTCTCAACTAATTGCTCCTAGTTTTTGGTTCTCACGTATGCAGTTCACATACAATCATTTCAACCAATCCTTCCAAAGGGAAAAACAAAACACAAGTACACCAAAATCCATGCTTACTATTTTACAAAATCGAATCCATTGACATAACATCTCAATCGTACATCACGCAGTCGATATAATCCATAAACGATACTGTTTAGTCACGATCTGAAAGGTAAAGTTCAGACATGCTACCACCAGCAAAGTAATTATAAAGCAAACATAGTACTATTTTTTCTTGTCATAAGCCTCAATGTTCTGGGGTTCACACTCGGGGCTAAAAAGGCGAACTAGTAAAGCTGACCCTGCGCTTACAGTAATGGCCCCGGTACCTGCCCACCTCAGACTTCGAGGAACATTCACTCTAGGACCTGCAACATAGCATAACCCATAAATGTTACACTGAAAGGAGCTGAATCTGTCCCATACAGAAAAACTCAATAATCTCATTTGCCACACCTTAATATGATTAAGTTAGGCCTGCCACTTATTATATAAGCCCACAATTTTATTTAGACAAAAAGTTTTGATAATTTACCATTTTGGATAGATGGTGTTCATGGTCAAGTTTTGAAAGGTTTCAGGTCAAACATTTATTAATGATTACGGCTTTTCACCATCGTAAACCAAAATCAAACCCTTGAAATATAAACCGAACCAAATGAAATCAAACCAGGTTGGTTGACGGTTTGACTTATTGGCTTTTTATAATAATAATAAAAAAAAACATAAGGTACGATCGTAATAATGTTCCAGCATATTACATAGCCCAAATCTTACTGTCCGACTTGGATTTTTTTTTACCAACTTCATAAATTGTAAACCAAATCGGTCAGTATGGTTTGAAAATTCCTAAACCGAGACTTAAAATTTTTAAAAGACCAACCGTGAAACCAAACAAATGACCGGATTGTGCGATTTCATGGCCTCAAACCCAACCATGAACACCCCTCATTATGGGCCCAAGACTAAACCAACCAGCCACATCATCATATACAAAATCAACCCACGCAATGTGGCAGGGCCACAATCTTTTTTTAACTTATCCCAAAATCGGGATGTTTAACCATCGAGGCAGCTACTTAATCGGGCATTTTGACATCATTCAGTACATTATAAACATGCAAGAAGAATCAGAATTGGATGCATATAGTCCTTTTGTAACATATAATTCTAAGTAGTTAACTCGGCCGACATATCGGTGATATAATTGGTGATATATCACCGATATCTCGGTTATCGGTCATCAACTGATATACCAATACAAAATATCGGTCAAAATATCGGTACTGATATTATCAGCGATATTTGACCGATATTTAACCAATATTTGACCGATATATCACCGATATTCCTGAAATCGGTATCTTTCTTCTTAGTTCTTCCATTTGTCTTAATTCGTATTGCTGTTATTAGTGTATTAAGTCTTAATTGTTAATTGTTAGTGTTAAATATTAGTGTTTTAAGTTTTAATAAGTTCCCACTTGCTACAATTGTTATTGTTTTGCAAGTTGTAAGAGGTTAATTTGTTAATGATAGGAGAGTATGTTGAAATATTAGTGTTAAGTTGCTATATATATAGATTTTGCATGATATAAAAATCACCGATATCTCACCGCGATAACCTATATTTCAAGTTTAACAAGAAGCAATATAATAGAGACTGAATATAGCGAACAAACCGTAATGCAAACGACAGAGAATCCAAAATCCTAAGGCTCCACCAACACTAAATACCCCAGCAGTATGCCTCATCAACCTCGAGCAAGGTTTTGCATCAGATCTCATTAGCTCACCATCAGAGAAGCCAAGCATACGTCTCAACGCCATTGCGCTTTCTTTGATCAAGAAATTCTCAAGCTGAAATTAGGTCCACTACTTATAAGCAATGAACTTTCACACAAATTAATCTGAATCCAAGAAAAAAAACACCTCTCAGAAATCTAAACTGTAACACATACATGGCACGCATAAGTGCAAATAATTAAAAATGGACATGATTAATACTTAAACAAACTGCTAGCATGGTATACAAAATAATACATCAACAAAACTACATATACGCTTGGAATTAAAAGGTGCTTCGAAGCGTTATGTAGAACCAAAAGCTGCATTTATCTCATCTCATTTTACATGTTTGCCTGTCTTCTACTTCTTTAAGAATAATATTTTTATCATCATAGAGTCATTAAAGTGCCATTTATATGCAGAACTATTAATTCTCAAATATATACACATCACCAAGTTTTTTACAACATCACAAACTTAGTCACCATAGACACAACTTTGTTACAACTTACAACATTACAAGATTTGTTGCTTTTCTAATCAAGAGCTATATATGTTTCAATCCCACCATTTTTATCTTCTTATAACCAATACCAAACATACATGATAAACCCATATGCACAAAATTCGGTTTTGGAAGTAGGTGGCAATCCGATGCGTGATGCGCACCACGTGTCGAGGCATTCTTCATTAAAAAACACTAAAAAATACTAATAGATAATATTTTAACTTGTGAACTTTCAAAACACGATAATATAAGATATTCCCATCATCTCTGGTCATATTTATTCAATCGATTGTCAATCGATGGCCAGATTTTTTCAGATCACATCATGTGATGCGTGCATTTTAAAACAAAGGCACAAACAACCAGAAGGATAACAAGATGCAGTAAACAAATACATTAATGTAACTGCAGCGAAAAAAGAATTTAGCACGATAACAGAAATTAGAAATGTACCAGCCACGAAGAAGCAGAAACGAACGCTCAAACTATTGTTGTTTATCAAGACTAAGAGTATTGTAAAAACGTGAAAAACGGCCACGAGTTGAGGGTTTGGGAAGATGATGTTTCTTTTTAAGACCAAATATCTCCTGGACCAAAGGGACGTGAACGAGTAGCAACTTCCAAGCCAAAAACCAACCAAGAACAAGCAAGGAAAGTACGAAAGAGAAAGCGAGGACTGGACGAAGAACAAAGAGATTTAAGCGGTCGGAATATGTAAGTGAGCAGCCAACAGATGATCCCATTAATTAGCCAGAGCTAATAAATCAATCCCTGAAAATAAGTAACAGTGTCACGCCTAATTGATAAGTCTTAATTTATCATGTTAATAGTAAACGGACGAAAAAAAATCAAGTATAGCAATTTGAGTAACAGAACCCTAATTCTGTTGGTGAATAATCGTTTGGTATATAAATTAATGGAATCGTATGGTGGAAATGATATCTAGTAGATTAGAATCCTTTCAAAAGATAAAATGATGAACTTACAAATTTAAACATATAACAAACATTTTTTATTTAACTGAAGACCAAAAAGAAATGATAATCTTCATTGAATGAGGCATATGATAAAAATCGATGGTCAAAAACAAGAGAAAGAAAATACGAACATAAACCTGCTCAGTGTGTATAATAATTTAATAAACCTTACCGGCGGTCGTACGAATGTTTCCGACGGGTGGGTGGGGGTTTCCAGCGGCTGCAAAGGGTAGACCAGAGAGAGAGAGAGAGGATGTGACGGTCTGATGATTTTGGTTGAATGGTTTGATTTGGGCATGAGTGGGTTGATAGATGTGTCTTACTAGTTTTATACCCGCCGCGTGTTGCTGCGGCGGTGGCGAACGGATTACTACATCGTACGTTGCCTTGTAAGATCGCCCTCTTATCATCTAGCCAGCGCAATGTTCACAAAAAAGCAAAACAGTAAAAGCCTCGCAGAAAGATTTTTATCAATTCTAAATTTACCAGAGCTGAACACTACCACGGCTATGCAGATAGAAGTTGTACAAACGAAAGAATAATCGGCGCGAATGAATTATTAATGGTTATTTATCAAAAACATTGGTAATGGCTTTTGTTGATAATAGCTACCAGCATAAACATCATTTTTAACCTATGTTATTAAATTTTAAATAATTTGTATAATAAATTCAGTAACAACTACCATACCCCATTTCTGCTCGAATCACTCACGTTTCACCTTGATCAAATCCAACTATGGTTTTGTATAATGGTTAATTATAAAATGGTTTGAATTTATTAAGAGGTTTATTTTATTTTTCATAGCACACGGTCTTCACATATAGTTAAATATTGGTTCTTGCCTTTGTGGGGCCCATTTTTTTATGTGGAATGTGCCGGACTTTGTTTGTTTGTTTCTTTGTTTTGCATATAATGCATCTAAAAGGGAGTATAAGTTTGCTCATAGAAGTGGGAAATTGACACATATACTGTGCCTGTTCACGTTTACCTACCCATCACCACCTACCCGACGCTATGACAGCCCCACCACCACCACAACTCTTCCTTCTCTATCTCTTTCACTCTCTACTCCTTCCCTCTCTCAACACCAGCTATCACCACCACCACTTCTCCCCCTATCACTCTAAAAAACCAAGCCACTACCACCACTCCTCCCCATCTCCCTCTAAAACCCATCCACCACCAGACACACTCTTTGTCTCTCTCTCTCTTAAACCCACAAACCATCATCACGTCCTGTCACTCTCTCTCAAGATGACACTTCTTCTCTACACTTCTTTCCCGATGACGGTATCTAAGTCAGAAAAATAGAGAGATGGGTTTTTTTTAGAAAGAGAGTGAATCATCAAACCCTACCCGCCACAGATCGGGTTGACAAAGATGTATGCAACGAATCATTATCACCACTCGCCGCCTGGTATAGTCATTTGCGTCACTGGCACAGCTAGAAGAATAGAGATGTGTTTGGGGATATCGCCTTTAAAATTGGATATGGGTCAATCGTAACCCCACCGCCGCTCGTCGACTTCTTCTTTCTCTCCGTTTGTCTCTCTTTCTCCTCTGCTTCTCTCTGTTTCTCCCTCTGTCTTCTGGTCGTTTATCTCTTTAGACCTCAACAGAGTGCAATTGGTGTGGAGGGGAGTTGGTGTTGCGTGGTGGTTCGGACGAAGCTCCGCCGTCGATGACGGTGAGGAGACCTCCGGCTCCTCTTAGTCACTTTCTCTCCCTCTCTGTAGCTCTTTCTCTCTCTCTGTCTTTCTTCCAGTAAGTGTGTGCTGTTGTCTAATATGTGTGTGAGAGATGAGAGGGAAGCTGTAGGGGTGCAAACGAGCCGAGCCGAGCTCGAGCCTTGCATTATCGAGCTAGGCTCATTACAATTTTCAGAAGCTCGAGCTCGAGCTCGATTCGAGCCTTGTATTTTGGGCTCGAGCTTGGCTTGATAGTATTGTTAAGAACTCGAGCTCGACTCGAAAGCTCGATCAAAATGTATGTGGCAAGAGTTTAAACGAGCCCAAGCTCGGCTCGAACTCGTTTTGGACATTAAGGAGCTCGTTTTGACTATTAAGGACTCGTTTTGGACCATTAATGAGCTTGTTTTGGACAATTAAGAAGCCCAAGTCCCAAAGTAATGCCTGGGTTATAATACAATTGGGCTATATAATATTAATTGACATAAATAAGCAAAGCTCGATAAGGCTCGAGGAGCCGAACCGAGTTTTATATTCTAGGCTCGAGCTCGAGCTCGATAATCAAATGAGCTTTATTTCAGGCTCGAGCTCGGGCTCAAGCTCGATAAGACTTGGCTCGTTCGAGCTTTTTACCGAGCCGATCTCGAGTAGCTTGCGAGCCGCTCGGCTCGTTTGCACCCCTAGGAAGCTGTAAGTATGAGTGTGTGAGAGGGAAGGAGGTTTTATATTTGGGTGTGCTGTAAGCACTTGTACGTAGCTTTAAGTAATTGTATTGAGCGAAACAACAGTGTTCGCTACTCACAACAAAAGTTACTAATTGTTTCTATACTAGTATGTTTACCCGCCGCGCGTTGCGGCGGCGTACCCGACTTGTTTCCAAAGGCTTGTTTCGACAAAACAGAACTTGACAACAGGGACATCGATTAACATAGCACAAACATCATTTTAATAAGTTATGTATGGCATGAACAAACCCAATTTGAACTCAAATTTAAAAGCGGTTTAAAGCGGCATAATTCTATTTAGAATTCTTGCTGTTACATGTGGTATGATTATCAGCTCTTAGAAAAGCAACTCAACAACTGGATTATTAGATAAACATAGAACACAAAGGAGAAATTGGAAATAACAAAAAACTTGGTTGGTAGTAAGGTAAATACAAACAGGGGGCTGAGGAAGGATGCCGGTGAAGGTTGGAACGCCTTGAGTTTACTTTTTTCTTCACTCGAAACACATGAAAAGGGGTTCAAACAATTCAGAAATCAAAAAACTCCATAAATATCGATTACTAAAAACACCTACAATTTATAAGAAGAAATGAACCTCCGTCAAAGACGGCTTCAAACAACACCATCGATTGACAATTTCATGTCTGCTCCGATTTAAGAGTATCTCACCATAGACAATTGTGATACCAGTGTTTCTTATTTGATGATAAACTGCATCAATATCTGTAGAATAAGCAAGGTTGAAATTAAACTGAAAATAATCAACATGACTGATTGAGATAAAGCTTAAAATTGTCGTTATAATAACAAAGAACATGTTTTGAATAAACATTTTCAGTTTATCCTAACTATCCCTTACCATTCCCACTGGGCAAATAAATACAAACTTAAATCTATAGAATAACAAAAACATTTCAAATAGCAAAGTTATAGAACTAAATACGTATGGAATCAATTGAATTAATTCATACAGAAATCAAGGGCTTTTTCTAATTATATGTCCAAATGCGATGCCAGTTCCGTTGCAAAGATCGAAACAATTGGTTATTGAACGATCTTCCCATAATCCTTGAAAGAAATATGTTACAGAATCGTGTTAAAGTCTTTCATGTTAAGCCAAACCGACCCATTTGCACATATACAAAAGTACTCAATTTGGCCTAAACCAACTTTCACCTGTTAGCAACTTGTCTAAAGCTTCCATTTAGTCAACTTTATCACAAACAAAGGATCTCAACCCGTTCTCACAAAATAGGAATTTGATAACCTAGGCATTCATTAAGTTTATCAAGTAAAACAATCAAATGACCTTATATGAATATCAAATATTAAGCAAAAACAATGAACTAACATGTGTAGCATACCTTTAACGACCTTAATCTTCTTCTTCCTTTGACCTATCCTCCTTTCCATATCCTTCAACTTCTGAAAAAAAATACATCTCCCCGAAACAAAGTTCTTTTCCTTCCTGTCACGGTTAACAACATACAAAAAGGAGATTTGCCTATTAAAAAAGAAATGAACCTATAAACTCCCAAGCGACGTCACCAACGAACCGCCATCACCACTCGACACCCTGTATTCCGATCTTTGTTTAACCGCCGGTGCTAAACAACTCAGACCATGTAAAGTTTCCATCGCCTTCGAGCAACTTCCGGTTTTGTTGTTGTCTAGATCTGATTTCCGAGCAACTCAGACCTGTATTCCGTTCTTTGTTTAACGGGTGTACACATTGAAGGTTCGTAATGACAATTGGAAAGCAAGGAAAAAGCAAAACAGGGGGATCAGAGGTAAAGAACGTTTGTTTCATGTATGATTGAGGAGGAAAGAAGCTGTGAGGATACCTGCTCAATTATTGAATCTTAAAGAAATAATAATTGTAGATGAGAGCACGAAGGAGAAACGTGGGAAGCTGTGAGCCGTTCCTTCCATTTTTTTTGAAATGCGTGCCATAGTTGCAATAGTGGTAATCTGTGAGTAGCACCGACTTTGCTAAATATAGAGAGGATAATATGATTTTTCATCCAGAGCTTAAGTGAACCAAACGTTCGTTAATCGTTCGTGAACTTGTTTGGCGAAAAGTTTGTTTATTTATGAAACGAATTAAAGCGAACGAAAAAATATGTTCGTTTAGTTAAATGAACGAACATGAACAAACGTTGTGTTCGTTCATTTATGTTAATCAATGTTCGTTTATATTTGTTCATTTATTTATGTTTATTAATAGAGAGAATTACACAGATTGTCCTTTAGTTTTACCTGAAATTGCATCCTTTGTCCTTTTTTTGAATTTTTAACTCCCTATGTCCTTTATTTTATACATTTGTTACACCCTCTGTCCTTTAGACCAACTCCCGTTAAAAAAGTCAGTTAAGTTACCCATGTGCCCCTCACGTGAGGGGCAATTTTGTCTTTTCACTCCTTTCTTCTCCCAAACACAATAAAACACAAAGAAAACAAAACGCTAAAAGAAAGAAGAGAGAAGGCAGAACAGAGAGAGAGAGAGATCGAAGGTGAGGAGCCTTCGGCTGTGGCCTTTGGCCGGCCCTGGGTCCCCTCCGATGATGGTGATTTCTCAGGTGACCGGAGGTAGGTAGTCACGAGTGGTCACAGCCAGTGGACCTGGCTATGGATTTCAATTGGATTCGAACCAGGTATACACCCGAAGCCCCATTTCTTGACAATAGCTAATAAGGGAAGATGATGGGTTGTTATTAAGGTGTCGGGTAGTGGTGATGAAGGGTTGGTACGATGAAGGGGAACGAGTCAGATCTGATACTGAGACGATTGGAACCGAGATATTGGTTGGGGGTGGATTCTATAGTGATTACATGTGACAGGGGTGGTGGTTCGATGTTGGTTACAGAGAGGTTGGTCAGAGGGGTGGTGGATGATGATTACGGATGGTGCTTGGGTGGCGGGTGAAGGTGGTGACCGATAGCTAAGTTATAGACGAGATGGTTTATAGTAGAACTTGAGTTATGATCAGTTGAGTACTATTTATTTTAATATGCAAAGGGTAATTTGCAATAAATGATTACCGTAATGATTACCGTAGATGTTAGTGTGTGGTTGAAGAGTCGAAGATGGTGCAGAGGTGGTGGTCTAATCGAGTGAAGCCCTAATTTTATTTTAAGAACTATGAACCCTAATTTAATTTTGACATTACAGAATGATCAGGGGAGAAGACAATGAGGTGAAAAGACAAATTTGCCCCTCACGTGAGGGGCACATGGGTAACTTAACTGACTTTTTTAACGGGAGTTGGTCTAAAGGACAGAGGGTGTAACAAATGTATAAAATAAAGGACATAGGGAGTTAAAAATTCAAAAAAAGGACAAAGGATGCAATTTCAGGTTAAACTAAAGGACAATCTGTGTAATTCTCTCTTATTAATATTTGTTTATATCATTTAAAATAGCTATACTAGTTTTGTCAAACATTCTTCTATATATTAAATTAGAAACAGATTAATAGTGTATGATTGCTAAAATGAGCCGGCCAATTATATTTATTCTATATATTTTAATTGTTGGACACTATTCTTCTTTTAATACATATATTGACCCCAACTTTTAGAAGAACTTTATTTTCTGCCATTAACTTTTAGGTTAATTTTATTTTCTTTTAATTTGACCACCAAACTTTTATCTTTTAGGATTTAAAACTTTGGCCACTAACTTTTAGCTTAACTTTATTTTCTTCTAATTTGACCACTGAACTTTGACCATCAAACTTTTAGCTTTTAGGATTTCAAACTTTGACCACCAAATTTTTAGCTTTTAGGATTTCAAACTTTGACCACCCAACTTTGGCCACTGACTTTCTTACTAACTTATGTACTTTATTTTCTTCCAATTTGACCACCAAACTTTGACCGCCAAACTTTTAGCTTTTAGGATTTCAAACTTTTACCACCAAACTTTTAGCTTTTAGGATTTCAAACTTTGACCACCCAACTTTGGCCATTAACTTTCTTACTAACTTATGTATTTTCTTTTCTTCCAATTTGACCACCAAACTTTTAGCTTTTAGGATTTCAATCTTTGACCACCAAACTTTTATCTTTTAACCGCGAGTATTTTTTTTAAGCCCACACGACAATAACAGTCACTTAATATTATCTTTTATGTCCACGAAATCGTCCACAATTACATGAAAGAATGTAGGAAAATCGTTGCCCATAGTGCTACTAAACACTTCTGCACAACAAACGTGCCCTGTCGCTTTGCGGCGGGTTAACAAAAACCCTAGTTATAATGATTAAGGGTTTTCACTTTTCACCATTGTAAACCAAAATCAAACCATTGAAAATATAAAGCGAACCAAACGAAATCAAACCAGGTTGGTTCATGGTTTGACTTGTTGGGTCTTTATAATAAAAAATATATAAGATATGATCATAATAATGTTCCAACATATTTCATAGCATAAAATCTTACTGTCAGACTTGGATTTTTTTTTTACCAGTTTCATAAATTGTAAACCAAATCGTTACATATGGTTTGAAAATTCGTAAACCAAGACTTTAAATATTCTAACAGACCAACCATGAACACCCCTAATTATGTGCCCAAGACTAAACCAGCCATCCACATCATTAAAAAAATAATAACACATGCAATGGGGCGGGGCCACGATCTTTTTCTAACTTATCCCAAAATCGGGATGTTTAACCTATGTAGCACTGGAACAGGTACGAGACCAGGGTGAACGGGGAACGGCAAAACTCAAAAATCCAAGATACGGTTACGAGAATAAAAAAATATAAAATAATATATTGATGTAAAATGTAAACTACAAAAATACTACATCTTCCAAAGGTAATTTAATTATCAATAATCAAATCATTTTCAAATTTCGTTTCATTGATGAAGTGATGAAGATACTAATGATCGATGATGATTCTCAAAGGCGCCGAATATGTAATGGTTATTTTTTTAATGGCTGGTTATGGATTATGGAATTTGAAAGGATTAAAACCCTAAAATTAAATGGTAATGGCCTAGAAACGTCCCCTCAAATACGGAAACGTTTAGGAAACGCCCCCTCAAGTCTGGAAACGTTTAGAAAACGTCCCCATGGCGTTTCAGTCCTCAATAAGTACCTGAGACGGCTACGGCCACCTAAATGGCTTTCAAGTTTAACAAGAAGCAATATGATAGACACTGAATATAGAGAACAAACCGTAATGCAAACGACAGAGCATCCGAAATCCTAAGGCTCCACCAACACTAAATACCCTAGTAGTATGCCTCATCAACCTCGAGCAAGGTTTTGCATCAGATCTCATTAGCTCACCATCAGAGAAGCCAAGCATACGTCTCAACGCCATTGTGCTTTCTTTGATCAAGAAACTCTCACGTTGAAATTTGGTCGTCAACTTATAAGCAATGAACTTCCACACAAATTAATCTGAATCCAAGTAAAAAACACCTCTCAGAAATCTAAACCTTAGCGCATACATGGAGCGCATAAGTGCAATTAATTAAAAAATGGACATGATTAATACTTAAACAAACCGCCGCTAGCATGGTATATTTCAATTAAAAATCATTTTCACAAATTAGTTCCCATGATTATCTGAGTGTGTATCCAAACGAAAAGCTAGTTTTCGTTTATCAAAATGATAATGGAGACTACTCGACCCAATCCCCATGAGTAGCCATGGCCCATAGCCTCACTATTCATGCTTCTTACATTTCTTCTCTTGATTTTTTTTTGTTTACAAATGAGCAAAATCTTCAATCCTAGTTCTTCATATATTGTTTTCGAAACAATAAAGGTTAATATTTTTAATTTAAATTTACCAAAACGACGTAGTTTTGATTGGTTGCACATGTAAGGTTACATGTGCAATAACACCATATTCACTTTCCCCATATATATATATATATATATATATAATATATATATATATATATATATATATATATATACTAGTAGCAAACCCGCGCGATGCGGCGGCGATGACAATTGACAATTTGGTGCTCGTTTCAGTCAGTTTATAAATCCTCTAGTTGGTTCACATGTTCTTTGGTGCGGGAAGAACGATATTTTACGAAATACAAATAAAAACATAAGCATAATAGTAACTACAACTAAAATATTAAAAATGGTAGTTAGAACTAAAATATGTTACTTTAAATAAAAAGGTAAACATGTTACTTTACCAAAAACTATGCATAAATAAAGCATTGAAAACAAAAAATATAGCAAAAAATGTCAGCTTGAATCTTTTAAAGCAATAACATTTGATGTTGTCTTCTAACTACAAATGGATAAGTAGCAAATTCAGCACAAAATTAAAAAATTGTCACATACATCACTGATCTAACCATACCTAATTCCATTTGCTTCAAAGCATTTAAACATTTTTAGGAGCAGTTGTAGAGCATTTTGGTGCAGACCTTTTTGGTCTTTAACCCTTTTCATCAACCTTTTTAGGAGCAGTTGCAGTCTAGTCTGATAAAAGAGAAAACAAATGCGTATTAAAAGTAACAACTACAAATTTTTTCATTCATATTTCACTAATAAAACCACCATCAATTTTTAAAAGTGGGTAGCGGGTAAATGAGCAACAAGTTGCGCCGCTTACCCCTTTTGAGTAGCAGATAATAAGTTTGAACAAATTCGGTAAAACAAAAGTTCAAATACTTAATTCTTTAGTCATAAACTCATAGTTACTTTTGAATGAGTTCAAATACTTAATTCCATTAGTCATGAACCCATAGTTACTTTTATCAGTGAGGGATAATGTGAGTAGGCGGAATCAAAAAATAAATATAAAAACAGAGGATACGGGTTACGGGGAGACATATATGGCGGTCGTGTGATGAAGACTAAGTTCTGACTTTATATGAGAGATTTGAAGTGTGATGATTCAGAAACTGAGAAAGGAAGTGGGGGGGTTTAAATCTTGTTTGACCTACGTTTTACCAAAACAGAGAAAGCAACAAATTTCACTAAAAACAGTGAGGATTCAGAGATAGAGAAAGGAATAGGCAGGTCAATTTTCACCCAAAAAAAGAGTTGGTGCAGATGGTTCTTTTTTCCGCAGTCTGATCTCACCAAAATAGGGATACCATTTCTTAGGGTAAAGGTGAAACCTTATGATTCTTTACCATGATTCCTTGATTCCCCTAACCCTTTCACCATGTTTATCATGAACATCATCAATTATCTAATTTACTGTTTCAAATAATTATACAAGACAAGAAGCAAAGTGTGCACACAATTCATAAACATTTGAACCAATGTATAACCTTTGATGCCAGCTAAGGGCCTTTTCTTGATACGGCTCTTGTATATAACAATAAATAACACAAATATCAAATTACATTAAAGTTTACATAATATAATTTAGAATTATATATTTCTTTATACAGTTATTCAAGATTCCTTTCGGTTCTGGTCTTGGAAGTGTATGCCGAGGGGGAATCAAAAAATAAATATAAAAATGGAGGATTACGGTTATGGGGATACATATATGGCGATCGTGTGATGAATTTAGGGTGTGTGACATAATTTATTTGTAGCAAGTTATAATGTTGCTTTGTGTATTAGATAAAGCAAGGTGCAGTTCATACCAAATTTATGTGTGCAGTTTAAACCAGTTTGTATGATGAAACCATTTTAGAACATTGACAGAAGTATAAAAAATATCTACATAGAACTGGTTCCAATCAAAACGTATAATAAACATGTCAAAAGCATATATGTCCAAACGACCCATCACCATCCAAATTACAATTAATATTCTTTATGTTACTCATTTGACTAACCCAAATGAGATAATGCCAAAATTAATACCTTTGGGTACCCAGATATCCAATGTAAATGATTTATATACAGCAAAAAAAAAAACTTACAAATGTGTATCAAGTAGTAGTTCAAAGACAATCGCGGTGGCAACATACAAATTACTGGTAAATTCGAGCAATGTGATGCTTCCTCATAAGCAAACATATTGGTTAACTGAAAATCACAAGAAAATTAGGTCGTTAGCAAATGTGATTAAATTGATTTCATACATTATTCTAAAGGTTGATTTTTGATAACTATCGAGTAGTTCAAAGGTTATTTTTTCTGATAACAGCATCATAGCCGTCATGTTCTGAAACAAGGTTCAGGGCGCATTTAAAGCGCACTTGCCGCAAATGTCGTTTCAAAGAGATTAGCAAAATCCTCAGTACAGTAGTCAAAGGCTCAAGGCACAAAGTGTGATCATGTCACTTAGATGTAAGGCGCTTAAGAAGTGCACACCTAAATACCCTTATATCAATGATAAAAGATACCACTTAGTTTCTATTCCATTCACAGATGATTTTAGCTGTTGATTTAGTCACGCCATCTTGTTTTGGCTTCAACATAATATCTAACCTGTTAAATGAATATCATTATAATTTTCAAGGACCCCAAACTGGGTCAAAATTAAAACTAAATATTTTTGAAAATCAGTCCAATCCTATAAAGTGAACTTAAATATGAATTATGAGAAAGTACCAAAATGTAGTACCTTCGATGTCCTCAACCACCTTGAAAACCAAAGGGTTAATGGCCTTATTAGAAACTTTTTAGTTACTATGCATAACCTCCACACTGGCATGAGGAAAATAGCATGCACCCTCTTATTTCTCATAGCCAAACCATTAGTTTGCAGAGCCAAATCAAGCAAATAATAATGCGACGAAAATTGACCCAAGATCGACATTTTATCCAAATCCAGCATGTCACGTTGTCCTTCGTACCTGAAAATGATTGTTAAACATTCTTGCTCGGTTATATAAACAAACGCATTCACCCATAGATGACACATTTCAGATAAGGATAAAACATTTGTCAATATAAGAAAAAAAACATATATTATACACGTATAGATCTATATAATATATGCAAAATCACAAAGTCAAAATATTAAACAGTAACCTACATCCTTTTTTTAAGAACTCTCATTGCTCGAGCCATCAAAGCTTCTTGAGCAGGACCCGTTCTTATTTTCTTAAATTGTTCTTTAATAGAGCAAGTTCCACATCAAGCTGTTTAATCTTTTCATCCACAGATTCACCTAATTTATTAATAAAAAACAAGTTACAAATAATAACAGTCAATATAAGACTAAGATATTAAAACCCTTACTGAAACACCAATAAGTGAACTTCAAGCCTTTGGTAATCTCCAAGACTTGCATTTAGCCATAGACAAGACCTTCCATTTCTTTTGGGACTGTGAAATGTCCAAGCCTGCAAAACAACATTAATGTATGTTTTGAATGTAACATATCTCAATCCAATTGAGCTCAAGATCTGAGAAGACCTCTTCGAATTTGTTTAAAAGACCTTCATCACAGGTAAATCGCCACGGTAAAAAATCCCGAGTCTGCAAAACAGAAAAAAAACTCTATCAGAGATCGACATGTTATAATGGTCAACCTCATCAATAAAATCACCAAAATTATTCGATTTGTACGGTAGTCTATGAACTCTTATAGATACAGAAAAAAAACCCATATAAATTTAAATGATTTTTGTACAAAATCAACAAAAAAAATGTGACTTACCCTTGACGGATCTGCTGAAATATTCATGGACCTGGTGAGAATCGATCTGTTAGTGTTTGTTAGGGTTTTTAATGACAAAATAGTGTTCATAATCAAAAGAAATTGTGACTTACCGTTGACGAAGGTCGGATTCTTCATTGATTAGGTGAAAATGATGGTGAGGTGGTGGATGTCGTTGTGGTTTCTGGTGATACTTTTGACGGTTGTGATTATAGTTGAAGGTAGTGATGGTTATGTAGTTGTGAAAATGATGGTGAGGCGGTGGAAGCACAGGTGGTGGCTGTGGTGCAAAATGGAGGGTGAATGTTGATTGTTGAAGAGAAACCCTAATGTGAATATGATGAATGGGGCGGATTGGTGAATAAAACCCTAAGGTGAAGGAACCCGTGTAGTTTTTCTTTTTTGCATTATAGGCTTGTATATGATGCATCATGGTTTGCACCCCTAAAAGTTTAAGAGTTTTATTGCATAAACCAATTGTACAACATGCTTTTGAGGTTTGTACATTGGCAAATGACCATTTCTGCCCTTCCTATATGCTTATTAATATAGTATAGATATATAGTATGAGTATACACAAAAAACCTTAGTTAGAGTGAAAACTCTAGAAACACAACATGTGGCTAATATTGTGCCACATCACCTCAAATAATTTAGATATTTTATTGGATATAAGGATAATAAAGTAATTTGTCACACCCCATGCCCCCACCTTTTCACTTTTTGATTGTGACACCTGCAACATCACCAACTCTCTTTCCCTAATAAAAATTCAAACCCACAATAATACGTTATATAGATAGATTCTCCTTTTCTCTTTCTTCCTCTCAATTCTTACCCCCAAACCATAAACATTTCTTTACAGAAAGATACAAATACTCCATGGATCCTATCTAGTGATAAAAATCAGAGGCATTTATTTCGTCATCTGTGGTGATTGTAGTTTTGGTGGTTTTAAAATCGTTGTACCGGCGATATCGAGTAGAGGTGGTGTTCATGGGATTATGGCAGCGAGTTATGGTTCTGGCGATGGCAGGTAAGCTTCGGTTTTTGAGTTGATCGTTGTGTGGGTTTGTTTTATCTAGAAATCAGATCTGGTTGTTTTTAGTTTCTCAAATGGTTTTTGTACTAAAGTTCTTAATGAGGTGGTGTTCTTTTCTCAAAGGTTTTTTTATCTAGAAATCAGACCTGTTTGATTAATTTTCTAAGCAAATTTTTTTAGAGTAAAATGGTTTATATATTTGTTTGTTTCATCTTTCAACATAAGTTGAATTGAGGTTACTTTGCTTAAACACTGAGTCTGATCCAAGTTTTTTTTTCTTATTTAAGCACTAAATAGTTGTATAATAAATTAATCATTATTTGTAGTTATCTTTTTTGTTGATGTAAACTTTGTAAAGTTTTATCCCTTTTTCATCTTGACTTTGCTTCTAGGCATGTTGACTTAGGCAGACAACACATGTTACCCTCTTATGCAAAGGGTAACAAGTGTTACACATTTATCCCCAGTTAACACATGTTCACATTTGGGCCCCGACTAATATGTGTTACTCCTATTAGTATGTTAGATGATGAGTTGGTCGCACCGGTTAATATCTCATCTATTGTTTTTCAGTTGATAACGAAGACCCCCACTGGTTAACATATGTTAACATACGAAGTCGAAGGAAGCCGAGAAAAATATGTAGAAAAACTTTTTAATAACGTTTTTCTTGTACTCAATGTATAGAGTTACTAGATTTATTTTGTTAAAGTGGTCAATAGTTTGTAATGATACTTTGTAATAACGTGTGTTAATAGTTTGTGTGCTTTATTTCTCAGTAAACTTATGAAGTGAAAACTATAGGGGTAAGCAAGACAAAAAAAGGCTGACAAAATAAACACAAGTTTAACATATGTTACCAAATAACACATGTTAACCTCTTATGCAACATTAACACATGTTAACCTTCCATGCAATTCATTTGAATGTCATGGGTAGGTTTTTGTGTGGTTCAATAGTTTGTAATGATACTTTGTAATAACGTGTGTTAATAGTTTGTATATTTTATTTCTTAGTAAACTTATGAAGTAAAAACTATAGTGGTGATCAAGACAAAAAAAAGGGCTGACATTAAATACAAGTTTAATAAATGTTACCAATTATCTCTTGTTCAATAGTTTGTAATGGTACTTTGTAATAACATGTGTTAATAGTTTGTATGATTTATTTCTCAGTAAACTTATGAAGTAAAAACTTTAGTGGTAAGCAAGACAAAAAAAGGACTGACATTATTAAATACAAATTTAATAAATGTTACCAAATAACACATGTTAACCTCTCACGCAACATTAACACGTGTTACCCTTTCATGAAGTTCATTTGAATTCCTGGGTAGGTTTATCTCTTTTTTCAATAGTTTATATTGATAGTTTATAATAATGTGTGTTAATAGTTTGTATGTTTTTATTATCTCCTAGTAAACTTATGAAGTGAAAATTATAGTGGTAAGCAAGACAAAAAAGGCTGAAAATAAATACAGGTTATTTTGTTTAAGTGGCTAATAGTTTGTAACGATTCTTTGTAATAACGTTTGTTAATAGTTTGTATGCTTTATTTTTCATTAAACTTATGATGTGAAAACTATAGTTGGAAGCAAGGTAAAAAAAGGCTAACAATAAATACAAGTTTAACATATGTTACCAAATAACACATGTTAACCCCCAAAGTCCAAGGAAGCCGAGAAAAATATGTAGAAAAACTTTTGAATAACGTTTTCTTTTTGCTACTCAATGTATAGAATTACTAGATTTATTTTGTTAAAGTGGTCAATAGTTTGTAATGATACTTTGTAATAACGTGTGTTAATAGTTTGTATGCTTTACTTCTAAGTAAACTTATGAAGTGAAAACTTTGTAATAACATGTGTTACCAAATAACATGTGTTAACTTCTTATGACACGTCTTAATAATGTGTGTTAATAGTTTGTATGCTATGTTTACTTATTTCTTTGTAAACTTATGAAGTGAAAACAGGAGTGGTAAGAAAGACAAAAAGGTTGACAAATGATACATGTTTAACATATACCAAGAAATAATCGAAACAAATAATTAATGCCACGTTACGGAGCCTACATGTCGTTACATGCAATCTGTCCATTTTTAAACATGCAATAATCTTAACTATCACAAATCCTAAGTGTGTATTTACGATCAAAAACATCAAATAAACATCCTACAAGACCTATAATACATTATCATGATCAAAACATGCAAGACTCATCATAAATAATATCATTTATAAACCCTAGATGTACAACAATCATCAACATACGATAACGCGCAAGCATATCAAATAACAATCATAAAATCCTATGTCTAACATGTTAATCTCTTAGAAAGCTCATGTTTTAATCTTTATAAACTTGTTTCAGATCTGGACAAACTATTTTATGGTGTTTTAAAACATAAAAGCGAAGCTTAAAACACAAGGGATCAAGTATTATACCAAAGCTCTTTAATAACACAACCGATATTTGTCGATTCACCAACGTTCAGGGTTCGATATTTGTGTACGTAGTCTGGTAATTCCCCGAATTACCTTCTTATGCAGTTACTTATTTATAACTGTGCAGCATGCAACACAACTAACTAACCCTAGTCGAGTAATATGCTGTGAATGTAAGTGAAAGTTAACTAGAGTTTAGTTAAAGTATGAACCTGAAAATGTGGGGTTTCACATCATCCCCAAGTTGAAAAGAAATTCAGAAAGTAAATAGTGAAGCCAGTGTAAAAATGTATGCTTGGTTACCGGATGTCACAGGTACAAAAACACTTGCGTTTAACCACATACAATTTGCGTTTTAAAAAACGTGTGCTTGCATTTAAAAAATTAAGTACTTGCGTTCAATTGATTATGGTGAATTTGTTGTGTTGAAGATCCAGATAATGACTTCCAACGCCCTTCCACTAGTTTACTAAAAAATAAATATGTTAAACTCATTGAAAAGAATACATTTGACTCAGACAACGATTTTGACATGCCAAACAAGAAGTTCAAGCAAATATAGAAAAGTCAATTCAAAGGAGTTCGTGCAATACAGTCACAAGAGACTTAAGATGAGATGTTCTCCAACTGATTTTATGGTGAGCGTACAATACTTAACGGATGCACAGAAAACTGATGTTAGCGGGATGGGATTTGGAAGCATACTATCAATGGAATATGAGTCAACTCATATAGCATTGGGATACTAGTTGTTGATGAACTATGATGATGAAACAAGCATACTAAATATGGGGGATCATAGGATCAAAATAGCATCATCAACAGTATATGAGGTTTTCGGCATTCCTAATGGAAAGATACATGTTCTTGAGAAAAATAAGCCAAGAAAGGGTTCTGATACTACTATTGATGAATTTAAAAACTAGTTTGAAAATACAAGAGTAAGTGTTGGTAGAGTTCTTACACTAATTGGAGATAATGTAGATGGTGGAAGACTATTCAATTTAAACTTCCTGGTAACATGGAATACAATATTCGGTGAAATTACAAAAACAACAACCGCGAATCAAAGATTTTTATTAGGTATAGGTGATGAATCTGAAATTCCAATGATGAATTGGTGTGCGTTGTTGAGGATCGGTTTTAACAAAAACGACTAGATGATCATACAAGTGAAACAATTCAGGTGCGGAAACCCTAAATCGTATGCAATATGATATAGATCAAATCAGAAACACAATCGAATCCTTTTAATAAACATTTCATTCATAAACATTGATGATTAAACCTTTACAATAGTGTTTACAATGAAATAAACCAGTTTAGGAACTTTCCAGAACTCAGAGAGAAAACACACACAATACTCTAAACAAAAATGACCAAAAACTAACTTCAAAATAAAACTTAGGCTTTATATACTACTGCACATTCGACCCATCGACTAGGTCGAATGTGTTCTTCGACCTTCTTCATAGCTCGAACCAAATTATATCATCTACAAAGCTTCCTTTGACCACTTCAATCTTCCTTCGACCATGTAAATTCTTCTTTCAACCTCACGACCAGTCGAATGATCATTATCTTCTACACAAAACTACCAAAATCGCTACAATGATAATCCAAAAGCAATAAGTCACATTCTGTGCACCTACATGGGTATATGCTTGAATGTTTGAAGAAAATTAAAACTGGCTGGCTTGGTGATAAAGACCATTATAATGGACCTGTTGCCTTGTTGAATGTGAGTACATATTTCAAATTATTTTTATACTAACGCAAATTTTATTTGTTTTAGACGCAAGTTGTTTTAACATCTTCATTGTTTTTGAAAAATCAGATACTATACTTGCACGAATAAAATAAAAGACGTAGGACTGAACTCGGAATCAAAATACCAGCAATCTCTTACATCACATCAACATCGTTAGACGAGATGCAATCGTACCTACATAACCATGTTCCTTTGAATCATCGTAGTATTAAGGGCAGTGGTGGTGATAAAAAAAAATAAAATCAATAGCAAGCAGTGTAGCTATGAAGGAGTAAATGATGTTATGCGAGCTATAATGTCAATACCTTCACAAATTCTAACGGATGATGATGATGTTAAAGATGTTTGTACATTGCCAAATGTACACATACCGACGAGTAATAAAAATTGTTGCAAAGAGGAGAAAATTGTAATGGAAGAATTGAATGCTGACATTTCATATATTGAAGCATGTTTTAACTTACTCGATGTGGATATACAAAAGGAACAGAGTAAACATGTTGAAGTAGAACACGTAACGGTACTTAATGAGTTGAATGAAGAAAATGTTCTTGTGGATGTTGAGGAAGAGTACATCTTTACAGAAGTGCAAACACCAAAAGGTAATGTACATGTCGCATTGAGTGAGAAAATTTGTTAAGAAAACAATGAAACTAAGGGAATGAATGAATATGATATTGAAGACTACATGTTACCCGAGGTGCAAACACCACTGGGTAAAAAATGTGTTGAATTTGAAGCAAAAATGAAACTAATGATATGAATTGCGATGATGTCGATGAGCTAAAAAATTGGTATAACTTGGATTTGAGTTGCCAAACACAAGAAATGCTTCGATACTACATAACTCAATATCCACTGAGTGGTGGTGAATATGACAAAGAAGAGTATGAAATAAGAGAGAAAGCAAACATGGTAATATTTAGCAAACTATAGAACTTGTTACATACTGATGATGTGTTTTAAATAAACGCAAGTTGTGTTAATAAAAATGCAAGTTAATTTTATTTAAATGCAATTTGTATTTTGATTATTAGTGTCCATTGTTAAACTAAAAAAAATAATGTTATTTTATAAATTACTATTACTTAGGTATAGATGGATGCAATGGATAACAAGATGAGCCTATACAAGGAAATTGAGGAAGAGATGGATGAAAGTCTTCAAAAACCCTTAACCATGTATCTTTGTTTGGACATTGATCAAATCATTGGTGGCATATATCTCGTCTTGAATGTCAAAGAAAATGGTACGTGTGAATATCTTGGCTGCTTGCTCCTCAAGTGGATTTTTAGTCCAAAGATCAGGCTTAGTGTGCCGAAAGTCATGATCATTCTTCCTATGGGTAAACCTTTGGGCCTACATTGATGTTTCAAAATGATTTAAAACTCAACAAGTGTTAGTTGAGAATTAGCAGCTTGGCAAAAGAAGTGGTTCTTGCTCTCTAATCTCGAAGTTGTTCGCATCAGTCCAGACATAGGGTCATCACGATAGAAAGTTGGAATCCACATCGATCTCATCTCAAACATATCAGTAAGCCATTTATTGTTATCCAGCTTGTAATTAGTCATTATATCAACCCATTCAAAATCAAACTTCTTCGGACTAATCGAATATGTCCAAACTATACTACATATGCGACGTTTAAATTCATCGTCGCTACATAACACATGTCCAACCTAACAAAAAAAATGTTTCAGCAAGAAAACCGTGGGGGAACATAAAAACACATTATATAAAATACACAAGTTTAAAGTATTTTGAATGCAAATATTATAATGATGATACAATTAAACGCAAATAAAAATGACATACAAACGCAAGTATGAAACAAATCTAATTGGGTACCTTGTCAGAAACTTTTTTCATTATGTGCCACATGCACAATCTATGTCTGCTAGAATGAAATACACACTATATAGCATTCTTCATCGCAGGGTCTTGATCAGTAACAACTATGTAGACGCATATTTCATATATGTGTCTGTAGCTTTCGGATTGCCAAACATAAAAATGTCAAAGATTTGAAGATAATATGGATTTGGGAAGTTGGTTCGGATTAACGAAGGGTCGAACCAATATTTAGAGGGTCGAACATGATTTTGTAGTGTTTATTATTTTGATTCAAACTTAAATAGGGTCAAATGGCTTGGTTCGAACCCATGTAAGGTCGAACCAAATGCCAATATATAGTTTGAGTTAGTAACGGTTGGTCATTTGAGTTGGTTATCAGTGTGTGATTTAGAAGTCTGTATTTTCATTATTCAGAGTTTATAAATGTTATAACATCTTTAATGTTAATGAAAACTTGTTAAAAATGGAAATTATTGTGTGTTGATTACGGTTTTCAACATTTTGCATGATTATTAGGGTTTTCACACCTAATACATCAGTACTCGTGTAGATCATGTGTTTCTTTGTTTAAATCCGATCCTACAAAGTGGTATCAAAGCTTGTGATCGATCACACGACTGCAAATTGATAAAAATTGTTTAGATTTCAGATCAAAATCATCAAAACCCTAGCTGTTTTCATAGAACATTGATAAAACATGGTTCTTGAATGATTTGAATATGTTTTTACGTTTGAAATAAAAAAATATTTCACAAAAGTTGTTCAGATTTCAATCTTATTCAAATCCTTCATAATTACATTCAGAATTGATAAAATTTTTGAAAATCAGATCAAAATTGTGTGATTTTTAAGAAAAATTGATCATGAACACTATCAGGTTGAATGGGTATTTATGTTTAGGTCGAATGAGTTTTTTATGTTCCATTCGTGCTAGAAATTAGGTCGAACCTATTCTAGAGTCTTTCATTCGTGCATTTCAAATTTCATTCGGGTTACTAGATTTCATTCGTGCTCATCGATAGGTCGAACCAGTCAAACTCTTTTCATTCGGGCTATCTTTCAAGTCTAACCAAAGTTTGGATTTTTGATTCGACCCCACGTTTTCCAGAACCCATTTTTTGTGAGAATTTTTTCTAAGTGTTGAGATTTTTATATCATGAATAACATTTTGGGATGTCCGATGAACAACCGACCTACTATGACACAACAACAACAAACACCGATGAGTCCATGGACTGTAGAAGCTGAGAGAGGAAAACCACAATCGATAACTAATTACTGGGTTGTGTCGGGACCAACTCAACCCGCTATGAGACCTCCTACACAACTAATACCCGACTATTGGGGTGTTGCAGCAGCTGTAGTTCTTCAGAATGAAACCACCACTGCCATAACAACCTTGATGAACGATTTATCTACGGGAAATGGTAGCCGTCCACCATGGACATGATTGAGTATCCATCATGGCATAAGAGGTTCAAGATTCATTTGGAAGGACTAGATGGTGGAGAGGCATGGCAAATGTTGCAAAGAGGATATGTGCAACAGATGATTGAGAACTCTAACACTCCAGTTGCACTTGATGATTTACCCAATTCTGATAAGAAGAAGTATGCTGCTGAGAAGAAAGCTTGCTCGCAGTTGTCTCAAGCTTTGACCATGAATCTATTACATCAGTTTGGACCGTGCACTACTTCAAAGCAACTATGGGATGCACTCAAAAGCAGGAATGGCGGGAAATGAGAAGATTCGAAAGCTGAGAATGGATGAGCTAAAGAAGGAGTTTGAAAACTTTAGCTTTGTTGGAAATAAGAGTTTAGAAGAATTAACTGCTAGATTTTTACATTTATTATCTGAACGTTCTAACAATGAAATTGTTTATCCTATGTCAGAATGTGTGGAAAAATTTCCAGATGCTTTACCAGTCTATTGGAGTCAGCATGTGGAGGTGTTGAACGAAAAAGACTCATTTCCATTCTAGACACTGAACGAGTTTATCCAAAGGCTCGAGAACAAGGATATTAAGGAGAGAAGGAAGGCGAAGAGATCCCAGATTCCTTAGAATCCGAAACTGTACTATGCAAGTTCTTCATCTTCAGCCGTTCCAAGTGTTGGTGTGAGTTCAGCACCACAGACTACTTACGTATCGAGTGTTGAACTGAAAAATGTTTCTAGCTATTATGGTGTGTCTTCAGCTTCATCTTACACAACCACTCAGCCTCCTATGCAATCTGTTCCATGGATGGCAGCTCCAACAGTTGATATGTCTCAATAAACTTCAAACTGTGTTGGACAAGGTCCATCAAGCTCAAGTTTCGTCGTGTTAGAGACATCTAACATGGATTATGTGACTGTAGAGGATGCACAAAAGCATGTTGCCTTGGTTTTGCCATGGTAGCATCTTATAACGGACTTGTAGCTAGTCAAATTGGAAACAACAATTTCACAAATGAGGATTATTCTCAAATTGATAAGGATGAGATGGAACTCATTGATATCCAATGGGCATTTGCTAGTGTGGTGAGGTGTGCTCATGTATTTATGGAGCGAACTGGTAGAACTGATCTTGCTACTTCTCCTAATACCACCTACGGGTTCAACAAAGAAAAGGTGACTTGTTAAAACTATGGAACGAAAGATCACCTTGCCCGTGAATGCACAAAACCTAAACAACAAGGAAACCAAAACCCATTTAACACCAATTATCAAAACCGTCAAACCAATTATCAAAACCAAAACCGTGGTCTCATAACTCTAACAAAAGACAAACATCATCACCTAACCAAACTCAAACCACACCTAATCATGAAAGAAATCTTGTTTCAATAACCACTTCCACCAATCAAAACCAAAATGAGAATCAAGCATTGGTCATTAAACAAGATGGCGAGTTCAATTGGAATGACATGCAATTGGGTGTTGAGGAGATTACTAGAGGAAATGTTGCATGTTTTGCACAAGATGTTGAGAATGAGGAAGCTGTGAGAGTAGAAGAATTGGAGAATGAAAAGTCGGTAGTTGAAGAGATCGTGTCTGAGACGGTTGATGAAGTTGTTGGTGAAGTTTCTGATGCACTGGATTCAGATTATTCAGATTCTTAAAGCGAGTCAGATTCAGAAGCTAGTCTAACTTCATTGGATAATGATGTTGATCACTTATTACTTGAATCATATTTTCTTATTAGCAAGAAAGCGTGCATGGTGGATGTTGCTTACACCAGAGTCGACTATTCTAAATTCTTTTCTGGGAAGGAAGCTCATTTTGAACAAAACAATTGAAAACTATATAAAGGATGTTTCTGAAGTAACCAAAACTCTTTCAAACAAACAAATTGTAAAGGACCGGATTTTATGAAATCAACACAATAATCACACAAGTATAAGTAATCCAGGTGCGGAAACCCTAGATCACATGCAAAATGATAATAATAAGATCAGAACACATTTAGATTCCTTTTAAACATGATTTTCATTAATATAAAGATCATAAAACGATTAACAGATAGATATCTATGAAAACCTAACCCTTAGAACTTTCGAGACTCTTCATAGAAAACACATACTAACACACACAGAGAAATGACCAACTGTTAAAGTTGAACAACACTTCAAGCTATATATAAGCATCTCATTCGACCTCTTCAATGGTCGAATGAACTCATTCAACCCCTTCTAGCCTCCAATGAACATTAATAAACAACCTAATTAGCTTCCAAAACATCGTTTGACCCTTATCAAACTCATTCGACCTTACGACTGGTCGAATGAACTTCTCAGACTTCAAAATCTGCAATATTATTCGCCAATTTTTATTAATCTAAAGCGATAGCCACACATGTGCATCTACAAACTCCCCATTGGTTATTGCTTCGATTGTTCTTGCATTTCAAAACTTGTATTCTTCAACCTGATCTTTAGTGTCTTCTTTTGTTGCTAACTCATTTCAGGTTCGGCTTTACGTTTGAGTGTGCGTTTCTTCGGTTCTTCTCTTATCTTTAACGTCTTTCCCAGTAGCTTTCCATAATCACAAGCAGCATGTACACCCCAAGCAAAACAGAAAATAGCAACTTTCTGAAAATTCCAAGCACGAACCAAATCTCTCACATCGAAATGTATCTGATTGTAATACAACGCGTCGATGTCTTCTTTTGCACAGTTAATCAACCACATCGGATCGAACACGCGTATCTTCTTACACGTCAACTTAGGATTCTTGTCCTTTAGCACTATCACAGCTTCTCCCGTCACCCAATCATAATACCAAAATTCAAATTCTTTTGCAAAGTGTTGTTGTATAGGCATCAAAGGAATCCTCTTAATCACTTTAGGCGGTATTTACTTCAAAGTAACCTTCGGTAAACCACTCTTAGGATCTATTTCATCCTTATGCACAATCCGCTTCGGATATTGTGGTCTACGGGCATCCCACCTTGTGTAACTTTCTCTAGTCATTCTCTCAGCCATCCATTTAATGATACCAGCATTCTCACAACCCGAAATCTGATGTCTAACAATGTCTCTCACAGCCCGGTAAGGTAATGTCTTGATCTCATGAAAGTGTCTGAAATACAAGATACCTTTCTCCCATTTGATTCCAATACACCTTAGTTGTGCAAAGTATTTCCATGCTAATGCACGTCCTTTGAAAATCTTGTTCTGGTACTTGTAGCCATCGTCTTGAACAATAGGTTTTGGTCTTTTCAGCTCATTTTCTCTCAACTTCTTCAATAACTCCTTCAAAGAATCAGATTGCTTGAACACTTGTTCTTTTTTCAAATTGCTTGTAGCCTTTTTCTTTTGCAATATGTTCATCTTGTTTGAGAGATTCTTCATCGATAACTGGAATGCTAGAATTATTATGAATGTTGTACTATTCAAGATATTCTTCATGAGAGATATCTTCAACTTCAACATGGTTATACTTTTCAGCTTCTATATCATCTGCATCTTTCTGTTTAGGATTAGTTATTGGAACATAAGGAATCTCCTTTTCTTTTAGAATGTCGTCCAGTGACTTTCCAACTTGTTTAGCTAACCCTTCCAGTATCTCTCTAGCAACTACGTTAATCACTTCACCATCTTCAAGATGTGGATCAGTAAACTCTATCTGATATCTCATATCATTACTCATGTATATCTCAAGAACTTTCCAGTGAGTTCCAGAGTATAACATCCTCGTTTCATCACCATCTTATACATTCTCTTGTCTTCTTCAGATAAAGCACGAATCTGTTCAGTCCAAAATATATCTTGATCATCTTCAGTCGTCTCACCAAATTTCTTCTTTAAACTAGATTCGCCTTTGTCACCTTTCTCAGACTTTCTTTTCTCAAACTTGAACTGTTTTGTGTCATCATTATTATCTGAATCTTTCGAAATGGAATCCTTATCTTTGTTAGCATTACCACCTACTGACGCATCATCATCATCAGATCTATCATTCTCATCATCATCTTCACCTTCATCATCAGTTCCAATATAATCCATTTGTTCCTCTTCATTTTCCTCCTCTTCCTCTTCAGTACCTTTAAGCTGTGGTGCTTTCTCGTACAAATCATCTATTATCTTTCTCAAATCTTTGTTTTCTTGTTCAATCAACTTTATTCTCTTTGTCTTTCTCTTGCTAGAAGTCTTGAGTTCAGCTTTTTCACTTTCAAGCTTCTTAACTTTTGCTTCCAAATCATCCTGACGTTCTTTAGAAACTATCACAATCTGATACATATTCTTCTCATTCTCTTTCATCTGTCTGATTTCAGTTTCTTGTTGATTGAACGCTTTCATTACATTAGCAATCTGTCTGTGCACAGCTTCCATCACATCACTAGATATTGTTGCTTGTGGAGTAGAACTTTATTCTGCACTTGGTTTAGTAACTTTCGCTTTCTTGCTCTCCAAATCATTCTTTAATGACTCTGATATGTTTTATGGATTTAGTTGTGACGCAGGATCAGTAGTAACAACCTCTTGCACAACTTTCTTCTTCTTGATGAATAGGGATGCTGTTGGTGATACACTTTTTGAGCTTTCTACTGCTGGTACTTTCTTACCTTTCAATAACAAATCAATTTCTCTGTTTCTTCTCTTCTTTGGTGGTTCTTTCTTTTACATAGTCTTCAATCTACCATGTTTAATACTAGCACCTTCAACAGGAGAACCTTCAACATCAGCATCAAGGTCTAATATCAACTCCTGATTCTCTTTAGTAACCTTCTTCTATCTCTGTTCCTTAAAAATCTTCTCTAAAGCTTCAGGAGTACTAATCTCAGTTGCCTTGGGATCAGTATCCTTCACTGTTTCAGTCTGTGAATCCCATTCCTCATCCTCTTCTATTTCTTCTGAATCTTCATTAACTAGCAACGTCTTTTTCTTACTTTTGCTCTTAGAAACATTCTTTGTCTTTGATTCTTTCTCAACTACCATCTGTTTGCCTTTGCCCTTCGATTTAGCACCTTTATTAATCACTTGATGTTTCCTCTTTGCCACTTTGTCAACAGGAAACAATGGGCTATCAGAATCAGTATTACTATCTGCATGTCTAGCCTTATCCTGACCTGGATCTATATAAGCAACTGAACTCAAATGTCCAAATAGACGTTTATGTGGTGTTTTCTTATCCTCTTTCTTTCCTTTGTAAGTCTTCATCTGAGTCAAAGTAGTTGCATTCATGTGCTCTTGTATTATCACTTGCAATGGAACTCTAACCAAATATTTATACATGTGGTCAAACACCATTTGTAGAAACCTCGGATACATCAGAAACTTTTCAACCTTTAAACCTTGAAATACATCTTTCATGTGGTGAAAGATCAACCCAGATACATTGTAAGGCTTGTTCAATATCAAAGCAACGACCAATGAACTCAATGTCTTTCTCAACACATCATAACCTCCACTAACTGGTCCAAAAACATGAAGTATCACATGTAATAGATACTTGTATGGTGGACACAACTTCACCTTATGCAATAAACAATCTGTGATAGGACCATTATACTTCATCCTGAGGAAGCATGCACGTTGTTCAGTCCTTGTCAACTCAATCAGATCTTCATATGAATCATTCAGTTGTAACGCCTCTCTAAAATCCTTTTCACCAACTAGAACCATTTGTCCTTCTATTTTGCTTTGAATAACCGATCTATATTCCCAAAAAGTCAGTCTGGCATTCTCCCAAAATTCTACCTGATGATCTTTATAAATGGTGACTGATTGAGTAATAGCATGTACGATTATGGATCTCCTTAGAAAGCTAATAATCCCTTGGAATTCTGCATACTTGTCGTCAATCTTCGGTTCAATGTATGCTCAACAGTTATGTTTTGGTTCAAACTTTAATTCTTTGGGTGCTGACTGTTTTGGAATGCCTTATTGTTCTTGTTCAGCCATTAGATCTGCAAAAACACAAACAATTCATAAAAAAGATTCGTTAATTCGGATTAAAAAATAAAAATGGTCAAAACATCATGTTCATTCGACCAAACGTGGGTTCGAATGAATTTGGTTTATGTCGAATGAACATCAAAAAGTTTCATTCGACCTTAATGATCTTCATTCGAACCTTTAAGAAGGTCGAATGGACCTGATTTGAATTTGAATTTACCAATTCTGATTTAATCCTTGTTAACATCAAATTTTGATGGCAAAACATCCTAACATGGCCGACTAACACTAATTGAACATCAGTTTTATCAATCAAACAATTATCAATAGTTTTCCTAAAATCTAGGGTTTCAAAGAATCGATTTTATCATTTTATTTGTTTAAACATTAGATTTTGTTGTATTCTCCCCGTATAACTATCGATGATTGCTTGTTGATGTCCAATTTGCATTATATAAACTGTTAAAAACCATGAACATTCAAGCTAGGGTTCGAGTGCTTCAATCATTGATTCTGATGTGGATATCAATCCATTACCTGTAAAAATGATATGAAAATGATGACAAAGTCCTTGGGAACAATAATCAATGGTCTAAAATCAAAAGGCAAAATAGTGGTAGTATGATCAAATTGCCTATAAACAGTGAAATGAAGTTCGAATGGGGCAATCAGGTATATATAGATAAGGTACATTCGACCTTTTCAGGGTTCGAATGAGAAAATTTGGTCTTCATTCGACTTAAATAAAGGTACGAATGAAAATGAAAGAGTTTGAATGAAAAACATTCATTAAACCGATCTCACTCGACCACTTAGATGGGTTCGAATCAACCACACAGAACTTATTCGACCTAACGAAAGGTCGAAAGAGGATCTGGAAAAACTGAGTTTTACCAAATTGTCAATTCGATTCACATTTTGTCATTTTCAAACATTTAAACATTCAAATTCTCAAAATTTCCCATTTAAATGATACAAAACTCAAATTGGCTCGTTAAACTTCAGAAAATGACTATCATCCATCATCGGTTACCTAAAATAACTCAGAAATGTAAAAATTTGGATTTTTCTGAAATTTATGCTAAAACACATCAAAAATCTTTTTGAGGTTTTGTATATATGAGAAAAATTAAAAACAGAAAGCAGTAAACATTTTGTGATTTCCGGTAAGAGGATCATATCAGTTTACGAGAAATCTGATCACATCGTTGATCTTTAATATGTTATCATTAAAGACAATGTGGGAATCTTCAATTGCTGATATTGTGATCCACATAAGCTCACATGCAGACCATTATGCAGTGCTTTAAAATGATACGCATTAAGTGTATTAAAAACTAACAAGCTTATGGTTCCCACGCACATGACATACTCTCGTATCAAGGAATTTGCACAAAGCTTCCTCGTAACGCGTGATTATGCCATTGTTATCCGTTATTTACAAGATACAAGGCACAGAGGTGTACAGGTAAGCAAATCAATGCTACAAAGCGCACACGTACTAGGTTGAGGCGGATATTAATCATGATTTTCATCATAGATATGATACGATGCATTAAATGATCTTTGATCATTGTCATACATGAAGTTCCTCAATTCTGTAACTTTTAGGTTTTGGCATATTAGCTCTTTTAGCAAATATCTTGACCGGATCTAGGTCCGTAAATTAATACGACAACAGATCAGTCAAGATACCCCCGATAACAATTAACATAACGACCCGAAACCTCAGATTTTGGCAATCCTATCGAAGGAAATTGCGGTACTAAGACCATATGCCCATGTGGTGTTCAGCCACTAGCGAGTAGTTCGTTATGTTTGTATCACTAAGGCACACATTAATAAGTCTACAAAGCCTATCAGCATATCACACAAAATTATCACACGCCTTATTAAACATTTCAAATCCTTAGCATGCGACAGATCTTCACTGATGTACTATCATCTCCTCTTTTTCTCCAGGAAAATCATTTTGGGTTTTTTCTAAATTTATGGATTTTCAAATTTTTCAATATTTTTGATTTTTCTAAAAAATAAAAGCTCCCCCTAAAAGTAAAAACATATTTTTGGAATTTTGATTTTTGAAAAACAAAAACAAAACTTGATAACCTGATGAGGAGTCTAATCTAGCCTTTCTGTTATACCATTAGCTCTTAATAGAAATTCAAATCGTGATTTATCGAAAGCTTTGGTAAACAAATCAGCTCTTTGTTAATCAGTGTGGATTTTGACCATGTCAATCGATCCTTTAGCATAGCAATCCCGAATAAACTGATACCGTACTCGGATATGCTTAGCTTTGGAATGATTGATAGTGTCTTTAGTGAGTGCGATGGCTGCTTCATTATTGCAATGAATGGAGGTTCTAAGAAATTGCAAACCGTAGTTGCACATTTGCTGTTGTATCCAAAGCCCTTGTGAACAGCAACTCGAGGCTGCCACGTATTCTGCTTCACATGTAGACAATGAAACTGACCTCTGCTTCTTGCATTTCCAGGTCACGAGCTTGTTCCCTAAAAATTGACATCCAGCCGTTGTGGATTTTGCGTCAATATTGCAACCTGCATAATCTGCATCACTAAAGGCAGTAAAGTCAAAGTTATCATCATTAGGATACTATAACCCGCGTTATGGAGTACCCTTTAGATAATGAAGGATTTATTAACTGCAACGAGGTGACTATGTTTCGGCTTCGAATGAAAACGCGCACAAAGACATGTTGCGAACATTGTATCCGGCCGAGAAGCAGTTAAGTACATGACAGATCCAACGATGGCACGATATGTAAAGGGATCAGTAAGCTCCCCTTAGCATCAACTACAATCCCGTGATTGTGTTGGATCAGTGGTCTCTTATATCAGTTTAAGTATTTAGAACACTTATGTGTTTGTAGTTATATCAAAGTTATTTGCACAGCGGAATAGTAAATGTTCTAAGTTTAAAGTATCACTTTTAACAGGAGTTATTACTCCCCCTTTACTAAGCAGTTAATGAGAATCAATAAGCAATTGAAAGTATAAAGCAATAAGCACAGGTTATGATTCTTTGATGTGAAATGGATAATAAGTTTAAAAGCCTTGAAGGATTTTCAATTAAAATCAAAGTAAATCACATATCTAAAATAGATGAATGAACTCATCTATTTATAGACGAAGTTACAAGACTGTTGTACTAAGTAATACAAGATATTTACCTAAGATATTATACTTAGGATAATGATTACAACAGGCTGTACCATTGAAACTTGATCCAAGACTTTAACAAAACATTATTATACTAAACTACTGAAGTCTAGGTCGGTTCTGAAGATAAGATCAGCAAACAACTGATGAGTAGACAAACTACTGATGAGTAGTTTTGTCTTCAGTAGTTCTGAAGTGAAGTGTCTGGTTAGACCTCAGAACTACTGATCAGTTTCTTCTTCAGTACTTTGTTCTTCTCTTCTTGAGTACTTGTGTTTTCTTCTTCAGCAGTTTCTTCTATACTTAGCAGAATTATGCTTTGGACTAAGGTTGTCAAAAGTAGTTTCTTCAATCCTCTTTGTTCCAACAATCTCCCCTGGATTGATGAAGCCAAAACCTTATCCAATCTTTATTTCTCTTCATTCTTTCTCTCTTCTAATATCCTCCAGACTTCTGCTGTCATCTTGGTAGTAAGAGTATCTTTTTGTTGCTTTGTTATAGATCCTTGTTCAGGTTCAAGATGTTGAATGGTGACAAGGTCTTTAGTTGACAGTATGCTCAACTCCTTTGAATTCTTGTAGACCTTGCTTGAACGATCTCTTCTAGTCACCAACACTGAGTTGGAACTAGTGAATGACCATTTGACAATATTTACCTTAGACCTGTCAAAGTCTGAGGCATAGGAAACCAAGCTAGTTCCCTGGGTTTGTCCTGAAGAAGATTGGGGTATGTCTTCTATTTCAGTGACCTTCAGGTGAGAATCTCTGCTAGCTTGAAGATCAACACCACCTTGGATAGCAAAGTTGGGTAGGTGATGTGTTGTAACAACCTTGGTATGAGATTTATCTTTGATAGACTGTTGTATTTGGTAAGCATATGTAGCAGGATCTCTGAATTGTGTAAGCAGAGGCTTTTCTTCAATATCAAAATCACCATGTACTAACTGACTTCCTTCTAACAACACCATCTTGAAATCTGTTTTTACATTTTCCTCTGGCTTCTTCTTTGTTGTAGCAGGTCATTGTAATGCACTAGATGATCTTCTCATGACTAAAGTTTGTTGAGCTTCAGGAGTTTTAAATCTATCTGGATTTGCAGCTTTGCTGGCCTTGAACTTTTTGTAAGTGTCATATAGTGTTTCTTCTTTCCATTTTGACACTGAGGCCTTTGAACCATATCCATTTGCTACAAGTTCTTCCACTATCTCAGCTCTCTTTGCTTTTCTTTCCTTCTCAGTTGCCAACTTATCAGCTATAATTTGAGCTCTTCTTGTTAGTTATTCAGTTGAGAGTCTGTTTAGAGAGACTTGTTTTGCCTTGGAATTCTTTGTAATCATTTGAATCAGCTGTGCTCTCTTGTCTTCTTCATCAGCAGCTTCAAGTACTCTCTCTTCATCTTCTAACTCATCAAGTTTTTCTTGATACTTGATAAGTTTTTCTTCATAGCTCAGATCATCCCTTGCTTCCAGGCTATTCCATACTTTATCTTCCTTAGCCTTCTTTTGAGCCTCTTTCAAACTCTTCTCTAGGTATTCTTTGGATACTGAGATTGGAGAAGGGATTAAAACAGTTGTTGTTGTATGCACATGCTTTGGAATTGAAGTTGGTTCTTGTTCAGTTCCCTTGGAAGACTGTCCTTGATCAGTCTTGGAAGTTGAAACTTCTGAAGGGTTTATTGTACTAGTTCTTGTCACAACTACTGAAGGATTGTCTTCAGCAGTTTGAATAATGTCTTCAGAAGTTTCTTCAGTTTGCCTTGGTGATGGTCTGAACTGTTGAAGGATCTCTTTTTCAGGTCTGTGAGTTGTCTTTTCAGCATCAAGAGATTCTTCAGCTACTGGTTCCTTCATCTTCTCCCCCTTTTTGGCTTCATCCACTTCTGGAAGCCTTAAAGGTTTAGAAGTTGTAGCAGATAATGTTGCAAGCTGTCTTTGGTTTTCATCCATTTTCTTGTTTAGCTCTGCAAGTTTGGTGTTTATCAACTCAAATTGAGTGTTGGTCTTCAACTCCCAAGCAGTTGTGAATGATTTGAGTTGATCAGTTATAGCATCCTTCATCATCTGGTACAGGGGACCATCTAGGCTACATAGTTGGTTCAGGTATATGCTTGAAATCCCAGAGAATTGGGTAGGCTGTTTTTGTGAAGGGGGTGTTTTTGGGTGATCTTCAGAGTGTACTGAAGATGCCACTTTAGGGGAATCAGGGTTTAAGTGGTGTTTAACCTGATCTTTTGTGACCAGCTCTTTGAGCTTAGAGACATTAAATTCAGGATCTTCAACATCAGCCGTCAATTCAAGTTGTGGAATTTGTTAATCATCATCCAAACTAATGGAATCATATGAATCCCTGATAGTGTCCTCAATGAGGGCAGCATCAATTAAATCATGAGCTAGCTCCAAACTAGTCTTCTCATGAACCTCTTTTTCTTGGTGCTGAGGATTTCCTACTTCAGGCAATAAGCCTTCATCAGTAGTTGCCAAATTTGAGGTCTTAGCTATGTTACTACTGTCCTCAGGTTCACCACTGGGTGATAATTGAGTAGTAGCAGCCTCAAAAGTACCTAGAGTTTCTAAGTTTGGGCTTAGATACTCTGGTTCATCCTCATTTCCCTGGTTAGGGCTAATAAAGTCCACATCCATGTCAACTTCTGAAGGCATCTCCTCTATTTGATGTGTTGCTTGGGGAGTGACATGTGTTGGATGGGATCCTTTTAGTCCTGAGAGAAGTTGGGCAATTTCTATGGTTGTGTGGGAGGGTTCAGGTTCAGTAGTTGGTAAGGGTTCTGGTTCAGTAGTTTGAAAGGATTGGTCAGTAGTTACAGTCTTTTTAAGTCTTTTTCTTTGAAAAATGACTATAACTGGTTTTCTTTTGGGTGGTGGAGATAGAGTGGTCGGAGAGGATGTTTCAGCCACTACCTTTTTAAGTGCAGATTGCACATCAGTAGTTTCAGGGATCTCCACTTCCTGAACTACCTTTTTCTTTGGGTTGTTTGGTTTTTGTTTTTGCTGTTTTGGCTTTTTGGGTTTCTTTGTTTTGAGTTTTGAAGATGTGGGTTCCTCAGGGATTGGTTCTTGTTCCCTTTGGTCATCTTCTGGCAAAAGTGCCGGTTTGTTATGCCTTGAGAATACTTGTGAAGTCAATGGATTTAAAGTTTTTGACTCCCCCACAAGTACTCCCTCACCAAGTTCTTTTATTATGCATTGCATAACAAATCTTGGGTACAGTAAAAACTTTTTCTTATCATTTTGTTGATGTAACACCAACTCATTGAAAAATAATGAAGATGCCTTAAAAGATGTTTCATTTATTATTGAATGAAAAATAGGTTGAAAGGTTGAAGGCATCTGATCATATGATTCAGTTTTAGGACTTAAACACATGATAATATAATGAAATAGCAGTTTATATTGTGGATAAAAAAATTTCTTATAAGCTGTTGCTTGTGCTAAAGTACCTTGATAACCACACTCAGTCATGGTTAGATGAATATCAGCTATGGGAATATGCTCAGGAGCATCAGAATCATTAAGGCCAAGCCTTATTCCCAGTGACTCTTGTGTGATTGCCATATGTTTCCCTTGAATTGTTGAGTCGAGGGAAATCACTTTATTATTCACTGTCACCGCCTCTGTATTTGCCCAGAACTCATTAAGAGTTTCTACATGAATAGGAGAATCAATGGTGAAAGCTTGATAATACTGTGATTTAACGACTAAATCAATGATTTCATCGTATTGGGACCAGGCTTCATCTTTCTCGAAGTATCCTCTTTGATTATGTCCCTGTTTTAGAACAAGAGCCATAGATTCTTTGATTGAACACTAAATTTAGGTTAGAGAAGGGGTTTTGGTTTTGCTTTGAGAGAGAAAGAGGGAATTTTTCTTTTTGAATGGATAAGTGTTTGAAAAAGGTATTTATCAGAAGTTTTTAACCGACTAGGTCAAACTTCTGATGAGTGAAATGTCAGTTTTACCCTTTATAATGAAACTACTGATGAAGCAGGTTTCTTCATCAGTGGTTTTAGTTATCTCTTCAGTAGTTTTGAAACAGCTGATGAGAATGACTTTCAAAACACTTGAATAACTTCTGATAATCATCAGTAGTTACTTCTTTTCTGAAAATTTCCCATTTTTCAAAATATTAGTAGTTTCTCTCTCTTTGAATTGTTCATCAGAGGTTTTGTGACAGATAAGTATGTAAGTGAAATAAAATATGTGCAGAACTAAATAGTGAAAACACTTACAAACTTTCTTCCAAATTTAACATCCCAAGCATGGATACTAACCTCTTAAATGTTGTTGAGTCAAGGGGTTTGGTGAACACATCAGCTATTTGATTAGCAGTTGTGACATGTTTCACCTCAATCTTGACTTTTTCATAGCAATCTCTTATGAAATGATACCTGATTTCAATATGTTTAGTTTTTGAGAACTGAACAGGATTTTGAATGATGCTAATGGCAGATTTACTGTCTACTAAGAGTGGAGTCTTGGTCTCTTTGATTCCATAATCAAGAAGTTGATATTGGAGCCGTTGTATCTGTGATGTACAGCTTCAGCTGTTGAGGTTGCCACAGATGTTTGTTTCTTTGATTGCCAGGACACCAGACAGTTTCCCAAGAATTGACAACCACCAAATGTTGATTTTCTTGACATTTTACACCCTGCATAGTCACTATCTGAAAAAACTGTTAACTTGCTATTTCTTGAAGCAGGATACCAAATTCCTAAAGTATGAGTTCCTTTCAGATATCTGAAGATTCTTTTGACTGCAATTAGGTGTGATTCTCTTGGTGCAGATTGGTATCTAGCACAGACACAAGTTGAGAACATAATATTTGGTCTAGAAGCAGTTAAATATAAAAGAGAACCTATCATACATCTATACATGGTTTGATCAATCTGTTTTCCTTGATCATCTGGTTCAACTTGTGTGGTTGGTGTCATGGGAGTGGAACATGATTTACAGTCTTGTAAAGAAAATTTGTTTAATAATTCTTTAACATATTTTGATTGATGTATAAATGTTCCATTTGATTTTTGCTTGATTTGCAGTCCTAAAAAGTACTGCAATTCTCCCATTGTACTCATTTCAAATTTTGATTTCATGAGTTTCTTAAAATCTTCACACAGTTTTGAATTTGTTGAACCAAAAATGATATCATCAACATAAATTTGAACAAGTAAGACATGATTTCCAACATGTTTTATGAAAAGAGTTTTATCAATGGAGCCCCTTTTGAAGTGATTCTTAAGTAAAAAGTTGGAAAGTGTTTCATACCAGGCTCTTGGAGCCTGTTTTAGCCCATAAAGAGCTTTGTTAAGTCTGTATACCCAATCAGGATGAGAAGGATCCTCAAACCCTGGAGGTTGACAGACATACACTTCCTCTTTTATTTTTCCATACAAAAATGCACTTTTGACATCCATTTGATAAACTTTTATGTTGTTGGAAATTGCATAAGCTAAAAATAACCTGATAGCTTCAAGTCTTGCAACTGGTGCAAAGGTTTCATCATAGTCAATGCCTTCTTCTTGAGAATAGCCTTGTACCACCAATCTTGCCTTGTTCTTGATGATCATACCAGCTTCATCTGATTTGTTTCTGAAGACCCATCTAGTACCAATTGGTTGCTTGTTAGGAGGTAAGGGACAGATTTCCCAAACCTGTTGCTTCTTGAATTGAAGCAGTTCTTCTTGCATGGCTTGCACCCAATTGTTATCTTTGAGGGCTTCTTGATATTTCTTTGGTTCCAACTAAGAAATAAATGCTGAGAAAAAGCAAACGTTAGAGAGCTGGTTTCTTGTAAGCACCCCTAATGCAATATCACCCATCATTTGTTCCAATGGATGATCCTTGTGTTCAATCAATTGTTGTAGACCTGTACTTGAGGATGGCTCTGGTATTTCTTCAAATAAGCCACTGAGATTGATAATATCTGGTTCAGCTGTTGTTTGAGGTTCAGGAGTTTTTGGTTCAGCCGAATCAGTAGTTTCAAGTTGTTCATCAGTAGTTCTTGAAGTAGAAGCTTGTGAAACTTCTGAAGGTTTAAAAGTTGATTTACTGATTGTGTTTGGAGTCCATGGTGTAGGACTATCATCTTCAAATCCTTGAAAACCATTTTGAGGAGGTTTGGATGACTCAACAGTCTTTTCAGGTTCGAAATGAAAGTTGTCAAGGTCAAATAGTTCAGCAGGATTTGCTGGAATAACAGTGTGTTTTGATTCATTGAACTTTACATTCAGTGTTTCTTCAACTATCTTGGTTCTTGAATTAAAGACTTTGTAAGCTTTTCTCATTTGGGAGTAACCAAGAAAGTAACATGTATCAACTTTAGCAGTAAATTTTGAGATAGAATTTTTGATGTTGAGGATAAAACATTGACATCCAAAAGCCCTATAGAAGGAGATAAGGGGCTTTATGCCATGAAGAATTTCATAGGGAGTCTTGGTATGTCTCTTGTTGATAAGAACTCTATTCTGAACATAACAAGCTGTGTTGACTGCTTCAGCCCAAAAGTACAAAGGTAGGCCTGAATCAGCTAACATTGTTCTGGCTGCTTCTATTAAAGTCCCATTCTTCCTTTCTACCACACCATTTTGTTCAGGAGTTCTGGGAATGCTGAATTGTCTAACGATCCCTTTAGACAAACAGAATTTATCCATAGTTTTGTTCCTGAACTCTTTCCCATTGTCACTCCTGATGACTTTGACAGAGAGAGAATATTGCTTCTCTACTTGTAGAATGAAGAACTTGATTATTTCAGCTGCCTCATCCTTGGAATATAAGAAGAAGACCCATGTGAATCTTGAATAGTCATCAATGATGACCAAGCAGTACTTCTTCTTACCAAGGCTCATAATTTTGACTGGTCCAAATAAGTCCATATGGAGTAGTTGAAGACATGCAGTTGTTTTTGATTCTTCAATAGACTTATAGGAGGACTTATGCTGTTTACCTTTAAGATAGGAAACACAGTGTTCTTTACACTGGTATTCCTTCAAAGGTAGACCCCTGACCAAGCCCATTTTTGTGACTTTATTGATGGTTTTAAAGTTCACATGGCCAAGTCTCCTATGCCAGAGATCATTTTCTGAAGTTGATGCCTTTGAGAAGAAACAGGCAGTATTGTTCAATACTTTGTCTTTTTCAATGTCCACTGCATAGACATTGCCACATCTTTTGGCAATCAGCAAAGTATGATCTTCAATAATCTTCTCTATCAACTTATGGCCTTCTGGTGATATGATCTTGCATGCTGTCTTTGTGAAAAAGGAACAATATCCTTTATCACACATTTGTGAGACACTTAGCAAGTTGTACTCAAGGTTTTCAACCAGATTGACCTTGTCAAACTGCACTTTGCCTAAGGATACATTGCCATATCCTAGCACATATCCCTTTGCATTGTTCCCAAAGGACACATATCCTTCTCTTTGAGTGATAAAATTGTTTATCAGGTATCTGCATCCAGTCATGTGCATTGAGCCTCCACTATCAACATACCAAATGCTATTCAAACCTCTGGAGACCCTCTACACAAAATAGCAAATTAGTTAGATTTGGCAACCCAAGCCAATTTGGCTTTGGGTTTGCTCTTGAGAACAGGTGCAGCTTGTTGAGGACCAATTTTTGAAATCCATGTCTTTTTGGCAATGGATTTGTCATTTAGAACAATGGTGGTATCTTTTTGGTGACCACCATCAACTTTGGTCATCAGAAGTTTAACCAGAAATAATCAAGTCTTTAACTTCAGTAGTTTGTGAAACTACTGATGAGTTAGGTGTAACTTCTGAGGATGAACTTTGAGAAAAAGGCTTTTGTTGAGATAAAATCTTTTTCTGAGAATGGTTTTTACTTGGTTGTTGTTTGTTGGGAAAGAAAGTGTTTTCAAAATCTTGTTTTATTTGTTTTCCCACAACCAGTTGTTGATTTTTCTTATTGAACTGATTTCCCTTTCTATATCTGCAAAGTTCAGTTATGTGGTTAAACAGACCACATATTTCACATGCTTTTGCCTTCTCTTTCCTTTTAGATACAACAAGAGAGTTGGAAGGCAATTTACTGACAATATCAGTATTTTGCAATAGGTCATCAGTAGTTTTCAGGGTCTCAACTCCTGATGTAGATGAAACTACTGATGGCTTATTGTCAGTGGTTTTAACTTCTGCAGTACTTTCATTTTTGAGAAAGTTCTAATGGTAGGATGTGCATTCCTCCATATCAGAAGTTTGAATCAATTTCTTCCCATCATTATCAGTTTTGTGGGTGAAATCTGTTGGTGATTCAGTGTGGGTATACCCTATGCAAACTTAACATTTGCTGCAGTTTGTTTGTTAAGCAGCATTTGGTACCCTTTACAAGACTCAACCCATTTTTCACAATCAACCTTAGTGTCAGCAAGCTCTTTTCTGACATTACCTAGGTTGTCTATCATGCTTTTAATTTGTGCCTGGGTTTCAATGGATTCATCAGTTAATTTAGAAATTTCTTTCTTTTTCAAAGCAATTTTTCTTTCTAAATCACACTTCATTTGAGTATATTTTCTCTCCATATCATTTGATTTGCCTTGTAAATGCACATTGGTCTCTCTTATTAAAGCAAAAGATTCTTTGCATGATTTTGAGCAAAGCTTTAAAAGAGATTGTTGTGATACCTGAGTTAGTGCAGAATTCAAGGAGTATCCCTCAAAAGCCATTAAGGCAAAGTTCTTTCTACCATTGTCAGGTTCTCCCCAGTTGACATCATAGACTTTGTTGTCTGCATCCTGACTGCATTCAGATGTGTCAAACGGAAGACTGCTCCAGTCAACATACCCTGATGTAAATAAACTTTGTTGTTGAGGGGGTTGTTGAGTTTGTGCAGGTTGTTGAGCAGTTGGAAAAGGAGGCATTTGCTGCTGTTGGTGAGCAGGCATTTGAACATATTGTACTTGTGGCACATATTGGACTTGTGGAGCTTGTGCCTGTACAAAATGAGCACTCCCTTGAGTTCCATTATTCCTATTGTAAGTGGGGTTAAATTGGTTTCCAGACATGGGTTGGTTATAGCTAGAGCTTCTACACTCTCTAGCAAAGTGTCCCAACTTTTGACACTTATGACATCTCAATTTAGATTTGTCAAAACCAACTTTTGTAGAGTTGTTTAATCCTAGAAATTTCCTTCCTGACCTTTTGTAAAATTTGTTAGTCTTAATGCTTAATAAGGCCAGTTGGTGTAAAATATCAATTTCTTCTAAGTCATCACTGCTAAAATATTTTAAGTCATCCATGATTAAACACATGTTATCAGCAGTTTGACTTAGAGCTTCATTGTCATAAGCTGGGAAAGATCCATCTGATGAGATCCCAGCAGTTATGTCAATGTGATCAAAAGATCCAAAATTATTAGAACAAGATGGTGAGTCATGTCCTAATAAAGTTGTGCTACCTGGAGTATAGTCATCAACAGTTTTACCAGATTCTTGTAAATTTTCTTTTGATTGATCTCTCTTTCAAAAGTTAGTAATTTTCCATGTAACCTTGTTAGGTTCAGGGTGTTAAAATCTGAACTTGATCTGAGGACAATAGAATAAGTTTCCCATTTTGAAGGCAAAGACCTTAAAAATATATGTAACATAGATGCATTTGAATAGGTCTGATTGTTAATTTTTAACTCAGAGATGAGTGATGAAAATCTTTCAAATTGTTGAGTTAATGTTTCACCATCTATGTGAGTAAAAGTTTCATATTGTTGGGCTAGGATTTCGCTAGTGTTGGCTATCACCTCTTCAGTTCCTGCAAACTGTTCTTTTAGGTAATCCCATAGCTCTTTGGCACTTTCACAATGTAAAAGTCCAGCATAAATTTCATTTGGGAGAGCCATAGCCAACATAGAAAAAGCTTTTGCATCTAGCTTAAATTTTTGGAAATCTTCTTCAGTGTAGTCTTTTGGGTCTTTTGGTCTTTCTGTCTTACCTTCTGGATCAGTAACTACTGGTTTGTGAGGTCCAAACATTACAGACCTCCAACAACCAGTGTTTGTCTGAGATATTGTATGTGCCAACCTTCTTTGCCAGATGTTATATTCATTTCTGACTAGCATAGGAGGTTTATTGGCAGATCCAGTATTGTAAGGGTCCATTTTTAAGAAGTTTGGATTTGTCAATACTTCTTTAAAGTGATTGATGAAAAAGTGAACCTTTTAATCCTTTATTGGATATCAATAAGAGCCTGTGTCTGATTCTCAATTTGTTAGATTGATAATTTGATCAGATAAACCAATGCTCTGATACCAATTGTTGGATCAGTGGTCTCGTATATCAGTTTAAGTATTTAGAACACTTATGTGTTTGCAATTATATCAAAGTTATTTGCACAGCGGAATAGTAAATGTTCTAAGTTTAAAGTATCACTTTTAACAGGAGTTATTACTCCCCCTTTACTAAGCAGTTAATGAGAATCAATAAGCAATTTAAAGTATAAAGCAATAAGCACAGGTTATGATTCCCAGATGTGAAATGGATAATAAGTTTAAAATCCTTGAAGGATTTTGAATTAAAATCAAAGTAAATCACATATCTAAAATAGATGAATGAACTCATCTATTTATAGAAGAAGTTACAAGACTGTTGTACTAAGTAATACAAGATATTTACCTAAGATATTATACTTAGGATAATACTTACAATAGGCTGTAGCATTGAAACTTGATCCAAGACTTTAACAAAACATTATTATACTAAACTACTGAAGTCTAAGTCGGTTCTGAAGATAAGATCAGCAAACAACTGATGAGTAGACAAACTACTGATGTGTAGTTTTGTCTTCAGTAGTTCTGAAGTGAAGTGTCTGGTTAGACCTCAGAACTACTGATCAGTTTCTTCTTCAGTACTTTGTTCTTCTCTTCTTCAGTACTTGTGTTTTCTTCTTCAGCAGTTTCTTCTATACTTAGCATAATTATAATTTGGACTAAGGTTATCAAAAGTGGTTTCTTCAATCCTCTTTGTCCCAACAGATTGGGTTGTATAGGAGTATCAATTGGCTTCGAATCATCCATCTGGAATCGGCTCAATACTTCAGAAACGTATTTCGTCTGGTGGATAAGGATTCCCGTTGGCAATTGATCAACCTGCAATCCTAGAAAGAATTGCATCTCTCCCATAGCGCGCCTGTCGAATTTCTCCTGCATAACTTTTTCAAATTCCCTGCACCAAAGTTCATTAGTAGAATAAAATATAACATCATCAACATAAATTTGCACTAGAAGAAAGTCACCATTTGTTCGTTTCGTGAACAGGGTACTATCAACTTGTCTTCGCTTGAATCCTTTGGAAAGAAGATATGTGGTGAGCTCCTCGTACCACAGCCTCAGGGCTTGGTACAAGCCATGCAAAGCTTTGTTTAGCTTGTAGACCTTATCCCGGTGGATAGGATCCTCAAAACCCGATGGTTGCCCGACATATACTTCCTCCTTTACCACACCGTGGAGAATAGCACGTTTAACGTCCATCTGATACCCCTTGAATTTCATGTATGATGCATACGCAAGAAACATCCAAATAGCTTCAATGCGTGCAACCGGTGCATAGACTTCGTTATAGTCAATTCCCTCATGTTGACGAAAACCTTGGACCACCAATCGAGCTTTGTTCCTTACGATAACCCCTCGATCATCCTTCTTACACTTGAACACCCATCTGGTGCCAATCTTTTTCCGGTCTGGTGGTAAATCAGTCAACGTCCAGACTCCGAGTTTCTGAAATTGTTGTAGCTCTTGCTACATCGCATCCACCCACTATTCGTCTTGTAAATCTTCCTTGTAATTCACGCGGCTCAACATGCAAAACATAACAAGCAAAAGACCAATCATTTTGATCACTGAATTTCTGAATTTGAGTATATAGGGCAAGGGCTCCAATGTTCTCTGTTGATGATGCACACCTTAATTGTCCTCGCGTCATCACACGGCTACCAGGATCACCAATGACTTGTCCTAAAGGATGAATCTGGTGAATCCGAGATTCTGGATGTTCAGGTACTGGAATCACCATTTGAACATTCACATTCTCTGCCATGTCCAGATCATTACCCGTATTCGATGAATATGGAATATCTGGATTTGGGTTCACTAGAGGTGATACTGTAGCAATTTCCAAGATAGATTCACTGATAACTTCATCCTCATCTTCTGACTCAGACGAATCAAACGTTGTAGAAGCTTCCTGATAAATCTCTTCTTCTATCACAGGAGCATTGGTAACATTAGAAGCTGTAGGAGGAGTTACTGTGATCGGACGCACTAACGGTGAAGTCACTGCTTTCTCACACTCGTAATATAATCATAATATAACCTCTTCAACCATGCTTTCTAGATTGAATGACTCAAAGAGTTCTTTGTAGCAAACATCCAATCGGGTCCATTTCATAGAGCATTCTGAGTGTAGTATTGAACATCCACATTTGCCCACTCTTCAACTTGACGAGTTCTTTTGTTAAACACACGTTTATGTGGTGTCACGTATCCAACAAAATAACCCTCTTTTGCTTTAGCTCCAAACTTTTCTGTAGAATTCAGCATCGTGCATGGTGCCCTGAACGGCTCTAGAAACTCTATATATCGGCTTACGTCTGTTAAGCAGTTCATAAGAAGTCTTTCCAAACTTCTTCACTGTCAACAGACGATTCAGAGTATAACAAGCTGCATGAATAGCGTCATTCCAAAAAGTAACTGAAAGATTAGAATCAGCAAGCATTGTCCTAGCCGCTTCAATAAGAGTCCTGTTCTTGCATTTTGCAACACCAATCTGTTGAGGAGTATATGGTGCATTGTATTCATGATGAATTCCTTTATCTTCAAATACTGCATCCATCAAGAATTTTTGAACTCCGTCCCGTTGTCACTTCTGATTCGCTTTATCTTCAAACCATAAATGTTTTCCAACCGGGCAAACAGAACTTTTAGATTGTTGAATGTTTCGTTTTTCTGTTGCATGCACATCACCCACGAGAATCTTGAATAGTCATCTGTAACCACAAGATAGTAAAGATCTCCATTAATACTCTTACGTTTCACCGATCCAAATAGATCCATATGAAGTCGTTCAAGTGGAATGTTAACAGAGTTCACTTTCTTGGTTTTGTGGGAATGTTTGTGCTGTTTTCCCTTTTTGCAACTCACACATTCATCATTCAAATGAAATTGTTTAACATTCACACCCTCAACTAGCCCATTTTTCACCAAGTTATTCATCTTCCTTAGGTGAATATGCCCCATCCGTCTATGCCACATAATAGATTCCTTCTTCGTAGCCTTAGACAGAAAACAAGTCACTTTTCCTTGAGTAGTGGTTGCTTTGCTCATGTCGAGAATGTACAAATTTTTCACTCTCGGAGCTTTATGCATGATCCACTACTTAGGTATCACAAATCAGGGCTTCAAGATGTAGCAAGACTTATCATAAAAATATACAGAAAACTGTTTGTCACAAATCTAAGATACACTCAACAAATTATAATCAATCTGCTTCATGTAGGAAATCTTCTCAAAACTCACAACTCCATTACTAACACCCCCCTACATAGTAATGTAACCACCTTTATTTCTTGCAAATGTGACATACCCTCCATTTATATTCTTGATATCAAACATGAGCGACATATCTCCAGTCATGTGCCCGGAAGCTCCATTGTCAACAATCCAGAGACTGCTAACAGGGCCAGCTGGAACTCCCTGTGCCATTCACAAAAATGGTTAGTGTTTACGAGGGACCCAAGCCTTGTTGGTCTTGGGTCTTTGAGTATCAGTAGAAGATGCATTCAAAGATTTACTATTCTCATAAACACTTTTCTTTCCAACAATCGGTTCCTCTAAAACTTTCGTTTTAGGAACTTCTTTTACCGGATTTGAAGTTAAACTTGAGGCACCTAAAGATCCTTTTGGTGTCCGATCGTTTCAAAATTCTGACTTATGTTTGAAACTTTAGTTGAACATTGTCAGAATTCTTAGAAACAATCTTAGGTGGAACATTCCTAGATACCTTGTTCGATTTAACGAACGAAGGCCCAACCTTTGATTTGACATTCGGTTTAGAATAAACCTTTTGTCTATCAATAGTAGGATTCACCATAGGCCTCTTCATTCTATTGTCCATATCAATCCAATTTCGATTGTCACAAACAATCGGTCGGTTTCCTCTTTGATAAAAATTTGGTTTCTTATAAAATTGATTTTGAGGATAAAAAGATCTTTGAGGAAAACCAACATTCGGATTCCTATGGTTATGCCTATTCTCAACTTCTAGCCTCTTTTGTCTTACGTATGGACAGTTAGCAAGCAAATGCCCTCTTTCTCCACAATTAAAATAGGCCCTGTATTCTTCAAATGAGTTATTGTCATGAAAGCTAGCGAATGTGTTGACCGGGTATTGATCATTATAACACTGTCACCTCAAACTCTCAAGAGCGGGCTCTAGTGAATAAGTCGGTTCAACAAATCCGTTCACTTTTTCTTTTGGCTTGACAAATTGAGTGACATGAACCTTTGATGGTTTAGAATTATCACCATACAGTCGCTTTATTAATTCTGATGGCATATCATTTGTCCTTTCAGATTTAGGAAACCAGATTGCACTTTCTTGCCAGATTTTATCTATTTAAAATAGTTAGCAAACTATATTGGATATTCTTCATGAGAAATTATTTTATCAGATCCTTCCATCCGGTAAAGTACTTTCATAGGTTTGTCACCAACCTCATTTTTCTCACTCTTCTTAACCGACTAATTCTGATTCTTTTCATTTTAGGAAGATGTTGAACCTTAGGTGTTACCTGACCCTCAATGGTCCGAATGTAATTTTCCAAAGGAATATCAACATTCTTCCTAGGTTCATCATCCTCAGAATTCGAATAATCAGTTACTGCAACAACGCCCTCATCATTCAAACCCAAAATTGGTCTCACATCAGAATTTGGATCACCAACACTAGAAGTGTTTGATTCATTTTCTGATGTAGATCCTGATTTATCAGAATTTTCCGGTGTCACAATGTTTAAGTTGTGATTCTCAAATAATACCGGAGACGGTACTGATTTGTAACTCATATTCGGGCTAGGTTCTTCACTGATGTGGTCTAAGACATAAGCTACATTTAGATAACTCTCAAGTTTCTTGTTAATCTTTTCTGAAAAATATTTAACCTTTGCCATTTCAAGCTTTGTTTCTTCAATTTCATTTATATAGTTATTAATGGCAATTTGTTTATTTGAAAGAGTTTTTGTTAATTCAGAAATATCTCTCTTGTAGTTATCTAAAACCTTATTAACATCTCTTTCTTTCTTGCGATAAGACTCAATGGCGGTTTTAGCACTTTCTAGTTGATACTTTAAGTCCTTAACCTCGCCCTTAAGTCTATCACATTTACCACAATATTTTTCACTAAAAGTGGAGTTAGAACTTACCGGTTTAGGAGCATCCGTCATAGCCATCAAAGCAAAATGAGCTTCCTTTCCTGTGAAGAACTTGGAGTAATCAACTCTCGAGAAAGTATCATCTACCATGCAAGAATTCTTAGTCATAAGAAAATCCGCTTCAGAAAGAAGTTGTTCAATGTCATCATCAAGTGAATTAACACTCAATTCTAAATCAGACTCGCTTTCAGTGTCAGAATAAACAAATACATGATCTTCAGAAGAATCTGGAACTGCTTCTTCAATCACTGGCTTCTCAACCTTCTCAGTAATAACCTCTTCAACTACCTCTTCGATTACTGCCTTCTTTTCCAAGTCTTCAACTATCACCGACTTCTCTCTATCCACCTTTTGAGATAAACATGCCATATTTCCACCAGTTACCTCTTCAACACCTATCTGCATATTGTTCTAGTCAAACCCTTCATCTTGTTGGATCACCAAAGCTTGATTCTCATTTGGATTTTGAGTGTTTGGTGTATTGACGGGTACAATGGTTCGTTCACGGTTTGGTGTTGTTTGAGTTTGGTTAGCTATAGATGTTTGGTTTTGGATGGAATTTTGGAAGGTGTTTTGTCGGTTTTGGTAATTGTTTTGATTTTGATTTTGATAGTTGTTGAGTTGGTTTTTGAAAGTAACCTGATTTTGTGCTTGACGGTTTTTGTAGTTAGCATTGAATAGGTTGCAGTTTCCTTATTGTTTAGGTTGGGTACACTCTTGAGCAAAATGTCCTTTGTTTCCACAATTAAAGCACATGACTTTTGCCTTGTTGAAACCATAGGTAGTGTTTGGAGTAGTTGTAAGATCAGTTCTACCGGTCTTCTCAATAAACTCTTTTGCTCTCCTCATCAAACTTGCAAATGCCCATTGGATGTCAATCAATTCCATCTCTTCTTTATCAATTTGGGCATAATCTTCATTTGTCAAGTTGCTATTCCCAATCTGACTAGCCATAAGTCCATTGTAAGCAGAAACCATTGCTGAAACTAAAGCAACATGTTGTTGTGCAACTTCAACTGTCACATTGTTCAGGTAGGAAGTTTCCAAAACAATACGATTAGAACTTGATGAGGCTTGACTAACAACTGGTGTAACTTGTGGTTGTTGTGGCTGTGTCATGTTTACTGATGGTGTTTCATAATAACTAGAAGCTTGCAATGGAGGTTGAGATGGTGTGTAAGATGGTCCGGACGACACACCATAGTATCTTGCTACACTAAAAGGTTCAACACTTGAATCAAATGCGGTTTGTGGTGTTGGTGCAACATTCACACCTCCACTAGGAATAGAAGTTGATGAAGAAGTAGCATAATAAAGTTCCAGATTTTGTGGAATCTGGGATCTCTTCTCATTTCTTCTTGCTTCCATCTCCTAATATTACAGCTTCTGAATAAACTCATTAATAGACCAATAATGATAAGCATCTTTTTCTTTTAACACTTCAACATGCTGATTCCAGTAGGGTGGTAAAGCATCAGTAAACTTTTCTACAACCATTGTCATCGGATAAGCAACCTCATAGTTTGACAACTCAGACAACAAATGAAAGAACCTTGGAGTAATTTCCTTTAAGGTCTCATTCCCAATGTAACTGAAATTATCAAACTCTTTCTTTAACTCTTCAATCCTCAATCAACGAGTCTTCTCGTTTCCATCTTGTCTACTCCTCAATGCATCCCATAGCTGTTTTGAAGTAGAGCATGGTCCAAACTGATGTAATAAATCTGTATTCAATGCCTGAGATAACTGTGAATAAGCTTTCTTCTCTACTTCAAATTTCTTCTTTTCATCATCTGTTAGATCCTCAAGTGATATTGGTGTGGTTGAATTCTCAATGGTTGGTGCAACATATCCCTTCACTATCATCTGCCACGCTTCTCCACCATCTAATCCCATACCTTCAAGGTGAATCTTGAACCTTCTTTGCCACGAATGATAATCAATCATGTCTAACAACTTTGGCGGTCGTGTTCCATTTCCTGAAGATAGGTCATTAACCAAGGTTGTTATGGCATTGGTGGTCTGGCTTTGAACTGCTGCTACCCCCCCCCCCCCCAATAGTGTAGAATTTGCGATGGAGGAGGTTTAACAGCAGGTTGTGATGGATTAGAAACGGCCCAGTAATTCGGCATTTGTTTTGGCTGTGTGTTCCCTCTCTCAGCTGCTGCAACTGCCCAAGGATTCATAGGTACTTGCTGTGGTTGTGTCATAGCATGTCTCGGTGTCATAGGTAACCCCAGATGTTATCCATGATGTACGAAATAACAACACTTAGAAAAACTGAAAATCTGGATTTTGGTTCGACCTAATCAATAATGTCGAGAGGTCGAATGAATTTGAAAACAGTTGGTTCGACCTTTAACACAAGTTCAAATGAGTAACACAATATACAAACTTGATTCGACCTTGATATGATATTCCTTCGACCTATCGATGCTTCGAATGAACAAGAAATGGTTGAATGGATAACAACACACACTGAAGAGTGTGATTCGACCTAAAAACTCACTTGATTCGACCTAAAACAACTTGGTTCGACCTAAAAATCACTTTTTCGACCCAAAAACTTGACTCCTTCGACCTAACTCAAGGACATTCGACCCGACCAATTTGATCTGAATTTTTCAAAGGTTGGTGGATTTCAATAAAAATAAGAAGGATTTGAATCGGATCTTGTGGAGATCAAGTTTTGTGAAAGAAATTCTGATTTTATCCGTAAAAACAAGTCTAAATCAATCAATCTCCATGTTCATGGAAAGTTCTTGCAAAACAAATAAAATTTTGATGTTTTTGATGAAAAATCTGATTGAAGACTATCAATTTGCAGCTGTGTGATCGAGCAAAGCTCTCATACCACTTTGTAAAGGACCGGATTTTATGAAATCAACACAATAATCACACAAGTATAAGTAATCCAGTTGCAGAAACCCTAGATCGCATGCAAAATGATGGTAATCAGATTAGAACACGTTTAGATTCCTTTTCAACATGATTTTCATTAATATAAAGATCATAAAACGATTACAAGATAGATATCAATGAAAGCCTAACCCTTAGAACTTTCTAGACTCTTCATAGAAAACACACACTAACACACAGAAAGAAATGACCAACTGTTAAACTTGAACAAAACTTCACCGTATATATATGCATCTCTGTTGATGCACGATTTGCGACTAATGCTTTGGATTGTGCATACAAAAATGCTTAGTTGATATCGTGGGGGCGAACGTGGAATAAAAGAAGCACGAAGCTGGAAGATATGGTCGAAGGAGAGATAGACTGGGCGAATGTGGAGGAAGTGTTTATATGTGTGCTGATTCGTACCTTATTCAGGGGCGAAGGTCCACATTCGACCCAATGGGGGGGGGGGGGGGAATGTGCAGCCTATATAAACTCAAATTTTTGTTTAGATTATAACTTTTGCCATTTTGTGGTAGTGTGTCTGGTCTAGATTCTCTCTCTAGGTTTTGATCATTCTGAAAGTGATTTATATACTTGTAAACCTAATTGTAAAGATCGTTTGTCAAGTTATTAATGAAAATGATGATTGAAAAGGTGAATCTGCGTGTTTGATTCGATTACTATCATTTTGTAGCTGATCTAGGGTTTCCGCACATGGATTAGTAGACTTGTATGATCAACTAACTTGTTTTTTGTGAAAACGATCCTCTACAAAGTGGTATCAGATCCTATACAGATCATACAATTACAAATTGATAGTTTTTGAACAGATTTGGACCCAAAATTGATCAAAATTTTTCTGTTTTGCATGAACAATGAATTTTGATGAAAATTGATTGATTCGGACTAGATTTTACGGATAAAATCAAAATTTCCATTCATTAAAGTTGTTCCAAATCAATTCCGAAGAAAAACCTGCTAAACATCATCAAAATCCATAAACTTTTGAAAAATTGGGATCAAAATAACTGATTTTCAAAGAACAACCGTTTTTCAAATGGGTCAGGTCGAACTATAGTGAGAAGGGTCGAACGTGTAGAGTTTTTGGTCGAACCTGGTTATTTTAGGTCGAAAGTGAATTCTTTTAGGTCGAACCAAGAATTTGTGTGTGTTGTGTTTGTTCATTCGACCAAAGTTGGTACATTCGACCTTACGGGAGGTTGAAAGTGGGTTTGAGTTGGTCGAAAGTGAGTCAGCGTGTTACATTTTTCTACATTCGAGTCAGAGTAAAGGGTCGAACCTGGAAATTTTCCACTTTCGAACCCCCGATTGCTTGTTATAGGTCGAACGTAGACTGTTTTGAAAAATTTTCTAAGTGTTTCACATTTCAAATTTCATAGACGATATGTGGGGATTTCCTACAAGACCTAGGCCTAGTACAACACAGCAACAACACGTTCCCATGGACCCTTGGGCTGTAGCTTCACAAAAGACGAACACTTAACCATATCAACCGATCCATTATCTTGCAATGAGTAGTTCGGTTCCACAGACTGTTGCTCAACCTCCACAGGATTATTGGGGCGTTGCAGCCGCAACGGTACACTCTCAAACTACTAATGCTATTTCTACACTAATCAATGATTTGTCTTCAGGTAGTGGAAATCGTCCACCGAAGCTGATGGAAATGGCAGAGTACAATCAATGGCAGAAAAAGTTCAAGATTCACTTGGAAGGAATGGGATTAGAAGGAACAGAGGCATGGCAAATGATTGCTAAAGGGTATGTTGCTCCTGCATTGGAGAATTCAGGTGAACCAATTTCGCTTGATGGTTTAGCTGATGATGAAAAGAAGAAGTTTGCGGTGTAAAAGAAGGCTTTCTCCCAACTATCGCAAGCTATCACTACAGATCTTTTACATCAGTTTGGATCATGTACTACTTCCAAACAGCTTTGGGATATGTTGAAGAATCGTCATGATGGTAATGAGAAAACCAAAAAGTTGAGGATAGAAGAATTGAAGAAGGAATTTGAGAACTTTAGCTACGTGGGGAATGAGACATTGAATGAACTTATTCCTAGATATTGTCATCTTTTGACTGAATTGTCTAACTATGATATCCAGATTCCAATGTCTGAGTTGGTAGACAAGTTTGCTGATTCTGTACCACCGTATTGGAATCAACATATTGAGGTTTTAAAGGAAAAAGACGTTTATCAATACTGGACAATCAATGACTAAATTCAGAAGTTGGAAAACAAGGAGTTAGAGGAGAAGAGAAAAGCAAAAAGGTCACAATTTCCACAAAATCCTGAATTGTACCATGCTACTTCATCCTCATCTATGTCTATTTCATGTGTTGGTGGTACTGTTGCTCCACATATTGCTTATGTATCAAGTGTCATAGAACCACCGAAAAATCCAATAAACTACCTTGCTCAAACTTCATCCTACACACCACCATCATACACTAATTCTTACATTTCACCTTTTTCACCAATGTAACTAGCAGCATTTTACTCATCTAAGATAAACCAACCTCAACAACAACTTTATATTTCACCAATGAATCAAGCCTAACCAAATCAAAGTCCAGTAGTGTTGGAAACATCCAACATGAAAAACGTCACAGTTGAGGTTGCTCAGCAACACATTGCATTGGTTTCAGCAATGGTTGCTTCTTATAAAGGACTTGTGGCTGGTCAAATTGGTAACAACAATCTAACCAATGAAGACTATGCTCAGATTGACAAAGAAGAGATGGAGCTTATCGATATCCAATGGGCTTTCGCAAGTGTTATGAGAAGAGCAACCGAGTTCATGAGAAGACGGGAAGAACTGATCTGACTACTTCACCCAATACCACATACGGCTTCAACAAAGCCAAAGTCACTTGTTTTAATTGTGGTGCTAAAGGTCATTTCAAGAGGGAGTGTACTCAGCCAGCTCAACAAGGTAACAGGAATCCGTTCAACTCAAATTATCAAAATCGTCAATCTCAGAACCATGTAACCTATCAGAGCCAAAACAACAACAACTATCCACAACAAAACAATTACCAAAACCGACAGAACACCTCACAGAACAACTCTGCTAAACAAACAACTACACCCAACCAGACTCAAACTCAAACTCCACATAAACCAACCAGAACCATCATTCCAATTTCAACACCAAATAGCCAACAACAACAAGAAACTCAAAATCAGGCATTGGTGATCCAAAAGGATGAAGGATATGACTTGACGGGGATGCAATTGGGTGTTGAAGAGATTACTACTGGGAATGTAGCTTGTGTTGCTCAGAAGATTGACTTAGAGGAGTCGGTGATAGTTGAAGAAAATTTGGAGACTGAGAAGGTTTCTAAAGAAGAAATTGAGGAGATGGTAGATGAAGTTGATATTCATGTTGCTGATCAAGTTGATGAGACATTTGCTGAGAAGACTTCAGGAACTTTTATTGATTCTGTCACTGATATTCCTGATGAGCACGATTCGGCATATTCTGATTCGGAGAGTGAAAAAGATTCGGAAGCAAGCATCAACTCATTAGATGATGAGATTGATCAACTCTTAGCCGAAGCTGATTTTCTAATGACTCGGAAGTCATGTATTGTTGATGATGCCTTCACCAAGATTGACTACTCAATGTTCTTTGCTGGAAAAGAGGCTCATTTTCCACTCATGGCTATGACTGATCCTCCGAAACTGGTATGTTCTGAATCCACTATTGACATGAAAAGTGATAAGTATTGTGGAATTTATGATAGACTGACAGAGGAAAACAAGCAACTCAAGGTTCAACTTGAGAGTGCTAGAATCAACTGTCAATCTTATCGCAAAGAAGCACATGATTTTAACAAAGTTCTGGATGGGTACAAAAAGGACATTTCTGATTTAAAGAAAACCCTTGCTTTAAAACAACTTGCCGTAAACAGCTACATTAATGAACTTGAAGAAACAAAATTAGAAATGGCCACCATCAAATGCTTTGCTGAAAAGGTCTACAAAAAGTTAGAAAGTTACAAACATATTGCTTATGTAGTTGACCATATCATTGATGAACCATCACAACCCAGTAATGCAAACTACAACTCTGTTCCATCTTCAGTGTTATTTAAGAACCACAATCTACACTCAGTAACACCAGAGAGTTCAGTAAAATCAAACTCTGCATCGGACAATGAATCTAACACTTCTAGCGTTGGAGATCCACATTCCGATGTGAGACCTTCTAGGGTTGAATGATGAGGGAGTGACATCAGTAACTGATGATTCTGAGACTGAAAATAAGGAACCTGAGAAAGTGAGTGATATTTCTATGGAAAATCACATAATTACTAATGAACCAAGATCACTTTCTAAGGTTTCACATCCTCTGAAAAATCCAAAAGCAATGAATCAGTCAGTTAAGAATTGTGAGAAAAATGAATCAGTTGACAAACCCGTCAAAGTATTTTATCGGATGGAAGGATCCGATAAGATTATCTCTGACGAGGAGTATCCGATAAAATTTGCCAATTATTCAAAAATCGAGAAAATCTGGCAGGAAAGTATGATTTGGTTTCCAAAACATGAAAGGACCAATGATGTACCTCCAGAAATTTTAAAGAAAATATATCTGGATACTCCAAAAGAACCTAAGGTTCACGTCACTGAGTTCATCAAGCCGAAAGAAAAGGCTAATGGTTTTCTTGAGCCGGCTTACTCAAAGGACCCAGCTCCTGGGAGTTTGAGACGTAGATGTGTGGATGATCAATATCCGATCAATTCTTACGCAAAGCCGAATGCCAAAAATGTTTTTGAGGAATACCGTGCATGTTTCAAGTGGGGGGAGAGAGGGCATTTACTTGCTCACTGCCCGTACGTGAGGCATAAAAGGCACGAAGTTGAGATGAAGCAATCTTATAGAAATCCGGTTGATAATCATAGTTATCCTCAAAGACGCTTTGTCCCTCAACCAGCACCATTTTATAATCAAAGTCGTTATTTTCAAAGGAGGGATAACCGTCAATTTACTTATGATAGTCAAAACCGGATTGCTATGGAAAAACCAATGAAGAAACCAATGGTGAAATCAACTTTTGATAAACAAAAGGTTCCTCCAAAACCTGCTATTAAGTCATCAGTTAGACCAGTCTCTGTTAAATTAGAGAAGGTAACTAAGAAAGTTTCATTTAAGAACGATACAAAGAAACCGACTGAGACTCCAAAATCTCAAATCAGTATTCTAAAACGTTCAGAACAATCTTGGTCACCATCAGGTTCTCCGGGTGCTTCTACCTCAAAGGCTAATGAAAAACCTCAAAGTGAGAAAGGTTTGATTGATCAGAAAAAGGTCGATTCAAAACCTAATGTTTGTGGGAATGAATCTTTGAAATCTGATGTTCAAAGACCCAAGACCAAGCAGGCTTGGGTCCCCCGAAAGAACTAATGTTTTCCTTGATATGTGCAGGGAGCTCCAGCTAGCCCTGCTAGCAGTCTTTGGATTGTCGACAGTGGAGCTTCTGGTCACATGACAGGTGATTTGTCACTGCTATTTGATATAAAGAACATCAATGGACGATATGTAGCGTTTGCTGGTAACAAAGGCGGTTATATCACGATGGAGGGAAGTGTTAGTAACGGGATTGTTAGTTTTGAGAGGATTTCGTATGTGAAACAAATTGACTATAATCTGTTAAGTGCGAGCCAAATCTGTAACAAATAGTTTTCTGTGCACTTCGATGATAAATCTTGTTATATCCTCAAACCCGGCTTCGTTATTCCAAAGGAGTGGATCATGTTGAAAGCACCAAGAGTGAACAATCTGTATATTCTTGATATGAGCAAAGCAATGACAACTCAGGGCCAAGTTACGTGTTTCCTATCTAAGGCTACAGAGAAAGAATCAATTATGTGGCATAGGAGGATGAGACACATTCACCTCAGAAAAATGAATCATTTGGTGATGAATGGACTTGTTGAAGGCGTTAATGTGAAACATTTTCATCTCAATGACAAGTGTGTGAGTTGCAAGAAAGGGAAACAACACAAACAGGCCCACAAACCAAAGAAAGTGAACTCTGTTGAAATGCCACTTGAGCGTTTGCATATTGACCTATTCGGACCTGTCAAGAGTAAGAGTCATTGCGAAGAGCTTTACTGTCTTGTGGTTGCTGATGATTATTCAAGATTCTCGTGGGTGATGTGTTTGCAACACAAGAGTGAGACGTTCAACAACTTGAAAGTTTTGTTTACCCGTTTGGAAAATCCCTACAGTTTGAAGATTAAAAGAATTCGGTGTGACAACGGGACGGAGTTCAAAAATGCACAGATGTATGCTCTTTGTGAAGATAAAGGAATTCATCATGAATATAGTGCTCCGTATACTCCACAACAGAACGGTATTGCAGAGGGGAAAAACAGGACTCTAATAGAAACGGCACGTACAATGCTTGCGGATTCTAATCTTCCAGTAATGTTATGGAACAAAGCCATTTATGCAGCTTGTTACACACTGAATCGTGTATTGACGGTGAAGAAGTTTGGAAAAACTTCTTATGAGCTGTTAAATAGACAAAGGCCGAATTTGGAGTATCTAGAACCATTTGGGGCATCCTGTACGATGTTGAATCCGACTGAAAAGTTTGGACTGAAAGCTGAAGAGGGATACTTTGTTGGATATGCAACCCCTCTCAAACGGGTATTCAACAAAAGAACTCGACAGGTTGAGGAGTGGGAAAACGTAGAAGTACAGCGTTACACCCAGAACGTACAAGGAAGTGGTCCTGATTGGATGTTTGATTACAAAGATTTCTTTGAATCATTCAATCTAGATAACTTGGTTGAAGAGGCTGTTCTACGACTTTATTACGACTGTGAAAACGCAGTGACTTCACCGTTGGTGTGTCCGATCACCGTAACTCCTCCAGCAGCTTCTAATGATCCCAACGTTCCTGCAGCTGAAGAAGAAGTTTTCCAGGAAGCTTCAACTACTCTTGATACCTCAGAATCAGAAGACGATGAAGAAATCTTCAGTGAAGCTATTCTAGATCATGCGACGGAGGAACCACCAGTGAAACCAAATTCAGATGTTGCTTCATCGTCTAACACATCTAGATTCGGCAGAAAATTTGACTACTCAGACGGGAGTTACAGTACCTGATCATCCGGAATCTCGGATTCATCGAATTCACCCGCTCGAGCAAGTTATTGGTGACCCCGAAAGCAGTGTCATGACTAGAGGACAACTTAGTAGTACAAACTCACATGATAATCTTGGAGCCCTAGCTTTATATGCTAAAATTCAAAAATCTGGTTGTCAAAATGATTGGTCCTTTGCTTGCTATGTTTCGCAGGTTGAGCCGCTGACTTACAAGGATGCTCTTTTGGATGATGCTTGGGTTGAGGCGATGCAAGAAGAACTGTTGCAGTTTCAGAAGCTGAGTGTTTGGACACTTACAGATTTACCTCCAGGAAGAAAGAAAATAGGAACCAAATGGGTTTTCAAATGCAAGAAAGATCATCGAGGCGTAATCATGAGAAACAAAGCTCGGTTGGTCGTTCAAGGTTTTCATCAAGTTGAAGGAATAGACTACAATGAGATATATGCACCTGTGGGACGTATAGAAGCTATCCGTATGTTTCTAGCTTTTGCTTCGTACAAGAAATTCAAGGTGTATCAAATGGATGTCAAGAGCGCGTTTCTATATGGTGTGGTCAAGGAAGAGGTATACGTCGGTCAACCTCCATGCTTTGAAGATCCTATCCACCGGGATAAGGTTTACGTTCTCAACAAAGCACTCTACGGGTTGCACCAGGCTCCATGCCAATGGTATGAGGAGCTAAGCACGTACCTACTATCCAAAGGATTCAAACGAGGGTTGGTAGACTGTACCCTATTCACCAAAAGAACAAAGGGTGACTTGCTTCTCATCCAGATATATGTTGACGATATTATTTTTGGATTTACTAATGATCTTTTATGCAGAGAATTTGTAAAAGTCATGCAGGGAAAGTTCGAGATTAGTGCAATGGGGGAAATGCAGTTTTTCCTAGGCTTGCAGGTGGATCAAAGGCCCACGGGCATATTCATTCACAAACCAAATTCGTATCTGATGTCTTGAGACAGTTCCAGATGGAAGATTCGAAGCCGATGGATACCCTGATTCAACCTAATCACGGGATTGGAGTTGACGCTAAGGAGAGCGGACAGATCCTTTTACATACAGAGCAATCGTTGGATCTCTGATGTATCTCACTGTATCTAGACCAGATATAACGTTCGCTACATGTCTCTGCGCACGATTTCAATCGAAGCCGAAACAAAGTCATCTTACAACTGTCAAGCGAATCCTACGATATCTGAAGGGTTGTCCGTCGAGTGGACTTTGGTACCCTAATGATGATAATTTTGACTTTGTTGCTTTTAGTGATGCAGATTGGGGAAGTTGTGACAAAGATAGCAAATCCACAAAGGCTGGATGTCAATTCTTGGGGAGCAGGCTCGTGACCTGGCAGTGTAAGAAGCACACATCAGTCGCACTATTTACTTGCGAAGCAGAATATGTAGCAGCCTCAAGTTGTTGCTCACAGGTTTTGTGGATTCAGCAGTAGATGGTTGATTACGGTTTGCAATTTCTTAAAACCCCTATTCACTGTGACAACGAAGCCGCAATAGCACTCACTAAAGACACGGTTAATCACTGAAAAGCTAAGCATATCCGAATTAAGTATCACTTTATCCGTGATTGTTATGCCAAAGAGTTGATTGATATGGTCAAAATCCACACTGACTATCAGAGGGCTGATCTTTTTACCAAAGCTTTTGATAAATCGAGATTTGAATATCTTTTAATAGCTAATGGTACAAAAGAAAAACAGGACTAATCATCACCTCGGTTTATCACGTTTTGTTTTTTTTAAATTTTAGTTTTTACTGTTTTTCAGAAAAATTAAAAACCCAAAAATATGTTTTACATTTTAGGGGGAGTTTTTATTCAGAAAAACCAAAAACATTGAAAAATTCAAAAAGCCATAAAAATAAGAACACCCCAAAAATGATTTCCATGAGAAAAAGAGGAAATGATAGTACATCAGTGGGGATCTGACACATGCTAAAGATATGTAATGCTATATGAGGCGTGTGTTGATTTTGTGTGATGTGCTGGTAGGTTTCGTAGACTTATTACTGCGTCCTTAGTGATACAAACATAACGAACTACTCGCTAGTTGCTGAACACCTCATGGGCATATGGTCTTAGTACCGTAATTTCGTTTGATAGGGTTGCCAAAATCTGAGGTTTCGGGTCGTTATGTTAATTGTTATCCGGGATATCTTGATTGATCTTTTGTCGTATTGATTTACAGACCTAGATTCAATCAAGATATTTGCTAAAAGAGCCTAAATGCCAAAACCTAAAAGTTACCGAATTGAGGAACTTAATGTATATTAATGATCAAAGATCATTAAATGCATCGTATCAATTCACTGATGAAAATCTTTGATTGATATCAGCCTCAACCTGGTATATATGCACATGTTACTTTGCTGCATTAATTTGTTGACCTGTACATCTCTGTGCTACATATCTTGTAACATTACGGATAACATTTGGCATAATCACGCGTTACGACGAAGCTTTGTGCAAATTCCTTGATACGGGAGTATGTCGTGTGCGTGGGAACCATAAGCTTGTTAGTATAATTACGTATCATTTTAAAGCATTGCATAACAGTCTGCATGTGACCTTATGTGGATAACTAAGAATTCGTTTCGGATCGTAATCAAGAAACGTGATCTCACGAATACCAACCGTAGGGTGCGGAATCCCCAACGATCGTGCAAAAAGATTCAGAAATAAACGTAATCGAACGTGATGAAAACAGATAATGTATCACCGAGCAATTTCCATAACTTTAATCTTTGTATTAGATCAAATCAAGATGTTTACACATGAAACCTTAGACCTAATACAGAGAAAAACACACACTCACACACTAGGGAAAAGCTCAAATGATAACTAACTCTACAAAATAACTAACTTTCTCTATATATAGGCTCTCCACATTCGCCCCTGTTGTAAGGTCGAATGTGGAACTTTTCCACATTCGCCCCTTTCCTATGGACGAATGTAGCCTTTCCTATCAACCACTCTACATTCGACCCTAGACAAGCTACATTCGACCTTCCGACTGGTCGACTGTATCCTCCAGCTTAAGTCTTGGTAGTTTTCTGATTATCTGAACCTTCAACATTCAGTACCTGATCACTAGCTGGGGACATACATGAATAATGCACTTACAATCTCCCCCTTGGACCTAGCTAGTGATGTACCAAATCAGAAAGTTATCAATTCTTCAAGTCTCGATCTCATCATCTTGAACGACTTGAAAACTTTCCATCTTCATGCACGTTTGTGTCGAAGTTCCTGTCTATCTCTCCAGTAAGCTTCGAAATCTCAGACAGACTTAAGAAATCTTGGCTTTGTCATTTATTGGTCCAGAGATGAAGATAGACAATAATCTTGAATTCTTCAATCTTCAGTCATTTCTTTAACAACCTCTTACTAGCTTCTATTGTTCTGGTGATCTTGATGTTCAGGTTTGGGTCTTGTTCAGTTATACTCTTTGTCGATGAGTCTTAAGCAGTGCACCTGTTGTGTTTGATTCTGCAGAAAAATTTACTAAAAACTGAACAAACTACAACAAGCGTTAGACACGACAAATATCTCGGAAGTACTCTTCACATTCCTTTTGACCCTCAATAGTTCTCCCCCTGAACTATAAAACATTTTCAATATGTACCACAAACTTGAAAATTTGCAATCTTTTTCAACTTTTAAATATATGAGCCTTCACATTCAGTATCCCAACATCGGTTATCGAAAATAAAATTGAAACAAAACTTTTTGATTTTTCAAAGTTTATGCTAAAACACACTAAAAATCTTTTTGAATTTTCAAATGTAATTGCATAAAAGTAAACTAAACATATTATTGTGAATCTTCCGGTAAGAGGATCATATCAGTATTGAAACAGTCGGTCATAACTCTTGTTGATCAATTTTCTGTTATTGTCATTGAGCATCCTACAACCATTACCAGTATGTTTGTCCACTTAAACTCAAAATCATCATTCATTGCTCAGCACTTTAGATACGTTATGGTAATATTAGATACTGAGTAATCTATGGTCCCCGCATTCGCGACACATTCCCGTATCAAGAATTGCACAAAGCTTCATCGTAATGCGTGATTATATTGAAGTTATCCTTTAGTTACAAGGTATGAGGCACAGTGGTGACAGGTCAGCAAATTAATGCTTCAAAGCGACTTATGCACTCTACCAGGGTGAAGACTAATATCATACATGACTTTCATCATAGTATTGATACGATGCATTAGATAATCTTTGATTATCATCACACATGTTAAGTTCCTCATTCGGTAACTTATGGTTTTGACTTTATTAGCTCTTTTAATAAGATAACCTGACTGAATCTAGGTCTGTAAATCAATACAACAAAAGATCAGTCAGGCCATCCCCAGATAACTTTCAATATAACGACCCGAAACCTCTGATGTTGGCAATCTATCAAACGAAATTTCGGTACTAAGACCATATGCCAACGAGACGTTGATCCACATGATTATCAGTTATTGATTTTAAGTTTATATCACCATGCTGAACTTTAAACTTTGATTTCAAGCCTACCAATATATAATTGTAGTGGCTACTCAATGTTTATCAATTCATTTTTGTTTTTAGAGTAGTCTGACAGTCCACTGATGTATTATCATCTCCTCTTCTTCTCCAGGAAAACTCATTTTTGATTTTCTATTTTTTTATTTTGATTTTTCTGAAATTTTCTCCCCCTAAAAATCTAAAAATAAGCATATTTTTGGATTTTTAAACTTTTGAAGAAAAACACAATAAAATGATATCCAATGCGGTTTACTCATTGAGTTTAAAAAACCATTTTTCACTCAGATTACTTGACTCAATAAGATCTTTCAATTAATTAAAGTCATTAACAAAGATAAGAGAGTTTAGAATAAACCGTTTTGTCGTATCTGTTGTAAAAATCCAAAACCTGAGAGCAATTGCATGACATTGAAACTTTTTCCGGCTTCACAGGTAGGAAACAGACGACAAACACTCTCCTCTCTTTTGAAATCATATTTTCCTTCTTCAATAACCCTTCATTGATCTTCACCTCTCCAATAAATAGCGTGTATACAGATGCTCCACTATCAACTATCAAAAAACAGCTAATAGGTCTGTCTGGAACAATCTGCACACTTATTAAACAATTAGCATAAGAGAGGTACCCATCCCTTCACAATGATGGGTCGTCCAAGGTCATCAATCCTTGGAACATCAATCCATTCTCCTTTTGAAAAATCAATTGGTTTTTCAATGGATTGATTTGAAGTAGAAATTGCTATTTATTTAGAAATTGACTTTGGTTTCCAAACACGTTCAGAGTTTATTTTAGATTTTGTTGAAATTGTTTTGATTTTTGACTTTCCAGATTTCTTATTTGAAACCTGCTTCTGAACTTTGTTTGGAATCTTCTCAGACTCAACTGATGAAGACCCAGGTTTAGAGTTATTCTTAGGCTTAGCCTTCGAACTCCCCCTTACCTTAGCAACCCATCCACAATCTCCATTTTTATTCAAGGCAATTTTGTTACGATTGTCATACACAACCTGTGTCCCCTTTTGCTTGTTGATTGGTTTTGGGGATATAGGCTTTTTGACATTGCCTGAGTTTCTAGCAAATTTCACTTCGGTCCTTTTCTGTTTAACATACGGACAGGCAGCAACTAAATGCCCACACTCTCCGCGGTTATAACAAGACCTATACTCTTCAAAATTACATGCATACCCGTCATCCCAATACCAATAGGGACAATGAGCAGCAATATGACCAACTTCACCACATTCAAAACAGTTTTTCCATTCAACATAACCATGAGAATACTGTGGTGAGTTGTTTCTCCAATAACCATCAAATCTAGAGGTATATGAATAATCATAATAATCATATGATCTAGATGAAAAAGTTCTTGAATTCTTTTGATGAGAATTGTTCATCTGATTATTTCCTTTTGATTTGTTTGGTTTCGGTCCTTTTACTTTTGAACCTTTCTTGTTTTCAACATTTTTGTTTTCAATATTTTTCTTTTCAATGTTTTTCTTTTGATCTATATGTTGGTTAGGATTTAGTTCAAACGACAAATGAACAAATTGATTTTTGAATTGATTTAACAAATCGATATTATCAACATATATACATTTGAGTAAAGATTGTTCGATATTATCAATTGGAAAATCTTTATTCAGAATCAACTTGTCATGTCCTACCAACATATAGGATCCTTCCATTCCATCTGGAAATTTAAATATGGTTTTCTCTTCAGACTCAGGTTCTGAAGTGACTACCACATTTTTATTTTTCTGACTAGAATCAGACTTCACCTCAGAGTTTGAAACTTCAACACAAGATGTTGTGTCTTTCAACTCTGATGTGGTGTTATTCATTGAAACACATTTATTCATTTCTAAAATTTCTTGCTTTAAAGATTCAATTTTATTTGACAAATCTTTTTCATTCTTTTCAAAAACTTTATTTTGGTTTTGACAATTTTCTAGTTCATTTGCTAGGTTCTGTTTGTCCTCAATAAGTGTCATCAATTCACATTTCAAATTGACACATTCAGAACAACTAGCATAGTCAATACTGGATCTTACCTCATCATCTGATTTATTACCATTATCAGATATAGCATCAATATTTGAGATATCGCTCTCTCTTGATTCACTCTGTTCTGAATTCGTATCAGAACTCAAGACACTCTCTGACAAATCACTAGAATCATCATGTCTCATTTGTTTGACTAAACACACAACATCACTTTGAACACCTTCTCTATTAACACACTTGTCAACATATACCATTTCATCAGTTGGTTTCGGTGTCATTGGAAATCCCCAAATGTTGTCAACTTTAGATTTTTGTCTTTGTAATTGTTGACGTTCCGCTTCTATCAAAATTTTTTTACACCTTAAAATTCTACGTTCGTCCCTTTCTGAGATATCGGGGGTACGAATGTGGAAATTCCTTCACTTTCGTCCTCAAAATCTGACCCCAATGTAGAATTCAACTGATGAAACCCACTTTCCACCTAAACTATTTCACGTTCGTCCCTCTTGATTTCACTTTCGACCTCGCGACAACCCGAAAGTGGAACTTTGACCCGAAAGTGGAAAAACAACACAACACAGATCTAGGTTCGATCAAAAAGATGTACTTTCGACCTCTAAAAATCCTTGGTTCGACCTAAAATCCCACTTTCGCCCTCACGAACTCACAAATTTTCTGCACGTTCGACCCTTGCAGACCTGATCATCATTTTCAACCTCAAGAACACGAATCTGAACGATTTTTGACAAAATTTTCACAAAATGTAATGATTTTGGATAGGTTTTGTTCGGAATTGATTTTAGACAAGTTTTTGTGAAAGAATTTTTGAAATCAACACCGAATTCAAATCCAACTTAATCAAAAACCATGTTTTTATTAAAAGCTTCAAAATTTCTAGGGTTTTGATCTTTAAAACTGAATTCTAATCTGTTTTCACCAATTTGAATCAATTTGCAATCGTGAAATCGAGCCTATGCTCTGATACCAATTGAAAATTTGTTTCGGATCGTATTCAAGAAACGTGATCTCACGAATACCAACCGTAGGGTGCGGAATCCCCAACGATCGTGCAAAATGATTCAGAAATAAACGTAATCGAACGTGATGAAAACAGATAATGTATCACCGAGCAATTTCCATAACTTTAATCTTTGTATTAGATCAAATCAAGATGTTTACACATGAAACCTTAGACCTAATACAGAGAAAAACACACACTCACACACTAGGGAAAAGCTCAAATGATAACTAACTCTACAAAATAACTAACTTTCCCTATATATAGGCTCTCCACATTCGCCCCTATTGTAAGGTCGAATGTGGAACTTTTCCACATTCGCCCCTTTCATATGGACGAATGTAGCCTTTCCTATCAACAACTCTACATTCGACCCTAGACAAGCTACATTCGACCTTCCGACTGGTCGAATGTATCCTCCAGCTTAAGTCTTGGTCGTTTCCTGATTATCTGAACCTTCAACATTCAGTACCGGATCACTAGCTGGGGACATACATGAATAATGCACTTACAATATTGAGAATTCGTTTCGGATCGTAATCAAGAAACGTGATCTCACGAATACCAACCTAGGGTGCGGAATCCCCAACGATCGTGCAAAATGATTCAGAAATAAACGTAATCGAACGTGATGAAAACAGATAATGTATCACCGAGCAATTTCCATAACTTTAATATTTGTATTAGATCCAATCAAGATGTTTACACATGAAACCTTAGACCTAATACAGAGAAAAACACACATACACACTCTAGGGAAAAGCTCAAAATGATAACTAACTAATTAAAACAAACTATCTTTCCCTATATATAGCCTTTCCACATTCGCCCTAAGCATGAGGTCGAATGTGGAGCTTTTCCACATTCGCCCCTTTCATAGTGGACGAATGAAGCCTTCTCTTTCTTTCATTCTACTTTCGACCCTAGACAAGCTACATTCGCCCTTTCTTCTGGTCGAATGTATCTTCAAATTAAAGTCTTGGTCGTAATCTGATTATCTGAACCTCCGACATTCAGTACCGGATCACTAGCTGGGGACATACATGAATAATGCACTTACAATAACAATATCAGCAGTTGCTGGGTCACACATTGTCTTTAATGATAATATACAATAAAGATCAACGGTGCGATCAGATTTCTCAAAAACTGATATGATCCTCTTACTGGAAATAACAAAATGTTTACTGCTTTATGTGTACATTTCTGCAATTTACATTCATTTTCTGCAAAATATACAAAAACTCAAAAAGATTTTAGGTGTGTTTTAGCATAAATTTCAGAAAATTGAAAAATTTTTACATTTCTGTATTATTTTTTATAACCGATGGTGTTTGATGGTTATTTTCTGAAACTTGATGAATCAATTTGAGTTTTGTATCATTTAAATGAAAAACGATGAATGTTTGAAGCTTAAAATGTGTGAAAATGATTGAATGGGATTCGATTTTGAGATTTGGTAAAATTTTTAAAATTCCAATTTTTCATTCGTCCATTCGTGGGGTCGAATGTGGAATTTTCTTACATTCAAACCTCTAAAAGTTGGTCGAATGGGAGTGTTCCAGTCAAGTTTTCTTCATTCGAACCCTTTATCTACATTCGAGCCTTTCAGTAGGGTCGAATGTAGACAAAGTCTTCCTTCGAACCATCTAAAGGGTCGAATGTGGGTGTCTATATATACTCAGTTCCTCATTCGACCCTCATTCAAACTTTTTCAATTTTTTCTGAGATAGAAAGATCTTGTTGCCCTTTTTTGTTTGACCTCAGATTATTGTTCCCTATACTTTTCTGATCAATTTTATACAAGTTTTACAGGTATTCATCCAGAAACGAAGTCAGATTATTGATTTTTGTGGACGAACCCTAGTTTATGTCTGATGAACCATTTTTAGATTGTTTTAATCCAAATTGTTGATAGGTTTTTAGTTTTAGATAGTTTTAGGGGGAGAATAAACAAAAATCTAGGGGAATTACACACTGATTGTGTGTTTTGATCATTTAAAATTGTTAAAACCTAGATTTTAATTGAAAACTATCTAAAACAAGATGATTTGAATCAATTGATGGTATGGAATCTTTAATCGGTCAGTTTAGGTGCTAAACAAATGAAAATTACAAGTTAGATTGTTCTGAATTGAGTTTTGAAATTTTGGTCATATGATCAGGCAGATTAAACCAAAAATAAAGAGTCGAATGTGGCCTTAAACGGTCGAATGAGTCTTTATTGGTCGAATGTGGCTTGTTCATAGGGTCGAATGTGGTATAAAGGGTCCAAAGTGAAGTTTTGTTTATAAATTTTCACATTCGAACTAAAATGTTCACATTCGTACTTCTAAAAACTTACATTCGAACCCCCGATGGGTCGAAGGTGAGTTTTTCCAATCAAATTTCAATTTGGTCCGTTTTTAATGAATTTTTGTGTTTCATTTTTGCAGAATTCTAAATGGCTGAATCACAGAACACTGAAGTACCAGCTGAATCTTTAGGAAAAGCCACAGATAAGCAAAAAGAAGAGGAGTTACCGTTTGAAGAAGCCCATAACTGTTGTGCATTTATTGGCGAGGTGAAGAAACACACAGAATTCTCTGGCATTGTAGACTTTTTGAGGAGATGCAGAGTTGTTAATGCTTTAGCTACACCAACAATAATCTACAAAGACCATCAGGTGGATTTCTGGAAAAATGCAAAAATGGATTTCTGGGAAGATAAGACAGCCATAGTATGCACAATTCAGGGGGAGCTTGCTATTGTTACTGAAAATGATATTCGAGATGCATTAAGACTACAAGATGAACCGACAGATCCCAGAAACTTATCTTGGATTGAACAGTGGTTGTGCTTTCTACGCATGAAGTACAATGGACCGATAACTAATGGAGCACTGAACAAAGGAAAGTTGTGTCCGCAGTTTAAGTATTTGGCACATGTTATTATACATGTTTTTGGATTTGTTAGTGGTGGTTATGACGTTATGAGGAAAAGCATCAGTTCGTTGATGGTTGCTTTGGTGCTTAACAAGCCGTTTAACATCTCAGGGATGATCTTGGATCACATGCTTGAACCTTTCAAAGGTTTGAAGACGAAGAAGTTTTTGATGTACCCCGGATTTCTTCAGATGATATTTGATAAGAAGTATCCTACGCTGAAGAAGGATCCTACTCAAATATTAGTTCAAAGTCACATGAATCTGAATACGTAGGTGAGGATGAAAGGTTATAAAGGGGTTCCAGAGAATGAAAGACCTCCACACAAGAACCTGTTTGGACACTTAGTTAATCCAGGATATGAGGATCCGGGTGAGAACAAAGCTAGACATGCCAACAGTGAATCAGAAAACAATGATCCTTTGTTTCATGTTGATCCAGAAGCAAAAAGAAAACGTCAAGTTGTGAATGTTGGAGCTAAAATTGGCAAAGGGAAGGGTAAAGCTATGGTTATTGAAGTTGAACAATCAAAGACGCCAACTAAGAGAAAGAAGAGTATGGCGAGAAAGGGGGCAAGTAAAAAGACAATGTTAGTTGATGAAGAGTCTGCCGATTCTGAGGAGACTCAAGAAGATGTGACATGGGATTCAGGTGAAGAGACAATAAAAAAAACCAAGCCCAAGCCACTGTGGCTAGTGAGTCTGAGAGTCTGAACAAAACCATAGAAGAACAAAGACAAAAGAGTCCGATTGTCGTTGATGAGATAGATCTAGATATTGGTATTGGTGAACAAGATTTTAGTGGATCTCCTATGGTTGGTGAGAAACAAAAGAAGCCTAAGTATAAGACAATGGCTAAGAAAGATGAGAAAGAAAATCCAAAGTAAAGAAAGTTCCTGATGTTAGTACTTCATCCAAGGTTACTTCTCCAGAAACAAAGAAGCAGAAGAAGTCTGACAAAGCAACAACTAAACCACTTCCTAATTTCAACGTTTCATTACAGAATGTGTTGAATATGTTTCAGAAAAAGAAGAAAGCTTCAGAAGTTGAATCATCTACTCCGAAGGTAACAGTTTCGGATGATGTGATGGAGTTAGTTTATAAAAGGTTTGAAGATATGATGAAAATCATTAATGCACAACAATCAGAGATCGAGAAGTTAAAGAAAAATGAAGAAACTATGTTACAGATTGTTGTATCATCTAAAAAAAATCAGGATGAGTTGGAGGAAAAGATTAAGGTGCTTGAAGAGGAGAAAGAAGAGATTGAAGCACGAAGTAAGAGAAATACGAGAAGAATTAAGACGATGCAAACAGAGAATAAGAAAATGCGTGAAGAGAATAAAAAGATGAGTAAGTTGATAGAGGATTTGTACTCCAGAGCTCCTCAACTCAAAGAACGTGAAGAGGATGAGGAGGAAGAGGAAGAAAAGGTTGATTATGAAGATTCATCGGAAGAAAAGAATGATGATGATGAATCAGATGATAGTTCGGATGATGATGATGCTGATGGCAAATCAGGTGATAAGAAAGATGATGCTGATGATAGTAGTAGTTCAGATGATGATGATATGACAGTCTGAAGACTTTATTGAGAAATTTGAAAGAACAGGAAGAGAAAAGACCTAAGCCGGAAGCACAAGGTGGTTTTTATAAGTATCACAATCAGTTGTTCAAAGGGAGAGCCTTGGGATGGAAGTACTTAAGACAACTGAAGTGCATTGGAGTGAAATGGGAGAAAGGAATCGTGTACTTTTACAGATTCCATGATATACAGACTCTACCGTACTGGGCGGTGAGAGATATCTGCAGATTCACTATGACTGGAGCTTCAGCTAATTGCGATGCAGTAGGTTGGTTTGCCGATAGAATGACTTGGGAAAGCAGAACGAAGTGGAAGATGTTTAAGCCATAATATCCCAAGAGAAAGGTTCACAAAGAGATAGATCCAAAAACGGGTTTGAAGAAGGTGACATTAAAGTATAAACCTCCGGTTGTTATGAAATGAATTCCTTTGATGCCGATTCAGCATCACTTTAGCTCTTAATTCCTCATGTGGTATTATGATTGGAGGACTGCTGTAGCAGTGATTGTGTTGAAAGACAAGAAGGATACTTACAAAAAGATTCATGTTTTTGATCCGATGTGGATCATTAACAGTGCATTCAAAGACATCATCATGCTGTAATACAATCCTATCTACTGTGAAGAGAAGGATGCTGATCAAGCAAGGAAGTATCAACAAGTGGTTGGTGTTTGTTTTGCTTATGATATTAACTCTATAAGTAACTTGGAGAAGAAACTTGGTGAATGAGTAAAGATGAACGTTGTGCCGAAGAGCTCGACTAAACGAAAGCTTGAGCCTGAGATGAGCAAAGATCAGAAAAAGCAGATCAGGATCAAGTTACTAAACAAGGCGTTGGACGAAGAGCGAAGGCAATCCAAGCAATAATCGAGGGGGAGTTTGTTGATGCACGATTTGTGACTAATGCTTTGGATTGTGCAAACAAAAATGTTTAGTTCATATCATGGGGGCGAACGTGGAATAAAAGAAGGACGAAGGTGGAAGATATGGTCGAAGGGAGAGATAGACAGGGCGAATGTGGAAGAAGTGTTTATATGTGTGCTGATTCGTACCTTATTCAGGGGCGAAGGTGCACATTCGACCCTATCGGGGGGGCGAATGTGCAGCCTATATAAACTCAAAATTTTGTTTAGATTATAACTTTTTCCATTTTGTGTTAGTGTATCTGGTCTAGATTCTCTCTCTAGGTTTTGATCATTCTGAAAGTGATTTATATACTTGTAAACCTAATTGTAAAGATCTTTTGTCAAGTTATTAATGAAAATGATGATTGAAAAGGTGAATCTGCGTGTTTGATTCGATTACTATCATTTTGTAACTGATCTAGGGTTTCCACACCTGGATTAGTAGACTTGTATGATCAACTAACTTGTTTTTGTGAAAATGATCCTCTACAATCTCATTCGAACTCTGCAATGGTCAAATGAACTCATTCGACCCCTTTAAGGCTCGAATGAACATTAATAAACAACCTAATTAGCTTCCAAAACTTCGTTCGACCCTTATAAAACTCATTCGACCTTACGACTGGTCCAATGATCTTCTCAGACTTTAAAATCTTCAATATTATTCGCAAATCTTTATTAATCCAAAGCGATAGCCACACATGTGCGTGTACACAAATTGTCATTAATAACTACATCAATGAAAATAGGGAAACAAAGCTTGAAATGACCAAGGTCAGGTGTTTATATGAGAAGATGAACAAAAAGTTGGAAAAATACCTCAATGTAGCATATGTTTTGAACCACATTATGGATGTGCCTAACAAAGAAGGCGTTCCAACCAGTATCAGTTATAAATTTTTTCCATCTCCAGTTCTTTTTGAAAACCACAACCTTGATGTTGTGACATCGGATAGTTTAGATAATTCTGCTTCCACATCAAAAAATGAATCTAACACCTCTAGTGTGGGAGATCCGCATTCTGATGTGAGACTGATACTGGGTGTGAACAACGAAAATGTGGTAGATGTAATTAATGATTCTGATTTGGAGGAAGATGAACCGAAAAAGAATGTTGATATTCCTTTGAAAAATCACATTCAATGTGTAATGTAACTGATGGTTCAGGTTCCTCCCAATGCCGATCTAAAGCCTAACTCATCAGAAAAGAAGATTGATGAAAATGAATCAGATGATAAACCAGTCAAAACAATCTTCTTAATCTTTTTCTCATCAAGTTTTTCAGCTTCATTAAGTATTTCTTCATTGAGTTCAAGTATCACCACATTCTGCTTCTCTTTAAAGTACTCAAGATATTCTTCATGAGTAATATCCTCAATCTCAATTTCTTCAAACTCAGGAGTTTCTTTATCATCAGAATGTGTACCTGCATCCTTTTCTAGAATATTAGGAATCTGTTTTTCATTCATGATATCTTCTCAAGACTTCCGGATCTGTTTGCCAACCCTTCCAAGATTTCTTTTGAAACTGCAGCAGATACTTCTCCATCCTCTATATCAGGATCATTGTATTCCAGTTCAAACTTCAGATCATCAGATTCAAATATCTCTGGAAACTTTCACGTTAGTTCGATTGTCCAAACATTCTGCTTCAACATCTGACGATACAAGTTTTTATCTTCATCTGACAAAGCTCTGATCTTCTCTGTCAAGAATATGTTATCATCATCAACATTTTCACAAGGTGTCTTTTTGGTACTTGATTCACCTGTGTCACCTTTATCTGTTTCTCTCTTCTCATAGCTATACTTTCCAGCATCTTGATCATCATCATCTTCATCAGAACTCTCATCATCATCACCTTTATCATTTTTCTTTCTACCACTTTTATCACCATCATCATCATCATCATCAGATATTTCATAATCATCCTTCTGTTCATCATCCTCGTTATCCTCTTCCTCTGTACCTTTCAACTGAGAAGCTTTAGAATACAAATCATCAAGTAATTTCTTCAATTCTTTGTTGTCAGCTTTGATCTTCGTGTTTTCAAATCCTTCTTGTATTTCTTTTGCCACGAGCCAATAACATCTTGTTTTCTTCTTGAAGCTCATTCAACTTTGCTTCCAACTCGTCTTGATTTGCTTTAGAGGATAAAACGATCTGCAACATAGTCTGCTCATCTTTCTTCATCTGCTTTATCTCATCTTGTTGGTTGTTGAAAGCTTTCATTATATCTGCTATCTGCTTATTCACTGCTTCCATCACTTTACTAGAAACATCAACCTGTGGTGTAGATGATTCAGCAACTGGTGGTGTAACAGGTTTAGTCTTCTTTTGAAACTGTTGTAACACATTTTCCAGAGTACTAGAAAAGTCTCCAGGAGCTGGATTCACAGTAGTTTCCTAGACAACCTTCTTTTTCTTCTTTGCCACTAGGGATGCCACGGGTATTTTAGCACTTGAACTTCCAATCACTGGAACTTTCTTTCCAGCAACTAACAATTCAACTTCTCTGTCTCTCTTTTTCTTTGGATTCTCTCTCTTTGCCATGGTTTTGAACTTGGCTTTCTTAATCTTCACACCTGCCACAGGAGATCCACCAAAATCAAGATTATCAATAGTAATATTCAACTCTTCTTCATCTACCACTGGTGGACTTTGCTCCTGATCTTTAATAGCTTTATTCAAACTATCAATCTCACCAATCACAGTGGCCTTGCATTTAGTGGACTTGACAGTTTCATTCCCTGAATCCCATTCTTCTTCATCCTGAGTCTCTTGTGAATCAATAGACTCTTCATCAACCAACATCGTTTTAGCTGTTCCTTTCTTCTTTACAACTTTCTGTTTCTTTGGTTCAACTTCAACAACTTTTGCTTTCCCTTTACCAGACTTAGCATCTTTATTAATTACTTTACGTTTCCATTTAGCATTTTTATCAACCGGAAATAAAAGGGCTATGAGAATAAGATTCACTTTTCTCATTCCTTGCTTCATTTTGACCTGGATCCTTATAGTTTGGGTTAATCAAATGTCCAAACAAATTCTTAAATGGAGGCCTTTCATTTTCAGGAATACCTTTGTAACCTTTCATTTTGCTCAAGGTACATAGATTCATATGACTTTGATCAACAATCTGCAGAAACCTTGGGTACATAAGAAACTTATCAGTCTTCAAACATTTCAGCACTTCCATCACGTGCTCAAATATTATCCCAGACACATTAAATGGCTTGTTCAAGATTAAACCAACAACTAATGAACTCAAGCTCTTCCTAAGCACATCATAACCTCCTCTAACTGGTCCAAACACATGGAGAATCACATGTAGTAGATACTTAAAATGAGAACACAGCTTTGCTTTATGAAGTAAACCATCGGTAATTAGAGCATTATACTTCATTCTGAGGAAACACTTCCTCTGTTCTATCCAGGATAGCTCTGTAGGATGTGTCGGTGAATCTCTCAACTGTAAAGCATCTCTGATATCATCTTCAGTAACTAATACAAAATTTCCCTGAATATAGCTCTGAATAGCTGATTTCCCATCCCAGAACGTAATCACCGCTTTCTCCCAGAAATCAAAATGATGATCCTTGTAAATAGTGTTTGTTGTAGCAAGAGCATAGATAACTCTGATTATTTGTAAGAACTCAACTATCCCAGCGAATTCAACGTGCTGTTTTACTTCACCAATAAATGCACAGCAGTTGTGTGCTGCTTCATATACTAACTCCTTGGGTTCTTGTGGTTGCTCTTGAACAGGTATCTCCTTTTCTGGGTTTTGTTGTTCAGCCATTATGATATACAAAACAATAAACATGAAAATTTATCAAAATCTGACAAATTTTGAAATTTGGTAAAAATTTTCCTTCATTCGACCCAAACGGGGGTTCGAATGTGGAATTTTCAAGTATCGAATGCAAAAAACCAATCAAATGAAATCTTCATTTGACCTCCAACAGTCTGATTCGACCAAAAATAGTCTCCTTAGACCTATAAAGTCTCATTCGACCATGACAAAATGGTCGAATCTAACTGTTTGATTTTTGAATTTGCCAAACATCAATCCAGCCAAGATAAACATCACATTGCTGTTCGTTTATACCCTAATATGGCCGATTAACATATATTAACTATAAATTTAATCTATTAACCTATTATCAATGGTTTTTTCCCAAAATCTAGGGTTTATAAAATTCAATCAATCGATTATATTCAAACATGTGTTTAAACACTGGATTTTGGTAATTTCTCCCCCTAAAACCAACGATAATGGTTAATAACTAAGAAATTTATGTCCATTCAACGTATAAGGGGTCTGATTAAGAGTCTAGGGTTTGAGACATTGAATCAATGATTCTGGCATGAATTATTGGTGTTTACTTGTAAAAATTGGATCAAAAGGATCAGTAGTTAACAAGGAAGAATAATTTCAAGTCTAAATCAACGAAGCAAAAAGGTCTGGTAACGAGGGAATTTTTGAAAAATTTTATGGGGTTCGAATGAAGCTGCTGTAGTATATATAGGACCCTCCTTCGACCCTTTCATGGGTTCGAATGAGAAAATCCAGTCTTCTTCGAGCTCGTTAAAGGTTCGAAAGAAACCGGATGGTTCGAATGAAGCAAAAGTCACTCAAACACTATCATTCAACCTCAGTAGAAGGTTCGAATGAAGACACAAACTCACCTTCGACCCACCAGGGGGCGAATGTAAACTTGGATTTTTGAAAATTTTACCAAATCGCAAATTCGATTCCCTTTTTTATCATTTTTAAACATTTAAACCTTCAAACATTCATCATTTAGCATTATTATGATACAAAACTCAAATTGGTTTGTCAAACTTCAGAAAATGACCATCAATCACCATCTGTTATCAAAAATAACACAGAAATGTAAAAAGTTTTGGATTTTCAGAAATTTATACTAAAACACACCGAAAATCTTTTTGAGTTTTTGTATATTTTGTAGAAAATGAAAAATTAAAGCAGTAAACATTTTGTGATTTCTGGTAAGAGGATCATATCAGTTTTTGAGAAATCTGATCACACCGTTGATCTTTATTATTTATTATCAGTAAAGATAATGTGTGATTAGGCAATTGATGATATTGTTATCCACATAAGCTCACATGCAGACTGTTATGCAGTGCTTTAGAATGATACGCAATTAGGTGTGTTAAAACTAACAGGATTATGGTTCCCACGCACACGACATACTCCCGTATCAAGGAATTTGCACAAAGCTTCGTCGTAACGCGTGATTATGCCAAATGTCATCCGTTAGATTAGAAGATACGAAGCACAGAGGTGTACATGTCAGCAAATCAATGCTACAGAGTAACATGTGCATACGTACCAGGTTGAGGCTGATATCAATCATGATTTTCATCATAGATATGATACGATGCATTAAATGATCTTTGATCATTATTATACATTAAGCTCCTCAATTCGGTAATTTAGGATTTGGCATATTAGCTCTTTAACCAAATATCTTGATTGAACCTAGGTCTATAAATTAATACGACAAAAGATCAATCAAGATATCCCGGATAACAATTGACATAACGACCCGAAACCTCAGATTTTGGCAACCCTATCAAACGAAATTACGGTACCAAGACCATATGCCCATGAGGTGTTCAGCCACTAGCGAGTAGTTCGTTATGTTTGTATCACTAAGGCACGCAGTAATAAGTCTACGAAGCCTACCAGCACATCAAACAAAATCAACACACGCCTTATATAGCACTTCAATTCTTTAGCATGTGTCAAATCCCCACTGATGTACTATCATTTCCTCTTTTACTCATGGAAAAATCATTTTGGGTTTTTCTGATTTTGATAGCTTTTTGGATTTTTCAATGTTTTGGGTTTTTCTGAAAATAAAGACTCCGCCTGAAATGAAAAACATATTTTTGGGTTTTTGATTTTCTGAAAAAAAAAACTAAAACTAAAAATGTGATAAACCGTGGTGACGATTAGTCTTGTTTTTCTTTAATACCATTAGCTTTTAGCAAAAATTCAAATCTTGATTTGTCAAAAGCTTTGGTAAAAAGATCTACTCTCTGATAGTCAGTGTGGATTTTGACCATATCGATCAACCCTTTAGCATAGCAATCACGAATAAAGTGATACCTAATCCGGATATGCTTACCCTTAGAGTGATTGACTGTGTCTTTTGTGAGTGCTATGGCAGCTTCATTGTCACAGTGAATAGGGGTTTTAAGATATTGCAAACCGTAGTCGCGCATCTGCTGTTGAATCCACAAGGCCTGTGAACAACAACTCGCGGCTACCACATATTCGGCTTCACAAGTAGATAGAGCAACTGCTGTCTGCTTTTTGCATTGCTAGGTCACGAGCCTGCTCCCAAAGAATTGACATCCAGCCGTAGTGGATTTACTGTCTTTATCACTGTCACACCCTCAAATTTCCACTGCGGGGTTTTACCGCGAGGCGCGTGACACACCAGGATCTCATAGCCATAAGTTATACGAACGACTCTAAATGACCAAACCATTTAGTTTGTTTAAAATAAAACTCGCTTTTATTTTTAAAAGTTTATCAACCATAAGTTTAAATAAGTGCGGAAGCGAAACAGTTTAGCAATTTAAGTTATGTTGCGCAAACACAACGCGCCCAAAAACCAAAATAAAGTAAGTACGTAAAAGTTTAATAAGTTATTGTTCCCAAGAGACATCATGCATGAACCTAGACGTGCTCCTTTCTAGCGACCTGCGAAAACATACTAAGTGTGTCAACATAAAGCTGGTGAGTTCACAGTAGGGAAACAATTGTAATTTCAACAGTTGTAAATAAGACATCAGTTTTAAGCTTGTCAGGGGTAGCTAACCCGCTCAATGTAACTAAACAATGGTTATTGGGAAACATACAGATGTTATAGTGCCTTAACACTGGTGTCTATCAACACCAGTAAGAAAAAGTGGTCAGAAGTTCATGCCCGTGACCCAAGCACCTCAGGCATGAGGTTGCTGCACAACCTAATAGCTCTACTAACTACTACCCCGTTCGCCTCCGGCGATTAACCCAATAAAATAGTAAGGGCATTCAAGATAGAGTGTTTAGTTCACAAAGGACAGTTAAAATACAAAACTGATAAAAGTGTGATCCTCGTAAGGATCGAAAACCCGACCCACACAAGGAGTCATAGAATCCCAAAACTTGGAATGGAAAAGTAGTAGAAAAGTTTTACTTAACCTTGTCTCAACCCGAGACACATGCTGTCGCAAAAAGTAGTGAAACTCACATTAGGTTGCGTGCTAAAGTAAACCGTACAGAAAGTAAGTGTGGAAGACTATTCGCCTACCCAAAAACCTATCAAATACAAGGTTGCAAGTGTTTGAGTGTATTGACACAAAGACTCAAGTGACATCTCACGTAATCGTACTTGACGTAATGAAACATTGCAAAACCCGTCAATCGTTGGTGATTAGTAAATGATGCAACATTTTAAGACTTTTAACACAACTAGTTCACATCACACATTGCATACCATTAACCTATCATGGCATCTACACCTTATAAATAACATATACACATGTTTTCATATAGAATTTCATAACCCATAACTCATTAATACACTCAAATTATCACATAAACAATCCTTTGCAAATCTGGGTTTTCTGGACAGATTTTGGGGTATGAAAACCAATTTTTATAAAATATCAAATCAACTCCTCAAGTCCCCAATATTTTACAGAGATGTCTCATAAGTTTATCCATGACCCTACTATTCTTGTTTCTTATCAAAAACGGCTCAATATTTTTATAAAAATTATTTTAGTTCAGCCACTTCAGAAAATAGTGCTGTTGACAGCAGCTTACATAAAAATTCATTAAAAATCGTAGACTAATCTAAACGAGGTGAATCCAATTGAAAAAGCTCGTATACTCAAAGACTCAACTCCTGTCCAAATTTCATGATTAACGGATTGTTAAAACTCGAGTTACAGCCCTTTAAAGTTTGTCCATTTTTCACATCCGAAAATCAGATTATACCTTTAAACTTATAAAATCTTGTTTACATATCAAAACAGGTCCAAAACACATAATTTTGGACTTTTTGGAAAGCTAACATCATAAGTTATGTTTTAGAATCAGAAAATAACCGAATCAATCATTTTAACAATCATATAACAGCCATGCAAATCGTTACAAGTAATCTGCCAGAAATCAGAATTTTTAATAACATGACTTTTACAAACCCTAACCATTCTCCATATCCCATAATCATGCAATAACCTCATACTAGCACAATAACATTCATATTAACATGTTCAATCTCAGGTTTTTACATACCATACATCCTAGATATGATTTCTATTAACCATATTCATCAACAATCTCAACAAACAATCAAGATATCTAAACATATCATCATTTGCGATTTTAATACATAGGTTTCTTAGGGTTTTTACAACTTTTCAAGCATCATAATCAATCATATAACACATAAACAATATACCTTGCAATGCTAGACTCCTTAAAACTCCAAGATATCACCCGAATCAACTTGAACTAGTGAGAATTTGATGAAGATTGCAATTGAAAAGTGTGTGTGTGTGTGCTCTAATCCCACGGCGCAAAGAGGTGCCTTAGGGTTTGTTTTTTTTTTTTATAAAAGATAAGCTAGGGTTAAGCTCATGGGCCAAGTCTTTCGGGCTTTGGTGGTTTTTGTCTGATAAGTGAGCCCATTAGCCCTAACTAACTCTCGAGATCAATCCCGACAATAATAGTCATACTAGCATATATGAAACTACTGTTTTATCAATACATATTATGTTTATCCTAAGTGCATGTATCTCATAACGTTTACGTACAAGTTAATTAGTACGCAATAATTCACATAAGCATGTAACTTACATACACGTGTTAATCCATATACATCAACACTCAATTGTTCACATAATCATGCATGTCCAACAAATCACCAACGTTCGGGTTATAGGATTCGTGTGTGTGTCAAGACAACCATTTTCCTAATTATACGTATGTTAATGCCACTTAACGTATGTTAATGTTACCTAACATTCAGAAAGACTTGTTTAACTAACCCTAGCTAAGTGTTTAACCACGTATAATCATGGACAATTAACTAGAGTTCAGTAAAAGAGTTAACCTGAAAATGCGGGGTGTCACAATCACAACCGCCAAAATCTGAATCACTAAAGGCAAGAAAGTCAAAGTTATCATCATTAGGGTACCACAGTCCACGCGAGGGACAACCCTTCAGATATCTCAGGATTCGTTTGACAGCTGTAAGGTGACTCTGTTTTGGCTTCGATTGGAATCTAGCACAGAGACATGTTGCAAACATAATGTCTGGACGAGATGCAGTAAGATACATCAATGATCCGACGATGGCTCTATACGTGAAGGGATCTGTAAGCTCCCCCTTAGCGTCAACTCCAATCCCGTGATTAGGTTGAATTGGGGTGTCCATAGGCTTTGAATCTTCCATTTGGAACCGGCTCAAGACTTCTGATACATATTTCGTCTGTTGAATGCAGATGCCCGTTGGCAATGGATCCACCTGCATGCCTAGGAAAAACTGCATTTCCCCCATTGCACTCATCTCGAACTTTTCCTGCATTACTCGTTCGAATTCTCTGCATAAAAGCTCATTAGTAAAACCAAAAATAATGTCATCAACATATCTGAACAAGAAGCTAGTCACCCTCTGTTCGTTTTGTGAACATGGTACAGTCTACCAAACATCGTTTGAATCCCTTGGAACGTAGGTACGTACTCAGCTCCTCATACCATTGTCGTGGAGCTTGGTGCAAACCAGAAAGTGCTTGGTGAGTATATAGACCTTATCCCGGTGGATAGGATCTTCAAAACCTGGTGGTTGACCAACGTATACCTCTTCCTTGACCACACCGTACAGAAAGGCGCTCTTCACATCCATCTGATACACCTTGAACTTCTTGTAGGAAGCATACGCTAGAAACATACGAATTGCTTCTTTACGCGTAACCTGTGCATAGACTTCATTGTAATCTATTCCTTCTGTTTGACTAAATCGCTGAATGGCCAATCAAGCTTTGTTTCTAACAATAACGCCTCGATCATCCTTTTTGCACTTGAAAACCCACTTCGTGCCAATTTTCTTCTTGCCTGGTGGTAAATCTGTTAGCGTCCAGACTCCCAGTTTCTGAAAATGTAATAATTCCTCTTGCATTGCTTCAACCCACGAATCGTCTAGTAAAGCATCCTTGTATGTTCACGGCTCAACCTGCGATACATAACATGCAAAAGACCAGTCATTTTGACAACCAGATTTTTGTATTTTAGCACACAAGGCTAGGGCTCCAATGTTATCATGTGAAGTTGCACATCTGAGTTGTCCTCTTGTCATGACACTGCTGCCGGGATCACCAATAACTTGCTCAAGTGGATGAATCTGATGAATCCGGGATTCCAGATGATCAGGAACATGAACTCCCATTTGAGTAGTCAAATTCTCTGCCATATCCAGATCATTACCCGTATTAGACGAAGATGCAACATATGGATTTGGGTTCACTGGTGGTGTCTCCGTAGCATTATCTAAGATAGCTTCACTGAATACTTCATCATCGTCTTCAGATTCTGATGAATCAAGAGTAGTAGAAGCTTCTTGGAAAATCTCTTCTTCATTAGCATGAGCATTGGTATCATTAGAAGCTGTTGGAGGAGTTACAATGATCGGACGCACCAACATCCAATCAGGGCCACTTCCTTGAACATTTTGAGTGTAACGTTGAACTTCCACATTCGCCCACTCTTCAACTTGTCGAGTTCTCTTATTAAATACGCGTTTAAGTGGTGTCGCGTACCCAACAAAATAATCCTCTTCTGCTTTCGATCCAAACTTCTCTATAGGCTTCAACATTGTACAAGGTGCCCCAAAAGGTTCTAGATACTCTAAGTTCGGCTTTCGTCTATTAAGCAGTTCATAAGATGTCTTTCTAAACTTCATCACTGTTAATACACGATTCATTGTGTAACAAGCTGCGTAAATTGCTTCATTCCAAAACATCACTGGAAGATTCGAGTCCGCAAGCATTGTCCTAGCCATTTCTATTAGAGTCATGTTTTTACGTTCTGCAACACCGTTCTGCTGAGGAGTGTATGGTGCACTATACTCGTGATGAATTCCTTTGTCTTCACAGAGTTCATCCATCTGAGAAGTTTTGAACTCTGTCCCATTGTCACTACGAATTCGTTTAATCTTTAAGCCGTAGATGTTTTCAAACTAGGTGAATAGAACCTTCAGATTATTAAACATTTCACTTTTGTGTTGCATGCACATCATCCACGAGAATGTTGAGTAGTCGTCTGTAACCACAAGACAGTAAAGTTCTCCATAATGACTCTTGCGCTTGACAGTTCAGAAAAGATCCATATGCAAACGTTTAAGTTGTAATTCTATAGAGTTTACTTTCTTCAGTTTGTGGGACTATTTGTGCTGTTTACTTTTCTTACAACTCACATATTTATCATTCAAATGAAAATGCTTCACATTAACCCCTTCTACAAATCCATTTTCACCAAATGATTCATCTTCCTCAGGTGAATGTGCCCAATCCTTCTGTGCCACATAATAGATTCTTTCTCTGTAGCTTTGGATAGAAAACACGTAACTTGACCCTGGGTTGTGGTTGCCTTGCTCATATCAAGAATGTACAGATTGTTCACTCTTGGAGCTTTTAACATGATCCATTCTTTTGGAATGACGAAACCGGGTTTAAGAATGTAGCAAGATTTATCATCAAAGTGAATAGAAAACTGTTTGTCACAAATCTGACTGACGCTCAACAGATTATAATCAATTTGCTTCACATAAGATATTCTCTCGAAACTCATGATTCCGTTACTAACACTCCCTTCCATCGTTATGTAACCTCCTTTGTTTCCCGCAAACGCCACATATCCACCATTAATATTCTTGATGTCAAATAGTAACGTTAAATCTCCAGTCATGTGCCCAGAAGCTCCACTGTTGACAATCCAAAGACTGCTAAAAGGGCCAGTTGGAGCTCCCCGCACATATTACAAACAAAGTTAGTTTTTAACAGGACCCAAGCCTGTTTGGTCTTGGGTCTTTGAATGTTAGATTTCAAAGTATCACTCTCACAAACACTTGGTTTTGAATCAACCTTTTTCTGGTCATTCAAACCTTTCACATTTTCATTTTTGACATTGGCAGTTGATGTAGAAGCACCTGGAGAACCAGATGGTGTCCAAGATTGTTCAGAACGTTTGAGAAACCTAATCTGAGATTTTTGACACTCAGTAGGTTTCTTTGTATCGTTCGAGAAAGTAACTTTCTTGGTAACCTTTTCTGATTTAACAGATACAGGTCCAACCGATGATTTCACAGCTGGTTTTGGAAAAACCTTATGCTTATCATTAGTCGTGTTCACCATTTGTTTCTTCAGTTTCTTCTCCATCGCAATTTGGTTTCCGGTATCATAGACAATTGGTATGTTTTCCCTTTGGTTATAAAACTGATTTTGATTATAAAATTGTTGTCTTTGTGGGAAAAATTGTTGTTGTCTTTAGAACCTAAATTGTTGCCTTTGAGGAACAAATTGTCGCCTCTGAGGAACAAATTGCCTTTGTGAACGATTTTGTCTATGATCATTAACCGAATTCCTAAAATTCTGCCTCTGCTCAACTTTATGCCTTTTGTGTCTCACATATAGGCAGTGAGCAAGTAAATGGCCTCTCTCCCCACATTTGAAACATGCACGGTATTCTTCAAAGATATTCTTTGAATTTGGTTTTGCGAATGAATTGACCGGGTATTGATCATCAACACACTTACGTCTTAAACTTATTGGAGTAGGTTCCTTTGAGTAAGCCGGTTCAATAAACCCATTAACCTTTTCTTTCGGCTTAATGAATTCAATGACATGAACCTTTGGTTCCTTAGAATTATCACAATACAGTTTCTTTAAAAGTTCAGGAGGAATATCATTGGTCCTTTCATGCTTAGGAAACCAAATGGTACTCTCCTGCCAGATTTTCTCAATCTTTGAATAATTGGCAAACTGTATTGGATATTCCTCATCAGAGATTATCTTATCGGATCCTTCCATCCGATAGAAAACCTTCATAGGTTTGTCAACTGAAACATTTTTATCACTCTTCTTTACTGACTGATTCATTTTATATGCATTTTTCTGAGGATGTGGAACCTGAGAAGGTGATCTTGGTTCATTTGTTATAATGTGATTTTCCAAAGGAATATCACCACCTTTCTTAGGTTCCTCATTTTCAGTATCTGAATCATCAGTTTCAGCAACTACTCCCTCATCATTCAATCCAAGTATCGGTCTCACATCGGAATGTGGATCTCCAACACTAGAAGTGTTAGATTCATTGTCTGATGAGGAATCCGATTTCACTAAACTCTTCGGTGTTACTGAATTCAAATTGTGGTTTTCAAATAACACTGGAGAAGGAACAGATTTGTAGTTTGCACTAGTGGATTATGATGGTTCCTCATTGATGTGGTCTACAACATAAGCCACATGTTTATAACTCTCTAACTTTTTGTTTACTTTTTCAGCAAAACACTTGATGGTAGCCATTTCCAATTTTGTTTCCTCAATAAGATTGAATGTTGATTCTAACACTCTCAAGTTGAACATTGAGTTGCTTGTTCTCCTCGGTCAATCTATCACAAGTACCACAATATTTTTCACTAGTCATATCAGTAGCAGAGTCAGAACTTAGCGATTTAGGCGGATCTATCATGGCCATCAATGCAAAGTGAGCCTCCTTCCCAACAAAGAACTTAGAATAATCGATCTTCGTGAAGGCATCATCCACTATGCACGATTTCTTCATCATCAGAAAGTCTGCTTCGGCTAGCAGTTGATCAATTTCATCATCTAAAGAATTAACACGCGCCTCCGAATCAGCTTCACTCTTTGAGTCAGAATAGACAGATTCTGGTTCATCAGAGACATCAGCAACAGAATCAAAATAGTCCCCGAAACCTTCTCAGCACTTGTGTCTTCAGCTTTCTCAGCAACAGAAACTTGAACTTTAACAACCATCTCCTCAGACACTTTCTTAGATTCCAAAACATCTTCATCTATCATCGACTCCTCTAAAACCATCTCATTAGCAAGACATGCTACATTCCCACTTGTAATCTCCTCAACTCCCAATTGCATAGCAGTCCAATCATAACCCTCATCCTTCTGAATCACCAAAGCCTGATTCTGATTCTCATTTTGAGGTTGGTTGTTTGGTGTAGAAATAGGAATAATGGTTCTGGTTAGGTTAGATGTAGTTTGGGTTTGAGTTTGGTTGGTTGTCGATGCTTTTCTAGATGTGGTATTTTGAGAGGTGTTTTGTCGATTTTGGTAATTGTTTTGTTGTGGATAGTTGTTGTTTTGGCTTTGGTAGGTAACCTGATTTTGTGATTGTCGATTCTGATAGTTGGAATTAAATTGGTTTCTGTTACCTTGATGCATCGGTTGAGTACACTCTCTCTTGAAATGACCTCGAGTACCACAGTTGAAACATGTTACCTTAGCTTTGTTGAAGCCATAGGTAGTAGTTGGGGAGGTAGCAAGCTCAGTTTTGCCTGTTTTCTCAATAAACTCAGTAGCTCTTCTCATCACGCTTGCAAAGACCCATTGAATATCTATCAGTTCCATCTCTTCCTTATCTATCTGGGCATAATCTTCATTAGTCAGATTGTTGTTGCCTATCTGGCTTGCCACTAATCCATTATATGAAGCGACCATTGCTGAAACTAAATCAATGTGTTGTTGTGCGACTTCGACAGTCACATTTTTCATGTTAGAAGTCTCCAACACAATCGGACTTTGGCTTGAAAATTCTTGTGTCATTGAAGGATATTGTTGTTGTTGAGGTGTGTTCATGGATTATGTATATATAACAAGCAGCAGACATATGTGGTTGAGTTGGTATGTAAGAGTTTGTTGTGTAGGAAGTTGGTGTGTAAGTTGGTGTGTAGGTTGGTCCTAGTGCAAGATAATTGATTGGGTTTCTTGGTGGTTCAACAACATTGGAAACACAAGCTATATGAGGTGCAACATTTCCACCAAATGATGAACTAGACATAGAGGAAGATGATGAAGCATGATATAGCTCCGGGTTCTGTGGAAACTGTGCTCGTTTAGCTTTTCTCTTCTCCTCCATCTCTTTGTTCTCCAACTTTTGTATAAACTCATTGATAGTCCAATACTGATATGCATCTTTTTCTTTCAAGACTTCAACATGTTGACTCCAATACGGAGGCAACGAATCAGTAAACTTGTCCACCGATTCCGACATTGGAATCTTGAAATCATAGTTTGACAAATCTGTTAATAAATGACAATATCTTGGAAAAAGTTCTTTTAGAGTTTCATTCCTAGCATAACTAAAATTTTCAAACTCTTTCTTCAACTCTTCCATTCCGAGTCTTCTGGTTTTCTCATTTCCATCATGCTTGTTCTTCAGAACATCCCAAAGTTGCTTTGATGTAGTACACGATCCAAATTGATGCAATAAATCTGTAGTCAACGCTTGAGATAGTTATGAAAAGGCTTTCTTCTCAAGAGCAAACTTTTTCTTCTCGTCTTCTTTCAGCTCTTCAAGTGGAATCTGGATATCGGTGTTCTCAAGATATGGAGCAACGTATCCCTTTACGATCATTTTCCAAGCTTCAATTCCTTCCAATCCCATGCCCTCTAGATGAATCTTAACCTTCTTTTGCCACTGATTGTAATCTGTCATGTCCAACAACTTAGGAGGACGATTACCACTTCCCGATGATAAATCATTGATTAATGTGGTAATCACATTTGTAGTCTGAGACACCACCGCTACTGCTGCAACTCCCCAAAAGTCATTCACTTGTGGTTGTGGAGGTTGAGTAACAGGTGGTGGTGTTGAACTAGTCATGGCAATGTAGTTGATCGGTTGAAATGACTGTGTGTTCGTCTTCTGAGAAGCCACTGCCCATGGATTCATCGGAACGTGCTGTTGTTGTGTTGTTGTAGGTCTAGGTGTCATAGGAAATCCCAAAATGTTGCCCATGATGCTCGGAATGTAAACACTTAGAAAAATTTTCAAAAACTGAAGTAGGTTCGACATCTGAAACAAAAACGTTGGTTCGAAGGTGGAAATGACTTTGGTTCGACCCCTATATCAGACTCGAAAGCGAAAATGTGTAATTGAAAGAATTTATCTAAAACAGGATGTAATGATCATACAAGTAACAAATCTAGGTGCGGAAACCCTAGATATGAACAAAATGATAATATCCAAATCAAAACACGTAAAACATCATTTTAAACACTTTTTCATAGATTAACTTTCTCAAAACTTGTTTACAATCACTTGACACGTTAATCTAATCAATACACACACAATCACAAACTTGACCCGAACCTGACCTCTCAACACACACTTTAAAAAAAAAACTCTCTCTAACTTACAAATGACCAAAATCTATTTATAATAACTGCATGTTCGCCCATAGTGATGGTGCGAATGTGGACTCAGTCCACATTCGCCCACTGCATCAGTACGAATGTGTTCTTCTGTTCTTCAATCTTCTACATTCGCCCAGTCTATTATACCTTCGCCCAAACTCTTATACCTTCGCCCACAGTCTTTCACATTCGGCCCATCAGAAATACACACTAACATATGTTAATCAACCTAATCCAATCACTAGTCGCAAAACGTGCATCTACAAAATGTAACACACTAGACTCCTTCGACCTAGACAAAATACACTTTCGACCCCCCGTATGGTCGAATGTAACCCAACTAGTCGAATGAACAACTAACACACTAAAAATTTTTTGATTCGACCTAAAATCCCTCTGGTTCGACCCGAAAAACCTGATTCGACCCAAAAACTCACATGTTCGACCGAACTCTCTCTGGTTCGACCCGACCCATTTGAAAAATGGTTATTTTTCAAAAATCAGTTAATTTGATCGAAGTTTTTCAAATGTTTATGGATTTTGATGATCCTAATCAGGTTTTGCTTCGGATTTGATGGAGGTCAACTTTAATGAATGAAAATTATGATTTTATCCGTGAAATCTAGTTCAAATCAATCAATCTCCATTAAAACACAAAGTTCATGCAAAACAGAAAAATTTTAGGCGTTTTTTTGGATAAAAACATGTTCGAAATCTATCAAATTGCAATTGTATGACCGAGATAAGCTCTGATACCACTTTGTAGAGGATCGGTTTTAACAAAAACGACTAGATGATCACACAAGTGAAACAATTCAGGTGCAGAAACCCTAAATCGTATGCAATATGATATAGATCAAATCAGAAACACAATCGAATCCTTTTAATAAATATTTCATTCATAAACATTGATGATTAAACCTTTACAATAGTGTTTACAATGAAATAGACCAGTTATGGAACTTTCCAGAACTTAGAGAGAATACACACACAATACTCTAAACAAAATGACCAAAATCTAACATTAAAATAAAACTTAAACTATTTATAGTGATGCACATTCGACCCCCCGTTCAGGTCGAATGTGATCTTCGACCTTCATCATAGCTCAAACCAAACATACTAAACTTCATAGCTTCCTTCGACCATTAAACCTTCCTTTGACCTTCTAAAAAGCTTCCTTCAACCTCACGATTCACATAAAACTACCAAAACCCTATAATGACAATCCAAAAGCAATAAGTCATATTCCGTGCACTTACACTGGTAAGTACCAGAAATGTGTCACTCAAATCTGGTCCACTTCAGAAGCCATTGTTTAGAATCCGGTTTGGATATCAGAAGCCTGAAGGAACTGTCTCACTACTCGTTTCCTCACCATGGTTCTAGCTCGGGACTACCAAAAGCTTATTACACCTCTAGTTAGTTTATTAAGTTAATCATCATTGGAAACCTGTCACAAGATAAACAAACAAAGATTAGGAGAAGATAACACAACAAATAACTAAAAATAAACTACTATTAATAATAATAAAAGTCTACATATCGAAGTGGTTCATGAATAATAGAAAGATACAACCATATCAAATGATCAACACAAGAACATGGTTGCTCATAGACAAGCTCTCCATCTTCTAATGCTATGCATCTAACAACTTCTTGACCCTCTATGTTTATTGCATATGAACTACTCTACGATCCCATGCTTGGCCTTGATGATCAAGGTAGGACAAGGCCTAGGCTTGTTAGGTGTGTTAGGATGGCCCTAAGGCCTCCCACAAGACCCTAAGACCTTTGGAAGACTCTTGGAAGTCGAACAAAGAAGGCTCAAGAAAGAAAGAAATGAGATGGACATGTGATGATCAAATGGTGAGGGTGAGCTTGCTATTTATAGAACTCCAGGGCAAGCACAGGCATGCGCATGAGTGGCAGGGGCTAGCTCCAGCATCTCGTACATTCTGTTGCCTGCAGTTCTGTCTTGTCTGTCCTTTTTGTCTTTAGCATAGGTGTGCACATGATGGTGGCACGGGCGTGCAAGTGATCTTCCTTAGATTTCTTGTTCCCCAAGCTTTCTGCTTTGTCTTCTAGTGTGCAGGGCCTCCATGAAAGTGTGCGTGGGCGTGCTGAATCTGTCTCGGGCCGTTTTTATCACCGTTTAAGTCCCGGAACGGCATTCAAACATACGGGGAACATGTTGTAAGTCCTATGTCCTCAAGAATCTCCAGATTTTGCCTGCTTTTGCTTGAAAATTTCTTGTTTCCGGTTTGGAACTCCAGTTTCCTGATAATCACGAATAGGAACAAATTAAGCACCTAAAATTAAGATTTTAAGTCTAATTCTAACGTATTACGGGTCTATTTATGCATGTTTTATATGTTAATAATGTGATACATCACAATATCCCACACTTAGACTATTGCTTATCCTCAAGCAATCAGACACAAGTACACCTAAGGTAGACTGTAAATAACAAACCCTCAACCCATTCTTTTATTTTATGAGAAAAACAAAGATGCGTGACACGCCTACTTAACCCCTCGATTGTGCCAAAACCTATACTCGATCTCTCTATTCACTCATCACTCGGGTTTTATCATTTGGGTGAGTTTTGGGGGTGAACACTCATGTCCATACCGAAGTCGACTCAAGTCATAGGCTTTTATGTAAATCAAGTCCTCGTCTCTAAACCAAATAACTAAGATAAATCAAGAGGACTTTTATTCGGTGTGTAATGTGGGGGTGCAAACATTTTTTTAACTATATCTACAAAGGGAAATGAGTCACCAAGTCACGAGGGATCGTCACGGCTGAGATGATGTAGAAGCTGCAAGATGTGGAGGAGGGCGGTAGCGGCACGCAATGTTTTTCAGCGGAAATTTCTGAGAGAAGTTTGGTGTTGATTCCTCTTTCTTTCATCATTGTTATTTCGCACCTCACAGTGTAGTCGATGTTGCTTCCTTTTATGACTTTGCGCTCGGCTTTGTATCGAATGACGCCTTCTCGAAACAACATCGTATATTCAAACTGCGAGTGAGTCGAATTCTTGCTGCCCTTGCCTTGATGCGACCAGTTTCCACACTTGATGCATCTACCATACCGTTTTGATCGTCTTTTGGCAGCACTTTTTGACTGTCCACAAAAGGGTGGATTTTGTTCCATCTTTCGCCATAATTTTCTTTCATCTGCTGTCTTCTTGAAAATAATTTGTATTAGTTCTGGAGGCACACGTGGCTGAGCAAAGTGGAGACAGCGAAGCAAGTGTTCATCCAGCGGGTGCATCTTAAGAATGCGAGGGGGAAGTAAGAGAGAGATGAGAGATCACAGAAAGAAAGTAGAGAGGGAGCTAAGAGTAGGAGAGAGGGAGAGCAGAATTCCAGTTCTTTAGGGTCTCATCGGTCAAAGACCAATTTTTAACTTTGAAGAACTTTTTCCTTGGTCTCTCTTTTTGGTTTTCTCTCTTTGTTTCGCGCTCTTTGTTTATTTTGGCTGCCTCCTACATATTATAACTTTTTTTTTCAGAAGATCTCCCTCTTGGCCCCGTCTTATGTTGTTCCCTCCTTTGTTAACGGTGTCGCCTTTCTTTGAACTTGCAATTCCGAGCCGTCAGTGATGACATCGTCTTGAAGCTTCTAGTGACGCATTATCGGGACTCATTTTTATTGGGAGAAGAAACAAAATGCTAAGCCTCAAAGTGGTTTTCTAAGGGTAGGGATTTATTTTTGGGGAGAAACCTAATTACCTCTATCATTTTTATTTAATTACCGGTTTTAAAAGAATAATATGTAGAAACACACAAGTTCTAACCGAGTCGGACTAAGGTTGGAAATCTCTCAAGAAACGAAACGAGTAATATACGATATATATCTTCAAGCGTGGTGCTCGTAAAAAGGCTCAAGAATCTCACACGGACAAAAGGGTATGCTAAAGTATCGATTTTAAGCACAACTTTGGGGTATTTTTCACTTGCCATGCAACCTATTTTTCTACTTTATTTTAATAATCTAAATGGATCTCTCGGGTTTAATTATATTCATCTTATTTCGACTGCCTTTTAAATGTGAACCGTTCGGCATGAATACCTGATAGCGATCACTTGGGCTAGTCTAATAGACTATACTAATCTACCAGAGACGATTGTGAATGATGCTACGGGTATCAAGTGGCTAAGAGGGTACCGGATAATGCCCGAACAACGACAAATAACCCACTAGATAAAATAAAATAAGCAGCAAAATGGACCATCCCACACTTAAAATTTTTGCATAAGTTTTAATTGCAGAAATGGAAAGAGGGACAAGAGAAACTAATACTCCCCTGACAATGAAGTGTCCACTCGCGTGTGAGCGAAACCTGCATCTGTAAAACAGACATGTCGAAATGACGGCTCCAAAATATCAAGCTACCCTCGACCTGTCCTAAAATACTAGAAAAAGAAAAATAAAGTAACAAAGATAAATAAAAAGCTACAATTCTAAGATAGATACTAACGCCGAAGCGCTAGCGAGTGGAACGAGTCCGGTATGCACCATGCACGCAAAAGTGTCACAATACAAACATCCATCCACAATCAAAAAGAAAAATAAAAAGAAAAGAAAATAGTATTTAAATGTCAACAAACCATCAAGCAGAGTCTAGAACTGAACCACAATAACCTGAGATCATGAGGGGTCAAGCTAATCGACTGCGACGGGGGCGATGCCTGGAGCGGGAGTTGGAGCTGGAACCTGCATAGGAGGCCATGTGTCTGGCGAAATCCTCTCTAAATGTCCTTAACTCTACAGTGATCATGTCAAGGCGGTCCAAGATAGTGCGGAAGATGCCCCTCTATGGCTGGCCGTCTGTCCTGGCGGTTGGAGGTTGTCGTGCTGGTGTGCGGGAGCTTTGTCGTCGGGCTGCAGCTGTCGAAGACTTAGATCTCCTAGCTGCAGCTATTGCAGATGACTCTGTCCATCTAGTCTCGTCTGGTTCTCTCTCTCCATAGGCCTCCTCATAAGCTGCCTTCTCATCCCATAGTGCTTTCTTGTTGTCTATCAGCTTCAAGGTCTTCCCAAAAAGATCTACAACCCCAGAGTTCCTCATCACCTCGGTACCAAGGGGGCGGACCCGGTCGAGCTCCGTTAATCCTGCCAATGACACAGGGCTAAGAATCCCCAATGATGTGGCGAGGCGAGTGACATAGGGCCCCCCGAAAATATGGCTGGAAGGAGGGGTACCCCAGCTACGTGTGAAGAACTTATCTAATACTTGGGCCAAGTTGCAGTGTCACCCCTCAATGATGCAGAAAAGATGGAAGACCTCTCTTTCATTAACCCCTTCGGTGCTGTCTATCCTAGCCCCTTGTGTGCTGGCTATAACCATATGTATCCATCTGTGAAGTGGGTCAGGATAGCTGGATCTTTTGTGCTTCATGGGGTCGTAAGGGACCTCAGAAATCTGGACCCAAAAGTCCAGTGGCTGCATACCAGTGGGCCACCAAAAGAGACTATCCGTAAACACCGGATTAGTAACCTCTCGTTGTCTGTACAAACCCATCCTTACACCGAACTCAACTAAAGTCATTTCATACCGCTTCCCGGCCATCCTGAACCCAATACAAAGCCTGGAAACCCTGTCATCCCCAGCGGCAAGTGGGGTGTAAACAAATGAAGCCAGGAACTCGAGAGTAGGTTCTCTATAAGTCGTCTACCTGATCTTGAAGAAACGATGCCACTGGTGAGATAACATATTGTAGAACCCGGGCTCCAGTTCTATTGTCTTCAAGGCCTCATAGTCAACCGGCCAATAAGTCCCAAGTTGTCTTCTTTCAAACACACGCAAACGCCTATAGGCGTTTAGTTCAACCCCCTGCCTGTTAAAGTATAACCATGGACGGACATCGTCTGCCATAGGCCCATCGGACTCTAGAGGTGCTATCTCGCCGGATGGTTGAGTCGAATGGTGTGAGTCAGATGAAAGGGATGGCAATCTCTGAGTTTAAAAAGAAAAATAAAACAGATCGGGTTTAAAAAAGAAAAATAAAACCGAGGGTTTCTTTAATAAAAATGGTTTTTGAAAAGGTTATGAGTTTTATAAAAGAAAATGATAAAATAGTAGAGAGGTCAAATATGCACATCTCGGGACCCTCCGTATAAGAAGTTAAATATATTATTACAATTAATAGTTAGGTTTAATTATTTGTGAGGAGAAAAAGAGTGATCTTGATGTGTTAACTCCTTGATAGAGAAGCGGGGCCACTACTGAGTAGAATGCAAAACCTCCCAATGTGCCTCCACATGAAGGTACTCCACCCGAGCCTCGCATATAGCAAGCTTCCCTAACCGCGGTCAAGTCTCTGATCATCATATTTATCCTCTTCTTGTATTGGAGGCTTCACTTCTGACCTGGAAAACCGTACACCTCCCTTAGCTCTCGCTTTCCTTACCGAAGGATCTCCCTTACAACCATCCTCACCAAAAGCGTATCCCCTAAGTAGGTTAAGGATCATGGAGGCCGAAGGATCACTCTTATAGTCGGCTCAGAAGATAAGTATCCCCAATGGTTAACGATTTTGTACTAACGAGACCTAGAAATATATAATCCTTGTTTTATTTATCTTTAGTGACACTTTAATATTTATAGGCCTTATAAATATAATGTTGGTTTGATGATTGATGACTTAATTAACCCAACCCATAACCTCCCGAGATGAATGAAATCCTTAACAAAGGTGGAACATAATCCTAAAGGTGTGCAATCCGAAGATCACTTGTGCGCTCGTAGGGAATCCTCCCTTTACCTGGAAGATCATTTAGCCATCCGGTAAGTACCAAAAAGGTGTCACTCAAATCTGGTCCACTTTAGAAGCCATATTTTATAATCCGGTTTGGATATCAGAAGCCCGAAGGATCTGTCTCACTACCGGTTTCCTCACCTTGGTTCTAGCTCAGGACTATGAGAAGCTGATTAAACCTCTAGTTAGTTTATCAAGTTAGAGTTGATTTTAGATTTATTAAGTTAATCATCATTGGAAACCTATCACAAGATAAACAAACAAACAAAGATTAGGAGATGATAACACAACAAATAACTAAAAATAAACTACTACTAATAATAATCAAAGTCTACATATCAAAGTGGGTTCATGAATAATAGAAAGATACAACCATATCGAATAATCAACACAAGAACATGGTTGCTCATACACAAGCTCTCCATCTTCTAACGCTATGCATCTAACAACTTCATGAACCTCGATATTTATTGCATATGAACTACTCTACGATCCCATGCTTGGCCTTGATGATCAAGGTAGGATGAGGCCTATCCTTGTTGGGTGTGTTAGGATGGCCCTAAGGCCTACCACAAGATCCCAAGACCTTTGGAAGACTGTTTGAAGTCGACCAAAGAAGGCTCAAGAAAGAAAGAAATGAGATGGACATGGGATGATCAAATGGTGAAGGTTAGCTTGCTATTATTGACCTCCAGGGCAAGCACGAGCATGCACATGAGTGGCAGGGGATGCTCCAGCATCTCGTACGTTATGTTGCCTGCAATTCTGTCTTGTCTGTCCTTTTTATCTTGAGCACGAGCGTGCACATGATGGTGGCACGGGTGTGCAAGTGATCATTCTTGGATTTGTTGTTCCCCAAGCTTGCTGCTTTGTCTTCTAGTGTGCAGGGCCTCCATGCAAGTGTGTGGGGGCGTAGATGAGTACCGGAGTTTATTGGAGATGAGGTGTTTGTGATCGGAAAGGATGAAAGTCATGGTGATGAACAGGCGGTGAATCAGAACAAGAGTCAGGAGGAAATGCCGGGTTCGAACCTGAATTGTGGTTTGGAATCGGAGAAGGTGGATGACGTGGTACTGGAAGGGCAGAACGGTGACAACGGGAATGGTAGGGCGACTGACGGCGGTGAGAATCCGGTGGAAACTTAAAAGACAACGGAACACGTAAGGTTGCCAGTAAACATGGGGGAGCCCAACAGTTGCATGGGGAATGTGCATGTACGAGCAATGGGAGAGACAAATGACGTGGCAATGGCTGACATATGTTTAAATGGGGCGGGTCCAACGTACATAATGAATGGTGGGCTGGATGTTTTAAATGGGCTTTTAAATTCTGATCCAAATATGTCTAAGAACTGGTCCAAAGAAGTTAAAAATAAAGAGCCCAGGGCGAAAAGGAAAAGAGCTGTGATTTCAACGGTTCGTTTGGGAAGAATAAGAAAAGGGCACAAAAGCAAATCACCTATTCTAAATGGAAAAAATTCTAAGGTGGATGAAGCATCTTCAGGATCCAGAGGCGATAAAAAGAAACAAAGAAAAGGAAGAAAAATGTGTATGTTCACTAGCATCAACAGAAATGAAGATTTGTTCTCACCTACTTAGGGAAGTGGATTTGAAGATGGCTTTGATTCGGATTGGGTGGAGGATACGGGAGTGGAAACGGATCAACCTCAGGTGATAACAGAAAAATCCCCAGATGAGGAGAATTCTGTTAATAAGGAAGAGGAAGTGAAGGCAACTGTGGAGGTCGTAAAAGCATCTGGCTTGAATCTGGAAGGTTTCGAGGAGGTGCTGGGCAAGACGATTGATGACGAAGAGGAGCTTGTAGAGTATCGTTTTCACAAAAACAAGTTAGTTGATCATACAAGTCTACTAATCCAGGTGCGGAAACCCTATATCAATTACAAAATGATAGTAAATAAATCAAACACACGAATTCACCTTTTCAATATCCATTCTCATTAATAACTTGATAAAAGATCTTTACAATTAGGTTTAAAAGTTTATAAATCACTTATAGAAAGATCAAAACCTAGAGAGAATCTAGACCAGACACACAGACATAAAATGGCAAAAGTTATAATCTAAACAAAATTTTGACTTTATATAGGACTGCACATCCCCCCCCCCCCCCCCCGATAGGGTCGAATGTGCAGGCTCGCCCTCATATAGAGTACGAATCAACACACATCATTCAATCTTCCACATTCACCCAGTCTACCTCTCCATTCGACCACTACTTTCCACCTTTGACATTCTGAAAACCCACGTTCGGCCCCACGATTTAAAATAAACCATTTTGTATTTACAATCCAAAGCATTAATCGCAAATCGTGCATCAACAGAGCTTTGTAGGTCAAACTGAATTTTATGTCTTTCAATCTCAAAGGTGCGGGTGGGTCAGAGAAGTCGATAAAGGTTAGATCCTGTATTAGGTCTTTTAATTTATCGCTTGTGGGGCTGCAAGAAACCCAAATGTCGGGTATGTCGGAGATTCAAGTAGATAGGTTTTGGGATGGGTCGATTCATGATAAAGTTGTGGTTGATGCAAACGGACGATCGGGGGGTCATATATCTGTATGGAATGCGACTCTCTTTAAAGTGCATACAACCATTAAGCACCAGAATTTTATCCTAACGGGGGGTGTTGTTAATGGGGTCTCAGAACAAGTATTCGTAGTGAATGTTTACACACCCACGGATCATATTTTAAGAAGGGCGTTGTGGGATCGAATCTCGGAAGTCAAAGAAGAGTATACGGGTTTATGGGTTATTTTGGGTGATTTTAACGATGTAAGGTGTGAAGAGGAGTGGATGAACTCTGTGTTTATTCCGGCAAATGCTCTAGCTTTTAACAATTTCATCTCAGATGCTGGATTATTGGAAGTTAACATGCGGGGTCAGAAATATACGTACATGTCGGCCGACGGTTAGAAACTCAGTAAGCTTGACAGAATTTTCGTTCGCCAAAACTTCATGGGTAAGTGGTCTGATGAAAAATTGATCGCTTTGGATCGTGATGTGTCGGACCATTCACGAGTGATTTTATCAACGGTGGAGGGGAAGGTTGGACCGATTTTGTTCCGGTTTTTCAACTCATGGATTGGTAAAACAGGTTTAAACGAAGCTGTCCATAGACGTCTCAATTTGGAAGTATTGGAGTCAAGGAAGGATGTTACATTGTTGAAAAAGCTTAAAGCAACTAAGGGCTTTATTAAGGAGTGGAAGGCGGAGAACAGAGAAGTGGAAGTTGCGGCTATTGCTGAAGCAAAACAGGTTGAGTCCTCCCTTGATAAGGTTGCGGAAGAGAGACCCCTTACGGGAGACAAGAGAGATACATGGAAGACGGCCAAGTTCAAAATTAAAAGAGGCGAGTGGGAAAAAATTAAAGACTTAAAGCAAAGGTCAAAAGTTGAATGGTTAGAGAAGGGTGACGAAAATTCGGCTTACTTCCATGGCATCATCAAGACAAGAAAAGCAGGAATAAGGTAGATGGGCTCATTATCGATGGGGTGTGGGAGTCAAACATGGGTGTGATAAAAGCGAAAGTGGAACAAGCGAGGAAGATGAAGTTTGACGACCCAATTCAGGAGAGACCAAGAATGGGGGGTGAAGGTTTCAATCGGATTTCTGACATAGAGGCTGGAAATCTGGTTATTCCAATTACGAAGGAAGAAATTAGGGCGGCGGTATGGGATTGTGGAGAGGACAAGTCACCGGGTCCAGACGGGTTCTCATTTGCTTTTGTTAAACACTACTGGGGCAAATTAGAGTCGCATGTGGGGGAGATTATGCAGGATTTTTATACCCACGGCTCTATTCACGAGTTGTGTAATAAATCTTTTGGGGCTCTAATACCGAAAGTGTCGGATCCCTTGACTTTATCCGATTTTAGACCTATTTCGCTGATCGGGGTTATAAGAAAGATCATATCAAAAGTTTTAGTTACTAGATTGAAAAAGGTGCTTGGGTGTGTAATTTCCCAGGAGCAATCTGCTTTCATCCAGGATAGGAACACTTTTGAAATTTCTAGTTAACATCATGCATCATATGGGCTTCCCATCAAGGTGGAAAAACTGGATTTTAGGGATATTGGTAACGGGGAGAGTTGCGGTACTTATAAACGGTCGCCAACGGTGGATGTGCAACTGAAGAGGGGATTAAGGCAAGGTGACCCGCTAGCGCCTTTTTTGTTCAGTATTGTTATGGAGGGCCTTTATGTAGTGATGAAGAAAGCGGTGGAAAACGGATCATTTTCTTGGATGAAAACGCCCAACGGTGGTCCAATTACATCTCACCTTTTCTATGCGGACGACGCATTATTTCTCATGTCTTGGTCGGAGGGGAATGTGTCTAATTTAAATCGGATTCTTAGAGGTTTTTCACTAGCCTCGGGTCACAAGATTAACCTGCATAAAAGCTGCGTTTTTTGGGTGAATGTGACTGAAAACGTGGTGGTGTCTACGGCTGAACAGTTAGGTTGCAAAACTGGCAGCCTTCCTTTCATCTATCTCGGATTACCGGTCGGGGAGAATATGAAAAGCATCAAGAGCTGGAAATTGGTGATTGATAAGTTTTGTTCTATGTTATCTTCGTGGAAAGCGAGGAATCTCTCCTTTGTGGGCAGGGCGGTCCTCATAAAATCGGTATTGGGTTCCCTTCCGAAGGATTGAGGAGGAAATTTCTTTGAGGAGGGTCATCAGGTACAAGCAAAATTAGATGGGTGGGGTGGGAGAAGATTATTAAACCGAAAAAATATGGAGGGCTGAGGATCGGTAGCATTGAGGATCCAAACCTTGGGCTTTTAGCGAAATGGTGGTGGAGGTACAAAGGCTCACCGAACTAGTTGTGGAGAAGTGTGGTCAAGGCTCTCCATGGGGGGAGTAGAAGGTATAGTTTTATCCCATGCAAAAAATTGATTCCGGGCACGTGGGATTAACCTGGAGGGATGCTTCAAAGGAGTGGTGGGAAAAGGTGATACAATAACGTTTTGGGAAGAAAATTGATGCGAAGGTGGAAAACTGAGGGAAAGATTTCCTTCCTTGGCTGCAATATGTAGAAGAAAATGTATTATGCTCAATGAATGTTTTCATTTGGTGCGTGGGGAAATGGGTTGGGATCTAGGTTGGAAGCGGAACCCTTCAAGTGACGAGGAGAAGAACGAATTGGTGGGCCTGCTGAATCTTTTGAAGAATTATAAGCTGTCGGACAAGATGGATATGTGGAACTGGAAGCCGGGAAGCACGGAGAAAGAGTTTTCAGTTAAAGCGGGCCGGGAGGTGCTGATGTCAAACGCAGGGGCTGGTAATGTAGCTGCACCTTTTGTTTGGAGTCGTATTGCAAAACCAAAAGTCAACTGTTTTGTTTGGAGGGCTTTGGTTAATAAAATACTGACGGCAGAAACGTTAGCGGCAAAGGGGATTCAAGTGGGAGACGGATTATGTAAAAGATATGGGCTGCAACTTGAAACGACTAATCATATTTTCCTTGAATGCTTGTGGGCAAGATCTGTATGGTGGACCATATGTGGTTGGAAGAGATTGGTTTTGCTGAGCCCACTTGTCTCCATCTCAGATCTGCTTCAAAGCTTCTGGGATACATCTGGTGACATGAGAAGAAAACGGACAACGTATGCGGTTGCCTTACTCGTAATCTAGAGGCTATGGATCTGTAGAAATGAAATGATATTTAAAAGTTTACACACGGCAACACCAAAGATTGTGGAGGAAATCAAAGTGGAGTCGTATTGGTGGTTGTTCAAAAGGGCGAAGGAACCGAGCATCAATATGGCGAGGTGGTTTGTATCGTACCTGTTTGAAGATGGTTAAAGGTAGCTGGGTCCAGGTTTGCTGCTGGTTTCACACTGTCCTGTGTTGTTCTGCAGCTTACTATCTGTATAATCGGTCATGCTTTTTCAGTTTTGTTTTAAGAGTTTGGTTTCGTTGTTTGGTCGTGTATTATTAGGCCCGGGTAGTACCTAGCTTAATGGGTTGGGGTGTTTGTTATTGTAAGTATTGTATTCCTTTTGGGTGATCAATGTTATTGCGTTTTTATTGTAAAAAAAAGATGTATGTTAAGAGTGCTTTTCTTTACGGTGTGGTAAAGGAAGCAGTGTATGTTTGGCAACCATCAAGAGTAGACAAGTTGAATGTACCCTAGTCACGAAAAGAACATAGGGTGGTTTGCTCCTAGTACAAATATATGTTGATGATATTATATTTGGGTCGACTAACGAAAGTCATTGCCGGGAATTCGAAAAGGTCATGGAGGAAAAGTTTGAGATGAGCTCATCCACCAGACGAAATACGTATCCAAAGTCTTGAACCAATTCTAGATGGAGGATTCAACACCGATCGTAACTCCCATATAACCTAATCACGGGATTGGAGTTGATGCTAAGGGGGAGCTCATTGACCCTTGCATTTATAAAGCCATCGTTGGATCGTTGATGTATTTAACTGATGCCCGCCTGGTTATAATGTTTGCTACATGTCTTTGTGCAAGATACCGGTCGAAGCCAAAACAATTTCACCTTATTGCAGTCAAATGAATCCTACATTATCTGAAGGGTTGTCCATCACGTGGGTTATGGTATACTAGTAATGATAACTTTGACCTCATTGCTTTTAGTGATGCAGATTTTGGTGGTCGTAATATTGACGCTAAATCCACAATGGCTGGATGTCAATTTCTGGGGAGTCAACTTATTACATGGCAATGCAATAAGCAAACGTTAGTTGCACTTTCAACGTGTGAATCTGAATATGTGGCAGCCTCGAGTTGCTGTTCACAAGTGCTTTGGATTCAACAACAAATGCGCAACTACGGTTTGCAATTTCTTAAAACCCCCATTCATTGCGATAATGAAGCAGCCATTGCACTCTCAAAATACATCGTACATCATTCTAAGGCTAAGCATATCCGAATACGGTATCACTGTATTCGTGATTGCTATGCTAAAGGATTGATTGATATGGTGAAAATCCACACTAACTATCAAAGAGCTGATCTTTTCACCAAAGCTTTTGATAAATCTCTCTTTGAATTTTTGTTAGAAGCTAATGGTATTAAAGAAAAGCAAGATTGAAATCCTCATCAGTTTATCAATTTTTCTTTAGTTTTTTTGTTTTCAAAAATTAAAAATCCAAAAAAAAAATATTTTTCTAATTTAAGGGGGAGCTTATTTCAGAAAAAGCAAAAACATTGAAAAATTTGAAAACCAAAATGAGTTTTCCTGGAGAAAAAGAGGAGATCATAGTACATCAGTGAGGATCTATCACATGCTAAAGATTTGTAATGTCGAAATTTGACATGTGATGACTTTGTGTGATGTGTTGGTAGGCTTCGTAGACCTATTAATGTGTGCCTTAGTGAACACCTCATGGGCATATTGTCTTGGTACCGTAATTTCGTTTGATATGGTTGCCAAAATCGGAGGTTTCAGGTCGTTATGTTGATTGTTATCTGCGGTAACCTGACTGATCTTTTGTCGTATTCATTTATGGACCTAGCTTCAGTCAGGATATCCTAAAAGAGCGTAAATGCCAAAACCCAAGTTACCAAATGAGGACCTTAAAATGTATGAAAATGATCAAAGATCATTTTATACATCGTATGATATCTATGTTAAAAATCATGATTAATATAAGCCTCAACCTGGTAGAGTGCACATGTTACTTTGCAGTATTGATTTGCTGACCTGTACACCTATGTGCCTCATACCTTGTAAATTATGGATAACAACGGCATAATCACGCGTTACGATGAAGCTTTGTGCAAATTCCTTGATACGGGAGTATGCCGTGTGTGTTGGAACCATGAGCATGTTAGTTTTAACACATCTAACGCGTATCATTTTAAAGCACTGCATAACAGTGTGCATGTGAGCTTATGTGGATAACAATATCAGTAATTGCTGAGTCTCATAAGTCTTTAGTGTTTAAATGTTAAAAAACAATGGTGTGATTAGATTTCTCAAAAACTGATATGATCCTCTTACCGAAAAATCACAAAAAGATTGCATGTATATATTTACTTACTGCTTTCTATTTGATTTTCTTCATTAGATTTCTCAAAAACTGATATGATCCTATTTGATTTTCTTCATTCAGAAAATCCAAATGTTTTTACATTTCTGTGGTATTTTCGATAACTGATGTTGGAGGTCGATCATTTTCAAGATGTTTGACATACCAATATGAGTTTTGTATCTTTTAAATATATTTTTGAAATTTGGAAGTTTAAAGGTTTGAAATTGACAAAAAGTGGATCGAATTGGACATTTTGGTGAAAATCAGTTTTTCAAAATTTCCATTCGCCCTTTCGTTAGGTCGAATGAATTTTTTTTTAATTTATTCGTGGTTATAGTTGGGTCGAATGAAAATTGGTTCTTTTATGAATTCCATTCGAACCATAGGATTTTTGATTCGTGCTTTCATTAGCCCGAACCAAAAGTTTTTAGTTTTATTCGCCTCACCTTAGTTAGAACCAAGTATATTATATATAGTTGTGTGTCCATTCGAACCCCCACATTTCATTCGATACTACTGTACACCTTTGATCATTCTCTCTACCCCCGAGTTTTTCATCTTTGATTTTAAACCTTGTAATCTTGTTCTACTTAATCTCAGGTACTTGTGGCTGGAGGTTGGATTATTTTTGACCATTCATTCGAACAGAAAAGGGGTTGTTTATTTATGAACCCTAGATATCAAAATTGGACTATTTTTCATTGTTTTGGACATGATTTGATTCTCTAGAACACCTAGTGGTTTGTTTTAGGGGGAGAATGTAGTAAAAAACAGGCGTTTAATAAACCAATATAGATTTTCAGGTTATAAACCCTAATTTTTCAATGAAAACAATCGATTAAGTGTTTAATGTTAAAATTGATGATGGATTAATGTTGTTCGATAGTTTTATACAATGAGAATCAGGAGTTAAAGCGTGTTAAATTAGGAGATTGAAATTTTAAAATTCAAATAGACTCATTCGAACCTATTAAAGGGTCGAATGAGATTTTGATGGTTCATTCGTGCTTATAAGATTTGGTTCGGACCCTCGAAAGGTCGAACAAAATGTTAAAAATGACCAAAATTTTTAAGTGTTGATTTTGAATCCGAACTTATGTGTTTGTATGATTTGTTTTGAACAGTAAGAAATGGTAGAAGTCAAAGAACTCAAGTTAGAGAAGAAACATAATTGTTGTGCGTACATTGGAGAAGTTGAAGATAAATACGAGAAGTTCAGAGGGATTATCCAGTATTTAAGGAGATCTCGTATTGTCTTTGCTATCGCACAACCGCATACCATATACAAAGACCATCAGAAAGAATTCCGGAGGAATGTTAGACTTGACTTTTATGATGGAAAATCAGTTATACAAAGCAAAGTTCAGGACAAGATAATGATTATTGGTGAAGAGGATTTCAGAAGAGTTCTAAGACTGAATGATAAGGCGACAGATCCAAATAAGCTGCCAAGGTCTGTACAGAGGGGATGTTTTCTGAGAATGAAGTATCTAGGGAAGATCACAGATTGTCAGTTATTTTAATCGAATGTGTGTCCAGCCTTCAAATATTTATTGCACGTTATTATTCACATCTTTGCCCCGATTCGAGAAGGATTCGATGTCTTACATGATACCACATGATCCATGGCGGTAGCACTAATCCTCAACAAGGAATTCAACATCTAGGGCATGTTGTTTCACCATATGAAGGAACTGTTTGATGGGACAAAGGCAGATATGTTCCTTATGTACCCAAGATTTCTTCAAATGATCTTTGATGATTAGTATCCAAATATGGTGAAAGATCCCACACAGATTCTGAATCAAGAGCACATGAATGATATGACGTTCAACAGGATGACAACATATAAGGGGAAGTTGGAGAAACCACCTACAAGGAGATTGTTTAGGCATTTGATCAATCCAGGATTCAAAGCTCCTGAGAAAGATGGGTGGAGACATGAAAAGAGTGATTTTGATTCTGATTTACCACTAGTTCCAGTGATGAAAGGTGAGAAAGTTAAGAGACAAGTTGTCAAGAAAGGTTTAAAGTCAAAGAAGGGGAAAGAGGTTGAAGGATCTTCTGTATCAAAGAAGAAAGGAAAAAAGAAGACGTTATTGATTGACGGGGATACAGAAACTGAAGAAGAATGGATATCTGATGATGAAGCTGATAAGGAAGCGAATCCTAAGGCTACTAGTGATTCTGCTACTCCTTCGAATATCGACGAGTTAGTTGCTGCTCAGCTTTAGCATGGGTATGGTGAAGAAAATGCTGATTTGATTCTTGAAGAAGATCTTGATATCCTTGGTTCTCCGGTTGCTCCTAAATCAACAAAACGTGTGGGTAGTAAGACGATATCAAAGAAGGAGACCAAGAGGTCGAAGAAGTAGAAAGATGTTGAGATACTTTTGAAGGGAAAAACTATTCCTACAACTTCATCTATGCTAAGAAGAAACAGAGAGTTGAAAAAGAAGTGGAAGTGATAAAGAAGAAACCCTCAGCATCAACCACACAACAAAATCCATCTGATATCTCAAAGTCGTTGAAGAATTTACTTTCTAGCTTTGATAAACCCGCATCATCATCCATACCACAACCAGAAGCTTCACAACCGACTGCTACTATTTCTGAAGACGCATTAAATCTGATGCAGCAGCAGATTTCTCGGTTGGTGAAAGCATTCGATAAACAGAAAGCTGCAACTTCAAAGAATGAAAGCGAAATAAAGCAGCTGAAGGAGAATGAAAAGGATATGCTTAAGATCATCGCCAAATCAAAAGAAAAGCAAGATAAATTGGAAGAGGAGGTGACTGAACTGACACTGGAGAACACAAAGCTTCAGTTGTTGAATGTTAATAACGAGAAGAGGATTGTGGCGGTAGAGAAAGAGAATGAGACGCTAAGAAAGATCGTTGATAGTTTATATCAGAAAGCGCCGCAACTGAAAGGTGCTAAAGAGTCTGATGATGAAGAACATGATGAAGATCATGATGAGGAAGAGAAGATGATGACAATGATGATGATGATAATATTGATTCTGGTGGCGATGGTGGGGATGATGATTAGAATAAAGATGTTGAAGGTTCGGAAACTTCTAGGGATACAGATGATGATATAGAAGACTATTCCTATGAAAGGCGAAAGAAAAAGAATGAGGATTAGTCTGACGACAAGTCGAGTAACAAGAATGATACTCAAATGTCTTACTCTGATAAAGCAAGGTTGAGGAAAATGATAAAGCGAGGCTATGTGTTGGTACATCTCACAGGCAGGTTCGGAGATATATTCGTGAACGATGACATGAAGTATTGTTTAGAATACATGGCGAATCCTAAACTAGAAGATGGTGAAGTTAGTGCCGAAGTTTCAAAAGAGATACTTGAAGGGGTTGCACAACAATCTGGAATGTCATTAGAAGAGTTGATGGCAAAGAATGAGATTCCAAACATTCCAGTTGTTGAACCGGGATAGCATTCAGATGATACCTTTAGGAATGATTTTGATGAAGTAGAAATCGAAGATATATCTCACGAAAAATATCTGGAGTATTACAATACGAAGGATAATACTAGCATTCCTATGGTTGATGATCAGATATTGAAAGAAGCTGAACCGGTTGCTGATTTGAAAGGAAAGCTGGTGATTGATGAGATTCTAACAGAAGCAGAAAAGGTCGATGTGAACAGAAAGTTTGATGCTTTGCTGAACTAGTTGGGGAAGCTTCGTGAAGAATGTGACAATCGTCCCTTGCCGCCAATTCAGGGTGATTTCTATAGATATCATAAGAAAATGTTTAAAGGAAAGGCGATTAGCTGGAAATACTTCCCATAGCTTAAGTGTATTGGTATAAAGTGGGAACGTGGTTTTCTTGTATTTCAACCGATTCCATCACATCAAGACACTACCATATTAGGCTATTACAGACATCTGTAGACATAAGCTGATGGATGCTACAAAGTCAAGCGTTGTTGAATGGTATGCTGACAAGATGACTCGAGAAAGTGTGATGAAATGGGATTTATTCAAGCCCTGCTATCCTCATCGAATAGTGCATAAGAAGATTAATCCGCTGAACAACTTGCCGTACGTATCATTGAATTACAAGATGCCTGTGTGTATGAAGCGAATTCCCCTAATGCCTATCGAACAAAATATAAGCAAGAACTTTGCTTTCTGGTATTATGATTGGCGAGCAGGCGATGCAGTGATAGTGATTGATAATGAAGACAAGAAGAAACTATGCAAGAAGATTTGTATATTTGATCCAGTGTGGCTGGTGAACTGCTCAATGAATGATATTGAGACGTTGTATTTCAATCCTATTCACTTTGACGCGCTAGACATCGAGCAAGCAAGGAAGTTTCAAGCTGTAGTGAAGCTTTGCTTTGCCTTTGAGATACATTCAGATTGTGATTACAAAAAGCTATTTGGAAAATACACTATGAGGTTGAAGAAGCCGGTTGAAGTGAAAGCTAGAAATACATTAAAGGCGAATCAGAAGTTATAGGGTATTGAAAGAGACAACAAGAACAAAGAATCCGAGCTACAGACAAGAGGGAGTTTGTAGACGCATATTTCATATATGTGTCTGTAGCTTTCGGATTGCCAAAGATAAAAACGTCAAAGATTTGAAGATAATATGGATTTTGGAAGTTGGTTCGGATTAACGAAGGGTCGAACCAATATTTAGAGGGTTGATCCAGATTTTGTAATCTTTATTATTTTGATTCGAACTTAAATATGGTCGAATGGCTTGGTTCGAACCCATGTAAGGTCGAACCAAATGCCTATATATAGTTTGAGTTGTAACAGTTGGTCATTTGAGTTGGTTATCTGTGTTTGTTCATTGTGTGATCTAGAAGTTTGTGTTTTCATTATCAAGCGTCTGTAAATGTTATAACATCTTTAGTGTTAATGAAAACATGTTGAAAATGGAAATTATTGTGTGTTGATTATGGTTTTCATCATTTTTCATGATTATTAGGGTTTCCGCACCTAATACACCAGTACTCATGTAGATCATGTGTTTCTTTGTTTAAATCCGATCCTACAAACTACTTTTGGATGTTTTCCAAATGATTTAACAAGCATCTCCAAAAGCCACTTGCTTGATTTCGTAGTTTCGGAAGACTACAACCTAGCACCAAGGGTTACATTTCAGCAATGGTTATCAATACCAGTAAATGGGACATATACCATCTTGTTCTACAAAAATAATAAAAATTACTATAAGAAAACGAAAAAAAACATATGCGAACTGTTAGGATCTGAGTTTGATTATTTTGATATGTTTAGATGAACAATGAAATAAATGAAGTGAAATATAAATGGAAAGTGCAGCGGAATGATAAACTATAAATCAAAACAGGATAATAAATGTTTTTAATCGAAAGCTTTCATTGATTGAAAGATTACAAGATTACAATATTACAAGTACTCCCCCTCAGCCTGATCACTCAGTGAATGTTTGTCTAAGAGAATGATTCGAGTGATGAATAGAACAGTACAATCACTGTTCTATTTATAGACAAATCTAAACCTCTGATGATCTCAGCTGACGTCACCTAAGACAGCGACCTCTAACAAAATAACAACATAAAACATCTGCTAACTAACAACTACTGTTACATTCAAAACACTGCTAAGATAAACTGCTGTAGAGGAAAACTCTGATGGTCTTGTATCATCTGTTGGATCCAAAGTGCTGTTGATTCCAACAGACCTTTAGTCTTTAGTACTTTGATCAGCAGTCGTTTCTTCATCAGATCTTTAGTCATCAGTTGTTTATCCAGCAGACCTTTGTAGTAGCAGTCGTTTTCATCAGTTGTTTAGTGTAGCAGTTGTTAGGATCAACAGTCTTTTGGGAGAAGTATCTTGAAACTACTGATTATTCAAAGGATCAATTAATAGAATATTTTGGCTTTCTAATCATCTGTTCTTCTCTAGGTCAGCAGACCCAACAATCTCCCCCTAGAACAGATGATGCCAAAACTAGGCTTTATTCTTGATCTTTATTTCTCATCAGACTTTCTCTAATTTGACCTTTGAGTTGTAACTCAAACCTCAACGAGAAGAGGTCTTCAGCATCTCTTTCTAGCTCAAGATTCAGCAGTGTTTGGAGATCTTCTGCACACAGTCCATGAGAATCGTCCATGCTAAGTTTCTGAATCTTTCCATCTGATCTGAGCAGAGTCAATTCATGGGTGTCTTTGTTGACCTTCCATTTTAGAATTTTAGAATCAGTGGATTGGCTGAGATGCACCTTTATTTTTGATGAGTTTGGTGAAGGAGGTCTTCCAATGATTTCTCTGAGTCTTTCAGAGGTGGGATCAGAGAAGTAGTGGATTTGGTTGAAGAGTCCCTCTTTTACAAAAGTATCAGCAAACCTTTTCTGGTCTTCTTCTGACATTTCCTTCTGCTTTTTGAATTGTCTTCTTGCAGCAATGGATAGATCAGAAGTGTCCAGTAAGCTGTCTAAAGTAAAAGCCTGTTGAGGTCTCTTTAACACAGGATCATCAGCATAGACAGGTTTTCTAGGCAAGGTAGGGTCTTTCTTCCTGTTTTCTTCTAACTTTTTATATGTTTCAACCAATCTCAGCTCAGACCATCTTGCAACAGACTTCATCTCTCCATAATCAGCAGCCTCAATCTCTTGTCTCATTCTCTTGAATTTTTAAGGCTCTGGCTGGATCTCTGCCTTTGCTGAAGTCTGAGGCAGAGACCTTTGATGGAGGATTCTTAGCCATGTCCTCAATTCTAATTAGTTTTTCTCTGAGAGCATGAGTGGTCCAGCCTGCAAACTGTTTCTTAATTGCTTTATAAGGCATGGTTGCCAAGATTTGTTCAAGAAGTGAATCCCTGACTTCCCTTTCCAAGTCACTGCTGAGAGGCATGGAAGACATTGAATTGCTCAGGGTCTTAGCAAAATCTTCAATCCTTCTCAATTTGCTAAGCTCTGCTGAATGGATGCCCTGAGCACTCCTGTCATCTTTCCCTTTGCATTTCTCTTTGATAATGGCATCTGCCTGTTCAACCTTGTGTTTCAGATAAGTGTCCATGTTTAAGGGAACAGGAAAATTTGGAAGAGATGGGAATGATCTTTCTGATAGCTGATCAGTATTGTAGAAGGATTGTAGTTCCCCCTTGAGTAGATCAAGTTCAAGAGGATACTTCTCAGCCAATGGTGTAATGGTTGGTGGTGGTCTATGTGATTTGAACTGTGAGGTGTGTGGTGAGAATGATGAAAGTGGAATGACATTTAAGGGTGTAGATTATGTGAGTGGGGTATTAGGTGGTGTAGTGTGAATGTTTTCATCTTGTACAACAAAAGTAGATTTTCTCTTTCTGCTGTACAAGATTTTTGGTGATGGTGATGTTGTAGCAGTGGTTGTGTTAACCTCTGTTGGTTCTTTTGTAGAACCAGCAGTTGTTTGGGATTTTGGTTGTGAAGTGGGTGTAGTAGTAGGTTTGGTGGTTGGTTTGGTGGTTGTGGTGGTATCAGATGTTTTAGTGGCAGTGGTTTTGGTAGCAGTGGTTTTGGTGGCAGTGGTTTTGATAACACTGGTTTCAGCAGCAGTGGTTTCAGCAGTCAGTTTAGATGGTGGTTTTCTGGTATGTTTAGCAGAGATTTTCTCTCTTTTAGAGGAACCCACATCTTTAACTTCTTGCTATTGTTCCCTTTTCAGCTGAATCAACCTTTCTGCTTTAACTTCCAGAGTGTCAGCCCTCTTAAGCTTATCTTCAGCAGCCTTATCAGCTTTTTCATTAGCAGAGGTGTCAACTTCCTTTGCTTTGCTGGTCTTGACAGTTTCAGTAGCAGCAGAGGTTTGAACACTTGGTTGTTGTTGTTGTTGTGGTGCTGTTTAGGTAGACTCTGGTTTGTTAGCAGACTTTGATTTTCCCTTTTGTGAGGATGGACAACCAAATGGATCTAACTTTGGCAATCTATCTCTGCCACTCTCCCCCTTTTTGGCATCATCAGCAGTAAATGCATCATCATCATCATCTCTGAGAATTGTGGTAGGGGCAGCGCCAGTAGTCTTCAGCAGGTGGTCCTTGATCACTTTGATGTCTGCTTTGGTGTCATTGAACCTGGCATCCACCATGTTTCTGATCATTTGCATGTAGGTCTCTTGAGTCTGATCTGCTAGTTTTCTGTGAGCTATGATGATGGGGGAAACAGATTTCCATAGCTCACCAGCAATATCAGCTGTGGATGGTTGACTCTTGGTGAGAGTAGCCAAGGATTCCAAAATTGACTTGACATCAGATTTAATATCAGCAACAGAGGTTTCAATGGACTGGACTCTATCCGTCAATTCTTGGTATTTTAATCCATCACCTAAGTTAATAGGATCATCTGAATTCCTACCAGTGGTAGTTTTAACTGGTTCAGTCCTAGGAGGTGAGTCCAAGGAATGAGAACCAGATGCCCCTTGGTCTTGGTTCTGGGGACTTCCAACTGATTTTGGGGACACAATTGTGGCCTCATCAGTTGTTGCCTTCAAGGAAGTCTTAGTTATGTAACCACTGTCCTGTTGTGAGACAATGGTCTCTACATCAGTATTGGCTGCTTCTCTTGAAAACTCACCTAGAGTTGCATTGAACTCTGGGAGTATAACCTCCTCTTCTGTTTGTTGGTTAGCTGATTGATTTTCCTCAGTCCCAGTCACTTGTGGAGGTATACTCTCATTAATGGGTGATAGAGAGGAACTGGGATTGTCCTGAGTTTTATCAATAGCCTCAAACAGAGGTTGCATAGTTTGAGGGACATGTGGTGGTGAAGGTGGAGGAGTGAGAAGAGAATTAGCCCTGGGAGAGGGGCTTGTGAAATATGGTCAAGTGACTCATATGCTTCATTATGTGGTTCCCTTTGGCTTACAACATGATCCTTTTGTGAGGATACATGAGGAGTTTGTTTAGGTTGAGATGTATCCAACTGTTGTGAGGAAGTAACAACAGTGGTTTCTGGTTGCTTTTGTGTTGCAACAGGGTTTTCTTCTGGTATCTCATCTTCCAGAAGTCCCTTTTTAGGTGTGGAGGTGGTTTTTGTGGATGGACGTTTTCTTTTGGATGTGGCTGGTGTGGGTTTCACAGCACTGGATGTAGTGCCATGATCACCAGGAGCAGTGGGCTCAACAACAGAGGTTTGACCAACAGTTGTTGTCTTGGACTTCTTTGTTTGTGTTTTAGAAACTTTTGACACCTTTTCTTGGGTAGTAGAACCTAGCATTCTTGTGAAAGTTTCATCAGTTAAACTTCTCATTTGAAAAGACTCACCCTTTTGAAAATCTTTTTCTGGTAAAACCATTTGAAGGATTACACTTAGAATTCGTGGGTAAAGCAGAAAAGCATTGTTTGATCAAGATTTTATGGCTTTCACATTTGAAACTAAGTCCATAAACAGGCCCTGGGATAGATTGAAGTCAGAGTCTGACAACATAGCATACCCCAAGTACTGAATCCTTAATGGGATTTCATTAAAGGATGTTGTCTTAGCTGAGACACAGAGAAAGAGAGTATGAAAGAAAAATTTCATGACTGGTGGGAAAAACATTTTGAAAAGAGTTGATCCAGTCATTTGAGCATCATACCCTCTTTCCTGAAACTCTGTGTGAAGCTCTGTTATAATACTGGTAGTGCCACGGGAGGAGATCCAGGTGGACAATCAGCCACGGTTCGTGGAAGAACCAGTGGAGATTCTTGAGCGGGGCGTCAAGAAACTCAGACAGAGCACCAAACCTATTGTTAGGGCGCGATGAAATTCCCGTATAGGACCGGAATACACGTGGGAACGCATGGATAAAATGCGGCTCAAATACCCACATCTTTCTACTGAACCTGAACATGCGTATGAACTAAACTCTAAACGTGAAGCGACTCACTCAAAGTGAATTTCGGGGCGAAATTCCTTTCAACTTGGGGATGATGTGACATCCGGTAACCAAGCATACAATTTTACACTGGCTTCACTGTTTACTTGCTGAATTTCGGGACGAAATTCTTTTCAACTTGGGGATGATGTGACACCCTGCATTTTCAGGATATTACTTTTACTGAACTCTAGTTAACTTTCATGTACATTCGTGACTAAACACCTAACTAGGGTTAGTTAAGACGGTCTTTCGATATGTTATGGGATAATAACATATGTTGGATGATATTAACGTACGTTATAACTAGGAAGGTTTTGTCTTGACACACACACGAGTCCTGTGTCCCGAGCGTTGGTGATTTGTCAAGCATGCATGATCATATGTGCAATTGAATGATGATGAATATGAATTAACGTGTTTATGTGAATTACACGTTTATACGAATTACCGCTTAAATAGTCAGTATGTAAATTCTACGAATTATGTGCACACTATGAGTAGTATGTGACTAATATGTTATGAGATGATTAACATCATAGTTTTTTTTATGTAAGTTAGTATGAATAATGTTATCGGAAATATTTTCGGGGCTAGAACCTTATTAACGGGTCCGTTTACCAAGTAATGGCCCACAATACCTGTAGTCTTGGCCCATGGCCCAACCTTTCGAGTATTAATTATAAAAAAAAACCCTAATTCCCCTTGTTTGTGCCTTGAACAACAAGAACACCCACACCCACCTTTCAATCTCAATCTTCATCAATTTCTCACTAGTTCAAGTTGATTCGGGTGCTATCTTGAGGTTTTAAGGACTCTAGCAATTCAAGGTATGTGTTTTACGTGTTATATGATGAGAGTTTAGGCTGGAAAAGTTGTAAAAATCTAAGAAATATGCATGTTAAAAATCGCAAATCATCGTATGAAGGATATCTTGGATGTTTGTTGTGATTGTTGATTAGTATTGTTGATAGAAATCGTATTTAGGGTATGTGGTGCATAAATACATGAGTTTAAACATGATAATATGGATTTTAATGATTAGGTTTTATGTTAATATGAGTTTATTATATGATTGTGGGTTAATAAGAATGATTAGGGTTCATGAGAAGCATGTTATTAGAATTCTGATTTTCTGACAGATTCATTGTGACGATTTGTAGGGGCTGTAATGGGTTGGTAAATTGATAGTTTTGATGATTTCTTTGAATGATTGTGATGTACATAGTCTTAGCTTTTCATAATGGGCAAAACCATCAGATTTGGACATCGGTTGAGTCGTTTTTGGAATTTTAATTGATTAGGGGTCATATCAGATTTTCGGAATTGAAAATTTGGTCAACTTTAAATGGTCATAACTGGAGATTTACAAATAATTAAGTTATGAAATTTTTACAGTAGGTCAACATTGGAAAAACGCGGCTTTTCCAAGTGGATTCATCCCGTTTGGATGAATACACATTTTTTGGGAATTTTTCTACTAAACTGACCTGTTGTGGAAATTTTCTGGACATAGCTGTGTTGCACGAATTTTTATAATTTTTGTGTTTGGTTTTAAGAAAAAATAAAAATAGGGATTTGCAACTGAATCCCCATGAATACTCAGTAAAAATTTGGGATTTTAATTCATTCGTTAATTGGGTTAAATGACTCGTTTTTCACAGAGCACAATCTGTCCTAAAAACGCAGATTGTGTACGAGGTATTTATGTGACTATTTGAAGTTGTATGTGGTATGTAATTGACATGTACTTGTGTGGAAACTTGCATGAGATGTATTTGATGTGTTAAACTTATAATAATCACCATGATCACCAACGAGATACGTAGGACATACTTGTGCATGTAGAGTCACTAGGTGTCACTACACGGTTTTGAACTTTTAAAAGTATCGAATAAACGTACTATGTGGTATATTGGTTATGCACGTGTACTCACATAGTGACACATATAATAGGGAGTCGGTAGCAAGTCTCTATTACGTTGGAGTTTGGATATTTTTGCTTACAACCTAAGGTGAGTTTCACTACTCTTTTCTCAAAAGCATGTGTCTCGGGTTGAGACAATGTAATTAACTTTTTCTAGTCCGGGTTGGGACTACTACTTTCTAGTCCGGTTTGGGACTACTTACACATCCCGGGTTGGGATGCTATGGATCCTTGTGTGGGTCGGTTTTTGCTAGTTCGCAAACTGTGTCCTTGATGAACTAAACCAACTCTATCATCTGTAAGTCCTTCACATACCGAATGAGTTGCCGGGTTATGGCAAGCGGGTTATTAGTTGATAGCGCTATTAGGTCTGACAAACCTCACACCGGCTCGGGGAGTGCGGGAGTGAACTATAACTTAACAGATTTTATCATTGTTGATAGGCAATGATGTAAGGCATGCGGCTCACATTTGTGGCTACACGTACATCAGAAGTTCGGTATATCGGTGTTAGTTATCATGAATGGGTTAGCTACCCTTGACATGCGATGAACTAGTGTTTACACGGTTCTTGGAACCAACTCAATTACTTGTTTACATGGTTTTGGAAACCAGCGCAGTTACATACTCATTTACTTTACTTAGTGAACTCACCAACATTGTTTGTTGACCCACGATTTACATGCTTTTGCAGGTAGTTAGCTTCCGGTGCCAGGATTAGAAAGCACTGCATACTTCACTGCATTTGGGATCTTGGGCATACACCTAAATTATATATTATGCTTTTACATTTTCTTTCATATGATTTTAATTTTGGGCGCGTTGTTTTGCGCATGGTTCTAAAAGGTTTAAATTTGGTTTACGCTTCCGCAGCTTAACTAAACTTGATTTTTGAAAACGAACTAAATGGTTTGGGCATTTAGAGTTCGTTCATATGACTTATGGCTATGGGATCCTGGTATGTCATGCGCCTCGCGGTATAAATCCCGCAGTGGAAATTTGAGGGTGTGACAGATTGGTATCAGAGCCATTGGTTATAGTGAACTAGGACTGCATGTTGAGTCTAGTCTATAATCATCATAGCATAAGTACACTCACAACTTAAGCGCACAACTAGCTTTTAGCTACATATATCTACAACACATGATTTCGGGAGATATGTTATCTTCTAGTTCTAGACCTAATTCTGAACACGTCAATGGTGGGAACCCAGGGTTACACCAGGTGGCGCATTACTGGGAGTAGTATCCTAACAAACCTCGTGGATGAGGAAACAACAATTGTACAGGGGAGAAAGCCCTTGCGAGCGTTGTGGCGCACGTACATAGGAAAGCTGCACGATGCGCATGACGTGATACCATCAAACCAAATCAACTGTGAAGAAATTCAAATACCGAGACTTATCCTTTTTCACTGAGCAAGTAGACAATTAGTTTATGTTCCTTGTTACTTGATCTTTCTTACTTCCATTTGAAATTCAAACGGAACTGGGTTACATATATAGAACTTATTTCTTACTTTAGTACCTTACACCTAGTATGAACGGGCGAACGTATGACTGCATATCCCTGTTACTCATAAGTATATGGTAGATTCATGGGAACACATTAGATTGTGTCTTGTTACACACACTCTTGGGGAGTTACGAAGGTCTGCGATGCAGTGCAACATCTCAAAGGAAGACAAAATCTACTAGTGACTGACAGTCACGATTGGAGGAACGAATGGTGTTGTTGACCATTGAGCTGACTTACATAGGACCAGAGAAGGAGACTGTACGTGATGAGAACCATATAACATTGACATCGCGAAAGAGGAAGGATAAGGGATGGAAGGGGAACCTGAGCAGGACGAGCACATGGGAAGAGAGGATGAATGATCTACTATCTAAGACAGAGCGTGGCGACGATTGGCTCTTACCTATCTTTTCTTTCTTTTTCCTTTACTATCTTAGATAAGACTGAGTTCTTATGATCAACGATAGGGTGGTTGAAACCCTCGCATCTTTCCAAGCTAGTAAAGATCCATCTTGCTAAATCAATCGTTTCCCTGACTTCCACATTTGAACTTTCTTATTCCTTGAACGCACATGCCACAACAACAACCTACCATCATATTTTCAAGCCTTTTATTGGTCGTAAACCTCGATAACACTAACGGAACTGAAGGAGACCGTCTGATTGCTTCGATAGTATAAGTCATTTCCATGCACATTTGCCCCGGGCAGGATGGGGTAATGTATGACACATGCACACTCGATGAGTTACAGATACTTGGATGGAGAACGTTGCACCCTATGATGAAATCTAGAAATTTGACGGATGGGTCTGAGATCGGTGCCTACACTACCAAGCTACGGGAGTTAGATACTTTGTGCTCAAATCTATTTAACCTACTTTACCAGCGGATCGAATTTCATACCAAAAGGGTGGGTCCCAAAGATTCGTGGCTTGGCCACTGCAGCTCACCTACCCAGAATCTAACAAATCTTTCACCTGGCTCGCAAACTCATTGATGAGGCTGTTGAGCATGGTACTTTTCCGAAGCATAGAGCTTCATCTTCTACTTTTGGTGATAGCAAGAGAACTTGGGATAGTGTGAGGTACAAGTCCTTCAACAAACAATGTCCACAACGGTAACAACAACAATGGGGCTCGTGGAATAGCGATTGTGATTGGCTCTGGGGAAGCTAGGACTGATAACAATGTCGTGACAGGTACAACACTCTTGCTTCTATTTTATATGATACTGGGGCGGACTATAGTGTTGTGTCATCGAAACTTAGCAAACAACTAGGGATGGTTCCTACTCTTCTTGATACCCCGTACACCATAGAGCTAGCTGACGGGAAGCCTGTTGAGGTAACCCACACCCATTGTGATTGTAAGCTCGAGTTGGATGGGCAATCGTTTGTCATCAACATTTTACCTATCACCCTTGGAAGCTTTGAACTCGTGGTTGGCATAGACTGGTTGTCCAAGCATCCCGCTGAAATTCTCTATCGGGAGAAGATTGTTCGTGTCCCCCTCCCAGGTGGAGAACTTTTATCTATACAGGGTAATCATGGTGGTGCCATGGTGGGCATCATCTCTTCTTGAAAGCCCAGAAGTGTATTCGTAAGGGCTATCCAGCCATTTTGGCTAACATATCTGACACTTGAGCTGAAACTGAAACTGAAACTGAAACTAAGATTGAGGACATCCCAGTAGTCCGATAGTTCCCAGATATTTTCCCAAGAGGAACTACCTAGACTTCCACCTGTTCGTCAAGTGGAGTTTCAAATTGACTTGAGGTCAGGATATCATCAACTGAGAGTCCGAGAGAAGGATGTGGCGAAGACAGCCTTTCGAACTCGTTATGGACATTATAGGTTTTTGGTGATGCCATTTGGGCTAACTAATGCACCGGCTGTGTTCATGGATCTAATGAACCGCGTGTGCAAGCTTTATTTGGACAAATTCGTCATAGTGTTCATAGATGACATACTGAGTTATTCCAAGAGCAGGGAAGAGCACGAGCAACACCTGCAGCTGATCTTGGAACTCTTGAGAAATGAGCAGTTGTATGCAAAATTTTCTAAATGTGACTTTTGGATTCGAGAAGTCCAATTTCTTGGACATGTGGTTAACAAGGAAGGAGTACATGTCGATCCCGCCAAGATTGATGCTATTAAAAGTGGGAGGCTTCAAAACTCCCACAGAGGTGCGCCAGTTTCTTGGTTTTGCGGGATATTATCGTAGATTCATTGAGGGATTCTCTAAGATCACTCAACCCCTCACTGCTTTGACACAAAAGGGTATTACTTACAAGTGGGGAGATGCCCAAGAATCTGCTTTTCAATTATTAAAGTCGAAACTTTGCAGTGCACCTATACTATCACTACCTGAGGGTACGGAGGACTTCGTGGTGTACTGTGATGAGTCTATCCAAGGGTTAGGGTGTGTGCTGATGCAGCGTGATAAGGTGATCGCGTATGCCTCACGTCAATTAAAGGTTCATGAGAAGAATTACAACACCCATGACTTGGAACTGGGAGCAATGGTTTTTGCTCTAAAGATCTGGAGGCATTATCTCTATGGGGCGAAGTGTACGATATTCACTGACCACAAGAGCCTCCAACTCATATTCGATCAAAAGGAGCTGAACATGCGACAGCGTCGATGTGTCAAGCTTCTGAATGATTATGACTGTGCCATCAATATCATCCAGGGAAAGCTAACTTAGTAGCTGATGCCCTCAGTCGTAAGGAAACGAAACCCAAACGAATGCGAGCTTTACAACTTACCGTACATTCTAATCTTCCTGATAAGATACGTGAAGCCCAGGGCGAGGCTTTGAAAGAAGAAAACATCGGGTTTGAAACTTTACATGGTGCGGATAAGCACATGGAACGGAAGACGGATGGTCTTCAATACTTTATGAATCGAGTCTCGACACCACGTTTTGGGGATCTCAAACAACTGGTGCTCGATGAAGCTCACACCTCTCGATATTCGGTACATCCTATTTCGGACAAGAGGTACCAAGTTCCTTAAACTCTCTACTGGTGGCCAAACATGAAAGCTGAAATAGCCACTTATGTTAGTAAGTGCTTGACTTGTGCGAAGGTTAAGATTAAATATCAGAAAACTTCAGGCCTACTCCGGCAACTAGAAATCCCTACGTGGAAATGGGGCGGAATTTCTATGGATTTTATCACAAAGCTTCCTAAAACGCCAACGGGCCATAACATGATTTGGGTTATCGTGGATCGTTTAACCAAATCGGCACACTTTCTGGCAATAAAGGAAACGGACTCGCTGGAGAAACCAGCAAATCTCTACGTCAAGGAGGTAGTCTCTAGGCATGGGGGTGCCTACTTCTATTATATCTGATCGCGATGCGCGATTCACTTCTCATTTTTGGACTACTCTCCAAAACGCTTTGGGAACTCGCTTAGATATGAGCACAGCCTATTACCCACAGACGGATGGACAGAGTGAACGAACCATCCAAACATTGGAAGATCTGCTACGAGCGTGCGTGGCGGGTTTTGGAAACAGTTGGGATAAGCACTTTCCTTTGATTGAATTCTCGTATAACAACAGTTACCCCACTTCAATACAGTGTGCGCCTTTAGAGGCACTTTATGGACGCAAGTGTAGGTCTCCCATCTGCTGGACTGAAGTTGGGGATAGCCAGCTAACAGATCCCGGACTTGTGCACGAAACTTCCGAGGAGATAGTGCAAATCAGAAATCGGATGGCTGCTGCTCGTGATCGACAGAAAAGTTACGCTGATAAGCGTAGGAAACATTTGGAGTTCCAGGTTGGGGACAAGGTTCTATTGAAGGTGTCACCTTGGAAGGGGGTGATACGCTTTGGAAAATGGGGAAAGTTGAACCTGCGATATGTAGGACCATTCGAGATTGTCGAAAGGATTGGTCCAGTAGCTTACAGGTAAATCCTGCCTGATGAACTCAGTGGGGTGCACAATGTATTCCATGTACCTAATCTAAAGAAATGCTTATCTGATATAATACTGGTAGTGCCACGGGAGGAGATCCAGGTGGACAATCAGCCACGGTTCGTGGAAGAACCAGTGGAGATTCTTGAGCGGGGCGTCAAGAAACTCAGACAGAGCACCAAACCTATTGTTAGGGCGCGATGAAATTCCCGTATAGGACCGGAATACACGTGGGAACGCATGGATAAAATGCGGCTCAAATACCCACATCTTTCTACTGAACCTGAACATGCGTATGAACTAAACTCTAAACGTGAAGCGACTCACTCAAAGTGAATTTCGGGGCGAAATTCCTTTCAACTTGGGGATGATGTGACATCCGGTAACCAAGCATACAATTTTACACTGGCTTCACTGTTTACTTGCTGAATTTCGGGACGAAATTCTTTTCAACTTGGGGATGATGTGACACCCTGCATTTTCAGGATATTACTTTTACTGAACTCTAGTTAACTTTCATGTACATTCGTGACTAAACACCTAACTAGGGTTAGTTAAGACGGTCTTTCGATATGTTATGGGATAATAACATATGTTGGATGATATTAACGTACGTTATAACTAGGAAGGTTTTGTCTTGACACACACACGAGTCCTGTGTCCCGAGCGTTGGTGATTTGTCAAGCATGCATGATCATATGTGCAATTGAATGATGATGAATATGAATTAACGTGTTTATGTGAATTACACGTTTATACGAATTACCGCTTAAATAGTCAGTATGTAAATTCTACGAATTATGTGCACACTATGAGTAGTATGTGACTAATATGTTATGAGATGATTAACATCATAGTTTTTTTTATGTAAGTTAGTATGAATAATGTTATCGGAAATATTTTCGGGGCTAGAACCTTATTAACGGGTCCGTTTACCAAGTAATGGCCCACAATACCTGTAGTCTTGGCCCATGGCCCAACCTTTCGAGTATTAATTATAAAAAAAAACCCTAATTCCCCTTGTTTGTGCCTTGAACAACAAGAACACCCACACCCACCTTTCAATCTCAATCTTCATCAATTTCTCACTAGTTCAAGTTGATTCGGGTGCTATCTTGAGGTTTTAAGGACTCTAGCAATTCAAGGTATGTGTTTTACGTGTTATATGATGAGAGTTTAGGCTGGAAAAGTTGTAAAAATCTAAGAAATATGCATGTTAAAAATCGCAAATCATCGTATGAAGGATATCTTGGATGTTTGTTGTGATTGTTGATTAGTATTGTTGATAGAAATCGTATTTAGGGTATGTGGTGCATAAATACATGAGTTTAAACATGATAATATGGATTTTAATGATTAGGTTTTATGTTAATATGAGTTTATTATATGATTGTGGGTTAATAAGAATGATTAGGGTTCATGAGAAGCATGTTATTAGAATTCTGATTTTCTGACAGATTCATTGTGACGATTTGTAGGGGCTGTAATGGGTTGGTAAATTGATAGTTTTGATGATTTCTTTGAATGATTGTGATGTACATAGTCTTAGCTTTTCATAATGGGCAAAACCATCAGATTTGGACATCGGTTGAGTCGTTTTTGGAATTTTAATTGATTAGGGGTCATATCAGATTTTCGGAATTGAAAATTTGGTCAACTTTAAATGGTCATAACTGGAGATTTACAAAGAATTAAGTTATGAAATTTTTACAGTAGGTCAACATTGGAAAAACGCGGCTTTTCCAAGTGGATTCATCCCGTTTGGATGAATACACATTTTTTGGGAATTTTTCTACTAAACTGACCTGTTGTGGAAATTTTCTGGACATAGCTGTGTTGCACGAATTTTTATAATTTTTGTGTTTGGTTTTAAGAAAAAATAAAAATAGGGATTTGCAACTGAATCCCCATGAATACTCAGTAAAAATTTGGGATTTTAATTCATTCGTTAATTGGGTTAAATGACTCGTTTTTCACAGAGCACAATCTGTCCTAAAAACGCAGATTGTGTACGAGGTATTTATGTGACTATTTGAAGTTGTATGTGGTATGTAATTGACATGTACTTGTGTGGAAACTTGCATGAGATGTATTTGATGTGTTAAACTTATAATAATCACCATGATCACCAACGAGATACGTAGGACATACTTGTGCATGTAGAGTCACTAGGTGTCACTACACGGTTTTGAACTTTTAAAAGTATCGAATAAACGTACTATGTGGTATATTGGTTATGCACGTGTACTCACATAGTGACACATATAATAGGGAGTCGGTAGCAAGTCTCTATTACGTTGGAGTTTGGATATTTTTGCTTACAACCTAAGGTGAGTTTCACTACTCTTTTCTCAAAAGCATGTGTCTCGGGTTGAGACAATGTAATTAACTTTTTCTAGTCCGGGTTGGGACTACTACTTTCTAGTCCGGTTTGGGACTACTTACACATCCCGGGTTGGGATGCTATGGATCCTTGTGTGGGTCGGTTTTTGCTAGTTCGCAAACTGTGTCCTTGATGAACTAAACCAACTCTATCATCTGTAAGTCCTTCACATACCGAATGAGTTGCCGGGTTATGGCAAGCGGGTTATTAGTTGATAGCGCTATTAGGTCTGACAAACCTCACACCGGCTCGGGGAGTGCGGGAGTGAACTATAACTTAACAGATTTTATCATTGTTGATAGGCAATGATGTAAGGCATGCGGCTCACATTTGTGGCTACACGTACATCAGAAGTTCGGTATATCGGTGTTAGTTATCATGAATGGGTTAGCTACCCTTGACATGCGATGAACTAGTGTTTACACGGTTCTTGGAACCAACTCAATTACTTGTTTACATGGTTTTGGAAACCAGCGCAGTTACATACTCATTTACTTTACTTAGTGAACTCACCAACATTGTTTGTTGACCCACGATTTACATGCTTTTGCAGGTAGTTAGCTTCCGGTGCCAGGATTAGAAAGCACTGCATACTTCACTGCATTTGGGATCTTGGGCATACACCTAAATTATATATTATGCTTTTACATTTTCTTTCATATGATTTTAATTTTGGGCGCGTTGTTTTGCGCATGGTTCTAAAAGGTTTAAATTTGGTTTACGCTTCCGCAGCTTAACTAAACTTGATTTTTGAAAACGAACTAAATGGTTTGGGCATTTAGAGTTCGTTCATATGACTTATGGCTATGGGATCCTGGTATGTCATGCGCCTCGCGGTATAAATCCCGCAGTGGAAATTTGAGGGTGTGACAGCTTTTGTGTTGCAACAGGGTTTTCTTCTGGTATCTCATCTTCCAGAAGTCCCTTTTTAGGTGTGGAGGTGGTTTTTGTGGATGGACGTTTTCTTTTGGATGTGGCTGGTGTGGGTTTCACAGCACTGGATGTAGTGCCATGATCACCAGGAGCAGTGGGCTCAACAACAGAGGTTTGACCAACAGTTGTTGTCTTGGACTTCTTTGTTTGTGTTTTAGAAACTTTTGACACCTTTTCTTGGGTAGTAGAACCTAGCATTCTTGTGAAAGTTTCATCAGTTAAACTTCTCATTTGAAAAGACTCACCCTTTTGAAAATCTTTTTCTGGTAAAACCATTTGAAGGATTACACTTAGAATTCGTGGGTAAAGCAGAAAAGCATTGTTTGATCAAGATTTTATGGCTTTCACATTTGAAACTAAGTCCATAAACAGGCCCTGGGATAGATTGAAGTCAGAGTCTGACAACATAGCATACCCCAAGTACTGAATCCTTAATGGGATTTCATTAAAGGATGTTGTCTTAGCTGAGACACAGAGAAAGAGAGTATGAAAGAAAAATTTCATGACTGGTGGGAAAAACATTTTGAAAAGAGTTGATCCAGTCATTTGAGCATCATACCCTCTTTCCTGAAACTCTGTGTGAAGCTCTGTTTTAGGGAAAGAGTCCTTACCTGACAGATCATTTAGGGAGAAGGTTGTGAATATTAATTCAGGTGTAATGGAGATACTTGTGTCTCCAATTTTTGAAATAGTGGATGTAGGCTTTTTGTCTTGAAGCAAGACTTCAGCTTTTAACCAGAATTCTTGGAGGGTTTCAAGATGAATGGGAGCATCAGCAGTGAGGATGGTTATGTATTTGGAATTTAAGATAATGTCGATGGTGGAATGGAATGGAACATTGTCGCTTGTTTTTACCAGATATGGAAGGTAATTACGTGTGCCTTTGGTTTGAAGATCCATTGTAATGGATTTCGAGTGTGAGAGTGAGTGAAATTTGAGTAAGAGTTTGAGGAGGAAGAAGGCGGTTTGAGTATTTTGAATACAATGAGACAGTAAAACAGCTGTTGTGGTAAAACAGGGTTTTATAGCCTCTGGTGAAACCGCTGATGTGGCCAAACTCTGCTTTTGAGAGCAGACGTGACAAACATCTGATGGTTAAACATCTGGTGGTATACTGCTGTTGCAAAAAGTCTGTTGCCAACAGCTGTTGTTTAACCAAAGCACTGATGATATCAGCACTTTATGATTTTTTTTAATGATAAGTAAATATATATATATATATATATATATATATATATATATATATATATATGAAACAACGGTTGTTTTATCTGATCAGATGTTTGAAACAGATTTTTCAACCAACAGTGGATAGGATGAAATAGTGGTGGTTTTATCTGATCAGATGTTTGAAACAGATTTTTCAACCAAAAGAGCTATTTTTAAGGAGAAAATTGATTTTCTGAAAACATTTTAATGTTTTTATTGAAAACATTTTTGTTGTTTTAGTCCATGTTCAGCATACCAATTCTAGAGATCAAGTTTGTGAAGGTAGATGTGTCTAAAGCTTTTGTCAACACATCTGCCAACTGATCCTCTGTTGGAACATAGTGCAGAGAAATCAAACCTTTTTCATAGCTATCTCTGACAAAATGATGTCTGATGTCTATGTGCTTTGTTGTTGAATGAGAGACTGGATTTTTGATGATATTTTCAGCAGCTTGACTATCCAACATAAGTGGAGTCCTTAGTGCAGTTATCCCAAAATCCAGCAGTTGATTTTGAAGCCACATGAGTTGGGCTGTACAGCTTGCAGCAGCAATGTATTCAGCCTCAGCTGTTGAAGTTGAAACAGCTGCTTGCTTTTTGCTTTGCCAAGAAACTAAGGCATTCCCTAGAAACTGGCACCCTCCTGATGTAGACTTTCTTGTGGTGTGGCAGCCAGCAAAATCACTATCTGAATAACCTGAAAGCTCAATGTTTCCATTAGCAGGATACCAGATACCAAGTGTGGGATAACCTTTTAGGTATCTCAATATCCTTTTCACAGCAATAAGGTTTGACTTTCTGGGTGAAGCCTGGGATCTTGCACAAACACAGGTGGCAAACATAATGTCTGGCCTAGATGCTGTTAAGTACAATAAAGACCCAATCATGCATCTGTAATGTGTCTGATCAACCAGTTCATCCTTGTCATCAGTAGTGAGTGGCTTGACTGTACTCATGGGTGTACTACATGGCTTACAGTAATTCATCTCAAATTTAGATAACAAGTTTTTCACATATTTATTTTGATGAATGAATGTGCCATTTTGCAGCTGCTTCACTTGGAGTCCAAGGAAGCACTGAAGTTCACTCATAGCACTCATTTCAAACTCTGCTGTCATGAGTTCCCTAAACTCTTCACACATTTTGTTACATGTGGATCCAAAAATAATGTCATCCACATATATTTGAACAATCATTAGATCTTTCCCTCTCCATTTTAAAAATAAAGTTTTATCAATTTTACCTCTTGTGAAACCAATGGATAAGAGAAAGGTGGAAAGAGTTTCATACCAGGCTCTAGGTGCTTGCTTGAGTCCATACAAGGCTTTATTAAGCTTGTAGACATACTCAGGATGGAATGTGTCTTCAAAACCAGGTGGTTGACATACATAGACCTCCTCCTGAATTTTGCCATATAGGAATGCACATTTGATGTCCATCTGATCCACCTTGATGTTGTGGTTGACAGCAAAGGCTAAGAAAAGTCTGATAGCTTCTAACCTAGCTACAGGAGCAAAGGTTTCATCATAGTCTATCCCCTCTTCTTGTCTGAAGCCTTGAACCACTAGCCTAGCTTTATTTTTGACAACTATACCCCTTTCATCAGTTTTGTTTTTGAAGACCCACTTTGTGCCAATTGGACAGACATCCTTAGGCAGTGGTACAAGTTCCCACACTTGTTGTCTTTTAAACTAAAGGAGCTCTTCTTGCATGGCTTCCACCCAACTGTTGTCTTTTAGTGCCTCTTGGTACTTGACAGGTTGTATGAGGGATAGAAAGCCTGCAAAAAAGACAGATATTTGAAGATTGGCTTCTTGTGAGCACACCTTCTCTGATTTTGCCAATTATTTGGTCTGGTGGATGAGCTCTTAGGTAGATTAAATCTCCCTGATATGGTATGATGGCATTTTGAGGTGAAGGACAGTGGTTTGGTGACTCTGTTGACATAACATCTGTTTGCACTTCTGTAGTGTCAACAGATGTTTGAAATGGTGGTGGAGGAATGGGTCCAAGTGGTGTAAAATTGGTCTGACTCTTGTCAACAGATGTTTGAATTTTGTCAACAGATGATTGAGTAGTGGATGTAAAAGGTGAATCAGTGGTTTGAGGATAAGACTGGCCAACAGTGGCTGACTCAGCTGTGACAGAGTTTTGACAATTGTTTTGAACAACTGCTTCCTCTGAAGCAGAATAGACTTGATAGTGATTTGGAATCACAACATCTGTTCTGTAGTCTTGTTGTGGAGATTGTGAGATACCTGCACTGTTAGTTTTGATAGTAATATCTTCAAATTTGAATTTATCTAAATCAAACAACTCAGCAGGATTTGCTGGGATTTTTAAGGATGAAAGTTTATTGAACTTAACATTCAGAGTTTCTTCTATTGTCTTGGTCCTTGTGTTAAACACTTTATAGGCCTTGGCAATAGAAGAATATCCCAGAAAATATCCACAATCTACATTGGCTGCAAATTTTGAAATGGAATCTTTTAGATTTAAAATGAAACATGGGCAGCCAAAGATTTTGAAAAATGAGATTAATGGTTTGATTTTGAACAAAATTTCATAAGCAGTTTTTTGATGTCTTGGGTTGATCAAAACTCTACTTTGAACATAGCAAGCAGTGTTTACAGCTTCTGCCCAGAAGGACAGTGGCAAACCAGAATCTGCTAGCATTGTTCTTGCAGCTTCAATAAGAGTTTTGTTCTTTCTCTCAACCACCCCATTTTGCTCTGGTGTTCTTGGGATACTGTACTGCCTTACAATCCCTTTTGACACACAGAAATCATCCAGCTCCTTATTTTTAAATTCTGTCCCATTGTCACTTCTAAAGACTTTTACTAACAAGTCATATTGTTTTTCAACTTTGGTGACAAAGTCCTTCAAGATACCTGCAGTCTCATCCTTAGAGTGTAAAAAGTAAGTCCATGTAAACCTAGAAAAATCATCAACTATGACAAGACAAAATCTCTTTCTTCTTAGACTCATGATTTTAACTGGGCCAAACAAGTCCATGTGCAACAATTGTAAACATTGACTGGTTTTGGAGTCATCAATGGATTTGTAAGAGCTTTTGTGTTGTTTTCCTTTTAGCCAGGAAACACAATGCTCCTCACATTTGAATTCTTTTGGTGGCAAACCTCTGACAAGGTTTTGTTTAGAGAGAGAGTTGATAGTTTGAAGGTTGGTGTGACCCAGTCTCCTATGCCACAATTCTGTCTCTTTGGTAGAGGCAGCAGAGAACAGACAGACATTTGCCATAGGATTATCCTTCAACATATCAACTACATACACATTGCCACTTCTATGAGCAACAAGTTGTGCTTTACTCTCAGCAATGATGGTGTTAATCTTTTCAACCACTTCTGGTCCAACAATCTTACATGTTTTCTTAGTGAAGAATGACCCATATCCTTTGTCACTCATTTGTGATACACTAAGTAGATTAAACTTTAGATTGTCAATTAGATTAACATTTTCAAACTTAAGTCTCCCTGCTTGAACAGTTCCAGAACCCAACACTTTACCTTTAGAATCATTACCAAAAGATATATCACCCCCTCCATGTGCAAGAAAGTCCAGAAGAAGGGCTCTACATCCTGTCATGTGCCTGGAGCCTCCACTATCTACATACCATAAACTATCTAAGCAAGCAGAAGCTCCCTGCACATCAGTAAAGATTTTAGTTTTGGTGAGTGTCCAAAGCCAAATTGGCTTTGGATGGGTTCTCAGATGTTTCATCCTTAAGTTTTGGAGAATGATCAGTGGTTTGAACTAGCTTTTGAACTAAGTTCAACAGCTGTTGTTGACCATTTGCCAGTGCTTGTATGTCAACACTTGGTCCAGCAGATGTTTGATCATTTTCTGTCAGATGTTGATAACCATGAGGATGTCTGTTCACATTAGGTTTTGAAGGCCTTTTGGGCTTTTCATAAACATGTCGCAGACGAAGACAAGTTGGTTGTCCATATCCTCTTGGAAATCTGATAACTGGTGGAACATCTGTTACCTGAACATCTCTGGGAGCAGAGTTTTTTCTCAGACCTTTGGTAACAGCTGTTTGGACTGGTTCAAAAGTCTGTTTGGGTTTTCCTTTTGAAGTACTCACCACTTGACTTTCAAGAGTTTTAGCCTTGTACTCTTTTATTTTTTCATCAAAATTTTTGAGATACAGGCACTCTTTTGTTTTGTGATTCCTTTTCTTACAAATTAAACATTCATTGGATTTAGAATCACTTAAACTTGTTCCTTTGTTGATATCATATGCTTTTAGAAGAAAACAATTTTTGGTAACATGATTCTTCTTTTCACAAAAATCACAAAACAAGTTATCTTTGGATTTCCCTTTTCCTTTCTTCTTTTCAACAGATGTTTGATCATCTGTTGGAAGATCTTTCAAGGGAATGATTTTGGCCTGTGGTGCCTTTTTACCATCAGGGGTTTTGAAGGTCATTGGTTGAAAATATTCAAGGACATCACACTCATCTGACCAGGTTGGTTTGAATTGATATTTTTCAATCTCATCAAATGAGGGTGTACCTTCCAACTTTTCAAGAATGATTTTCTTGCCATTGGGTTCAGTAACCTTGATTTCTTGACCTTTTGAATTGGTTGGGTTGATTTCAACCAACTGTGGTTCCTTTTTGTCAGTGGTTTGTGAACTTTGAGCAGTGGTTTCTTTAAAACCAAAGCCAAATTTCACATGACTTTTAGACTGTTGGTTAACAATCATCTCAAAACCTTTAGATGATTCCACCCATTTCTGACATTCAACTTGGGTGGACTCAAGCTCCTTTTTACAACAATGATATTTGGTTATCATAGTTTGAAGCTGGTCTTTGGTTATGCTTGCTTCATGTTTTAAACTACTGATTTCAGATTCTCTTTCAGTTATTTTTGATTTTAACTCTTTAGTGAGTTTTTCAAACTGAATTTCATCTTCCAAAATTTTCTTTCTAAAGTTTTCATTCACCTCTTTTATCTTAGCAAATGCTATGATACATTTATCTGAGCACAAGTCACTTAAGATTTGAGGTGATACCTTAGCAGCAGCCATCAAGGCACAGTTACACTGGCAATCACAGTCATCAGTACCCCATGGGTCTGAGAGATTTACAACCTCTACTTCAGATTCTTCAGCTGAAACAACTTCATCAACAACATCATTAATCACATTTTCAGACATAGACACCACTCCCTCAGAATCAGTCTCTTCAACAATTGTTTCTAGTGCCACAAAGCAGAAATTATTTTCAGAATTGGCAACTAAAGCAATGTTTTCATCTGTTAGCTCATCTGGTAGACTACTCCAATCAACAAAGCCTTGAGTGAAAAAGCTCTGTTGACTTTGCTGACTGGTCTCTGCAGGAGCAGAGGATGAAGCAGCAGTCATTGGCACTTGTGCCTGAGTAACAGGTGTTTGGACATAATGATACTGAGGAACAGTGGTTTGGACATAGTGCACAGGAACAATGGTTGGAGTCTGTACAAAGTGAGCAGTGTTTTGCACATTTGGTCCAGGGGTGTTTTGAGAAAACTGATAAGTGCTAGTCTGAGGTCTTTGGTTTGGATAGGTGATCATAGGTGTACCATTTTTACTCCTACATTCCCTAGCAAAGTGACCCATTCTATGACACTTATAACACTTGATCATTGATTTATCCAACCCCACTTTTGACCCACCATGTAAACCTGGATACCTTCTCCCAGTTTTCTTATAGAAGTTATTAATTCTAATACTGAGCAGGGCCAATTGATGCAGAATGTCCATTTCTTCTAAGTCCACAGGGTCAATGTATTGAAGGTCATTATACACAAAGGATGTGTTATCAGATGCCTGGATATCACCACTTGCTGTAAAAGCACAGCTGGGTGATGAGTAAGAATCAGTGTTAAAACCAGTTGTTATATCAATGTAATGATCATAACCCTGATCCTTACTACTTCCAGGTACCTCATCTTGACCCAAAAGTGTTGTATTACCAAATACATAATAATCAGACACTTTTCTAGAATCCTGGAGCTTCTTTTTCTGGTTAAGCTCTCTCTCATAGGTCAAGAGCTTACCATGAAGCTGGGTCAGAGTCAAGTCCTTAAAGCCAATTGAGTTTCTCATAACAATTGCTATAGTGTCCCATTTGTCCTGAAGTGATCTAAGAAACCTATGATTCAAAGTTGAATTTGGGTAAGTTAGACCCACCAGTTTTAGTTCACTAATTAGACAATTGAACCTCTCAAATTGTTGTGTTAATGACTCTCCCTTCACATGACTGAATGTTTCATATTGTTGATTAAGTATTTCACGGTTGTTTTCAATTACATCCTCAGTCCAACCAAACTGCTCTTTCAGAGCATCCCATAACTCCTTTGCACTATTGCAGTGCAATAGTCCAGCATAGATATCATTTGGTAGAGCCATGGCTACAATACTGAAAGCCTTAGCATCTAACTCAATTTTTTGAAAATCTTGCTTGGAGTAGTTTTCAACACTTTTAGGTACTTAGACCTTGGGATCTTCGGTACTCGGCACCATTGGAACATGTGGTCCAAAGACAACCAACTTCCAACACCCAGTGTTTTGTTGTGCTAGCACATGACTCATCCGACGTTGCCAAATATTGTATTCAGATCTGACAAGCATCGGTGGCTTGTTGCTAGTGCCAGTGTTATGTGGATCTTGATTAATTGAAGCCATTCTCTGATTTTTACGAAAACAAAATCTGTTTACTAACTGTTGAAACGAAAATAAACTATTACTCTGTTTTCAATCCGACAAACAAATGATATCAATAAATTGTGAGTTGATCTGCTTATATTAAATTGATCGATTAGATCGAATTTAATTGACCAAGCACTGATACCAATTGTTAGGATTTGAGTTTGATTGTTTTGATATGTTTAGATGAACAATGAAATAAATGAAGTGAAATATAAATGGAAAGTGCAGCGGAATGATAAACTATAAATCAAAAGAAGAGAATAAATGTTTTTAATCAAAAGCTTTCATTGATTGAAAGATTACAATATTACAAGTACTCCCCCTCAGCCTGATCACTCAGTGAATGTTTGTCTAAGAGAATGATTCGAGTGATGAATAGAACAGTACAATCACTGTTCTATTTATAGACAAATCTAAACCTCTGATGATCTCAGCTGACGTCACCTAAGACAGCGACCTCTAACAGAATAACAACATAAAACATCTGCTAACTAACAACTACTGTTACATTCAAAACACTTTTAAGATAAACTGCTGTAGAGGAAAACTCTGATGGTCTTGTATCATCTGTTGGATCCAAAGTGTTGTTGATTCCAACAGACCTTTAGTCTTCAGTACTTTGATCAGCAGTCGTTTCTTCATCAGATTTTTAGTCATCAGTTGTTTATCCAGCAGACCTTTGCAGTAGCAGTTGTTTTCATCAGTTGTTTAGTGTAGTAGTTGTGAGGATCAACAGTCTTTTGGGAGAAGTATCTTGAAACTACTGATTATTCAAAGGATCAATTAATAGAATATTTTGGCTTTCTAATCATCTGTTCTTCTCCAGGTCAGCAGACCCAACACGAACATATATACTAAAAAAATGTTCATACTTGTTGTGTTAAATATCGCATCAAATTAAATAACATCTCCAAACTCCATGTAAATCTTCTTACATAATGCATCAGCCGAGAATAACGCAGTAAGAGCATTATTAGCATCAGTTGAATACTCCAATGAATAGTCTGGCAGGTACTTTTTTCTTATCATTCCTCTTAGGAACAATCATATCATCATCATATTCACCTATGAAATTGTTTAATCCATTTTTAATAAGTTTACAGTCAACAGACGTTGACCCAACATTCTCAAATCCACCATATTTTGTCCGCATAATATTGAATGCTTTGATCGGACCAAGATTCAGTGAAGATGGCACGCAAATCATTTCTTCTTTGACATATGTTAAGTGTCTATTTGCTACTAACAAATGCATAATAGACTGGGACACAAACGGATGATTGTGGCCCTCAACAAACTTATAAATCTTATACTTCTTTCCATCCTCAGAACCGCAGCAAATAGGTGCTTTTCATCCCGTACGAATAGACGGTCTTTTCCTAAACTTTTAGGAACTTTTACCACGAAGCACTAAATCATTACTCGTGTTTGGCTTAAATCCCTCTTTGTAACATGTAAAATACTTAATACGAATGATATTCCTTGCAACATGTTGAGTACTTTTCTTGGCACAGAAACCTGACATCTTTGCATGCTCTTTATAAAATTCGTATGCAAGTTCTAAGCTGTCAAAAGTCATTCCAACTTCTGGCTTGGGAATTCCTTCAACTTCTGAATTAAAAATGTGTTGTGCTTCTTCTACAACATTTTGTCGCACAATTCCACAAATTTTAAGACTAAAACGCAAAGTATAATTTACCAAAACATAATGTATGATCATCAATTGTTAAAAAAAATTAAATGCAAGTTAATAAAAAAATGAAACACAAATAAACAAAGGCTTAGTAAATGACATTAACATGCAGGAAAAAACAAAAAAACTATAAATAAAACCACAAAATTTGAAAAAAAATGAAACAGCTAATTACAAGTAGAGAGCCATTACACGTACATCTAAACTGATAAAAAACATTCACGCAAGTATAAAAACCATACTACACCTAGAAAATGTTATAATATACGAACACAAATGACTGTATAAGATATCTAATAACAAAACCTTGAACTCTTTGGTGTTCTTCGATGAAGTTAAAATCATCGTTCGAATTCAGTTCGCCTTCATGATTTGGATCATCTTGAAAAATATCGGAAAACAATAGAACATTGAATCATATATCAACAAAATCAAACTATCGAATACGTAAAATTAACATGTTACCTTCAAAATCTCCATCTAAATTGACGTTGACATCGGGAAATTCATTAAGATCTGCAAAAATAAATATAATTCAGATCAATGTAACATCAATATGATGCTGATCAACTATAGAACAATCACGCAAACATGTTGTATGAATCCTCAATTGTTATTTACCATACATGATGTATGAATCTTCAATTGTTAATGCAAATTTAGGAATTTGATACATCTATTGAAAATCGCCAAATGATTAAACGTAGAAGTAGGTTTATTATGATTTTAAATTTAAAAGTGGTCATGTAGTTATTTTTTATAAGGATTGCAACGTGATTACAGCTGGAGTGAAAAAAGACTATAATACCCTTTGACTGGAGTACTTGATTGTAGATTCCTAAAAAAAACCGTTGTCCACGTGGCAACTTCTCATTGTTTCTTACACTTTGTACGAACTTGTACTTTGTACCCTAAACTTTCCCTCTCTCTCTCTCTCTCTCTCTATATATATATATATATATATATATATATATATATATTACAAAAGCATAGTGTATGAAATAACATTAGATTAGGCCTTCTCATTCCTTGAGTGACACATGAGATTAGGTGAGACATTCCTCTCTCTTATTTTTCTCTAAAAGTTTTTTTTCCATCAAATCTCTACTCACAATTTTTAAATGTTAATAACTTTTATATACGATATTTTTAAAAAAAATTACTTTAAATTAACTAACGTTTTATTATCTTTCCAATGAGTACCATAGTGTTATATAAAAAATAAAAAAAACAACTTTTTAGTGGATTTTTGTTCATACATTCAACATTGTAAAACAAGGTCTCGAAAGCTGAGTACTCCCTGAGTAATCGCTACAAGGTAGGTTGCCAAGGCCTGGGTACTCTAGGCGTAGGCCGAGTTCTCCCCGGGTACTCTCCGACTAGGCCGAGAACTCCCGACTCCGACTAGGGAGCGCCTAGCGAGTTTTTCAACATTGCATACAAGGAAAAAAACATAATATGTTCAGCTTATTCATTAATCATGTATACACAATTCATTAATCATATTAAAACCAATAAATAGGAATGCTATTTTCATTTCGAGTAGAATAGGTTAAAACAAGTCATTTAAAAAAAAAAGTCCACACCTTAAAGACCACTGTCTAATTTACACCCTGCAATGGTTGCTTCTACCTCTGCTCCTCATCTAAACGTACATTTTTTTTAATATACATTTTCATTTTTATTCAAATGATTAAAATTGTTGTTTTCTCATTTTGTAGTACATTAACTTTTATGTTACATCATAACACACAATTTATAACATCATATTAGATTTGTCTATCCTGAAAAGTTTTCAAAATATAATCTAGTATTATATATCCAAGTACACACAGATTTAACGTCAGACATTTTTATATATTATTAGGTAAACCTATTGGATCGTTGAATTTCCACTTAGCATGAAAAGTCAACTTTAATATGAAACTTTCCAGAATAACATGATCTCACGCACAGTAAAATACCAACTTACAAGATTAGGTTAACAATAAAACTTGATAAAATCAAGTTCAAGATTGATAAGTTCAATAATTGATGGTAGGGATTAGGGATAAGCATATTGCATTGAATATTAAATTGATACTGATTTCAAATTGATTCCGTACCGAACTAGGGGGTGTTCGGTATTGGTATTGGTATCGATACTCATATATTGAGGTTTTCGGTTTCGGTATTTTCAGTATCGGTATTTTAAGGTAAAATACCGATACCATAGCGGTACCGTACCGATACCGAACCAATATCGTACTGTACCGTATGTTTTCGGTATCGGTATCAGTATTGGGTTTTGAGAGTTTTCGGGATCGGTATTTTCGGTCTCAGTATCAGTTGGTACCGATACCCTCTTGAGGTCATCCCTAAGACCATGTGTAATGGTAAGGTGAAAATTTCAAGCATCATGGGGCATTAATTGCCACGTGGCATGTTAGGCTTAAGGGATTCAAATTAAGATTAGGGTGTAGTGATAAGGTGAAAAATTTTAAGCCATTCTAATCATTTAATATTAATTATTATTTTTTTATTTTGAACAATCTTTCATTTCATTGGCCTTCCAAATAAAAAACGTCGTGGAGAATTTGATGAAGGGCAAGAAAAAGCCCCACTTTTGATGGAGGGGGCGGTGTTCCATTTGGATGAGGGTGTGGATTTAATAGAAAACGCTATAATTTAGATGCCATTACGCATGGTCTAACAGGGATAACAAACAAACAACGACATGAAGGACGAGCTCGAAATACGAAAAGCTTGAGAATTTGGGATAATTATTTAATTATATAAGCAGTTTTTTCCTTAATATCACCGGTATGAAATGAATATTATATTTATTTGATACATAACCTGGTTATTCAAAACACGCATACCCATTTCTTTGTTTGAACCAACAAACTTTTTTTTATTAATTTTTTCATATTAAAGCGAAATCTAACTCTCTTTTTCTATATCTAATTTTTCTACGTTATAAAATTATAAAAAAAAAATTAAAAATTGTACCATGGTACACGTAAAGATGTCAACTAGATTTGTTAATATATCACCTTAATAATCATAGGTGTGAACAGTGTGATTAGGTCTAGTGAGTGGTGTTATTTTTCTCTCCTTGTAAACTTTGGTTACATGCAATTAATTGATTTTTCAATTAATATCGAGGTCGTTTTAGTTACACGCCCCTCTGAGGGCATATGTAGTGGAGAGGCGTTATGGGGCGTTATGAGGAATAAAATATTATAAGGTAATAGAAGAGGCTTTATGGGGCGTTTATGAGAAAAGAGTGTGTAGTGGGAAGGGGCGTTACAGGGCTTTATAAATGATTGGGTAATCATTGTTTTTATCGTTTTTAATTGTTATTTTATTATTATTATTATTATAAATTCACAAATTACCATCATCTCTGTCTTCTTGCATCTTCTTCTAGGTCACCCTCATCCCTCCTCAACCAAAACGCCCGCCACCTCCATCACCCTGCAAGCCAAAACACCCCTATAGCGTTTGGGGGGGGGGGGGGGCAGTGTTCCCAACGCTATGGGTCCAAAGCGTCACCACTACGCATATTCTGATACCATGTTTAATCTGTTTGTGTAATGGCATAACTATATGGCCAACAAACTAAACCAATTAGGTTATTAACATGGAAATTTGTAAAGTTACAGGTTTAGCTAACTTGAGTTGAAGAAATAGACAAAATGCCTAAGAGACTGTAAGGTCTTGAGTTCGAATCTTACAAGGGAGTTTTCTTATAATTATGTGTTTCTTTCTGAATTGGTGACTTGATGGTGGAATATGATCGCGTGGTAACACTGGTGGCACGATGATACTCCAGTGATCCGTGAGTGATTCAAAATGACGCTTAAAACAAACGAAAAAAAAGAAAATTAAAATACAAAAATAAAAATTCAGTCGCTCAAAAAAGAGAATACTATAAATACAATGAAGCCGCAATTGAATATTACAAAAGAAAGATAATATATATATATATATATATATATATATATATATATATATATATATAGCGTAAGTATCTAGTGAAAACCTTGGTGAGTTGTGAAAACTCTAAAAACCCATCAAGTGGCTCACATACATCCACGTCACTCTTATTACATGCAAAGATCAAGGGCAAAATTGGAAGATTACAAAATAATTTTTTCTGATATAATATTAATTGTCAGGGAGAGAAAGATTGTTTAACGTAACCCTCTGCACATCTCATTCTCCACTCTACCAAGCCTTTCATCTTCTCCATTACTCCCTCTCTCTCACTTTCTCCCACGAAATCAAACGCCACAAGACCCGCTGTCAGTGCTCATGACTCGTCGGTGCCGGTGAGGACTGTAGATGCACATTAAAAAATTTCGAATGGCATTTTTGAAGATTTTCGGAAGAATGGTGATGAGGTTTACCCAAATTGTTGAAGATTTGATGATGATGATGAAACGTTTTATTGTGGGGTAGTCATGAGAATCAACAGTATGATAATCAGATTCAAATGACTATTATGGGCCAGAAAACAGAACAGATGTTATTCCGCATGATGAGAACAGTCAACCCTGTTCCTGTGTGTTTGAAGGAACTTGTTATAAAGAGTTGTTATGAAGAAGGAAATCAGGTTTGAGATTTCAATGTTCTGAAAGTAATGAGGTATCCTAGTAGGAGTCATGTGGCCCGTAGGTTCAACGAAAGTTTCAAGTGCTGAAAACTTTTGATGGCTTGATCCACTCGTCTACGGCTTGTATTCTGTCGAACAGATGAAGTTACTCAAGAACTTGATTGATTGATTATACGGGATCTCAGAGAAACTTGGTGAAGCATCAGTCAAGGGGGAGATTGTTGGTGTAACAATGTGTCTGATACTTCAATAATAACTGACTGAAGATGCTATTTGTCTTTCAAAGAGAAGAATGTGTTAATGCAATCATAGTCAGCACAGATGAAGAATTTCATAGAAATACTAGTGTTCGAGTGAATTGTTTTGCACATAGTCACATTTGAGATGTTTAATTGGATACTGACAGTTAGACTTCTCCAGTTGGTGTGAAGGGTGATGCAAAGGTTAAGTGCAGATATGAGACGTAAATTAGTGGTGGTATCTACATGTTACGTTGAATATCTGATCGGCCAGTATGGAATCCTTCTAGTAGGGGTTTTATCAGGCTAGTTGGATTGCGCGTGATGTACTTGGTCAAGATGACATTCCTGGGTACTGATGCTAAGAGACTGCAGTGCATTACATTGTCGACTTCACATTGGCGTAACTAGGTGATCTAGTTGTAATTCAGCGACCGGCTGAATTCGCAAATGATATACGTGGTCTAGCTGACTTCCTACGTATTGATGCTGAGGGTCCGTAGTGCATTACTTGGTCGGTTCACAAAGGATATTGTATTTCTAACTCAATGCAATAGTGCATGTATTGAGGGGGAGACCTGTGATTCTGACTGTTGATGTGCAAGAGATTTGTGGATTCGCCAGCAACGTCCAAGGGGGAGATTGTTGATGCACTTTCTGTGGACGTCACTGTCGAATAGACTAGGGTTGAGTCTTTGTATTGTGTTACATGAGATTGTGGTGATCTATAAGGGCATTTTATGGATCTGACGCATTTGTAAAATATAGGACAATACACAAAGCCAGGTTCGACCTTTATACAAGGGGCGAATTTGGAAGTTTTCCACATTCAACCATTACAAAGGGGCGAATGTGGAAATACTCCACATTCGACCATCACTAAGGGGCGAAGGTGGAACATGTGTATTGGATTATAAATAGCAATCTCATGTGTTGGTTTTCATTTTGGTGATTTGAGTTTGTGCTTAGAATGCTCTCAAGGGGGAGGTCATGCCCGACCTCCCCCAGCCCCGAGATAGATGTTTATCCTACTGATGACAGTGTTAGGATAAACATCTATCTCGGCCCCTTTTCACTGTTTTTACATTTTTTCGGGGGAAAAACATGCGTACCATTTTCAGTTACATACATGACTATTATATGAACATGAGACATTAAGGTTCAGGATCCATTAAGCCCTCGTGTCATACATCACACCATAACCATTAGCTATGAACTTAGCCATGAAACACCGGGATAGATCTATTGGGTTGACACCCCCACTCTTGGTCAGTCGCTCTGACCGGATGACAGAAATCAAAAGAGTGCTTGTATTTCACATTATTTCATTGTCTTTAGTGTACAATGGGCGAGGCACAACATGTCAAGGTTTGGTTTTGGGCTCATGTCAGATCACATATTAATTATTGCCCTAGCTAGGCAATGATTTAGTCAGTTTTGGATTACATGTCCATCATATAGGAAACCCGTGACCTCACCAACTTTATGTTAACCTATATTTTTACATGCATGTTTTTCAGGAAATTAGCATGGATAATGGAACTTTTGAAGGTCGCGTGCGAGCATTTATTGGATACCTCCTTTTGAACCGTTGTGTTGTTGTTTTAATCTTAGACATATTTATACAATGGTTTTAAACTTGAACAATTAACGTTATGTTTAACAAACTTGGTTGTTTAATGGCAGTTCCTGTTTTATTTTAATTACTGCTCGTGTGACCTTTGTGCTCGGAAATCTTTCGAAGTCGCACCTAGCGTTTCCGCCTTGGCGGGGTGTGACAAACAACGCATTAGTGAAAATGCTAATGATGAAGAAGCGGATGATGGAAGCGGCGATGATAAGGATATGACATAAAACAATTTGTGATAATATTGTTACGTATGGTTAAAACCATTTGGATTGTGACGTACGATTGCAGTGAATTTATGGTTAAACACGTTACTGATGTTACTGTTTACGTTTATGTGGGTTTTTATGTTTCGTGAATGAGCAGCTTTGAAATAGGAAAACCAAAAAAAAAACTTTTATAAATGTCAATGTCGTCGCTAAAAACAACCATTAATCCAAATGACAATGGCCCTTTAGTGACGAAATATGTCGTTGCTAATGGTAAGAAGTCTTAGTAATGAATTCTCAATAGTGATGACGTATCTTTGGCAACAAGAAAGTGAACAATAGCGAAAGATCATTAGCGACGATATGTCTTCGCTAAAGCTAATAGCGATGATATATCCTAATGCTCCCTTTTCTTGTAGTTTATAAATGGGGCGAAACCATAATAACCAATAGAAACCCATCGGTAAACAACTTTTGGAGATATGGTCGTGAGTAATCTTAATTGCAACAAATTACCAACGGTTATTATTGGCAATCACAGTCAACTTTCATAAGCTCTTTCAAAGTGGTCATTTCCAATGGATTATTGATTGATAGTTAGGGGTGGAATATTAGATGAAGGGAAAAACGAATTACAATATTGTTCTCTCCTTGATAATGCGTTATCTAGTAGTGAAAGGTAAGGTGTATGTGATGTGCTTTGCAATGAGTTAATGTATATGATCAAAATAGATCATTTGTGATTCAAATGCACATCAATAACTCAAAAATTAAGCACTAGAACTTGAGACTTTTCAACCACGCATCACATCCCCACACTTAGCTTTTTGCTTGTCCTTAATCAAAGTTATTATAAACTTTCACAATTCCAAACACAAAGCAAACTCACCATCTTCAAACCTAAATGAGTTTAGGTCCAATGTCATACTCGGTTTTTATTTTGTACACTTCAATGCTTACTCAACTATTCAATTGATCAATTTTAAAAACAAGTGGTTACCCAAACTTAGCCTACCTTCCAAGAAGATAAATCATATACGTATTCCTCACAATTTCACTCTCCATTCGGTTTAATGATAACTAGTAAGAATGCACCAATATATATGTTGTTCCCTCAAAACCGATTATAATGCATGTTTGTATAAGCTTGCAACTAAATCGCATTTCACTAAATTACAAAAAAGTACACACAAGTCAAAAGATCTTTAATGGGTTGTAACTTGGCTGGGCGAGGGGTATGGAATGGGATATTTAGAAAGTGTCTAAGGTGATGAAAATTTGATTTTTATTACATAACCAATCTAAACAACAAATGCAAACTAAACACTTCAACGAGGCAATATTTGTGCCTTTTATTCAACGATCACTACAAATATTTTTTGTGCTTTTTCTTGGACGTTGTGCACTATTTTCAATGTTGTTTCAGTTTTTTTTTCTTTGAATTCCTAACAATAATATAATCTCACTATTTACAACACATTAAATAACCTATAATCAAATTTTCATCACTCAGGTTAAAAAAAAGTTACATGGATTAAAGCGGGTGGTCAAACGAAAGGATTAGGCTCAAACTTGGTTAACGAAGGAATTATTTTTAGCGGGTAAGGGATTAAAATGGTTTAAAAATAAAAAAGTTTAACCTAATGCCTTAGTCTTTCTTGTGTTCAAAATTGGCCTTGGGTGGTAAACGTATCAATATGTGCAAGTTCTACCTTTATGTAATTATGATAGCACACTCAATTCAAATGAACGCAACATGCAAATATGAATTGAAATTTATAGAGTGTAGCATGTTGTGGTTGCTCAATTATCTCACATGGAAAGATAGGTAAGATATGTGATATGCATGTAGTAAACCAACCCTTCCAGTAAACTATTCCCGAGTAACCACCCATAACTCTTTTCATAAAAACTAATTGACTTTTTTTATGCTAATTTTTCAAACACAACCATAACAAAGGACCATAGTGGTTTGTAACATCCCCTATTAACTTAGCTAATCATGCTTTTACGAGCACTAAAAGAGGACATTTTTAGAAAAAAAAATTCAAATTTTCTCCCCCATCCCCACACTTGTGGTCAATATTGTCCTCAATGTGTAGCGTTTAAATAGTGGACTTCAAAATGTTTAAATTTTTCTCCTCTCCCCACACTAAAAGTCCACATTGTCCTCGATGTGTAGGAGGGGCTTAAAAAGAGAATGTTCATGGGAATATGATAGCCAACTCAAGAACAAAAACAAACAAAACAAATAAAACCACACAAAACAAAAATAAAACACTTAAACATAAATAAAATGATCATGCCCACACAAAATATAATAAAAAAGGAAAGAGTAAATGGATCTGATCAATGGGTTGCCTCCAGAAAATGCTAAGTTTATGGGTCTTCAGTCAGACCGAACAGACCACCCTCATGTGGTCGAGTGGGACTCCCAGATCGTGAAGCTTAGGGGGAAGAGAATCCGACAAAACAACACGAACATGTGCCCTTAAGTGAAATGGAAAATTGCCCGGCTTGTTTTGGTTGCTCAATTCTTTCACACATTCGATATAAGCAGGGACTTTTTTAATTGTATCAATAAGTGGTAAATTTATTTTGAGTTGTTTAAAATTTTCCCACCTCTAGTCCTTTGGTGGGTCCCACTTATAAATACTTGACACATTGTTTGGGTCTACCAAAACTAAAGGGTATGGGATGGTATTTTTCTCCTTCCCCACACTTGCCTTATTAGCCATCTCATTTAAGAATTATTCATAAAAAGATTTTTTAACATTTTTCATTTCAAAACTATCTTGTGAAATATTTTCTTCTTCCTGCTCATCTTCAAAACCAACCTCCTCCACCACACCATCAACAAATTGTTGTGGTGGAGTTGTTTCATTTCCCACAACTTCAATATTCAAAATAAAACTTACCACGTTTATGTGCACACTTCGTGTGTTATTCGGACTCTATCCTTGATGTTACGGGTTTACCATGGTGTCACATGGAAGCTTGCCCGCATTTTCTTTCCATTGAGCCAACTCTTCATCAAGTTGCCCCACTTGCTTAGCCAACACTTCGTGAGATTTGTGCCTCACCTCATTTTCCTTCTTATTCACTTTCAAGATATTCAGAATAGCATCCGACTTCAAGCCATCACTTCCACCTTGACTATTGCAACTCCTTGAGGAATTACCTCCTCGATTATACCCTTGTTTCTCCCTTGGGTGTAATAATTCCTTTGGTGGCCACCTTGGTTATAATTTCCATGGCCTTGAACCATGTTGACTTGGCAATTCTCCACCTTATGCCCCAAATCACCACATTCATTACAAAACGGGTATTTAACTGTCGATACTTCCCGTTTCTTAATGCGAGCTAATTCTTGCCCCAATGTTGCAATTTTATCTTTTGCATTCGAATCAAGATCAGACAAAGATTTTGAAATCGGATGTCTCATTCCTCGATCCACCGACTCTTCTGCATTGGAGTATTTACTCATTCTCTCTAAGAAGTCCCAGTCTTCTTCTTTAGGATTCGATAACAAAGTACCATTGCTAGTAGACTTTAGATACCCCCTCTCCTCCTTGTTCAACCCATTCACAAAAGTCTTAAATAACTCCCATAATTCAATTTTGGGATGCGGGCATTTTCGGATCATTTCCTTGAAGCGGTTGGATGCTTCATGTAAAAGCTCACCCGGTAATTGTTGGAAGGACCAAATCTATAATCGTGCATCATCCATCGTAGCTATTGAATAATACTCATATAGGAAGACTTGTTGCATGTCTTGCCATGTGCAAATACTATGAGGACGCAAAGTTAAGGACCATTGTTTACCTTTTCCTTGAGGGAGAATCGAAACAACCTTAATCACACCTCATTTTGGGTGAAATTGTGACCCCGAATAGTATTACAAATCGTCAAAAACTAGTAAAGATGATTGTATGGATCTTCAATAGCCATGTCATGAAATTGAGGAAGGATGTTGATATAGTTTGGTTTACAATCGAATGATCTCCTTCTTGAGGCCGGTGGAACAATAGGTGACTCATTTTTAGAAATAATTAGCCTCAATGGACCTTTTACAAATTGCATTTGAACACGAGGGCATCTTTATTGACCATTAACGTCTACATTCCTATGTTGTCTTTGTCCTTGAGGTCTTCTTTCCGCTCGGCCCACATATTTTTCACCCAATGTTGATTATGGTTGTTGTACTAATGCCCCTTTTGATCTTTCCTTGGTTGATGGTTGTTGTAATAACCATCATTACTACCATAGTTCATATTCCCATTACCTGCACCATAGTAATCACTCTGCTAGTCCTCTTCACCTTTTTTACTCTCAACACTGTTCTCATAACCCCATTCTTCTTCTTCTTATTCATGAAACCCTCTTTCTGAATACTCATCAACTCCCGAGCGATAAGTATGAATACTAATCCGATCCGATGATTGATAACCCGGAACACTAAACGGGCCATTATCATTTATGTAGACACTCAATTATTCAAGGTTGTTGATTTGTTGATCATAGAAGGCATCTTTTTGTCAGTTCACTGAGTCAAACGCCTTATTGCCACGATTAAATACGGGTTGTAAGGACAGAAAGGATTGAAGAAACCACTTTTGTTGCCTTAGTCTAAATCTTATTTCTGCTAATTATGCTAATTATGAAGAACTGCTGAAGACCAAAAGTAAAGTACTAAAGAAGAAGAAGTCTAAATGCTGAAGAGTAATGATCAGAGTTTCTGAAGTCTAACCAGACAAGTTCACTAAAAACTACTGCAGACAAAACTACTCATCAGTAGTTTTCTCACTCATCAGCAGTTTTGATAGAAGCTTCTAACCGACCCAAGTACTTCAGTAGTTTGTATTATATTGTTTTTGCTAAAGTCTTTGTAAGTTCCAATACTACAGCCTTTTGTAGTATTATCTAAGAGTATTATAAACATTAGATTACTTAGTATGTCTGTATGTATTCGTCTATAAATAGATGGGTTAATCCCACTATTTTAGACACTTGATTTTAATTGAAATCCTTCAAAAGACTTTATTATATCAATTTTCACATCTGAGAATCATTCAATACTGCACTTATTGCTTTATACTTTGAATTGCTTTGATTCTCATTAACTGCTATTGTTAAGGGGGAGTAATAACTCCTGTTAAAAGTGATACTTTAACTAGAACACTTACTATTCCGCTGTGCAATTTACTTTGATACATTTATAACACATAAGTGTTCTTGAGTATAAACTGTTAAAGAAGAACCACTGATCCAATAATTGGTATCAGAGCATCTGGTAAATCTGATCAACTATCAATCTAACAAATTGAGAATCAGACACAGGTTCTTATTGATACTCAATAAACGATAAAAGTTCACTTTATTTAACATCCATCACTTTAAGAAACTATTGACAAATCAAACTTCTTAAAAATGGATCCTTATAATACTGGATTTGCCAATAAAACTCCTATGCTAGTCAGAAATGAATATAACATCTGGCAAAGAAGGTTGGCTCACACTATATCTCAGACCAACACTGGATGTTGGAGGTCTGTTATGTTTGGACCCCATAAACCAGTAATAACTGATCCAAAATCTAAAATTGAAAGACCAAAAGATCCTAAAGACTATACTAAAGAAGCTTTCCAAAAATTTGAGCTAGATGCAAAAGCTTTTTCTATGTTGGCTATGGCTCTACCAAATGAAATTTATGCTGGACTTTTACATTATGAAAGTGCCAAAGAGCTAGGGGATTGTCTTAAAGAACAGTTTGAAGGAACTAATGAGGTGATAGCCAACACCAAAGAAATCTTAGCTCAACAATATGAAACTTTTATTCATGTAGATGGTGAAACATTAACACAACAATTTGAAAGATTTTCATCACTCATCTATGAGTTAAAATTAAATGGTCAGACCTATTCAAATGCATCTATGTTACATAGATTTTTAGGTCTTTACCTACTAAATGGGAAACATATTCTATAGTCCTCAGAACAAGTTCAGATTTTAATTCCCTAACATTAACAAGATTACATGGGAAATCGTTAACTTTTGAAAGAGAGATAAATCAAAAGAAAAAGTTACAAGAATCTGGAAAAATTGCTGATGACTATACTCCAGGTAGTACAACACTTTTGGGACAAGACTCACCATCTTGTTCTAATAATTTTGGATCTTTTGATCACATTGACATAACTGCTGGGATCTCATCAGAAAGATCATTTCCAGCTTATGATAATGAAGAAATAAGTCAAACTGCTGATAACATGTGTTTCATAATGGATGATTTGAAAATTTTCAGTAGTGATGACTTAGAGGAAATGGATATCCTACATTAACTGGCCATGTTAAGTATAAAAACTAACAAGTTTTATAAAAGGTCAGGAAGAAAATTTTCAGGACTAAACAACTCTACAAAAGTTGGTTTTGACAAATCAAACTTGAGATGTCATAAGTGTCAAAAGTTGGGACACTTTGCTAGAGAGTGTAGAAGCTCTAGCTTTAACCAACGCCAGTCTGGAAATCAATTTAACCCCAATTATAATAGGAATAATGGAACTCAAGGGAGTGCTCATTTTATACAGGCACAAGCTCCACAAATCCAATATGTGCCTCAAATACAATATGTTCAAATGCCTGCTCAACAAAAGGGCAAACAACAAATGCCTCCTGTTCTAGCTGCTCAACAACCTCCACAAACTCAACAACCCTCACAACAAAGTCTTTTTACTTTAGGGTATGTTGATTAGAGCATTCTTCCATTTGATACATCTGAATGCAGTCCAGATGCAGACAATAAAGTCTATGATATCAACTAGGGAGAACATGACAATGATAGAAAGAATTTTGCCTTAATGGCCTTTGAGGGATGCTCCTTTAATTCTGCCTTATCTCAGGTATCACAACAATCTCTTTTAAAGCTTTGTTTAAATTCTTATAAAGAATCTTTTGCTTTAATCAGATAAACAAATGTGCATCTACAAGGCAAGGCTAATGATTTGGAAAGAAAATATACACAAATGAAGTGTGATTTAGAAAGAAAACTTGTTTCTAAAAATAAAGAAATTTCTTAATTAATCAACAATTCCATTTAAACCCAACCACAAATAAAAATCATGATAGACAACCTAGGAAATGTTAGAAAAGAGGTTGCTGACACCAAGGTTGATTGTGAAAAATGGGTTGAGTCTTGTAGAGGGTACCAAATGCTGCTTAACAAACAAACTGCATCAAATGTTAAGTTTGGCATAGGGTATACCCATACTGAATCTCCAACTGATTTTACTCCTAAAACTGCTGATGATGGGAGTAAATTAGATCAAACTTCTGACAAGAAAAAGTGCATATCTTTTCATCAGAACTTTCTAAAAATAGAAAGTGAAAGTTTTGCAGAAGTTAAAACAACTGACAATAAGTTATCAGTAGTTTCATCTACATCAGGAGTTGAGAACCTGAAAACTACTTATGACCTATCTGAAAATACTGAAGTTGTCAGTCATTTGCCTTCCAAATCTCTTGATGATTCTAAAAGGAAAGAGAAGGCAAAACCATGTGAAATATGTGGTCTGTTTAACCACATAACAGAATTTTGCAGATATAGAAAAGGAAATCAGCTCAACAAGAAAAATTTACAACTGGTTGTGGGAAAACATATCAGACAAGATTTTAAAAATACTTTCTTTCCCAACAAACAACAACCAAGCAAAACCTTTTCTCAGAAACAGACTAAATCTCAACAAAAGCCTTTTCCTCAAAATTCTTCTTCAGAAGTTAGAACCAAACTACTGAGGTTAAAGATTTGATAAAAATGGTTAAACTTCTAATGACCAAAGTTGATGGTGGTCCTTAAAAAGACTCCACCATTGTCCTTAATGAAAAATCCATTGCCAAAAAGACATGGATTCTAAAAATGGTCCTCAACAAACTGTACCAGTTCTCAAGAGCAAACCCAAAGCAAAATTGGCTTGGGTTCCCAAGTCTAACTACTTTGCTACTTTGTGTAGAGGGTCTCCAGAGGTCTAACTAGCATTTGGTATGTTGATAGTGGAGGCTCAATGCACATGACAGGATGCAGATACCTGATAAATAATTTTATCAGTCAAAGAGAAGGATCTGTGTCCTTTGGGAACAATGCCAAGGGATATGTGCTAGGATATGGCAACGTATCCTCAGGCAAAATGCAGTTTGATAAGGTCAATCTGGTTGAAAACCTTGAGTACAACTTGCTGAGTGTCTCTCAAATGTGTGACAAGGGATATTCTTCCTTTTTCAATAAGACAGCATGCAAGATCATATCACCAGAAGGGCAGAAGTTGATAGAGAATATCATTGAAGATCATACTTTGCTAATAGCCAAAAGATGTGGCAATGTCTATGCAATGGACATTGAGAAAGACAAAGTACTGAAAAACACTGCCTGTTTCTTCTCAAAGGCATCAACTTCAGAAACTAATCTCTGGCCCAGGAGACTTGGCCATGTGAACTTTAAAACCATAAATAAAGTCACAAAAATGGGCTTGGTCAGAGGTCTACCTTTTAAGGAATACCAGTGTAACGAACATTGTGTGTCCTGTCTTAAAGATAAACAACATAAGTCCTTCTATAAGTCTTTGAAGAATCAAAAACAACTGCATGTCTTCAACTACTCCATATGGACTTATTTGGACCAGTCAAGATAATGAGCCTTGGTAAGAAGAAGTACTGCTTAGTCATCATTTATGACTACTCAAGATTTACATGGGTCTTCTTCTTATATTCCAAGGATGAGACAGCTGAAATAATCAGGTTCTTCATTCTACAAGTAGAGAAGCAATATTCTCTCTCTGTCAAAGTCATCAGGAGTGACGATGGGACAGAGTTCAGGAACAAAACTCTGGATGAATTTTTTCTGTCTAAAGGGATTGTTAGACAGGTCAGCATTCCCAGAACTCTTGAACAAAATGGTGTGGTAGAAAGGAAGAACAAAACATTAATTGAAGCAGCAAGAACCATGTTAGCTGATTCAGGCCTACCATTGTATTTTTGGGCTGAAGCAGTCAACACAGCTTGTTATGTTCAGAATAGAGTTCTTATCAACAAGAGACATTCCAAGACTTCCTACGAAGTTCTTCATGGCATTAAGCCCCTCATCTCTTTTTCAGGGCTTTTGGATGTCAATGTTTTATCCTCAACATCAAAGACTCTATTTCAAAGTTTGCTGCTAAAGTTGATTCAGGTTATTTTCTTGGTTATTCTCCAATGAGAAAAGCTTATAAAGTATTCAACTCAAGAACCAAGATAGTAGAAGAAACACTGAATGTCAAGTTCAATGAGTCAAAATACACTCACATTCGAGCACATCCTGCTGAACTTTTTGACCTTGGCAGTTTTAATTTCGGACCTGAAAAGACTGTTACTTCATCCAAACCCACTAATTATGGTGATCAAGGGTTTGATGATGATGGTCCTCCATCATGGACTCCCAATACAGTCATTAAATCAACTTTTAAACCATCAGAAGTTTTACAAACTTCTAGTTCAACAACTGGTGATGCACAAACTGAAACTATTGATTCAGCTTCACAAACTCCTGAACCATTACATACAGCTAAACCAGATATTATCAACCTCAGTGGTTTACAACAATTGTTTGAACACAAGGATCATCTATTGGATCAAATCAAGGGTGATATTGCATTAGGGGTACTTTCAAGAAACCAGCATTCCAACTTTTGCTTATTCTCAGCATTCATTTCTCAGTTGGAACCAAAGAAATATCAAGAAGCCATCAAAGACAACAATTGGGTTCAAGTTATGCAAGATGAGTTGCTCCAATTCAAGAAGCAACAGGTTTGGGAAATCTGTCCCTTACCTCCAAAAAAGCTACCAATTGGCACAAGATGGGTTTTCAGAAACAAACAAGATGAAGCTGGTATGGTTATTAAGAACAAGGCAAGACTGGTGGTACAAGGTTATTCTCAAGAAGAAGGACTTAATTATGATGAAACTTTGCACCAGTTGCAAGACTTGAAGCTATCAGGTTATTTTTAGCTTATGTAATTTCCAACAATATAAAAGTTTTTCAAATGGATGTCAAAAGTGCATTTTTGTATGTAAAAATTAAAAGAGGAAGTGTATGCCTATCAACCACCTGGGTTTGAGGATCCTTCTCATCCTGAGTGGGTGTACAAACTTGACAAAGCTCTTTATGGGCTAAAACAGGCTCCCAGAGCCTGGTATGAAACACTCTCCAACTTTTTACTTAAAAATAACTTCACAAGAGGCTCCATTGATAAAACACTTTTCATTAAACATGTTGGAAATCATGTCTTACTTGTTCAAATTTATGTTGATGACATCATTTTTGGTTCAACAATCACAAAACTGTGTGATGAATTTAAGAAGCTCATGCAATCAAAATTTGAAATGAGTACAATGGGAGACCTGCAGTACTTTTTAGGACTGCATATCAAGCAACAAACAAATGGAACTTTTATACATCAATCAAAATATGTTAAAGAATTATTAAACAAATTTTCTTTACAAGACTGTAAATCATGTTCCACTCCCATGACACTATCCACACAAGTTGAACCAGATGATCAAGGAAAACAGATTGATCAAACCATGTATAGATGTATGATGTAACAACCCGACCAGGTGGGGGCTGGACGTTACGACAGTTTGGTAACAGACTTGCACAACGGAAGCAACGATGACAAATATTTATTATTTATACAACCTTTAGTCGCAAAATAATACAAATACAATTATAAAATACAACTAAAGTCTAATGCCGGGTCGAGACGCGGCGGTCGTCGAAGCAGCTGGCGGGTTGTTATCCACTAGTCAATCCGATCTCTACACGTCCATAACTCTAGAGGCTCTAATCCGCGATGTTTATAAATCAATCTTCTATCACGATAATCTCTATTTCACACAAGCAAGTATATACATCATGTCCATGATCATCCGAATGCAGTACCTAAACACATGCTTAAAAGAGTTTGGGTCAGCAATTACGCTGGTGAGTCTGTATAAGTAGTAAGTGGATCCAAAACAAGTTTATCATTTCGCAAGCAAGTTTAACACAGTTTAACAGATTTTACACACGTGATGTACAAGCGACACCTCAACCCTAACATGGACTCTATATACTGCCACTATAGGTCCTGACAAAATATATGCCGCAATGGTCTTTCACCTTAGTGGAGGGTTTCCCGGGCCCAACGTCCCGGGTCCACCTTGCGTGGGGGATTACCCAAGTAGTACTACCCATATATTAAGTGGCTTACCTCTAAGTTAATGAGTGTTAGTATTATCCGGCAGTCTGTATCTTGTCACATCAAACAGTTTACATAAAACAGTTTACACACACAAGCATGTATTCACCCCAAAACATTTATAACAGAAAAAGGAGAGTGGTATACGGAACTCACCTTTGGTTGCATATTTATGGTATCCGATGCCTTGAGCCTGTCTATGCATTATATGCCGAGTCCTATCATGATCATAAGTATTAGTGCGTGTAACCAATATCGCGGTTACACGTGTGGGCGAGCTAGGACCATTAGTTGTCATTGTTAGTTTATTCTAATTGTCGAGTCATGGTTCTACTCATCTGGTTAAGTAATGTATAATCTTTAACCCGTAGTTATATGTATGTCTAGCTTCTCGTCTTATCTTATCCTATTTATTATCCGGTTTAGAACTAAATAATCATTATTGGCGTTAACATAATATCCTTCAAGTTCTCAAGTTTCGAGTTCTTTGTCTTGAGTCCTATATTCATGAAGTGTCCGCAATACAAGTTATGTCCAGTGCCTTTACTATAAACCTTATATACTCATTACAAGATCGAAGCGTCAAGACAATACGTGTATAGTTCTATAAAGTCCCATCGATCCGATTGTTCTAATATTAGATTCCTCATAATATTTCAACATTTCTATACCTATTCATATTGTTGGTTTTTCTATGTTTCGAATACGTCATAGTCCAATAAATATATATATAAATATATATCGTGCCTATTGTCCGAAATCCAAATCATATCATTCATTAGTTCATAAACGAGTGTTCAAGAGTCTTGTGATATGTAATATATAATTCCTCATGCGGTCTACTTCTTACTTTGTACTAAACGTTTATATTAATTATGCCCGTTTATCCCACGCGTGTACACACGTTAAGTTATATATACATAATAATTTAGATAGCTCTCATTGGTAGTATACCTCACAGTAAGCCTTCGGTCTCCCTGTGTTGACTGCTGGTTTACATTTGTTGACCGAGTCAACCCGGTTGACTCGGGTCTTGACCCATCTCTTTCTTCCTAATGACCATTACTATCTCTCCATCACCTATTACCAATTGTCACCTAATATCTGGTCACTTCACCTTATAACAGTTTCACCACCGCTGTCATCCTCGTCTACCGCCAACGAACCCACCACCAAAACCCACCTTTGAGACTTTGGTAAACCACCACCATGAACCACCGTAATCAAAACCACACCCTCATCGTGAACTGTCACCACCCGACAACCATAACCAATCATCACCATAATTATGAGAAAAGAGGGGGTTTTACCTCTGAGACCAGATCTGAACCGATCAGAACCTGTTACCCGAACCACCACCGGCGTCGTCGTCTTCTTCCTCCGAGTTCTCTCTCTCTCAGTCGGTCTCTGTCCCCCTCTCTCTCTCTCTCCTCTACTTTCCTCTCTGTTTCTGCATCTCTCTCTCCTCGCGTGCCGTTGTGGACCACCATAGGTGGTGGTGCCCGGTACCTTTCTCTCCGGGCTCTCTGCTTCTCTTTAAGCCCCTCTCTCTCCGTCCCTTTCTCTCTCTAATAGATCTCTACAATCTCTCTCTTTCCTCTGTCCGATCCATCTCCTCAGTTCCCTCTCTCTCTCCTTCTGATGTGTGTGTGTGTATCTGTGTTGTTGAGGTTGGCACCGCCGGGCACCACCGCCTATGGTGGTGACCGGAACTCCTTTATTCTTCTCTCTCTCTCTTCTGAAGTTAAGTGGGTGTGTGTGGGTTTGAAGTTTAGGCAGACAAAATGAAAGGCAGATGGTGGGTTTGTGGTTTTATAAGGGTAGATAACTTAATGGTTTTTAGAAAACCATTAACTATGTTAATGATTATTAGGAATGTGTTGTTACAAGAGAAGGGTGCCATGGGGCACTGTTGGGTCTACTGACCTGGAGAAGAACAGATGATTAAAAGCCAAAATGTACTAAGTGTTTGATCCTTGAATAAAGAACAGTTGTTACAATACAGCTTCCTCTAAAGATCTGCTGATTCCTAACTACTGCTGCTGCTTGAATCAACTGTTAGAGATATCTGCTGTTGATGAAAGGTCTGATGAACAAAGTCTGAAGGTTAAAAGTCTGATGAAGAACAACTGCTGATCAAAGAACTGAAGAACAAAGGTCTGTTGAACCAACAGCACTTTGGCTCAACAGATGATAAGAAGACATCAGAGTTTTAGTTAACAGAGTTTTGTATTGTCAGTAGTTTCAATGTAACAGTAGTTATAGCTTAGCAGATGTTAGAGTTTGTTAGTCAGTTAGAGGTCACTATCTAGGTGATGTCAGCAACTGATCATCAGAGTTTTGAGTCTGTCTATAAATAGAACAGTACTTGTACTGTTCTATTCATCACTCGTCATTCTCTTTCAGACAAACATTCTCTGAGTGATCAGGCTGAGGGGGAGTTTTAGTTGTACGATTGTAATCTTTCAATTAATGAAAGCTTTCGGTTAAAAACAATTATTCTCCATGTTTTGATTTATAGTTTATTCCGCTGCACTTTCCATTTATATTTCGTTCATCTTTCATACTTAATCAAACAAATCAAAACAAACCAAAACTCAGATCCTAACAATTGGTATCAGAGCTTGGTCAATTATATATGATCTAATCAATCAGTTTAATACACAGATCAACTCATAATCATTGATATCGTTTGTTTGTCGGGTTAAAATAGAGTAATAGTTTATTTTCGTTTCAACAGTTAGTAAACAGACTTTGTTTTTGAAAAACCAAGAGAATGACTTCACTCAATCAAGATCCACACAACACTGGCACACACAACAAGCCTCCGATGCTTGTCAGGTCAGAATACAACATCTGGCAGCGTCGGGTGGCTCATGTGTTAGCACAACAGAACACAGGGTGCTGGAAATCGGTAGTATTTGGACCACATGTTCCAATGGTACCGAGTGCCGAGGATCCAAAGATCCAAGTACCAAAGAGTGTTGAGAACTACTCAGAGCAAGATTTTCAAAAAATCGAGCTAGATGCCAAGGCTTTCAGCATAGTAGCCATGGCACTGCCGAATGATATCTATGCCGGACTCTTGCACTGCAATAGTGCTAAAGAACTGTGGGATGCTCTTAAAGAGCAATCCGGGGGAACTGATGATGTGATTGAAAACAACCGTGAAATACATAACCAACAATATGAAACGTTTAGTCACATAAAAGGGGAGTCGTTAACACAACAGTTTGAAAGGTTTAACTGTCTAATTAGTGAACTTAAACTGGTTGGTCTAACTTTTCCTAATTCAACACTGAATCATAGGTTTCTTAGATCACTTCAGGACAAATGGGACACTATAGCCATAGTTATGAGAAACTCTATCGGATTCAAAGACCTAACCCTGACCCAGCTTCATGGTAAGCTCCTGACTTATGAAAGGGAGCTTAACCAGAAAAAGAAGCTCCAGGACTCTGGCAAAGTGTCAGATGACTATGTATTTGGTAATACTGCACTGTTGGGTCAGGATGAAGGTTCTGGAAGTAGTAAGGATCAGAGTTATGATCATTACATTGACATAACCACTGGTTTCAACAATGATTCTTACTCATCACCAAACAACTATGCTTTCACAGCTAGTGGTGATATCCAGGCTTCTGATAATTCATCTTTTGTGTACAATGACTTGCAATATATTGACCCTTTGGACCTAGAAGAAATGGACATCTTACATCAGGTTGCCCTGCTCAGTATTAGAACCAATAACTTCTATAAGAAAACTGGCAGGAGGTACCCAGCTTTACATGGTGGGTCAAAGGTTGGGTTGGATAAATCAAAGATAAAGTGTTACAAGTGTCACAGAATGGGTCATTTTGCTAGGGAATGCAGGAGTCAAAATGGAGTTCCTATGATTACCTATCCAAACCAAAGACCACAGACCAACACTTATCAAACCATCCCTAATGTACCTAATGTGCAAAACACTGCTCACTTTGCACAAACCCAAACCACTGTTCCTGTGCATTATGTCCAAACCACTGTTCCTCAGTATCAGTATGTCCAAACACCTGTTACTCAGGCACCAGTGCCAATGACTGTTACTCCACCCTCTGCTCCTGCAGAGACCAGTCAACCAAGTCAACAGAGTTTCTTTACTCAGGGCTTTGTTGATTGGAGCAGTCTACCAGATGAGATAACAGATGACAACATTGCTCTAGTTGCCAACTCTGAAAAGGATTTTTGTTTTATGGCACTAGAAACAATTGTTGAAGAAACTGATTATGAGGATGTGGTGTCTTTGTCTGAAAATGTGACTGATAGTGTTGTTGGTGAAGTTGTTTCAGCTGAAGAATCTGAAGTGGAGGTTGTGAATCTCTCAGACCCCTGGGGTAGTGATGATTGTGACTGCCAGTGTAACTGTGCCTTGATGGCTGCTGCTAAGGGAGCTTCTGCTTGTTTAGACAGTTTATGGTATGTAGATAGTGGAGGCTCCAGGCACATGACTGGATGTAGAGCCCTTCTTCTGGACTTTCTTGCACATGGAGGGGGTGATATATCTTTTGGTAATGATTCTAAAGGTAAAGTGTTGGGTTCTGGAACTGTCAAAGCAGGGAGGCTTAAGTTTGAAAATGTTAATCTGATAGACAATCTAAAATTTAATCTACTTAGTGTGTCTCAAATGAGTGACAAAGGCTTTGGGTCATTCTTCACTAAGCAAACTTGTAAGATTGTTGGCCCAGAGGCTGTTGAAAAGATTAACACCATCATTGTTGAGAGCAAAGCACAAGTTGTTGCTCACAAAAGTGGCAATGTGTATGTAGTTGATATGTTGAAGGATAACCCTATGGCAAATGTCTGTCTGTTCTCAGCTGCCTCTACCAAAGAGACAGAATTGTGGCATAGGAGACTTGGTCACACCAACCTTCAAACTATCAACTCACTCTCCAAACAAAACCTTGTCAGAGGTTTGCCATCAAAAGAATTTAAATGTGATGAGCATTGTGTTTCCTGTCTAAAAGGTAAACAACATAAAAGCTCTTACAAATCAATTGATGAGTCCAAAACTAGTCAGTGTTTACAATTGTTGCACATGGACTTGTTTGGCCCTGTAAAAATCATGAGTCTAAGAAGAAAAAGATTTTGTCTTGTCATAGTTGATGATTTTTCTAGGTTTACATGGACTTATTTTTTACATTCTAAGGATGAGACTGCAGGTATTTTGAAGGACTTTGTCACCAAAGTTGAAAAACAATATGACTTCCCAGTAAAAGTCTTTAGAAGTGACAATGGAACAGAGTTTAAGAATAAGGAGTTGGATGATTTCTGTGTGTCAAAAGGGATTGTAAGGAAGTACAGTATCCCAAGAACACCAGAGCAGAATGGGGTGGTTGAAAGGAAGAACAGGACTCTCATTGAGGCTGCAAGAACAATGCTAGCAGATTCTGGTTTGCCCCTGTCCTTTTGGGCAGAAGCTGTAAACACTGCTTGCTATGTTCAAAACAGAGTTTTAATCAACCCTAGACATCAAAAGACTGCTTATGAAATTCTGTTTAAAATCAAACCACTGATATCATTTTTCAAAGTCGAGGGCTGCCCATGTTTCATTTTAAATCTTAAAGTTTCCTTTTCAAAATTTGCAGCCAATGTAGATTGTGGATATTTTCTGGGGTATTCTTCTACTGCCAAGGCCTATAAAGTGTTTAACACAAGGACCAAGACAATAGAAGAAACTCTGAATGTGAAGTTCAATGAACTTTCATCTTTGAAAATCCCAGCAAACCCTGTTGAGTTGTTTGACTTAGACAAATTCAAATTTGAAGAAATTACTGTCAAAACTAACCCTGCAGGTACTCCACAATCCCCACAACAAGACTATAGAATAGATGTTGTGATTCCAGATCAATACAAAGTCTATCCTGCATCAGAGGAAGCAGGAGTTCAAAACAACTGTCAAAACTCTGTCATAGCTGAGTCAGCCACTGTTGGCCAGTCCTATCTCCAAACCACTGATTCACCCAACCAATCCACTGCTCAATCATCTGTTGACAAAAGTCAAACACCTGTTGACAAAAGTCAGTCCAACTTTACACCACTTGGACCCATTCCTCCACCTCCATTCCAAACATCTGTTGACTCTTCAAAAGTGCTAACAGATGTTATGTCAACAGAGTCTCCAAACCTCTGTCCTTCACCACAAAATGCCATCATACCATATCAGGGAGATCTAATCTACCTAAGAGCTCATCCACCAGATCAAATCATTGGCAACATCAGAGAAGTTGTGCTCACAAGGAGCCAATCTTCAAATATATGTCTTTTTGCAGGCTTTCTATCCCTTTCACAACCTGTCAAGTACCAAGAGGCACTGAAAGACAACAGTTGGGTAGAAGCCATGCAAGAAGAACTCCTTCAGTTTAAAAGACAACAAGTATGGGAACTTGTACCACTGCCTAAGGATGTTTGTCCAATTGGCACAAAGTGGGTCTTCAAAAACAAAACTGATGAAAGGGGTATAGTTGTCAAGAATAAGGCCAGGTTAGTGGTTCAAGGCTTCAGACAAGAAGAAGGAATTGACTATGATGAAACCTTTGCCCCTGTAGCAAGGTTAGAAGCTATCAGACTTTTCCTAGCCTTTGCTGTCAACCACAACATCAAGGTGTATCAGATGGACATCAAGTGTGCCTTCCTATATGGCAAAATTCAGGAGGAGGTCTATGTATGTCAACCACCTGGTTTTGAAGACACATTCCATCCTGATCATGTCTACAAGCTTAACAAAGCATTGTATGGACTGAAACAAGCACCAAGAGCCTGGTATGAAACTCTCTCTACTTTTCTCTTATCCATTGGTTTCACAAGAGGTAAAATTGATAAAACCTTGTTTTTAAAATGGAAAGGAAAAGATTTAATGATTGTTCAAATATATGTGGATGACATCATTTTTGGATCCACATGTAATAAAATGTGTGAGGAGTTTCGGGAGCTCATGACAGCTGAGTTTGAAATGAGTGCTATGGGTGAACTTTAGTGCTTTCTTGGTCTCCAAGTTAAGCAACTGCAAAATGGCACATTCATCCATCAAAACAAGTATGTGAAAAACTTGTTAACAAAATTTGAGATGAATGATTGTAAGCCATGTAGTACACCCATGAGCACTGTCAAGCCACTCACTATTGATGAAAAGGATGAACTGGTTGATCAGACACACTATAGATGCATGATTGGATCTTTATTGTACTTAACAGCATCCAGGCCAGACATTATGTTTGCAACCTGTGTGTGTGCTAGATCCCAGGCTTCTCCTAGAAAGTCTAACCTTATTGCTGTAAAAAGGATATTCAGATATCTAAAAGGTGCTCCCACACTTGGTATCTGGTATCCTGCTAATGGAAACATTGAGCTTTCAGGTTATTCAGATAGTGACTTTGCTGGCTGCCATACCACAAGGAACCACCTCTGGAGGGTGCCAGTTTCTAGGGAATGCCTTAGTCTCTTGGCAAAGCAAAAAGCAAGCAGCTGTTTCAACATCCACAGCTGAGGCTGAATACATTGCTGCTGCAAGCTATACAGCCCAACTCATGTGGCTTCAAAATCAACTACTGGATTTTGGGATAACTGCACTAAGGACTCCACTCATGTTGGATAGCCAAGCTGCTGAAAATATCATCAAGAATCCAGTTTCTCACTCAACCACCAAGCACATAGATATGAGACATCACTTTGTCAGAGATAGCTATGAAAAAGGTTTGATTTCTCTGCACCATGTTCCAACAGAGGATCAGCTGGCAGATGTGTTGACAAAAGCTTTAGACACATCTACCTTCACAAATCTGATCTCTCGAATTGGAATGTTACTCATGGATTAAAACAACAAAAAATGTTTTCAATAAAAACATTAAAATGTTTTCAGAAAAATCAAATTTTGCTAAAATGACACTTTGGTTGAAAAATCTGTTTTAAACCACTAATCAGATAAAACAACCACTGTTTCATTCAAACCACTGATAGTTGAAAAATTTGTTTCTAACAACTGATCAGATAAAACAACCACTGTTGGTTGAAAAATCTGTTTTAAACCACTGATCAGATAAAACAACTGTTTTCATCAGTCTTTTGGTTAAACAACAGAGGTTGGCAACAGATGTTTAACAAAACAGCTGTATGCCACCAGATGTTTCAACCATCAGATGTTTGCCACGTCTGCTCTCAAAAGCAGAGTTTTGCCACATCAGCGGTTTCACCAGAGCCTATAAAACCCTGTTTTTCCCCCAACAGCAGTTTTACTGTCTCATTGTATTCAAAATACTGAAAACCGCCTTCGTCTTCATCAACACATTCCATCAAAAGTTCATTACTTTCATAATCAACATTCATTAAAATGGATCTCCAAACAAAAGCCACCCATAATTTCCTTCCATATTTGGTTAAAACCGAAGATAACACTCCATTTCATTCCACCATCGACATCATAAATAACTCAAAATACAAAAATATCCTCATTGTCGATGCTCCCATTTGCCTATAAACACTCCAAGAATTCTGGGCATGTGCTGAAGTCTTGTATCAAGACAAAAAGCCCACTTCCATAATTTCTAAAATTGGAGCCACCAGTATCACCATAACCCCTGAAATCATATCCACTACCTTCTCATTGAACGACTTGTCAGGTAAGGCAACTTTTCCTAAAACAGAGCTTCACACTGAGTTCCAGGAAAGGGGGTATGATGGACAGATGACTGGATCAACCTTATATAAAAAGTTTTTTCCTCCAGTCATGAAATTTTTCTTCCATACCCTTCTTCTCTGTGCCTCAGCCAAGACTACATCTTTCAATGAAATCCCATTGAGGATACAATACTTGGGATATGCAATGTTGTCAGACTCTGACTTCAATCTGTCTCAGGGATTGTTCTTAGACTTGGTCTCAAATGTGAAAGCCATAAAATCTGGCTCAAATAATGCTTTTTCTACTCTACCCTAGAATCCTAAGTGTAATTCTACAAAAGTTTTTACCAGAAAATGATTTTCAAAAGGGAGAGTCCTTTAAAATGAAAAGTTTAACAGATGAAACTTTCACTAGAATGCTGGGTTCTTCAACCCAAGAAAAAGTGTCAAAAGTGACAAAAGTTTCCAAAACACAACCAAAGAGGACAAAGACAACAACTGTTGTTGAAACCTCTGTTGGTGAGCCCACTGCTCCTGGTGATCATGGCACTTCATCCAGTGCTGTGAAACCCACACCAGCCACCAAAAGAAAACGTCCATCCTCAAAAACCACCTCTCAACCCAAAAAGGGACTTCTGGAAGATGAGATACCAGAAGCTAACCCTGTTGCATCACCAAAGCAACATGAAACCACTGTTGTTACTTCCTCACAACAGTTGGAGATATCTCAACCCAAGCAAACTCCTCAAGCATCCTCACAAAAGGATCTTGTTGTAAGCCAAAGGGAACCTCATACTGAGGCATATGAGTCACTTGACCATATGTTTACAAGTCCATCTCCCAGGGCTAATCAGCTTCTTACTCCACCTACATCACCACCACATGTCCCACAAACCATGCAACCTCTGTTTGAAGCTATTGACAAAACTCAGGACAACCCCAGTTCCTCTCCTTCACCTGTCACAGAGAGTACACCTCCACCAGTGACTGGGACTGAGAAAAGTCAATTAGCTATCCCACAAACAGAAGAGGAGGTTATACTTCCAGAAGTCAATGTTACTTCTGATGAGGTTTCAAGAGAAGCAGTCACTACTGCTGTTGAGACCACTGTCTCACATCAGGACAGTGATTCCATTGATAAGACTTCCTTGAAGGCAACAACTGATGAGGCCACCATTGTGTCCCCAAAATCAGTTTGAAGTCCCCAGTACCAAGAAAAAGGGGCAGCAGGTTCTCATTCTATGGATTCACCTCCTAGAACTGAACCAGCTAAAACTACCTCTGGTAGGGATTCAGATGATCCTATTAACTTAGGTGATGAATCAAAACTACAAGAATTGACGGTTAAGGTTCAAAACCTTGAATCCTCTGTTGCTGACATCAAAACTGATGTCAAGTCAATATTGGAGACATTGAGTAACTTTACTAAGAGTCAACCATCAACATCTGACATTGCCAGTGAGCTATGGAAATCAGTTTCACCCATCATCATAGCTCACAGAAAATTGGCAGATCAAACCCAAGAAACATACATGACCTTGATCAGAAACATGGTGGATGCCAGATTCAATGACACAAAGGCTGACATCAAGGTGATCAAGGAACACCTGCTGAAGACTACTGGCTCTGCCCCTACCACCATTCTCAGAGATGAAAACGACAATGAGTTTACAGCTGATGATGCCAAAAAGGGGGAGAGTGTCAGAGATAGGCTACCAAAGCTAAATCCATTTGGTGCACCACTCTCACAAAAGGGTAAGCCAGCTGCTGACAAACCAGAGTCACCAAAATCAGCTCCACAATCACAGCAACCAAGTGTTCAAATCCCTGTTACTGAAACAGCTCAAGCAACCAAGGCAAAAGAAGTTGACACTTCAGCAAATGAAAAGGCTGACAAAGCTGCTCAGGATAAAATGAAAAGGGCTGATACTTTGGAAGCTAAAGCAGAGTTGTTGGTGCAGCTGAAAAAGGAACAACAACAAGAAGTGGATGATGTGAATACTTCTAAAAGAAAGAAAATGCCAGCCAAACACACAAGGAAACCACCTTCCAAACTATCTGCTGAAACCTCTGCTGCTGAAACACCTGTTGTCACAACCACTGCTCCCAAAACCACTGCCACCACAACCTCTGCTACCCAAACCACTGAAACCAAAACAACTGCTACCAAAACATCTGTACCAACCAAACCAGTAACCAAACCAATCACCACACCATCAACCACTGAGCCAGCCACAACTCAAACAACAACCAAACCTACCACAACACAACCAAAAACCCAAACAACTGCTGGTTCTACAAAAGGACCAACAGATGTTCACCAAACCACTGCCTCATCTTCACCTTCACCAAAAATCTTGTATCGCAGAAAAAGGAAATCTACCTTTGTTATACAAGATGAAAACATCCACACCACACCACCTAACACCCCACTTTCACAATCCACACCAGTAAATGCCATTCCACTTTCATCTTTCTCACCACACACTTCACAATTCAGATCCCATAGACCACCACCAACCATCACCCCATTGGCTGAGAAGTATCCCCTTGAGTTGGATTTAATCAAGGGGGAGCTTCAATCCTTCTATAATACTGATCAACCATCAGACAGAACCTTCCCATCTCTTAAAGGCTTCCCAGTTCCACTCAACATTGACACCTATCTTAAATTCAAGAGTGAACAGGCTGATGCTGTCATCAAAGAGAAATGTAAAGGGAAGGATGACAGGACTGCTCAGGGCATCCATTCAGCAGAGCTTAGCAAAGTTCGAAGGATTGAAGACTATGCTAAGACCCTGAGCAATTCCATGTCTTCCATGCCTCTCAGCAGAGATTTGGAAATGGAGGTTAGGGATTCACTACTAGAACAGATCTTGGCAACCAAGCCTTACAAAGCAACCAAGAATCAATTCACAGGCTGGACCACACATGCTCTCAGGGAAGAACTCATAAGAATTGAGAGCATGGCCAAGAATCCTCCTACTAAGGCCTCTGCCCCTGACTTCAGTAAAGGGAGAGATCAAGCTAGAGCCTTGAAGTTCAAGAGAATGAGACAAGAGCTTGTAGCTGCCAAGTATGGAGAAATGAAATCTGTTGCTAGATGGTCTGAGATCAGGTTGATTGAAACATACAAGAAATTGGAACAAGAAACAAAGACCAATCCCAAACTACCAAGAAAACCAGTCTATGATGATGCACCTAAGAAACCTTCACAGGCCTTTACATTAGACAGTTTGCTGGATACTTCTGATCTTAGCATTGCTGCTAGAAGACAATTCAAGAAGCAGAAGGAAATGACAGAAGAAGAAACAAGACAGTTTACTGATACTTATGTAAAAGAGGGTATCTTAAACCAAATCAGATCTTTCACTGATCCTGTGTCAGACAGGCTCAGGGAACTCATTGGCAGGCCTCCATCACCTAACTCATCTAAAATAAAGATGCATCCCAGTCACTCCTCTGATTCTAAAATTCTAAAATGGAAGTCTGACAAAGAGACCCATGAATTGACATTGCTCAGATCAGATGGTAGTGTTCAGAAGTTAAGTATGGATGATGCACCTGGCCTAAGTGCTGAAGATCTCCAGACCCTTCTGAACTTGACACTGGAAAGAGATGCTGAAGACCTCTTCTCTCTAAGCTTTGAATTACAACTTAAAGGGCAAATAAGAGAAAGTCTGATGAGGAATAAAGATCAAGAATAAAGCAGAGTTTTGGCATCATCTGTTCTAGGGGGAGATTGTTGGGTCTGCTGACCTGGAGAAGAACAGATGATTAAAAGCCAAAATGTACTAAGTGTTTGATCCTTGAATAAAGAACAGTTGTTACAATAAAGCTTCCTCCAAAGATCTGCTGATTCCTAACTACTACTGCTGCTTAAATCAACTGTTAGAGATAACTACTGTTGATGAAAGGTCTGATGAACAAAGTCTGAAGGTTAAAAGTCTGATGAAGAACAACTGCTGATCAAAGAACTGAAGAACAAAGGTTTGTTGAACCAACAGCACTTTGGCTCAACAGATGATAAGAAGACATCAGAGTTTTAGTTAACAGAGTTTTGTATTGTCAGTAGTTTCAATGTAACAGTAGTTATAGCTTAGCAGATGTTAGCGTTTGTTAGTCAGTTAGAGGTCACTATCTAGGTGACGTCAGCAACTGATCATCAGAGTTTTGAGTCTGTTTATAAATAGAACAGTACTTGTACTGTTCTATTCATCACTCGTCATTCTCTTTCAGACAAACATTCTCTGAGTGATCAGGCTGAGGGGGAGTTTTAGTTGTACGATTGTAATCTTTCAATTAATGAAAGCTTTCGGTTAAAAACAATTATTATCCATGTTTTGATTTATAGTTTATTCCGCTGCACTTTCCATTTATATTTCGTTCATCTTTCATACTTAATCAAACAAATCAAAACAAACCAAAACTCAGATCCTAACAGGCACATGGAATATATGCCATCTGTCCCCATGGGTGACTCACCCATGAGTCACGGGATCAAGTTCGGGTTTGTAACGTGTATCAAATTGGTCTTGTAGTGCGTGCTCTTTATTAATAATCTATATGTAATAGTTCGGTTTTTAATTTCGTATATAACCCACCCGGCTATTACTTATTTTGTCACACCCTCAAATTCCCACATGCGGAGTTCTACCGTGAGGCGTGTGACACGCCAGGATCCAAGTCAACGGTCACAATAAACGGCGTCTAAATGTAAAAACATACGTAAACAAAAACCATGCATAAAATTTAAAACCAACATTCGACAGTGCGGAAGCATTCAGAGTTTACAAAAGTCATGCAGAAATAAAACATAAGTTCAAAAGTTAACAATTCCAAAACATGCAAATGAGACCCTAGACGCGAGACGACTCAAGTGCGACTCCGTGCGCCTATCTGACAGCTACTACCTTAGCGACCTGAGAAAACATGCTAAAAGAGTCAACATATAATGCTGGTGAGTTCACAGGTTTTATTTAAACGTTTAAAGTGATCCTTCAAAAACCGTTACCATCACAGTTACTACTATGCTTGTGAGAACGCTAGCTAGGCGAAGAATAAGATATTCATACGGGTGAAACCATTGCTGACTAAGCCGTGTACTGACCCTTAGTTTCCTATGGGCTACCGTCATCACCGGTAGACCTTGTTTTATTAGAGACAATATGCACCCGCCCGGCCTCCGGCCGTCGAGTGGGGCTTGTCAGTTCTCAATAGCGCTATCCATATTTCCCCGCCATATTCCCATGTTAGTGGTTTCTAAGGGACTTTTTGATGAACCGTATAGTAATAATATGTAAGCCATAGTATAACGTGAAAAAGATCCATAAGTCATAAAAGAGTTTTAAGTATGTTTCTACCCCGAAAGCAAGAACCGTAAAATATGGGGCCGTGAACTCACCTTAGGTTGCGTCTTCCGTTAAATGAGTAAACCGTTTATGTGATATGAGGAAACCGTTTGTAAGATATGATAGCCCCAACTAGTGGCGACCTATCATAAGATATGTGTTAAGTTAGACTAATAACCCGTAGGGTTCATTAGTCCCTAAGTCCAGTCCATGACCATTATGTGTCCGAAAATCGTGTTTGACCGACAACCAGACAACGTAAGACAAGACTCGACATCCCATTGGTGACCCGACATTCCACGTGTTCATCTCATACACAAACATACACAAATCATGCAACTTAGTACTTAACATGCGTTAAACTTCAACGAGTCTAACACATAGGTCAAATAACGCACAAATGAGTCCATACACGTGTTACTATGTTACTAGGCATGTCACGGGGTTCCTAGCATGTTCCTAAGTGTCGAATCGGGTTTCGGAATGTCAAAATACACTTATAACAGCAGTACACGCGATTAGGAACTTAGCATGCAATTAGGAAAAGTCAACTGGTGATTGGGGATGGTCAACAGGCGATTGTGAGGCTAATCGCCTGCCCTAGCATGCGATTGGGAGGCTAATCGCCTGCTAAGAAGGCTAATCGCCTGCCCTAGCATGCAATTAGGAAGGCTAATCGCCTGCAGCTGCTGCGCGACGCAATTTCGCGCGTTTAACCCTCCAAATCAGATCCGAAACATGTGTAAACACCCAATATCAATCCTAACACATTATCAAACATATTTCAAGCAAAACCCCTAAGTTTTCATCATTCTAACAGTCCCGAATGCGAGCGTTTTCCCAAAATAGTAAACTTAGCATGTAAACATCACATCAACATGCAAGAACTTGCCCTAAATAGCAAATATCCAGATTTCATCACATAACCACGTTGTCCGATAGTATCCTACTGCTCTAGCATCATCCTAAAGCAAACCCTAACATCATACAATCAACAACACACCTCATAGCATCCTTAATCATTCAAAATCATTCAAATGGGTCAAAATATCAAACATCAACAATACACAACCATAACCATCCAAACTCCTAGGACATCATCATACTAACTCATAACAGCCATAAGTACCTTAATAACACAAGAACAATCATGATTCAATCCTAAAAATCCTACCTTTAAACACATATAACACATATAACACACACAAAGGTTTGGGTTTGTTTTAAAACGGTTTTAAATGGATTTTCAAAGACAAAAACATTTATAAGTCAGGTCTGGACTTTTAGGGGACAAAATATAATCATTTAAAGGTTTGGGTTTGAAGAACACACCTTGGATTTAAGAGAAAATGATGGAATAAGCTTGGAAATGGTTGTTTTGATGTAAAAACGAGTTCCAGAAGGTGTTTGTGTGTTTGTGTGGGTTATGGGATGGCTAGGGTGTCACAAATGGTGTTTTAGAGGTCAAGGGTGGTATTTATAGGCGTTTCTAGTCGTTTAAAACACGTCAGGCGATTGTGCAGCCTTATCAGGCGATTAGGGCTGCTAATCGCCTTCCCTATCATGCGATTAGCCCCAATCGCCCTTTAACACTGCCTAATCGCCCCCAATGCCCTGCTAATTGCCCCCTTAAGGTGATTAGGAATCCCTAATCGCCTGCAGGGTCTGGTTCTGTGTATTTTGCGCGTTAAACCCCGTTTTAACATATGTTAACACGTTTTCACATACCGACAAGTCACATAATGATTATAAACACATAATACATGAAAATAAACACGTTCACACTCGTTCACCAATTCCCGGGACTCGAGACTTACGTGTGTTAAAACCCCAATGATGTACGACTCGACTTGACTGACCCTGTCATGTGTAATGTATGCGCGACTCGCTAAGGTAGACTTACTAAGTTTTCAAAAAGTTAGTTACCGGAGTTTGCCGGGTGTCACGTCATCCCCCTGTTGAAAGAATTTTCGTCGCGAAAATTTCCCGAAGTCGAAGAGAGAGAACAAATAAGAAGAAAAATATTTCCGGGTCGTCACATCATCCCCCTGTTGGAAGGAATCTCGTCCCGAGATTCTTTCGGCTTCACAGTGATGAGGGTCGACCTCTGTGCGCCCAAGTAACGTTTCCCCAAAATACAACGTGTGAAGGTAGTGAACTAAAACGTGACGGTAACAACCGGGAAACCACTTCCCCAAATGTGAACATGAAACCAGAGACCCCCGATCGAAGGCCTACTGGAGACTACTATGATCGGTATAACTAACCCACTGGTACCGTCCAAGTAGCATCCCCAAAGGACCCTCATCGACCCAAAGAATGAGAAACAGAGACCAAACCGTAAAGAGAACACCCGAAGACACGAACGCACAACGATGCGGATAAAAGTAAAACCAAAGCGTAACAAGAGATAAGAAAGAATACGTACGGGTAACAGTGTCTGGGTCCACCTGGTTCTCCCTAGCACCGATCACATAAGCATGAGCACGAGTAATCCGGCCACCGCCTTCATTGTCTCCATCCTTCCCTGCAGTCCCTGTGCCCCCTTGATTCAACTTTGGACAGCTTCGCTTGAAGTGCCCCGCTTCTCCAAAATGAAAGCAACCCTGGTTCCCCTGTGGAGCAGGGGTAGTAGTAGCAGCAGTCTGAGTCGCCCTAGACGAAAGGTTGACCCTACAATCCTTTGCAAGATGCCCCGTCCGCTGACAACGCTCACAACGAAAACTCTTACAAGTACCAAAATGATGAAAACCACAACGCCCACACTTAGGGCTCTTCCCAGCATAGCCCCCTTGTTTCTGATCCGACGCTGACCCTGAAGCTTCAGCCTTCTTCGCCGCCGGTTGTCGCTGAACCACCGCTGAACTCTTTTCCGCACTTTCCCACTTCCTCTTGTTATCCACCGGCGCCTTCACAGAAGAGCCTCTAGGAGGCAAGACACCCTCAGTAATCTTCAAGTTGGTCATCTTAGTAGCCGACCGCACAGCCTCAGACATGGTAGTAGGATCCCTCGCAGACACCAACCCAGCAATCTCTGGCACCAAACCCGCAAGATACTACTCTATCCTCCTGTACTCTGGCATCGACAAACCTGGACACATCACTGCTAACTCGTTGTGCCTGATCGTGTACTCCTGAACCTCAGAACCCACCATCTTAAGATTCCCGTACTCTTGTTCCAACCTCTTGATCTCCTCTCGCGGGCAGTACTCATCCTTCAACCTACGCACAAAATCCGCCCAAGGCATGGCGTTGGCCTCCCCGAGACCATGTGTCTGAGTGACGCAGTTCCACCACGTCAAGGCGGGTCCTAAAAAGGTTCCCGAAGCAAACTTTACCCAATCCGTTGCTGGAGTCTCACATAAAGCAAACACCGACTCCATCTTCTCCAACCACCTGAGCAACTCCACAACTCCCTCTGTACCTTGGAAGCTGAGGGGCTGACAATCCTTAAACCGCTTGTAGGCAACTCCCGCCTGCACCGGGGGAGCGGCAACACCCATGAAAGTCTGCTGGGCAGCCTGGAAGGCAGCCAGTGCAACGCTCAACTGTTGCTGCATCATCTCATTGAGTTCATCATACGTCAGGGTGATGTTACTACCACCTCTACCCCCACCATTGCGGCCTCCACGTCGTCCCCCAGTACGTCCTCCAGCGCGTCCTGACATCTTCTGAGAAGAACAAGAAACAAACACTCAGACCCAACACCAACGCTAAACCAAGAGAACATGAAAAGTCCAAGATCGGGTTCGAATGTGACCATTAATCCCAACACGAGATCCACCAAGTCTTCCATGCATTTCAACTTATGATTTCGTGTGCCCCCGAAATGATAAATTGCTCTACATGGTCCTCAAGGCGTGCCCCGAGCTCGAACCTCAAGTCACCCGATACCCACATCTTAGGAAGATATAACCAACTCAAAAGATCAATAAACAAGTTCCCTCGACTGTAAACCCGAAGAAGAAAATAAAATGAAGTTAGGAATAACCAAGAATGAGATAGGTAATGTGACACTGTGCGATAAGGATATCGACACCCCGACAAGGTTAGTATGTTTACCAAAAGATACGACTTAAATGTATGTGACCGTCTAGTGTGTGAGACTCGGCTATAGTCTAGACTCTACATGCAGTCCTAGTTCACTATAACCATTGGCTCTGATACCAATCTGTCACACCCCCAAATTCCCACATGCGGAGTTCTACCGCGAGGCGTGTGACACACCAGGATCCAAGTCAACGGTCACAATAAACGACGTCTAAATGTAAAAACATACGTAAACAAAAACCATGCATAAAATTTAAAACCAACATTCGACATTGCGGAAGCATTCAGCGTTTACAAAAGTCATGCAGAAATAAAACATAAGTTCAAAAGTTAACAATTCCAAAACATGCAAATGAGACCCTAGACGCGAGACGACTCCAGTGCGACTCTGTGCGCCTATCTGACAGCTGCTACCTTAGCGACCTGAGAAAACATGCTAAAAGAGTCAACATATAATGCTGGTGAGTTCACATGTTTTATTTAAACGTTTAAAGTGATTCTTCGAAAACCGTTACCATCACAGTTACTACTATGCTTGTGAGAACGCTAGCTAGGCGCAGAATAAGATACTCATACGGGCGAAACCATTGCTGACTAAGCCGTGTACTGACCCTTAGTTTCCTATGGGCTACCTCATCACCGATAGACCTTGTTTTATTAGAGACAATATGCACCCGCCCGGCCTCCAGCCGTCGAGTGGGGCTTATCAGTTCCCAATAGCGCTATCCACATTTCCCCGCCATATTCCCATGTTAGTGGTTTCTAAGGGACTTTTTGATGAACCCTATAGTAATAATATGTAAGCCATAGTATAACGTGGAAAAGAGCCATAAGTCATAAAAGAGTTTTAATCATGTTTCTCCCCCGAAAGCAAGAACCGTAAAATGTGGGGTCGTGAACTCACCTTAGGTTGCGTCTTCCGTTAAATGAGTAAACCGTTTATGTGATATGAGCAAACCGTTTGTAAGATATGATAGCCCCAACTAGTGGCGACCTATCATAAGATATGTGTTAAGTTAGACTAATAACCCGTAGGGTTCATTAGTCCCTAAGTCCAGTCCATGACCATTATGTGTCCGAAAAGCGTGTTTGACCGACAACCAGACTACGTAAGACAAGACTCGACATCCCATTGGTGACCCGACATTCCACGTGTTCATCTCATACACAAACATACACAAATCATGCAACTTAGTACTTAACATGCGTTAAAGTTCAACGAGTCTAAAACATAGGTCAAATAACGCACATATGAGTCCATACACGTGTTACTATGTTACTAGGCATGTCACGGGGTTCCTAGCATGTTCCTAAGAGTTGAATCGGGATTCGGAATGTCAAAATACACTTATAATAGCAGTACACGCGATTAGGAACTTAGCATGCAATTAGGAAAAGTCAACTGGTGATTGGGGATGGTCAACAGGCGATTGTGAGGCTAATCGCCTGCCCTAGCATGCGATTGGGAGGCTAATCGCCTGCTAAGAAGGCTAATCGCCTGCCCTAGCATGCGATTAGGAAGGCTAATCGCCTGCACCTGCTGCGCGACGCAATTTTGTGCGTTTAACCCTCCAAATCAGATCCGAAACATGTGTAAACACCCAATATCAATCCTAACACATTAACAAACATATTTCAAGCAAAACCCCTAAGTTTTCATCATTCTAACAGTCCCGAATGCGAGCGTTTTCCCAAAATAGTAAACTTAGCATGTAAACATCACATCAACATGCAAGAACTTGCCCTAAATAGCAAATATCCAGATTTCATCACATAACCACATTGTCCGATAGTATGCTACTGCTCTAGCATCATCCTATAGCAAACCCTAAGATCATACAATCAACAACACACCTCATAGCATCCTTAATCATTCAAAATCATTCAAATGGGTCAAAATATCAAACATCAACAATACACAACCATAACCATCCAAACTCCTAAGACATCATCATACTAACTCATAACAGCCATAAGTACCTTAATAACACAAGAACAATCATGATTCAATCCTAAAAATCCTACCTTTAAACACATATAACACATATAACACACATAAAGGTTTGGGTTTGTTTAAAAACGGTTTTAAATGGATTTTCAAAGACAAAAACATTTATAAGTTAGGTCTGGACTTTTAGCGGACAAAATATAATCATTTAAAGGTTTGGGTTTGAAGAACACACCTTGGATTTAAGAGAAAATGATGGAATAAGCTTGGAAATGGTTGTTTGGATGTAAAAACGAGTTCCAAAGGGTGTTTGTGTGTTGGTGTGGGTTATGGGATGGCTAGGGTTGCACAAATGGTGTTTTAGAGGTCAAGGGTGGTATTTATAGGCGTTTCTAGTCGTTTAAAACACGTCAGGCGATTGTGCAGCCTTATCAGGCGATTAGGGCTGCTAATCGCCTTCCCTATCATGCGATTAGCCCCAATCACCCTTTAACACTGCCTAATCGCCCCCAATGCCCTGCTAATCGCCCCCCTGAAGGAGATTAGGGCTCCCTAATCGCCTGCAGGGTCTGGTTCTGTGTATTTTGCACGTTAAACCCCGTTTTAACACGTTTTCACATACCGACAAGTCACATAATGATTATAAACACATAATACATGAAAATAAACTCGTTCACACTCGTTCACCAATTTCCCGGACTCGAGACTTACGTGTGTTAAAACCCCAATGATGTACGACTCGACTCGACTGACCCTGTCATGTGTAATGTATGCGCGACTCGCTAAGGTAGACTTACTAAGTTTTCAAAAAGTTAGTTACCGGAGTTTGCCGGGTGTCACATCATCCCCCTGTTGAAAGAATTTTCGTCCCGAAAATTTCCCGAAGTCGAAGAGAGAGAACAAATAAGAAGAAAAATTTTTCCGGGTCGTCACATATTTTGGTTCATTTTATTATATAATAATAATATAGACACAAAAATTTTTGGGCCTTAGGACTGGGGTGTTACATTCTCCCCCCGTTAAAAGAATTCTGTCCTCGGAATTATTTGCGGGCTATCCATCGGACATATCCAGTATATCCCATACTCGGATTCAATGTTCGGGTCTATACACCCGTGCGTACATAATTCTTTTCTTAAACCTAATCATATTTTAGGTGATTTCCTCATGCCACGTTTTCCTTTGATAGGTTACGATTTGTTCTTGGTTCGATTTCTTAGTTTCATTTTTGATGCGTCATTGGTGTTTATATATAGGGTGTACCGCAGCTAACCCACCACACCAATGACACCTCGTAAATGTACTAAAGATCTCCCCAAAAACTTGATAGAAATTCTATATCTAAATGATGGAAACGGGTGATGATTCTACAATAAAGGTGTCATGATTGTACCTCAATTATGGCTCTTAAAGCTGTGTTAGTCTAGAATTCCTTTTTGTGTGCTCCACTAGTTACTAGTTCTTAATAACCTTGTTTTGTGTTAGTCAAACGCCATAATGTAATCTTATGCTCTTTAAAACAAATCACTCTCGCTAGCTTTTATGCTTACGTGGTGACTATTTTCTAAACGTCCTTGTTCATGAACTTTGGTGTATATTCGCATAATGAGTGTTTTTCTTACAATGTTTTGGTGTTACCGTATATGAGGTGTGGTATTATGATAAAAGTGGGTATAACATGGTATTTTAAAATTAAAAAGGGTGATTTTGGTCATGCGAGTACTTTTTGTGACATCCCTTAGGATTTACCTTACAAATTAAATTGCAAACTATAGCGATCTAGTGATGTCTTAGTAGTATCGACCTATACGTGACACGTCTTATGTATAGTTGTCGTCGTATTTGGGTTTACTCCCCCCGTTAGAGCCTACCGTATATAATTCTAATATGTTTCTTACGAATATCTCATCACTATTGTAAAGGTTAATCCGGAGATTCTATCGCTAATCTAGAGACCGTATAGGGTATTAAAGTAAAGTAACATGTATCCAACCATAAGAATACCTCAAGCGGTTTTTAATCCTAGTTCCTTTGGCCAATGTTTTATAGTTATAGTGGTTGAAAAATTCTTCAACTTAGGTTACCGCCCTTCCGATCGTTGTCTTGAAATCCTTAAAACCTGTTATGCGGTTACGAATCCAATACACTATACTTAACTAAAATAAAGTTAAATCCGAATGAAGAAACCTAGTAATCATTGGTTTAATTTCTTATCTATGGTATGTCTGGTCAACACAAAATTTTAGCCTAAACATTCGCCCGAACCACACAATAATAGACTATATAATTGTCACTAACTATTTGGTAAGTAAACTTATCGAGTTACGAGGTATCCATTTGCTATGTTGATCAAACCTCGCCTTGGTATTTTGGGTTCTTTTCAAATTGCCGTGCCAAAGTCATAGCGAGGTACCTAGCTTTCATAATTAGCTCAATACTTGATTCGGAAGGTTATTTACAAAGAGTCATATTCATGTAGTTTCATATACATATATATAATTAAGATGAGAAGTATCATGATGATCATGGATGCGTACATATTTTATATCCATACTGTAATTGAAAGAATTTATCTAAAACAGGAAGATATGATCATACAAGTAACAAAACCAGGTGCGGAAACCCTAGTTATGAACAAAGTGATAATACTCGGCTCAAAACACAGAAAACATCATTTCAAAGGCTTTTTCATAGATTAACTTTGATAAAAACGTGTTACAATCAATCACCTAGTCAATCTAATCAATACAAACACTTTCACAAATTAACCTTGAACCTGACCTCGATACACACACAAACTAAAACTCTATCAAACTTGAAAATACACAAAAACTATATATAGATACTGCACATTCGCCCAGTTGTATGGTGCGAATGTGGAACTTTTCCACATTCGCCCACATCAACAGTACGAATGTGTCTTCCTGATCAGCATACTCCACCTTCGTCCACTTTGACTCTACCTTCGCCCATCTATTCCACCTTCGGCCCATCAGACAAACATTCTAACATATGTTAATTAGCTAATCCAATCACTAGTCGCACTTCGTGACTCTACCTTCGCCCATCTATTCCACCTTCGGCCCACCTTCGGCATGAAACACTTCAGATTCTGGTACAGGAGCATTGGTATCATTAGACGCTGGTGGGGGGTTCACGGTGATCGGACGCACCAACGGTGAAGTCGCCGCGTTTTCACACTCGTAAAGTAATCTGATAACAGCTTCTTCAACCAAGCTATCTAGATTGAATGATTCAAAGAAATCTTTGTAATCAAACATCCAATCAGGACCCATCCCTTGCACATTCTGAGTATATCGTTGAACTTCCACGTTAGCCCAATCCTCCACCCGACGAGTTCGCTTGTTGTATACCCGTTTGAGCGGGGTTGCATATCCAACAAAGTATCCCTCTTCAGCTTTAGGACTAAACTTCTCGCTTGGATTCAACATCGTGCGTGGTGCCCCAAAAGGTTCTAGATACTCTAAGTTCGGCTTTCGTCGGTGTAACAGTTCATAAGATGTTTTACCAAACTTCTTCACCGTTAAAACCCGATTGAGTGTATAATTTGCTGCATAAATCGCCTCGTTCCAGAACATTACCGGAAGATTTGAGTCTACGAGCATTGTTCTAGCCGCTTCAATTAGAGTCCTGTTTTTGCGTTCAGCAACACCGTTCTGTTGTGGGGTGTACGGAGCCGAATATTCATGATGAATACCTTTGCTTTCACAAAGTTCATCCATCTTGGCGTTTTTGAACTCCGTCCCATTATCACTCCGAATTCTCTTTATTTTCAAATTGTAGACATTCTCCAATCGAGTGAACAAAACTTTCAAGTTGTTAAAGGTGTCACTTTTATTCTGCAAACACATCTCCCATGAAAATCTTGAGTAGTCATCAGTGACAACTAAACAGTAAAGCTCCCCAAGATGACTTTTGCGCTTGACCGGTCCAAATAGATCCATGTGCAATCGCTCAAGTGGCATCTCAACAGAGTTAACTTTCTTCACTTTGTGGGACTGTCTGTGTTGCTTTCCCTTCTTACAACTTACACACTTGTCATTCAGATGGAAATGTTTCACGTTTACTCCATCGACAAGCCCATTCTTCACAAGATGATTCATTTTTCTCAGATGAATATGCCCCATTCTTCGGTGCCACATTATCGATTCCTTCTCGGTCGCCTTGGATAGAAAACATGTTATCTGCCCCTGTGATGTCATCGCTTTGGACATATCAAGAATATAGAGGTTGTTGACGCGAGGTGCCTTCAACATTACCCACTCCTTTGGAATTTTGAAGCCCGGTTTGAGAATATAGCAGGATTTGTCATCAAAATGAACAGTGAATTGTTTATCACAGATTTGACTGACGCTCAACAGATTATAATCGATCTGCTTCACATATGATATCCTTTCAAAGCTCACAATCCCATTACTCACGCTCCCTTCCATAGTGATATATCCGCCTTTATTCCCAGCGAATGCAACATATCCTCCATTTATATTCTTCACGTCGAACAATAATGCAAGATCCCCTGTCATGTGGCCTGAAGCTCCACTATCAACAATCCAAAGACTGCTAATAGGGCCAGCTGAAGCTCCCTGCACACGTTAAGTAAAACAATTAGTTCTTTCGGGGGACCCAAGCCTGAGTCTTGGGTCTTGGAATATCATTTTTCAAAGAAACATTTTCAGAAACATTCTCAACAACATTTTGTTTTGGATCAATCTTTTTAGGATTATTCAAAACAGTTTCCTTTTTCTCATTGAATTTTGAAGTAGAGGCACCTGGAGAACCATTTGGTGTCCAAGATTGTTCAGATCTTTTCAAGATATGAATCTGAGATTTTGGGTTCTCAGTTGGTTTTTGAACATTGTTTGCAAAGGAAACTTTCTTGGTTACCTTATCTGACTTAACAGACTTAGGTCCAACATTTGACTTGACAATAGGTTTTGGTGGAACCCTTTGCCTATCATTTTTTGTGTTCACCACTGGTTTTCTCCATGATTGTTCCATAGCAATCCGATTTCTGCGATCATACTGAAATGGACGATTGTTCCTCGTTTGATAAAAATTGTTTTGATTATAAAACTGTTGTTGTTGAGGAACAACTCGTCTATGTGGTGGAATGTAATGATCGATCGGCTTCCTCATGGAATTCCTAACTTCAACTTCGTGCCTCTTATGCCTAACATACGGATTGTTGGGACAAAGAGGATTGAAGAAACCACCTTTTGATAACCTTAGTCCAATTCATATCTGCCTAAGTATAGAACTGTTGAAGAACAAATGAAGAAGTACTGAAGAACAAACACCAAAGTACTAAAGAGTAAACTCATCAGAAGTTCTGAAGTCTAACCAGACATTTCACTGAAGAACTGCTGAAGACAAACTGCTCATCAGCAGTTTGTCACTCATCAGCACTTTGTATTCAGAAGCTTCTAACCGACTAAAGATCAGCAGTTTTAGTTTTATTATTATATTGTTTTGTTAAAGTCTTGATTACAAGTTTCGATGTAAAGACTTTTGTAACCTTATCTTTTAGCCGAAATATCTTAGGTTATTTCAGACAAAGGTTTAGTCCTTTGGTCTATAAATAGATGAGTTTGTTCATCTATTTTAATGTGTGATTTTGTGTAATTCCTTTGATATAAATTGAAATCCTTCGAGTTTTAATCTTATATCCATTTCACATCTGAGAAACATAAATTGTTCTTACTGCTTTATACTTAACTTTATTTATTGTTTCTCATTTATTATTCAGTAAAGGGGGAATAATAACTCCTCATCAAAGTGATCTTTTAGACCTTTGAACACTTGTCTTTCCGCTGCTTAAATAACTCATATATAAACTGATAACACATAAGTGTTCATAAACTAAGCCACTGATCCAACAGCAGTGAGCAAGTAAATGCCCTCTCTCCCCGCATTTAAAGCATGCACGGTATTCTTCAAAAACATTAGGAGCATTCGGTTGAGCAAATGATCGTACAAGATACTGATCATTATACTATTTGTTCCTCAAACTCTCAAGGAGTGGCCCTTTTGAGTAAGTAGGCTCATGAAAACCGTTTGCTTTGTTTTTGGGTTTAATAAACTCTGTGACATGAACCTTTGGTTCTTGAGGAACATCCAAAAACAATTTCTTTAAAATGGCCGGTGGAATTTCATTTGTTCTCTCATGTTTTGGGAACCAAATGGTGCTTTCTTGCCAAATTTTATCAATTTTAGCATAATTGGCATTTTTAATTGGAAATTCCTCGTTAGAGATGATCTTATCGGATCCTTCCATCCGATAAAACACCTTGACCGGTTTGTCACAGGGTGCATTCTTAACATTTTTCTCAATTTCTTTCTTAATCACATTCTTTTCAGACTTTTGCTCACGATGTGAGTTTGCCATCGGATGCACATGCTGAATTCCACATGCATTAGCATTTTGGAAACTACCAGAATCATCACTCTCAGAGTCTGAATCAACACTCTCAGCTGTAACACCCTCATCATTCAAACCTAGAATCGGCCTCACATCGGAATGTGGATCACCAATACTCGAGGTATTAGATTCATTTTCCGATGATGAGTCTGATTTTACCGAACTCTCCGGTGTCACTTGATGACAATTGTGATTTTCAAAAAGCACCGGAGATGGTACAGACTTATAGTTAGTGGTTTGGTCATCAATGATGTGGTCTACAACATAAGCAATGTGCTTATAGCTCTCCAATTTTTTATTGACTTTTTCAGCAAAGCACTTAATGGCGGCCATTTCCAATTTAGTGTTCTCAATTTCATTAATATAGTTATAAATTGCAAGTTGTTTTAATGAAAGAGTATTTTTCAAGTCGGAAATGTCCTTTTTATATCCATCAAGTACTTTGTTAAAAGCATTCAACTCTTTGCGAGTAGATTGACAGTTGATGATAGCACTATCACGTTGAAAGCGAAGTTCTTTGTTTTCATCTGTCAATCTATCACATGTTCCACAATATTTATCACTAGTAACATCAGTGCTAGATTCAGAACTTACAGGTTTAGGAGGATCTGTCATGGCCATCAAAGCAAAATGAGCTTCCTTTCCAGCGAAAAACTTGGAATAATCAATTCTGGTGAAAGCATCATCAGCAATGCACGACTTCCTCGTCTTCAGAAAATCCGCTTCTGCTAGCAACTGGTCAATATCATCATCCAAGGAAGTAACACTCGCTTCTGCATCTGACTCACTGTCTGAATCTGAATAAACCGATTCACACTCCTCAGGAATATCAGAAACTGTGTCTATCACCACTCCAGAATTTGCTTCCTCAGCTTTAACCTCAACAGGCTCAGTTTCCACTTCCACTTCTACCTCAGATTCATCAACTTCAACCTCAGTTTCTTCTTTCTTATCAACTATCACCGACTCCTCAATATCAACCTGTCGGGCAACACAAGCCACATTTCCACCAGTTGTGATCTCCTCAACCCCAATTTGCATTCCAGACCAGTCAAACCGTTCATCCTGTTGGATCACCAATGCTTGATTCTGATTTGTATTCTGTTGTGTCTCATTTGGTGTAGTAATTGGTATGACGGTTCTGCTGGTGTTGGTTGGTGATTGGTTTTGAGTCTGGTTTGTTGTGTTTGGTTGTCTGTTCTGGTTGTTGTTAGAGGTGTTTTGTCGGTTTTGGTAATTGTTTTGGTTTTGATAGTTGTTGTTACTTTGGTAAGAAACTTGGTTTTGGTTTTGTTGTTGACGGTTTTGGTAGCTAGCATTGAAAGGATTCCTGTTACCTTGTTTCGGTGGCTGGGTGCATTCCCGTTTAAAGTGACCTTTCCCTCCACAATTAAAACAAGTCACCTTCTCCTTGTTGAACCCGTAGGTTGTATTTGGAGAGGTTCCCAAATCGGTCCTACCCGTCTTCTCAATAAACTCCGTTGCCCTTCTCATAATACTCGCAAAAGCCCACTGAATATCAATCAGTTCCATCTCTTCCTTATCAATCTGTGCATAGTCTTCATTGGTCAAGTTATTGTTACCAATTTGACTTGCAACCAACCCGTTATAAGATGAAACCATTGCAGAGACTAATACAATATGTTGCTGAGCAACTTCAACAGTTACATTGCCCAAGTTAGAAGTCTCCAAAACCACCGGTTGTTGACTGGGTTTTGTCATTGGGTTCATGTATTGTGTTTGTTGAGATGGTTGTTGTGATTGGCTTGCCGTATAGAATGCTGCTTGTTGCATTGGAGAGAACGGTGAAATGTAGGAATTATTGTATTGTTGTTGTGGTGGTGGTTGTGTGTATGATGGTTGTGAGTAGGATGAGGTTTGTGCAATGTAGTTGATGGTTGGTTTTGGTGGTTCCATCACATTAGATATACAAGCAACATGTGGTGCCACTACTCCTCCTGAATTTGAGTTTCCAACTGGTGCTGAAGTTCCTCCAAAATATAGACTCGGATTCTGAGGAATCTGTGATCTTTTAGCTTTCCTCTTTTCCTCAAGCTCTTTGTTCTCCAACTTCTGCACAAACTCGTTAATAGTCCAGAATTTGTAAGCATCCTTCTCTTTGAGAACTTCCACATGCTGATCCCAGTAAGGTGGTAGAGCATCTGCAAACTTGTCCACCAAATCTGTCATAGGAATCTGTATACCATAGCTAGACAACTCAGTTAGTAAATGACAATATCTAGGAGTTAATTCTTTTAGAGTTTCATTTCCAACATAAGTAAAATTCTCAAACTCCTTTCGCAACTCCTCCATTCTCAACCTTCTCGTCTTTTCATTCCCATCATGCCTATTCTTAAGTACATCCCACAGTTGCTTAGACGTAGTGCATGTCCCAAACTGATGCAGTAAGTCGTTGGTGATCGCCTGAGTCAACTGTGAATAGGCTTTCTTCTCCATAGCAAACTTCTTTTTCTCCTCCTCTGACAAGCTCTCCAATGGAACTGGTTCACCGATGTTCTCCAAAATCGGTGTAGTGTACCCTCTAGCAATCATCCTCCATGCCTCTGCACCCTCCACTCCCATGCCTTCCAGATGGATCTTAAACTTTTTCTGCCACTGATTATATTCTTGCATGTCCATGAGCTTCGGTGGCCGATTCCCACTACCTGAAGATAAGTCATTTATTAGTGTGGAAATAGCATTGGTAGTTTGAGTATTTACCACCGCTGCTGCTACACCCCAATAGTCAGGTTGTGGTGCTGGAGGTGCAACACTTTGAGGCATCGAGCTAGTCATCGCTATATAATTGATCGGTTGCGAAGACTGTGTGCTCGTCTTTTGGGCTGCCACTGTCCATGGGTCCATCACTTGCTGTTGTGGTTGTGTCGTTGCTGGTCTCGGGGTAGTCGGAAAATTCCACATGATGTGCACGTACTTCGAAAATTTCAACACTTAGAAAATTTTCCAAACTTGAGTCTACTTTCGCCCAAACTGGTCCTACTTTCGTCCAAATTGGTTACCTTCGTCCAAACAGTGTCAGCCGAATGTAGAATACCACCAGAATGTAAAATATCAAAAACCTAAATCCCACTTTCGTCCAAAAATCCTAGGTTCGACCACTCTATTTCCACGTTCGCCCGCCTGACGAATCGAATGTGGAAATTCTTACCCGAAAGTGAAAAATTCAAACACAAATTTCCAGGTTCGCCCAGAATTAAGCTAGGTTCGACCAGAAACTACACACGTTCGCCCACTCTAGGTCAGGTTCGCCCACAACTGTCCAGATTCGCCCATTTCACTTTTGAAAAACGGTTAGACTTTGAAAAACGGTTATTTTGATCTCTGATTTTCAAAAGTTTATGGATTTGAATGATCTTTATCAGGTTTTGATTCGAAATTGATTTGGAACAACTTTAATTCTTGGAAAACTTGATTTTATCCACAAATTCAACTCTAAATCAATCAAAAACACTCAAAAACTATTTTCATTCAAAAACAGATGTATTTTGACCAAAATTATGTCCAAATCAGCTTTGAGATTATCAAATTTGTTGTTGTATGATCTGTATGGCTCTGATACCACTTTGTAATTGAAAGAATTTAGCTAAAACAGGAAGATATGATCATACAAGTAACAAAACCAGGTGCGGAAACCCTAGTTATGAACAAAGTGATAATACTCGGCTCAAAACACAGAAAACATCATTTCAAAGGCTTTTTCATAGATTAACTTTGATAAAAACGTGTTACAATCAATCACCTAGTCAATCTAATCAATACAAACACTTTCACAAATTAACCTTGAACCTGACCTCGATACACACACAAACTAAAACTCTATCAAACTTGAAAATACACAAAAACTATATATAGATACTGCACATTCGCCCAGTTGTATGGTGCGAATGTGGAACTTTTCCACATTCGCCCACATCAACAGTACGAATGTGTCTTCCTGATCAGCATACTCCACCTTCGTCCACTTTGACTCTACCTTCGCCCATCTATTCCACCTTCGGCCCATCAGACAAACATTCTAACATATGTTAATTAGCTAAACCAATCACTAGTCGCACTTCGTGCATCTACACATACTTACCAAAATAAGCCAAGTTATATCAACTATATCAACTTCAAAACCTTCACTATGGTCTTGCAAGCCTATCATATACTTGTTTACGACCCTTACATTGTCCGTTTCTTTGCACGAGTTCATGGTCATTATATTTAACACTTCACAATTTCGGCGACTCTTCGGATTTCTTAGAACTTTTATGTGCCTGTAAATTCACAATTAAATGACGTCAAGTGTAATCGTCAATTTACCTCACGGAATTATTCTAGTAATCTCCGTTGTAGTCATCATTCACATATCACGCAAAGCTCGTATACTAGTCACACTGGTTCTAAGTCCATGTAAGCATTCTAGTGTGTTCAGGTACTCAAGTCTCGACTCATTTTGTTTCTTACTCTGGTCAGTCTTAATTTCAAGGTATTCCCTAACTGAGTAATCTTAAAGCTTTAAACGCTAAGTTCTCTAAGTTGTCCTGATGTAGCATAGGATATCTGGAGATATCCTATTCCGGTACATCCGTTGCTCTGATACCAACTGTAACAACCCGACCAGGTGGGGGCTGGACGTTACGACAGTTTGGTAACAGACTTGCACAACGGAAGCAACGATGACTAATATTTATTATTTATACAACCTTTAGTCGCAAAATAATACAAATACAATTATAAAATACAACTAAAGTCTAATGCCGGGTCGAGACGCGACAGTCGTCGAAGCAGCTGGCGGGTTGTTATCCACTAGTCAATCCGATCTCTACACGTCCATAACTCAAGAGGCTCTAACCCGCGATGTTTATAACTCAATCTTCTATCACGATAATCTCTATATCACACAAGCAAGTATATACATCATCTCCATGATCATCCGAATGCAATACCTGAACACATGCTTAAAAGAGTTTGGGTCAGCAATTACGTTGGTGAGTCCGTATAAGTAGTAAGTGGATCCAAAACAAGTTTATCATTTCGCAAGCAAGTTTAACACAGTTTAACACATTTTACACACGTGATGTACAAGCGACACCTCAACCCTAACATGGACTCTATATACTGCCACTATAGGTCCTGGCAAAATATATGCCGCAATGGTCTTTCACCTTAGTGGAGGGTTTCCCGGGCCCAACGTCCCGGGTCCACCTTGCGTGGGGGATTCCCCAAGTAGTACTACCCATATATTAAGTGGCTTACCTCTAAGTTAATGAGTGTCAGTATTATCCGGCAGTCTGTATCTTGTCACATCAAACAGTTTACACAAAACAGTTTACACACACAAGCATGTATTCACCCCAAAACATTTATAATAGAAAAAGGGGAGTGGTATACGGAACTCACCTTTGGTTGCATATTTATGGTATCCGATGCCTTGAACCTGTCTATGCATTATATGCTGAGTCCTATCATGATCATAAGTAATAGAAAAAGGGGAGTGGTATACGGAACTCATCTTTAACCCGTAGTTATATGTATGTCTAGCTTCTCATCTTATCTTTTCCTATTTATTATCAGGTTTAGAACTAAATAATTATTATTGGCGTTCACATAATATCCTTCAAGTTCTCAAGTTTCGAGTTCTTTGTCTTTAGTCCTATATTCATGAAGTGTCCGCAATACAAGTTATGTCCAGTGCCTTTACTATAAACCTTATATACTCATTACAAGATCGAAGCGTCAAGACAATACGTGTATAGTTCTATAAAGTCCCATCGATCCGATTGTTCTAATATTAAATTCCTCATAATATTCCAACATTTCTATACCCATTCATATTGTTGGTTTTTCTATGTTTCGAATACGTCATAGTCCAATATATATATATATATATATATATATATAGGGAAATTATAAACTGAAAACCCACTCGAGTTAAGAAAACTATGAAAACCCTTGTAAAAACCATCTAAAATTTTTAAATTTTTTTTGAAAAAAATACACAAGGTAACATACATGTATTAAAGCGTTTTGGGCAAAAAAAATAAAAAAAAGCGCCGTTAGAATATTTTTAAAAAAAAATAAACAAAGTTTGTGCTGTTACATATGTAACAGCTCTGTTACATATGTAATATCAGTTGTTACATATGTAACACTGCAAATTTTGTTTATTTTTTTTTAAATATCCAATCGGCGCTTTTTTTATTTTTTTTGGCCCAAAACGCTTTAATACATGTATGTTACCTTGTATATTTTTTTCAAAAAAAAAATAAAAAAATTTAGATGGTTTTTACAAGGGTTTTCATAGTTTTCTTAACTCGAGTGGGTTTTCAAATTATCCTCCCCCTATATATATATATATATATAGGGTAGAGTTCCTGTACAAAGGGTGTTTTTTGTGAGAAGAGTAAGAAGTGTTTATAGCCCTTAGATCTATAGATGAGTGGTTGAGATTGATTAGTGGCAAAATGGTAATATGTGTTATATATTTTATTGATTAATTAATGTTAATAAGGGTATGATGGTAATTGTGTGTGCTTAAAAGATGGAAACAATTCCATCTCCTTAAATCTCGATCCCATATCTCTCTCTTCTCTCTCTTTCTAATAAAAAACAATCTGAGTTTTAGTCCCCAAATCAATTGTGCTTTTCTTTTATGTCATGAGCTGCAACTAATAAAGCATTATGAAACTTGATGCCATGTGAATGTTACCGTGATAATGACATCAAAAGCTTTCTTGAAGATGACATCAAAAGCATTTTAGAAGATAACAAGTTGGACCTTCCTTCATATTTAATGCTCAATATACTTCAATATTCCACTACGAGGCTGTATGTTAACAAGCTAAAATTTGTAGTAAAGATTTTATCATTTTTGATATTGTGGTGTTTTATTGTGTTTTTGATTATATGTTTTATGTTCAACTGGTTATTGTGGTGTTTTACTGTATGTTAACAAGCTAAAGTGTGTTATATTGTGTTTTATACCATTTTGCATTTTGATTGGTATAATAGAACAATGTCTGCTTCCAAGGAAAGAATATGGAGCTTTATTGTAAATACATTGTGTTTTTTGTTCAACTTGTTATTTTAGTAGCAAGACATTGTAGTACACCATGTTTCAACATAAAACACCATGTTATGTCCTTTGTACACGAATATAAAACACAATACTCAGCGATTATTTGGGTTGTTAACAATGATGTGTTTTATGTTGAATGTTCTTAACAAAAAAAGGATTTAGTATAAAACACAATGTGTTTTGCATTTTTTGCTTAACATGAATATAAAACACAATGATATGAAAAGAATGCATATATTTGATCAGATAAAAAGAAAAATAAAATCTTACATGATTGTCTCTCTCATTTTTTTGAAATACATATATTTGATCAGATAGGATGGGTAATTAAATTCCTAAAATCTCTCAAATAATTATAACAGCATGATCCTTTCATTAAATGATTTAGAATGTAATTTACAATAATACCCATTGAATTAATATTAAAGACTGCCACGTGTTACGTCCAGGAGCCTTCTTATCCTTCTCACACTTTTGGCCCTTTGTACAGGAACCTAAATCTATATATATATATATATATATATATATATCGTGCCTATTGTCCGAAATCCAAATCATATCATTCATTAGTCCATAAACGAGTGTTCAAGAGTCTTGTGATAGGTAATATATAATTCCTCATGGGGTCTACTTCTTACTTTGTACTAAACGTTTATATTAATTATGCCCGTTTATCGCACGCGTGTACACACGATAAGTTATATACATACATAATAATTTAGATAGCTCTCATTGGTAGTATACCTCACAGTAAGCCTTCGGTCTCCCTGTGTTGACTGCTGGTTGACATTTGTTGACCGAGTCAACCCAGTTGACTCGGGTCTTGACCCATCTCTTTCTTCCTAATGACCATTACTATCTCTCCATCACCTATTACCAATTGTCACCTAATATCTGGTCACTTCACCTTATAACAGTTTCACCACCGCTGTCATCCTCGTCTACCGCCAACGAACCCACCACCAAAACCCACCTTTGAGACTTTGGTAAACCACCACCATGAACCACCGTAATCAAAACCACACCAATCATCACCCGACAACCAACTTCTATCCATCACCTATGACAACAACCATAACCAATCATCACCATAATTATGAGAAAAGAGGGGGTTTTACCTCTGAGACCAGATCTGACCCGATCAAAACCTGTTACCCGAACCACCACCGGCGCCGTCGTCTTCTTCCTCCGAGTTCTCTCTCTCTCTCTCTCAGTCGGTCTCTGTCCCTCTCTCTCTCTCTCTCTCTCTCCTCTGCTTTCCTCTCTGTTTCTGCATCTCTCTCTCTTCGCGTGCCGCTGTGGACCACCATAGGTGGTGGTGGCCGGTACCTTTCTCTCCGGGCTCTCTGCTTCTCTTTAAGCCCTTCTCTCTCCGTCCCTTTCTCACTCTAACAGATCTCTACAATCTCTCTCTTTCCTCTGTCCGATCCATCTCCTCAGTTCCCTCTCTCTCCTTCTGACGTGTGTGTGTATCTGTGTTGTTGAGGGTGGCGCCGCCGGGCACCACCACCTATGGTGGTGACCGGAACTCCTTTATTATTCTCTCTCTCTCTCCTGAAGTTAAGTGGGTGTGTGTGGGTTTGAAGTTTAGGCAGACAAAATGAAAGGCAGGTGGTGGGTTTGTGGTTTTATAAGGGTAGATAACTTAATGGTTTTTAGAAAACCATTAACTATGTTAATGATTATTAGGAATGTGTTGTTACAAGAGAAGGGTGCCATGGGGCACATGGCATATATGCCATGTGTCCCCATGGGTGACTCACCCATGAGTCACGGGATCGAGTTCGGGTTCGTAACGTGTATCAAATTGGTCTCGTAATGCGTGCTCTTTATTAATAATCTATATGTAATAGTTCGGTTTTTAATTTCGTATATAACCCACCCGGCTATTACTTATTTTGGTTCATTTTATTATATAATAATAATATAGACACAAAAATTTTTGGGCCTTAGGACCGGGGTGTTACATATGATAGGTTCCCTTTTGTATCTAACTGCTTCTAGACCAGATATTATGTTTTCAACTTGTGTCTGTGCTAGATATCAATCTGCACCAAAGGAATCACACCTAATTACTGTCAAAAGAATTTTCAGATATCTGAAAGGAACTCCTACATTAGGAATTTCGTATCCTGCTTCAAGCAATACCATGTTAACTGCTTTTTCAGATAGTGACTATGCAGGGTACAAAATGTCAAGAAAATCAACATCTGGTGGTTGTCAATTCTTAGGAAACTGTCTGGTGTCCTGGCAATCAAAGAAACAAACATATGTGGCAACTTCAACAGCTGAAGCTGAATACATTGCTGCTGCAAGCTGTACATCACAGATCCAATGGCTCCAATATCAACTTCTTGATTATGGAATCAAAGACACCAAGACTCCACTTTTAGTAGACAGTAAATCTACCATTACCATCATTCAAAATCCTGTTCAGTTTTCAAAAACTAAACATATTGAAATCAGGTATCATTTCATAAAGATTGCTATGAAAAAGGCATGATTGAGGTGAAACATGTAACAACAGCTAATCAAATAGCTGATGTGTTCACCAAACCCCTTGACACATCAACATTTCGGAGGTTAGTATCCATGCATGGGATGCTAAATTTTGAGTAAAGTTTGTAAGTGTTTTCATTTTTCTGCACATATTTTACTTTCACTTACATATTTACTAATCTGTCCCAAAACCTCTGATAAACAACAAAAAGAGAGAGAAACTATTGATGTTTTAATAACATTAAAAAGGGAAATTTTCAGAAAAAGGATAACTAATGATAATCATCAAAAGTTATAAATGTGATTTAAAAGTCATTCTCATCAGTTGTTTGAAACTACTAAAGAGAATATGAAAACTACTAATTAAGAAACCTGTTTCATGAGCAATGTGGTTAAAAAGGGCAAATCAGACTTTTCACTCATCAGAAGTTTGACCTAGGCGGTTAAAAACTTCTGTTAAAAACCTTTTTCCAACACTTATCCATTCAAAAAGCACAATTCCCTCTTTCTCTCTCAAAGCAAATTCAGAAACCCCCTCTCTGACCTAAAAATACTGTTCGATCTAACAAACCATGGTTCTTATTCTTAAACATGGACACAATCAACGAGGCTACTTTGACAAAGATTCAGCCTGGTCCCAATACGACGAAATCATTGATTTAGTCGTCAAAACCCAGTACAACAAAGCTTTCACCATTGATCCTCCCATCCATGAACAAACTCTTAATGAGTTCTGGGATAATGCAGAGGCGGTGACTGTGAATAACAAGGCGATTTCCCTCAAGTCAACCATATAAGGGAAACATATAGTGATCACACCTGAATCATTGGGAATAAGGCTTGGCTTGAATGATGCTGAAGCTCCTGAGCATATTCCCACTGCTGATATACACTTAACCATGACTGAGTGTGGTTACCAAGGTACTTTATCACATGCAACAGTTTACAAAAAGTATTTTGATCCAAAATATAAACTGTTATTTCATTATATTATCATGTGTTTAAATCCTAATACTTGATCTTATGATCAGATGCCTTCAACTTTTCAACCAATATTTCATTCCATAGTGAATGAAACAACTTTTAAGGCATCAACACTTTTCTTTAATGAATTGGTGTTGCATCACCAAAATTCTAAAAAGAAGTTTTTGTTATACCCAAGATTTATTATGCAATGCATAATAAAGGAACTTGGAGAGAGAGTACTTGTGGGGAAGTCAACAACTTTAAATCCATTGACTTCACTAGTATTCTCTAGGCATAATAAACTGGCACTTTTGCCAGAAGATGACCTACGGGAACAAGAAACAGTCCCTAAGGAACCAACATCTTCCAAACCCAAACCTAAAAAGGCCAAGAAACCTAAACACCAAAAACCAATAACCACCAACACAAAAAGAAAGGCAGTTTAGGAAGTTGAGATGCCTGAAACTGCTGATGTGCAATCTGCACTTGTAAAAGATGTGACTGAAACATCCTCTCAGTCTCATCCATCTCAAACCCCCAAAAGAGCACCCATAACCATTTTATTTCATAGGAAGAAACTTAAAAAGACCATAACTACTGATCCTTCCTTTGAAACTGCTGACCCATTACCCAAAACTACTAAACCAGAAACATCTCACACTACAATTGAATTAGCAAAACTTCTCTCTGGGCTAAAAGAAAAAGTCCCATCCAAACATGTCACTCCCCAACAAACACATCAAACAGGGGATAAACCATCAGAAACTGACATGGATGTGGACATTACTAGCCCTATCACAAGAGATGAGGATGAACCAAGGTGTCTAAGCCCAAACTTAGATACTTTAGGTACATTTGAGGCTGCTACTACTCATTTACCACCCAGTGGTGGACCTGAGGATAGAAGTAACATATCTAAGACCTCAAGTGTGGCAACTACTGATGAAGGCTTTATGCCTGAAGTAGGAAAACCTCAGTACCAAGACAAAGAGGTTCATGAGACAACTAGGTTGGGCCAAGCTCATGATATAACTGATGATGTTCTCATTGAGGACATTACTAGGGATTCAGATGATTCCATTAATTTGGATGATGATTCAAACTCTCCACAACATGAATTGACGGCTACTTGTGAAGGTCCTGAATCTGATGTCTCTGAGCTCAAAGAGCTGGTCACAAAAGATCAGGTTAAAGACAACTTGAACCCTAATTCCCCTAAAGTGGCATCTTCAGTTCATACTAAATATCACCTAAAAACACCCCCTCCACATCAAAAGCCTACCCAATTCACTGGGACATCAAGCATAGACTTGAACCACCTATGCAACCCAGCTGGTCCCTATACCAGATGGTGAACACTCTCATTTCTAAACATCTCAAGTCATTCACAACTGCTTTGGAGTTGAAGTACACCACTCAACTTGAGATGATCAACAAACAACTTGGTGAGCTATCAAAGAAAATAGACAACAATACAAGACAACTTTCTACATTATCTGTTACAACTTCTTTACCTTCAAGGCTTCAAGAAATGGATGAAGCCAAAAAGGGGGAGAAGATTAAGGAACCAAATGTTGTGTCTCTTGAAATATGACTTAAAACCAAAAGAAAAGTTAAAGAGATACAACAAGAAACAGCTGAAGAATCCCAAGGCCAAATTGAAGGAACTGCTGATGAAGACATTGAAAGTACTGAAGACAACCGTTTTGTAGTTGATACAACAATCAACCTTTCAGCAGTTAACACTTCCAAGACTGAAGAAGGACAGTCTTCTAAGGCAACTGAACCTACTCCAACTCCAATTCCAAAGCCTGCACCTACTCCAACAACTGTTCTAAACCCTGCTCCCATATCAATGTCAAAAGAATTCTTAGAGAAGAGTTTAAAAGCAGCACAAAAGAAGGCAAAGGAAGATGAAGTCTGGAACAACCTAAAAGCAAGGGATGACCTTAGCTTTGATGAAAAACTTGTGAAATACTAAGAAAAAATGGATGAGTTAGAAGCCATAGACAGAGCTGCTGAAGAAGTTGCTGAGGAAGATAAAAGATAGCAACTAATGATCTTCATCACCAAAAACAGCAAAACAAAGAAAGCTTCACTCAAAGGGCTCTCAACTGAAGAACTAACCAGAAGAGCTCGGCTTGTATCTGACAAGCTAGCTACAGAGAAAGAAAGAAAGAAAGGCAAAGAGAGCTGACACATATAAAATATTCAAGGCTGATAAGGTTGCTAATCCTGTTCAAAACTTCTGAAGTATCACAAACTTCAATAGTTAAAAGAACTTCTGGTGCACTACAAACACCATCAAGGCCTGCTACAAAGAAGAAGCTAGAGGAAACCATGAAGACTGATTTTAAAATGGTGCTGCTAGAAGGCAACACAGTTATACAAGGAGACTTTGTGGTTGAAGAAAAACCTCTGCTCGCCCAATTCAGGGACCCTGCAACATTTGCTTACCAACTACAACAAACCATCACTGACAAATCACACACCAAGGTAGTCACTGAACATCATCTCCCAAACTTTTCCATACCTGATGTTGTGAATACAGAAGTTAGTAGGGATTCCCACCTGAAGGTCACTGAAATAGAAAAAATACCTCAATCAGGATCAACCTAGGAGACTAGCTTGGTCCCCTGCACTTCAGACTTTGACTGGTCTAAAGTGAACATTGTTAAGTGGTCATTCACTGATACAAACTCAGTGAAAGTGACTAGAAGAGATCGTTCAAGTGAGGTCTATAGAAACTCAAAAGAGATGAGCATACTTTCAACAAAAGTCCTTCTCACTATACAACATCTTGAACCTGAACAAGGATCTCTAACAGAGCAACAAGCACATCAACTTAGTATCTCCATGACTGCAGAAATCTGGAGAATACTGGAAGCTAGAAAACAACAAGGTAAATAAAGATTAGATCAGGTTTTGGCTTCATCAATCCAGGGGGAGATTGTAAGGACAGAAAGGATTGAAGAAACCACTTTTGTTGCCTTATTCTAAATCTTTTTTCTGCTAAATATGCTAAGTATGAAGAACTGCTGAAGACTAATAGTAAAGTACTGAAGAAGAAGAAGAAGAAGTCAAAATGATGAAGAGTAATGATCAGAGTTTCTGAAGTCTAACCAAACAAGTTCACTGAAGAAATACTGAAGACAAAGCTTCTAACCGACCCAAGTACTTCAGTAGTTTGTATTATATTGTTTTTGTTAAAGTCTTTGTAAGTTCCAATACTGCAGCCTGCTGTAGTATTATCTTACAGTATTATAAACATTAGATTACTTAGTATGTCTGTATGTATTCGTCTATAAATAGATGGGTTAATCCCACTATTTTAGTCACTTGATTTTAACTGAAATTCTTCATAGACTTTATTATATCCATTTTCACATCTGAGAATCATTCAATACTGCACTTATGCTTTATACTTGGAATTGCTTTGATTCTCATTAACTACTATTGTTAAGGGGGAGTAATAACTCCTGTTAAAAGTGATACTCTAACTTGAACACTTACTATTCCGTTGCGCAATTTACATTGATATATTTATAACACATAAGTGTTCTTGGGTATAAACTGTTAAAGAAGAACAACTGATCCAACACGGGTGGATTTTGATTGATGATTCGGTTATTGAGATTTCGGTTGGTATTTAGTTGGTGAGGCGTGTGTTGTGGTGGTTGTTGTTGGTTTTGGTTTTGATGTGGTGGAGTGGGTGGTTTTTGGTTTCCAGCCGAACGGTTATTTTGGTTTGGGTTTGAATTCTCCATTTAGATGGTTCCAAATAATAGATTTTCCTGTGGAAGTAGTAAGTGTAAAGTAGGGGAGTTAGATGGAAAAGGCTCCTCTAACCGGGTTTGTCGGTTTCTTGTTGCAAGCCTCTCAATTTCTGGTTCAAGCACAAAAGGAGAAGTCATCCCGGAGTGTTTTATACGCATGCACTACGTGTAATCTGCAAAAGCAACACACCCCCACGTAACAAAGAAATACAGAGAAAACAATAAAAACCAAACAAACAAAACAGATAATCACAAAATCAACTAATCACAAAAACACCAAGTGCACGAACTCCCCTGCAACAACACCAAAATTTGATCGGAAGTCACGATCCAGTCAAAAATAGTATTTATAAATCCTAAATTACCTCAAACTATGTAGTAGTGGTAACAAGGGTGTCGAACCACGAAGAGTATGTGGTCGTGAAATAGGTCTTAGTTGTTTAGAAATTGTCACTTTATGAAAATATGCTCGATTATGAAGTTTGCTCATATTGTTTATTTAAGAAAGTTGGATTGAGAGTTTTGAACAAAAATTGATTCAAAAGTTTGATTGAACTTGTAAAAGTAATGAAATGTTGATTAAGCAAATGATTTGATTGTAACAATAATATTAATAAGAATCACACCCGAGTTCCACAAGTGAAGTCTAAGGTTTAGCACAAATGGGTCGAATATCTCAAATGCAAATGATGTTAATGGGTTGGTTGTTTCAAGAAGTTTAAGTATCAATAATCATCAACATCAAGAGATGGACAAAAAGTTACATTATTACTCTAAAACATGCAAATCGTAAGTTTGTCTTAAAGTACATAACCGAATTGCTTTCACTAGTAATTGGCATAAGAACAATTTAAAAAAGTTGAATTCAACACAAGCTTAAAGAAAATAATACAATTGTTGAAACAAGTAATTGCAAATACAAGATGGAAAAATACCTAATGTTCTGACATCTACAACTTCAAATGTTTACACCCGAGAATGATAGAATGTTTTTAGCCAAGCATGGCCATAAGATTCATGTTTTTCTTTGATTTTGATCTTCAATCTTCAATGGAATGGAATGGAATGGAATTGATTTTGATTGATTGCTTTGAGTGATAATGGAGAAGATACCCAATTAGGGCTGTTGGAGACGTTTTTATGCGAATTAGGTCGTAACCCCCTCTTTTACTCGTCATAATAGTATTTGATTTGACCTTTTTCCAGTATTTGGCATCCGTGATGTCAAATTTGGCGTCGGCGATGCCACCCTCAACTCCTGTACGTTGTTTTATCTTGTACGATGCCATTTTGAGTGTTTTCCGACGCCATTGGCGTTGGTGATGCCAAACTGTCACTGAAATTTTGGTCTTCTTGTTTTCTTCATAAATTTTTCGTTTTAACTTTGTTTTCGCAGCTAGATCTACATTTTTCTATCCTCTTTAATGTCATACACAAATATCTTCATTTTCATTCCATATAAATTGTCAAAAACACATCCAATCTTCGTTCCTTACTCCCAGTTGCTCGTTTCTTGCACCCGGTTCCTCCTGGCTTCAATCCAATACCTCATTTAACTCCCAAAATGCTATCAAATGCTGTAAAACATCAATCATATCAAAGTAGATCATTCGGGACTCAAATGCACATCAAAAACTCAAACTTAAGCACTAGAACTTGAGGCTTTTCAACCACGCATTAGTTATACACCAAATTTATTTTCATGTCGTCTCATAATTTGAATGTTTAAAGTTAATTTACTCTTTGTAGAGTGTCTAAACTAACATGTACTAGTCTAGCATGATTTAGACTACAATACTCAAGCATGTGAATAGAAGATGCATCATTCTTATTCTTCACGGGCGTAGGACATAACACATTATCTCTTGCCAACATTCATTCTTATGTGAGACATAACCATGATATTTTATTTCTTTATCTAGTCTCCTATGCATGTTACACAAACATGCACTTTTCATTATTCAGTTTAGGAATATAACACTTTTTTCTTTAGTTTCTTAGGTTTCACAATTACCAATAAGCACTTTTTCTTTTAAAAAGAGATCTTATCCAAGTCACGTTGGTAAACTTATTTATCACAGACATTATGTAGAGACATTGTCAATTAATTAACACACACCAATATGACCCCAATACATTTACTTTACGTAATACATAAATTCTTTTTTGTGTTGCTTTGATGATTGGCTAGTTTGGAATGCTCTTATAAATGAAGGCCAAACCCTCATTTATCTCAAACAACTTTAAAAGTGTTTGACGCATCTACGTGCCCTCCATCACTTAAAATAAATCTTTCAAAATATATTGTTGACTTTTACAATAACATATATTTCTTCCATATGTTAAAATTCACACTTGTGAATCTCCACGATAACTTGTAATGGAATATGTTGCCATGTATCGTACTTGTGTATTCCATCTTAATACACTCATGATGTGCCGAGATTTACACATATTTTACATGTGCATTTACACTCCTTTTTTCACTAAAATCATGTTTTTATTATGAGTTTATTATGTTTAATCCTTCCTATTTGATAATTGCAGGTTTTAGGTGTCAACGAGTGAAAAGGGAATGAAAATTACACAAAAGATGAAGAATTGAAGAGTATGAGAGCAACATCAGTTGTTAGACGGTCGCGCATCGGCCGCGCACTGGTTCCTTGTCAACAAATCAACAATTCAGAGTCGAGAAAAGGAAAAAGTCAACTATCACGGGCATGCATGGTCGCGCTTACCGACCCCAGCTTCGCGTAGGTTCCGAAACTGACCAAAAAAGCATGCACAGGCGTGCTAAAAGGGTGCACGTCCGTGCACCATGTAAAACACGCACCACAAGGCTTGGGAGATCAAAACTGACAAGATGGTTGGACATGTGGCTAAGCATGAGCATGCTCCATCGTAAGCATGACTGTGCTCCTTAACAAACCCGACAGAATCCGCCAAAAAGGACTATGACTGCTCCTAGTTGTTTTATAAGGGTGTGCTCACCCGTAAGCACGGTCGTGCTTGGCCTATCAGCTTGCCTATAAATAGAAGCCTCCACTTCTCATTTTGGCATCCCATTCCACCTGATTCTCTCCCACATTTCTGCTATTTTAGGGTCTTGAAAATGACCTTTGGTGTTTAGGATCACTACATAAACACTTTGTATAAGTAAGCCTAGAGATAAACCGCATTCAATCACCGAAATACTCTCCAAAATCCTTAATCAACCCTCACCATGATTTCACACACAATCATCCTTAGTGAACCTGCTATAAAGCTATTGTTTGGGTAGGATTCTTATAGTGTTGCTAGGGTGAAGACTATCTTGGTATGAATTTATATAGTATATGTTTATTTTGAATGATGTCTTGTGTTCTTGGTAATTCCTTCTACTCTTTCTTTTTGAGATGAACTAACTAATTAATCAACTTAGTATCTGGTCTTGTGGGTGTTTTGGTAGGAAGTGGAGGGACTTATGAGTATACCTGTTTCGTGTAAAAACCCCCGCTCTTGTAAGCTAACCTAACTCCACGTGTTGTGATTAGCCCATTTGTGGATGGAAATATTCACACTTTGTGATCAATCCACAACTATCAAAATTTCACTTATGGTTAGTACGGTCTATATACTTGGCCTTGGTGATAAGCCAGAATTTGGCTGAGCGACTTAGCTACATGGTCTGTGTGTTAGCTTTGGCGCAAACCAAAGATTGGTGAACTCGTGTTAGAAGTAAACAGTCTTTATTTACTTCTATTATTAAATAAGTATATAATTATACGAAACGTACGTTATGTAAACGAACCGATATGCGATATGACACCGACCCGAGATTATGTGATTAGTTATCTATTGGGGATGCATGTCACCCTACTAGAGGGACACATGTCCCTACCCTTATATGACAACTCACTTCACAAAACCATTTGAATTTGTTCAAATGGTTTTGTTAAAACCATTTAACCCAACCCATCATAAAAACCATTTGAGCGAGAGATGAGAGAGGTACTGGGACAGAGCTCCGGCGAAGCTCCGGCAGGACCACAGCGGCGACGCTCCCGACCACCACCCGACGACACATGAACAACATCAGCAGGGGATTGGGAGCTGATGGTAATGATGTTGATTTGGTCACGGGACTCGATTAGATAAGATTTGATCTCAAACTGTTAAAGGTAAAACTCCCATTCAGTAATCCATTTTCATTGATTACAGGGATGATTAGTAGTTATATGTTAAAAAATGATATTGGTCTTAGTATCTCCATGACTGCAGAAATCTGGACAATACTGGAAGCAAGAAAACAACAAGGTAAGTAAAGATTAGATAAGGTTTTGGCTTCATCAATCCAGGGGGAGATTGTAAGGACAGAAAGGATTGAAGAAACCACTTTTGTTGCCTTATTCTAAATCTTACTTCTGCTAAATATGCTAAGTATGAAGAACTGATGAAGACCAATAGTAAAGTACTGGAGAAGAAGAAGAAGAAGAAGAAGAAGTCAAAATGCTGAAGAGTAATGATCAGAGTTTCTGAAGTCTAACCAAACAAGTTCACTGAAGAACTACTGAAGACAAAACTACTCATCAGTATTTTTGTCACTCATCAGTAGTTTTATAGAAGCTTCTAACCAACCCAAGTACTTCAGTAGTTTATATTATATTGTTTTTGTTAAAGTCTTTGTAAGTTCCAATACTGCAGCCTGCTGTAGTATTATCTTACAATATTATAAACATTAGATTACTTAGTATGTCTGTATGTATTCGTCTCTAAATAGATGGGTTAATCCCACTATTTTAGTCACTTGATTTTAACTGAAATTCTTCAAAGACTTTATTATATCCATTTTCACATCTGAGAATCATTCAATACTACACTTATGCTTTATACTTGGAATTGCTTTGATTCTCATTAACTGCTATTTTTAAGGGGGAGTAATAACTCCTGTTAAAAGTGATACTCTAACTTGAACACTTACTATTCCACTGCGCAATTTACTTTGATATATTTATAACACGTAAGTGTTCTTGGGTATAAACTGTTAAAGAAGAACCACTGATCCAACACGGGTGGATTTTGATTGGTGATTCGGTTATTCAGATTTCGGTTGGTATTTAGTTGGTGAGGTGTGTGTTCTGGTGGTTGTTGTTGGTTTTGGTTTTGATGTGGTGGAGTGGGTGGTCTTTGGTTTCCAGCCGAACGGTTATTTTGGTTTGGGTTTGAATTCTCCATTTAGATGGTTCCAAATGATAGATTTTGCTGTGGAAGTAGTAAGTGTAAAGTAGGGGAGTTAGATGGAAAAGGCTCCTCTAACTAGTTTGTCGGTTTCTTGTTGCAAGCCTCTCAATTTCTGGTTCAAGCACAAAAGGAGAAGTCATCCCGGAGTGTTTTGTACGCATGCACTACGTGTAATCTGCACAAGCAACACACCCCCACGTAACAAAGAAATATAGAGAAAACAATAAGAACCAAACATACAAAACAGATAATCACAAAATCAACTAATCACAAAAACACCTAGTGCACGAACTCCCCTGCAACGACAACAAAATTTGATCGGAAGTCATGGTCCAGTCAAAAATAGTATTTATAAATCCTAAATTACCTCAAACTATGTAGTAGTGGTAACAAGGGTGTCGAACCACGAAGAGTATGTGGTTGGTGAAATAGGTCTTAGTTGTTTAGAAATTGTCACTTTATGAAAATATGCTCGATTATGAAGTTTGCTCATATTGTTTATTTAAGAAAGTTGGATTGAGAGTTTTGAACAAAAATTGATTCAAAAGTTTGATTGAACTTGTAAAAGTAATGAAATGTTGATTAAGCAAATGATTTGATTGTAACAATAATATTAATAAGAATCACACCCGAGTTCCACAAGTGAAGTCTAAGGTTTAGCACAAATGGGTCAAATATCTCAAATGCAAATGATGTTAATGGGTTGGTTGTTTCAATAAGTTTAAGTATCAATAATCATCAACATCAAGAGATGGACAAAAAGTTACATTATTACTCTAAAACATGCAAATCCTAAGTTTGTCTTAAAGCACATAACCGAATTGCTTTCACTAGTAATTGGCATAAGAACAATTTAAAAAATGTGAATTCAACACAAGATTAAAGAAAATAATACAATTGTTGAAACAAGTAATTGCAAATACAAGATGGAAAAATACCTAATTGTTATGACATCTACAACTTCAAATGTTTACACCCAATAATGATAGAATGTTTTTAGCCAAGCATGGCCATAAGATTCATGTTTTTCTTTGATTTTGATCTTCAATCTTCAATGGAATGGAATGGAATTGATTTTGATTGATTGCTTTGAGTGATAATGGAGAAGATACCCAATTAGGGCTGTTAGAGACGTTTTTATGCTAATTAGGTCGTAAACCCCTCTTTTACTCGTCATAAAAGTATTTGATTTAACCTTATTCCAGTATTTGGCATCCGTGATGTCAAATTTGGCATCGGCGATGCCACCCTCAGCTCCTGTACGTTGTTTTATCTTGTACGATGCCATTTTGAATGTTTTCTGACGCCATTGACGTTGGTGATGCCAATCTGTCACTGAAATTTTGGTCTTCTTGTTTTCTTCAAAAAATTTTCGTTTTAACTTTGTTTTCGCAGCTAGATCTACGTTTTTCTATCCTCTTTAATGTCATACATAAATATCTTCATTTTCATTCCATATAAATTCTCAAAAACACGTCCAATCTTCGTTCCTTGCTCCCAGTTGCTCGTTTCTTGCACCCGGTTCTTCCTGGCTTCAATCCAATACCTCATTTAACTCCCAAAATGCTATCACATGCTATAAAACATCAATCATATCAAAGTAGATCATTCGGGACTCAAATGCACATCAAAAACTCAAACTTAAGCACTAGAACTTGAGTCTTTCAAGCACGCATTAGTTATACACCAAATTTATTTTCATGTCATCTCATAATTTGAATGTTTAAAGTTAATTTACTCTTTGTAGAGTGTCTAAAATAACATGTATTAGTCTAGCATGCTTTAGACTACAATACTCAAGCATGTGAATAGAAGATGCATCATTCTTATTCTTCACGGGCGTAGGACATAACACATTATCTCTTGCCAACATTCATTCTTATGTGAGACATAACCATGATATTTTATTTCTTTATCTAGTCTCCTATGCATGTTACACAAACATGCACTTTTCATTATTCAGTTTAGGAATATAACATTTTTTTCTTTAATTTCTAAGGTTTCACTATTACCAATAAGCACTTTTTCTTTAAAAAGAGATCTTATCCAAGTCACGTTGGTGAACTTATTTATCACAGACATTATGTCGAGACATTGTCAATTAATTAACACACACCAATATGACCCCAATACATTTACTTTACGTAATACATAAATTCTTTTTTGTGTTGCTTTGATGATTCGCTAGTTTGGAATACTCTTATAAATGAAGGCCAAAGCCTCATTTATCTCAAACAACTTTAAAAGTGTTTGAAGCATCTACGTGCCTTCCATCACTTAAAATAAATCTCTCAAAATTTATTGTTGACTTTTACAATAACATATATTTCTTCCATATTATAAAATTCACACTTGTGAATCTCGACGATAACTTGTAATGGAATATGTTTCCATGTATCGTACTTGTGTATTCCATCTTAATACACTCATGATGTGCCGAGATTTACACATATTTTACGTGTGCATTTACACTCCTTTTTCACTAAAATCATGTTTTTATTATGAGTTTATTATGTTTAATCCTTCCTATTTGATAATTGCAGGTTTTGGGTATCAACGAGTGAAAAGGGAATGAAAATTACACAAAAGATGAAGAATTGAAAAGTATGAGAGCAACATCAGTTGTTAGACGGTCGCGGATCGGCCGTGCACGGCCGCGCACTGGTTCCTTGTCAACAAATCAACAATTCAGAGTCGAGAAAAAGAAAAAGTCAACTAGCACGGGCATGCATGGTCACGCTTACCGACCCCAGCTTCGCGGAAGGTTCCGAAACTGACCGAAAAAGCATGCACGGGTGTACTAAAAGGGTGCACGTCCGTGCACCATGTAAAACACCCACCACAAGGCTCGGGAGATCAAAACTGACAAGACGGTTGGCCACGTGGCTAAGCATGAGCATGCTCCATCGTAAGCATGACCGTGCTCCTTAACAAACCCGACAGAATCCGCCAAAAAGGACTACGACTACTCCTAGTTGTTTTATAAGGGTGTGCTTACCCGTAAGCACGGTCATGCTTGGCCTATCAGCTTGCCTATAAATAGAAGCCTCCACTTCTCATTTTGGCATCCCATTCCACCTGATTCTCTCCCACATTTCTGCTGTTTTAGGGTCTTGAAAATGACCTCTTCTGTTTGGGATCACTCCATAAACACTTTGCATAAGTAAGCCTGGAGATAAACCGCATTCAATCACTGAAATACTCTCCAAAATCCTTAATCAACCCTCACCATGATTTCACACACAATCATCCTTAATGAACCTGCTATAAAGCTATTGTTTGGGTACGATTCTTATAGTGTTGCTAGGGTGAAGACTATCTTGGTATGAATTTATATAGTATATGTTTATTTTGAATGATGTCTTGTGTTCTTGGTAATTCCTTCTACTCTTTCTTTTTGAGATGAACTAACTAATTAATCAACTTAGTATCTGGTCTTGTGGGTGTTTTGGTAGGAAGTGGAGGGACTTATGAGTATACCTGTTTCGTGTAAAAACCCACGCTCTTGTAAGCTAACCTAACTCCACGTGTTGTGATTAGCCCATTTGTGGATGGAAATATTCACACTTTGTGATCAATCCACAACTATCAAAATTTCACTTATGGTTAGTACGGTTTATATACTTGGCCTTGGTGATAAGCCAGAATTTGGCTGAGTGACTTAGCTACATGGTTTGTGTGTTAGCTTTGGCGCAAACCAAAGATTGGTGAACTCGTGTTAGAAGTAAACAGTCTTTATTTACTTCTATTATTAAATAAGTATATAATTATACGAAAGCGTATGTTATGTAAACGAACCGATATGCGATATGACACCGACCCGAGATTATGTGATTAGTTATCTATTGGGGATACATGTCACCCTACTAGAGGGACACATGTCCCTACCCTTATATGACAACTCACTTCACAAAACCATTTGAATTTGTTCAAATGGTTTTGTTAAAACCATTTAACCCAACCCATCATAAAAACCATTTGAGCGAGAGATGAGAGAGGTACTGGGACAGAGCTCCGGCGAAGCTCCAGCAGGACCACAGCGGCGACGCTCCCGACCACCACCCGACGACACATGAACAACATCAGCAGAGGATTGGGAGCTGATGGTAATGATGTTGATTTGGTCACGAGACTCGATTAGGTAAGATTTGATCTCAAACTGTTAAAGGTAAAACTCCCATTCAATAATCCATTTTCATTGATTACAGGGATGATTAGTAGTTATAAGTTAAGAAATGATATTGGTGATTCGATGGTGATTATTAATGGTGAGGGTTGTGGTTGTACTCGATGAACAGAGGTAGTAGTTATGGTAATGTTGTCGATGGTGGGTAATAGCCTGTCACACCCTCAAATTTCCACTGCGGGGTTTTACCGCGAGGCGCATGACACACCAGGATCCCATAGCCATAAGTCATATGAACGAACTCTAAATGCCCAAACCATTTAGTTCGTTTTCAAAAATCAAGTTTAGTTAAGCTGCGGAAGCGTAAACCAAATTTAAAACTTTTAGAAACCATGCGCAAAACAACGCGCCAAAATTAAAACCATATGAAAGGAAACGTAAAAGTACGATATGTAATCTAGGTGTATGCCCAAGACCCCAAATGCAGTGAACGTGCGGTACTTCCTAATTGTAACACCGGAAGCTAACTACCTGCAAAAACATGTATATCGTGTGTCAACATAAAGTCGGTGAGTTCACAGTTTAAGTAGTAGGTATAAAGTTACCAAAGTTTTAAACCATCAGTTTTAAGCTTGTCAGGGGTAGCTAACCCACTCAATGTAACTAAACAGTGGTTATTGGAAAACATACAGATGTTATAGTGCCTCAACACTAGTGTCTATCAACACTAGTAAGAAGTGGTCAGAAGTTCATGCCCGTGACCCAAGCACCTCAGGCATGAGGTTGCTGCACAACCTAATAGCGCTACTAACTAATACCCCGTTCGCCTCCAGCGATTAACCCAATAAAATAGTAAGGACTTTTAAGATAGAGTGTTTAGTTCACAAGGGACAGTTTAAGCACAAAACTGATAAAAGTGTGATTCACATAAGGAATCGAAAGCCCGACCCACACAAGGAGTCATAGCATCCCAAAACCTGGGATGTAAAAGTAGTCCCAAACTGGACTAGTAAAAGTTTAATAAGTTGTCTCAAACCTGAGACGCATGCTTTTGAGAAAAGAGTAGTGAAACTCACCTTAGGTTGCGTGCTAAAAATAAAACCGTGAAGATAGCAGACGTGGAAGACTACTCGCCTACCAAAATTCTACCAACACAAGTTTATAAGTGTTTGAGTGTATTGACACAATGACCTAAGTGACATCTCATGCAATTGTACTTGACACAGATAAACCATGCAAAACCCGTCAATCGTTGGTGATTAGTTCATGATGCAATACGTCAAGACTTTTAACAAAACAAGTTCACATAACAAATTTCATAGCATCAACCTATCATGTTATCTACTTCATGTACACCTCATATAAGTGCCCTAAAAAGTTCATGTCAAATACATAGCATGTAAGACCCCAAATAGTCCCGTAAGCGTCTACTTCACAATCTGCGTTTTTAGGACAGATTGTGCGCTGTGAAAAAGAATTTATTTAAAATACTTATCCAATGAATTAGACTATCAAACGTTTACTGAATTTTCTAGGGAATTCATTTGACAAACCCATATTTTTGTTTTGTCACAAAACCATGTACAAAAATTATGAAAAATCGCACAACACAGCTATGTCCAGAAAATGTCCTCAACAGGTCAGATTAGTATAAAAATTCTCTAAAATCGTGTATTCATCCAAACGGGATGAATCCACTTGGAAAAGCTTCGCTTTTCCAATGTTGACTTGCTATCCAAATTTCAAAACCTAACTCTTTATAAAACTCAAGTTATGATCGTTTAAAGTTAACCCAATTTACTAATCCGAAAATCTGATATGAACTTTAATCAATTAAAATTCCAAAAACCACTCAAACGAAGTCCAAATCAGATGATTTTGCCCATTACGAAAAGCTAAGACCATGAACAATACAATCACGCAAAGAAATCATCAGAATAATCAATTTAATATCACGATTGAGACCCTACAAAACACCGTAACGAATCTGCCAGAAATCAGAATTTTCATAACATGCTTCTCATAAACCCTAATCACTCTCAATACCCTATAATCATGTAGTAAATCCATATAATCACATTCAAATCCATGTTAACAGAATTATACCCATATAATCACATACCAAAAACCCTAATCATAATTTCCAACAATCATTCTCATCAACCTTTACAATAAACATCCAAGAACTCACATAAAGCCCTAATTTGCGATTTCAATTATGTAGTTTTTAGGGTTTCTAACACTTTTCAAGCATTATTAGCTATCATACAATACGTAAAACTCATACCTTACAATGCTAGGATCCTTAAAATCTCAAGATAGCACCCGAAATAGCTTGGATTAGTGATGAGAATGAATGAAAGATTGAAAGAGAAGGTGTGGGTGTGGGTCTTGCTTATTCACGGCGCAAGTAATGTAGTAGGGTTTAGGTTTATTTTTTTATAATAATATAGTAAAGGATTTAGTTATGGGCCAAGGTTTCGGGTTTATGGGCCTTTTCTTGATAAACAGCACGTTAATACAGTTTTAATCCCGAGAGTAGTCTCGATAATATTATTCACACTAACTTGTGTAAAAACTATTGTTTTTACCATCTCATAACATGTTAATTACAGAATGCACATAATTCGTAGGGTTTACGTACTGACTTACTGTTAAACAGTAATCCACATAACGTGTAATTCACATAAACACGTAATTCACATACGCATGTTCATTCACCTTTATCATCACCCAATAGATCATATGATTATATATGCTTGACAATTCACCAACGTTCGGGATACAGGACTCGTGTGTGTGTCAAGACAAAACCTTCCTAGTTATAACGTGCGTTAATATCATCTAACATATGTTATTATCCCATTACACATTGAAAGACCTTCTTAACTAACCATAGTTAAGTGTTTAGTCATGAATGCACATGAAAGTTAACAAGAGTTCAGTAAAAGTAATATCCTGAAAATGCGGGGTGTCACATCATCCCCAAGTTGAAAAGAATTTCGTCCCGAAATTCAGCAAGTAAACAGTGAAGCCAGTGTAAAATTGTATGCTTGGTTACCGGATGTCACATCATCCCCAAGTTGAAAGGAATTTCGCCCCGAAATTCACTTTGAGTGAGTAGCTTCACGTTTAGAGTTTGGTTCAAGTGCATGTTCAGGCTCAGTAAAAAGATGTGGGTATTTGAGCCGCATTTAATCCATACGTTCCCACGTGTATTCTGGTCCTAGACGAGAATTTCATCACACCCTAACAATAGGTTTGGTGCTCTGTCTGAGTTTCTTGACGCCCCGCTCAAGAATCTCTACTGGTTCTTCCACGAACCGTAGCTGATCGTCCACCTGGATCTACTCCAGTGGCACTACCAGTGTTGTATGAGATAAGCATTTCTTTAGATTAGATACGTGGAATACATTGGGCACCCCTATTGAGTTCATCAGGCAGGTTTAACCTGTAAGCTACTGGACCAATCCTTTCGACAATCTCGAATGGTCCTACATATTGCAGGTTCAACTTTCCCCGTTTTCCAAAGCGTATCACACCCTTCGAAGGTGACAACTTCAGTAGTACCTTGTCCCTAATCTGGAACTCCAAAGATTTCCTACGCTTATCCGCGTAGTTTTTCTATCACTCACGAGCAGCAGCCATCCGGTTTCTGATTTGCACTAGCTTCTCTGAAGTTTTGTGCACGAGTTCGGGACCTGTCAGTTGGCTATTCCAAACTTCAGTCAAGCAGATGGGAGATCTACACTTGCGCCCATATGGTGCCTCAAAATGCGTACACTGGATAGAAGTGTGGTAACTGTTGTTATACGAGAATTCGATCAAAGGCAAGTGCTTATACCAACTGTTGCAAAAGTCCACCACGCACGCTCGTAGTAGATCTTCCAATGTTTGGATGGTACGTTCACCTTGTCCATCCATTTGAGGGTGATAGGCTGTTCTCATATCTAAGCGAGTCCCCAATGCATCTTGGAGAGTAGTTCAAAAACGGAAAATAAATCGTGAATCGCGAGTCCCCAAATCACATCGTGCCCACTGGATGTCCTAGGAAACTTGGTAACGGAGCCCATGAATAGACCATCCCATTCCCACATGGGAATTTCTGGTTACTGAAGTAGGCCCGTTTTTGATACACAATCTTAACCTTGGCATACATCAAACACTTTGCTGCCATAAATGGCTATCTCAGCTTTCATGTTTGGCCACAAGTATAGAGTTTTGAGATCTTGGTACATCTTATCCGAACTAGTATGTACCGAATAACGAGAGGTGTAAGCTTCGTCAAGAACGAGTTGTCCGAGATCCCCAAAACGTGGAATTCAGACTCGATTCATGTAGTACTAAGGACCATCTGTCCTCGGTTCCAGGTGCTTATCAGCACCATGCAAGGTTTTCAGCTCTACGTTTTCGTCTTTCATATCCTAGACCTGGGCTTTTCGAATCTTATCAGGAAGACTAGAATAGATAGTGAGTTGTAAGGATCGCACCCGTTTGGGTTTCGTTTCCTTATGACTGAGGGAATTCGCTACTACGTTAGCTTTCCCTGGATAATATTTGATGGCACAATTGTAGTCATTCAGGAGCTCGACCCATTGACGTTGTCGCATGCTCAACTCCTTTTGATTGAATATATGTTGGAGGCTCTTATGGTCAGTAAAGATCATACACTTTGTTCCATATAGATAACGCCTCCAAATCTTTAGAGCAAATACCACTGCTCCCAGTTCCAAGTCATGAGTGGTGTAATTTTTCTCATGAACCTTCAGTTAGCGAGATGCATACGGGATCACCTTATCCCACTGCATCAATACACACCCCAAGCCCTGGATAGAAGCATCACAGTACACCACGAAGTCATCTGTACCCTCAGGAAATGATAGAATTGGTGCACTACAGAGCTTTGCCTTCAACAATTGAAAAGCATATTCGTGGGCATCTCCCCACTTCTAAGTAATACTCTTCTGCGTCAAGCAGTGAGGGGTTGAGCGATCTTTGAGAATTTCTCAATGAATCTGCTATAGTATCCTGCAAGACCAAGAGATTGGCACTCTTCAGTAGGAGTCTTGGGAGCCTCCCACCGTTGGATAGCATCTATCTTCACGAGGTCGACATGTATTCCAGCCTCGTTAGCCGCATGTCCTAGAAATTGGACTTCCCAAATCCAAAAGTCAGACTTAGAGAATTTAGCATACGACTGCTCTTTTCTCAGAAGTTCCAAGATCAGCTACGGGTGTTACCCGTGCCCCTCCCTGCTCTTGGAATAAATCAATATGTCATCAATAAACACTATGACGAACTTGTCCAAATAGGGCTTACACACGCGGTTCATAAGATCCATGAACATCGCTGGTACATTGGCTAGCCCCAAATGGCATCACCAAATACTCATAGTGTCCATAGCGAGTTCGAAAGGCTGTCTTAGCTACATCCTCTTCTCGGACTCTCATCTGATGGTATCCCGATCTCGAGTCAGTCTTAAAATAGTAACTCGACCCTTAGAGCTGATCAAACAAGTCATCAATATGTGGAAATGGGTAACGGTTCTTGACAGTCACCTTGTCCAGCTCCCTATAGTCAATACACATGCGGAAGGCTGCCCAAGGTGAAGAATCACCATGAAACTCCACATGTCGAACATGTGAAAGTCCAGGTAGTTCCTTTGGTAATACGTCTAGAAAATCACGAACTACAGGGATGTCCTCATTCCATGTTTCAACTTCAACTCAGATGTCAGAAATGTTAGCCAGAATGGCTGGATAGTCCTTTCGGATACACTTTTGGGCTTTCAAGAATGAGACAACGCCCACTATGGCAGTACCACGATCACCCTAAATAGATAAAAGATCCCCACTAGGAAGAGGGATACGATGAATTTTCTCCTAACAACGAATTTCAACACGCTGCTTGGACAACCAGTCCATGCCAACTGCGATATCATAGTTTCCAGAGTGATAAGCATATGGTCCTTGTCAAACAAATGACCATCCAGTTCGAGTTTACGATCACGATAAGCAAGGGTCACCTCAACAGGCTTACCATCATCTAGCTCTATAGAGTGTGGGGTCTTAAGAAGATTAAGGGCTACCCTTAGGAATTTGCTAAGTTTTAAAGAAACAAGGCTGATACTCGTACCGGAGTCGATGAGATCAGCAACAGGATTACCTTTCACAGGAAATGTACTCACAAGCACAAGGTTGTCGTTCTTGGATTCTCCCGATCCAACTACGCAAGCTATTTCCCCTAGCACCATTTAGGGTTATTGTCATCATTGTTGTTATCGTGGTTGAGCTGGGGATAGTTCTTCTTGAAGTAGGTTTCACTCTCATACTAGGGACACCCTTTCCTAACACCTCGTTGTTATTGATATACTAGTTATTGTTGTTGAAGAACTTATACTCCACACTATCCTACGTTCTCTTGCTATAACCGAAGGTAAAAGATGAAGCACCATGCTTCGGGAAAAAAAATAATACCATGCTCATCAACCTCACCAGGGAGTTCGTGGACTAAGTGAAGATTTATTCGATTCTGGGTAAATAAGCTGCAATAGCCATGCCACGAATTCATGGGATCCACCCTTGTTGTGTAATGCTCAACTCACCAGTAAGGTAGGTTAATTAGGTTTGAGCATAGAGTAGCTAACTCATGTGGTTGGTAGGGTATGCGTCAACCTCAGACCCAACCGTCCTTCAGTCCTGTTGAAGTTATCGTGACTTACAACCCATAAAAGACTTGGAAATACGCTAGTTGGTTGTTGTTGTTGTGGCATATGCGTTCAAGGACTAAGAAAGTTCAATGGCGGAAGTCAAGGGGGAAAAGAATGATTTAACAGAATAGACCTTTACCTGTTTGTAAAGATGGAAGGACATCAACCACTCTACTGTTGATCATAAGAACTCAGTCCTAACTAAGCTCACAAAAGAAAACGAAAAGTATGCACAAACAGGCGTACGATGATCGGTGGTTAGCGGCAATCGTTTAGGAGGAGTTAGAATAGGTCAAGGAGTTGTTACCAGCTCCAAAAGCTGCGAGGGCCTCAACCAACCTGCCATAAATTTGCGTGACCAGATCCGTCTGAGTCATGTTAATCTTTCCCTGCCAATGCCCCCTTCTAACCATCGTAATTCTAGACTTACATTATAACCATGAGTAAGGAAAGAAAGAAAGAATAAAAATGTTCATCTTCTAATCGTTCTCACGCAGTACATGCAAACTAGAATATAGAATGAATCCCAATCGCAAGATAAAAATGAAAGACTGACACCGATAGATTAGAAATAAAATCCAAGATCCACAAAATATCCAGTCGACTACACTGTCTTGAAATCATGGAAGAAACAAATCAATAATTAGGTTCAAAACAAGATAAGTATCAATCGTCCTCACGATCAGCAGACATATCTGATTCCTCATCCTTGCTCTCAGCTTCAATCCTGATCTAAATCGGCTCGTCCGAATTTGCCTCTTCACCTGGTTCAAAGTTTCCCACAAATGTTGCCTCCAGTTCTTCTGCCTCCTGTTCATTCTCCTCTTCCATTTGCTCTTCCTCTCCTTCAGCCCGAACTTCCAAGAGTCTATCACGAACGGTGTTTAATTCTCGTCTAGTGGCGGTTAACTCCCTCTTTGTGTCAGCCACTTCCTGTCTAGCTATGGCCAACTCAACCATCATCTGACCCATCCTCCTTTCTATATGCCTTAAACGATTATCAGAGGTCTCTTGCCACCAATTGAAACGCTGAATATATGAGGAGATGGTATCGAACTCAGTACACAAATGCCTAACAATTCCTGCAATGGACCTCTCCCATGAGTCAAGAATGGGAGGTACATCCTCAGGCACTCCACTACTCGTCACCCACGTACGTAACATATGAGGGTACCATGTCCATGGCCTAGTCTCCGAACCTAAAGGTCGTTGATTTGTCATAGGTTCAGCCCTGTTAGTGCATTCATAAATGGGGTTATGAGAAGAAGACGACATAATTCCCTGCAACATGAAGGTTCAGTATATGTACTCAAGGAAAATAACCAATGTGCACTGAAGTTGTGAGTGTAACTAATGCAATGCTTATGCTATGACAGTTATAGACTAGACTCAACATGCAGTCCTAGTTCACTATAACCTTTGGCTCTGATACCAATCTGTCACACCCTCAAATTTCCACTGCGGGGTTTTACCGCGAGGCGCATGACACACCAGGATCCCATAGCCATAAGTCATATGAACGAACTCTAAATGCCCAAACCATTTAGTTCGTTTTCAAAAATCAAGTTTAGTTAAGCTGCGGAAGCGTAAACCAAATTTAAAACTTTTAGAAACCATGCGCAAAACAACGCGCCAAAATTAAAACCATATGAAAGGAAACGTAAAAGTACGATATGTAATCTAGGTGTATGCCCAAGACCCCAAATGCAGTGAACGTGCGGTACTTCCTAATTGTAACACCGGAAGCTAACTACCTGCAAAAACATGTATATCGTGTGTCAACATAAAGTCGGTGAGTTCACAGTTTAAGTAGTAGGTATAAAGTTACCAAAGTTTTAAACCATCAGTTTTAAGCTTGTCAAGGGTAGCTAACCCACTCAATGTAACTAAACAGTGGTTATTGGAAAACATACAGATGTTATAGTGCCTCAACACTAGTGTCTATCAACACTAGTAAGAAAAGTGGTCAGAAGTTCATGCCCGTGACCCAAGCACCTCAGGCATGAGGTTGCTGCACAACCTAATAGCGCTACTAACTAATACCCCGTTCGCCTCCAGCGATTAACCCAATAAAATAGTAAGGACTTTTAAGATAGAGTGTTTAGTTCACAAGGGACAGTTTAAGCACAAAACTGATAAAAGTGTGATTCACATAAGGAATCGAAAGCCCGACCCACACAAGGAGTCATAGCATCCCAAAACCTGGGATGTAAAAGTAGTCCCAAACTGGACTAGTAAAAGTTTAATAAGTTGTCTCAAACCTGAGACGCATGCTTTTGAGAAAAGAGTAGTGAAACTCACCTTAGGTTGCGTGCTAAAAATAAAACCGTGAAGATAGCAGACGTGGAAGACTACTCGCCTACCAAAATCCTACCAACACAAGTTTGTAAGTGTTTGAGTGTATTGACACAATGACCTAAGTGACATCTCATGCAATTGTACTTGACACAGATAAACCATGCAAAACCCGTCAATCGTTGGTGATTAGTTCATGATGCAATACGTCAAGACTTTTAACAAAACAAGTTCACATAACAAATTTCATAGCATCAACCTATCATGTTATCTACTTCATGTACACCTCATATAAGTGCCCTAAAAAGTTCATGTCAAATACATAGCATGTAAGACCCCAAATAGTCCCGTAAGCGTCTACTTCACAATCTGCGTTTTTAGGACAGATTGTGCGCTGTGAAAAATAATTTATTTAAAATACTTATCCAATGAATTAGACTATCAAAAGTTTACTGCATTTTCTAGGGAATTCATTTGACAAACCCATATTTTTGTTTTGTCACAAAACCATGTACAAAAATTATGAAAAATAGCACAACACAGCTATGTCCAGAAAATGTCCTCAACAGGTCAGATTAGTATAAAAATTCTCTAAAATCGTGTATTCATCCAAACGGGATGAATCCACTTGGAAAAGCTTCGCTTTTCCAATGTTGACTTGCTATCCAAATTTCAAAACCTAACTCTTTATAAAACTCAAGTTATGATCGTTTAAAGTTAACCCAATTTACTAATCCGAAAATCTGATATGACCTTTAATCAATTAAAATTCCAAAAACCACTCAAACGAAGTCCAAATCAGATGATTTTGCCCATTACGAAAAGCTAAGACCATGAACAATACAATCACGCAAAGAAATCATCAGAATAATCAATTTAATATCACGATTGAGACCCTACAAAACACCGTAACGAATCTGCCAGAAATCAGAATTTTCATAACATGCTTCTCATAAACCCTAATCACTCTCAATACCCTATAATCATGTAGTAAATCCATATAATCACATTCAAATCCATGTTAACAGAATTATACCCATATAATCACATACCAAAAACCCTAATCATAATTTCCAACAATCATTCTCATCAACCTTTACAATAAACATCCAAGAACTCACATAAAGCCCTAATTTGCGATTTCAATTATGTAGTTTTTAGGGTTTCTAACACTTTTCAAGCATTATTAGCTATCATACAATACGTAAAACTCATACCTTACAATGCTAGGATCCTTAAAATCTCAAGATAGCACCCGAAATAGCTTGGATTAGTGATGAGAATGAATGAAAGATTGAAAGAGAAGGTGTGGGTGTGGGTCTTGCTTATTCACGGCGCAAGTAATGTAGTAGGGTTTAGGTTTATTTTTTTATAATAATATAGTAAAGGATTTAGTTATGGGCCAAGGTTTCGGGTTTATGGGCCTTTTCTTGATAAACAGCACGTTAATACAGTTTTAATCCCGAGAGTAGTCTCGATAATATTATTCACACTAACTTGTGTAAAAACTATTGTTTTTACCATCTCATAACATGTTAATTACAGAATGCACATAATTCGTAGGGTTTACGTACTGACTTACTGTTAAACAGTAATCCACATAACGTGTAATTCACATAAACACGTAATTCACATACGCATGTTCATTCACCTTTATCATCACCCAATAGATCATATGATTATATATGCTTGACAATTCACCAACGTTCGGGATACAGGACTCGTGTGTGTGTCAAGACAAAACCTTCCTAGTTATAACGTGCGTTAATATCATCTAACATATGTTATTATCCCATTACACATTGAAAGACCTTCTTAACTAACCATAGTTAAGTGTTTAGTCATGAATGCACATGAAAGTTAACAAGAGTTCAGTAAAAGTAATATCCTGAAAATGCGGGGTGTCACATAGCCGCTCACAGAGGAGCTTGTCAGGTAGGTTTATGTGGAGGTGTCGAGTGACATGATGGTTGGTCTGTTAATGTTAGGATTCGATGATGGATGATGATGGGCTATGATGGTTAAGGCTAGCGGCTGTGGCATGAGTAGGATTACAATTACAATGGATTTGGTGACAACAACCTTATAGGAGGAGGAGGGATCGATGTAAGGGCGGTCATTAGTGAGATTGGTAATGGTAAAGGATGGTTACGGGTGAAGACCCGTGCCAACCGAGTGGATCTGGTCAACACTAGTCAAAAGGGTTTGACTTGGTCAACAAGGCTAAATCCAGTCAACACACAGAGACCCGAGAGGTATGGACGAGAACCCGAGTCATCTATGTTATATTATTATACTCATTTAGCGTGACACCTGTGGGACTTTAGTGAGCATGTTGGACTCGGACTCGACTCGTTGAGCAAACCTATGTGATAATAAAAATTAATAAGCCAAAAGAGTGAGCTTACAAATCTATATATATATACATGTATGTATATATATATGTTACATATTTTGAGGAACTTTGGCGATATTGATATTTGGGACAATAGATAACCGTACATATATTTTCACACTTTTGCTTCAACATTTGGACTTATGAGACTACATGAACTTATATATATAAAGTATGAACCAACAAAATGCATTAACATACATGTTAATATAATGATTACTTGACCTTATATAAATAATATGGTAATATTGAAATGGATCATAAGGAGTTAGTAATGATACATAGTATGCGGATTAGACGAATGAACATTTGACATTAGATGAGTAATATAACTATTATATCATCAAGAGATGACGGACTTGGATAGACTAGTATTATAGACTACTTAATAACAATAACTAAGGGCCCTAGCTCGTCCACACGTGTAATCGCGGCATTCGGTTACCCGCACTAATGTTTGCAATGATAGTAGGACCTTGCCAATGACTTGAAAGGTGGACTCTATACTTGGAATGTCAAAAGAACAAGTGATCCATATAATATGAAACGATACAGAGGTGAGTTCCGTGTACTTCCCCTTCTTGTGTTTTACTATTTTTGGGTGAACATATGCTTGTGTATGAATTGTTTAATGTGACAAGATACTAGCTGCCTGTTAACACTGGCACTCATTAACCCAAGGGATTTGGGCCACTCAATATGTGGGTAGTACTACTAGGGAAAACCCCCACACACAGTGGATCCGGAAGCCTGGAAAACCCTCCACTGAGGTGTACAGGACCGTTGTGACATATTTTTTTTCCAGGTGAATCCATAACGGCAGTAGATAGATTATGTGAATAGGTTTGTGGTGTCGCTTGTACATTACCATGTGTTGAGTTGTGTAAACTGGTAAACTTGTTTATGAAATGTTAACTTGTTTTGGACCCACATAACTACTTACACGGACTCACCGACATATTTGCTGACCCAACTCTTTTAAAGCATGTGTTCAGGTACTGCAAATGAATGGATGGCAACTGCGAGGTATAAGCTTGCTAGTAGCGGATTAGAGACTATCTGGTAGAAGATTATTGCTACAAGTGTTGCGGTATAGAGCATCTAGAGATAAGCAGGGTAGAGAATGGATCGACTAGTGGCTAACACATCACCAGCTGCTTCGACGACCGTCGCGATTCGTCCCTGCATAGTTAATAATCTATTTTAAGTTAGAGTTGTATAATGACAACAGTTTTATCTCGTAGTATGTCTTGAGTTACTGCCTCTAGGACTCCATGCATAAGTACAAGTTCCTACTTTATCGTGAAACTTTATACTTAAATATTCTCATGTGCTTTAAACAATACCAAGTTGTTTCAAAGATAATATTTAAGCAGTGAAGCTTGAACACTTAATCTTGTTCAATACAACACCAACTTATTTTCTATAACACCCCACATTCTCATGTACATGTTTTAACCTAACTCAAGTTAACTTACACATATGGCATTGCACTTGACTTGGATTAGTTAAGTGAGTCACCGGGTGCACTGTTATAGGTTAATAACTGCATAAACGATAATTCGGGGAATTGCCGGATTGCATACACGAGTCTTCAACCCCGAATGTTGGTGAGAGTATGAAATACAAGTATTATGTATTGGTTTGTTTGAAATTATGTGCAAATACGTGACTATGTGAATTTATGTGAGATTATTGAATATTTGATAACATTGTGTGATTTAACGGAAAGGGATGTGGCCCGCGAATCATGGGAGACCTATCTGACGAGCTAAGTCGGTTTTAAGCATATTTAATCAATTTTCACCCACTTTTATCATAAACGCAACCCTAATTCGCCTCTAAACCATCTCCTATGAAATATTCATCCTGAATGTCTGCTTTGGCATAAAAACATCATCTTAGGAGCTTAAGATGTGTTAATGGTTTGGTTAAAACCATTAGAGTTAATTGCCGGTAGGAGAGTGGCTGGAGGGGGCAGGCCCTCACCATCATCCATGTCAGTTCTCTCACTCCTTCTTCATTTTTTTAATATAATTTTAAGGTTTGTCCTCAAATGCTTTTCAGTAAACCATTGGGTAGTTTTATCGTGGGTAAGTAAATGATTTTTCAAGAATCAATTTAATGGTTTGGTTAAAACCATTAGAATTAATGTTTTTGGGGTTTAGAAAAATATAAATCCAGGAAGAAAGAGCATGGTTGCTGGTCAGGGGTTTAGAAAAATATAAATATGGGGTTTAAAAACTGTTTTCTAAACAGATTTGTAGTGTAATCAATATATGGTTGTGTGTAGTGTGTATGTGTTACTTTGATTATTGCTTGATGATGGAAGGGTTTAGAGTTTTAACATTTTGAAGAATATTTGCATAATGTTTTTTAGGTAATTTTAATTTTTTGGTGTTTGATGTTTATGAATATGGATGGTATGGTACTAGATGTATTTTTGTTTAACAATAAATAACATATAAGTTATAAGTGACATGCATGTTTGTTAATAAGTTAGGACTAAGTCGGGTTGATTCTAGTTGCATATGTTAACAGAAACAAAGGGTGGATTTTTTTTATCTAATTTTCACAAATCATTTCAGCTAAGATGTTTTCACATGTTACAAAGGGTGGATTTTTGTTTTTTTAGTTTGATGGGAAGGTTATGTTTTAATTTTGTGTTGTTTCATATGTTACAGTTGCATATGTTTGATAAGTTATATGTTAGGACTAAGTTGGGTTGACTCCAGTTGCATATGTTTGATAAGTTATAAGTTAGGACTAAGTTAGGTTGATTCCAGTTGCATCTGTTAATGTAAAAAAAGTCATTTTTTCATATGGATTTTTTAATATGGATGGAATGAATGTTATATCTGTTTCATATGTCACGCCTGTGAGAACTAAGTTGGGTTGATTCCAGTTTGCATATGTTTGCTAAGTTATAAGTTAGGACTGAGTTGGGTTGTTTCTAGTTGCATATGTTAATGGAAACAAAGTCGTTTTTTCATATGTATATTTTTAACATCGATAAAATGAATGTTTCATCTGTTTTGTACCTTAGATTGAGACTATTTTTGAATATGTTACACATCTATACAGTCTTTATGACTAGGGCTATGCAAAGGGTTCGGAACCGACCCGACCCGGACCCACCAGAACCGTACACCCTTTTATTGTGGAAATTAGGAACCACGAACCGAACCTTTGAGAATCCAGTTATAAACCGAATTCACGGATCGATTAAGCTAATTCAGCTCAGTTTCAGACGGGAGATTCGAGACGAGACAAAAATTAATGATAACAACGTCATCACAGATTCGTATTACTACAAAAACGGTTACAGACACTGTCATCAGTAGGATAACCATCTATCTCGGGGCCGGGGGAGGTCGGGCATGGCCTCCCCCTTGAGAGCATTCAAAGCACAAACTCAAATCTACCAGTGAAAACCAACACATGAGATTGCTATTTATAGTCCAACACACAAAAGCCACCTTCGCCCCTATGAGGAGGTCGAATGTGGAAGTTTTCCACATTCGCCCCTTCTCTAAGGTCAAATCTGGCACAAAGCCACTTTCGCCCCTTAGTATAGGTCGAATGTGGAATGTTTCCACATTCACCCTTTACTAATGCATCAGATCCATAAAATGCCCTTATGGATCACCACAATCTCATGTAACACCATACAAGACTCAACCCTAGTCTATTCGACAGTGACGTCCACAGAAAGTGCATCAACAATCTCCCCCTTGGACGTTGCTGGCGAATCCTAAACGCAACTAGAATCTTCTGTCAGTTATTGTTGAAGTATCAGACACATTGTTACATCAACAATCTCCCCCTTGACTGATGCTTCACCAAGTTTCTCTGAGATCCCGTATAATCAATCAATCATGTTCTTGAGTAACTTCATATGTTCAACAGAATACAAGCCGTAGACGAGTGGATCAAGCAATCAGAAGTTTTCAGCGGGAACTACCAATATATCGAGGACTTGAAATGCTTCAGAAACTGAAGTTTTCGACGCGGCCAACAATATCTATTAATAGCTCTTGAAATTCTTCAGGACTGTGATCTTGAAACTTTCGTTGAACTTATGTGCCACATGACTCCTACTAGGATACCTCATTACTTTCGGAACATTGAGATCTCAAACTTGATTTCCTTCTTCATAACAACTCTGTTTGAACAAGTTCCTTCAATCACACTGGAACTGGGTTGACTGTTCTCATCATGCGGAATAAAAATATATCTGTTCTGGCCCATAATAGTCATTTGAATCTGATTATCATATAGTTGATTCTCATGACTACCCCACAGTTAAAACGTTTCATCATCATCAATTCTTCAACAATTTGGGTAAACATCATCACCATTCTCCCGAAAATCTTCAAAAATTGCCATCATCATCGAAATTTTTTACCTCTTAAAATTCTACTTTTGTCCTTGTCTGAGTATAGGTGAGTACGAAAGTGCAAATTTTCTCACTTTCGTCCTCAAAAGCTGTATCGAATGTAGAAATCAACTGATAAAAGTCACTTTCGACCGGAAATACTCACTTTCGCCCTCCCGATGACCCGAAAGTGGAATATTAACCCGAAAGTGGAAAATTGACAAACAAAATTCTAGGTTCGCCCTAAAAATTTCCACGTTCATCCTATAAAACCTACATTCGCCCTCCCGTTTTCTGTAAGGGTCGAATGTGCAGAAAGAACGTGTTCTTGTTCAATATTTTCTTCGAATCAGTCCATAATCACTCTAATTCTTCGAATTTGATGATGAAACTTGTTCAGAAAGGTGCGGAAATGAAAACCTAACCCTCGAATTCACAAAAACATGGAGAAATCACATGATTTCGGGTTCAATTAAGAATCTAGGGTTTCTAGGGTTTTAACCTTTCATTCAAAATCTGATTTTAACATCTGAAATCACGAAAACGAGCTGTGATTGATTCAAACGACTGTTAAATCGTTCAATTCTGTACCACGGCTCTGATACCACTTTGTAAATGAAGAATTTTAGCAATAGACAGGAAATCTGATCATACAAGTCACTATTCCAGGTGCGGAAACCCTAGAACAGAACAAAATGATAATACACGAATCACAACACACGAATTACCTTTTCAAACATCATTTTATAGATTACTTGATTCAAAATGTTCAATACAAACGCTTTACAAGATAATCTATTGACCTTCGCACACACTTAATCTAGAGAGCAACAACCTGACTCAAACACACACAATAACCAACTGTTCTAAACATGAAAACAAGCAAAACCTATTTATAGTTGCTGCACTTTCGCCCCTGACATAGGTACGAATGTGGAACTTTTCCACATTCGACCACTTCTATAGCTTGAACATAGAAACTCTTCAGTATCATTTCCACATTCGCCCCTTTCATGTGGACGAATGTAGCCTTTCTTATCAACCACTTCTACATTCGACCCTAGACAAGCTACATTCGACCTTCCAACTAGTCGAATGTATCCTCCAGCTTAAGTCTTGGTCATTTTCTGATTAGCTGAACCTTCGACATTCAGTACCGGATCACTAGCTGGGGACATACATGAATAATGCACTAACAACCTTAAAAGGCTATGTGGTTCCGGGTCCTAAAGGTTCTCATGGGTCAGGTAAAGGGTCTAACCCTCTAGAACCTTTTTATGTAATAGCCACTTTTAGAGGATTGCATATTCCAATTCTTTTACCATCCTCATAAAAGAATTCCTCCATATGGTTCTAACAATAGCCCATGAGTTTCTTTTTTAAATCACGTTTCGTTCTCGACTTATGTTTTTGTAACAGTTTTGTCATTCTCATCACTCAAAACATTATGTGAATCCGTTATGTATACATCATAAATAGACACACACATACACACATGCATCAGAGCGAAATACATAGATATTTACTTCAAATTTGGATATAATATATATTATATAATATATCACATCTATGTATATACATCAAGCCGAAAAATATTTCAAGAAAAAATACATTGTTAATCTTATAAATAATATTTTTAATATTGTATTAATGTTACATGAAATTGATTACAATAACACGTAAAAACGAATAATGAAAAAACTAAAAAATATTATTTTTTATTTTTTAATATAAATACAAACGGTTCTTGTGGTTCTTATATTAGAACCGTGGGTTTGGAACCGACCCGACCCGGAACCGATAATTCATATAAATCTAGAACCGGAAACTGACCCATATATTTAAAAAGGTTTGGGTCCAAGGTTCTCGTGGGTCGGGTCCAAGGTTCCTGTGGGTCCGAACAACGAAATGCTCACCCCTATTTATGACATTATTTTGCCCTAATTTAAGTTTGATAGTCTTGACAACTAGGCTGCATATGCTAAACGTTTGAATATGTGAATTGATTAATTTGTTGTCTGTGCAGGTGAAGATATTTTTATGCACAAAGATAAAGATGATTATCAATAATGAAGCATAGTTTAGTTTTTTTTTTTTGTTATGGTAGTTTTATTAGCACGTTTGATCTGTAAAGTTACCTCCGTTTTATATGTTACTATTGTTTATCATTTGTAGGAAACATTTTTATGTACCTTTGAATGTTTTGATCTGTAATTTTTTATTAATGTATGAGTTAATAACTAATTGAGTCCCTATGTTATAGTGATTTTAACTAATTGAATCCAAAACAAAAATGTTTAACTACCTAAGCACCTGGTTTTTTAATTTGTAACCATTTGAGTCTAAATTACTAACTCTGTTAGATTTTCTCAGTTATATTTTGATAAATGACAAATATACCCATATAATTAAAAATGACAATATCTACAAAATATAGATATCTTCTTCTCCACCTCTCTTCTCTATTTGCTCTACATTATCTGCACCACCTCACAACCACCATCGACAACATTACGCCACCTCCAGCCACTGATCTAACCATTAAACCTCACATCACCACAAGCCACCGCCCCTTCAACTTAAACCCCCACCACAAACACCACCGCCGACCACCATTTTCACAGCCATCACCACCATACCAGGCCGCACCTTAAACCTACAACCACCAGCACCAACGATTCGACCTCTACCATCAACATCACTATACACAATCACCACTTTACCACATAGACACCATCTCTCTCTCTCTCTCTCTCTCTCTCTCTCATCAAACACTACCATCATCCCCCCCCCTTCTCTCTCTCTTACACACACACACACACATACTTGTTTCTTAAACTGTTCGCAATGGCGGATCTGGAAGAACTATCCACATCTGATGGTGACTCATGAGAGGATATTCTGACGCGATCTCCGATGAAGGATTAGGGTTCCAATAGTATCTATAAGCCTTCTTTGGTTAGACTTCTCACCGAGGGAGGTGGTGATTTCCGACCAAATCTAGGTGGTGATGATAATTTTTTAGGAAGTTCCAATAGTATCTATAAGCCTTCTTTGGTTAGATTGATTTTATGGCTAACAACCCGACAAGTAGCAATTGCCAGTAGTGATAATCTTTTATCAGATGAAGAACGGTGGTACCAAGGTTCTATATGGGTATCTTCTAGTGAAAATGGACTGTTCATGGATGATTGTGCAGTAGTGATTGTCCAACCGCTGGATGATGGGGGGACATTGGGGGGTGGTGCGGTGGGTTGGGGGAGGGAAGTAGCAATTGTGTGATGTTTCTCTCTCTTTTTTGTTGTATGAGTGTGTTTATATATTATATTATATATATAAAGAAAATACGTATAATATTAATATAGAATAATAATAAAATAGGCAAAATAATACTGTAAGTACCTTATGCATTAAAAACTTGTATTTTAGATGTAATTAACTGAAATGTCCTTCAATTGGACTCAAATAGTTACAATTAGAAAAATCAAGTGTTTAGATAGTTAAACATTTTGAATTTGGATTCAAGTAGTTAGAACCACTAAAACACAACGACTGAAATAGTAATTAACTCTTAATGTATACACTCCATGTGTTTTTTAACAACTCTAACATTGTAACAATATGTCTTATACTTGTTATCACTTTTAACGTATGCAACAAGACATCACATATGAGACTAGAGTCTGTGCAATTTTAACGTACGCAACACTAGATATGTTACATATGTATCATGGCATCTTAACAGACTTAAGACAAGGCGCACAAAAGTAGGAGAGAGATGATGTAACGGGTGTCAGGTGAACTTTTCAAAGATGTTTTTTCAGAAATGTCATTTGACTTTATTTCCCCCTTTTGTCATCTAGTGTGTATTTTATTTAATAAAATAACCAACAATAAATGAGAGCCATTAATCTTAGAGATCCAAGATCAATGGCTAGGATGAAGTTTATTGGTGTTTCTTTAAATAATAAGGGTTTTCATTTAATCGATCCTTGCCCTATATAGATATCAATATAGATTATTTTAATCAAGATCGATCCGTCATTAGCACCATAGTAAATTTATATTTTGACTATTTGTTGTAGTATTACTTCTGGATAAGCTCGAATTATGAGTTTAGATATTAATTCACGTCATTATCTAAAGCGTCTCATCATCCTATAGATTTTGTTGAAAATATCATTACCACAAATATATATATATATATATATATATATATATATATATATATATATAGGATTGGAATCATTTGAGAACTCACTGTAGTTGTGAGAACTTGAGAATTCCAATCGACCAATCACCAAGTGCCACATCATCAGTTTTGTATTTTTTTACATTTGTTTAATCAGGGGCAATATAGTCTTTATACATAAGTACCTAAGGACATTTTGGTAATAATAACACCCCACCCCACCCCACCCCATCCACCCTTTTAAATAATAATAATAATAATAATAATAATAATAATAATAATATTAATAGAAAGAATATCTCCTCTCTCTCTCTCATTCAAACATCTTTATCTCTTTCTCTCTCTTTCTCTTCTTCTCTCTCTATTCTTCAGCTCTCTCTCTCTTCTTCTCTCTCGTTCTGTCTCTCTCTCTCTAAAAAACAGGTGGGTGTCCGATGGGGTTGCAGGGTGCCGGTGATGGGCCGATGGATCTGCAGGTTGGATCTCGAGTTTTACAGGTTGGATCTGGGTGTGCAGGTTGGATCTAGGGGTTTCAGGTGGTGGTGGAGCAGGGCTGTGGTGCTTCGAGGTTGCAGAAGATGGTGGTGGGGGCTGTGGATCAGGAAGACGAAGGAACAGGGGAAGACGGCTGTGAACAGATGGTGGGTTAACGGCTGTGAACAGATCTGGAACAGGAAGATGACGACGGTGGAGGGACGACGGTGGTTCTTGGTCGGGCGACAGAGGACGACGACGACGGAGGACGACGGAAGATGAAGACGCCGGTAAGTATTTTTTTGTTTATTATTATTATTATTATTTGTTTATTTATTATTATTATTATTATTATTATTATTATTTTCTGTTATTGTTATTATTATTATTATTATTATTATTTGTGTTATTATTATTTTTTTCTGTTTATTATTTTTTTCTGTTATTATTATTATTATTATTATTATTATTTCTGTTATTATTATTATTATTATTATTTGTTTTGCAGGTGATCCGGTGATGGGGGTTTTGAAGGTGGTGTTCCGGTGATGGTGGTCCGCCTCTGAACAGATCTTGGTGGGGGGCAGGGGGCGGTGGACGGTGGTGGGACGGTGTGGGATGAAGATGGTATGTTGTTATTGTTATTGTTATTATTATTAGTGTTTTTTATAAGATTTTTCATGGGTTACTTTTTTGTGAAGATAATAATATGAAGAAGAAAGATGATGGTTTTTTGAAGAAATGATGATGATGTTTTTTTTATAGATGTTTTTTTATATACAAATTTTGTTGATGTTGTGGGATGTTTACACTGATGTAAATACGAATGTATAGATGATTGTTTTGGTTTTTTACACTGATGTAATATACAATTTTTTGGAGAAGTTTTGTGTATGGCAGATTTTACACTGGTGTAAATAATTACAACAGTGTAAATGATCCTCATTATATGTTTGTTTAGTTTTTTACACCAGCGTAATTTTGTACAAGTTTTGTGTATGGTATATTTACAATGGTGTAAATAATTACACCAGCGTAAATCATCCTCATTATATGTTTGTTTAATTTTTTACACCAGCGTAATTTTTGTAAAACTTTGTGTATGGTAGATTTACACTGGTGTAAATCACACAGAAAACATGAAAGTTTAAAAAAATGTAAATTAATTAAAAAAATAAAATAAAGTTTTTTAAAAAATAATTTTTAAAAAAAATTGTTCATGACTGAATATTCAGTTTCTTTTTTTTAAGTAAATAAATTGTTTAATTTAATAATTGAATAAAAGTATAAATAATATTTTATATAATTATTTCTCTCTCATGGGTATTTTACTTAAATACCCTTAAAGTACTTTAATGGAATAAAAAAATCCTTATTAATCAAGTAAAGACAAAAAGTCCCATCTTTGAATCTCAACCATTAGATCATCAAGATCAATGGTCCAGATGAGTTCCTATGGTTCTCACAACTCAAGTGAGTTCTCAAGGGATCCCATCCCTATATATATATATATATATATATATATATATATATATATATATATATATATATATATATATATATAGGGTAGGGATCCTAAGAGAACCAACCCCTATTTGAGAACTGAGAGAACCATTCTGGACCACACATTTCATATAAAGGCAAAAAAAATAAAAAATTTAATCGCACATTTTTATGCAAGGAAAATTTTTTTTTTTTTTTTTTGAATTTTTTTTTCATTTATACATATGTGTATATGTCAATTATACATATGTGTATATAGCAATTATACATATGTTTATATAGCATTTTTCAGCTATACATATGTCTATATTTCTGTTATACATATGTGTATATTGCATTATACATATGTGTATAATGCAATTATACACATGTGTATAATGCAATTATACACATGTGTATACTAAAAAAAATACAAAAAAAATAAAAAAAAAATTCTTACATATAAAGCAGTGATTTTTGCAAAAAAAAAAAAAAATAAATAAATAAAAAAATTGCCTTAGAGAAATGTGTGGCCCAGAATAGTTCTCTCAGTTCTCAATTTGGGGAAAGGTTCTCATTTGAACCAAATCCTATGTATATATATAATACTAGGTTAGAGACCCGTATTGACACACGGTGGATCCCAAGACAAATGACATAACATCTAACATACTATAAAAACGCAGGTTATAACTAATAACGTACATAGACGTATATGATACGAAGATATTTACTGTTTGACTTTATATAAGTCAAATTTAGGTTGCAAGTTGTTAACCTAAGTGGTATATGAATTATGCAATGTTTGATTTGACGTTATTAAAAAACAAATAATTAAATTAAGATGCAGTCATATTTATTTAAATGGGATGCAAATGAAGATGTAAAGTCTTAGTAGATAAACATAGTTTAACAAAAAATACAAGCAAATAAACATGAACATTCAAAGTGATTAAATATAATTTACAAAAACATATAAAATAATAAAAAACAAATTTCAATGTGAAGACTTTTGAAGAAACATTAATATAATATGTAACTTTCATTTTATCGACTATGTACTAATATATCGCTTTCTTAAATTGAGCATAGACTCCAATTTCATGGCTTTGATGATATACCAAGTGAATATAGATCCAAGTGAAACTACAATTAATTAAATATACTTTAAACACTAATTCTTGAGAATGGTAATATTACATGGTGGCCGCACCATGCATATAGCGGAGGTGCAGGCTACAACATCTGAGTTGTGCCTCAAAACAAATCTCAATATCATGGCGAGTACATGTGAAAAAAAACTAAATAAAACCGTAGTATTGAGAAGTAGAAGGATATACAGAGAAATTATTGTACTTGTCAAAAATTAGAGTCTTGTTAACATTCAAACCAAAAACAAAAGTAGTAGTCAAACACAATACTTGTTTCAGTTAGTGTATCAAACTACACTTTGGGCAGGTCAGCCTAGAAATACATCAGTCTAGGAAAAAAACTACTTTTTCATGCGTGATAAGACAATTCAAGAATACAAAAATAAAAAAACAAATATAAACACATCGGCGTTTTGTAACATAAGTGTCATCATTGTGCGCCAATCTCAGGCAAAAAAGCGGACAAATTTTATGAAAGTGAACCTGATCTCAAATCATTTGATTGCATCCATGACGGTCCCACGAGATTGGTTACATTTGCATGGTGAGTGGTGACACACCTCAACTTGAAGCAACAAACATTTGTTGAAGGGAATCAAAGATCCTGATAAAACACTAACAATTGAAACCCATCAGAGAATGAGAGAAGAATAAATGCATTGTTATTAATCGAGTAACGCGCTAAAGTGGAACTTCATTTCCAAGTATAGTAGATTAATGCAAGGTTGAATATAAAAATTCCATATACACATAAAAAAAACCCCTTGAAGTAACCCAAAAACACAGTTTTGCCCCTGCTAACATCTTCCTATAATATCTTAATAACCAATAATCTCTAAATTCATTACACCATGGTATATACGGATGACAAATTGCGTACAAAACCCATGTTAACATATATAGCTTTTTCCTCTCCAAGCAAGAAATCAATCATTTTCACATGGCCATCTATGGAGTTCAATATCACAAAGCTTTGATTTTACCCCATATATCTATAATACCTCAATAGACCTTCATCATGTCTCTAAATCTCTAATGCTCTCAGGTAAGGGGACATCAGGTTACCCGTTAAGACATTACGCTGCCCGCCCTGGGTATTTCTGTACATATTATTCTCTTCGGCTAAGAGGAAACCAAATAAATTTCCATGAAGAAAAATTATAGCATTTAAACTTTATATTAGTCTGAATAAATTTCATTATTGATTGCATTTTACAGGTCCGCTCTACAATAGTAAAGCAGTCTTAAATCATTGTCCCTCTGGTTTAGTACCTTATAATACACAGGTTGAGTCTTAAATCACTGTCCCTCTGGTTTAGTACCTTATAATACACAGCTTGAACAAAGTAAAACTTTTGTTACAATTTGTTACAATAATATTTCACAAAATAGACCAATATTTTGTACTCTAGTCATTTGTAAAGAGATTATTGTACAACTTTTGCCTCAGCCTTTTGTCATTTCCTTCATAATTTCAATTCATACTTTCCATTGGTTGGAAAAAATAAATTGTATTCCCTAGTCCCAACAATGTTAGCAATAATCTGGGCCCATGAATTGGAGGGTTTGAGTACATTGGTCTTGCAATTCTTTTAGGCTGGCTCTTCACCCTCTATTCAAACATTTATATTTTATAAATTTAAACATCATTTAGTTATTAATCATGTGTGTTCTAACCACAAAATAATTACATATGACTAAAATTACATATGTTAACTGTAACATTTGGGGTTCAACATCCCCCACATGTATCAACACCAACTTCAGATTCCTTTTTCACATCCCCCAAATGTACCTCTTATTTGTTTTTCAGATTCAATTATTTGATCTTATACAAACATAATAACTTTTACTTGAAATTGATTATTATGATCTACAACCTAACAGTAATAACTTTAAATGAACATCCAAACAGCCCTAATAGGTTAAATATGTACCTCTCTTACTTGAATAACCTTCTACTTGAATAACCTACTCTTCCCAATTGCAGCACCAAAATATCTCTACAACAAAGGCAATAAACAAACATTAGAATGAACACATTATCCACTACAGAAGTAAAGACATCATGTCCTCAGGCCAAAACTGTATTGATTAATTGAAAGTGCATGAAAGCTAGTAAGGTTTTTGTTGTAAAAAATCAATGTACTTGTTATAGTGTTTCACTCTAGCCCTTCTACTCATGTGCCATCTATTTATCAATATCCAATTAAATAACCATCTTGAAGGAAAATCTTGACGATTACCACTTGCTATTAGTTGATATGCCATGTTAAAGAAAGAAAAATGACACTTGACCTGAAATATTAACATTGAGATAAAAACTAATAAGTTAAACCCTAATAAAAAATTAGATGCAAAAATGCAAAGCAGAGACGCAATCCACCAACAAAAGAGCAAAAACATTACTGCAAAAAAACATCAATACTGCAGCTGCTGAACTGATGTAAAGCTTTAGGTAGCTGCCTTGTTAATGAACTTAGTGAAAGAAAGATAGAACATATGGAAGGAAAAACCTAACCTTTTCATCAATCCACATTAATGAACTTAGTTGATTGTTAAGGATCTGAACGACAACATCCAGCAGGATCATACCATCAATTGCTTCAAGTTCTCCACCCTAAATGGGGTATGGAAATAAGGTATCAACATCAACCCATATGGTCATAAATAATTAGAGGGCGGAGCAATCTAAATTACAACAAAAAAAATGATAACCTGATTGGCATTAAGAGTCTGAATAACATATTTTATCTGTTCTGTCACCTGTTCCATTTCTCTCTCAATGAATTCAGCCTGCTCATACCTGGAATTTGAAATGGACAGGTGTTAACAATGGCTCTACTTCATGTTCAGAAATAAAAATATCAATAGCTGAGCTATTAATTTCTTCTGTTTCAACTATTATAATTTTTCTTGTCTCTTGAAAGTTCTTTGTTTTATAGCCACTCACGTTGCATCTCTGGTTGAAGCTGTTTCTTCATCAAGAAGTAGACCATGCTCGTCTTTGTATATTCACTCGGATCTTCTTCCACACTCTGCAAAGACTTGTCAACCTAAAAATAGTATCAAGTGACAACAACTATATTTAGTATCTTTTTACCAAATCCTCAAGCGGCCAAGAAAGATGCTTAATTAAAATCGAAATGAATGAAATATTTGCATCAACATCATCAAAACCTATTTTTAGGGTTAAAAATTAGTGACTGCATGGTAGATCCTTAGATTAAGATGCTATTAAAACACCTCTGGTTTTGGATAAACCATAACCAATAACAATCTAGCTTTGCTAACTTAGCCTTAATTTGGACTAAGCTAAAACAATCCAGATTTGTAGTTTAAATTATATCATTCATGTTAAAACTTATATTCATTAACCCAAGCTTAATTAAAACAATAAGCCTCTTCAAACATAAATCCATTTTCTTAATGATCCTAACCCCTTAACCCGCAATTTCATCTGTCAACACATGCTTACAATTTGCTCTCAAAATTCGCTTGCATGTGTTTGTTCGTTAACTTCATATTCAAGGCGAAGGTGTGTTCTCATATAAAAGACATGCAATAAAGACAAAATGACTCAAATTTATAGCATGCAGTTCTATGATTAAATATACAATGGTGTGTGGATACATGATAAAAAAAGCAAAACCATTGTCGAAATACCTCTTGCTTATGAGTTTCAATCACCTCCAACTGTCTCTCAAGGTTTGATTGGGTATCAACAACTTTCGCAACTTCTGCTTGTATAAAAAGCAGTTTAGAATAAACATGAGGCGGCAAAGTTTAGGTTGATAACCTTTATCATCTATTCATCTAAATCAAACCCAAGTCACTTTAGTTTATAGGAGGTCAAATGACTGGTTGAGAGTTCAGTTAATAGTAATTCTTAACAGTTAAAGTGAATATGAGACTAACCTCAAATTTAAGAAGAACATCCCGGTTCTGCAAGATTCTCCTGTCCCTTCCTGAACTTGGTAGTTCGTTCCTGGAGCTCCAAATTCCACTCCTTGATGATCTTTAAAAAATGTAAGAAAAAAATCAGATCAGAATAATAGAAGACCCTGAAAGTTGCTATATTAAACTAATCACAGTAATCACTCTCACACCTTCAATTTCCATATAATATTTGCTTTTTATTATTTTATAATAATACATATGCATCTTATTTCATATTTGCGACTGGTCACTAAAATATATATGGACCAATTGTAGAAGTCGAGCGTACTACTAAAATGAATGTGGAAGACTTACGAATTTGATTCTAAGTGATACAAATATGAAAAATTGAATGTTTTAATTGATTTAGGGAACAACAATAACAATACCTATATTTTCATCAACCAGAATAGTATAAACATCTTGGTCGCTATCAAATACATAAATCCAAATCCTCTAGAACGCTTTGTTGCATGATCTCAGATAATCTCATGCTCGACCACATTCCCATATTTTGAGAAGAAACCTTTAAACTCATCTACACATGCACAGAAAAGTAAAAAAAATTAATAATAATAAATGAAAAGAATTAGAGAGAAAAATTATCGGCTATAAAAATCAGAACTCTTAAAGACCTCAACTTCTAATACTGAACTTCAGTAACTGACGTAGGAATCCCACCAACAAAAATCTCATTTTGTTTTGAAATCCTTAGGCTTGGACTCGCCTGAACCTTTTGGGATAGTTCTCTTAATATCAACCTGCACATCAGTTATTCTAACACAATTAGTTAAACGATTATTTTAAAATTTAAAATTTACATGGTTGTTCTGCAAAATGCAACAAATATATTTACAATCCTAGCCGCCGCAACCCTAAATCCTATTCTGTTCCTATATCAAGATTCAAGTTATCAATACATTGTTCGATAACAATCGAAATAAAAAAACACGCCGATTCAAATCATTAGCAAAACAATCCGTATAAAGATTAAAAGGTAAAAATAACAATGGATCTTAAACAAAATAACAAAAAATAATATAGCCGATTTCTTGTTATCGGCGTCCGTATAAAGATTCAATACAGGTTTGAACAAACAGACTATTAACATAATAAACAGATCTGTGCCTATATGAAGCGATTACCTTTAAAAAAGAAGAAAAAGTGAAGACGTAGATGGAGTTAGATCCGTACCTATATGAACAATATTATCAAGATATGGATTTTAGGTTTTAACTGTGAAAAGAAAAGAACACTAATATTTTCAAAGAATTGTTACCTGAATTGGAGGATACGAATCGTTGATTGAAGGAGGCGGTTAGGGTTTTAACTGTGAAAAGAAAAGAACACTAATATTTTAATTGATTGAAGGAGGCGGTTAGGGTTTCAACTGTGAAAAGAAAAGAACACTAATATTTTAAATAACAACCTTCTAATAGTCTCTTCTTCAGCAAACTCCATTGTATATTCACCCTGTCAAAAAATTCGACCTGGTCATAGACTCGCAAATTAAAAACAATAGTAAATAGGATACTGATAAGCCCTAAATCGAAAACTTTAATGAATCGATTACAAAACAGTACTAATCGCATGAATACAGTAGGAATCGATTAATTATGAATTCGTTACTATGTAAACATGATTTCAGATCTGTGTGAACAACATAAACAATCCTAATGAATAGGATATTCAAACAGAAAGAATCGTTCATCATTTGGTTACGATTCTGCAATCTGAGTTGGATGATAAGAATCGTTGGATTCTGCAATCGATTATGTGAGCCTCAAACAGAAAGAATCGTTCATCATTTGGTCCAGATCTGCAATCTCATCGAATAAACTGAAAACGAAATCGAATAGAAGCATAATCGATGAAAACGAAATCGAAAAGAAGGTTACCTGAGTTGGATGATAAGAATCGTTGGAGATGATGGGGGGTTAGGGTTTCTGTTGAAGGAGAATGAATGATGAATGGAAAGTTATATTGGATCTTCACAAAGCGAGAAAAAAAAGACTTTATATGCGGATAAACGGGTAGTGCAACCGGGTTATGGATCGGGTTTTAGAAACCATACCCAAGTTAAATGGGTTGAAAAATGCTGAGGTGGACACCCTAGAATGGTGACACCTCACCCCTAGATACTCCTTTATTATATGTATAGATATATATATATATAGGGTTAGGATACTTTGAGAACTCGACGAGTTGTGAGAACTCGTAGGAACTCGACGTAAAATGCGAAATTTTTTTTTATTTTTTTACACTCGTGTAAAACACGTAAACACCGCTGTAAAATTTTTAAAAAAAAATACATTAATTTGCCCCAAAATACACCGGTGTAACAAATTTTTATCCTTGTGTAACTATATTAATATTTTATTCATTATTTTATTGTTGATTAATTATGGAACACATATTCATTTTTGATTAAAAAAAGTATGTGGTTATAAAGTGAGTTCCTATGGTTCTCACAACTCACCTTGGTTCTTAAAATATCCGGATCCTATATATATATATATATATAGGATTTGGTTCAAATGAGAACCTTTCCCCAAATTGAGAACTGAGAGAACCATTCTGGGCCACACATTTTTCTAAGGCAAAAAAAAAATAATTTTTTTTTTTTTTTTTTTTTTTGCAAAAATCGCTGCTTTATATGTAAGAATTTTTTTTTTTATTTTTTTTGTATTTTTTTTCAGTATACACATGTGTATAATTGCATTATACACATATGTATAATGCAATATATACATATGTATAACTGAAATATACACATATGTATAGCTGAAATATACACATATGTATAGCTGAAAAATGCTATATACACATATGTATAATTGCTATATACACATATGTATAAGACATATACACATATGTATAAATGAAAAAAAAAATTCAAAAAAAATAAAAAAAAAATTTCCTTGCATAAAAATGTGCGATTAAAGCAAAAAAAAAAAATAAAAAAAATAAAAAATAAATTTTTTTTGCCTTTATATAAAATGTGTGGCCTAGAATGGTTCTCTCAGTTCTCAAATAGGGGTTGGTTCTCTTAGGATCCCTACCCTATATATATATTTAAGATAAATTTAAAATGTTGAAATTATATACGTTAGGTACTCCTAATTATATATGTTGTAGCTTAGTGGTTGCAATGGAGGTGAGAAGGTTTATTCACTTTTGTGGGTTTCATACCTTGGGAGGTTACAGGTTTGAATCCCACTCAAAGTAGGGTCATTCTGAAATGAGGGGTTGGACCTTAGAGGGGGGGGGGGGGTCAGAGACCGGACCTAAAGGGTGCGAGACTTTGTTATGGATGTGTACGGATCACCGTTCAAAAAAAAATTTTGGATAGCTTTCTGATTTATGTGTGACTCCCTTTAATATAAAAGTATTGCATATGTACTTATGTAGTTTCATAAACATGTTTATATTTTTATTTAAGAGATTCCAGGAACTAACAAGCAGAAGTAACTGAGTCTGAGTGCTAAGTATAAGCTAACCATAACCCCCACCTACTTAATTTATACATTAACAATTTTTTTCTATCTTAATTTTTTATTTCTTATATACAATTTTATTATCTAGAAAGTTAAACAAGTTCAGCGACTATAAGTATCTGGTACAATATGTCAACTAAGCACTAATTTGCAACCATTCAATACAATCAAACAATAACTGTCTCATGGATCTTTTCCATATGCAAGACAGCTACGCACTCATTGTTGCAACTTTTACCATAATTCTAGTCATCTACTTCTTATCATTCTTCAACAGAACCACTATTAATCCACCTGAACCAAGTGGAGCATGGCCTATAATAGGCCATTTCAAAGTTTTTAATGGTTCTGATCTTCCTCATATAACTTTGTCATCCATGGCTGACCGATATGGACCCATATTCACCATCCGGCTTGGCATTCATAAGGTCTTGGTGGTGAGTAATTCGGAGATGGTTAAGGACATCATTACTACCCATGACTTGATTGCTTTGGACCGTCCGAGTTACACAGCTGCCAAGATTTTGGGACGTAATGGTGCTTCTTTTTCATTCACTTCTTATGGTCCATATTGGCGTGGAATACGTAAAATCATCTCACAAGAGTTGTTGTCTAATAGTCGACTCGAAAAGCTTATGCATATTCAAGTGTTTGAACTAGAAAAGTCAATTAACAGCATCAATGAGCTATGGAGGGAGAAGAGAGATGGGCAAGGGAAAGTGCTGGTGGAAATGAAGAAATGGTTTGGGGAATTAAACATGAATATAATGCTTAGACTAATTGCTGGAAAACGGTATACCGGAGGTGACGATGAAGATCAGGAGGAGATGATGAGTTGCCGTGAAACAATAAGGGTGTGGTTTCACTACTTGGGACAATTTTTGGTTGAGGATGCCCTTCCTTTTCTGGGTTGGTTGGATTTAGGGGGATACAAAAAGAAAATGAAAGGAGTTGTGAGGGAACTCGATTCGATGGTTGGAAAATGGTTAGAAGAGCATCGGCGGCAAAGATCTTTTGACACTGCTAAAGAGGTAAACGACTTCATGGATGTGATGAGCCAAGTAATAGAAGACGATGAGGCGGCTGGTTACGATGCTGATACCATCATTAAAGCCACATGTGAGGTATGCTTCATTAGGAACATTGATATCTATCCTATTGTTGTTGAATTGTTGTGTTTTCATAGGCCTCCAACTATTAAATGATTTGGCTAGACAGTCAAAACCCAACTTCCTTAGATGTATATGTTTTTATTTATGTCATATGCGTTCTAATTAACATGTTTTCAGACTCTTCTTGCTGGTGGCTCGGATACAATCACTGTGATGCTAACGTGGGTACTTTCATTGCTATTAAACAATCGCTACGTTCTAATGAAGGCTCAAGAAGAACTAGACACGCAAGTGGGTAAAGATAGACAAGTAAATGAATCAGATGTCAAAAATCTTGTCTACCTTCAAGCCATAGTAAAAGAAACATTTCGATTATATCCAGCCGCATTCCTAAACTCTCCCAGAACGTTTGCAAAAGATTGCACCATAGCGGGCTACCATATCCCAAAAGGCACGTGGCTATTAATCAACATTTGGAAGGTCCACCGTGACCCAAATATATGGTCTGACCCATGTGAGTTTAGACCAGAAAGGTTCCTTTCCTCAAAGCATGTGGGCTTAGATGTAAAGGGGGCTAATTTTGAGTTGATCCCTTTTGGGACCGGGAGAAGGCGTTGTCCCGGAATAGGATTGGCAGATCAAACGTTACACATAGTTTTAGCCACTTTGCTACATAACTTTGACATGTCTACTCCAAATGGTGATCCTGTTGATATGAGGGCATCTGCTGGATTGTCAAATGCCAAGGCAACTCCACTTGAAGTTCTAGTTTCCCCACGCTTGAATGCAGCATTAGATGCATGAACATGTGCACTTATATAAAGGAATTCTTCAATTTGGTCTAAATCTTTTGGCATGTTTATCATATGGTTTTGTACTTGTTTCAAAACTATGTATGTAATAATGTAAATCGTATTGTACTGTTTTATTTAAACTATAGGTTTCTTCTAATAATGCAAGTTTAATATTATGACCTCAATGGATAGGATAATAAATAGAAGAGAAATATTTCACCTATTAAACATCAATGCAACATCATAAATTTTGAATTTGAATCCGACAAATCCTAGAACGAATCAAGTTTCACAATGAGCACATTATGACCACAATATATGGATGGGATAATGGAATCACCATATGGCCGAATGGAAACCACAAATAACACACTTGAGGCAAAGTGGGCATGGCACAATTGAAACTCAATTTTCTTGGTTACATATATTGTAAATAGAAGGTGAGTGCTCACGTGATGCGACGGCGAATACAAACACTTTTATGCGTGTGCTTATTTCGGTTCAATTCGGTTATTAGCCTCAATTGAAACTAACGTTATTGATTAATAAACTTATTAACCAATCGGTTCGTTGGCTTGATAAATTTAGTTAGATTGTCAGCTTTCAGTTCGATTCAGCTAATTTTAGTTAATAACCAAAACCAATTTTAGCCAATTTTTTTGCTTTGAAGTACATGAAATTGAGGTATATATATATATATAATGGAATGTATAAATAAAAGCTAGGAATATATGAATTGTTCGGTTTCGGTTTAGTTAATTTGGTTAACTAAGGGTACATAAAACCGATAAGCGATTTTAGCTTAATTTGGTTTTTTGGTTTATTAAGTTTTCAATTGATTTCACTTTGGTTCCGTCTAATTTTTGTTCGGTTAGGGTTTACGATTTAGTTATTGCTCACCTCTGGATATCATTAATCAGGTAACTCGAAACTAAAAATCAAAAGCAATACTATATTCAAATTTCAAAAATAAAATACTCATTATTCGTTTTTTGTGATGTATTTTTTAAATGTACCAGCTTATGAAAGTGAATAGAATTAAATAAGCAAAAAATTGCAACTATTATTTAAATAAGCAAAAAAATTTAAATCGTGGGATAGTTGATTTAAATAAGGACCAAAATGCAACTATTATTTAAATAAGCAAAAAACATTTAAAGTGAAGAGAATTATATTATAACTAAGATGATGAGATTAAAGTGTAAATAGTATTTAAAAACTAATTTACCTTTATTTTTAAACTGTATTATATGATTAAATTATAAAAAATTCTTAACTTTTAGATATATTAAAATGCTCTTCTAAAATACCATAGAGCATTCGCATTAGCTCCTTCGTAGTGGTGTGACTATGAGTGTGATCTCTATATTATAGAGAGTGAGTGTAACTGGTTGTGAGTAGAGAAGACATAAAATATTTGTAGGGTACACTGTATACCAGTAAATTTTGAGGAGACACTGTTCATCCTTCATAACTTTTTAATATTTTAAAAAGTGGTTGTGAGTAGAGGAGAATGAAAATGTAATGATAAAAGTATAGAATAAGTATTATTAAATAGAAAAAGAGAGAGAAAGATAGTGATTTTAGTATAATTATAAAGATGAAGATGGAGTAGCTAAGAGCATTCACAGTAGAGCCTCTATATTTGTGTGAGGGGGGCCTCCATATTATATAGAGTGTGTATAAGTGGTTGTGAGTAGAGGAGAGAGAAAATATATAGATGAGACACTGTTCATCAGTAAATTTGGAGGGGACACTGTTCACCCTCCATAATTTTTTAATATTTTTAGAAGTGGTTGTGAGTAGAGGAGAGAGAAAATGTAATGATAAAAGTATAGAATAAGTATTATTAAATAGAAAAGGAGAGAGAATGGTAGTGATTTTTAGTGTAATTATAGAGATGGAGAAGGAGGATCTAGTGTGAATGCTCTAATGTGAATGCTCATAGAGCATTCATAATAGGTTCTCCAAATTTTCTTCATCTCCATCCATTCACAATCATTCACAACTACAAATTACACTAAGGGGGTATTTGGAATTGATTATTCAGAACAAATTATATGTTTTGGTTAAGCAGGGGTGGACCTGTTTATAGATTATTGCATTTAGGTAGGCTAAAAAACTGATTATCTGCGTTTTCAAAACGCAATCCAAACACTAAAAACTGATTATCTGCGTTTTCAAAACGCAATAATCTAAAAATCATATTCAAAACGCAATCCCAAACACCCTCTAAAAATCATCTTATTTTTGTCTCCTTTTCTATTTAATAATATTTATTCTATACTTTTGTCATCATCTTTTATTTCTCCTCTACTCACAACAACTTTTAAAAATATTAAAAATTTATATACGATGAACAGTATTTCCTCTACATTTACTCATGAATAGTAACTTTTCTCTCTCCTCTATTCATAACCATTTACTACCACTTATCAAATTTTGGAGGCTTCTCTTACATAAATTTAGAGAAGCTATTTTGAATGCTATTATATACATTATTATAGATACACATACACACCTCATTACTATTAAACAACAGTTACCGCAAGTGGAAAAATAGACATGTAAATGACCAGGATCTCAAAAATCTGGTCAACTTCGAAGCAATAGTAAAAGATATTTCGCGTCAATACCCAACCACATTCCTATTTCCTAAACCCTCCAATACCCTTATGAAAAATTGCATCAGATCAGAGTTGGCTGCCATATCCTAAAAGGCACGTGGGCCGTGGCTAGTAATGATCAATACATGGAAGCTCCATCATGTTCACACCCGTGTTACGTGGCGGAAGGGTTGATTTTGAACAAAAAGTCAAGGACAAGTAACGCAATATTAAAAATAAAATTAAACTACGGATAGTAAACTTGAGAATAAAGAATTTACTTGAAGTGGTTGCCAAAATGGATCAATTAACTAAGGTTTATACACACAGTGGATGCCCATCTTTGTCATTAGCTGTACTCCTTTGCAAACAAAATTAGCTTGCAAAAAACACAAAATCAAAGGCTTTAAAATAAAACTTTGCCCATACTATTATTTTAATTGCACTCATAGACACCTTGAATCTACATAGAGAGAAAGATGTATCTCAGAGTGAACAACATTAGGGAAGCCGGTCACCATTACGGTGACCACCAATGGCGGGTCAGGCGACCACCTACCAGTAGCGGTGGTAGTGCTTGTGTCCTTAGGCACCGACGGCTGAGGGTGTGATATCAACACATCCAAGATTTGAGCGCTTTTTTTCCAGCAACGCGAGTAGACGGTGTTTTTCTTTCCAGTTCAACACATCGGTGGTGGCTTTTCGGATGATAACACCACACCTCCTACAACGAAGCTAATGTTCCGCAATCATCTCAAATGGTGTCGACTGTCACAACGGATGTTTAGATCTACTGTTTTGAAGATTAGATACGCGCAACGATTTTGGGCCATTCTATGGTGATCTTTTGCGCTATATTGGTGTATCTTTGTGTGAGAGTTGTATCCAAAAATCAAAGAGAAAGAAACTACGTGTTCAAAGCAAAAAGTAAAAAACTACCATAGTGCAAAAGGGTGTTATTGTTACAACGGAAGGGGCGCTCCACGGAATATGTTTTCACTTAACTGATTTTTACGAAACCCGCACTGCCACATTACTTCGCTGATTTCTTTCACTGAAACACTTTTTATAGGCAACACTCCACTAATTCTTTACCCGACTATCAATTATTTTTACACTTAATAATAATAATAATAATAATATTAATAATAATAATAATAATAGAATAAAAAAACTAGTTAAAACCTTTGAGACAAAGGTCTCGTGACCCAACAATGAAGGCAAAAAAAAGCAACAACTAAACCTACAATGTGTAAGTGCATTATTAATGTATGTCCCCAGCTAGTGATCCAGTACTGAATGTCGAAGGTTCAGATAATCAGAAAACGACCAAGACTTTGAAGTGTGTTGATAACTTGAAGACTCATTCGACCAGTCGGGAGTTCAAATGGAGTTTGTCTTGAGTCGAATGGAGATTGAACGATAGAGAAGGCTTCATTCGAACCCACGAGGGGTCGTATGGAATGCCTATAAATAGGGAAAAGTTTGTTATTTTGTATAGTTAGTTATCATTTTGAGCTTTTCCCAGATTGTGTGTGTGTGTGTGTGTGTGTGATTCTCTATATTAGATCTAGGATTTGAACTGTAATTGTTGAAATTTGGTCTAATACACGAGTAAAGTTACGGAAATTGCTCGGTGATTCGTTATCTGTTTTCATCACGATCGCTACTGTTTATTTTTTAATCATTTTCCACATCCGGGGGGGATTCCGCACCATACGGTTGGTATTCGTCAGATCACGGATCGTGATGACGATCCTAAAATGAATTATCAAGTCGTATCAGAGCATGGGCTCGATTTCACGATTGCAAACTGATATAGAATTGATGAAAACAGATTAAAATTCTGGTGTAAAGTTCAAAACCCTAGAAATTTTGAAGCTTTTCATAAAAACATAGTTATTGATTAAATTGGAGTTGAATTTGATGTTGTTTTCAAAAATTCTTTCACAAATATTTGTCTAAATTCAATTCTGAGTAAAACCTATCAAATCTCATTATATTTGGTCAAAATTTTCTCAAAAACTGATCACATTCATGTTCTTGAGGTTGAAGATGATGAACAGAGCTGAAAAGGTCAAATGAGAGCATCGAGAGGTCGAACCAACTGATTTTAGATCGAACCAGTGTGTATTTAGGTCGAACCAGATTTTTCAATGTGTATTGTTTTTCATTCGATCTTACGGGAGGTCGAACGAAGATTTCATCAGGTCGAACGAAGTATCTGGTTTTCAAAGATTTTCATTCTTGTGGTCGAACCAATTCTAAGTTTCATTCGACCCTTTTGAAAGGTCGAATAAGACTGTATTTCTGTTGATTCGAACCCACGACTATTTGGACTATATTTTTGAAATAATAATTGTTGAAAAATGACAAATCCATGTTTTTATCTTATGTCAAGAAGTGAAGATCAGATAAAAGATGCAATACAACAAAAGCAAACATGGGAACAAGTCTTTGCATATACGATTCAACAATCTGTTACACGACCTATTGTTGATTATTGTGGAAACATAATAGATCCAGCTGTGCAATCAACTAATAAAATGGTTAATGTGAATGAGTGTGTTAACAGAGGAAGTGTTAAAAGTAATGTTGTGTGTCTTGCCAAACAAATGGGAAATGATGATTCAAGTGAATTGTCAAAGAGTGATTTGAGTTCTGATACGAGTTCAGAATAGAGTGAATCAAGAGGAAGTGATACATCAAATGTTGATGTAAATTTTGAGAATGGTTCAGAGAATGGTAATAATTCAGATGCTGAGGTAAAATCTAATGTTGACTGTGCTAATTGTTCTAATTGTATTAAGTTGAAAATTGAAATGATGAAACTTTTTGATGACAAACAAATATTAGCAAATAAACTTGAAAAATGTAAAAATGAAAATAAAGTTTTGCCTGAATTACAAGTTTTGTCCTTTAGGTTTATACCAAATTGCAAAGAATGTCCTTTAACTTCAAAATTGATTGGTTTTGTACTTTATGTTTTAAAATCTTGCACGTTTTGTCCTTTCGACCTAACTCTGTTAATTTTCTTCATTAAGTTTGGTCATGTGCAAAGCACATGAGGGCATTTTAGTCCTTTCATGCCTTTTATTATTAATTTACATAAAAAATAAAAAAAACTAAAAATCCTGAAACTCTCTTTCTCTCTCTATCTCTCTCCCCCCACCGGTTACCACCCTCCACCACCACTTGCCACCACAGCCATCGCCTGCTATCACCCTCCACCACCACAGCAACCACAGCCACAGCCTGCTATCACCCTCCACCACCACAACCACCAACCCTAACATCAAAATCCCCACCCAACAACCTGTAAATAACCATTGTAAGCCTTTCCATTACCACCACCCATCACCATCGTCTACCGTCACCACCATCGCTCCACTTGCCTTCCACCACCTTCCCCTCCCATGGCATCAAAACCCCTACCCAGATGTGAAAACTGGTAAAAAAAAACATTCCTAACTCGTTATCAAACATCGACACAAATCAGAACCTTTAATACCTGCCACCACTACCTTCACCGACCAACACCACCACCTGCCGCCGACCACCACCACCAACACAACCCCTTCCATTCCATGAAATCAAACTAAACCCTGACCTCAATACCACACAGATCGGACCACCATCACAACCCCCTTCACCTCCATCGGACCACCATCACCATTCACCACCTTCAACCAACCCACCTCACCATTCGTCACCTTCAACCAACCCACCATCACCATTTGTCACCTTAAACATCACGAATCCAACCCTTCATCGCCGACACCTTAACCCAAACCCTATATCTTCGTCACCTTCAACCAACCCACCTCACCCCACACCTGCAACCGTCTTCATGATGTAAACTGTTACACAGTAAGGCTCCAAAATCACTGCTTTCGATACAGATTTAGGCTTAGTTTAGTGTTGCAACAAAACGCCTAATCGCCGATTAAATTAGGGCTTTGAAATGAAACCTAATGGTCAGTGAGCGTTGGATATTCAATTGATTGTGTGAAGGTTGTTGGAGTGTTGGTGGCCGGTGGTGTGTGGGGTTGGAATGGATGGTGGTGCTGGTAACCGCCGGAGGTGGTGGTAAGAGGTTGGACGAAGAACATGAGGAGAGAGAGGGTGTGGGGTCGGTGATGGTGGTTATTATCGGGAGGTGGTGGTAGAATGCAGCTTTTGAGATATACAGAGAGAGAAATGGAGAGAGATGGAGAGAGAGAGAAAGAAATAGAAGAAAAAGTGAGGGAGAGAGTCTAGTGTGCAGGTCAATTGGAGAAGAAATAAGGTGGGTGAATTTACTATAATACCCTCATGTGCCTTGCACATGACTAAACTTAACGAAGAAAATTAACAGGGTTAGGTCAAAAGGACAAAACGTGCAAGATTTTAAAACATAAAGTACAAATCCAATCAATTTTGAAGCTAAGGGACATTCTTTGCAATTTGGTATAAACCTAAAGGACAAAACTTGTAATTCAGTCTAAAGTTTTTGAAAAGAATGAAAAGGATTTGTTATATCAAATTGAATCTTTAAAGCAATAAATTTTAGAAATGAATAAAAGTTTTTCAAAGACTAATTTCACATCAGAGTTAGATGTCATAACACCTTGTGTTGTTGATCGTGACTCTGAGGTGAAACCAGCGTTTGAAAAGAAAACTGAAAATGTGATAGCTGCTTCAGAAACTGAATCTGAAGAAAAACCCATATTAAAGTTTCCTGAAGGAGTTGAAGGATCCTACATGTTGGAAGGACATGACAAATTGATTTTCTACAAAGATTTTCCAATTGAGAATATCGAACAATCTTTACTTAAATGTATTTTTGTCGATAAGTTTGATAAATCAATTTAGAAATCAATTTGGACATCTTCATTTTGAACTCAAACCTAACCAACATGAGAATGAAAAGGATCAGTGTGGGAACAAAAAGAAAAGTTCTGTAGCAAAAAGACCAAAACCAAACAAATCGAAAGGCAATGATCAAATGAAAAATTCTTATCATGAGAATTCAAGAAGTTTTTCATCTAGATCACATGACTTTTATGATTATCCAAGTCACTCTCGATTTGATGGTTATTGGGGAAACAACTCACCACAGTATTCTCATGAATATGTTGAATGGAGAAGTTGTTTTGAATGTGGTGAATTCGGACATATTGCTGCTCATTGTCCCTACTGGTATTGGGATGAAGGGTATGCATGTGATTTTGAAGAATATAGGTCTTGTTATAACTGTGGAGAGTGTGGGCATTTAGTTGTTTCCTGACCGTATGTTAAACAGAAAAGGACCGAAGTGAATGTTGCTAAAAATTCAGGCAATGTCAAAAGATCTGTCTCCCCAAAACAAAACAAACCAAGAAACAAAATGGGAAACAGTCTGTTGTGTATGCCAATCGCAACTAAATTGCCTTGAACAAAATTGAAGTTTTGGATCTAGTTCGGGACTACCAGATGCTGATTAAACCTCTAGTTATTAGTTAAGTTAATCAATTATTATTTTATATTTTTGGATGAGCTCACAAGTGCATGGGTTTTTACACACCAGGGGTACACTCATGAGTTCTCCTAATAAGTTAATATTGATTTTAGGATTAAGTTATCATCATAGCAACCAGTCACAAAGATAAACAAATAAGGATTAGAAGAAGAGGACACCACAAATAACTAAAAATAAATTACTACTACTAATAATAAAAGTCTACAAATCGAAATGGGTTCATAATGATAGAAAGATACAACCATAGAACATGATCATCACAAGAACATGGCTGCTCATAGACAAGCTATCCATCTTCAAGTGATATGTAGCTCTCTTGATCCTCATGACCCTCGATATTATTGCATAACTACTCTACGATCCTCTTCTTGGCCAAGCGGATCAAGGTAGGACGAGGCCTAACCATTGAGGGATGTTAGGACGGCCAGAAGGCCTCCCACAAGACCCAAAGATCTATCGAAGAAGCTTGGAGTTCGGCCCCAAGAGAGCACAAGAAGGGATGAACAAATGGTGAGGGTTGGCTTGCTATTTATAGACCTCCCAGGTGATGCACGGTCGTGCCATGAGTGTCGAGGGCGTGCTTGCGGTTACACGTACGTTCTGTTTCTGCATGGCAGAGTTTGACTGTACTTCATTGTCTAGCACGCCCGTGCTTGGGCATGTGGCACGACCGTGCACTACTCTTCATTCTCTAATTTCTTGCCCTCCAAGTTTCCTGCGTTGTCTTCTTACGTGCAAGGCCTTTGTGCAGGTGAGCGTGGGCGTGCAAGGTCACCCCGAGACTGACTTTAGCATTGTTTAAGTCCTGGGATTGTCTTCAGAACATAGAGGGAACAGGCATGAAGTCTGGTATCTTCAGGAATCTCCGATTTTTGCATGTTTTTACCCGGAAATCCTTCGTTTCCGTCTTGAAGCTCCAGTTTCCTGAGATAATCAAATAGGAACGAATTAAGCATCACTTATAACTAATATATGCCTAATTGTGACCTATTTTGGGTCTGTTTATGCCTGTTTTATATGTTAATTCTGTGAATTATCACAATACCCCACACTTTGACTATTGCTTGTCCTCAAGCAATCATGCACAATACACCGAGGCAAACTGTAGCTAACAAATCCGCAATCCATTTATTTTATTTTAGACCACTAGAAAAATAAAATTGCATGACACGCCTACTTAACCGGTATGATTTTGCTTAAACCTATACCTTCTCACAATGTTCACTCGTCACTCGGGGTTTATCATCTGGGTGAGTTTCGGGGGTGAACACTCGTGTCCTGACCGAAGTCGACTCAAGTCATAGGCTTGTATGCAAATCAAGTCCTCGTCTCTAAACCAACTAACTAAGATAAATCAAGAGGACTTTTATTCGGGTTATAATGTAGGGGTGTAAAGATAAAACTAACTACTTTTTTTAATAAGATACAAGGGGGATGAGTCACCGAATCACGATGGTGTGTCAAGGCTGTGATGATGACGAAGCAGCAAAGCGTGGAAAAGGGCGGTTGCGTCGCTGAGCAACATTTTACGCCGTGATCTCTAAGAGGAGTTGGGTGTTTATCCCGAGGTCTTTCATCATGGATATCTCGTCCCTCACCGTGTAGTTAATGTTACTTCCTTTTCTGACTTTTCACTCGGCTTAGTATCGAATAGCACCCCCATGGATCAGTAAAGTATACTCCATCTGCAAATGAGTTGAGTTGTTGCTGCACTTGTCATCATGAGAACAGTGGCCACACTTCCTACACTTGTCATATCTTTTCGCCCGTCCCTTTGTAGCGCTCTTCGATTGTCCACAAAAGGGTGGATTTTGTTCCATCTTCCACCACAATTTTCTTTCGTATGCAGTCTTCTCAAAGATGATATGTATTACTTCTGGTGGCAGATGTGGCTGAGCAAAGTGGAAACAGCGAAGCAAGTGTTCGTCCAATGGATGCATCTTGAGAAAGTGAGGGGGAAAAAAGAGAGAGAGAATGGAGATCCCAGAAAGAGAGTAGAGAGTGAGAGCTAAGAGTAGGAGAGAGAGAGAGAGAGAGAGAGCAGAATTTCAGTTCTTTTTTCCTAATCAGAAGAAAGGTCCCCTAAGCCAACCAGAACGGCAAAGAAGAGTTCTATGATGGATCCAATGAAAATTTTCGCGTAGCTTCTGGTCATAGAATCCCCTGAGTCTGAGGCGTCTCTACTTGATGACCCGGTGGACGGGGCATTGCACGTTTATCCAGACCGCTCCGCAATGCCACGACATCAAGGGGGACAAGTCACCACTCAGGGACCTACACCGGTACAGAGCCACCTCACCGGCCAATGGGTAGCTTCGAACAGAAAGATCCTGGGCCAATCCACATTCCCGACGATATATGAGAGGAATGGAGAAAAACTCGTGAACTATCGAAAAGACCCCCAAATCGGGTCTCACCAGTCAAAGACCAAATTTTAACTTTGAAGAACTTTGCTTAGGCTCTCTTTTTTATCTCTCTTTTGGCTCACACTCTCTATTTATTTTTGCTCTCCCCTACATATTATTCATTTTTTAGAAGATCTCCCTCTTGGCCCCGTCTTGTGTTGTTCCCTCCTTTGTCACAGGTGTGTTGCTTTTTCTTCAAACTTGCACCTCGCGCCTTTGGTGATGAAATCTTGAAGCTGCTGTAGCGACGCGTGATCGGGACTCATTTATTGGGTGAAGGAATGAAAGGCTAAGGCTCAAAATGGTTTTCTAGGGGAAAGGATTTATTTGGGGAGAAATCTAAATGCCTCTATCATTTTTATTTTAATTATCGGTTTTAAAACAAGAAAATGTATAAATACACAATGTGAGAACAGTCAGTAAACCAGGTCTGTATCCGTACGTCTTTCATTTACTATTGTCATTACATGTGCATCATTACACATTTTTCATGCATTATACCCCCCCCCCCCACCAAGTCTAGTAATGCAAGAGTTACTCAGAAAACTCAACATGGGACACTTGTTTAGTCATACAACACCCGGACAAGTCACCAAACAAGCATTACATGAAGTGACTACACCCTAACACATGATAGCTCACTCTTAACACATGTATATGAATACAAGAACCACCATGGTTTATCATCTAACAAACATATGATTCACAAATCCGAAACCTATGGAAACTAATACATGTTAATGTCGTCATCTAGCTCCCAAGAGACATTCCTATGTCTTAACTTAGCACGACCTATGTTAACTCACAAACCGTCTAGACAATAACAACCACAATCAAAATATATATGTATATGCATGTATCACGGTTACCATTGCATATGGGCATAATCACTCATGTTAAGTTTACAATCTATACATATATACATATACACATACACGCATATATACATGTGCACCCAAAGATTTAGTATCTTATCAAAAACTACCATTCTTTTGTCTATACCTATGGCTGAAACCCAACAAAAGCAACCATGAGATCATCATTTCACATAATACCTTACACTATATCCTAGACCCCAGAAATAGACATGAGCTTGATGATCTTGGTGACACCCCCTTCGGCCGAAGCATGCACGAATCCCAAACACCTCAAGTCACTTTCACACAAGGAGTCAAAACTTGCACATAAATGGAAGGGACATTAGAATTTGCAACATCCAAAATAATCACCCTTTCCCTCCTTGTCTCTTGACAACTAGCGGCTACCAAAGAATGATAGGGACTTGAGATAGAAGCTTCCAAACATCACCATCATCTAGATATTTTTGTCACCACCCTCTTATCTTATACTCAGCCGATTTGAAGCATGAGGAAAGAACATGATAGGTGGAAATTTACACCAAATTGGCAACAAGACAAACCTTCCATATTCACCTTACTAGTCAACCTTTGCCTCTTGAAGGCTCTTACAACTTCTCGGCTAAGAACAAGGGTGGAAGGCATGACACATACTTGCATAGAAGTGGATGTAGGACAAGAATGATGCTCCATTCCCAAGGAAGAAGGCATACCCCCTTTGTGACTACCAACTAACCGCCGAAGCTAAGGAAAGGGACAAGGAATACTTGTGTTGTCAACATTAGCACTCATCTGTAAACCTATGCCTTGATCGATACATACTAAGAGATTTCATTTCGATCTTTGTTCTTGTCCATTTCCTACCCAATCCACTATAAAAGGAGGTTAAGAAGCACTCACCATTGCCATACCAACACTCTACAAACCTCTCACAAACTTTCGGACCCCATCCCCTCCTAACCGAAGCATTGCAAGCTCTTGGAGAAGATTAGGAAGCTATCACAAGGCCTTCTAAAGTCAAGTACCTCTTGGTAAGTTCCCTAAGCCCTATTTCTTCTTAAACTCTCGGCCTATCTTGTTTACCTGACCCCCTAGTCGATCCCTATGAACACTCTAAACAAACACTTGTGATAATCGGCCCACAAGGGATCATATTGAGCAATGTTGTAAACTAATGTGGCTAATCAACTAGTAATCAAGTTATATTACCAAGACTCATCGGTTCATGTTCAAAAGATTTAGGCTTTCCATGGATAATTTCATAATCGGTTTTATCACAAAAGTGGCTAGAACACCTTATAAACTTTCGGTACTACCTTAACAAGTTTAGATCAATCACTATTGATGCAAATAACTATCGAGATCAAGTCATATAATGGGCATTGTTTCGGCTAAGTCTAGCAAACATGTGTTACTTATATAAGGGTTTAAAAAGGGAAAATAAACATATGTTAAGTAATGTTTTTTTCCAAAAACCAACCACACATGATGAATTGGTGCCAATTTACAGCCGATGACAAAGTGTGAGGCCCATTTTACTTCACCATGGATACTAGATTACAACAAAACACCAAAGTTTCCGGATGATACGTTTCGGAAGGCACTAATAATTGTACGTACACAAAAACACAACTCATGTACACCTAAAACAAGAGTCCATGAATATCGGGTGAACAATTTGTATGATAAGCAACCGTACGACTCAATTTGTCCCTCAATGATCATAGGGTATCATCGGGATAGTAGCCATTACACATTGTCAGCTTTACTAGACCACGTACATCTCTATCAGGTGAGTTTCACGGCCCCATTTTACTATTTTTACATTTTCGGGGGATAAACATGCAATAATCCTACTCCAATTTACAATTTGGGTGATAATTCTATCATGACTGCCATGTGGAACATGAGACAATTTGGTTCATGAGCTCACTATTCCTCGTATTACATTTACTGTAACCATTAGCTATCAAAAGCCATGGAACACTTTAATTGATCTATTGGGTTGACACCCCCACTATTGGTTAGTCACTCTAACCGGTCACATACAAAAGAGTGTTAGTATTCTACTATATATATACATTGTCTTTGGTATACAATGCACGAGGCACAACAGTCAATAGGTTTGGTTACGGGACTCCTGGTTTACATAGTGATCATTTGCTTAGCTAGCTTATGATTGGTCATACACGAATTACACAAGTGTTTTACTTAGTATATTTAAACCTGTGAACTCACCGACATTATTGTTGACAAATCTTTGTGCATGTTTTCAGGTAACTATATGACGAACCATGGAAATTTGGGAGAGGGGTTTGAGCAAACACTTGGTGGCACCTCTTTTTTTTTTTTTGAAAATAAAACTTCATTAAAACACACAAGAGGGCCTCAAAAAACCAAGGACCCTCTCAACAACCAATTACAACAAATACATAGGGGATTTTCCCCACTCTTTCCAATCAATCCTATTACATTTGGATCTATATTTGAGAGAATTAAAAGCCAACGATTTTATCACAGCCACTACATCCGCAATCTTCGGCTCAATTTTTTGAAACACCAACTTATTCCGTTCTTTCCATATAGCCCATAAAGTGATCCAAAAAATTCCCCGAACGATCTTGTTTCCCATCTTGGACCCACCCCTTTGCACCGGCCAAAGCAACACAGTCTATTAATGGTGGCACCTCTAAAGCATGGGTTTTGTCAGTCTATTAATGTTTAGGTTCCATTTTTATGAATTCTGTCACAGTTTCATTTTAAAAACAATGTTATTTGAATAAATCTATGACAATATCCATCTTTTGATGGTACTATTTTAATAAATGTGTGTTGCTTGAACCTTGTGCTTGAAAACCTTTCGATGGTCGCATCCCCGTGTTTCCGCCTTGGTGGGGTGTGACACACAAGTTCTAACCGAGTCGGACTAAGGTCAGAAATCTCTCGAGAAATGAAACAAGCATAAATATATGATGTATATCTGCAAGCGTGGTGCTCGTGTAAAAGCTCAAGAAACTCACACGGGCAAAAATGGTAGGATAAGGTAGCGGTTTCAAGCACAACTTTTGGGGTATTTTTCACTTGCCATGCAACCTATTTTTCTACTTGATTTTATTTTATTTAAACGGATCTATCGGGTTTAATTAACGTTATCTAATTTCGACTATCTTTTTAATGTGAACCGTTCGGCATAAATGCCTAATCGCGTCCACTCGGACGAGCCTAAGAGGGTACCGGACAACCACAATCATATAACAAAATGACCCGCGAGATAAAATAAAATAAGCAGTACAAATGGGCCACCCCACACTTAAAATTTTGGTATATATTTTAAGTGCAGAAATAGATAAAGACAAGAGAAACTAATACTCCCTGATAATAACGAATCCACTCGTGTGTGAGCGAAACCTGCATCCTCCACAGAGAGACGTCGAAATGGCGGCTCCACAAATAGCAAATTGTCTTCAAGCTGTACTAAAATAGTAGAAAAGAAAAATAAAAAGTAACAAAGATAAATAAAAACTAAATGCTAAGATAGATATTAGTGCCGAAGCACTAGCGGGGTGGTACGAGTCTTAGAATGCGCCAAGTATGCCAAATAAACCAACATCCATCATGTCCATACAGTTAGCCACCAAATAACCACAAAAGAAAAAGGGAAATAAAAATAGTGTTTAATGTCAACCAACCGTCCAAGAGTTCTAGAATCACCGATCAACCAAAGGGGAATTTCAATCTGAGTGACTGTGGTGTGCATGGGAGCTGGAGCAAGTGCATAAAGTCACGAGTGTATCAACCCCGTCCAAAATACTGCGAAACAAGCCTCTCCGTGGTTGGCTTCATCGACCCTGCAGTGAATCTGGCAGCGGCCTCACTGCGGCTGTAACTGATGACTCTGCATCCCCTGCTTTCTTTACTTCATCATATTCAGTATCCTCATACCACAACCTCTGCTTGTTATCCATTAGCCTCAAAACCTAATCAAACCAATCTGCAACTCCGATATCCCTCATGTCAAGGGTATCAAGGGGTCGGATCATTCCTACCACCGTTAACTGTCCAAGTTGGGAGGATGAAGTATCTCCAGACTGGTGGCTAGGAGAGTAACATATGGTCCCCCAAAAATATGGTCGGAAGCAGTGGGTCCCTAAAATTTGGTTAAGAGTTCGGCCACTGCGTGGGAAAGGTTACAAAGCCGGTTTCTGATGATGCTGAAGAGATAGAAGACCTCCTACTCGTGTACGTTGTCTGTACGATCCGTGCGGCATCCCAAAATACTGGCAATGATCAAATATAACCACTTGGTGTGTGAATTTCCCCCTGCTGATATAAACCCAATCTAACCCCAAACTCTGCTAATGTCATAATGTACCAACACCTACCTAACCTAAACCGCAAGCACTGCCTTGCGATTCTTTCTTTAGATGTAACAGGCGGTTCATAGGTAAAGGAGGCTAAGAACTCCAGGGTGGTCTCCTGATATGTATGTTCGGAAATCTGGAAGAAGTGATGCCAGTGGGTTGACAACATTTGTTAGAATCGAGGGTCCATTCCCACCGACCTCATAGAGTCATAATCCACAGGGCGGTAATCTACAATTTGCTTAAGCTGAAGGATAAGCAAGTGCCCGTAGGCCTCCAGTTCCTCACCTACCTGGTTAAAATGCAGCCAGGGGTGGATGTCATCCGGAATGGAGTCTTCTGTTTCTGCCATCTAGTGTGGTGGCATCTCTAGCATGACAGATCGTCTGGCCATTCCCCACAAAACTCAACAGAATCAGTTCAGCTTTAAAAATTAAGTATCTTTGCATAAAATGAACAGCTTAGGTCTAGTGGCTGCAATCCGTGTTCCTACTGGTTCGAGTGTTTAAACTGGTTTTTGCGTAAATTACCCTAAAACTAATTTTAAAGTGCGAAAATAACTTAAATTTAAAACTTAAAAAGTTCTGGTGGATTTTTAGGGTTGAGCTCGCCCCTGCACCTAGGGTGCATGGCCGTGCTTAGTGTGGTGGGTCAGATCAGTTACGCGGGAAATTTCTAATGATTTTCTAGTCAACCACGCCCTCGCACACTGCTATGCACGGTCGTGCTTCTGACTGATGTGACGGGTTTTCAAACTTGTAAGTGTTCTTGAAAATTTTTTCACAAAGTTTCTTAAAAATCTTAACCATATTACAATCCTAGTGCTCCCCTAATCATTTTCCTACAGTATCATGCACAGATTCGAGCCACAAACACTAGAAACCTAAGATTTTCATCAAGAACCTAAACTAATCAGAAACTCAAGAAAACGGACAAATATGGACATAAAACACATAAAAGATGTCAGGGGTCGAGTTCACATACCTTATAGGGAAGAATGGAGCCTGAAATGTAGGAAAATGGTGGAAAATGGTGGGTTTTAGGGTGAGGGCGACTGGTATGGCGAGAGGAAGGACATGAAGTGGGTTTTGAAAAGTTAAAAAGTGACTTTAAAAGCCCCAAATCTGATCGGCACGATTAAGCACGGGCGTGCTACTCTGCTTAGGTTCCCGTTTTTCGCGTTTTTTAATTTTAAAACTGTTTTTAAGGTTTCGGTTTTAAAATTCTTAGTCGGGTTTCCCCAAAATAATTTTTAAAACCCCATTTCAAGTTCGAAAACAGTTTAACTTTTAAATTTTTGAAAAACTTCACGCGGTCTCATTTTCCACATTTTCTGCACTTACCTAGCAATCTTCAAGGGATGACAAACCGACCTCTAACGAAAATAAAGAAGAAATAAAAACCTTCCAAAATGAAAATTGATCACTTTGGTGGTCTCAGCTGTCGTCACGGGAATTCTCCAAGGTGGCCAATCCGGAAGCAAACCTCCAAAGAAAGACCAAAATAACCGCAATAATCGAAAATAAAGCAGAAATAAATTGAAAAAGAAAATTAAAGAGGACCGAAAACAAAAAGAAAAATAAAGTGAAAAGAAAAATGAAAAAGAAAAATAAACCGATCAGCAAAGTGACTTAGGTCTTTCCTTGGAAACAAATGTGTTCGCCGGCAACGGCGCCAAAAACTTGGTGTGCGTGGTTTTAGTAATTAAAAATATATCATTTTCCTGATGCCAAAAACTTTGATGTTTTAATTCAGAAACTTTGGTTTGGGACAAATGACTAATTTTTACTAAACCGATTTTACTAGGTTTTAAATTTCTAAAGTAAACAATATTTACTTTTGAAACTAAAACCAACACATAGGCAGAGATCCTGACGAGCGTAGTATAGTTTCTAGGGTAAGTAGTGAGTATCGTCTCCCCAAGGATCACACTTTCCCCTACTCAACCTACCATCAATTTACTGATCGGGTTTTAAAAAGAAAAATAAAACAGAGGGGTTCTTTGATAAAAATAGTTTTTAAGAAGGTTTTGGTTTTGTAAAATAAAAAGATAAAATAGTAGAGTAGTATAATATGCATATCTCGGGGTCCATTGATTTAATAGTTAAATTTATTATTAGAATTAACAATTTAAGTTAGGTAATTTTGTGAGGAAGACGAGAGGGATCTTGAAGTGTTGACTCTTTGATAAAGGAGCGGAGGCTACTACTGCGTAGAATGCTAAAGCTCTCCAGCGTGCGTCCACCCAGGGTCGCCGCCAGGGCCTCGCGTATAGCGGTCTCTTCGAACACCGTACACCTCGTCTTAGCTCTTGCGTTTCATACCGAAGGGTCTCGCCGTAGGGTCATTCCCGAGTAGGTCAACAACGAATCCCCATTGGTAAACGAACTAGGTCGTCGGATCTCTCTTATAGTTAATATCAGGAGACCGTAACCCCATTGGTTAATGGCGTTGTACTAACGATAACTAGGTAAAGAATCCATTATTTGCTTATCTTTATTGTGACACTTAATATTTAGTGATCAATTAAATATCAAGTTGGTTGAATTAATGATAACTTAATTACCCAACCCTTAACCTTACGAACTGGATGAAACCCATGATAAAGGTGGCACATAATCCTAAAGGCGTATGATATGAGAGATCACTGGTTCGCCCTTAGGGAAACCTCTCTTTACCAAGAAGATCACCCAATCATCTGTTAAGTACCAGAAATGTGCCACTCAGAACTGGTCCACTTCAGAAGCCATTGCTTAGAACCCGGTTCGAATATCTGAAACTCGAGGGATCTGTCTCATTACCGGTTTCCTTGCCTTGGATCTAGTTCGGGACTACCAGAAGCTGATTAAACCTCTAGTTATTAGTTAAGTTAATCAATTATTATTTTATATTTTCGGATGAGCGCACAAGTGCATGTGTTTTTACACACCATGGGTACACTCATGAGTTCTCCTAATAAGTTAATAATGATTTTAGGTTTAAGTTATCATCAAAGCAACCTGTCAAAAAGATAAACAAATAAGGATTAGAAGAAGAGGACACCACAAATAACTAAATATAAACTACTAATAATAAAAATAAAAGTCTACAAATCGAAATGGGTTCGTAATGAAAGAAAGACAAAACTATAGAACATGATCAACACATGAACATGGCTGATCATAGACAAGCTATCCATCTTCAAGTGATATGTCGCTCTCTTGATCCTCACGACCCTCGATATTAATGCATAACTAGTCTACGATCCTCTTCTTGGCCAAGCCGATCAAGGTAGGACGAGGCTAACCATTGAGGGATGTTAGGATAGCCAGAAGGCCTCCCACAAGACCCCAAGATCTCTGGAAGAAGCTTGGAGTTCGGCCCCAAGAGGGCACAAGAAGGGATGAACAAATGGTGAGGGTTGGCTTCTTATTTATAGACCTCCCAGGTGAAGCATGGCCGTTCCATGAGTGTCGAGGGTGTGCTTGCAGTGACACACCCGTGCTTGTGCATGTGGCACTGCCGTGCACTACTCTTCAGACTCTGATTTCTTGCCCTCCAAGTTTTATGTGTTGTCTTCTCGCGTGCAGGGCCTTCGTGCAGGTGAGCGTGGGCGTGCAAGGTCACTCCGGGACTGATTTTAGCATTGTTTAATTCCTAGGATTATCTTCAGAACATACAGGGAATAAGCTTGAAGTCTGGTATCTTCAGGAATCTCCAGTTTTTGCATGTTTTTACCCGGAAATCCTTCGTTTCCGTCTTGGAGCTCCAGTTTCCTGAGATAATCAAATAGGAACGGATTAAGCATAGTTTATAACTAATATAAGACTAATTGTGACCTATTTTGGGACGGTTTATGCCTGTTTTATATGTTAATTCTGTGAGTTATCAGTGGTGTAGGTGATGGAAGGAGGTGGCGGTAGTGGTAGGAGGAGGAGGAGGAGGTGGTGGTGGTGGTGGTGATGCTTAGAGAGAGGGGGAAGAGGGACAATATTGAACTTTGTTTAAATTAAATAGCAAAACAGAAAAGCTATTGGATCGTTTTGGAGAAAATTTTACAATGATCACCAACAACATATCAACACACTCGATCAATCGAAAAGTTGGCTGCAAAATCTTCTCATCATTTCCCTACCTATACCTACAAACCAGCCTACAACAGAATATTTGTGAGCCACAAAGTTCATTTATATAATCATCTACAAAGCATAGCCGTTACAAACAGATTAAAGTTTTCCAAACTACCGAGGATAAAAAATATAGATGAAAGTGGTACAAGTTTTTCTAGAGAGTTAACTAAGTTTATATTAGAAAAATAAAAAAACTCCAGAATTTCCAGATGAGTTTCGCTAGAATACTACAAGCTATTCTTAGAACGATATTATCTACAAATTTATTCACGTCAAAACTCGAGTATACTTCTTCCTTTTGTAGAGGAAGCATAATTCTTAGAGTTAAAACATATTATGAATCAAGAAGACCATGAAGATGCTAATTCAGATCCTAGATCAACACCCTCCATAAAAAAACACTCACAGAGTCTTCTGAAGAATGATGTAAGCAATGATATAATTACTAAAATGATTAAAAAGGAAGACAACCAGTAATGCAAAACACTAATTTTTGTCAAGATAAGAATATTGGCAGATGGCACACAACTTTTTATGCACTATTTGTATCTTTTGTTTATAGCCATTACTTTTCATTTTGATCTACAATGTTATTTTCTTTAGTAGTGTAGTGTAATAATGTAGTAAGAGCTTTCTAAGTCTATATAAGGCTTTGTATATTGTTGTAAAAAACCAACCGTTGAGAATTTATGATATTGATGCTTTGAAAACCCATCCTATGGCACACTAAATCTCTTTACGAAACTCCTTATGTCACACCCTCAAATTCCACTGCGAGGTTTTACCGTGAGGCGCATGACAAACCAGGATTCTCATTGCCATTAGTTACATAGAGAGACTCTAAATGCCCAAACCATTTAGTTCGTTTTAGAAACCATGTTTAATGTTTAATCAAAAAAGTTTCATATAATGCGGAAGCATAAATAAATTTAAACAGTTTAAATACTGCGCAAAACAACGCGCCCAAAACCAAATAAAAAGTAAAACCAAAATAAAGTTTAATTAATGTTCAAAACCTTTGACACCAATGAATGCATGTCCTATCTTGTGCATCACCTAGTGACCTGCAAAAGAATGCTAAGGGTGTCAACATAAAGCTGGTGAGTTCACAGTTAAAAGTAACCAACTAGTTAAAGTAGTAAACAACCACTAGTTTCAACATATGCCAAGGGTAGCTAACCCATACTAAGTAACTAAACGCTTGGTACCGAAAACTGACAGAAAGTTTTCCTTCCACCAGGGTCTATCAAAACTGGTAATATGTGATCAAAAATTTACCCACACGACACAAGCATGGTGTGAGGTGGCTGCATAGCCTAATAGTGCTATCAACTAGTACCTTGTTCGCCTGCAGCGACTAATTCAATATAAAAGTAAGGACTATCAATGATAGAGTTGCGTTTAGTTAACAAAGGACATAAAAAGTGTGATAACTAGTATAACCGATTCAAACAAGGAGTCAAAGTGTTCCCAATCCAGGGATAAAGCGGTCCCTCCATGGGACATATGCTTTTGAGAAAAAGTAGTGAAACTCACCTTAGGTTGCGTTGAGCTTATATCCAAACTCACAATAATCAATAGTGAACTGCTAACGACTCCATATTATGAGTGTTACTCTATGAATACAAGTGTATATGCAATGCACAACAAAACCCGTTTTGTCAACTACATCTAATGTTTGTAAAAATTTTAAGTGACAAAGTGTAACCACATGCAATAAGTGATATACAAGTCAAGAAAACCCTCAGCAAAGCACATATGCAAGATTTCCCTAATTTGCGTTTTCAGGGCAGATTATGGGTTGTCAAAATGAATTTTTAAAAAACACCAAATCAACACATTAGACTCTCAAAACTTCACTAAACATCCCTATATGTTCACTATACATGCCACTATTTTTGTTTCACAACAAAAACATGTTGAGAATTTATGAAAAGTCATTTACTACAACAAAGTATTAAAAACGAATCAACTATGATAGTTTACAAGAAAAACTTAATAAAACTCATAGATTCATCCAAACATAATGAATCCCCTTGTAAAAGCCTTTAAACTAAAAAATATAGCTACTGTCCAAATTACATGGTCTAAACATTTGTAAAACTCAAGTTATGACCTTATAAAGTTGACCCAAGTTTTCAATCCGAAAATCATATTTCACATCTACTCTTATAAATCACAAATAAATATCAAACCATATCGAAAACACACAAACTTGAATTTTCTGAAAACCTAACATCATAAACAACATCCTAGCATAAAATTACAATCAAATCAAACATTCTAAGATGAAGTTATAATCCATACAAGTTAACACGTGAATCTGTCCAATTTTTAAAAGATGCATAAAGTCATTATTTTAGAACCCTAGATGCATAATAAAACCTAACAACATCAGAATCATGTATCACTACATTCCTAACATTTAATCAAGAAGGGGACAAAACAAAAGTGGAATGGTTTGGTGTGGCATTTGGAAGTGAAAGAACACCTCCTTTTATAGGTGATCGGCCAAGAAGGGGACAAAACAAAAGAGGAAGGTCTAGTTATCTTGGATGAAGCATCGTATAAGCTATAGATCATGGTGTGTATGAAAGAAATTGACTTGTGATATACCCTTGGCCAATTTTGGATGGACATGAACATAAGAGGAGTGTTGACTCATCAAGGAATGGTTTAGAAGGTTTTGTTGCTTTCCAATTTTAGTGTAAGTTGACATTGTTCAGGGCCCTTTTCCTTGTCTTCTTTTTGGCCGAGAGATAGGACGAAGAGGAGAGTCAAATGCTTAGGTGAAAGTGATGGCTCCTCCTTGATTTCCTCATGTAATCCTATTGGTTGCTTGTTCCCAAGGTAGTATCGTAGAATGTTTGGTGAAAGTGACAAGTCATTGGACTTGTTCCATGTTGTTTTCGGCTAGGTGAAGACAAAAGAGATCAAGTGTGTAGGGTGACGAGTCATGTCTTGTAGTTAGCTTATGATAGTGACTAGTGAGTGTATGTGTGTGAAGTATGTTGGCCAATTGTTCCTTAACCATAAGAGGAAAGTTTTTCATGCATGATCTAGTCTTTAGGGTTTAATATTTTGTATCTGTTTTAGTGTAAGATCCTAGTTCCATCCATGCTTCTTGTTAGTTAGTGTAGGTAGCCGAAATTAGTAGAAGTTTAGGTGTTTATAGGCATGTGTTGATAATTAAGTCTAGGTTTGTCTCTTGTGCTTAACTTTTTGGCCCAAACAATGAGAAACAAACAAGAGTTTATTTGTGGAAAGGTTTTGAGATGGAGTTTTTTTTGTGTAAGGATCCTAGCTTAGTGTAAGTGTGTATCATTGTCTTCTGGCTTTGGGTGGATTTGGCCGAATCATTTCATGTAGTAGAGGTGATAGGTTACTAGTCTATGGACAATATGGTTATCATGTGTGTATATGTGAGAGGGCATGTGTCAATGGATGTATGTGTGTGCATATATATCTATAGACATATGTGTAGGCACAAGTGTTCATGCATCTATTTACAAGATATGTTTATGTATTTTATGTAGTTTATTAAATCATGTAATCCTTGCCTTGATCATGGTGTTAGTGGGTGTTTGTGTCCTTATGCACCTTAGTTATTCTAGATGTAGGGACATCCAAGTAGGTAATCATGAGTCGGGTATTGATGACGACATTAACATGTATTTTGTTTCATAGGTGTCAAGTGTTTGTTAAGTGATATCCCATGGTGATTCTTGCATTCACATATGTGTGTTAAAAGTGAGCTATCATGTGTTATGACCAAATAACCTCATGTTATGTTTGTTTTGTGTGTTGTCCGGGTGTTTTAAGCATTCCATGTTGAGTTTTTCTGATTAACTCTTGCTTTACAAGACGAGGGGGGGTATAATGTAAGCAAACTTTCTAAATGTGTACCTATAAACAAGTAGCAAATGAAACATGTACGGATGTTGACCTGGTTCGTTGACTATTGTCACATTCTCCCCATGTTTTGGAATTTCGTCCTCGAAATCGATTTTCCCTACTAGTTTTTGTAGTCTTAGGGAAGAGAGCTGGGTACTTGCGTCTCATCTGGTCTTCGCGTTCCCATGTAAATTCGGAACCACGCTTTGCATTCCATCTGACTTTCACAAGTTTGGTGTGGCTCCTTCTCAATTTCTGGACTTTCCAGTCAATCACCTCGATTGGCTCCTCGACAAAATTGAGCTGATAATAGATGTGAATTTTGTCGGGAGGAATGATCAAAGATTCGTCGGACAAACACTTCTTCAGATTGGATACATGGAAAGTGTCGTGAACACCACTTAGCTCTTCTGGCAACTTGAGCTTGTATGCCACGCGACCAACCCTAGAAAGTGTCTCGAACGGACCAATGTATCGGGGATTAAGTTTTCCACGCTTGCCAAATTGTGGTACACCCTTCCAGGGTGAGACTTTTAAGAGTACCTTATCGCCAACCTGAAACTCGAGTGGTTTGCGGCGGCGATCGGCGTAGCTCTTTTGACGATCTCGAGCGGCTTTCAAGCGATCACGGATCTGAAAGATCTTGTCGGTGGTCTCTTGAATAAGCTCGGGGCTAGTCAAACATTTGTCTCCAACTTCCGGCCAACACAAAGGAGATCTACATTTACGACCATACAAGGCTTCAAATGGAGCAGCCTTGATACTGGTATGGTAACTGTTATTGTAGGAGAACTCAACCAACGGTTGATGAGAATCCCAGTTTCCACCGAAATCGATTACACAAGCCCGAAGCATGTCCTCCAATGTCTGAATTGTGCACTAACTCTGGCCATCTGTTTTAGGATGATAGGTTGTGCTCATGTCTAAGCGAGAGCCTAATGCGTCCATCAATGTTTGCCAGAATCGAGAAGTAAATCGACAGTCTCGGTCGGAAATGACTGAAACAGGCACTCCATGCCTAGTTACAATCTCCTTGATGTACAACTTGGCTAGTTTCTCTAATTTGTCGGCTTCCTTAATCGGCAAGAAATACGTGGATTTAGTCAACCTGTCAACAATTACCCAAATCGTGTCGTGACAACTGGACGTCTTGGGTAGCTTGGTGATGAAGTCCATAGAAATCTGTTCCCATTTCCAAACAGGAATGTCGAGTTGCTGAAGCAGACCAGATGGTTTCTAATACTCAGCCTTGACCTTCGAGCAGGTAAGACATCGGCTGACGTACGTAGCGATTTCACCTTTCAGGTTAAGCCACCAGTAAAGTTCCTTCACATCCTAGTACATCTTGTCAGCACCAGGATGGACCGAGTATCTAGACTTGTGGGCTTCTTCTAGAATTCGATCACGTAAACCACCAAAAGGTGGCACCCATATCCGGTTGGCAAAATAAACTGTGCCGTCAGACCTTAGTTCCAACAGATTCACCATCTTGAATAACGATTCATTCTTTAGGTTCTCACCTTTCAGAGCTTCATGTTGAGCGTCACAGATACGGGTAGTGATATTTGTATGGATAGTCAAGCCTAGTGACGCACACGCAAAGCCACAACGTTGGCTTTTCCCGGATGGTATTTAATCTCACAATAGTAATCGTTCAACAATTCAACCCATATCCGTTGCCGCATGGTCAGATCTTTCTGATTAAAGATGTGTTGCAAGATTTTGTGATCGGTGAAAATGGTGCACTTGGTGCCGTAAAGGTAGTGCCTCCAAATCTTGAGAGCAAAGATTACCGCACCTAGTTCCAGGTCATGAGTGGTGTAATTCTTCTCATGAATTTTAAGTTGTCGAGATGCGTAGGAAATGACCTTATTCTTTGCATGAGTACACATCCAAGACCTTGATGGGAAGCATCGCAATAGACTACGAAATCATCGGTACCTTTAGGAAGAGAAAGGATTGGAGCACTGCACAGACAGTCCTTCAATATTTGGAACGCATTCTCCTGCTTGACTCCCCAATCAAACGTCTTGTCCTTCTGCGTCAAGACTCTCAGTGGCTGGGAAATCTTGGAGAAATTCTCGATGAACCGTCGGTAATAACCGGCTAATCCCAAAAATTATCGCACCTCGGTGGGTGTCTTGGGCACAGCCCAATCCTTGATTGCTTCAATCTTTGCGGGATCAACTTGTATACCCTTCTCGTTCACAACGTGACCGAGGAAATGGACTTCTCGAATCCAGAACTCGCATTTCGAGAATTTGGCAAACAGTTTCTCGTTCTTGAGCAACTCTAGAATCAACCTGAGATGTTGTCCGTGCTCTTATTGAGTTCGCGAGTAGATTAAGATCTCATCTATGAAGACAATAACGAACTTGTCTAAATAGGGTTTGCAGACGCTGTTCATGAGGACCATGAAAACGGCAGGAGCATTTGTAAACCCAAATGGCATGACTAAAAATTCGTAATGTCCGTAAAGAGTTCGGAATGCAGTCTTTGGGATGTGGTCTTCCTGAATCCGCAACTGGTGATATCCTGACTGTAGATCGATCTTCGAGTAGTAGCTGGACCCCTGCAACAGATGGAACAGATCATCAATCCATGGCAGCGGATACTTGTTATTGATCGTCAACTTGTTCAGCTCCCGGTAGTCGACGCACATGCTGAAACTCCCGTCATTCTTCTTCCCGAACAGAATAGGCGCTCCCCATGGAGAAAAACTCGAACGAATGAAACTTTTGTCCAACAACTCCTAAAGTTGACTAGACAGTTTCTTCATTTTAGATGGTGCTAGCCGATATGGAGTGCGGGCTACTAGGGCAACTCCTGGGACAAGATCAATGCGAAACTCGATCTGGCGTGGCAGTGGAAGTCCTGGCAAGTCTTCTCGAAAGACTTTAGGATAGTCTCGCACCACTGGAATGTCCACAAGCTTCCGTTCCTTGGCCTTTTGTTCAACGACGTGGGCCAAAAACGCGACACAGCCTTTCCTTAAACATTTTTGCGCCTTAATGAAGGATATAACTCAAAGAGTGGGTACACCCTGGCTTCCTCGAATCAACAGGGTTTCACTATTTGACAAGGGGATTCGAACCAACTTCTCATGACAGACGATCTCTGCACGATGTTTGGATAACCAATCCATGCCGACGACAACATCGAAAATACCTAGTCGGATAGGCAGCAAATCGATATGGAAGTCATGGCCATCAAGCATCAAAACACAACCCTTAACGATTTCCTCATATGAAATTAACTTACCATTGGCTAACTCTATGGTATATCGTGTATCCAAATTACTAGATTCTAATACAAGGGATTTGTTAAAGTTAGTGGACACAAAGCTAAAATATGTTCCTGAGTCAAAAAGTACCGAAGCAAAATGGTTGTTAAGGAGAAACGTACCCGTAACTATGTCAGGATCATCGCGTGCTTCGTTGGCTCCCAACACGAACGCTCTTCCACGTGCTTGATCTTTGGCCTTGGGACAATCCTTCCGGAAATGACCAGTTGCACCACATTCGAAACACTCGTTTCTGGCCGGAGGAGTGGTTGTGGCCTTTGCCTTGCAGTTGGCGGTTGAGTGACAACGACGGTTACAGTTATTGCACAAGATACTTTCACAGGTGCCTACGTGATGGTAGTTGCATTTACTGCAGTGAGGATGGGGCCCGTTGTATTTGCGTTTGGGCTCCTCAATGACTATAGTAGCAAAAAACTTTCACGACATCTTGTGGCTTGTGAGATGAGTTTCTGCCTTTCTGGTTGTCAGAACTTTGGCGTTTGTTTCTGGAATTCTCACTGGTAACTGTAACTTTCTGCTTCAACGAACCCATGCGAACAGCGTTGTCAGTCAAACTCTAAGCTAGGGTAACCGTAGCCTGGATAGTGGATCATGCCGATGCGGTAACAATACTGCGAATCTTTGGTGACAAACCCCAGATATACCGCTCAACTCTCTTGTATTCGGGTGTGACCATGTGTGCGACCAATCGAGAGAGTTCATAAAAACGAGTGCTATATGCAGTTACGTTGGCATCCACCATGGCAAGATTCCAGAACTCGTCTTCCAGCTTCTGGAGTTCACTCCTAGGGCAGTACTTTTCCATGAGAAGTGCTTTGAGATCGGCCCAAGCAAGGTTGTATGCCGCTTCTCTGCCCAGGGTTTGCACTTGCAGATTCCACCAGGTAAGGGCTTCATCCTGAAAAGTACAAGTGGAGTACTTCACCTTTGGATCCTCGGAGCAACCGCTGATGTCGAGGACAGATTCGGTCTTCTCTATCCATCGGACAATTCCTACAGCAACCTCATTACCATGGAAAGTCCATGGTTTGCAAGCCATGAAGGTTTTGAATGAACAGCCATGGGTAGAGTTTTCAGCTTCGTGATCTGTTTCACTTCCTCGGCGCAACCGATACCTCCTGAACCTCCACTGGAGTCAGCCCGAGTTGCATCGTGTTGAGCAATTGCTGCAGCAATTACTCTAGCTAACTCAGCGGGTGTGGTTGGTAGGGGTTCGCCTGCGGTTGTCCGTGCTGACTGTCGGGTAGGCATAACTAAGAAGAGAACACAACAAGCATAAGAGATGCATAATCACACAAGACAATCATAGATATAAGTCAAATTAGATTAATACAATCACACGTCATAAATCCCATACGTAATCCCAAAAGAAGTTAAATTTTAGTACAAAATGGGCGGTTGAACCGCAATTAGTTATTGAACATCATGTCCCAACATCATAAAGCATCATAAGTCATCATAAACATAAACATAACAACATAAGCAAACACTAAGAAGGGGGTGGGAAAGCAGTAGCGAGAGAAATAATCGCCTCCCTCATGCGTTGATCTGACTCTGCCGTCCTACGCTCTAACACCTAAGAAGTCTCCCCATCTCGGCTCGCTCCATCACAGTAGTCAATCACCCCTACTCAGCCTCGGCCCACTAGCTCTCGAGCTCTCGAATATGATCTCATAACGCCACTAGCTGAGCGTCATGGGATATGAGGGCACTACGCTAGGTGTGGAGAGGTCTCCCCGATGAGTCTCCCAAACTCAAAACCTCGGGATCATCCTCCTCGTCTCGGTGTGCCAGGCACCTAGAGACGCTAGAAAGGTAAGGTCGCTTGCGGGCCTGAGAGCCGCTTCAGTCTCTTCGGTGGCTCGCTCTCCTCTACTGCTAGGGGCTCTGGCAAAGGGTCGATGGGCTGGGTAGGCTCGGGAAGAAAAAAGATAGATGCTCTAGCAGGTATAGCAATGACGAGAGACGATCGCACCCTCTTTCGAGGTGTACACTTTTTGAGTGTCCCTCCCGAAGTGTCCAAACAAAGTAGGGGTCGAGGCTAGTAGGAGGGCGAGAAGCAGGAAGGGTGACAGAAGAGTGGGGGTCAGAAATGGCTAGAGGTGGGGCGTCATCGTCTGCGTCATCATCGGAAATACGACTCGGGGCTGGAGGAGGGTCAATATCCATCTCGGACTCCGAAATCCGCTTATTATGATGGGACTCGGGGGATGGCTAGGTGAAAGGTAAGTCGTCCTCCTGGGAATCATCTGCTAAATAATCTGGCTCTGACTCAGGTGAAGAAACAAGATCAATAGTGATGACCATGTTTCCTGTCATGACATACATATATATGTAAATAATCACGTATGTAAATAAATGTACTATCATACCCGTATGTCTTCGTGGAGCGGCTTGAGATTTGAGAGGTGTAAGGCGTGACATCGTGGTACTTTGTGAAAACGTTTCAAAAAATATGTTTTAAGTTATAGTTGACTCAAAAGAATCTTAGTTCACTATAACCTTGTGCTCTGATACCAATCTGTCACACCCCGCCAAGGCGGAAAGACGGGGATGCGACGACCGAAAGATTTTCAAGCACAAGGTCCAAGCAACACACATTTTATTTAAATAGTACCACTGTAAAGGATGGATATTGTCATTGGTTATTTAAAACATAACCACAGTGTTAACAAAAGAGAATATTGTCTATTATTCCCGGAATCAAATAACATACGATTGACAAAGAAAACCCATCGTAGTGGTACCACGCAGTGCTTGCTCGAACCCTTCCCTCAAATCCCTATGGCCCTCCATACTAGTTACCTGAAAATATGCATAAAGATGTTTTGTCAACAATAATGTTGGAGAGTTCATGGGTTTGTTTGTAATATGTAAAACCAACGTGTAATTCGTGTATGACCAATCATGATCTAGCTAAGTAAATGATCACTGTGCAAACCATGAGTCCCATAACCCAAACCTCTTGACTGTTGTGCCTCGTGCATTGTACACTTAAGACAATGTATGTATTGTAGAATACTAACACTCTTGTATGTAACCGGTTAGAGCGACTAACCAAGAGTGGGGGTGTCCACCCAATAGATCTATTAAAGTGTTCCATGGCTAAATGTTTAGCTAATGGTTACAGTAAACGTTGTATGAGGACTAGTGAGCTCATGAATCAATATGTCTCATGTTCCACATGGTAGTCACGATAGAATGTACACACACTTGAAAATGACACAAGTATTGATGCATGTATTTCCCCCAAAATGTAAAATAGTAAAATGGGGCCATGAAAAACTCACCTGATAGGGTTGTAAGTGTCTGGTGAGACTGGAATATGTAGCAACTATTGTCCGGACAGAGATTTCCCTATGATTATTGAGGACATGGTAAATCACAAGTTTTTCATTGTTCACTATACATTTTGTCTATCCGACACCTATGGATCCGGTTAATATGTTGTATGGACCTTGGTTTTATATTTGTGATAGAAATAGATATCTTAACATGTGTTTAGACCATCATTTCACTTAACCAAAGCTAACACATGTTCTAGCTTGCTTAACATGTGTTAGGATAGAATGGCCGATTTAATCATACAATGTGTGCCTTATAACCTATTGTTAAATGGATCAAATCCAATTGTTTTGATCTTGACATGGTATCATGACATTCTTATAAGGTGCGCTTATCAGTTTTGTGGAAAAACGAGTAGGATTATCATGTTTACTAGTCTTAGCTTTGAACTTAAGTCAAGTGAGCTTCTATGTATGAAAACCGATATATATTTGATGTTTGGAGTTTCCATTTGATTCTAAAAATCATGACCCAGTCTCCCAAGGGTATTATAAGGCCAATCGTAGTCATGTTGTATCAATGTGATCAATTTTGTGTTAAAACAACTATAAATTACGACAATGTGTGTGCCTATGTGTTTTAGTTGATCAAAAGCTAACCGTGGTCGGGTAGAGTGGACAAGATAGGAGTTTAGAAGCTTGGAAACCTTACCAAGTGACAATGGATGTCGAGTAGCTCCTTAGCTCCCTCCAATGGCTTGCAAGGCTTCGGCTAGGGAGGTTCAAGACCCGAAAGTTTTAGAGATAGAGAGAATGGTTTGGTGTGGAATGAAAGAACACCTCCTGTTATAGGTGATCGGCCAAGAAGGGGACAAAACAAAAGAGGAAGGTCTAGTTATCTTGGATGAAGCATTGTATAAGCTATAGATCATAGTGTTTGAGAAAGAAAGTGACTTGTGATACACCCTTGGCCGATTTTGGATGGACATGGACATAAGAGGAGTGTTGACTCATCAAGGAATGCTTTAGAAGGTTTTGTTGCTTTCCAATTTTAGTGTTGACACTGTTCAAGCCCCTTTTCCTTGTCTTGTTTTAGGCCGAGAGATAGGACAAAGAGGAGAGTCAAATGCTTAGCTGAATGTGATGGCTCCTCCTTGATTTCCTCATGTAATCCTATTGGTTGCTTGTTCCCAAGGTAGTATCCTAGAATGTTTGGTGAAAGTGACAAGTCCTTGGACTTGTTCCATGTTGTTTTTGGCTAGGTGAAGACAAAAGAGATCAAGTGTGTAGGTTATGAGTCATGTCTTGGAGTTAGCTTATGATAGTGACTAGTGAGTGTATGTGTGTGAAGTATGTTGGACGATTGTTCCTTAACCATAAGAGGAAAGTTTGTCATGCATGATCTAGACTTTAGGGTTTAATGTTTTGTATCTATTATAGTGTAAGATCCAATTTCCATCCATGCTTCTTGTTAGTTAGTGTAGGTAGCCGAAATGTGTAGAAGTTTAGGTGTTTGTAGGCATGTATTGATAATTAACTCTAGGTTTATCTCTTGTGCTTAACTTTTCAGCCCAAACAAGGTGAAACCAACATGAGTTTATTTGTGGAAAGGTTTTGAGATTAAGTTTTGTGTGTAAGGATCCTAGTTTAGCGTAAGTGTGGATCATGGTCTTATGGTTTTGGGTGGATTTGGCCGAATCATTTCTTCTAGTAGAGGTGATAGGTGACTAGTCTATGGACAATATGGTTATCATGTGTATATAGGTGAGAGGGCATGTGTCCATGGATGTATGTGTGTGCGTATATATGTATAGACATAGGTGTATGCACAAGTGTTCATGTATCTATTTACAAGATATTTTATGTAGTTTATTAAACATGTAATCCTTGCCTTGATCATGGTGTTAGTGGGTGTTTGTGTCCTTATACACCTTAGTTATTCTAGATGTAGGGACATCCAAGTAGGTGATCATGAGTCGGGTATTGATGACGACATTAACATTTATTTTCTTTCATAGGTATCATGTGTTTGTTAAGTGATATCCCATGGTGATTCTTGTATTCACATATGTGTGTTCAAAGTAAGTTATCATGTGTTATGACCTAATAACCTCATGTAATGTTTGTTTTGTGTGTTGTCCGGGTGTTGTAAACATTCCATGTTGTGTTTTCTGATTAACTCTTCCTTTACTAGACAGGGGGGTATAATGTATGCAAACTGTCTATGTATAAACAAGTAGCAAATGAAACATGTACAGATGTTGACCTGGTTCATTGACTGTTGTCACAAATCATCATGTTAACCTTTACTAAAACTCATGTTAATTTTTTAAAACTTCAAAATAGATCTGGACAAAATAGGTTTAGAGTTTTTGGAACCAGATTAAAGAGATTAACACATAAGAGAATCATTGTTATACCTCAAGCTTTTCAAACCTTTGATCCTAACACTCCTTAAGCTCCTAAGATGATGATCTTAAGCCAAAGCATGTGTTTGAGGTTAAGTTTTTCATATGGGGAGGTTTTTTAGATGAATTAGGGTTGTGGTTATGAGAAAAGTGAGTTAACAACTTGTTTAAATAGGTGATTAACTAACCTTGCTCGTCATATGTACACTCGCGGTCAGTGGGTGGATAGGGTAAGTCTCTGTGGTACACGGTAAGTCTTGGATCGAGTTTTATTAAAATATTCCCCGTGTTCCTCAGGGAACTTCCTATATGGCCCACGGTCTGCAACGCCAATTTATGCAAATTCTTTTTGTTTTTCTTTTCGAATTAATAAAAATTAATTAATAATCATAACCTCATAATTAACCAAAAGTACTACCAAAGTATTTACGTTATAGTTTCGGGTCCTAGTTTGTCCCGTCCTGGTCACGAGCCCACTAATGTAAAGTCACACAATGTTACCAATTATAAACAATTTCACATAAATTCACATAATCACGTATTTGCACATACTTTCAAAGACATCAAAACACAATACTTGTATTTTACAGTTTCACCAACCTTCGGGGTTCAAGACTCGTGTATGCAATCTCGTAATTCTCTTAATTACTGTTTATGCAGTTATTAACCTATGACAATGTACCGTGTGACTCACTTAACTAACTCTAGTCAAGTAAAACGCTATGAATGTATGTACAAGTTAACTAGAGTTTAGTTAAAGTAATAACATGGAAATGCAAGGTATCACATCATCCCCAAGTTGAATAGAATATTGTCCTGAAATTTAGTAACCAACCCATGAAGAAAGTGTAAAAATGTGTGAAAAGTTTCCGGATGTGACATCATTGAAAGGAATTTCGCCTAGAAATTCAATTTAAGTTTTCCGCTTCAGATGAAGAGTTAGGTTGATGTTCAGGTAATAAATGTGGGTATTTAAGCCGCATTTGAGCCCTGTGTTCCCAAGTGAATTATGCTCTATGGGAATCCCAACGTACCTTAAAAATAGGTATTTTACTCTGGCTGAGTTTCTTGGCACCATGTTCCATAATTTCCACCGGTTTTTCCACAAACCACAACTGATCATCGACCTGGATCTCCTCCAGCAGAACTACCAGTGTCTCATCAGCCAGATATTTCTTAAGGTTAGACACGTGAAATACATTATGCACTCCACTGAGTTCGTAATGTAAATTCAACTTATAGGCTACTGGACCAATTCTTTCCACTATCTCGAAAGGTTCAACATATCATGGGTTTAGCTTACCTTATTTCCCAAAACGAATCACGCCTTTCGACGGCAAAACTTTCAATAGCAATCTATCTCCTGCTTGGAATTCCAAAGGTTTCCTACGCTTATCAGCATAGCTTTTTTGTCGACCATGGGCAGCGGCCATGCGATTTCTGATTTGAACAAATTTCTCAGATGTTTCATGTACCAGTTAAGGACCTGTCAACTGGCTATCTCCATTCTCCAACCTCAAAATGTGCAGACTGAATAGATGTGTGATAACTATTGTTATAAGAAATTTCCACAGGAGGCAAATGCTTTTCCCAACCATTACCAAACTCCACTATACAAGCTCGTAGTTGATCTTCCAATGTTTGAATAGTGTGCTCACTCTGACCATCAGTCCGAGGGTGCTAAGTTGCAATCATATCCAAATTAGTTCCCAAGGACTTTTGGAGAATGATCAAGAAACTAGAAGTAAATTGTGCATCACGATCAGATATGATAGAAGTAGGCACCCTATGCCTAGAAACAACTTCCTAGATGTAAATTATGGCTAAACGGTCCATTTTGTCCGTCTCCTTAATCGCCAGTAAGTGAGTGGATTCGGTCAAATGATTGACAATAACCCAAATTGTGTCACATCCACTGGGTGTTTTGGGTGTTTGGTGATAAAGTCCATAGAAATATGGTCCCACTTCCACATAGGTATTTCTGGTTGCTGAAGTAGGCCCAATGATTTTTGATACTCAATCTTAACCTTGGCACAATTCAAGCACTTAATAACATAAGTGGCTATTTCAGCTTTCATGTTAGGCCACCAATAGAGTGTCTTGAGATCTTGGTGTATCTTATCAGAACCAGGATGTACCGGAGCTTCATTAAGAACAAGTTGTCTAAGATCACCCAAGATTGGAATCCAGACTTGATTCATAAATTACTGAAGCCCATCATATTTCAATTCCAAAATAATGCAAGGTTTCGAGTTTAACATTCCCCTTCTTCAAAGATTCAACCTGAGCTTCATGAATCTTATCAGGAAGATTATAATGAATAGTGAACTGCAATGCTCGAACTCGCTTTGGCTTTGATTCCTTACGACTAAAAGCATCCGCTACAAAATTAGCTTTACCTGGATAAGATTTGATGCACAGTCATAATTATTCAGGAGTTCAACCCAGCGATGCTATCGCATGTTCAGTTCCTTGTGATTAAATATATGCTAGAGAGTCTTATGATATGTGAAGATGGGGCACTTCGCTCTATTCAAATAGAGCCTCCAGATTTTTAGAGCAAAGACGACTGCTCCCAATTCTAGGTCATGGGTAGTGTGATTCTTCTTGTGAACCTTTAGTTGGCGCGAAGCATACACGATAATCTTCTCGCGCTGCATCTACATGCACCCGAGACCTTGAATAGAAGCATCACAGTACACCACAAAATTGTATGTACCCTCATGTGGGGATAGGATTAGTGTGCTACAAAGTTTTTGTTTCAAAAATTGGAAAGAGGATTCTTGGGCATCTCCCCACTTATAAGTGATACCTTTCTATGTTAGAGCAGTTAGTGGTTGAGCGATTATTGAGAATCCCTCAATAAATTTGCGATAATATCCCGCAAGGCCAAGGAATTGGCGCAAATTAGTAGGAGTCTTAGGTTCCTCCCAACATTTCATAGCATTGATTTTTGTTGGATCGACATGTATTCCATCTTCATTAACTACATATCCTAAGAACTAGACTTGTCGAATCCAGAAGTCATATTTGGAGAATTTAGCATAAAGCTTCTCTTTTATCAGATGTTCCAAGATCAGCTGCAGGTGTTTCTCGTGCTCTTCCCTGCTCTTGGAATAAACTAGAATGTCATCAATGAACACGATAAGGAATTTATCCAAATAAGTCTTGCACACCCGATTCATAAGATCCATGAAAACAGCTGGTGCATTGGTTAGCTCGAATGGCATGACTAGGAATTCATAATGTCAGTATCGAGTTCTGAAGGCTGTCTAGGCTACATCCTACTCATAGATTCTCAATTGATGGTATCCTGGCCTCAAATCAATTTTAGAGTAGAAACTTGACCCTTGAAGTTGATCAAACAAGTCATCAATGCGTGGTAGTGGGTAACGGTTTTTGACACTTACTTTGTTCAATTCCCGATAGTCAATGCACATGCGAAAACTCTCATCCTTCTTCTTGACAAACAGGACTAGGGCTCCCCATGGTGAAGAACTAGGTTTGATGAAACCCCTATCCAACAGCTCATGGTGTTGGGTGGATAATTTTTAAAGCTCGCCTGTTGCAAGACGATATGGTGCACGTGAAACTGGGTTGCTCTAGGTGCAAGATCGATTTTGAAGTCCACTTGATGAATAGGTGGGATTCCTGGCAGTTCATGTGGAATGACATCTAGATAGTTACGAACGACATGAATGTCTTCAATTTTCATCTCTTCAGCTTGGATATTAGAAATAGTAGTCAAAATAGCTCGATAGCCCTTCCGAATGCACTTATGGGTTTCATGAATGAACTGACGACAACCATAGCACCACCCCGATCACCTTGAATAGGTAGAAATTCTCCACTAGGGAGAGGGATTCGAACAATTTTCTCTTGGCATAGTATCTCAACAAGATTTTTGGAAAACCAGTCCATTCCAACCACAACATCAAAGCTAGCAAGAGTAATAAGGATAAGGTCAATATCGAACATCTAACTATCTAACTCGAGTTTGCACTCGCGATGGATATGGGTTTGCTGTCAGCTAACTCTACAGAGTGTTTAGGTTCAAGAAGTGTTGGGGGCTGATCATAAGATTTTGCTAAGTTTTAATGACACAAAACTATAATCCGTAACAATATCATATAAAAAAGAAGCAAGGTTGTTGTTTAGAGAGCACGTACCTGTCACCACATTGTTGTCATCCTGGCCTCCCTCGAGCCAATCACAAACGCTATTCCCGTGGCACCATTAATATTATTGTCCTAGCATTGGTAGCATTATTATTGTTGTTCCCATGAGGGATGATATCGGTACCATACCCGTACCTGTAACAGTACACGTACTAAAAATACCGGTACTGAATTTGAATAAAAGTGGGTACCGAGTACCGTACGGAATATATAGGTACAATAAGGATACGAGTATAGGTAGGGGTGTTCATGGTCTGGTTTTCGCGGTTTATAGGTTAAACCATGAACCAAACCGTTAGTAACGGTTTTTTATTTTTGTAAACCGAAAACAAACCGTAGGACTCTCAAAACGAACCAAACCAAACCATTAGTAACGGTTTGGTTCCGGTTCGGTTTCACGGTTTGAGTTCTTTAGGCCTTCATACAAGACATCCAATTTGATATATGATATATATAAGTAAAGCCGTCCAAAATTTGAAGAACTTAACTTGCAAAACACAATCAAACTTGTTAAAGAGAAACAAAGTTCTCCAAAAACAAACAGAACATGAGATTTTCTAAATTTAAAAAAATAAACTACCTGGAAAATGTGAAAATGGACTTAACCCATGTCAAATAATGTGTATAATATGAAATATTTGAAAAGTCTTATATAATAATCTCTTACGGTCAGGTCTGGTTTTATACGGTTGGTTTTCAGTATAAATCGTAAGCTAAACCGTTCGCTACGGTTTAAAAATATAGAGACCGACAGACCGAAAACTGAGTAAAAAAACCAACCACAAAACTAAAACGATGATCAGTTTGGGCGGTTTCATGGTTTGAAACCAAACCATGAACACCCCTACAGTCATACGGGTACCAAGTAGGTAAATCATTACGAGTATCAATACGATACGCGTACCAAATTGATAAAATTGGTACGAGTACCATATATGGTAGAGGTACCAAATAAGTAAAATTGATACGAATACCGTAAATACCATAATACGAAGTAAAACATATTATCAAATTCATTAGTATATAGAATTTGGTAACCGTACCATTTTTATCCGTACCCGTACCCGTATCGATACCGAAAGTACCGAATACTAAAAGCAATAAAAGTGGGTACTGATACCTATACCGAGTACTCAAAAATGGTACAGGTACAGGTATGGGGTACAGGTATAGGTACGGTATGGGTACGGGTATAGTTAGTCGAGGAAAATGCTCATCCTTAGTTCGTATTGTTGTTGCCACCATCATTATTATTGCCCCCATTGCCACCAGTGCTGTTGTTGCCATTCCTGTTCAGCTGTGGGCAGTTCCTGTTTAAGTGATTCTCACTCCCACATTGATAGCATCCCTTACAGTTTCTCTAATGATGCCCCTGCTGAGGTGTTTAGTGGTTCCCTTGTTGCTGAACCCTACAATATTTTGCTGCATGACCCATCCTACTACATAATTCACACTTTCCTTTCTCACACTAAACAATGTGATGATAGTTGCATTTGGTGCACTTAGGGCGGTTTCCCTGGTAACTGCCGTAGTTCTGGTTCTTGTTGTCACGATTGTTTTTGTTGTAATCTGGCTTCTTGTGTTGCTGCTAGTTGTTGTTGTTGTTCAAGAACTTGCCGGACACCTTCTCCCACTTTCTCTTATTATCCCTAGTGGTGGATGACCAAGCACCATGTAGGATCGGTTTTCGACAAATACATACAAAGATCACACAAGTATAAGCAAATCAGGTGCGGAAACCCTAATTCACATGCAAAATGATATCAATCAAGATCAGAACACTTACATATCCATTTTCAATCCGATTTTCATTAATATATAAAAGATAATCTTTACAAAGACCAATACTAATGAAAACACACCTTCTAAGAACCTTCTAGACACACCATAGAACACACTTGACAAAATGACCAAATGTTAAGTTGCAAAATAACTAACCATATATATAGACCTTTCATTCGACCACCACTTAGTTCGAATGGGTTCGTTCAACCCTACGAGGGCGCAAACCAGATATACAATAAACTATCAATTGCATTCGACCTAACAAAAATACATTTAACCCTATTATGTTCTTTATTCGACCTCCCGTAGGGTCGAATGAGACTTCAAAATACTTCAAATCTTCAAAACTTTAACAATCTTGTTCAATCCGAAAGCGATAGCCACAATATGCATTAACACACCAGTGGGGGTAAGATCCCCTCTTCAAATTTTTGGTCAGACAGCTTATGAGCTAAGCGTCTGCTGAATGTTGCCAAGATTGGCTGAAGTGACCATGCCCTTGATCTATGGAGCTAATCCCTTGATGTAGAGTTCAATACACTTGTAGGGTGGGTTTGACTGATCATGGTACATAACCGCCAGCTCATGGGATCGTGCAATGTACTTCTCAATTTCAGTTCCAACCATCTTCATATTAAAGTACTCATTTTCCAGCTTTTGAATCTCATCCCAAGGAAAGTATTCCTCGTTCATCAAGTCCTTGAAGTCCTCCCATGGAGTGGCATTAGCCATGTCCATTCCCAACATATGTACATGCGTTTCACTAAGTTAGTGCAAGTAACAAACTTCACTTGATCGGCCAGGGGGGAGAATTGCACATAGAAAGACCAATTTCTTGTGCACCCGGAGGGAGATCGACCAACTCCCAAACTTTGAGCTTCCTAAACTGACCGAGGTCCTCTTGCATTGCTTATTGCTTCTACCCACGCATTGTCACGAAAAGCCAATTGATAAGTCTTCGGTTCTATTTGTGAGATGAAACAATTTAAGCACTTGTTCACAACCCCTGACTCTCTAATCTTTGCATACATGCAGTTGGCAGTCGCAAAACCTCTCCTTGTCTGAACACCCGCATTTGGATTTCCCAGAATATAGTCAACTGGATGATCCTTTTTTGCGCGTGTTGAAATTGTGGTGTCAACTTGTAAGTCCTCTTTTAAGTTGGAGCCGATTTCTCCTGTAGTCGCAGCTTCGTCAGTATAATCAATTCTGAACGGTTTCGTAAATGGTTCTTCCTCAGTTTCTATGACTATTTCCTAAGAAGCAGACTAGTTGTTTCCCGGGTAGCTTCCAGTTGCATCTATATTATCCATTTCTACAGTGATTGGAATAATTGATCTAGGTGTGAATGTGTTGTCATCATCCTCATCAAATATCCTATCATCGTCACTTGGTGGATCTGCGTGAAATGTATGCGAAACATTAAAGGACTTAAATACAAAATCAAGGTCAAACATCCAACTAGGTTCTTGTGCAATATCCATTGGTGAGTAACTGGTTATTTCAACATTGAAAGCAATTTCTACGACACCTTATTAAAAACACGTTTATTTGGTAAACCTGGAACATAACCAAGGAAAAATCCTTCGTCAGCAACCTCACCAAATTTTGGTTGGTTTTTTAGTTTTCAGAATAGTGCATGGCATCCCAAATGGTTCAAAATCTTTGATATTTGGTTTTCGACCGTTAAAGAGCTCATAACACGTTTTATTGTGTTTCTTGACTGTCAAAATCCTATTTAACATATAGCAAGCTGTATTCACAGCCTCCCCCCAAAAAATGGACAGGAAGCTTCGAATCAGCTAGCATTATGCGAGCTAATTTAATTGAAGTCCTATTCTTCCTCTCTGCGACTCCATTCTGTTGAGGCTAATATGGTGAATTAAATTGATGTTCAATTCCTTTGCGTTTGCAAAAGACTGAAAAAGTGATGTTCTTGAATTCTGAGCCATTGTCACTTCTGATTCTCTTGAGAGTGGTGTTGAAGAGATTCTCTGCTTGAAGAATAAAATTTTTCAAAATCTCTCATGTTTCATCCTTCGAACCTAACAAAAACACCCACGAGAATCTGGAAAAGTCATCAGTAATCACAAGACAGTAGTTCTTTCCACCAATGCTTCTAACGTTGACTGGACCAAATAGATCCATATGAAGCAGTTTGAAAGGAGCAGTGATGGAGTTAAAAGTTTTTGGGTGATGAGATTCCTTGTGTTGCTTTCCTTTTTTGCAAGGGACACATTTATTCTCAACCCCAAAGCTCTTTAAAGGAACACCTGTAACCAAACTATTTTTTACAAGGTGGTTCAACTTTCTAAAGTGGATGTGTCCCATCTTCCTATGCTATAATTATGAATCTAATGCAGATGCTTTAGATAAAAGACATGTTGACTCCTCTGAACACTCTTCTAGCCACTTATGTCTATGATGTATGTGTCGTTTCTTCTAGGAGCCCTCATGATGATCCACTGTTTAGGGATTATAACACCTGGTTTCAACAGTAGTGCTCCAGACTTAGTGAAGTGCACTGAATTCCCCATGTCACAAATCTAAGAGACACTCATGAGATTGTGCTTTAGCTCCTCAACATAGTTTACTCCTTCTAGGGTGATCTTGCCATTAGTGACCTTCCCCTTTCCTAAGATGGGCCTGCCTTTGGCGCCAGCAAAATTCACATATCCTCCATCACATTTCATAATCTCAAACAACAATCTCAATTCCCCTGTCATATTCCTAGAGCAACCGCTATCAAAATACCACCAGTTGATAACCCTCCTTAGCAGCTCCTGCATTCACAAAAGAATTAGTTAGAGAAAGGGGCCCAAGCTGTTAGTGTCTTGGGTCATCCTATTTCATCGACAAAATTAAATTCACTCCAATATCAATCACTTCCCTCTGGAGTCCTGGATCTTGGTGGATTATTTCTTTGTTGGTTGTATTGATTATAGGGCCTTTGATTTTGAGGAGTGTAAGATCCTCTCTTATTCGGTGGCCCATTGTACTGATTTTGCGAATAGCTCCCTCTGCTGGAGTATCCCTGGTTATATTTATTTCTTGAAAACTTCGGTTAGTTGAATAAGATCTATCCCTATAACTATTTTGCATTGTTTGATTATTCAAACTATTAGGTCTTTCATGTTGTAGGCTATGGTAACGCTGTTGTCTATGTGTTGGTTGGTAATTTTTAACATTAATAGGGGTTGCCTGTTTAGTAGGAGCGGCACCAGATGTGCTTTCCTTGCTGACAGTTACCTTTCTAGGGACAAAGGCTTGCTTTTCAAAATTCCTTTTTTCTGGTCGTTTGCCAAGATCCCTAGACCCACCAATATCTTCTCTTTCTAGCTTCTTCTACAAAGTTTTCTTTACAGAATTTCTTACCTTTTTCTTGTTTTCATATTTAATAGGAGACTTACCTTGTTATGCAGCACCCTCAATTTTATTGATAGTACACATACTGGCAACATGTCCTTTTTGATGACATTTGAAACAAGACCATTTCTCAATGGGCTTTCTATATTGCCCCCTAGAGCTCGATTCCTCATTTCCAACAAACTTAGGTGAGGCAGAACCAGAACACTCAGTGTTAACCTGTTTAGTTTCCTTCTTGTGTTCCTCTCCCGTTTTGACATTTTTAGGGTTTTTCAAAATTATTTTAGGATCGGCTTGTTTATTTTCAACTTTTGAAACTACTGGTTTAACCTTTTCATTCTAAACCGCATCAGGTTTAACATTGTTACTTTGTTTACCCCCGACCCTATGGTGTTCTTAAATACCTCCCAGGTCTCTTAATCCTCTGACATCGATCTTATACCCATCACTCTGTGTAGTTTTGGCATCGTTGTTGCATGGACTGGTTGTCCAAATATTATGCCGAAATTCTCTGCCAGGAGAAGATTTTTCACAGCCCTCTCCCTTGTGGATAATTCTTATTTGTTCAATGTGATCGAGGTGATGCTACGGTGGGCATCATCTCATTCTTGAAAGCTCAGAAGTGTATTCGAAAGGGATATCCAACTATCCTGGCTAATATTTCTGACACTCGAGCTGAGAAGGAATTGAAAATCGAAGACATCCTCATAGTTTGTGGTTACCCAGATTTCTTTCCAGAAGAACTACCAGGACTTCCACCTGTTCTTCAAGTGGAGTTCCAGATTGATCTTGCACCTAGAACAGCTCCAGTTGTATGCGCACCATATCACCTAGAACCAGGTGAACTCCAAGAACTATCCACCCAACTCCAAGAGCTATTGGATAGGGGTATTATCAGATCTAGTTCTTCACCTTGGGGAGCCCTAGTCCTCTTCTTTAAGAAGAAGGATGGGAGTTTCCGCATGTGTATCGACTACCGTGAGCTGAATAAAGTTATCATTAAGAAACGTTGCCCATTTCCCCGCATTGATTATTTCTTTGATCGTCTCCAAGCGTCGAGCTTCTATACTAAATTTGACTTGAGGTCAGGATACCATTAATTTGAGAGTCCAAGAGGAGGATATAGCCAAGACAGCCTTTTGAACTCGATGTGGACACTATGAGTTTCTTGTCATGCCATTTGGGCAAACCAATGCACCAGCGATTTTCATGGACTTATGAATCGCGTGTGTAAGCCCTATTTGGACAAATCCGTCATCGTGTTTATTGATAACATTCTAATCTATTCCAAGATCCAGGAAGAGCACGAGCGACACCTACAGTTGATCTTGGAACTTTTGAGAAAGGAGTAGCTTTATGCTAAATTCTCTAAGTGTGACTTCTGGATTCGCGAAGTCCAATTCTTAGGACATGTTGTAAATTAAGCTAGAGTACATGTCGATCCCGCAAGATAGATGCTATTAAACGATGGGGCACCTAAAACTCCTACGAAAGTACTCCAATTTCTTGGTCTTGTGGGATATTATCGCGGATTCATTAAGGAATTCTCAAAATATCGCTCAAAGCCTCACTATTTTAACACAGAATGGTGTTACTTACAAGTGGGAAATGCCCAAGAATATGCTTTTCCATCTGTTGAAAACAAAACTCTGAAGTGCACCAATCCTATCACTACCTGAAGGTACGGACGACTTCATGGTGTACTATGATGCTTTTATCGAGGGTTTATGGTGCGTGCTGATGCAGCATTAGAAGGTTATCGCGTATGCTTTGCGCCAAGTGATGATTCATGAGATGAATTATACTACTCATGACATGGAACTTGGAGCGGTGGTATTTGCATTAAAGATCTGGAGGCACTACCTGTATGGAACGAAGTGCACCATCTTCACTGACCATAAAAGCCTCCAACATATATTTTATCAGAAAGAACTGAACATGTGACAGCTTTGTTGGGTCGAGCTCCTGAATGATTACGACTGTGCCATCAAATACCATCCAGGGAAACTAATGTAGTAGTGGATGCTCTTAGTCGTAAGGAGACGAAACCCTAGCTGGTTCGAGCTTTGCAGCACGCTGTTCACTCTAATCTTCCTGATAAGATTCGTGAAGCTCAGGTTGAAGCCTAAAAGGAAGAGAACGCTAAACTTGAAACTTTGCATGGTGCTGATAAGCACGTGGAACTGAAATTGGATGGGCTTTAGTAATTCATGAATCGAGTCTGGGTTCCACTTTTTGGGCATCAAAGACAACTTGTGCTCGATGAAGCTCACACCTCTCGTTATTCGGCACATCCTGGTTCAGATAAGAAGTACCAAGATCTCAAAAATCTTTACTGGTGGCCAAACATGAAAGCTGAAATAGCAACTTATGTTAGTAAGTGTTTGACTTGTGCCAAGGTTAAGATTGAGTATCAAAAACCTTCAGGCCTACTTCAGCAACTAGATGGAATTTCTATGGATTTTATTACCAAACTTCCTAAAATACCCAGTGGATGTGACACCATTTAGGTCATTATCGATCGGCTGACCAAATCTACTCATTTCTTGGCAATTAAGGAGACGGATAAGTTGGACCATATAGCTGCTATCTACATTAAGGAAATTGTTTCTAGGCATGGGGTGCCTACTTTGTTTATATCGTATCGCGATGCATTATTCACTTCTCGTTTCTGGACCACTCTCAGCGACTCTTTGGGAACTTGCTTAGATATGAGCACAACTTATCACCCTCACACGGATGGAAAGAGTGAGCGCATCATTCAGACATTGGAAGATTTGCTACGGGCTTGTGTGGTAGATTTTGGCAATAGTTGGGAGAAGCACTTACCTTTGGTGGAATTTTCATATAACAACAGTTATTACACTTGTATTCAGTATGCACCTCTTGAGGTGTTATATGGACGCAAGTGTTGATCTCCCCTATACGGGACAGAAGTTGGGGGTAGGCAGCTGACAGGACCTGAACTTGTACATGAAACTTCTGAGAAGATTGTACAAATCAGAAATCATATGGCTGCTGCTCGTGATTGACAGAAAAGCGACGTTGATAAGCGTAAGAAACCTTTGGAGTTCCACTTTCTGATGGTTTGTTGACATTTAAACACTATTTTTCTTTTTATTTGTGGTTGTGATGGATGGTTGTATTTTGACACTTTTGCATGCTTGGTGCATGCCGGACTTGTTCCACCCCACCAGCGCTTTGGCGTTAGTATCTATCCTAGGACATTAGCTTTATTTTATTTATCTTTGTTACTTTATTTTTCTTTTTCTAGTATTTTGGGACAGGTCGAGGATAGCTTGATGTTTTGGAGCCGCCATTTCGACGTCTCTGTTTTAAGGATGCAGGTTTCGCTCACACGCGAGTGGACACGTCATTGTCAAGGGAGTATTAGTTTCTCTTGTCTCTCTTTTCATTTCTGCACTTAAAATTTATGTAAAATTTTAAGTGTGGGGTGGGCCGTTATTGCTGCTTATTTTATTTTATCTAGTGAGTCATTTTCATTATTAGGGCATTATCCGGTACCCTCTTAGCTGCTTGATACTCGTAGAGTCATTCACAGTCATCTGTGGTAGATTAGTATAGTCTATTAGACTAACCCGAGTGATTGCTATTAGACATTCATGCTGAACGGTTCACATCAAAGGAAAGTCAAAATAACATGAATTTAATTAAAACCCGAGAGATCCATTTAGATTATTAAAATAAAGTAGAAAAATAGGTTGCATGGCAAGTAGAAAAACACCCCAAAAGTTGTGCTTAAACTCAACGATTTAGCCTACCCTTTTGTCCGTGTAAGATTATTGGGCCTTTTTACAGGCACCACATTTACATATACACATCATATATTGCTCATTTCGTATCTTGAGAGATTTTCGACCTTAGTCCGACTCGGTTAGAACTTGTGTGTTTATGCATATACTTGTTTTAAAACTTTTAACTAAATAAAAATGATAAGGCAATTAGGTTTCTCCCCAACAATAAATCCTTCCCTTAGAAAACCACTTTGAGCCTTAACCTTTCGTTTCCCCACCTAATAAAAATGAGTCCCGATCATGCGTCACCAAAGCAGCTTCAAGACGATGTCATCACCGAATGTTCGAAACAGTAAGGTCAAAGAAAGGCGACACCGTTGATAAAGGAGGGAAAAACACAAGACGAGGCCAAGAGGAAGATCTTCTAAAAAAAAGTAATAATACTTAGGAGGGAGCCAAAATAAAAAGAGAGTGCGAAATGAAGACAGAAAACCAAGAAGAGAGCCCAAGGAAAACAAAAGTTCTTCAAAGTTAAAAATTGGTCTTTGACCGGTGAGACCCTAAAAACTGGAATTCTGCTATCTCTTTCTCTCTCTTTCTTTCTCTCTCCATCTCTCCTACTCTTAGCTCTCTCTCTCTCTCTACTTTCTTTCTATGATCTTTCATCTCTCTCTTGCTCCCCCTCACTTTCTCAAGATGCATCCACTGGACGAACACTAGCTTCGATGTCTCCACTTTGCTCAGCCACGAAAGAAAATTGCAGAAGAAGATGGAACAAAATCCACCCTTTTGTGGACAATCAAAAAGTGCTGCAAAAAGACAACCAAAATGACGGATGCATCAAGTGTGGAAACCGGTCCCATGAAGGCAAGTGTGACATCCGGTAACCAAGCATACAATTTTACACTGGCTTCACTGTTTACTTGCTGAATTTCGGGACAAAATTCTTTTCAACTTGGGGATGATGTGACACCCTGCATTTTCAGGATATTACTTTTACTGAACTCTAGTTAACTTTCATGTACATTCGTGACTAAACACCTAACTAGGGTTAGTTAAGAAGGTCTTTCGATATGTTATGGGATAATAACATATGTTGGATGATATTAACGTACGTTATAACTAGGAAGGTTTTGTCTTGACACACACACGAGTACTGTATCACGAACGTTGGTGATTTGTCAAGCATACACAATCATATGATCTATTGGATGATGATGAATGTGAATTAACATGCGTTTGTGAATTACATGTTTATGTGGATTACTGTTTTAATAGATAGTCTGTACGTAAACCCTACGAATTATGTGCATTCTGTAATTAACATGTTATGAGATGATAAAAACAATAGTTTTTACATAAGTTAGTATGAATAATATTATCGAGACTATTCTCGGGATTAAAACCGTATTAACGGGCCCGTTTATCAAAAAAAGGCCCATAAACCCGTAACCTTGGCCCATGGTCCAACTTCTAGTATATTATTGATCAAAAAAAAAAAAGAAACCCTAGAGGCTCCTTGCGCCGTGAACCCCCAAGACACCCACCATCACCTTCACTTTCAATCCTTCATCCATTCTCATCACTAATCCAAGTTATTTCGGGTGCTATCTTGAGGTTTTAAAGATTCTAGCATTTCGAGGTACATGTTTTATGTGTTATTTGATGAATATTGATACTTGAAAAGTTGTAAAAACCTTAAAAACTATCTATATAAAAATCGCAAATAATAATTTTGTAAGGAGTTTTGATGTTTGTTGTGCATGTTGATGGGTATTGTTGTTAGTAAACGAAACTAGGGTTATTGGTACGTAATACATAGATTTAAATGTGATAATATGGATTGAATTCTGTTAATATGAGTTATTTTATGATTATGGGTTAATAAGAATGATTAGGGTTCATGAGAAGCATGTTATTAGAATTCTGATTTTCTGACAGATTCATTGTGACGAATTGTAGGGGCTGTAATGGGTTGGTAAATTGATAGTTTTGATGATTTCTTTGCATGATTGTGATGTACATAGTCTTAGCTTTTCATAATGGGTAAAACCATCAAATTTGGACATCGGTTGAGTCGTTTTTGGAATTTTAATTGATTAGGGGTCATATCAGATTTTCGGAATTGAAAAATTGGTCACCTTTAAATGGTCATAACTGGAGATTTACAAAGAACTAAGTTATGACATTTTTACAGTAGGTCAACATTGGAAAAACTCGGCTTTTCCAAGTGGATTCATCCCGTTTGGATGAATACACAATTTTTGGGAATTTTTCTACTAAACTAACCTGCTGTGGAAATTTTCAGGACATAGCTGTGTTGTACGAATTTTTATAATTTTTATGTTTGGTTTTGAGACAAAATAAAAATAGGGATTTGCAACTGAATCCCCATGAATACTCAGTAAAAATTTGGGATTTTAATTCATCCGTTAAGTGGGTTAAGGGACTCGTTTTTCACAGCGCACAATCTGTCCTAAAAACGCAGATTGTGTACGAGGTATTTATGTGACTATTTGAAGTTGTATGTGGTATGTAATTGACATGTACTTGTGTGGAAACTTGCATGAGATGTATTTGATGTGTTAAAATTATAATAATCACCATGATCACCAACGGGATACGTAGGACATACTTGTGCATGTAGAGTCACTAGGTGTCACTACACGGTTTTGAACTTTTAAAAGTATCTAATAAACGTACTATGTGGTATATTGGTTATGCACGTGTACTCACATAGTGACACATATAATAGGGAGTTGGTAGCGAGTCTCTATTACGTTGGAGTTTGGATATTTTTGCTTGCAACCTAAGGTGAGTTTCACTACTCTTTTCTCAAAAGCATGCGTCTCGAGTTGAGACAACGTAATTAACTTTTTCTAGTCCGGGTTGGGACTACTACTTTCTAGTCAGGTTTGGGACTACTTACACATCCCGGGTTGGGATGCTATGGATCCTTGTGTGGGTCGGGTTTTACTAGTTCGCAAACTGTGTCCTTGATGAACTAAACCAACTCTATCATCTGTAAGTCCTTCACATACCGAATGAGTTGCCGGGTTATGGCAAGCGGGTTATTAGTTGATAGCGCTATTAGGTCTGACAAACCTCACACCGGCTCGGGGGAGTGCGGGAGTGAACTATAACTTAACAGATTTTATCACTGTTGATAGGCAATGATGTAAGGCATGCGGCTCACATTTGTGGCTACACGTACATCAGCAGTTCGGTATATCGGTGTTAGTTATCATGAATGGGTTAGCTACCCTTGACATGCGATGAACTAGTGTTTACACGGTTCTTGGAACCAACTCAATTACTTGTTTACATGGTTTTGGAAACCAGCGCAGTTACATACTCATTTACTTTACTTAGTGAACTCACCAGCATTGTTTGTTGACCCACGATCTACATGCTTTTGCAGGTAGTTAGCTTCCGGTGCCAGGTTTAGAAAGCACTGCACACTTCACTACATTTGGGGTCTTGGGCATACACCTAAATTACATATTATGCTTTTACATTTTCTTTCATATGGTTTTAATCTGGGCGCGTTGTTTTGCGCATGGTTTCTAAAAGGTTTAAATTTGGTTTACGCTTCCGCAGCTTAACTAAACTTGATTTTTGAAAACGAACTAAATGGTTTGGGCATTTAGAGTTCGTTCATATGACTTATGGCTATGGGATCCTGGTATGTCATGCGCCTCGCGGTATAAACCCCGCAGTGGAAATTTGAGGGTGTGACAGATTGGTATCAGAGCCATTGGTTATAGTTAACTAGGACTGCATGTTGAGTCTAGTCTATAATCATCATAGCATAAGTACACTCACAACTTAAGTGCCCAACTAGCTTTTAGCTACATATATCTACAACACATGATTTCGGGAGATATGTTATCTTCTAGTTCTAGACCTAATTCTGAACACGTCAATGGTGGGAACCCAGGGTTACACCAGGTGGCGCATTACTGGGAGTAGTATCCTAACAAACCTCGTGGATGAGGAAACAACAATTGTACAGGGGAGAAAGCCCTTGCGAGCGTTGTGGCGCACGTACACAGGAAGGCTGCACGATGCACATGACGTGATACCATCAAACCAAATCAACTGTGAAGAAATTCAAATACCGAGACTTATCCTTTTTCACTGAACAAGTAGACAATTAGTTTCTGTTCCTTGTTACTTGATCTTTCTTACTTCCATTTGAAATTCAAACGGAACTGGGTTACACATATAGAACTTATTTCTTACTTTAGTACCTTACACCTAGTATGAACGGGCGGACGTATGACTGCATATCCCTGTTACTCATAAGTATATGGTAGATTCGTGGGAACACATTAGATTGGGGTTTGTTACACACACTCTTGGGGAGTTACGAAGGTCTGCGATGCAGTGCAACATCTCAAAGGAAGACAAAATCTACTAGTGACTGACAGTCACGATTGGAGGAACGAATGGTGTTGTTGACCATTGAGCTGACTTACACAGGACCGGAGAAGGATACTGTACGTGATGAGAAACATATAACATTGACATCGCGAAAGAGGAAGGATATGGGATGGAAGGGGAACCTGAGCAGGACGAGCACATGGGAAGAGAGGATGAATGATCTACTATCTAAGACAGAGCGTGGCGACGATTGGCTCTTACCTTTTCTTACCTATCTTTTCTTTCTTTTTCTTTACTATCTTAGATAAGACTGAGTTCTTATGATCAACGATAGGGTTGTTGAAACCCTCGCATCTTTCCAAGATAGTAAAGATCCATCTTGCTAAATCAATCGTTTCCCTGACTTCCACATTTGAACTTTCTTATTCCTTGAACGCACATGCCACAACAACAACCTACCATCATATTTTCAAGCCTTTTATCGGTCGTAAACCTCGATAACACTAACAGAACTGAAGGAGACCGTCTGATTGCTTCGATAGTATAAGTCATTTCCATGCGCATTTGCCCCGGGCAGGATGGGGTAATGTATGCTACATGCACACTCGATGAGTTATAGATACTTGGATGGAGAACGTTGCACCCTATGATGAAATCTAGAAATTTGACGGATGGGTCTGAGATCGGCGCCTACACTACCAAGCTACGGGAGTTAGATACTTTGTGCTCAAATCTATTTAACCTACTTTACCAGCGGATCGAATTTCATACCAAAAGGGTGGGTCCCAAAGATTCGTGGCTTGGCCACTGCAGCTCACCTACCCAGAATCTAACAAATCTTTCACCTGGCTCGCAAACTCATTGATGAGGCTGTTGAGCATGGTACTTTTCCGAAGCATAGAGCTTCATCTTCTACCTTTGGTGATAGCAAGAGAACTTGGGATAGTGTGAGGTACAAGTCCTTCAACAAACAATAACCACAACGGTAACAACAACAATAGGACTCGTGGAATAGCAATTGTGATTGGCTCTGGGGAAGCTAGGACTGATAACAATGTCGTGACGGGTACAACACTCTTGCTTCTATTTTATATGATACTGGTGCGGACTACAGTGTTGTGTCATCGAAACTTAGCAAACAACTAGGGATGGTTCCTCCTCTTCTTGATACCCCGTATACCATAGAGCTAGATGATGGGAAGCCTGTTAAGGTAACCCACACCCATTGCAATTGTAAGCTCGAGTTGGATGGGCAATCGTTTGCCATCAACATTTTACCTATCACCCTTGGAAGCTTTGATCTCGTGGTTGGCATGGACTGGTTGTCCAAGCATCCCGCTGAAATTCTCTGTCGGGAGAAGATTGTTCGTGTCCCCCTCCCAGGTGGAGAACTTTTATCTATACAGGGTAATCATGGTGGTGCCATGGTGGACATCATCTCTTCTTGAAAGCCCAGAAGTGTATTCGTAAGGGCTATCCAACCATTTTGGCTAACATATCTGACACTCGAGCTGAGACCGAGACTGAAACTAAGATTGAGGACATCCCAGTAGTCCGAGATTTCCCAGATATTTTCCCAAGAGGAACTACCTAGACTTCCACCTGTTCGTCAAGTGGAGTTTCAAATTGACCTTGTACCTAGAGCAGCTCCAGTTACACGCGCGCCATACCGCCTAGCACTAGGCGAATTTCAAGATCTGTCTACCCAACTCCAAGAGATATTGGATAGGGGCTTTATTAGACCTAGTTCTTCGCCATGAGGAGCTCTAGTTCTGTTTGATAAGAAGAATGGCGGGAGTTTCCGCAGGTTTATCGGAAGTTGAACAAAGTAACGGTTGAGAACCGCTACCCTTTACCTCGTATTGATGACTTGTTCGACCAGCTTCAAGGGTCGAGTTTCTATTCTAAAATTGACTTGAGGTCAGGATATCATCAAAAGAGAGTCCGAGAGAAGGATGTGGTGAAGACAGCCTTTCGAACTCGTTATGGACATTATGAGTTTTTGGTGATGCCATTTGGGCTAACCAATGCACCGGCTGTGTTCATGGATCTAATGAACCGCGTGTGCAAGCCTTATTTGGACAAATTCGTCATAGTGTTCATAGATAACATACTGATTTATTCCAAGAGCAGGGAAGAGCATGAGCAACACCTGTAGCTGATCTTGGAACTCTTGAGAAATGAGCAGTTGTATGCAAAATTTTCTAAATGTGACTTTTGGATTCGAGAAGTCCAATTTCTTGGACATGTGGTTAACAAGGCAAGAATACATGTCGATCCCGCCAAGATTGATGCTATTAAAAAGTGGGAGGCTTCAAAACTCCCACAGAGGTGCGCCAGTTTCTTGGTCTTGGGGGATATTATCGTAGATTCATTGAGGGATTCTCTAAGATCACTCAACCCCTCACTGCTTTGGCACAGAAGGGTATTACTTACAAGTGGGGAGATGCCCAAGAATCTGCTTTTCAATTATTAAAGTCGAAACTTTGCAGTGCACCTATACTATCACTACCTGAGGGTACAGAGGACTTCGTGGTGTACTGTGATGCGTCTATCCAAGGGTTAGGGTGTGTGCGGATGCAGCGTGATAAGGTGATCGCGTGTGCCTCACGTCAATTAAAGGTTCATGAGAAGAATTACACCACCCATGACTTGGAACTGGGAGTAATGGTTTTTGCTCTAATGATCTGGAGGCATTATCTCTATGGGGCGAAGTGTACGATATTCACTGACCACAAGAGCCTCCAACTCATATTGGATCAAAAGGAGCTGAACATGCGACAGTGTCGATGGGTCAAGCTTCTGAATGATTATGACTGTGCCATCAAGTATCATCCCGGGAAAGCTAACCTAGTAGCTGATGCCCTCAGTCGTAAGGAAACGAAACCCAAACGAGTGCGAGCTTTACAATTTACCGTAGATTCTAATCTTCCTGATAAGACACGTGAAGCCCAGAGCGAGGCTTTGAAAGAAGAAAACATCGGGTTTGAAACTTTACATGGTGCGGATAAGCACTTGGAACGGAAGACGGATGGTCTTCAATACTTTATGAATCGAGTCTCGACACCACGTTTTGGGGATCTCAGACAACTGGTGCTCGATGAAGCTCACACCTCTCGATATTCGGTACATCCTGTTTCGGACAAGAGGTACCAAGATCCTTAGACTCTTTACTGGTGGCCAAACATGAAAGCTGAAATAGCCACTTATGTTAGTAAGTGCTTGACTTGTGCGAAGGTTAAGATTAAATATCAGAAACCTTCAGGCCTACTCCGGCAACTAGAAATCCCTACGTGGAAATGGGACGGAATTTCTATGGATTTTATCACAAAGCATCCTAAAATGCCAACGGGCCATAACATGATTTGGGTTATCGTGGATCGTTTAACCAAATCGCCACACTTTCTGGCAATAAAGGAAACGGACTCGCTGGAGAAACCAGCAAATCTCTACGTCAAGGAGGTAGTCTCTAGGCATGGGGGTGCCTACTTCTATTATATCTGATCGCGATGCGCGATTCACTTCTCATTTTTGGACTACTCTCCAAAACGCTTTGGGAACTCGCTTAGATATTAGCACAGCCTATTACCCACAGACGGATGGACAGAGTGAACGAACCATCCAAACATTGGAAGATCTGCTACGAGCGTGCGTGGTGGGTTTTGGCAACAGTTGGGATAAGCACTTGCCTTTGATTGAATTCTCGTATAACAACAGTTACCCCACTTCAATACAGTGTGCGCCTTTAGAGGCACTTTATGGACGCAAGTGTAGGTCTCCCATCTGCTGGACTGAAGTTGGGGATAGCCAGCTAACAGATCCCGGACTTGTGCACGAAACTTCCGAGGAGATAGTGCAAATCAGAAATCGGATGGCTGCTGCTCGTGATCGACAGAAAAGTTACGCTGATAAGCGTAGGAAACATTTGGAGTTCCAAGTTGGGGACAAGGTTCTATTGAAGGTGTCACCTTGGAAGGGGGTGATACGCTTTGGAAAATGGGGAAAGCTGAACCCGCGATATGTAGGATCATTCGAGATTGTCGAAAGGATTGGTCCAGTAGCTTACAGGTAAATCCTACCTGATGAACTCAGTGGGGTGCACAATGTATTCCACGTACCTAATCTGAAGAACGCATGGATAAAATGCGGCTCAAATACCCACATCTTTCTACTGAACCTGAACATGCGTATGAACTAAACTCTAATCGTGAAGCGACTCACTCAAAGTGAATTTCGGGGCGAAATTCCTTTCAACTTGGGGATGATGTGACATCCGGTAACCAAGCATACAATTTTACACTGGCTTCACTGTTTACTTGCTGAATTTCGGGACAAAATTATTTTCAACTTGGGGATGATGTGACACCCTGCATTTTCAGGATATTACTTTTATTGAACTCTAGTTAACTTTCATGTACATTCGTGACTAAACACCTAACTAGGGTTAGTTAAGAAGGTCTTTCGATATGTTATGGGATAATAACATATGTTGGATGATATTAACGTACGTTATAACTAGGAAGGTTTTGTCTTGACACACACACGAGTCCTGTATCACGAACGTTGGTGATTTGTCAAGCATACACAATCATATGATCTATTGGGTGATGATGAATGTGAATTAACATGCGTTTGTGAATTACATGTTTTTGTGGATTACTGTTTTAATAGATAGTCTGTACGTAAACCCTACGAATTATGTGCATTCTGTAATTAACATGTTATGAGATGATAAAAACAATAGTTTTTACATAAGTTAGTATGAATAATATTATCGAGACTATTCTCGAGATTAAAACCGTATTAACGGGCCCGTTTATCAAAAAAAGGCCCATAAACCCGTAACCTTGGCCCATGGTCCAACTTCTAGTATATTATTGATCAAAAAAAAAAAAAGAAACCCTAGAGGCTCCTTGCGCCGTGAACCCCCAAGACACCCACCATCACCTTCACTTTCAATCCTTCATCCATTCTCATCACTAATCCAAGTTATTTCGGGTGCTATCTTGAGGTTTTAAAGATTCTAGCATTTCGAGGAACATGTTTTATGTGTTATTTGATGAATATTGATACTTGAAAAGTTGTAAAAACCTTAAAAACTATCTATATAAAAATCGCAAATAATAATTTTGTAAGGAGTTTTGATGTTTGTTGTGCATGTTGATGGGTATTGCTGTTAGTAATCGAAACTAGGGTTATTGGTACGTAATACATAGATTTAAATGTGATAATATGGATTGAATTATGTTAATATGAGTTATTTTATGATTATGGGTTAATAAGAATGATTAGGGTTCATGAGAAGCATGTTATTAGAATTCTGATTTTCTGACAGATTCATTGTGACGAATTGTAGGGGCTGTAATGGGTTGGTAAATTGATAGTTTTGATGATTTATTTGCATGATTGTGATGTACATAGTCTTAGCTTTTCATAATGGGCAAAACCATCAGATTTGGACATCGGTTGTGTCGTTTTTGGAATTTTAATTGATTAGGGGTCATATCAGATTTTCGGAATTGAAAAATTGGTCACCTTTAAATGGTCATAACTGGAGATTTACAAAGAATTAAGTTATGACATTTTTACAGTAGTTCAACATTGGAAAAAGTCGGCTTTTCCAAGTGGATTCATCCCGTTTGGATGAATACACAATTTTTGGGAATTTTTCTACTAAACTAACCTGCTGTGGAAATTTTCTGGACATAGCTGTGTTGTACGAATTTTTATAATTTTTATGTTTGGTTTTGAGTCAAAATAAAAATAGGGATTTGCAACTGAATCCCCATGAATACTCAGTAAAAATTTGGGATTTTAATTCATCCGTTAAGTGGGTTAAGTGACTCGTTTTTCACAGCGCACAATCTGTCCTAAAAACGCAGATTGTGTACGAGGTATTTATGTGACTATTTGAAGTTGTATGTGGTATGTAATTGACATGTACTTGTGTGGAAACTTGCATGAGATGTATTTGATGTGTTAAACTTATAATAATCACCATGATCACCAACGGGATACGTAGGACATACTTGTGCATGTAGAGTCACTAGGTGTCACTACACGGTTTTGAACTTTTAAAAGTATCTAATAAACGTACTATGTGGTATATTGGTTATGCACGTGTACTCACATAGTGACACATATAATAGGGAGTTGGTAGCGAGTCTCTATTACGTTGGAGTTTGGATATTTTTGCTTGCAACCTAAGGTGAGTTTCACTACTCTTTTCTCAAAAGCATGCGTCTCGAGTTGAGACAACGTAATTAACTTTTTCTAGTCCGGGTTGGGACTACTACTTTCTAGTCAGGTTTGGGACTACTTACACATCCCGGGTTGGGATGCTATGGATCCTTGTGTGGGTCGGGTTTTACTAGTTCGCAAACTGTGTCCTTGATGAACTAAACCAACTCTATCATCTGTAAGTCCTTCACATACCGAATGAGTTGCCGGGTTATGGCAAGCGGGTTATTAGTTGATAGCGCTATTAGGTCTGACAAACCTCACACCGGCTCGGGGGAGTGCGGGAGTGAACTATAACTTAACAGATTTTATCATTGTTGATAGGCAATGATGTAAGGCATGCGGCTCACATTTGTGGCTACACGTACATCAGCAGTTCGGTATATCGGTGTTAGTTATCATGAATGGGTTAGCTACCCTAGACATGCGATGAACTAGTGTTTACACGGTTCTTGGAACCAACTCAATTACTTGTTTACATGGTTTTGGAAACCAGCGCAGTTACATACTCATTTACTTTACTTAGTGAACTCACCAGCATTGTTTGTTGACCCACGATCTACATGCTTTTGCAGGTAGTTAGCTTCCGGTGCCAGGTTTAGAAAGCACTACACACTTCACTACATTTGGGGTCTTGGGCATACACCTAAATTAAATATTATGCTTTTACATTTTCTTTCATATGGTTTTAATCTGGGCGCGTTGTTTTGCGCATGGTTTCTAAAAGGTTTAAATTTCGTTTACGCTTCCGCAGCTTAACTAAACTTGATTTTTGAAAACGAACTAAATGGTTTGGGCATTTAGAGTTCGTTCATATGACTTATGGCTATGGGATCCTGGTATGTCATGCGCCTCGCGGTATAAACCCCGCAGTGGAAATTTGAGGGTGTGACAGCAAGTGCAGCAAAAATTTGACTCACTCGCAGTTCGAATATACGATGTTGATCCAAGAGGGCGCCATTCGATACAAAGCCGAACGCAGATTCAGAAAAGGAAGCAGAATCGACTACGCTATGAGGTGCGAAATAACAATGATGAAAGAAAAAGGAATCAACACTAGATTTCTCTCAGAAATTGCCGCTGAAAACGTTGCGTGCCGCTACCGCCCTCCTCCACGTCTTGCAGCTTCTTCATTTTCTCAGCCATGACGATCTCTCGTGATTCGGTGACTCATTCCCATTTGTAAATATTTTAGTTAAAAAAATTTCTTTTTTGCACCCCTACATGAGAACCCGAATAAAAGTCCTCTTGATTTATCCTAGGTAGTTGGTTTAGAGACGAGGACTTAATTTGCATACAAGCCTATGACTTGAGTCGACTTCGGTACGGACCTGAGTGTTCACCCCCAAAACTCACCCAAATGATAAAACCTGATTAATGAGTGAATATTGGGAGCAAGTATAGGTTTGGGCCCAATCGAGGGGATAAGTAGGCGTGTCGTGCAGTTTTATTTTTCTCATAAAATAAATGAATGGATTGAGGGTTTGTTATTTACGGTCTGCCTTAGATGTACATGTGTCTGATTGCTTGAGGACAAGCAATAGTCTAAGTGTGGGGTATTGTCATGTATCACATAATTAACATATAAAACATGCATAAACAAGCCCATAATAGGTTAAAATTAGACTTTAAATGTTAATTTTAGGTACTTAATTCATTCCTATTTGTGTTTATTAGGAAACTAGAGCTCCCAGCCAGAAACAGGAGATTTTCAAGCAAAAACAGACAAAATCTGGAGATTCCTGAGGATACGGGACTTGCAGCATGTTCCCTGTATGTTTGAAGGCCCTTCCGAGACTTAAACGGTGATAAAAACAGCCCGAGACCGACTCAGCACGCCCACGCACACTTGCGCAAAGGCCCTGCACACTAGAAGACAAAGCAGCAAGCTTGAGGAATAAGAAATCTAAGGCAAGATACCATGCACGACCGTGTACACACATGTGGCACGCCCGTGCTCAGACAAAAAGTACAGACAAGACAGAACTGCAGGCAACAGAACATACAAAAAGCGTGAGCACGGTCGTGCACACTCCTGGCATGCCCGTGCTTGACCTGGATCCTCTATAAATAGCAAGCTACCCCCGTTTCATTTGAGACATCCCATTTCACTTCATTTCCTTGGTCTAGGGTCGACTTCCAGGAGTCTTGCAGAGCTCTTGGGGTCTTGTGGGAGGGCTTTGGGCCCTCCTAACACACCCAACAAGGTTAGGCCTCATCCTACCTTGATCATCATGGAAAAGCATCGGATCGTAGAGTAGTTCATATGTAATTAATATCGAGGGTCATGAGGTTGTTAGATACAAAGCATTAGGAGATGGAGAGCTTGTCTATGAGCTGCCATGTTCTTGTGTTGATCATTCGATATTGTTGAATCTTTCTATTATTCATGAACCCACTTCGATTTGTAGACTTATATTATTAGTAGTAGTATTTATTTTTAGTTATTTGTTGTGTTATCTTCTTCTAATCTTTGTTTGTTTATCTTGTGACAGGTTTCCAATGATGATTAACTTAATAAACCTAAAATCAACTCTAACATAATAAACCAACTAGAGGTTTAATCAGCTTCTGGTAGCCCCGAGCTAGAACCAAGGAGAGGAAACCGGTAGTGAGACAGATGCTTCGGGCTTCTGATATCCAAACCGGATTCTAAAGAATGGCTTCTGAAGTGCACCAGATCTGAGTGACACATTTCTGGTACTTACCAGATGACTGAATGATCTTCTTGGTAAAGGGAGGATTCCCTACGGGCGCACCAGTTGTAACGCCCGTAAATTCCCCGATTTATGTTCACCTTGTAGGGTTTGTATACTTATATATTTCCATTTTGGCCTTGCTAAGGGGGCTACATAGCATTTTCTTAAGGTACAAAGAAATCAAAGAGGAGGGGCCGTAGGTGAAAATTTGGACAACATAACAAACCCTATTCCTCTTTTTTTTTCTTTACGCAAAGGGAGCAGCCACCAAAGACCTTTTTCGTTTTTTTAGCAGCTCCCAAGCCCTCTATCACATCTCCTATGGTAAATCTATCAAACCCTATGCAAAACCTTGATCAATTGCATGTTAAAAACGATTATAGATTGATTATTCTTGCGGTAGGTTTAAAAATAGGCCCTAATCAATTGGACATCAATTAAAGGATATTATTTGGGTATTTTGCCTCTAAGTTATCCTACAAGGTTAATCTATCAAGTCTCTAAGTGACTTCATGGCTAATTTAGATGTTATTAATCTATTAATGCATGAATCTATATTTAGGGTTTTGAAATCGGCTTGTATCAATTGACGGCTGATTGGATTGAATCTTTTAGGGGTTTTGCTTCCAAACCACCCTAGGCTATGTGGGTAACATCATATTCAAAAATGGGAGCCATTGGTTAAGTTTTGGTGGGTCAATTGAAAGAATTATGATTCTAGGGTTCTCGTTTTAGGGATTTGGAGTTCCTTGTGTTAATCAATCAAATTGATGTTTGATTCTGCCCCGAAACCTCATTTATGATCTTTTGTAATGAAACTTATGACTTAGGGGCTGTTTGGTTGATTAAGTGCTGAATCATTAAGATGATCTGAATGGTTAAGAGGCTCTGAATGGTTAATAGCTGAATCATTCAGCATCCCTTAATAGCTTAATGGTTCAGCACTTAATCATTCCATTCAGATGCTGAAACAAACAGTCTGAATGTTGAATGATTCAGAGCTGAATGGTTAAGAGGCTGATTAAGAGGCTACCAAACAGCCCCTTAGTATGGTTAAAAAGTTCGTTGGAGTGTAATGGTAAAATCGGGGTTTTCGGTATGTAAGAAAAGTGGCGATATGGAACAAGGTGTTGTTGTTATGCTCACACCACCCAGATCTGATCCCAAATGTTCAAATGGTAAAATATGATATAAAATATGGTTTAGGTTGCTAGTAGGGCTGATTTGGGTGAAGAACACATTACTTTGCGAAACGGGACCTTCGGTTTGGCAATTTTAGGGGTTTTCACAAATTAAGTAATGGGTCATCACATGAGTCCCCAAATCAGGTCCTAGACCATTATTATAGCATATGAACCCGTTTCAAATGATATTTCAAAGGCTAGGGGCTGAATTGATTAATTACACCTTTCTAGGAATTCAATGTTACCCGGTTGACCCGTTAAGAACCATAGAAGTCTTATAGGCCTTGCTTGTGATATAAATTGTTATCTGGCAGGTTTTGATGGGGGGGTGTAGTCTCCCAATGTCAATTTTCTTGTTGGATACCTGTTCTCGCGTTCAGGTGAATTCATGATGCCCTTTTTACTGTTTTAAACTTTTGGGCTAATATGCATGTCGTATAACAGTACTGAATGTTTTTATTCAAGAATCACGTTTTGTCTTGATTAAAGTATTGTTTAAATTTATTTTATAAGTGGAACGCGCTTAACTGCTTAGGGAATAATTAGGCGGATTGCGCTTATTGTTACTTATTATTGAAAAATTATAAACCTTGAATTCACTCAGCTCTTCTAACTTTTGTAGTTGAAAGAATTTAGCTAAAACAGGATAATATGATCATACAAGTCACAAATCTAGGTGCGGAAACCCTAGATATGAACAAAATGATAATACTCGGATCAAAACACGTAAAACATCATTTCAAAGACTTTTTCATAGATTAACTTTCACATAAACTTGATTACAATCACTCACACGTTAATCTAGACCTTCTAAACACTTTTACAAAATCCACATGAACCTGACCTTCAAACACACACAAACTAAAAAACTCTCTCTGACTTGAAAACACACAAAATCTATTCATAAGGTCTGCAGGTTCGCCCAGTTTGTTGGTGCGAATGTGGAATCTTTCCACATTCGCCCATTTCTAAGGTACGAATGTGGAATCTTTCCACATTCGCCCAGTTTGACTTCTGTGTAAATTCCACGTTCGCCCATAACTTCCACATTCGCCCACTTTAAGCCACATTCGCCCTTTTCTGATGGTCGAATGTATCTTCATGTTTAAGTCTTGGTCGTTTTCTGATTATCTGAAACTCTGACATTCCATACCGGATCACTAGCTAGGGACATACATGAATAATGCACTAACAATCTCCCCCTTGGACCTAGCTAGTGATGTACTAAATCAGAAAGTTATCAATTCGACTTGAAAACTTTCCATCTTCATGCACGTTTGTGTCGAAGTTCCTATCTATCTCTCCAATAAGCTTTGAAATCTCAGACAGACTTAAGAAATCTTGGGTTTATCATTTGTTGGTCCAGAGATGAAGATAGACGATAATCTTGATTTCTTCAATCTTTGTCATTTCTTTAACCTCTTACTAACTTCTGTTGTTCTGGTAATCTTGATGTTCAGGTTTGGGTCTTGTTCAGTTACACACTTTGTCGATGAGTCTTGAATAGTGCACCTGTTGTGTTTGATTCTGCAGAAAAATTTACTAAAAACTGCACAAACTACAACCGGCGTTAGACACGACAAATTTCTCGGAAGTACTCTTCACATTCCTTTTGACCCTCAATAGTTCTCCCCCTGAACTATAAAGCATTTTTAATATGTACCAGAAACTTGAAAATTTGTAATCTTTTTCAACTTTTAAGTATCTGAGCCTTCACATCTAGTATCCCAACATCGGTTATCAAAAATAAAATTGAAACAAAACTTTTTGATTTTTCAAAGTTTATGCTAAAACACACCAAAAATCTTTTTGAGTTTCAAATGTAATTGCATAAAAAAGTAAATTCAACATATTTTTGTGAATTTTCCGGTTAAGAGGATCATATGAGTATTGAAACAGCCAGTCATAACTCGTTTTGATCAATTTTCTGTTTTTGTTATTGAGCATCCTACAACCATTACCAGTATGTTTGTCCACTTAAACTCAAAATCATCATTCATTGCTCAGCACTTTAGATACGTTATGGTAATATTAGAAACTGAGTAATCTATGGTCCCCGCATTCGCGACACATTCCCGTATTAAGAATTGCGCAAAGCTTCATCGTAACGCGTGATTATATTGAAGTTATCCGTTAGTTACAAGGTATGAGGCACAGTGGTGACAGGTCAGCAAATTAATGCTTCAAAGCGACTTGTGCACTCTACCAGGGTGAGGACTAATATCATACATGACTTTCATCATTGTACTGATACGATGCATTAGATAATCTTTGATTATCATCACACATGTTAAGTTCCTCATTCGGTAACTTATGGTTTTGGCTTTATTAGCTCTTTTAATAAGATACCCTGACAAAATCTAGGCCTGTAAATCAATACAGCAAAAGATCAGTTAGGCCATCCCCAGATAACTTTCAATATAACGACCCGAAACCTCTGATTTTGGCAATCAATCAAACGAAATTTCGGTACTGAGACCATATGCTAACGATACGTTGATCCACATGATTATCAGTTATCGATTTTAAGTTTATATCACCATGCTGAACTTTAAACTTTGATTTCAAGCCTACCAATATATAATTGTAGTGGCTACTCAATGTTTATCAATTCATTTTAGTTTTTAGAGTAGTTTGACAGTCCACTGATGTACTATCATCTCCTCTTTTTCTCCAGGAAAACTCATTTTTGATTTTCTATTTTTTTATTTTGATTTTTCTGAAATTTTCTCCCCCTAAAAATCTAAAAATAAGCATATTTTTGGATTTTTAAACTTTTGAAGAAAAACAAAATAAAATGATATCCGATGCGGTTTACTCATTGAGTTTCAAAAACCATTTTTCACTCAGATTACTAGACTCATTAAAATCTTTCAAATAGCAAACCATTAACAAAGATAAGAGAGTTTAGAATAAACCATTTTGTCGTATCTGTTGTAAAAATCCAAAACCTGAGAGCAATTGCATGAGATTGCAATGTTTTCCGGCTTCACAGGTTGGAAACAGACTACAAACACTCTCCTTTCTGTTGAAATCTTGTTTTCCTTCTTCAATATCCCTTCCTTGACCTTCACCTCTCCAATAAATAGCTTGTATACAGATGCTCCACTATCAACTATCAAAGAATAGCTAATAGGTCTGTCTGGAACAATCTGCACACTTATTAAACAATTAGCACGAGAGAGGTACCCATCCCTTCACAATGATGGGTCGTCCAAGGTCATCAATTCTCGGAACATCAATCCATTCTCCTTTTGAAAAATCAATTGGTTTTTCAATGGATTGATTTGAAGTAGAAAGTGCTATTGATTTAGAAAGTGATTTGGGTTTCCAAACACGTTCAGAATTTATTTTAGATTTTGTTGAAATTGTTTTAATTTTTGACTTTTCAGGTTTCTTATTTGAAACCTGCTTCTGAACTTTGTTTGGAATCTTCTCAGACTTAACTGATGAAGAACCAGGTTTAGAGTTATTCTTAGGCTTAGCCTTCGAACTCCCCCTTACCTTAGCAACCCTATCACTATCTCCATTTTTATTCAAAGCAATTTTGTTGTGAATGTCATACACAACAAACTGTTTCCCCTTTTGTTTATTGATTTGGTTTGGGGCTAAAGGCTGTGAATCCGGTTAGGAACCGAACTCGTGGATCGAATATGCATAAACAACTCGGTTTCAGACGGGAGATTCGAGACGAGACAGAAATATACGATAACAAAGTCATCACAGATTCGTATTACTACAGAAACGGTTACAGACACTGTCATCAGTAGGATAAACATCTATCTCGGGGCCGGGGGAGGTCGGGCATGACCTCCCCCTTGAGAGCATTCAAAGCACAAACTCAAATCACCAAATGAAAACTAACACATGAGATTGCTATTTAGAGTCCAATACCCAAAAGCCACCTTCGCCCCTTTTGAATGGTCGAATGTGGAGTATTTCCACATTCGCCCATTTGTAATGGTCGAATGTGGAAAACATCCACATTCGCCCCTTGTGTAGAGGACGAACCTAGCTTTGTGTATTGTCCTATATTTTACAAATGCGTCAGATCCATAAAATGCCCTAATGGATCACCACAATCTCATGTAACACATTACTAAGACTCAACCCTAGTCTATTCGACAGTGACGTCCACATAAAGTGCATCAACAATCTCCCCCTTGGACGTTGCTGGCGAATCCACAAAACTCTTGCACATCAACAGTCAGAATCACAGGTCTCCCCCTCAATACATGCACTATTGCATTGAGTTAGAAATACAATATCCTTCGTGAACCGACCAAGTAATGCACTACGGACCCTCAGCATCAATACGCAGGAAGTCAGCTAGACCACGTATATCATTTGCGAATTCAGCAGGTCGCTGAATTACAACCAGATCACCTAGTTACGCCAATGTGAAGTCGACAAGGTAATGCACTGCAGTCTCGTAGCATCAGTACCCAGGAATGTCATCTTGACCAAGTACATCACGCGCAATCCAACTAGCCTGATAAGACTCCTACTAGAAGGATTCCATACTGACCGATCAGATATTCAACGTAACATGTAGGTACCACCACTAATTTACGTCTCATATCTGCACTAACCTTTGCATCACCCTTCACACCAACTAGAGAAGTCTAACTGTCAGTACCCAATTAAACATCTCAAATGTGACTATGTGCAAAACAATCCACTCGAACATTAGTATTTCTATGAAATTCTTCATCTGTGCAGACTGTGATTGCATTAACACATTCTTCTCTTTTCCTAGCATCTTCAGTCAGTTATTGTTGAAGTATCAGACACTTACATCAACAATCTCCCCGTTGACTGATGCTTCACCAAGTTTTTCTGAGATCCCGTATGATAAATCAATCATGTTCTTAAGTAACTTCATCTGTTCGACAAAATACAAACCGTAGACGAGTGGATCAAGCCATCAAAAGTTTTCAGCACTTGAAACTTTTGTTGAACCTACGTGCCTCATGACTCCTACTAGGATACCTCATTACTTTCAGAACATTGAAATCTCAAACTTGATTTCCTTCTTCATAACAACTCTTTAGAACAAGTTCCATAAAACACACAGGAACCGGGTTGACTGTTCTCATCATGCGGAATAAAAATCTGTTCTGTTTTCTGGCCCAAAATAGTCATTTGAATCTGATTATCATACTGTTGATTCTCATGACTACCCCACATTAAAACTGTTTCATCATCATCAATTCTTCAACAAATTTGGGTAAACCTCACATTCGCCCAAAAAATTTTCAACTAATTTCAAAATTTTCAAAATTTTTTTAGGCCTTAAATTCTACATTCGCCCCTGGGAGCTTCACATTCGCCCAAAAAGACGACCCGAATGTAGAATATCAGCACACAAGTTCCACTTTCGTCCAAAAACTTCACTTTCGTCCACTTAATTTCCACATTCGCCCGCCCGATGAACCGAATGTGAAATCTGTCACCCGAATGTGAAAATTGACATAAAAAAATTCCTGGTTCGCCCAAAATCTCTCCACGTTCATCCTAAATAGGCTACCTTCGCCCAGTAAATTTCCACATTCGCCCTCCCGATCTTCTGAAAGGGGCGAATGTGCAGACTGAACGTGTTCTTGTTCAATATTTTCTTCGAATCAGTCCATAATCACTCTAATTCTTTGAATTTGATGATGAAACTTGTTCAGAAAGGTGCGGAAATGAAAACCTAACCCTCGAATTCACAAAAACATGGAGAAATCACATGATTTCGGGTTCAATTAAGAATCTAGGGTTTCTAGGGTTTCAACCTTCAATTATAATCTGATTTTAACGTCTGAAAACAGTAAAAACGAGCTGTGATTGATTCAAACAATTGTTAGATCGTTCAAATCAGTACCACGGCTCTGATACCAGTTATGAATCCGGTTAGGAACCGAACTCGTGGATCGAATATGCATAAACAACTCGTTTTCAAACGGGAGATTCGAGACGAGACAAAAATATACGATAACAAAATCATCACAGATTCGTATTACTACAGAAACGGTTACAGACACTGTCATCAGTAGGATAAACATCTATCTCGGGGCCGGGGGAGGTCGGGCATGACCTCCCCCTTGAGAGCATTCAAAGCACAAACTCAAATCACCAAATGAAAACTAACACATGAGATTGCTATTTATAGTCCAATACCCAAAAGCCACCTTCGCCCCTTTTGAATGGTCGAATGTGGAGTATTTCCACATTCGCCCATTTGTAATGGTCGAATGTGGAAAACATCCACATTCGCCCCTTGTGTAGAGGACGAACCTAGCTTTGTGTATTGTCCTATATTTTACAAATGCGTCAGATCCATGAAATGCCCTTATGGATCACCACAATCTCATGTAACACATTACTAAGACTCAACCCTAGTCTATTCGACAGTGACGTCCACAGAAAGTGCATCAACAACTTTGTGTGCATATTAGATTGATTTCAGGTTGTTGATGAATTAGGGACGCCTTGGCATGCAGTGGAGCTATTCAGTTGCGGTTGACATTTCAGTTAAGAAGACGTCTACGAGATTGCTCGAACATTATTTACATTATTTTTCAAATATTTTAGTTGTTATTAAATATTCTTTTAACCCGTCTTGGGAAAAACCATGTTTGGAAATTTAATAACGGCTTTTGACATACAGCTGCATATATTTTGAAGTAAAATAAGATTTATTTTGAATTTTTAACATGGTTTTAGTCCTTGAATGCCAACTGTTTGACCTGTCGGTTTTGAGGGTCTTACACTAGTGATCTTCGGATTGCACGCCATTAGGATTATGTTCCACCTTTATCAAGGATTTCATTCAGCTTAGGAGGTTATGGGTTGGGTTAATTAAGTTATCACTCATCAAACCAACTTTATATTTAATTGATCACTAAATAGTAAAGTGTCACTTTAAAGATAAATGAAACAAGAATTGTATTTCTAGGTATCGTTAGTGCAAAACCGTTAACCATTGGGGATGCTTGTCTTCTGATCCGACTATAAGAGAGATCCTTCGGTCTTCATGGATACACTTTCGGTAAGGATGGCTGTAAGGGAGATCCTTCGGTAAGGAAAGCGAGAGCTAAGGGAGGTGTACGGTGTTCCAGGTCGGAAGTGAAACCTCCAATACAAGAAGAAGACGAGTTTGAGGATCAGAGACTTGACCGCGGTTAGGGAAGCCTGCTATATACGAGGCTCGAGCGGAGTACCTTCATGTGGACGCGCATTGGGAGGTTTTGCATTCTACTCAGTAATGGCCCTGTTTCTCTAACAATGAGTCAACACTTCAAGATCACTCTTTTCCTCCTCACAAATAATTAACCTTAACTATTAACTATAATAATAAATTTGGCTACTTATACGGAGGGTCCCGAGATGTGCATATTTGATAACTCTACTATTTTATCCTTTTCTTTTATCAAACCCAAAACCTTTCCAAAACCATTTTTATTAAAAAAACCCCTCCATTTTATTTTTCTTTTAAAAACCCGACCAGTTAAATGGTGAAAAGTGAAGTAGGGGAAAGTGTGAACTCTGGAATATGATACTCGATACTTACCCTTTCAAACTATACTATACACGTCAGGTTCTCTGCCTATGTATTGGTTTTAGTTTCTAAAATAATTATCGTTTACTTTATAAATTTAAACTTGTTAAAAACGGTTTAGTAAAAATCAGTCGTTTTCTCAAAACCAAAGTATTGGATTTAAAACATCAAGTTTTTGGGACCGGGAAAATGACATCTTTCTAAATTACTAAAATCATACGCATCAAGTTTTTGGCGCCGTTGCCGGGGAACACATGATTTCCAAAGGAAAACCCAAGTCACTTAACTGATCGGCTTATTTTTATTTTTCATTTTATTTTCACTTTATTTTTCTTTTTATTGTTGGTCTTCTTTATTTTTCCTTTTCATGTTATTTCTGCTTTATTTTCGATGGTTGCGGTTGTTTTAGGTTTTCTTTGCAGGTTTACTTCCGGATTGGCCACCTTGGAGAATTCCCGTGAAGGAAACCAGGACCACTAATTTCATCAACTTTCTTTTTGGAGGGTTTTTGTTTCTTCTTTATTTTCGTTAGAGATCGGTTTGTCATTCCTTGATAATCGCCAGGTAATTACCGAAAAAGTGGAAAATAAGCCGGGGGAAAAATTTTCAAAAATTAAAAACTAAAACTGTTTTCAAACTTAAAATGAGGTTTTAAAAGTTATTTTGGAGAAATCCAATTAAAAATTTTAAACCGGACCTTTAAAAACAATTTAAAAATTGAAAAACGCAAAAAATGGGAACTTTACTGTGAAGCACGCCCGTGCCACCTCATGTGGCACAACCATGCCAATCCGGTAGACGAATCCGGTGGGGTATTTAAAGAGTCTTTGACTTGTCAAACCTCAAACCCTTCTTCCCCACTCGTCCAACCCGTCGCATACCCCCTTAAATCCGCCATTTTCCACCATTTTCTTCCATTTCAGGCTCTAATCTTCAATATAAGGTATGTATAATCAACCTCTAACAACTTTTAAGTGTTTTTATGTCCAGATCTGTCCAGATTCTTGAGTTTTAAGTAGTTTAGTTTCTTGAGAAAAACCTTAGTTTTCTAGCTTCTTTAGCCCGAATGTTTGCCTGATACTTTAGGAAAATAATTAGGGGAGTGCTAGGAACGTAATGTAGTAAAAAAAATGAGAAATTTGATGAAAAAATTCGCGAGAATTCTGACAGGTTCAAAAACCGTCACATCAGTCGTGCTCAGCTTGGGCACGGGCGTGCTTCTCTAGACGACACTATTTGAATTTCCCTCGTAACCAGATTGACCCACCAGGGTGTGCAGGGGCGTGCACATCTGTAATTTCACCAGATCTTTTTGAGTTTCCAATTTTAGCTTATTTTTGCAATTTAAAATCCGTTTTAGGGTGTTTTAGACAAAAACCAGTTTAAACAGTTGAACCAGTTAAAAACCGGAGTGCAGACTGAGCCGCACGGCCATGCTCACCAACTGAGCATGGGCGTGCAGCCATTGGACCCAAACTGTTTATTTTCTGCAGAAAATTTTAATTTTTTGTGAAGCTGAACCGATTTTGTTTTGTTTTGCAGATGCCTAGGATGAAAAGAGCAGCTCATAGGTCACCATCCATTTCATCCGACTCACACCATTCTTTCCAGTAGTTCGGCGAGTTTGCTTCTCTTGATACTCCTCAGTTCCATACATTTGAGCTCGATGGGCCCATGGTAGACGGTGTCCATCCATGGTTATATTTCAAATGACAGGGAGTTGAGCAGAACGCTTACAAGCGTTTGCGTATGATTGAGGATATACAAGCGTTTGCGTATAATTGATCAGATACTTGACCGGGGTTAGGGAAGCCCGCTATATGCGAGGCTCGGGCGGAGTACGTTCATGTAGACGCGCATTGGGAGGTTTTTCATTCTACTCAGTAGTGGCCCTGTTTCTCTATCAATGAGTCAACACTTCAAGATCACTCTTTTCCTCCCCACAAATAATTAACCTTAACTATTAACTGTAATAATAAATTTACCTACTTATACGGAGAGTCTCGAGATGTGCATATTTGATAACTGTACTATTTGATCTTTTTCTTTTATCAAACCCAAAACCTTTGCAAAACCATTTTTATTAAAGAACCCCTCCGTTTTATTTTTCTTTTAAAAACCCGATCAGTTGGACCTTTCGAGATTCTGGAAAGGATTGGTCTGGTGGCCTACAGGTTGAATTTACCTAACGAACTCAGTGGAGTGCATAATGTATTCCACGTGTCTACCTCAAGAAATACCTGACTGATGAGACATTGGTAGTTCAACTAGAGGAAATCCATGTGGATGAACAGTTGCGGTTTGTGGAAGAACCAGTGGAAATTCTTGAACAAGGCATTTAGAAACTTAAACAGAGCATGATACCTAATCTTAAAGTATGTTGGATTCCTGTCGAGGACCGGAATACACCTTGGACCGCAGGGATCAAATGCGGCTTAAATACCCACATTTATTTATTGAACTTGTACACAGACCTAACTCTAAACCTGAAGCGGAGAACTTAAATTGAATTTCGGGGCGAAATTCCTTTCAACTTGGGGATGATGTGTGTTGGATCAGTGGTCTCTTTTAACAGTTTATGTTCAAGAACACTTATGTGTTTGCAGGTTTATCAAAGTAATTTGCACAGCGGAATAATAAGTGTTCTAAGTTAAAGTATCACTTTTACAAGAGTTATTACTCCCCCTTTACTATTGCAGTTAATGAGAATCTAAACAATTCAAAGTATAAAGCAGTAAATGCAAGTATTGAATGATTCTCAGATGTGGAAATGGATTATAAGTTATAAAAGCTTTGAAGGAATTCAATTAAAATCAAGTGTCTAAAGTAGAGGGATTAACCCATCTATTTATAGACAAATACAAACTGTTGTGTTAAGCAAACAAAAGATTATAATAAACTAAGATAATGCATACAACAGGCTGTAGCATGGGAACTTGTTCAAAGACTTTAACAAAACAATATAATACTAACTACTGAAGATACTAGGTTGGTTAGAAGCTTCTGTCTGAAAGTACTGATGAGTGACAAACTACTGATGAGTAGTTTGTCTTCAGTAGTTCTTCAGTGAACTGTCTGGTTAGACTTCAGAACTTCTGATGCTTTAACTCTTCAGCACTTTGACTTGTTCTTCTTTAGCACTTCTATCTTTACTCTTCAGTAGTTCCATACTTAGAATAATTAGCAAAAATATGATTTGGACTAAGGTAACAAAAGTGGTTTCTTCAATCCTTTTTGTCCTTACAATCTCCCCCTGGATTGAAGAAGCCAAAACCAAATCCAAATCCTTATTTACCTTCATTCTTTCCAGCTTCTAGTATTCTCCATATTTCTGTAGTCATGGAGACACTAAGCTGGTCTTGTTGTTGCTCTGTAAGAGATCCTTGACCAGCCTCAAGATGTTGTATGGAGAGAAGGTCCTTTGTTGACAATATGCTCAACTCTTTGGAGTTTCTATAGACCTTGCTTGAACGTTCTCTTCTAGTCACTTTCACTGAGTTAGAATCAGTGAATGACCATTTAACTATATTCACCTTAGACCTGTCAAAGTCTGAGGTGTAGGAGACCAAGCTAGTCTCCTAGGTCGATCCAGATTAAGGAATGTCTTCTATTTCAGTGACCTTCAGGTGGGAGTCCCTACTCTCTTTAGTATTCACAGCACTAGGCATAGCAAAGTTTGGTAAGTGATGTGTTGTGACAACCTTAATGTGTGTTTGTTCTTTGATTGTCTATTGTAACTGGAAAGCAAATGTTGCAGGATCCCCGAATTGGGTAAAAAGAGGTTTCTCTTCAACATCAAAGTCTCCATGTACCACTGTGTTTCCTTCGAGTAGCACCATTTTAAAGTCAGTCTTGACTGTCTCCTTTCCATCTTGACACTGAAGTTTTTTGACCAAATCCATTGGCTACCAACTCATCTATAATTTCAGCTCTCTTTGCCTTTCTTTCTTTCTCTGTTGCCAACCTGTCAGCTACAAGTTGTGCTCTTCTTGTCAGTGCAGAGAAGCTTTCTTAGCCTAAGTGTTCTTTGTGATCATCAGAATAAGTTGTGCTCTTTTATCTTCTTCAGCAGTAGCTTCTTAGGCTCTGTCTTCAGCTTCTAGTTCATCAAGTTTTTCTTGATACATGGCAATTTTGTCATCATAACTGAGATCATCCCTTGCTTCCAGGCTGTTCCATACTTCATCTTCCTTAGCCTTCTTTAAAGCCTCTTTTAAACTCTTCTCCAATAATTCTTTTGACATTAAGATGGGAGTAGGGTTCAAAATGGTTATTGTAGTTACAGGTGCAGGCCTTGGAATTTGTGTTGGACTTTGTTCAAGTGCCTTAGAAGACTGTCCTTGATCAGTCTTGGAAGTTATAACTTCTGAAGGTTTGATGGTAGTCACAACTACTAAAGGATTGTCTTCAGCAGTTTGAAAGTGTTCATCAGAAGTTTCTTCTATGTGCACTTGGGATTGATCAGCAGTTTGAAGTACCTCTTTTCCTGGTCTTTCTGTTATCTCTTTTGCTTCCAGAAACACTTCTTTGGTTCCTTAATCTTCTCCCCCTTTTTGGCTTCATCCACTTCTGGAAGCCTTAAAGAATGAGAAGATGTAGCAGATAATGTTGCAAGCTGTCTTGTATTTTCATCCATCTTCTTGTTCAGCTTTGCAAGTTGTTTGTTTATCAACTCAAATTGTGCATTTGTCTTTACCTCCTAAGTAGTTGTGAAAGTCTTGAGTTGTTCAGCAATCATGTTGGACATCATCTGGTACATGGGACCATCTGGGTTGCATAGGTGGTTCCAGTCTATGCTTGAAATCCCAGAGAATTGGGTAGGCTTTTGTCGTGAAGGGGGTATTTTTGGGTGATCTTCAGAATGAACTGAAGATGCCACTTTAGGGGAATCAGGGTTTAAGTGGTCTTTAACCTGATCCTTTGTGACCAGCTCTTTGAGCTTAGAGACATTAGATTCAGGTACTTCAATATCTGCCGTCAATTCATGTTGTGGAGTATGTGAATCATCATCCAAACTAGTGGAATCATCTGAATCCCTGATTGTGTCCTCGATGAGGGCGGTATCAGTTAAATCTTGAGCTAGACCCAAACTAGTTTTCTCATGAACCTCTTTGTCTTGGTACTGAGGTTTTCCTACTTCAGGCATAAAGCCTTCATCAGTAGTTACCACACTTGAGGTCTTAGCAATGTTACTTCTGTCCTCAGGTCCACCACTGGGTGGTAAATGAGTAGAAGCAGCCTCAAATGTACCTAAAGTATCTAAGTTTGGGCTTAAAAACCGAGGTTCATCCTCACCTCTTTGGATAGGGCTAAAGATGTCCACATCCATGTCAACTTCTGAAGGCATCTCCCCTGTTTGATGTGTTTGTTGGGGAGTGACATGTTTGGATGGGACTTTCTCTTTTAGTTTGGCAATTTCTATGGTGGTGTGAGATGTTTCTGGTTCAGTAGTTGTTGGTAAGGGATCAACAGTTTCAAAGGAAGGGTCAGTAGTTATGGCTTTTCTTAATTTCTTCCTATGAAATATAACTGTTACGGGTTTTCTTTTTGGTGGTTGAGATGGAGTGGACTGAGAGGATGTTTCAGCCACATCCTTTGGAAGTGCAGATTGCATATCAGTAGTTTCAGGTATCTCATCTTCCTGAACTACCTTTTTCTTTGGGTTGGTGAGTTTTTGTTTTTGCTGTTTTGGTTTGGAGGCTTTCTTTGTTTTCTTTGTTTTAGTTTTCGAAGATGTAGGTTCCTTGGGGACTGTTTCTTGTTCCCCTAGGTCATCTTCTGGCAAAAGTGTCGGATTGTTATGCCTTGAGAATACTTGTGAAGTTAGAGGATTTAAAGTTTTTGACTCCCCACGAGTACTCCCTCACCAAGTTCCTTTATTATGCATTGCATAATAAATCTTGGGTACAACAAAAACTTCTTTTTAGAGTTTTGGTGATGCAACACCAACTCATTGAAAAACAGTGAAGATGCCTAAAAAGTTGTTTCATTTATTATTGTATGAAATATTGGTTGAAAAGTTGAAGGCATCTGATCATATGATCCAGTTTTGGGACTAAGACACATAATAATATAATGAAATATCAGTTTATATTTTGGAACAAAATATTTTTTGTAAACTGTTGCATGTGACAAAGTACCTTGGTAACCACACTCAGTCATGGTTAGATGAATATCAGAAGTGGGAACATGCTCAGGAGCATCAACATCATTTAGGCCAAGCCTTATTCCCAGAGACTCCTGTTTGATTGCCATATGCTTCCCTTGGATTGTTGATTTGAGGGAAATCACCTTGTTGTTTACAGTCACCGACTCTGCATTAGCCCATAACTCATTGAGAGTTTCTATGTGAATGGGAGTATCAACGGTGAAGGGTGTGTAGTATTGGGATTTAACGACCAAATCAATGATTTTGTCGTATTGGGACCAGACTTCATCTTTCTTGAAGTAGCCTCGAAGATTATGTCCCTGTTTTAACACAAGAGCCATGGTTTCTCTCGATCGAACAGTAATTTTTAGGTTATAGAAGGGGTTTTGACTTTGCTTTGAGAGAAAAAGGGGGAATTTTGCTTTTTGAATGGATAAGTGTTTGAAAAAGGTATTTATTAGAAGTTTTTAACCGACTAGGTCAAACTTCTGATGAGTGAAATGTCAGTTTTACCCTTTTTAATAAAACTGCTGATGAAACAGATTTCTTCATCAGTAGTTTTCGTCATTTCTTTAGTAGTTTTCAACAGTGGATGAGAATGACTTTCAAAACACTTTAATAACTTCTGATAATTATCAGTAGATATTTTTTTTCTGAAAATTTCCATTTTCGATGTTTGTTAAAACATCAGTAGTTTCTCTCTCCTTTATTCATCAGAAGTTTTGTGACAGATTAGTAAATATGTAAGTGAATGTAAAAATATGTGTAGAAGGAAAAAAGTGAAAACACTTACAGACTTTACTCAAAATTTAGCATCCCAAGCATGGATACTAACCTCTAAAATGTTATTGAATTAAGGGGTTTGGTGAATATATCAGCTATTTGATTAGCAGTTGTGACATGTTTCACCTCAATCTTACCTTTTTCATAGCAATCTCTTATGAAATGATACCTGATTTCAATATGTTTAGTCTTTGAGAACTGAACAGGATGAATGATGCTAATGGCAGATTTACTGTCTACTAAGAGTGGAGTCTTGGTCTCTTTGATTCCATAATCAAGAAGTTGATATTGGAGCCATTGGATCTGTGATATGCAGCTTACAGCAACAATGTATTCAGCTTCAGCTGTTGAAGTTGCCACTGATGTTTGTTTCTTTGATTGCCAGGACACCAGACAGTTTCCCAAGAATTGACAACCACCAGATGTTGATTTTCTTGACATTTTACACCCTGCATAGTCACTATCTGAAAAAGCAGTTAACTTGGCATTTCTTGAAGCAGGATACCAAATTCCTAAAGTAGGAGTTCCATTCAGATATTTGAAGATTCTTTTGACATAAATTAGGTGTGATTCTCTTGGTGTAGATTGATATCTAGCACAGACACAAGTTGAAAACATAATATCTGGTCTAGAAGCAGTTAAATATAGAAGAGAACCTATCATACATCTATACATGGTTTGATCAACCTGTTTTCCTTGATCATCTAGTTCAACTTGTGTGGTTGGTGTCATGGGAGTGGAACATGATTTACAGTCTTGTAAAGAAAATTTGTTCAATAGTTCTTTAACATATTTTGATTGATGTATAAATGTTCCATTTGTTTGTTGCTTGATTTGCAGTCCTAAAAAGTACTGCAGTTCTCCCATTGTACTCATTTCAAAATTTGATTGCATGAGTTTCTTAAATTCATCACACAATTTTGTATTTGTTGATCCAAAAATGATATCATCAACATAAATCTGAACAAGTAAGACATGATTTCCAACATGTGTTATGAAAAGTGTTTTATCAATGGAGCCTCCAATGAAGTGATTTTTAAGTAAAAAGTTAGACAGTGTTTCATACCAGGCTCTTGGAGCCTGTTTTAGCCCATAAAGAGCTTTGTCAAGCTTATACACCTAGTCAGGATGAGAGGGATCCTCAAACCCTGGTGGCTGACAGACATACATTCCTCTTTTATTTTTCCATACAAAAATGCACTTTTGACATCCATTTGAAAAACTTTTATTTTGTTGGAAATAGCATAAGCTAAAAATAACCTGATAGCTTCAAGTCTTGCAACTGGTGCAAAGGTTTCATCATAGTCAATGCCTTCTTCTTGAGAATAACCTTGTACCACCAATCTTTCCTTGTTCTTGATGATCATACCAGCTTCATCTTGTTTGTTTCTGAAGACCCATCTAGTGCCAATTGGTTGCTTGTTTGGAGGTAAGGGACGGATTTCCCAAACCTGTTGCTTCTTGAATTGAAGCAGCTCATCTTGCATCGCTTGAACCCAATTGTTATCTTTGAGGCCTTCTTGATACTTCTTTGGTTCCAATTGAGAAATGAATGTTGAGTAAAAGCAAAAGTTGGAAAGCTGGTTTCTGGTAAGCACCCATGATGCAATATCACTCATGATTTGTTCCAATGGATGATCCTTGTGTTAGATCAGTTGTTATAGACCTGTACTTGAGGATGGCTCTGGAATTTCTTCAAATAAACCACAGAGGTTGATAATATCTGGTTCAGCTGTTTGTTGAGGTTCAGGAGTTTTTAGAGCTGAATCAGTAGTTTCAAAATGTTCATCACCAGTTGTTGAAGTAGAAGCTTGTGAAACTTCTGAAGGTTTGAAAGTTGATTTAATGACTGTGTTTGGAGTCCATGGTGTAGGACCATTATCATCAAACCCTTTATACCCAAAATAAGTAGGTTTGGATGATTCAACAGTCTTTTTAGGTCCGAAATTAAAGCTATCAAGGTCAAAGAGTTCAGCAAGATGTGTTGGAATAAGAGTATGTTTGGATTCATTGATCTTGACATTCAGTGTTTCTTCTACTATCTTGGTTCTTGAATTGAAGATTTTGTAAGCTTTCCTCATTGGAGAATAACCAAGAAAATAACCTGAATCAACTTTAGCAGCAAATTTAGAGATAGATTCTTTGATGTTGAGGATAAAACATTGACATCCAAAAGCCCTGAAGAAGGAGATAAAGGGCTTCATGCCATGAAGAATTTCATAAGCAGTCTTGGTATGTCTCTTGTTGATAAGAACTCTATTCTGAACATAACAAGCTATGTTGACTGCTTTAGAGGTAGGCCTGAATCAGCTAACATGGTTCTTGCTGCTTCAATCAATGTCCTGTTCTTCCTTTCTACCACACCATTTTGTTCAGGAGTTCTGGGAATGCTGAATTGTCTAACAATCCCTTTAGACAACAGAATTCGTCCAGAGTTTTGTTCCTGAATTCTGTCCCATTGTCACTCCTGATGACTTTGACAGAGAGAGAGTATTGCTTCTCTACTTTTAGAATAAAGAACTTGATTATTTCAGCTACCTCATCCTTGGAATATAAGAAGAAGACCCATGTAAATCTTGAGTAGTCATCAATGATGACCAAGCAGTACTTCTTCTTACCAAGGCTCATGATTTTGACTAGTCCAAATAAGTCCATATGTAGTAGTTGAAGACATGCAGTTGTTTTTTATTCTTCAATAGACTTATAGGAGGACTTATGTTGTTTACCTTTAACACAGGAAACACAGTGTTCTTTGCACTGGTATTCCTTCAAAGGTAGACCTCTGACCAAGCCCATTTTTGTGACTTTATTTATGGTTTTAAAGTTCACATGGCCTAGTCTCCTGTGCCAGAGATCAGTTTCTGAAGTTGATGCCTTTGAGAAGAAACAGGCAGTGTTGTTCAGTACTTTGTCTTTCTCAATGTCCACTGCATAGACATTGCCACACCTTTTGGCAATCAGCAAAGTATGATCTTCAATTATCTTCTCTATCAACTTCTGGCCTTCTGGTGATATGATCTTGCATGCTGTTTTGGTGAAAAGGAAGAATATCCTTTGTCACACATTTGTGAGACACTTAGAAAGTTGTACTCAAGGTTTTCAACCACACTGCCTTGTCAAACTGCATTTTGCCTGGGGATACATTGCCATATCCTAGCACATATCCCTTGGCATTGTTCCCAAAGGACAAAGATCCTTCTCTTTGACTGATATAATTGTTTATCAGGTATCTGCATCCAGTCATGTGCATTTAGCCTTCACTATCAACATACCAAATGCTATTCAAACCTCTTGAGACCCTCTGCACAAAATAGCAAATTAATTAGTTTTGGGAACCCAAGCCAATTTGGCTTTGGGTTTGCTCTTGAAAACAGGTACAGTTTGTTGAGGACCAATTTTTGAAATCCATGTCTTTTTGGCAATGGATTTTTCATTAGGGACAATGGTGGCATCTTTTTGGTGACCACCATCAACTTTGGTCATCAGAAGTTTAACCAAATTTGTCAAATCTTTATACTCAGTAGTTTGTTAAACTACTGATGGGTTAGGTGTAACTTCTGAATATGAACTTTGAGAAAAAGGCTTTTGTTGAGATTTAGTCTTTTTCTGAGAAAAGGTTTTGCTTGGTTGTTGTTTGTTGGGAAAGAAAGTGTTTTCATAATCTTGTCTTAATTGTTTTCCCACAACCAGTTGTTGATTTTTCTTATTAAACTGATTTCCCTTTCTATATCTACAAAGTTCAGTCATATGGTTAAACAGGCCACATATATCACATGCTTTTGCCTTCTCTTTCCTTTTGGATTCAGCAAGAGATTTGGAAGGCAAATTACTGACAATGTTAGTATTTTTTAATAGGTCATCAGTAGTTTTCAGGTTCTCAACTCCTGATGTAGATGAAGCTACTGATGGCTTATTGTCAGTTGTTTTAACTTCTGTAGAACTTTCATTTTTGAGAAAGTTCTGATGGAAAGATGTGCACTCTTCCTTTTCAGAAGTTTGAACCAATTTATTCCCATTATTATCAGTTTTGTGGGTAAAATCAATTGGTGATTCAGTATGGGTCTACCCTATGCCAAACTTAACATTTGCTGCAGTTTGCTTGTTAAGCAGCATTTGGTATTCCTTACAAGACTCAACCCATTTTTCATAGTCAACCTTCGTGTCAGCAAGCTCTTTTCTGGCATTACCTAGGTTGTCTATCATGCTTTTAATTTGTGCCTGGGTTTCAATGGAATTGTTTGCTAATTTAGAAATTTCCTTATTTTTTGAAACAAGTTTTCTTTCTAAATCACACTTCATCTATGTGTATTTTCTTTCCATGTCATTTGCTTTGCCTTGTAAATGCACATTAGTTTCTCTAATTAAAGCAAAAGATTCTTTGCAAGAATTTGAACACAGCTTTAACAGACATTGTTGTGATACCTGATATAGAGCAGAATTGGAGGAGTATCCCTCAAAGGCCATTAAGGCAAAATTCTTTCTGCCATTATCAGGTTCTCCCCAGTTGATATCATAGACCATGTTGTCTGCATATGGACTGCATTCAAATGTATCAAAAGAAAGACTGCTCCAGTCAACATACCCTGAAGTAAATGGACTTTGTTGAGGGGTTGTTGAGTTTGTGGAGGATGTTGAGCAGCTGGAAAAGGAGGCATTTGTTGCTGGCCTTGGTGTTGAGCAGGCATTTGGACATATTGTATTTTTGGCACATATAAGAGGGGTTAAATTGATTTCCAGACATGGGTTGGTTAAAGCTAGAGCTTCTACACTCTCTAGCAAAGTGTCCCAACTTTTGACACTTATGACATCTCAATTTAGATTTGTCAAAACCAACTTTTGTAGAGTTGTTTAGTCCTAGAAATTTCATTCCTGGCCTTTTATAAAATTTGTTAGTTTTTATGCTTAGTAAGGCCAGTTGGTGTAAGATATCCATTTCCTCTAAGTCATCACTGCTAAAATATTTTAAGTCATCCAAGATAAAACACATGTTATCAACAGTTTGACTTAGGTCTTCATTGTCATAAGCTGGGAATGATCCATCTGATGAGATCCCAGCTGTTATGTCAATGTGTTCAAAAGATCCAAAATTATTAGAACAAGATGGTGAGTCCTGTCCCAATAAGGTTGTGCTACCTGGAGTATAGTCATCAGCAGTTTTACCAGATTCTTGTAACTTTTTCTTTTGGTTTATCTCTCTTTCAAAAGTTAACAATTTACCATGTAACCTTGTTAGGTTTAAGGTATTAAAATCTGATCTTATTCTGAGGACTATAGAGTAAGTTTCCCATTTTGAAGGTAAAGACCTTAAAAATCTATGTAACATAGATGCATTTGAATAGGTCTGACCATTTAGTTTTAACTCAGAGATGAGTGATGAAAATCTTTCAAACTGTTGAGTTAATGTTTCACCATTTACAAGAGTAAAAGTTTCATATTGTTGGGATAGGATTTCTCTAGTGTTGGCTATCACCTCTTCAGTTCCTCCAAACTGTTCTTAAAGGCTGTCCCACAGCTCTTTGGCACTTTCACAATGTAAAAGTCCAACATAAATTTCGTTTGGGAGAGCCATAGCCAACCTAGAAAAATCTTTTGCATCTAGCTCAAATTTTTGGAAATCTTCTTCAGTGTAGTCTTTAGGGTCTTTTGGTCTTTCTATTTTAGACTCTGGATCTGATATTACTGGTCTGTGAGGTCCAAACATAACAGACCTCCATCACCTAGTATTGGTCTGAGATATGGTGTGTGCCAACCTTCTTTGCCAGATGTTACATTCATTTCTGACTAGCATAGAAGGTTTATTAGTAGATCCAGTATTATAAGGGTCCATTTTTTAGAAGTTTGGATTGTCAATACTTTCTTAAAGTGATGGATGTATGAATAAAGTGAACTTTAATCCTTTATTCGATATCAATAAGAGCCTGTGTCTGATTCTCAATTGGTTAGATTGATATTTGATCAAATAAACCAGATGCTCTGATACCAGTTGTTGGATCAGTGGTCTCTTTTAATAGTTTACATTCAAGAACACTTATGTGTTTGCAGGTTTATCAAAGTAATCTGCACAGCGGAATAATAAGTGTTTTAAGTTAAAGTATCACTTTTACAGGAGTTATTACTCCCCCTTTACTATTGCAGTTAATGAGAATCTAAACAATTCAAAGTATAAAGCAGTAAATGCAAGTATTGAATGATTCTCAGATGTGGAAATGGATTATAAGTTATAAAAGCTTTGAAGGAATTCAATTAAAATCAAGTGTCTAAAATAGAGGGGTTAACCCATCTATTTATAGATGAATACAAACTGTTGTGTTAAGCAAACAAAAGATTATAATAAATTAAGATAATGCATACAACAGGCTGTAGCATGGGAACTTGTTCAAAGACTTTAACAAAACAATATAATACTAACTACTGAAGATACTGGGTCGGTTAGAAGCTTCTGTCTGAAAATACTGATGAGTGACAAACTATTGATGAGTAGTTTGTCTTCAGTTGTTCTTCAGTGAACTGTCTGGTTAGACTTCAGAACTTGTGATGTTTTAACTCTTCAGCACTTTGACTTGTTCTTCTTCAGCACTTCTATCTTTACTCTTCAGTAGTTCCATACTTAAAATAATTAGCAGAAATATGATTTGGACTAAGCTAACAAAAGTGGTTTCTTCAATCCTTTTTGTCCCTACAATGTGACATCCCGTAACCTTACACGCATTTTTGCACTTGCTTTATGGTTTACTTGTTGAATTTTGGGACGAAATTCTTTTCAACTTGGGGATGATATGATACCCCGCATTTTCAGGTTCATACTTTAACTAAACTCTAGTTAACTTGTACTTACATTCAAAACATTATACTTAACTAAGATTAGTTAGGTGAGTCACACATTGCACAGTTATAGGTTAATCACGGCATGGAAGGGTAATTCGGGGAATTACCAGACTACATACACGAGTGTTGAACCCGAACGTTAGTGAATTGGTAAAATACAACTCTGACTGTTTAATATGTTTGAAATTTTGTGTTGTTATGTGTTTGCGTGAAATCTACGGGATTAAACATTATCGACTCAGTAACCGGGACGGGTCAAACCAGGACCCGAAGTTGGGACATAAACATCTCAAATGCATTATAGTTTATTACTAATAAGATTATTCTTTTTAATAAATTTATAATATTAAAAACGAAAAGAAAATAAAAATATTGAAATAACGTTCCTCCACGGAGCTCGGAGGGAAAGAATAATCCTCTGTGGGACATAAACGTCTTTTGACACGCTGCAGAGCACGGAGAGTAAGGTCTCTCCGTCGCGGTCTGTGGGACGATGTCCGACAAGCCAAGGCGGTTAATTACCTATTTAAACATGTTTTAACCCACTTTTTATCATTACAACAACCCTAATTCATCCATAAACCCCACATACGAAAATATTAACATTCATACACCTGCTTTGGCACAATAACATCATTCGGGAAGCTTGAAGTTGATCGGTCAGCTTGTTTGAAGTGCACTAGGTATAATCCTGATTCCTAAACATGTTTTAATCACTTTCATTATGTTTTAAAATTATAAAACTTGTTTATCTGGAGCTGATGTACTAATAATTAAAACATGAGTTTTTATAAAGGATTAACATGTTAAACAATGTGTATGTGTGTTATTATATGGTATATTGTATGGATCTTGCATGTTAATATTTATTGAACATGTACGGTATATATATATATATATATATATATATATATATATATATATATATTAATATTCATGATGAAACTTGCATGTTGGAACTAATATATGTTGTGAACATGTTATACTAAGTGTTTATCATAATGTTTAGGTGATATTGTGATCATAGGGTTTGTAAATAATGGGATCTTAACATGTTAAAAGTGGACAGATATTATGAGGTAACTTGTAGGTCAATTAACGTGATTGTAAATATGTGTTTTGATTGTTACTTGGTTCTAGCATGTAGCTTATAGTCTTAGCTTTGCCAAATGTGCAAGTTTGTATGATTTGGAGTTAGACCACAAATTTTGGACAGTAGTTAGAGATTTACAAAGAGTTAGACCACGAATTTAAAAGGCCATAACCTTAGCTTTACAAAGATTTAGACCACGAATTTTGGATAGCAGCTAGATACAAGAGTTTTGTGACTTTTCCATGTGGATTCATCCCGTTTGGATGAATATATGATTTTTAAAAAAAATTCTTGTAGAGTGCCGCAACTAAAACGTTTTCAGAACATAGCTGTAATAAATGATTTTTCATGATTTTTCAACATAGTTTGGTCATGAAAAAAAATAGTGACACGTGTACCGAACATGTAGGGATGTTTAGTAAAAATTTGAGAGTCTAACATGTTGAATAAGTACTTTTCAAAAATTCATTTAGATAGCGCATAATATGCCCCGAAAACGCAAATTATGGAAGTTATGCATAAGCGCATATTTGAAGGTTTCGCAAACTTGTTTAGGACTTGAACTTATGTGTAAACTTGTATAGATCATATATGGTGTGTATGAAGATGTGTAAACATAATTGTAACATTTGTCGGTCGGGGTGTTACAATAATGTTCACCAACGGGTTCGTTGGGTCACTTGTTGCATGTAGATCATTAGTGTCACTTAAATAACTTTTCACATCATTGGATGTCTTGGTCAAACGAGTCTTGTTGCGTGTTGTGTGTCCACATGAACTAACATAGTGACACATATAATAGGGAGTCAGTAGCGACTTCCTGTTACCTGTGGAATGCATTTTAGCAATTTCAACCTAAGGTTAGTTTCATTACTCTTTTTCTCAAAAGCATGCATCTCGGGTTGATATAACATACGTAACTTTTAGTTCCTAGTTTGGGACTACTATTTTTTCTTGGCTTTTGGGATACATTGATTCACGTGGTGAATCGAGTTTTATCGGTTTCACAACTTGTTGTCCTTTATACTAACGGGAAACTCTATCATCTCAAAGTTCTAACTTTTTACCGAGTTAATCGTTTGGAGCGAACGGGGTATTAGTTGATTGCGCTATTAGGTTGTGCAGCAGCCTCATGCTTGATGTGCTTGGGTCACGGGCATTAACTTTTGACAACTTTTTACTACTTTTGATAGACACTGGGGCTAAGGCAAATAAACTTCAATATGTTCTCAGTACTGCCTGTTTAGTTACATTGTGTGGGTTAGCTACCCCTGGCATGCGTTAAAACTGGTGGTTTGTAACTTTGGAAACTTTACTTTGACTTACTTAAACTGTGAACTCACCGACTTTGTGTTCATACATGGTAGCATGCTTTTGCAGATCGCTAGGTTTGGAGCACCCAAGGACATGCATCACTTATGACGTGGGATATTAAAAACTATTGAAGATACTTTTATTATTTACATTACTTGGGTTTTTGGGCGCGTTTGTTTAGCATAAGACTATTAAACTTAACTATTTTTTTATGCTTCCACATTACTTTGAACTTTTGTTTGGATATTAAACTTGGTTTTTTAAAAACAAACTAAATGGTTTGGGCATTTAGAGTCATTCATATGACTTATGGCAATGGGGATCCTAGTGTGTCTCGCGTCTCGCGGTGTAAACCCCACAGCGGAATTTAAGGGTGTGACAAAACCCCGCAGTGAAAATTTAAGGGTGTGATAAAAACTATTTGGTAATAAAATATAAAAGAAATCCTATAGAAAAACTGGTATTATAATGCTATCCTAATGCTAACACCCGCTTATCCTAACAATCCCAATGTTACTATTGAGGACCAATATCACTTGATTATTCAAGTGGGCATAATTGGGGTAATCACACCTAGGCTAGACAATATTTAAAATAATTGTTGAGCACCCCAAATTGGGAAAGTTATGCATGTGACACAATTGGTGAACTACTACAATGCCCCAAAACTATCTCTATCATAATACTTGATTATTAATAATTATGTATGTTAACCGGGTTAAATTCTGTAGATTAATGGCCTTACAAAACACCTAGCGAAAACATTGGAGGCCAATTGGGTTAATAAATCAACTAGAGGGGCCAATTGGGGTCATTGTCTAAAATAGTATTCCATTTAATAAAAACTTTGGAGAAGAGTCATCTCCATTCCCTAGAGATCAACTTCTTCCTCAAACACACACTTAAAACCCCCAAATTTCATGCACTAATCTGAATCAAGCCAATACTTAAAGGAATTTCACATGCAATTGAAGAAAACGATCATCTAAGGCTTCCCTAACAACTAGTAAGTATCAATTTTTAGTTTTGAAGTCTTTGGGTGTAACAACCCGACCAGGAGGGGGTTGGACGTTACGACAGTTTGGTAACAGACTTGCACAACGGAAGCAACGATAACAATTATTTAATATTTGTACAAGTTTTAGTTGCAAAGTAATACAAATATAATGTAAAATATAATTAAATCTAATGCGAAGACGAAGCGCGGCGGTCGTCGAAGCAGTGTAGTCCCTTAGTTGATCCAATCTCTACCCCGCTTATCTCTAGATGCTCTAACCGCAACACATATAGTCGAACCTTCTAACCAAACAACCTCTAATCTGCTACTAGCGATCATATACCTCGCATTGCCATCCAATCATCTGCAGTACCTGAACACATGCTTAAAAAGAGTTGGGTCAGCAAATATGCCGGTGAGTCCGTGTAAGTAGTTCATTGGATCCAAAAACAGTTTATCATTTCATAATCAAGTTCAACACAGTTTAACACACGTGATGTACAAGCAACACCTCAACCCTAACGTGGACTCTATCTACTGCCATTATAGGTCCTGGCAAAATATATGCCGCAACCTAGGTGGAGGGTTTCCCGGGCCCTTACGTCCCGAGTCCACCTTGCGTGGGGGTTTCCCCAAGTAGTACTACCCATATATTAAGCGGCTCAATCCTGAGTTAATGAGTGTCAGTAGAATCCGGCAGCCAGTATCTTGTCACATCACAACAGTTTATAAAAAGGAAGCATGTATTCACCCCAAAACAGTAAAACAGAAAAAGGGGAAATACACGAACTCACCTGTCATGTCACACAGTGATGTCTTTCCAAGCCTCGAGCCTGTCTATGCATTACATGCCAAGTCCTATCATGATCACAAGTATTAGCTCGTGTAACCAATGTCGTGGTTACACGTGTGGGCAAATCTTAGGACTCTGCATTGCTATTACCTTACTTATATTAGTACTTGCGTTGTAATTACATTTAATCTAATGGTAGGATGTAATGTCATAATTTATCTATATATCCAACTCATCGACTTAGAATCCTTGTGTGTGCTATCCGAATTACAAACGAGAAATGAATGCTTACTATTTATGTCATGAGTTTGATAATCCTCTTAGATTCATGTATGTAACCAATCTAATATCTATACCTCCTATACTTCATTTGTTGTCCAATTGTCCTATATATCCAATGTCTCATATATTGAGCTTAATGTCTTGTGTCCCATTTAAGAATGAAGTTTGTTATACAAGCAAGAATTAAACGTTTAATGCTTATGTCATGGTGTTCATGTGATTCTTTTTATAGTTCAAGCGTCTGTCAATAACGTACATGTAATTATAGGTATGGTTATATGAAATATCAATGGTCACGAGTCCGTATAAAGTCCAAACGTCCATGTATATTTTGCTAAATAATCTATAGTCCCAATAATCATCTATCTTACTATATATTATCTTTTAAGTGTTCCAATGCTCTAATATAGATATGTATAGTCACCAAGTGCCTTTTGCTTACATCCGCAAAGTTCGTCTTAAGATCCAAGTCCTCTAAGTTAACGTCCTTTTGTCCCAATGTTTTATGTTTCCTATTTATAATCATCTTTATACAATCAATGGTCCTAACATAAATTCGTTTATATTCTAGTTTACACGTAATATATGTTACAAATACAAATCCGTCGTTTAGTCTATAAGGTCGGGTCGAGTCGGGTCCAATGTCGAAATCCCACACGTGCACACATGAGTTATATAACTATCGTAAACACTAGAAGGGTTCGGTTTCTCATGTTTATACCTCTCGGCTCTTCAGTTGACCTGCAGATGACTTTTGTTGACTATTGTTGACCCGCCTTTGACTGAATTTGACCGCATCTTTGACTGTTGTTGACCTATCATATCATCCACCTTGTTCGCAGTGTGTAAACACAACTCGGCACCTCTGTTGCACCTTCAATCAACAACAGTCACCTTCATCATCTACCACAACCTATAACCACCTCCACTATCAACATCTCAACAATAACCACTCGTGAACCATCACTCTTTGACTATCATCATCTCAGGTTCCTATTACGAAGATAAAAGCTTTGATGGGGGTTTACCTTCAATAATCAGATCGGACCCGAAGTGCACAGCCACTACCGCCGCTGCTTGAAACCCCCACCCTCAGTCGCCGTCGTCTTTCCTTCCTCCTCTTCGTCTGTCTCTCTCTCTCTCCTCTGTTTTTCTTTCTTTTCGATCTCAGCTCCTCATCTCTCTAGCGTTCCTTTCTCTCTCTACACTTCTCAGATCTGTATACATATCGGGTGTGTGTGTGTCGGAAATAACGACGGAGGGAAGGGGTAGCCGGAGCTCCGCCGTAGGCGGTGGCAGGAGTCACCGGCTCCTCTGCCATCTATCTCTCTCTCGTGTTGTGTGTGTGTGTTTTGATCAGCAGACAAGAAAAACAAAGGCAGGGATGGTTTGGGTTATATATATAGTGTGGGTGTTTGGATGGTATTTAACCAAAACCATTTGTTTATCAAATGGTTTTGGTTTGTGTGGTGTCAAGCTATGGGGAGGACAAGTGTCCTCCCTATGACTAATCAAAATGATTTCGGGTGGGTTCGTTAACGGGTATTGGTTCGGTCTCGTAACGTAAGCTTACGTATAATAACTTGATATAATGGTTCGTGTTTTACTTTCGAGTATAAACATACTATTTATTATTCGTTTTCTATTATTTATTTTCTATTATTTATTTATTATATAAAATAATGTTGCACGAAAAATTTTGGGCCCTAGGTCCGGGGTGTTACATTCTCCCCCCGTTAAAAGAATTCCGTCCTCGGAATTATTTTCGAGTTTTCTAACGTTACACATCCAGTATACTTCATACTCGGATGTTAGTGCTCGGCCCCACGTGCCTGCGTGTTCATCATTCTTTTATAAACTAAATCGTATTTGTAGTGGTTCCATTCTAATCCTCCTGTTCGGTTTAGATTTGAAACGAGCGGTTTAAACATTTGACAGAACATGGTTTGTTCTTGATTTGATTTTCAGTTTTATTTTTGACGTATCATTGGTGTTTATATATAGGGTGTACCGCAGCTAACCCACCACACCAATGATACCTCGTAAATGTACTGAAAACCTCTCCAAGAACTTGATAGAAAATGTATTTAGGCTATGGTTTCCTTAGTTGTGTTAGTCAAGAATTCCTATATGCGTGCTCCACAAATTACTAGTCTTTGATAACCTTGTTTTGTGCAAGTTAAACACCAGGACGTAGTCTTATGTTCTTAAAACAAGTTACTATTTTCTAGTTTTTATGACATTCCTTAGGATTTACCTTGCGGAAGAAATTGTAAACTATAGTGATCTAGTCAAATCTTAGTAGTATCGGCTTATACATGACGCGCCTTATGTATAGTTGTCATCGTATTTGGGTTCACTCCCCCCGTTAAAGCCTACCGTATATAATTCTAATATGTTTCTTATGGATATTTCATCACTATGGTAAAGGTTAATCCGGAGATTCTGTCACTAATCTAGGGACCGTATAGGGTATTAAAGTAGCGGAACATGTATCAAGCCTTAAGAACACCTCATTTGGTCGAATTATTACCCACGAAAACTTTTTCTTGTATACTTTCAATTGCCTTATCTTATTTTTGTCTAATATCCCTTATAATTGTCATTACGAGTGCTTCCGCTCCCCCTGTTTAAGTCTACTTATTCTTAATATGTTTCATACGAGTGACTCATTATTACTCTTAAATGGTTACGGAACTAATCCAAATGTGTTGGCCCTAATATGAAGACAATATCAATGGAACATGTATTAAATCTTATGGTTACCTCTTGTAGCATTCAATCTTAGTCTCTTCGGGTCACCTGATCGACTATTCATGGTTTACGCGCTCCCTTAAATGTGGTTCATTGATGTTTCTATTGTCACTTGGGAGTGTTCTCTAAGACCTATCTTAATATTACGAATCCAAAACACTATTTTTGGTTTAAGTCGGTCATTTTCGAGTAAGGGGATCTATCATTTAAATATAAAACCTGTACCTGATCAATGAATGCACATTTATGATTCCATGTTTACGAATGCATGGATTATATATATACCGGAATCATGCGCTAATAAAGTAGACAATAACTACTTGGTTGAAAGTAAGACTTATCGGATTATCCATTCGCTAAGTTGATCAAACCTTGCCTTGGTATCTCGGGTTCTTTTCATATTGTTGCGCCAAGTCTTGGCGAGGTACCTAACTCTTATGGTTAACTCATAACCTTGTCAAGAAAGTTATTCATAACTAATAGCATTTATGTAAACTCACACACATATATATAGAATTATGATGATAGATATTATAGTGATCATGGATTTTATAACAATACTTATCAAAATAACCAAGTTATGTTGACTATATCAAGTCCAAACCCTTTACCTTAGTTACGCAAGTATATCACATATTTTCTTACGACTCTAACTTAGTCCGTTTCCTCACATAAGTCAATGGTTACCACTTCTGATTTCGGCGACTCTTCGGATTTCTTAGAACTCTTACGTGCCTGTAAATTCACAATTACATGACGTCAAATGTAATCGTCAATTTACCTCACGAAATTATTCTAATAATTTCCGTCGTAGTCATCATTCAATTATCTTACAAAGTTCGCATACCGGTTCTAAGACCTTATAAGCATTCTAGTGTGTTCAGGTACTCAAGTCTCGACTTATTCCATTATTACTCTAATCAGTCTTATATAATTTCAAGGAATTCCCTAGCGAGGTAATCTTAGAGCCTTAAACGCTAAGTTCTCTAAGTTGTCCTGGTATGGTATAGGATATCTGGAGATATCCTATTTCGCCACAACCGTTGCTCTGATACCAACTGTAACAACCCGACCAGGAGGGGGTTGGACGTTACGACAGTTTGGTAACAGACTTGCACAACGGAAGCAACGATAACAATTATTTAATATTTGTACAAGTTTTAGTTGCAAAGTAATACAAATATAATGTAAAATATAATTAAATCTAATGCGAAGACGAAGCGCGGCGGTCGTCGAAGCAGTGTAGTCCCTTAGTTGATCCAATCTCTACCCCGCTTATCTCTAGATGCTCTAACCGCAACACATATAGTCGAACCTTCTAACCAAACAACCTCTAATCTGCTACTAGCGATCATATACCTCGCATTGCCATCCAATCATCTGCAGTACCTGAACACATGCTTAAAAAGAGTTGGGTCAGCAAATATGCCGGTGAGTCCGTGTAAGTAGTTCATTGGATCCAAAAACAGTTTATCATTTCATAATCAAGTTCAACACAGTTTAACACACGTGATGTACAAGCAACACCTCAACCCTAACGTGGACTCTATCTACTGCCATTATAGGTCCTGGCAAAATATATGCCGCAACCTAGGTGGAGGGTTTCCCGGGCCCTTACGTCCCGAGTCCACCTTGCGTGGGGGTTTCCCCAAGTAGTACTACCCATATATTAAGCGGCTCAATCCTGAGTTAATGAGTGTCAGTAGAATCCGGCAGCCAGTATCTTGTCACATCACAACAGTTTATAAAAAGGAAGCATGTATTCACCCCAAAACAGTAAAACAGAAAAAGGGGAAATACACGAACTCACCTGTCATGTCACACAGTGATGTCTTTCCAAGCCTCGAGCCTGTCTATGCATTACATGCCAAGTCCTATCATGATCACAAGTATTAGCTCGTGTAACCAATGTCGTGGTTACACGTGTGGGCAAATCTTAGGACTCTGCATTGCTATTACCTTACTTATATTAGTACTTGCGTTGTAATTACATTTAATCTAATGGTAGGATGTAATGTCATAATTTATCTATATATCCAACTCATCGACTTAGAATCCTTGTGTGTGCTATCCGAATTACAAACGAGAAATGAATGCTTACTATTTATGTCATGAGTTTGATAATCCTCTTAGATTCATGTATGTAACCAATCTAATATCTATACCTCCTATACTTCATTTGTTGTCCAATTGTCCTATATATCCAATGTCTCATATATTGAGCTTAATGTCTTGTGTCCCATTTAAGAATGAAGTTTGTTATACAAGCAAGAATTAAACGTTTAATGCTTATGTCATGGTGTTCATGTGATTCTTTTTATAGTTCAAGCGTCTGTCAATAACGTACATGTAATTATAGGTATGGTTATATGAAATATCAATGGTCACGAGTCCGTATAAAGTCCAAACGTCCATGTATATTTTGCTAAATAATCTATAGTCCCAATAATCATCTATCTTACTATATATTATCTTTTAAGTGTTCCAATGCTCTAATATAGATATGTATAGTCACCAAGTGCCTTTTGCTTACATCCGCAAAGTTCGTCTTAAGATCCAAGTCCTCTAAGTTAACGTCCTTTTGTCCCAATGTTTTATGTTTCCTATTTATAATCATCTTTATACAATCAATGGTCCTAACATAAATTCGTTTATATTCTAGTTTACACGTAATATATGTTACAAATACAAATCCGTCGTTTAGTCTATAAGGTCGGGTCGAGTCGGGTCCAATGTCGAAATCCCACACGTGCACACATGAGTTATATAACTATCGTAAACACTAGAAGGGTTCGGTTTCTCATGTTTATACCTCTCGGCTCTTCAGTTGACCTGCAGATGACTTTTGTTGACTATTGTTGACCCGCCTTTGACTGAATTTGACCGCATCTTTGACTGTTGTTGACCTATCATATCATCCACCTTGTTCGCAGTGTGTAAACACAACTCGGCACCTCTGTTGCACCTTCAATCAACAACAGTCACCTTCATCATCTACCACAACCTATAACCACCTCCACTATCAACATCTCAACAATAACCACTCGTGAACCATCACTCTTTGACTATCATCATCTCAGGTTCCTATTACGAAGATAAAAGCTTTGATGGGGGTTTACCTTCAATAATCAGATCGGACCCGAAGTGCACAGCCACTACCGCCGCTGCTTGAAACCCCCACCCTCAGTCGCCGTCGTCTTTCCTTCCTCCTCTTCGTCTGTCTCTCTCTCTCTCCTCTGTTTTTCTTTCTTTTCGATCTCAGCTCCTCATCTCTCTAGCGTTCCTTTCTCTCTCTACACTTCTCAGATCTGTATACATATCGGGTGTGTGTGTGTCGGAAATAACGACGGAGGGAAGGGGTAGCCGGAGCTCCGCCGTAGGCGGTGGCAGGAGTCACCGGCTCCTCTGCCATCTATCTCTCTCTCGTGTTGTGTGTGTGTGTTTTGATCAGCAGACAAGAAAAACAAAGGCAGGGATGGTTTGGGTTATATATATAGTGTGGGTGTTTGGATGGTATTTAACCAAAACCATTTGTTTATCAAATGGTTTTGGTTTGTGTGGTGTCAAGCTATGGGGAGGACAAGTGTCCTCCCTATGACTAATCAAAATGATTTCGGGTGGGTTCGTTAACGGGTATTGGTTCGGTCTCGTAACGTAAGCTTACGTATAATAACTTGATATAATGGTTCGTGTTTTACTTTCGAGTATAAACATACTATTTATTATTCGTTTTCTATTATTTATTTTCTATTATTTATTTATTATATAAAATAATGTTGCACGAAAAATTTTGGGCCCTAGGTCCGGGGTGTTACATTGGGGTATGAATTTGACTGGAGAGAGATTTGATGTTGATTGTTATTGTTCAAAATTTGACACCTAGATGTTACTTATCATCTTAGAGACTTCCCTTCTGGAGGATTTGACTTAATTCATTCTAGATGCTTAGAAAAGTGAAGGATATCCTTTGTGAAATGGGTTTTGCTCTTGTAGGGAGCCCCACTTATTTAAACAAGACCTGTGATGTTTTAGATGGGGGTGTTACAAATTAAACCTTAACATTAGCCAAATTGTGGCTTGTAATGTAAATCAAGATCTATTTGCAAATTACTTGAACATGGAATAACCGTAGAAATTACACAGGAAAGAGGTTGCACACCAAGCGCTCGATGAATTGTGTAAGAGACCAATTTGTGGCTAGACATGTCATTGGGTGCACTTGGGTGCAAGCCTTTAAATATGAGGTTTACGAACCTCAATGACATGAGTTAGGATTGAATTTGTGCATTCCTAATGACTAAATGAAAATTGACCATATAGGTGATTCAAGAGGCGCATCAGGTAGCGTGGGTGCAAAGGAAGACAAGCAAAAAGGGTATACTTAAAGGTAAGTCCTTCTAGGAGTCAAATCTTGTAGTTTATATGCATACATTGTAAATTAATTCGTCTAGTGATTCGCAAGTGATAGATGACCAGTGAGATTGATATACCAATGGGCAATATGGACCACTTATAAATGGCCCACGGGTCCATAAACGCTACAGTAAAGCCAAAACGACATATTATCCAAAGGGGAAAACTTGAACGCTCCCTCTAGTGTTGAGGGGTCAACTCGAACGGGTCACGAGTCATTTGAGAGGGTCATGAAGACTAAACTTACCATGGATTAATTAGAACGACTCATAATGTAAATGGCATGTGTAAGTGGTTCCAAACACGCCACTAGTAAGTTTGGGGTTATGCAAAGGATTCAATTGTAAGTAGTATGCATAGGTATGAACTCACCTAAGCCAATTAATTCAAGACTTGGAATGCCCAAGGTGTTAATTAAGTGATGTTTTGGATCGAATGGGTCGAATGTATTGGGTGGCGAAAACCATGAAATGAACTTCCCAACCGAATGTCCATGTTAAGCTTGACATAACGGATAACATCATCCTTTTCGAATTTGATTGGGACTACTTATGGGCCTAAAAGCATCTACTTTAGAATGATTTTGGATAACTTGAACAGCGGAAAACAGCAGCTACGGCTCGCGAGGGAAAAACAAGCAGACACAATGAACTGTCACCCGGTGGAAAGCGTAGGCGACGCTGGCAGCGTAGCTTACGCCAGGCCCTTTTGAGAAATTTGTCCAGTGGCATGCATAGCTTGCGCTGGCAACATAGCTTACGCTATGCCCTTACGGGAATTTTTTTCAGTGGCCAGTGTAGTTTACACTGATAGCATAGCTTACGTCATGCCCTTTTGGGAAATTTGTCCAGTGGCCAGCGTAGCTTACGCTGGTAGCGTAGCTTACGGCGGGCCTTGTGGTTTCGTATTTAGGATTCGCCCAACTTTGGTTTTGGAGCCTCTAAATTCTAGATTTCTTCCCAAATACAATAAACATCATTGATTGGGGTTATTCGATTATCTAATAACTTACTAACATTGTTAATCTTATGAATACTAGGTATTGATATAGCACAGCGGGAGTGTGGATCATGAACGTGCAAGAACCAAATGCAACGTGAATCTAAATTTTGTCGCTTCTGCTACATTTTGTGAACTCTCGTAGTTTCAATTAGGTCTTCAGAAACAAACCTAAGTCTTTTGTAACTACTCGTATGTTTTTCACAAATACTTGGTGTTCTTGGTAAGTTATGTCTAAACGTATGTTAACAAGTTATACTGTTTTGTTTAATTAAATCTATAAAATTGTTTTTATTGCCGAGTTAAGATCCGTTTAGTTAGGATGGGTCTTCCAAGTGGTATTCAGAGCACAAGGTTATATGAGATTCGCGTTCGGTTCAAGGCATGATCACCGCTCCCAGCCAGTAGTTAATTAAACTGTTAGCGAACCATAAAATGTAATAACACTATGATTGTATAGTTAGTGCAATCTAGTGGGAAAACTGTAATGACACTATGATTGTATAGTTGGTAAAATCTAGTGGGAAACCGTAATAACACAATGATTGTATAGTTGGTACAATCTAGTGGGAAAACCGTAATAACATTATGGTTATATAGTTGGTGCAATCTAGTGGGAAATCGTAACGATACTATTATTATATATTTGGTGCAATCTAGTGTGAAACTATAATAACACTATGATTGTACGTTTAGTACAATTTAGTGTGAAAGTGTGATAACAAGAGATTGTATAGTTGATACAATCTATCTCGATCCGTGATAACACTACAACTGTATATTCAGTACTACCTAGTGTGAAATAATAAATTGACTAAATTCTGAAAATTTGTTTAATCTTTCAGTTAACGATGGCCGATGACTTGGATAATGATCAAGCACCTCTCACATGAGGGGAATTTAACCAAAGGATCTACGTAGAGATAGCCAAGGCCTTAGAGGCAAACATACCCCAAATTGTGGGGAGCCTAAATAACCGAACTTCTTGCCTCCATTGAAGAAAGGATAATTGAGTTGAGGGAAGGTGCTAAAATGGGTAAGGGCAAGCTGAAAAAGAGTTGGCCTTATGATAAATATGTGGCCTACAAACCAAGTCAGTATAAGGCTGAGGTCGATCCGGTAAAATGCCAACGGTGGTTGGAAAAAATGGAAGAGATCTTCGATCGCATCGATGTCGAGGATTGTGACCGCGTACCGTAGGGAATGGCCCAACTAAGATGCCATGCCAAGGGTTGGTGGGATTTAAAGAAAAGCGGAATGACTATTGTGGAGGTGAAGGCCCTAAACTGGGAGGACTTCAAAACCCCATTCCTTGAACTCTATTGCCCACAGGTAGCGGTCAACGTATTCAAGGAGGAGTTTCTACGAATCCGGCATCAGAAAAATTCGAAAGACGAATTCTCAGAAATATTCATGGATAAATTGAAATTCGGTAAGGATATGGTTCAAACTGAACAACAGAAAATCTACAACCACTATCTCATGCTGAGTAAGGAGTACCGTGAGTTCCTTGCCCCATAAAGGTACCAAAATATCACTGAAATCATATATGCAGCCCGGGAAAGGGAGAAAGAGTTGGAAAGGAAAGTACCAAGCAAGAAACAACGAACCAGTGATCCCGCTAAAGAAGGGAATACTTAGACGGGAGGGTCCCCAAATCTGTGTAAGATATGTGAAAAGAAACACCTTGGGGAATGTTTCTACAAGAACAACCCTTGTCTAAACTGAAAAAAGACCGGGCATGTACTCACCAATCTCCCAAGTAAGTTAACTGTTTGCTTTGGATGCTATCAGATGGGCCACAAAAAGGTAGAATGCCAAAATACTCTGAAACCGGGAGTCAAGACTGAACCAGGGAAGGAACCGATGTAGGCATGAGCCCAGTCCTTCCAAATCACTGCTGCAGAACCCAAGTCTGACCCGGGAGTGGTCACAGCTAATCCTATAATTTAATTTCTGTTATTTATAGAATATTTGTATAAAACAGGTGGGTAGGAATTTACCAAACATACCCGTTATGCTAGGATATCCTATTGAGTTATATTTTTCCACACAAAACTAAAATACGGGAAAATAAAAAATGTATGTTGTCTATACCATATATGTACTTTCCTTATAAACATTGTGCCTGCAAAGATTCTATTTGACACGGGTGCAAATAAGTCCTTTGTTAGTGCATTATACATGTATGTCCCTAGCTAGTGATCCGGTACAGAATGTCGAAGTTTCAGATAATCAGAAAACGACCAAGACTGAAACATGAAGACTCATTCGACCAAACAAGTTGGGCGAATGTGGAATTCAGAAAGGTCAAATGTAGACATAGTGGGCGAATGTGGAAGTTCTGGGCGAATGTGGAAATTACAAAGAAGACAAACTGGGCGAATGTGGAAAGATTCCACATTCGTACCTTAGAAATGGGCGAATGTGGAAAGATTCCACATTCGCACCGTACAACTGGGCGAATGTGCAGACTTTTTATATAGTTTTTGTGTGTTTTCGTGTTATAGAGAGTTTTAGTTCGAGTGTGTGTTGTGGTCAGGTTCAAGGTTAAGTTGTGAAAGTGTCTGTATTGATTAGATTGACTAGGAAACTGATTGTAACACGTTTTTATGAAAGTTAATCTATGAAAAGGTATTTGAAATGATGTTTTCTGTTTTTGATCCGAGTTTTATCAGTTTGTTCATAACTAGGGTTTCCGCACCTGGTTTTGTTACTTGTATGATCATATCTTCCTGTTTTAGCTAAAATCTTTCAATCACAAAGTGGTATCAGAGCCATATAGATCATACAACAACAAACTTGATAAACTCAGAGCTGATTTGGACATAATTTTGATCAAAATACATCTGTTTTTGATTGAAAATGGTTTTTGAGTGTTTTTGATTGATTTAGAGTTGAATTTGTGGATAAAATCAAGTTTTCCAAGAATTAAAGTTGTTCCAAATCAATTCCGAATCAAAACCTGATAAAGATCATTCAAATCCATAAACTTTTGAAAATCAGAGATCAAAATAACCGTTTTTCAAAGTGTAACCGTTTTTCAAACTCAAAATGGGCGAACTTGCAGTCTAGTGGGCGAACCTGACCAGTATAGGACGAACCTTAAGTGATTTTGGACGAATGTACCTTAATTCAGGTCGAACCTAGGTTGTGTTGTTTGAAATTTCCACATTCGGGTGAGATTTTTCACCTTCGATTGATCGCGCGGGCGAAGGTGGAAACAGAGTGGACGAAAGTGACATATTTCGGGCGAACGTGGAAACGGGTTTTGGATATTCTACATTCTGGTTACCATTCTACCTTCGGGTCAACTGTTTGGACGAAAGTGTAGACTGACAAGGGCGAAAGTAAAATTTGAGGCCTAAAAAATTTCGAAATAAGCCTGATTTCAGAAAATTTTTGAGATACTTTTGTTGGAAAAATGATGAATTACTTGACCATATCAAGAACGGATGAGCAGATCAGAGCTCTAATAGAAGCTGAAAGAAAGCAACTACAAAGACAAAATTCTCAAGCTGACAACAGTTGGGGATTTCCAATGACACCGAAACCAAATGATGAAATGGTACATGTTGACAAATGTGTTAACAGAGAAGGTGTTCATAGGAATGTTGTGTGTTTAGTCAAACAATTGAGACATGATGATTCCAGTGAATTGTCAAAGAGTGATTTGAGTTCTGGTACGAGTTCAGAACAGAGTGACTCAGAACAGAGTGATATCTCAAATGGTGATGCAAAATCTGATAATGGTAATGAATCAGAAGCTGGGGTAAGATCTAGTGTTGAGTGTGCTAGTTGTTCTGAATGTGTCAAGTTAAAATGTGAATTGATGACATTTATTAAGGACAAACAGAACCTAGCAAATGAGCTAGAAAAGTGTCAAAACCAAAATAAGGTTTTTGAAAAGAATGAAAAAGATTTGTTAAATAAAATTGAATCTTTAAAGAAAGAAATGTTAGAAATGAATAAAAGTTTTTCAAAGAATAATCTCACATCAGAGTTGGAAATCACAACACCTTGTGTTGCTAATCCTGATTGTGAAGTGCAACCAATGTTTGAACAGAAAACTGAAAATGTGGTAATAACTTCAGAATCTGAATCTGAAGAAAAACCCATATTCAAGTTTCCTGAAGGAGTTGAAGGATCCTACATGTTGGTAGGACATGACAAATTGATTTTCAACAAAGATTTTCTAATTGAGAATATTGAACAATCTTTACTTAAATGTATTTTTGTCAATAATAATGAGTTGTTAAATCAATTTAGAAATCAATTTGATCATCTTCATTTTGAACTCAGTCCTAACCAACATGAGAATAAGGAGGATCAAAAGAAAAATGTTGAAAATAAAAATGTTGAAAATAAGAAAGGTTCTAAAGTAAAGGGACCAAAACCAAACAAATCGAAAGGAAATGATCAGATGAAAAATTCTCATCAAAAGAATTCAAGAAATTTTTCATCTAGATCATATAACTATTATGATTATTCATATAACTCTCGATTTGATGGTTATTGGGGAAACAACTCACCACAGTATTCTCATGGTTATGTTGAATGGAGAAACTGCTTTGAATGTGGTGAAGTTGGTCATATTGCTGCTCATTGTCCCTATTGGTATTGGGATGAAGGGTATGCATGTAATTTTGAAGAGTATAGGTCTTGTTATAATTGCGGAGAGTGTGGGCATTTAGTTGCTGCATGTCCGTATGTTAAACTGAAAAAGATCGAAGTGAAATTTGCTAAAAATTCAGGCAATGTCAGAAAGCCTGTATCCCCAAAACCAATCAAGAAGCAAAAGGGGAAACAGGTTGAGTATGACAATCGTAACAAAATTGCCTTGAATAAAAATGGAGATTGTGGACGGGTTGCTGAGGTAAGGGGGAGTTCTAAGGCTAAGCCTAAGAATAACTCTAAACCTGGGTCTTCATCAGTTAAGTCTGAGAAGATTCCAAACAAAGTTCAGAAGCAGGTTTCAAATAAGAAATCTGAAAAGTCAAAAATTAAAACAATTTCAACAAAATCTAAAATAAACTCTGAACGTGTTTGGAAACCCAAAGCACTTTCTAAATCAATAGCAATTTCTACTTCAAATCAATCCATTGAAAACCCAATTGATTTTTCAAAAGGAGAATGGATTGATGTTCCGAGGATTGATGACCTTGGACGACCCATCATTGTGAAGGGATGGGTACCTCTCATGTGCTAATTGTTTAATAAGTGTGCAGATTGTTCCAGACAGACCTCTTAGCTGTTCTTTGATAGTTGATAGTGGAGCATCTGTATACAAGCTATTTATTGGAGAGGTGAAGGTCAAGGAAGGGATATTGAAGAAGAAAAACATGATTTCAACAGAGAGGAGAGTGTTTGTAGTCTGTTCCAACCTGTGAAGCCATAAAAAGTTGCAATCTCATGCAATTGCTCTCAGGTGTTGGATTTCAATAACAGATATGACAAAATGGTTTATTCTAACACTACAACAAAAATGGCTTTTTTAGGACCTTTTGTGTGGGACGCTTGTAAAATTAGGTCCTAAAAACTATTTAATAGGACGAATGAACTTTTGGGGTCCTTTTATAATATACGCTACTAAACCAGTGTCCTAAAAAACTATTTAATAGGATGGATGATTCTTTGGGGGTCCTATTATCATATAACTTAATAAGACACTTAAAATATAGATCCTAATAAAGTAATTTATAAGACATTTAGTTGTTGGAGTCCTAATATGTGGTAATGTAATAGGACACTTGATCACCAAGGGTCCTATTATAACATAACTTAATACGACACTTTGTAGTTAAGTCCCAAATGTTCAATGTTATAGGACCATTTCTAGTCAAAGTCATATTAGAACACAACATAATAGGACACTTGACACATGTGTCTTATACCTTTAACCTTTATAGGACGCTTAATCAATGTGGTGTTATTATAATACACCGTAATAGGACACATGATATTTGAGTCATAAAACATCAGTTTTATAAAACGCTTTTTCGCTACAGTTTTATTATAACATAATTTAATAGGACACTTGACACTTGGGTTTTATAACTTTAACCTTTATAGTGGTGGTGGTGGTGGACGGTGGTGGTAGTGGGTGGTGGTGGATGGTAGTGGTAGGCGGTGGGTGGTAGGTGGTGGTGGACGATGGTGGTAGGCGGTGTGTGGTGGGGGTGTTGGTGGAGGTAGTGTACAAGGGTGGTGGTGGTGGACAGTGGTGGTAAACGATGGGTAGTGGTCGACGATGGTGGTGCTGGACGATGGTGATGGTGGATGATGGTAGACGGTGGTGGTACATGGTGGGTGGTGGTGGACAGCGTTGGTAGGAGGTGGGTGGTGATGCTGGACGATGGTGATGGTGGACGATGGTGGTACATGGTGGGTGGTGGTGGACGGTGGTGATGGTAGGCGGCGGGTGGTGGTGGACGGTGGTGATGGTAGGCGGTGGGTGGTGGTGGACGGTGATGATGGTAGGAGGTGGGTGGTGGTGGACGGTGGGTGGTGGTGTTTAATGCTCTCCAGAAATTAGAGAATCTTAGAGTAGCTTGGGCGCCGCATTGCTCTTTACTAGAGTCTCCACGTATGCTCCGCATAGACTCTAAGTAGGATTACAAGTGTAAATATCACAACCAACCAGCTAAGTCGACCCGTTTAGTAGCTTAGGCGCCACATGGCTCTTTACTAGGGTCTCCACATATGCTCCGCATAGACTCTAAATAGGATTACAGGTGTAAATATCACAACCAACCGGTTAACTCGACCCGTTTAAATTATATTATAACCAGCAACAAAAACCCTACTTCTCTTTCTGTTCTCCTCTCTAATCGGCTTCTTCTCCAACCCAAGAAGCTGTCAACCCTCTCCAGATTCATTATTGTAATAATATGGTCGACATTCAAGCAAAAGAGGTGGACGTATGGTTGTCGGCAACATTGATATTCCAATCGTCTCTTTTTCATCACAAAGTTTAATACAGGTGGGTTTTATTCTCTAGATATTAAAGTTCTACTCACTGTAGCCGGATTTATCAAAAATTTTTTCCACTAATCGACCATCAGAGATACTACGAACGAATGATGTTTGGATCCAATTTATGTTGCAGCGACAAAGCTGAAGAATTGAATTGTGTGTTGCCTGAAAAACCAAAACCCTTTTTCTTCTTTCACCTCTTCCTCAATGGCCTAAAGGTACCTTCAATGATTCTGTATCTTTTTCGTTGATTTTGGGCGAAACTATTCATGGATTTTTATTATTGATGAATTTAGTTTCTTAATCTTGACTAATTTTGTCAATCGGTTTATGTTTCTATGTGGTTTGAGTATATTAGGTTGTCTAAGAATCAACGATATGACAGGTAAATACGGGCTGGGCATCAATGTTATCATTGTCTTCTCAGTTTCTTTTCGTTGACGGGGAGATACTTTTTCGTTGATTTTGGGAGAATAGGAGATATTGGTTGACTATCTTCTCACCCCACATTGGATGGTAAATTCCTTTGATATCACGTTATATAACTAAGTTAGGTATGTAGAATATTAATTCAATACTTTCTATTGTTGATGATTTAGTGGCAATGTTACATAAGACACAGTAAAAGAGAACCTTTCAGGTTTTTCGCTAAGATGATTTATGCTTTAGTTCTTCATCTGGTGTTTAAAGTTGAGTTATGATACTTTGATGTTTGTTTCTTGCAAATTAGACGTGATCATGGTTCTATTGTTGTCACTTGTGAAGCCTTGCTGATGTAAAATTGAGGTAATATCTTACCCATTATCAAGATTCAAAATGCAGTCAATTTCCTTTTGAATTTGGAGAAAGTATTGATATAAGTTAAGTGAAATTTGTACTAATTTATTTACATTCTATGTCAGCTTTGTTTGTTGAATACATGATTTTTTTTGTGGATTCCAGTTTGACTTATGTTAAAGCTTAAACCGGTTTTGAGGTATTGATTGCTCACTGCAGACTTGGTTGGGACATTTGCTCATGGTAATCATCAAGTCTACAATCCATCCATATGTTTATTATCATATTTTGATATTTCATATGTATGATTCGACAGCTTTTTGCTGGTAATGATGTTGCTGAATTTAGCTCGGTCTTGAACCGCGAACATGTTCCAAAAAATTGATGACAACTTGTCGATTCAATTCAACACTTGGTTTTCTTTTTAGCTTCTTGTATTTGTGAATATGGTAGTATATGGTGCTTTTATTAGTTTTGTATGTGATCCTGTATCTAGAATGGCATCACTATGACTAATTTGTTTTACACTTTTGACCCATTCTTAATCTAGATTGATAAAGAGAATAGCGGGCTCTTGTAATATTCTATCAGTTAGTTGTATGGTTTATTAATCTATACAATATACATAACCCCAAGATTCATAATTAATTGAGCAACGACATGTTCAAGTTATCATTTTACTTCTGTTTGCATCGTTTAGTCATTTTATTAAATGCTTTGTCTAACATTATTATTTCTATTTTTCCTATTAATGCTTGTGTAGGACAATGTTCCCGGTAGAGGTGCTTGTGCAGCTGCAGGTTGGGACCTGGTTAACGAACATCTGTTTTGAAGATGGAGTTGTGCAGCTGCAGGTTGGGAACCGGTTAACAAACATTTATTTATGTTTAGTGTTTTTGTTATTAATATGGTTATTTGAAATATAATAAAGTTTTATTTCTTTCATTAGTTGATGTTATATACACAATAATTATTAGGTTTTTATGTGTTGATGACCTTTTTATTGTATATAATAAAAACCATTATTTGGATGTCCATAACTATATCGTAAAATTGCGTTTGTAGATGTTTAAAAAAGCGTTGTATCATATGACTTGTTAGGATTTTGAAATTTGTCCTATTAAACTTAGAACATTGTAAAAGTGTCCGAATATGTTTTTCTTAGGACGCTATATGTGTTATTCATAACCATTAATTTTTGCCATAAAATTGGTTTCATAATCTTATTTGGGATATTAGGACCCTTTTCTTGGTACTAAGTACCTATAATGTTACATCATAAGGGTCCTATGAATTAATTTTTAAGGACGTTTGTATGTGTATTAAAAGATTAAAAGTAGGTAAACACATGTTAGAACATTGTAAAAGTGTCCTAATATGTTTTTACTAAGAGTTTTTTGGGTTTTTCATAGACATATTATGCGACCATAAAATTGGTTTCATAATCAAATTTGAGATATTAGGACGCTTTTAAGTTTCGGGACTTATTACGACCCCCTTACATAAAACGCTTTTACCGTTGGTCCTATTAAATAAAAGGTCCTATAAAATACCATTTTAGGACGCTTTTGTGCGTACTAAAAACCCATTTTTGTTGTAGTGTAAACTCTCTTATCTTTGTAAATGGTTTACTAATTGAAAGATAAAAGTGAGTCAAGCAATCTGAGTGGAAAATGTTTTTTGAAACTCAATGAGTAAACCGCATTGGATATCATTTTATTTTGTTTTTCTTCAAAAGTTTAAAAATCCAAAAATATGCTTATTTTTAGATTTTTAGGGGGAGAAAATTTCAGAAAAATCAAAATAAAAAAATAGAAAATCAAAAATGAGTTTTCCTGGAGAAAAAGAGGAGATGATAGTACATCAGTAGACTGTCAGATTACTCTAAAAACAAAAATAATTTGATAAACATTGAGTAGCCACTACAATTATATATTGGTAGGCTTGAAATCAAAGTTTAAAGTTCAGCATGGTGATATAAACTTAAAATCAATAACTGATAATCATGTGGATCAACGTATCGTTGACATATGGTCTTAGTACCGAAATTTCGTTTGATAGATTGCCAAAATCAGAGGTTTCGGGTCATTATATTGAAAGTTATCTAGGGATGGCCTAACTGATCTTTTGTTGTATTGATTTACAGACCTAGATTCAGTCAGGGTATCTTATTAAAAGAGCTAATAAAGCCCAAACCATAAGTTACCGAATGAGGAACTTAACATGTGTGATGATAATCAAAGATTATCTAATGCATCGTATTAATACAATGATGAAAGTCATGTATGATATTAGTCCTCACCCTGGTAGAGTGCACAAGTTGCTTTGAAGCATTAATTTGCTGACCTGTCACCACTGTGCGTCATACCTTGTAACTAACGGATAACTTCAATATAATCACGCGTTACGATGAAGCTTTGTGCAATTCTTGATACGGGAATGTGTCGCGAATGCGGGGACCATAGATTACTCAGTATCTAATATTACCATAACGTATCTAAAGTGCTGAGCAATGAATGATGATTTTGAGTTTAAGTGGACAAACATACTGGTAATGGTTGTAGGATTCTCAATGATAAAAAAACAGAAAATTGATCAAAAAGAGTTATGATACTGATATGATCCTCTTACCGGAAAATTCACAAAAATATGTTGAATTTACTTTTATGCAATTACATTTGAAAACTCAAAAAGATTTTTGATGTGTTTTAGCATAAACTTTGAAAAATCAAAAAGTTTTGTTTCAATTTTATTTTCGATAACCGATGTTGGGATACTGAATGTGAAGGCTCAGATACTTAAAAGTTGAAAAAGATTGCAAATGTTCAAGTTTCTGGTACATATTGAAAATGTTTTATAGTTCAGGGGGAGAACTATTGAGGGTCAAAAGGAATGTGAAAAGTACTTCCGAGATATTTATCGTGTCTAACGCCGGTTGTAGTTTGTGCAGTTTTTAGTAAATTTTTCTGCAGAATCAAACACAACATGTGCACTATTCAAGACGCATCGACAAAGTGTGTAACTGAACAAGACCCAAACCTGAACATCAAGATTACCAGAACAACAGAAGTTGGTAAGAGGTTAAAGAAATGACTGAAGATTGAAGAATTCAAGATTATTGTCTATCTTCATCTCTGGATCAACAAATGATAAAGCCAAGATTTCTTGAGTCTGTCTGAGATTTCAAAGCTTACTGGAGAGATAGACAGGAACTTCGACGCAAACGTGCATGAAGATGGAAAGTTTTCAAGTCGTTCAAGATGATGAGATCAAGACTTGAAGAATTGATAACTTTCTGATTTGGTACATCACTAGCTAGGTCCAAGGGGGAGATTGTTAGTGCATTATTCATGTATGTCCCTAGCTAGTGATCTGGTACAGAATGTCGAAGGTTCAGATAATCAGAAAACGACCAAGACTGAAACATGAAGACACATTCGACCAAACAAGTTGGGCGAATGTGGAATTCAGAAAGGTCGAATGTAAACAAGTTGGGCGAATGTAGAATTCAGAAAGGTCGAATGTAGACATAGTGGGCGAATGTGGAAGTTCTGGGCGAATGTGGAAATTACAAAGAAGACAAACTGGGCGAATGTGGAAAGATTCCACATTCGTACCTTAGAAATGGGCGAATGTGGAAAGATTCCACATTCGCACCATACAACTGGGCGAATGTGCAGACTCTATATATAGTTTTTGTGTGTTTTCGTGTTATAGAGAGTTTTAGTTCGAGTGTGTGTTGTGGTCAGGTTCAAGGTTAAGTTGTGAAAGTGTCTGTATTGATTAGATTGACTAGGAAACTGATTGTAACATGTTTTTATGAAAGTTAATCTATGAAAAGGTATTTGAAATGATGTTTTCTTTGTTTTGATCCGAGTTTTATCAGTTTGTTCATAACTAGGGTTTCCGTACCTGGTTTTGTTACTTGTATGATCATATCTTCCTGTTTTAGCTAAAATCTTTCAATCACATCCTTCGTTTCATACGAGCTTATTCGCCACTCTCTGTTTATCCTGTCTAAGTTACCCATGCCTCTAGAAGTAGAGGTGAGTGATAAGAAACACTTTTTAGTTAGTGATATTTTCCAAGGCTGCGAAATAGGGATGGATGGGGAGAAATTCCTCGCGGATCTAATCCCTATGAAGATGGGGTAAATTTAGGCAGTAATAGAGATGGATTGGCTATCCCGCGTACACGCTGTTGTGAACTGCTAGCAAAAGGTGATTCAACTCGTACCACCAAGCGGTAAGACGGTCACAATACAAGGTGACAAGGACTACAACCCCATTGTATGTTCTATGTTGGAAGCAAGGAAGCTTATGCAACACGGGTGTAAGGCTTATTTTACATATGTGACCGACACACAAATGGAAACCACAAACCTTAAGGATGTACCGGTGGTTAAAAAGTTCGAAGATGTATTTTCAAAAGACTTTCCGGGAGTACCACGCAAGAGGGAAATTGAGTTTGGAATCGAATTAGTTCCAGGGGCTAAGCCCATTACCAAGGCACCTTACCACCTGGCACCCTCGGAGCTTCAGGACTTAATGACCCAATTGCAAGATTTGCTAGACAAGGCCTTCATCCGGCCGAGCATGTACCCATGGGGAGCACCGGTGTTGTTTGTGAAAAAGAAAGACGGCAGCTTGCGGAGGTGTATTGTTACCGTGAATTGAACAAGCTCATCGTGAAGAACCGATACCTGCTTCCTAGAATAAACGATCTGTTCAACCAACTACAAGGTGCGAGTTAGTTCTCAAAAATTGATCTGCAGTCTGGCTACCATCAGTTACGAATGAAAGAATAAGACATCCTGAAAACCGCATTCCATACCAGATATGGGCACTACAAGCTCCTCGTGATGTCTTTTCGCTTCACTAATGCACCTGTGGCATTCATGGACCTCATGAACCGAGTGTGTATGCCTAAGCTGGAAGAGTTAATAATTGTGTTTATCGATGACATATTGATATATTGGCGGAGAGAGGCTAATCATGCACGCCACCTACGCGAGGTACTATCAATTCTATGGAATGAGAAGCTCTACGCCAAATTCTCTAAATGTGCCTGGTAGTTACGTGAAGTGCAATTCTTAAGGCGCGTTGTAAGTGTCGAGGGCGTCTTGGTGGATCCCTTAAAAAATCGAAGTTGATTCCAAATGGAATCCACCAAGAAAGCCATCCGAGATCCTGAGCTTTTTTAGTTTTGAAGTTGTCGCCAATTAAAGAAAACGATCATCTAAGGCTTCCCTAACAACTAGTAAGTATCAATTTTTAGTTTTGAAGTCTTTGGGGTATGAATTTGAGTGAGGAAAAATTTGATGTTGATTGTTATTGGTAAAATTTTGACACCTAGATGTTACTTATCAGCTTAGAGACTTCCCCTCAGGAGGATTTGACATACTTCATTCTAGATGCTTTGAAAAGTGAAGCATTAGCCTTTGTGATGTGGGTTTTAATCTTGTAGGGAGCCCACTTATTTAAACAAGACCTAGGATGCTTTAGATGGGGGTGTTATAGATTAAACCTTAACTTTGGCCAAATTATGGCTTGAAATGAAAATAAAGATCTATTGGCAAATTACTTGAACATGGAGTAACCATGGAAATTACACAGGAAAGAAGTTGCACAACAAGCGCTCGGTGAATTGTCTAAGAGACCAATTTGTGGCTAAACATATCATTGGGTGCACTTGGGTGCAATCCTTTGAATATGAGGTTTATGAACCTCAATGACATGAGTTAGGATTGAATTTGTGCCTTCCTAACAACTATATGGAAATTGTCTAGATAGGTGATTCAAGAGGCGCTTCAGGTAGCATGGGCGCCAAGGAAGACAAGAAAAAAAGGCATAATTAAAGGTAAGTCCTTATAGGACTCAAATCTTGTCGTTTATATGCATACATTGTAACTTTATCAGTCTAGTGATTCGTAAGTGATAAATGACCGGTGAAATCAATATACCAATGGGTAATATGGACCGGGCATATGAAACCATGCATAAATGGCCCATGCGGCCATAAACGCTACGGTAGAACAACAATGGCATATTGTCCAACGGGAAAAACTTAAACATCACCTCTAGTGTTAGAGGATCAACTCAAACGGGTCACGAATCACTTGAGAGAGTTATGAAGAATAAACTTATCATGGATCAATTAGAACGAATCATATTGCAAATGGCATGTGTAAGTGATTCCAAATATGCCACGTGTAAGTTTTGGGTTATGCAAAGGATGCAATGGTAAGTAGTATATGCAGTTAGGAACTCGCCTAAGCGAATTATTTTTAGACTTGGAATGCCCAAGGTGTTACTTAAGTGAAGTTTTGCCTCAAACGGGTCAGATGGATTCGGTGGCGAAAACCATCAAATGAACATCCCAACCGAATGTCCATGCTAACCTTGACATAACGGATAACATCAACCTTTTTTGAATTTGATTGGGACTACTTATGGACCCAAAAGCATATACTTTAAAATGGTTTTGGATAACTCGAACAGGGTATAACAGCAGCTACTGTTCGCGAGGGAAAAACAAGCAGAAACAATGAACTTTAGCTATTGGCTAGCGTAAGCTACGCTGGCAGCATAGCTTACGCCAGGCCCTTTAGGGAAATTTGTCTAGTGGCCAGCATAGCTTATGCTAGGCCCTTTTGGGAAATTTGTCCAGTGTCCAGCGTAGCTTACGCCAAGCGCTTTTGGGAAATTTGTTAGTGCCTAGCGTAGCTTACGGCGGACCTTGTGGTTTCCTATTTGGGGTTCATCCAACTTTGGTTTTGGAGCCTCTAACTGCCACTTTTCTTCCCAAATACAATAAACATCATTGATTGGGGTTGTTCGATTATCTAATGCCTTAACTAACATTGTTAATCGTGTGAATACTAGGTATTGATATGGCGTGGCGAGAGTGTGGATCATGAACGTGGAAGAGCCGAATGGAATGAGAATCTAAATTTTATCGCTTCCGCTACATTTTGTGAACTCTTGTAGTTTCAATTAGGTCTTCAGAGACAAACTTTAGTCTTTTGTAACTACTCTTATGTTTTTCACAAATACTTGGTGTTCTTGGTAGGTTATATCTAGACGTATGTTAACAAGTTATATTGTTTTGTTTAATTAAATCCGTAAAATTGTTCTTATTTCCGAGTTAAGATCCATTTAGTCGGGATGGATCTTGCAAGTACCTACCCACCTAATAAAGATTAAAGGGGAATAGTGCAAAGCCAATCGTATTGTCTTTATGAAACGTGATCTCTACCGTAATTAATAATTATTTGGGTGTTATAAATTATAGAACTTTATAAAAGACGGAATAAATAAATGTTTGTTTATATATATTTTGTAGATGTCAAACCTTCATGATGATATAAAACAATCCAAACTCAATTTCAATAACTTCTCCACTTGGTACTATAAATTGAGATAGGTTCTAGTGTAGGAGAAAAAGTTGTACGTGCTTGATGAAGCTTTGCACTTAACCCACCAAGAACTGGTTCAAAGGACGAATGGTTAGTGCATTATAGGGATTTGCATGAAGTCGGTTATTTGATCTTATCTAGTTTATCTAATAAGATCTCTAATGACTTCATCGATGAGATGATCAATCGCTCTGGTGTTGAGATGATCGATTTCATCAAGGGTGGATTTCACATGAGACGTCAATGGTGTCTTGCTATTATCAATGAAATCGCTCATCCTATGAAACTCGAACATTCTTTCAAAGATCATAATGAAAGATTCATAGGATATATTGACAGGCTGAACATGCTTGGATATCCTATGAGTGGTACTATGGCTATAGACACTGTGTTTACATCACTGCCACAAGAGTATAGACAGTTTGTAACAGCCTTAAATGAGAAGGTGTTTTAAGGGGACTTGGTAGAGCTTGGGGACTTGCTTGAGACTGAGGAAAGAAACTCAAGTCAAAGAAAGTTCAAATTCACATGACTGCTACTCTAATCAAGAAGAGGACCTCTAGTTATGATGATGACATTTGCTACTTTTGTGGGAAAGTGGGTCATTGGAACTGCACGGGTAAAAAGTCAAAGATAGTTGGACATATAAAGGCTAGGCTTATATGGTATGCATATGTTTTCAATAGTTCCTCTTTCAAATCTTAAGTGTATGGACACTAGAATGTGGTATCACATTTTATGATTTAAAGGGTAGAGGAAAAGATTGAGAGCTGGGAGATGGATGACTACTAGCAACAGATGAATTGAAATTTATTTTTCCACTTCATTGAAACATAATTTATTTTGATTTTTCGTTTAAGTTTGTGTTGGATAATTATGTTTTGGACAAAGTTTTATTTTATGCATTTATTTTTTGTTTTTGCATTTTATAAATATATGTTCTAATATTATTATCAAAACATGCTAACCATATCTATATGATAGATATAATATCTACAAGTTAGATATTACTCCCAATATCAAATATCTAAAAGAGTTTAGACAAGATTATCTCTTGTTTATTATACGAAAATGAAACACATGTGAGACCCTATTTTTATAAAAGTTGTTTATCGAATGGTTTTGGAATTTCAATAAATGTGTATCAAGTTTAAGATAATAAACAAAAAGTTGATTAGATCATCAATCATGATATGAAATAAATGTATGCATAGAGATGAAACAAGTATTTAAATATGAGATAAACAGTTTATAATGTTTAGCTGAAGCATCAAATGGTAACACCTTTTTGAGATAAAGTATATATGTATCATTCCAAGTAATAGTTAATGGATATTTGATAGAGATCAAATTATATATATAGATATATATATATACATACATTTAGCAAGTGGTTTATGCATTTTTTTGTACTTTAGGGTACAATTAATTGATGCACTGTCTTCTAGGCTCTTCACATTCTCTTTTAGCCACTTAGGCTCTTTATCAACAATAACAACCAACTTCATCTGCTCTACATACTTGCTAGGGTTTTTCACTCAGGTACCTAAAAGTTGTGTTCGTCTGTTTCTGACTTTCTTCTTCTTTGTTTCAATAATCATAGAGATTATTACCTCACCTTATTCTCTCTCTTTCACACACACACAAACACACATACAGTCTCATCATCTTTTTCATTAGGTGTCCACCAACCAAAACTCAGGCGGTGTCGTTCTATTGGCTTTGCTGACGGTTGATTATGGCGATGGTCGTCTTACGACGGCTGTTCTAGAGAAAGAGAAACAGTTATTTTTTTCTACAGAGAGAGACAATTAGAGAAACAGAAAAATGGGGGTGCTACCCTATCGTTGCCGGCGGCTTACTTGCCGCCTATAGCTGCGGCGGCCCTACAAGTTGCAACGCCTTCTCTCTCTTCCATTCGGTTTGTAGCTTTGAATATCGCTCGGTTATGATGAGACAATTCTTATCTGAGAGAGTTGTTTCGATTATGACTGGTTGATTATTTGATGTGTTTTTGAACCCTAACAAATTTTTTGAGTGGATGTTAGGGCTTTGATGCTTAGGGCTGTTGAAGAGCATGCTAATGCTGTTAAAATTACTATTGGTTGTTTCTTCTTACTATTTTTTGTTTTTGTTTTTTATTGCTGTGATTTGTAGGTTTATATTTGTGACAACATGTAGATTGAAGTTTGTGATTTGTACGTTTTATGTGAATATATGAATACAAACATGTGAATCTTTTATTTTTGATCTTAAGCAAACATCTCAGAGATAGATAGAGAGGTAGGAATTTATCGAACGAACCGGAATGTCACACCCTAAAATTTCCACTGCGGGGTTCTACCGCGAGGCGCATGACAAACCAGGATCCATAGCCATAACTATCATGAACGACTCTAAATGCCCAAACCATTTAGTTCGTTTTGATAAAACAGTTTCATAGTTTAAGCAAACAATTTAAAATAGTGCGGAAGCGTAAACAAAATAAACAGTTCAAAAGTCTGTGCAAAACAACGCGCCCAAAACCAAAGTTTAAAAGTGCAAATGTTCATAACCCAAGACACAGTATGACGCATGCCCTAAACTGTGCTCCATACCTAGGGACCTGCAAAGCATGCTAAAGTGTGTCAACATAAAGTCGGCGAGTTCACAGTTTGGATAACAATGTAAAGTTGTCAAAAGACCATAAGTTAAAGTAAAGTGTCATCAGTTTAAGCTTGTCAGGGGTAGCTAGCCCACTCATTGTAACTAAACAGTTGATTATTGGGAACATACAGAAGTTGTTATAAGTTTTGCCTCAGCACTAGTGTCTATCAACACTAGCAGTTCAGCTCATTTAGAGCGTGGTCAAAAGTTCATGCCCATGACACAAGCACCTCAAGCATGAGGTTGCTGCACAACCTAATTGCGCTATCAACAAATACCCCGTTCGCCTACAGCGATTAACCCAATAATATGTAAGGACTTTAATGATAGAGTGTGTTTAGTTCACAAAGGTCAATAAAGTTTTAAACTGATAAAAAACGTAACTCACGAAGAGTCCAAATACCCGACCCACACAAGGAGTCAAAAATCAAAGTTGCAAAAGTAGTCCCAAACTGGACCATAAACGTTTACCATAGTTGTCTCAAACCCGAGACGCATGCTTCGAGAAAAAGTAGTGAAACTCACCTTAGGTTGCAAGCAAAAATATCCAAACTCCAAACAATAGGGTGCTACCGACTCCCTATTATACATATAACTAAGTGAGTATATGTGTACAATCAAGACACCATATAACTAGTTTGTCCAAAACGTTTTAATGTTCAAAACCATGCATTGACACCTAAAGACTCTACGTGCACAAGTAAGTCCTACGTAACCCGTTGGTGATCATAGTGATTATTACCAATCTAGTGACTTAAATACATATCATACAAGTATCCAAGCAAGTTCATGTCAATTATATAACATATAAGACTCCAAGTGGTCACATAAAGACTCCATACACAATCTGTGTTTTCTGGGCAGATTGTGCGCTGTGAAAAACAATTTATTTAAATTACTTAACTAATGAATTAAAGTCCAAACTTTTTACTGAGTATACTTTAGATTCATTCGTTAACACATATTTTTGTCTTGTCTTAAAACCAAACACAAAAATTACTAAAATTCACACAATACAGCCCTGTCCAGAAACGTTCCTCATCAGGTCAGTTTAGGAGAAAAATTCCCAAAACATGTGTATTCACCCAAACGGGGTGAATCCAATTGGAAAAGCCGAGTTTTTCCCATCTCGACCTACTGACCAAATTTCAAAGCTTAACTCTTTGTAAAACTTAAGTTATGACCGTTCAAAGATGACTCAATTTACAACTCCGAAAATCTGATATGACCTCTTATCAAATAACATTCCAAAAACTAATCAAACGAAGTCCAAATCGGACGATTTTGCCCATTACGAAAAGCTAAGACCATGTACGTTACAACCATGTAAAGAATAGATCAACACAATAACTTTTAATCCACGTAACAGACCCTACAAATCGACATAAGCGTTCTGTCCAGATTTTAATCATGCAATAACATCAATTATCTTGAATCCTAGTTGCATATTATCGATCAACAACATCAAATAAACATTCTACAACATCTATAAGACATTATCTGGTCATAACCTAGCAATATTCTTGTTTATACTATCATACATAAACCCTAAAAGTCTAAAAACTCAAGAACATGCATAATCATTCAAAATACATACTACTCATCAATTATTAACATGCATAATCCTTTTAATCATTATAAAAACCAAGTTTTAATGTTCATAAAAGTTTTTCAGATCTGGACAAACATTGTTACGGTGTTTAAAAACATAATAGAAGAGATTAAAACATGCTAGAGTTGAAAGTATACCGAAAGCACTTCAAGATCACCAACCGAATGCTCTCCAAGCCTCCCGAAAGGTGTTCTTAAGCCTTGGCAGGTACTAGGGATTGTATTTTTCGTAAACCAGGTGGATTGGGCGATTAGCGTTGTGGTTATGAGGTTGCATGGGGTTTAAATCGTTTTAAATAGGCCAAAACTTGTTTTCCACGTAATCCTGTCTGTCGCGGACCGCGGGAGGAATATCAATTCCTGACGCGCTCCGCGGCGCGTTGTAAACCTCATACAGATAATCATACCCCCTCGCGGACCACGGGGATATTCCCTTTCCTGCCGCGCTCCACGGGAGAGACAAGAATTTAGAATTTTTATTTTATTTATTCTATAACCCTAACCACTTTACAATATTAATATTCCAATCATTAATATTCAAAAAGGTACATAAACGTTCGTCATACATATTTGGATCCCGGTCCGTCCCGTCCCGGTTACCGATCCGTATAATCACATAAGTTCACATAATCATATAATCAACATGCAAGTTTGTAATAATCATATTTCACCAAGTCACCAACGTTCCGGGTTACCTACTTGTGTACGTAGTCCGGTAATTCTCCGAATTACCATTTCATGCAGTTATTAACATATTACCTACTTGTGTACGTAGTCCGGTAATTCTCCGAATTACCATTTCATGCAGTTATTAACCTATCACTGTGCAACGTATACTCGTCCTGATCAACCTGAGTTAATCAAAATGCATGAAAAGTATGTATAAGTAACTAGAGTCTAGTTAAAGTGTTAACCTAAAATTACGGAGTATCACATCATCCCCAAGTTGAAAATAATTTTGTCCCGAAATTCAGCAAGTAAACAATAAAGCCAGCTAAGAAAATAGTATGCTTGGTTCCCGGATGTCACATCATCCCCAAGTTGAAAGGAATTTCGCCCCAAAATTCACTTTGAACGAGCTGCTTTATGTTCCGCGTTCAATCTATGTACGATTTTAGGTTCGGTAAAGAGATATGGGTATTTATGTCGAATTTGATCCCGGCGTTCCCACGTGTATTCCGGTCCTAGAGGGGAATTCCACCGCACCTTCACAATAGGTATGGTGCTTTTTCTGAGTTTCTTGATGCCCTGCTCAAGAATTTCCACCGGTTCTTCTATGAACCGTAGTTGCTCGTCCACCTGGATCTCCTCCAGTGGCACTGCTAATGTCGAATCTGACAGACACTTCTTCAGATTCGATACATGGAATACATTGTGTACTCCACTGAGTTCCTCAGGCAGATTCAATTCATAAGCTACTGGACCAACCCTTTTGACAATCTCAAATGGTCCAACGTATCATGGGTTCAGTTTCCCCTGTTTTCCGAAGCGTATCACACCCTTCCATGGTGACACCTTTAGTAAGACCCTGTCCCCTACCTGGAACTCCAAAGGTTTCCTACGTTTATCAGCGTAGCTTTTCTGTCGATCACGAGCAGCAGCCATCCTGTTTATGATTTGCACTATCTTCTCATAAGTTTCATGCACAAGTTCGGGACCTGTCAGTTGGCTATCCCCAACTTCAGTCCAGCAGAGGGGAGATCTACACTTGCGTCCATAAAGTGCTTCAAAGGGCGCACACTGAATCGAAGTGTGGTAACTATTGTTGTAAGAGAATTCAATCAGTGGCAAGTGCTTGTCCTAATTGTTTCCAAAGTCCACCACGCATGCTCGTAGCAGATCTTCTAACGTTTGGATGGTACGTTCGCTCTGTCCATCCGTCTGAGAGTGATAGGCTGTGCTCATGCCTAAACGAGTACCCAAAGCATCGTGGAGAGTTTCCCAAAAATGAGATGTAAATCGTGCATCGCGATCAGATATGATAGAGGTAGGCACCCCGTGCCTAGAGACAATCTCTTTGATATAAATGTTGGCCAGCTTCTCCAGTTTATCTGTGTCCTTTATAGCAAGGAAATGTGTCGATTTGGTCAAACGATCGACGATAACCCAAATCATGTTATGCCCACTTGGCGTTCTAGGAAGCTTTGTGATGAAGTCAATAGAGATTCCATCCCATTTCCACATAGGGATTTCTGGTTGCTGGAGCAAGCCCGAAGGTTTTTGATATTCAATCTTAACCTTAGCACATGTCAGGCACTTACTAACATAAGTAGCTATCTCTGGTTTCATGTTTGGCCACCAATAAAGAGTTTTGAGATCCTGGTACATTTTATCCGAGCCAGGATATACCGAGTAACGAGATGTGCGAGCCTCATCGAGCACTAGTTGTCTAAGATCCCCAAAACGTGGAATCCAGACTCGATCCATAAAGTACTAAAGCCCATCTGTCTTCAGTTCTAGGTGTTTGTCAGCACCGTGCAATGTTTCCAGCCCGATGTTTTCCTTTTTCAAGGCCTCGCCTTGGGCTTCACGTATTTTATCAGGCAGACTAGAATGTATGGTAAGTTGTAAGGCTCGCACTCATTTAGGTTTCGTTTCCTTACGACTCAGGGCATCTGCTACTACATTAGCCTTCCCTGGATGGTATCTGATGGCACAGTCATAATCATTCAGGAGCTCGACCCATCGACGTTGTCGTATGTTCAGCACCTTTTGATCAAATATATGTTGGAGGCTCTTGTGGTCAGTGAAAATCGTACACTATGTTCTATAGAGATAGTGCCTCCAAATTTTGAGAGCGAAAACCACTGCTCCCAATTCCAAGTCATGGGTGGGATAATTCTTCTCATGCACCTTTAGTTGTCGTGAAGCATACGCGATCACCTTTTCGCGTTGCATCAAAACACATCCTAACCCTTGGATAGATGCATCATAGTACACTACAAAGTCCTCCGTACCCTCAGGTAGTGATAATATCGGTGCGCTGCAGAGTTTTGTCTTCAATAACTGAAAAGCAGATTATTGGGCATCTCCCCACTTATAAGTAATCCCCTTCTGTGTCAATGCGGTGAGGGGTTGAGCGATCTTTGAGAATCCCTGAATGAATCTGCGATAATAACCTACAAGGCCAAGGAATTGCCGCACCTTCCTAGGAGTCTTAGGAGCCTCCCACCTTTTAATCGCGTCAATCTTAGCGGGATCGACCTGTATTCCTGCCTCGTTCACCACATGACCCAAAAATTGGACCTCACGAATCCAGAAGTCGCACTTAGAGAACTTTGCATATAACTGCTCATTTCTCAGAAGTTCCAAGATCAGTCGCAGGTGTTGCTCGTGCTCTTCCCTACTCTTGGAATAGATCAGAATGTCGTCTATGAACACTATGACAAATTTATCCAAATAGGGTTTGCACACACGGTTCATAAGGTCCATGAACACAGCTGGTGCATTGGTCAGCCCGAAAGGCATCACCAAAAATTCATAGTGCCCATAACGAGTTCGAAAGGCTGTCTTCGCCACATCCTCCTCTCGGACTCTCAGTTGGTGATACCCTGACCTCAAGTCAATCTTGGAATAGAAACTCGACCCCTAAAGCTGGTCAAATAAGTCATCAATACGAGGTAAAGGGTAGCGGTTCTTAATTGTCACCTTATTCAACTCCCGGTAATCAATACACATGCGGAAGCTCCCATCCTTCTTCTTAACAAATAAGACTGGAGCTCCCCAAGGAGAAGAATTAGGTCTAATGAAACCCCTGTCCAATAGCTCTTGGAGTTGGGTAGATAGTTCTTGAAGTTCGCCTGGTGCTAGGCGGTATGGTGCACGCGCAACTGGGGCAGCTCCTGGTGCAAGATCAATTTGAAACTCCACTTGACGAACAGGTGGAAGTCCAGGCAGTTCCTCTGGGAAGACATCTGGGAAATCTCGAACCACAGGGATGTCCTCGATTTTTGTTTTGACTTCAGCTCGAGTATCAGAAATGTTAGCCAATATGGTTGGGTAGCCCTTCCGAATACACTTCTCGGCCTTTAAGTAAGAGATGATGCCCACCATGGCACCACTACGATCACCCTGGACAGATAAGAGTTCTCCACTAGGGAGAGGGATACGAACAATCTTCTCCTAACAGAGAATTTCAGCGTTTTTCTTGGACAACCAGTCCATGCCAATCACAAGATCAAAGATTCCTAGGGTGATAGATAAGAGGTCGATGGCAAACAATTGTCCATCTAGTTCAAGCTTACAATCACGATGAATGTGGGTTACCTCAATAGGTTTCCCAACAGCTAGCTCTATAGAGTACGGGGTCTCGAGAAGTGTAGGAACTATCCCTAATTGTTTGCTAAGTTTTGATGACACAAAACTATAGTCTGCACCAGTATCATATAAAACAGAAGCGAGAGTGTCGTTTAAGGAACACGTACCCGTCACGACGTTGTTATTAGTCCTCGCCTCACCAGAGCCAATCACAAATGCCCTTCCACGTGCCCCACTGTTGTTGCCGTTGTTGTTGTTGTTGTTGCCAGGGTTAATAGTGTTGTTGTTGTAGTTACCCCCATGGTTGCCATTCCCGTTCTGCTGGGGACAGTTCTTCTTAAAGTGGTTCTGTTGGGATCGTGGGTGAGCTCAGAGGCACAATTATCATGTTTTAAGAGTATGCAGCGGAAATAATCTTGACAATTGACACCATGTGACTAACCTTATTGTAACTCAGACTCCCCCTCGGATTAAGCTATCACAACATGAATTAATAACACAGCAAACATAAGTGAGATAAGAGAATTAACTTAAATATTTGTATGTTATTAGGCAAATGTTCAACTGTATGAATACATGTGGCCAAGTGCAAGTCTAAAGGTAAGTGGTAGTCAGGTATTTATAGAATACATACCTGACTGTTTCCACCCACTCTTAGATGTACTAAATACATTAACAAATACCTAGTGGAAAACAAAATACTAATATACTAACTACTGTTGCTTTATACAGACAACAACTGTTAAAGCTAACTTCTGAGAATCTGTAACTTCTGATGCTTTGGTAAAACTTCTGATGAGTAAATCGTCAGAAGTTATTCTTCAGTTCTTTGCAACTTCTGATGGCCAATGCTAACTTCTGATGAGTAATTACATCAGTAGTTGGTTCTTCAGTACTTCTGAACTTGTTCTTCGGAAGTTGTCTGGTTTGTCCTTGAACAAGCTCATCAGTAGTTGGTCATCAGTAGTTTTCTTCATCAGTAGTTTTCTTCATTCTTCAGTAGTTGTCTTTTGTACTTCAGGACTTTGTTTTCAGATGTTTTGTCTGGTTCGTCTTCAGAACTTGTCCATCAGTAGTTCTTCTTTTGTCTTCAGAAGTTGCCTGTTTTATTAGTCAGTAGTTATTATAATTAGTTATTATTATTATGTGAATGATCAACTAAGGTTTTGTGGTTCATTAATCCTCTCTAACCCAACAATCTCCCCCTGGATTGATGAAGCCAAAACCTTAGCTGATAGCTTAGAAGCTTTATTGATTCACTTATTCAAGATCCAGCCTGTTCTTGATGTTATGTTTGATTTGTATGTACTTGTCTTGGGCTTGGATCTTGTTAGGGCAAACTGACATATCCAACCTGATCGTGTAGAGATCTTGAAGATCTCTATTTGACATATTCAGTACGTCCATTGCCCTTTGAAACACCTGCCTTGCACCATCCTCTCTCTCAATGACCATTTGTAAACTTGGAGTGCAGTACCATCTCTTAATCTTGGCATTGGAGGTTGACACAGAGGGGGTGACAATGGTTGTAGGTGCTGGGTTCTCATACACCACCAGAACTGTGGATGTTGAGTCCCTGGGAAGTGGCTGTGAAGGCTCTTGATCTTCAGCAGTAGACTTTGTAGCTTCATCAGCAGTTGCAGCCTTGGATTGATCCTGCTGAGTAGTTTCAACTGTTTGATGAGCTTTGGCTTTGGAGTCTCTTCCCTGTGGCTTTCCTTCCATACACACATCAGCCTTGGCTTTGGAAGCTTTGGCTTTGGAAGGTGAATCCTTTGTAGACACTTGTTCTGAAGCTGGAATTTTAGATTTTTTAACTTCTGATGAAGACTGTCCTGCTGGATGTGTTTTCTTTTGCTCAAGTTTGTTGTATGCATCCAGTAGGTCAGCTTCACTCCACTTCAGTAGCTGCACTTTGCTACCAATCTTTGCAGCTGCAAGTTGATTGACAAGCTGAGTTCTCCTTTCAGCATTCTTCTTAGCTTCCAGCATTGATTCCAGCTTGTCAACCCTTAACTGTAAGTCTTTCAAGGGCAGGTTCTTGATGTTGGCCTTTTTGGTCCTTGAATGTTTCAATATGAATTTTATGGCCTGTTGTCGATCATATTCATCCTGTGTCTCTGCAGCTTCTGCCAACTCCTGCAGATACCCTTGAAAGGCTTTGACTCTCTCATCTTCACCTGTGATCCCTTCATCATTTACCCTTTCCCAAGCCATCTGAGCATGAAGTTCATTCCTCTCCACAGGAATCTCCTCCTCCTCTTCATGTGTGACTTGTTCATCCTTCTCCTTCTGTTCTGGTGTATCCCTTTGCTTGATGAGCTGAGAGATAGGCATTTGGTCCAGATCAGAAGGATCAGGAATGGGTTTGGAAAAGGCAGGGGTTGTCTTCTGAATTTTGGTAACTACTGATGATTGAGCATCAGCAGTTTTGTCTTTTGGGTCTTCAGAAGTTTCATCAGTTGTTCCCTTTGTCTTCCTTTTCCTGTATTGAATCCTGACCTCCCTTGTTGATGTTTCCTTTTCAGTACTGGGAAGGTCAGTGGGCAGGATTGATGTTTGTACAGCACCCTTCTTACCAGCTATTGTCTTCTCATGAGTTCTCTTTTGTTCAGCTTCCCTTGCCTTCTTGGAAGCTTCTAAATCAATCTTTTCAGGCACTTTCTCCCCCTTTTTGGCTTCATCAGCCTCTTGAAACCAGGGAGCAGGAGGAGCTACACCTGTAAGGTGTTGGATTTGTCTTCTTAAGTCCTCCTGGCGTCTTGAGATCTCTGAGACTTTGTCATTTAAAGCATTGTTCAGCATGGTAAGTTGTGTGTTGTATTTTTGTTCCATCTGGACTGTGAAGTCTTTAAGATGTGCATTGATAAGCTGCTGGAACATTTGGTAGAGAGGGCCCTGGGGGTTGCATAAGTGGTCAATGTTTATGCTCCCAGGTCCTGAATTGGTGGCTTGTATAGAAGGTGATGTGTATGGGTGATCTCCTGCTGTGTTCGCTGGAGATGCCACTCTTGGGGATGTTTGGGTTGAGTGGTCTTTATCCTGAGCCTTATTGGTGAGCAACTCCTTGAGTTTGCAGACCTCGACTCAAGACCTTCTAGTTTGGCCGTCAATTCTGTGATTTTTGACTCATCAACCAATTTAATGGCATCATCTGAATCCCTGTCTTCTGTTGAGACAGTTTTACCATGACCTGGTTCCAGTTCCAGATTGTCATGGGCCCCTTTTTCTTGGTTCTGGGGACTTCCTGCTGTTATGTCCATAGGTTCAGAACCTATGACAGCAGTTGCCACAAGTGAAGTCTGAGCAATGATACTACTGTCCTCCACTCCACCACTGGGTGGTAAAGGAGTAGTAGCAGCTTCACTTATACCTTGGACCTCTGATACTGGACTCAGGGGTCTAGGTTCATCCTCATCTCTTTGGTTAGAGAAGGACATGTCCACATTCATTAATAAGTCAGAGAAGCTCTGGTCATGGGGAGAAACCTCAATGATCATCTGAGGCATGACACTTGTGAATGGGACATCTGAGTCCAACTCATTGAGAGCTATGGCATGGGTTACTGTGGAGATTGTAGTGTTAATATTATCAGTAATTGGGCTTTCAAGCTGTGTACTCCTAGGCATTGGAGTAATAGTAGTGAAATCAAGTGAAGTCACAACTACTGATGATGGTTCCCTTGAAATAAGCTATGTAACTTGTTGAGAAGTTACAGGCAGTTGAGGCTGGGAATGAGATGTGGCAGCCAACTGTGAGGATGTCCCAGTTGTTGCTTTAACAAGTTCAGATTGAACATTGACATCCACAGGCATCTCATCTTCCTGTGGTGTCTTATTAGGTTTTGTTGAGGGTTTAGGTTTGAGTGAAGACTTCTTTTTGGATTTTTCTTTGGGGGTAGAAGTCTTTTTGGGTTTTGATGATGTGGGTTCCTTGAGGACTGGGTTTGCATCCTCTTGGTCATCATCTGCCAGATGTGCTGGCGTGTTATGTCTTGAAAATGTTTGAACATCTATCTTTTTAGAGACAGAGGCTACCCCAAGTAATGCATCATTACCAATGGTTGTAATGAGGCATTGCATAACAAACCTGGGGTATATTAAAAACTTAAACTTTTCTTTCTTATGGTTTATAACAAGTTCATTGAAAAGATAAGCTGATGCCCTGAAAGGTTGTTTTGCAACTATAGAATGAAAAATTTGTTGCAAGTCAGAGGGCATCTGATCCCATCCAGCAGTCTTAGGACTCAAGCACATTAACAAGTAATGAAACAGGAGCTTGTACTGGGGATCAAAGTATTTCTTGTAAATGGTAGCATGAGAAAGATTACCTTGATACTCGCATGCTGTAATTGTGGCATGAACAACAACAGTTGATATGGAAGTTGGAGCATCGTTGTCATTTAGTTCAAGAGCTTGTGACAACACCTCTGGTGTTATGGCCAACACTTTGCCATTTACCTTTGATTTAAGGGCAACTACTTTGTCATTGACCATTGAAGCTTTAGCATTTGTCCAAAACTGCCTGAGGGCGTCCACGTGGATAGGTGGATCGATGATGAAGGCAGTGTGATACCTAGATTTGACTATGGTATCGATGATATCATGGTATTTCTCCCAGTGTTCATCCTTTGTAAGATAAGCGATTTGATTGTGGGAGAGTTTCAATTGAAGATCCATTTTAGTCGATTAGGTTTGAAAACTGGTTGTTAATCGCCGTCGAAGGTTTGAAAGAGGGAAATGTGATTTGAATTGTAATGAATGTGAAGAATCAGGGTTTCAGAAGTTATAACTTCTGATGAAAGGACTGTTATACCCTTTTCTCTTAACTACTGATGAATACTTTTGTTCGTCAGTAGTTGTCCCTGTTCTTCTTCAGTAGTTTTAAAACTGCTGATTTACAATCACCTCACACTTCCTACTACTTAATTTCTGATTCACCACGTCAGTAATTAGGTCCTCAGATGTTATATAAGCGTTCAGAAGTTTCTAAGTTAGTGTGTTTTACTTATTTTCTTACTTCCTTTTCCTTGTATTTCCTCTACCTCAGACACAAAGGTGGATGTAGAAGTAAGAAAATCTTCTATTTTAATAACATCTGAGGTTCAACAACCAAGGACTTTTGATCCAAGGAAGATTTCTAGCAATAAACAACCTTTTTGAAAATGGTTCTTTAATTGAAAATACCAAGATATAAACTACTGAAATTCTTTTAAAATAGATATTTCATTTAAATCAGTAGTTTTTGTTAATTTACAAGCTTTAGGAAATATATATTCAACATTAAAATCATAGATAAGCTCTTAGATCTAGATTTTAATGTATTTAGCCTGCTTGAATTAACTTATATTAACTTAGCTGTTTATATAATACTTATTTAATTAAGTACATATATGGTCACCAAAGTTACCCACATTTTGCAACATCTTTTATGAAAGATCTACTAAGGACATAGTTCACTTAAAATGTATGTGGTCTTCAGGCCTGACTTTGTTTGAAACAGATTTATGAAAATAGGTTTCCAACAAAGTTATACTACCTGGAATGTTGTTGCCATCATATCTTTGTTGTTATGATATAGTTGATTGATTTGCAACTTATCATAATAACTAAGATGATATCACTGAGTTTAAGTCACAATAAAGTCACAGTCAATCGAGTATCAATAATAATGAGCTGGTCTGTTATGTCAAACAGATTGTCAGATCATATTTGACTGGCCAAGCTCTGATACCAATTGTTGGGATCGTGGGTGAGCTCAGAGGCACAATTATCATGTTTTAAGAGTATGCAGCGGAAATAATCTTGACAATTGACACCATGTGACTAACCTTATTGTAACTCAGACTCCCCCTCGGATTAAGCTATCACAACATGAATTAATAACACAGCAAACATAAGTGAGATAAGAGAATTAACTTAAATATTTGTATGTTATTAGGCAAATGTTCAACTGTATGAATACATGTGGCCAAGTGCAAGTCTAAAGGTAAGTGGTAGTCAGGTATTTATAGAATACATACCTGACTGTTTCCACCCACTCTTAGATGTACTAAATACATTAACAAATACCTAGTGGAAAACAAAATACTAATATACTAACTACTGCTGCTTTATACAGACAACAACTGTTAAAGCTAACTTCTGAGAATCTGTAACTTCTGATGCTTTGGTAAAACTTCTGATGAGTAAATCATCAGAAGTTATTCTTCAGTTCTTTGCAACTTCTGATGGCCAATGCTAACTTCTGATGAGTAATTACATCAGTAGTTGGTTCTTCAGTACTTCTGAACTTGTTCTTCGGAAGTTGTCTGGTTTGTCCTTGAACAAGCTCATCAGTAGTTGGTCATCAGTAGTTTTCTTCATCAGTAGTTTTCTTCATTCTTCAGTAGTTGTCTTTTGTACTTCAGGACTTTGTTTTCAGATGTTTTGTCTGGTTCGTCTTCAGAACTTGTCCATCAGTAGTTCTTCTTTTGTCTTCAGAAGTTGCCTGTTTTATTAGTCAGTAGTTATTATAATTAGTTATTATTATTATGTGAATGATCAACTAAGGTTTTGTGGTTCATTAATCCTCTCTAACCCAACAGGTTCTCACTACCACACTGATAACACCCCTTTCCACCCTTCTGCTGTTGACCCTGCTGTGGTGGATTACCCTGAATGTTGACCCTGCAGTCTCTCTGCACATGCCCTAGTTTACCGCAACGATCGCACTTAATCTTATTACATGGCCCAGTGTGGTGGTAATTGCACTTAGCACACTTGGGGAATTTTCCCTGATAACCACCTTGAGATTGATTGCGGTTGTTGTTGTTTTGGCTGTCATGTTTCTTGTTGGGCTGTTGCTGCTGTTGATTGCTGCTTCCCTGGAGTTTGCCAGATACATTCTCCCACTTTCTCTTATTATCAGTAGTACCAGAAGATGAAGCACCTCGAAGGGGTAGCAGTCCCTCCTCTACCTTTTGGTCTGTCAGCTGATGAGCCATGCGAATCACCTGCTGGAGGTTGTTGAAGTTAGCAGCAGTAACCATGCCCTTGATTTGCGACACCAAACCCTTGATGTATAGCTCAATCCACTTGTAGAGCAGTGTAGAGTAGTTAGGGCACATAGTCGCCAACTCATGTGACCTAGTAGTGTAAGCCTCAATCTCCGAGCCTACCATTTTCAGATTCAAGTACTTAGTTTCCAGTTTCTGGATTTCATCCCGAGGACAGTACTCCTCCCTCATCATCTCCTTGAAAGCATCCCAAGGCGTAGCATTTGCCACGTCCATACCCAGTATCTGCTTCTGAGAGTTCCACCAAGATAATGCCGCGTTCTCGAGAGTACCAGCGGCAAATTTGACCAGGTCAGCTGGTGGACAGTTACACATAGCAAAGCATGACTCCACCCTTTCGAACCACCTAAGTAGTCCAACTGCACCTTCAGATCCCCCAAAGTTTTGAGGCTTGCAGTCCATGAACATCTTATAGGTGCAGGCTGGAGGGTGGTATGGAGGTTGACCTAGGTACAAAAGCGAAGGTCCCAAAATGAGTAAAAGATTTTAACGCTAGTGTTTGTGGAAAGAGAATAGAGCAATTTGGCGTTACCAACTTGGATAGCTGCGAGTGCCGCAACCACCCTGTCGTTGACAAATGCAGTCAGCTCAGCTTGTGTTAGATTGATGTTTCCTCGTCCGTGACCTCTTCCCGCCATAGTAATTCTACATATATACTATACCCATGAGAATACAATCGTTCGCACAGCACAGTATACTAGTATGTCATACACGTAAGAGTAATAAAATAAAGAGGTCAATCGATAGCAATAATAAAATAATAATGTTCCAAAACAAGCAAAAAGATCATCAAGTTTCACGAAATAGAATAAAGTCATAATATACTAGAAACAAAATAGGTAAATAAAAATAGAATCAATTGTCTTTCGGGTCCATAGAGATGACTGATCCTTCATCCTCGCTCTCTGCCTGTATCTCAACAGGTTCTTCCTCCTCCTCTTCCATGAGTGCTGCGTCGAGTGCTGCTCCCAGAGCATCAAATTCATCCTCCATGGGTTCCTCTTCGGGATCCTCCTCAGGACCTTCCCCTCCATTCTGTTCTAGGGCTTCCATAAGTCTGTTGTGAACCATGGTCAACTCTTCTCTAGTGAGTGCTAACTCCTGTTTCGTAACTGAAGCCTCGTGTCTAGCCGCGTCAGCTTCTTTCTTAATCCTTCCTAGTTCACCAAACAGGTGGTCAATCTGTCCCACCTTATGTGTCAGTGTCTCGTCAGCATTCCTTCTCCAGAACTGAAACTCCTTAACAGCAGTGAAGGCATTCTCTAAATCAGTATGCACATGCCTCACCATCCCTGCAAGTGACCTCTCCCACAAGTCAATAATGGCAGGTACTCTAGCTGGCACTCCATAGCTCACTACCCATGAGTGCAAGATGTCTGTGAACCACAGCCAACGATTGGTGGCTTCATATGGCTCAAGTGACGAAGTTGGAGCCTCATAAGGGTTATAGGAAGGAGTTCGTCGCCCATCATGAGCACGATAAGAATAATTTCAGTGAGCGGGGTTAGTCATAGTTTCCTGCAATGCGTTAGATTAGTATGCATATTCGAGAATAATGGGTGTGAACTGAAGACAGTGAGTATGCATATTTGAGAATAATGGGTGTGAACTGAAGATAGTGAGTGTACTAATACTTATGCTATAAGGATTATAGACTATAATGCAATGCAATTCCTAGTTCACTATAACCAATGGCTCTGATACCAATCTGTCACACCCTCAAATTTCCACTGCGGGGTTCTACCGCGAGGCGCATGACAAACCAGGATCCATAGCCATAAGTATCATGAACGACTCTAAATGCCCAAACTATTTAGTTCGTTTTGATAAAACAGTTTCATAGTTTAAGTAAACAATTTAAAATAGTGCGGAAGCGTAAACAAAATAAACAGTTCAAAAGTCTGCGCAAAACAACACGCCCAAAACCAAAGTTTAAAAGTGCAAATGTTCAATGTTCGTAACCCAAGACACAGTATGATGCATACCCTAAACCGTGCTCCATACCTAGGGACCTGCAAAGCATGCTAAAGTGTGTCAACATAAAGTCGGTGAGTTCACAGTTTGGATAACAATGTAAAGTTGTCAAAAGACCATAAGTTAAAGTAAAGTGTCATCAGTTTAAGCTTGTCAGGGGTAGCTAGCCCACTCATTGTAACTAAACAGTTGATTAATGGGAACATACAGAAGTTGTTATAAGTTTTGCCTCAGCACTAGTGTCTATCAACACTAGCAGTTCAGCTCATTTAGAGTGTGGTCAAAAGTTCATGCCCGTGACACAAGCATCTCAAGCATGAGGTTGCTGCACAACCTAATAGCGCTATCAACTAATACCCCGTTCGCCTACAGCGATTAACCCAATAATATGTAAGGACTTTAATGATAGAGTGTGTTTAGTTCACAAAGGACAATAAAGTTTTAAACTGACAAAAACATAACTCATAAGGAGTCTAAAAACCCGACCCACACAAGGAGTCAACCCGACCCACACAAGGAGTCAAAAATCAAAGTTGCAAAAGTAGTCCCAAACTGGACCATAAACGTTTACCATAGTTGTCTCAAACCCGAGACGCATGCTTCGAGAAAAAGTAGTGAAACTCACCTTAGGTTGCAAGCAAAAATATCCAAACTCCAGACAATAGGGTGCTACCGACTCCCTATTATATGTATTACTAAGTGAGTATATGTGTACATTCAAGACACCATATAACTCGTTTGTCCAAAACGTTTTAATGTTCAAAACCATGCAGTGACACCTAAAGACTCTACGTGCACAAGTAAGTCCTACGTAACCCGTTGGTGATCATAGTGATTATTACCAGTCTAGTCACTTAAATACATCTCATACAAGTATCCAATCAAGTTCATGTCAATTATATACCATATAAGACTCCAAGTAGTCACATAAAGACTGCATACACAATCTGCATTTTCTGGGCAGATTGTGCGCTGTGAAAAACAATTTATTTAAAATACTTAACAAATGAATTAAAATCCTAAATTTTTACTGAGTATACATTCGGATTCATGAGTTAACACATATTTTTTTCTTGTCTTAAAACCAAACACAAAAATTACTAAAATTCACACAATACAGCCCTGTCCAGAAACGTTCCTCATCAGGTCAGTTTAGGAGAAAAATTCTCAAAAAATGTGTATTCACCCAAACGGGGTGAATCCACCTGCAAAAGCCGAGTTTTTCCCATGTCGACCTACTGTCCAAATTTCAAAGCTTAACTCTTTGTAAAACTTAAGTTATGACCATTCAAAGTTGACTCAATTTACAACTCCGAAAATCTGATATGACCTCTTATCAAATAAAATTCCAAAAACTAATCAAACGAAGTCTAAATCGGACGATTTTGCCCATTACGAAAAGCCAAGGCCATGTACGTTACAACCATGTAAAGAATAGATCAAAACAATAACTTTTAATCCACGTAACAGACCCTACAAGTTGACACAAGCGTTCTGTCCAGATTTTAATCATGCAATAAAATCAATTATCTTGAATCCTAGTTGCATATTATCGATCAACAACATCAAATAAACATTCTACAACATCTATAAGACATTATCTGGTCATAACCTAGCAATATTCATGTTTATACTATCATACATAAACCCTAAAAGTCTAAAAACTCAACAACATGCATAATCATTCAAAACACATACTACTCATCAATTATTAACATGCATAATCCTTTTAATCATTATAAAAACTAAGTTTTAATGTAGATCTGGACAAACATTGTTACAGTGTGTAAAAACATAATAGAAGAGATTAAAACATGCTAGAGTTGAAAGTATACCGAAAGCACTTCAAGATCACCAACCGAATGCTCTCCAAGCCTCCCGAATGGTGTTCTTAAGCCTTAGCAGGTACTAGGGGTTGTATTTTTCGTAAACCAGGTGGATTGGGCGATTAGCGTTGTGGTTATGAGGTTGCATGGGGTTAAAATCGTTTTAAATAGGCCAAAACTTGTTTTCCACGTATTTCTGTCTGTCGCGGACCGCGGGAGGCATATCAATTCCTGCCGCGCTCCGCGGCGCGTTGTAAAACTCATACAGATAATCATACCCCCTCGCGGACCGCGGGGATATTCCCTTTCCTGCCGCGCTCCGCGGGAGAGACAAGAATTCAGAATTTTTATTTTATTTATTCTATAACCCTAACCACTTTACAATATTAATATTCCAACCATTAATATTCAAAAAGGTACATAAACGTTCGTCACACATATTTGGATCCCGGTCCGTCCCCTCCCGGTTACCGATCCGTATAATCACATAAGTTCACATAATCACATAATCAACATGCAAGTTTGTAATAATTGTATTTTACCAAGTCACCAACGTTCCGGGTTACCTACTTGTGTACGTAGTCCGGTAATTCACCGAATTACCATTTCATGCAGTTATTAACCTATTACCTACTTGTGTACGTAGTACGGTAATTCTCCGAATTACCATTTCATGCAGTTATTAACCTATCACTGTGCAACGTATACTCGTCCTAACCAACCTGAGTTAATCAGAATGCATGAAAAGTATGTATAAGTAACTAGAGTCTAGTTAAAGTGTTAACCTGAAATTACGGGGTATCACAAGGAACTCAAAGAATTCGAATATTTGGCTTACGATTATTTACAATGAAATATATCCTTTCACTAGTGGAGTCCGTTTGAAGGGAAATTCAGTTCAGATTTTGAATTTTTATTGTTTTTTTCATGATCTCATATGTGTGTTAGATAGATATCGAGCGGGATAGTTCAGAGAGAGAAACGGAGCCGCCTGTGGTGCACGACGGCGATGGAGCTAATCTGATGTGTGGAACACACACACCCACTAAACCAAGGATGGTGAACACATCGACAAAGGTAGTTCAGTAAACTTGCGGCGGTAGGGGTGCTACCATAGTGGCAGAAGCTAGGGTTTATTTGTTCGTTCAGATTTCGATTCAGGTAACAACGTTACTTGATGGTGTATGCCTTAAATTTGATTAATTGATTGTAATTTTTGTTGCCTACTTTGTCATTTCAGAACCCCTAAATCGCTCTACTGAAATCGATTGAATCCGAAACGGATAACCAGATTAATGAAGAAAAGGTTGAGGGAAAACCAGTGTTTAAAGTGTGAGTTTCTACAACATTATTAAGCTTATCATTTCGCTGTTCTACTTTGACTACAATAATATTTTTAAATCCTATATATAAGTGAAATACCGAATTTTGATCCTTTGATGGATGATTTGTAATTTGCTGACTGAATTAGCGAAACCTCAGTAGTTCCTGGCACTTTTATGTTTTGTTAGCAAGTGGAAACAGGTCACAATTGCAAAAGAATCTATACTTTTTACTTCAAAAATCAAATGGCTTATTTACATGATTAAATAATTATGTGTAGAATTTTGAAACTATTAATGGTTGTTTAATACGCTAATGTAAATGACATGAAAGCGTATGCTTATTGTCTTTGTCCATACTCTGTTTTCTTATCTCTTCTCTGACTTCATTGTTGTGTTTGATGGTTTCTTATACCATTCTACTATGATTCTATATTTAAAGGTTACCTGCAAAGTGTAGGCTTATTTTGTTGTTTTATTGAATTGAATTCATAGTATTTAGCAGGTTAGTACTTAATGGTTTTTGTTTGTTTTGTACTATGATTCTATATATAAAACACGACTATTATATACCAGCTAGAAACTTCTTCCGGTTAACGACGACAAGTTTATCAATAGGATGTTGCTTTGGGGTGACTCGGTTATAACTGTGGTTATGGGTCCCAAGTGAAAGGTATGTTCTCTTCTTAATTCAAGATGGTAAATAGATAATAGCTAAATGGGAAATAAGTCGAATTAGTTGAACTGTGAAAAGTTGACAAAAGCGTTTTTGTATTATATTATACGGGTTTTCAAAAATATGAGAAGTTACCTTTTCATATATGCACTTCGATCTTTTATCGTTAAAATGATAGTTGATATCTGCACGCATTTGGTCTTATTAACAGCAAGAACGATGGTAAACTTTTCAGCAATAACAAAAGATTTGGCCGATCTTTATGTTTCATTATTGGTTGCAAATGAGGCTTCCATTGGAGGCATTACTGATTGCTCACAATCAGTTCGATCTGAGTCACATTTTGAGGGTGTATAGCTACCGTCATAAGTTCTTGATGAACGGTTGAGTTAAATGCTTTTCTCTTTGAAAGTCTCTTGATTTACCTTTGAATGCTCTAATTCATTATATGTTATATGATTTTAATTATATGTTAACAAAAATTTTATAGTGGGATACAAATACAGAGGAAAACACATCTAGGTCTAGACACTACACAAACTGATTAACGTTAGAAGAACTTATTATTCGACATAATAGTGTGTCACAAGATTTGTTGTATTTATATAATTAAGGTTATGAAAGTTTCGTATATTACATACGTTTTCCGTTAAGTTATTACTGAACTGATCAACATATCGTATCGAGGCTGATGTTGGTCAGTCATTTCTGTTTGTTTCCCTTAAATCTAGAATCAAAATCAGAAAACAAACTCTTGTTTAAAACCTGATGAAAAATGGTTTTATTGATGTTCACAGTTTTCTGTATTAAAAGGGTGTATGACGTTTGAATGAACTCTAATGATCTCCTAAATCACAAGATCTCAAATTTTTCAAAATCCGTTGTTGTTTTATATATTTTGATTCCACAAGTGAAAGGGTTATCGATTAAATTTTTGAAAATGTTACTCATGTTCATCATAAATTTTGAAAATAAACTCGTTTTTTGGATTAGAATCTGGAATAAATCATGTTTTTCAGTGTTGGTTTTGACAAACGTTAATTCCCAGTAATTTCAAATTTAATAAATTGACAAAGAAAATAGAAGATTTGAAATCTTACAACATCTTGGATATATTTAAATTATTTTAAAAACCCAAATCAGATTAGTTAAAACCCCTAAATATTCGAACAAAATCTTATTGGTTATTAGTTCCTGTTTATCAAGTTTACGGGTTGGTTGGTTTATGGGTATACAGTTCTCATTTTTTCTATCAGTTCCTGGATTTTTTACCTAAAATAATTTATTATGGGTATAAATATTGTTCGATTTGGAACGAGTTTTTACAGTTGTGACGAAATTTATTTTTTCATTTGAATTGAAATGTCAATAAACATGAAATGATTTAACTTGGACCAATCCTATGTGTATCATCAATCAAGCAGCGCCTATAACATGTACAAAATAAATTTTTTTTCAACACAAATATGTTAGTGAGTTATACTTAGTTTGATAGATGTAGTATGTGTTGAAAATGTATAATTCATGTGTCTATGTAAGTCATTGCAAATCCTAAACATGTAAGCATACAAAGGGCAAAAATCAAACCTAATTGTAAAACCATTTGAAAGATCTAACATAGTGTTACGATCCATATCTCGAGCCCACTGCAGTTCCATCCCAAACATCTACTTGCATCAACTAGCTACATTATTTTAATATTAATACATTATTTTAATATTAGGCATGCATGCATGAGTGGTAGAAGTGTCCCATGTTTCTTTTTAGTGTCCCACGTTCCCTTGTATCTAATAAAGTGCATCTAGGAGTTTTAACTGTTTTGTTTATAAATTGCATTGTACTCTTCATTTGGAGGAACAGACGAAAATATTATGAAAAAGAGCTTTGGCTTGAATCTCTCCTCTCTTGATTTCTTGGAAGTTTTGTAGGTTTTGCTTTGTAAAACCTATCAATTGGTGCTTTCATTGAGCCTAAGCCTCCATGGCTTTTGAAGAACTCAATGACTCCACCTATCTATCTCGCTTCACCGGTACGAATCCGGCTCGTTGGCTCTTTGAGGTTGAACGGTTCTTCTCCTTATATGCAATATATGAGGAAGAACGGTTCCCTTATGTCGTTGAATACTTTGATGAAAAACCGTTTTCCTGGTTCAATTCATGGTATCGAGGACCCGAACGCCTCACTTGGAAGTCTTTCACCATTGCAATGCTTCATCGTTTCCATACCACTGCCGCCTCCGATAACGAAATTCCACCCCGGCTACCCACACGACCATCATCAACATCCCCACTGCCAAAAACCCAACCATTGAATGCATCCTTATTACCAACCTCACCATATACACTCGGAAAACCGACTTCGGGATCTCTACTGCCACAAGTTACATGCAAAACCACATACAATTCTTTGGTTGCCTCACCTACACCATCTCCATCCAAACTTGCTGAAAAGGGAGTCATGCGCACCGGGGATGCCACCCACAATTCCGTGGTACGACTCGAATGGAGACCACCGTGGTTGCCAACCAAAACTGACCCATCACCATCATATAAGACATACAACCTACCGCACGCCGCCATGAAAATACCAACCTTGATCCCCATGTTGAACAAACCTACACCAAATATAGTCAAAAACCCTATGCCATCACGCAACATTGAACCAAGAAACACATCACCACCTGCCCAGTTCTTGCTTTTGAGTCTATGGCTGTCACAAAAAATCCCAATGCAACACCTTAATACACAACTACTACAACCACCTTGGCGCCTCACTAAAACCCTTCATGTTCAGACACCTAAACTTGCTACATACAACTACAATCAAGGTTGGGGTCCACTAAGTCCTTGTAATTACATTTACGTGACTCCTACAAGTGCCAACTCATATTGGGATCTTCAACAATTGTCGCTACTCAACTTTTTGGATCCGCAGTTTATGAATAGAAAGAGGTTGGTAAATTTTGAACCGGGATCTGGAAGACGAGAGTGGCGACCACCCTGGCAACCATGGCGCGTAGTTGAGACCGCACCGAATGCTACGGGGCGAGTGGAATGGCGTCCACCGTGGCGACATAAATCCGTCCTTGAGGACAAGGACGTTTTTCAGGGCGGGAGTATTGTTACGATCCATATCTCGAGCCCACTGCAGTTCCATCCCAAACATCTACTTGCATCAACTAGCTACATTATTTTAATATTAATACATTATTTTAATATTAGGCATGCATGCATGAGTGGTAGAAGTGTCCCATGTTTCTTTTTAGTGTCCCACGTTTCCTTGTATCCAATAAAGTGCATCTAGGAGTTTTAACTATTTTGTTTATAAATTGCATTGTACTCTTCATTTGGAGGAACAGACGAAAATATTATGAAAAAGAGCTTTGGCTTGAATCTCTCATCTCTTGATTTCTTGGAAGTTTTGTAGGTTTTGCTTTGTAAAACCTATCACATAGTTAAGTCTAAATTGCAGTAACAATGACCAAGGGTTTCCCCTCGAAAGGGTAAATCAATCAAGGCGGATGGTCAATCCAATAGCGCCATCTGATGTTAAAGTCGGTATGATCGGTGATAATGATTTTGCAAAGGCCAAATGGCCAATCTAAAACTATGTATATGTTTAACATGAAACAATGGAAACAAACAAGGCACATGTATGACTTATATTTGAAAAGATGAATTTGCATGTCTATGTGTATTTGAATATGTTGTACAAGTAATATCCCAAGTGAAAAACGAAAATGTGATAAGTAAAACTCACAGTTTGCGAAGTATGAGTAAAGCCACTAAAGTAGCGAGAATAAAAGGAAATCCGAAGAATTCAACCCAGCTGAATAATGTAATAATTTTAAGTGGGGGAAACTTAGGGTATAAGTTATCTAGGATTAGACACTAGGGTTTCTACAATTAATTGGGAATTTAGGGTTTTAGCGTTTTAAATCTTAAATAAAAATAATAAAATAATTAGAGAACATTCAAGAAAACAAGTGTGATCGGTGCATACCAAGCGTGACCATTTACATTTTTTTAATAATAAGAACGGACTCTATACCGCATACCTACTAGAAATGGACACTTAACCAACATGTACAAATGGCACTTTTAAAATATGACACTTGTATGCATTAAGTATGACGACTTAAATAGTTGTTTATATACTTCCAAAAAAAATTTGTTGTTTATGTCTCAATCTTTAAATATATAAAAAGACACGTTAAACATATGTTTTGATCTTTTAACTATTCTACTCTATATGTTGCACTTCTGTTACACGGTCGCTAGTAAATTACGTTCTTTTCATTAATCCACTTTAAAAAATACGTTAGGTGTCTATAGTAAATAGTATACCGTTTAACCATTTATTTATATATAAAACATATTAAGGAAACATGATATATAAAAAAACCTCCTCCAATCCCTTCTCTTCCGTCACACCACCGTTCGTTATCCAAAATTCTTGCTCTGAAAGCCTTTGTAAATCGAACCCGAATCCACAATTCGTACATGGTTTTAAATATGGCAATTGGCAATGTCCATTAGCATTTTAAAAACTAGGATAAACACTCATAGAGAGAACTGAGCAACTTCAATAGCATAATGAGAACTATTAGAATAGAAGTCGCAACGAAGGGGTGTGCTCTTATTTGGACCACAAGAGAAGATTACATCTGCGTTGGGCTATGAAATTGTTAGTTTTTAAGCATTCACACTTCAATACGTAAAAGTAACAATTAGTACTTTAATAGAATTCGAAGCTTGAGGACTATATATGCGACAAACCCTTTATATTTACATACCAAAATCCAGCCTCATCAATTGGTGAAGGGTCATTATGGATTAATTGTTCAAAACCCTCATAAATTTATACAGTATTCAAGCAAACATGAAAAAGATCTTCATGTACCATTGCAAATGAAACCAATAATGACCGAACCAAATCCGTACCGTTATAATCATTATCGGAAATGGTATCGGTATTTCTTTCTAGGGTTTTTTATGACTGTAAAACACTACATCATTTTTGGGTTACATCAGACGATATTGGTTTAGTGAAACGTTGTAAATAAAAACTAGTATCATAAACAAGACCAAGTATCGTTATAATAATGATTCGGAATATTTTATTTGTTGTGTTGTAAAGTATATATCGTAGACAGATTTCCGGTATCATACGTGTAACGAAATGAACCAATGTCGACCGAACAACGTCGGTACCATCAACGTTATTATTAGAATTGGTTTTGGTAATCATTTTATGGTTTTCGGTTGATATAATATATTTTTTTTCATTTAAAATATAGTGTATTATAAAATTTTGAATATATTGTTAAGACATACTAATTTTATTTAAAATCTAACAACCAAAACGCGTAAAAACATCTCACAACCTGGATGACCAATGACTCTTGGAATTCATCACATTTTGCCCAAGAATTGTTGTGTTTCCAAAATGCACATTTTTTACAAATTCTTGTGGAGTTTGGGTAGATGGAAAAAATAGGAGACTGTCACATACTCAGAATGTAATGTAATGTCATACACTCCAGAATGTGATGTTACAGGGTGTATGAAACCTAGATCCCAAGCCAATATATCCGTTAACAAAATCGATTACCTATTAGTCAAATATATAAGTTGACACACATAATTTATCAAAGGTAGGAATCATACACCCTCTAATTAGAATTCATACACCCTGGCCCACATCATACACAATAGGAGGCTGCCACATACCCAGAATGTGATGTCATACACCCCCAGAATGTGATGTCACGGGGTGTATGAAACCTACTGAGGCGAAGCATATATCTGCCCCCCCCCCCTGTTTTTTGGCGCAGTAGTGGAAAGTTACGATTTTCGTAGGTAAATTGAGTCCGGGTTAAGTCCGGTCCCCGCCGATTTGCCACTACCGACTGAAAAAATTTGAGTCCGGCCCCCTCCGATTCGAGAACCAAACTTCGCCACTGAAAACCTATACCCCTTTATCAAATATGTAAACATAGCCGGAGTGTTAGTCAAGCAATGACATACCATTCCATAACGACCATATTTTGTACAAAAGGTATTTGGAATATTCTCTCTCCTCACACGATATCCCAATATTAGAACAACACACACCATGCAATTAAATAAAATTATCATCAGTTTTAGGCAATAGATACATATTCTTGATGATCCCATACCTTAGATCATGATAATGAATATATGTTCACATACTATTTTGCCTTCTGTTTTTAAGAAATAAAATCAATGAATACTAAAGTGAGCTTAGTAACGATATATCATAGGTACAAGTTGGGTCTACCGGATCAAACAATTAAACCAGAGACACCAATGCCGCACCACAATCTCATGTTGCGTACATCCTAGATCGATTCCTATCACTTAGTTGTGATCGGCTATAAGTTAAGATCACTTTGCTCAATTCTTAAGAAAACAGATATCCCTTTTCTGATTTCTAGAGACATACACACACATTGCTCCAGTAAATTTTCCACAAAAGTTTCGATTACCTCCAACAATACACATTTCGGTTGGTTTTATACCTTTAAAAAAGGACAAAAAGTTATGTCTTAAAAAGAAGAGTAAATTACTAAAACCGTCCCTGTGGTTTTGCCCAATTTGCCACTCTAGCCCAATCTTTTAAAAATTGCTTGAACAGTCCCTAACTTTTGAGAAAATAGGCCAAAAAAGTCCAACAACTTAACCCAGTTAAGTTTTTGACGTTAAGTCAGGGGCATTTTCGTCAACTCACGTATAAATCCATCTTCTTCCCCATTGTCTTCTTCCTTAATCAAACCCACCACCAGCTTCACCTTTCACCACTACCACCATCTCCTCCACCTTTCACCACCTACCATCTCTTAAAACATTGAGAGTATATGATTGTAAGAATATGGAGTGTTGTAGTTGCCCAGATGGCATTGAGGAGTTGAGTGTATGGGATTGTAGTTCAATGACAGTTGTCTCCTTTCCAAAAGGAGGACACGAGAAGCTTAGGTCACTCTACATCAGTAGGTGTAGTAAACTATTGGAAAGGGAGTTGGGAAGAATAGAAATGAACAGCAGCAAAAGCATCTTTCGGATGCTTGAATATGTATGGATAAAGAATTGGCCAAATCTGAAATCAATAAATGAACTGAATTGTTGTGTTCATCTCATAGAAGATTGTGAAAGTCTAGAGACATTTCCTAACAATTTAACATATTTAAAGGAACTGATTATAAGAAATTGTCCAAAATTGGATGGTTCCTCCTTTGTTGGTGCCAATTGGACATGGTTGGAGAAACTAGAAATAAGAGATTTTAAAAGTATGGATGCTTCATTACCTGGTTGGATTTGGCCTCCCAATTTGCGTTCTTTAGAACTAAAGAAGTTGAAGAAGCCCATCTCAGAGTGGGGCCCACAGAAGAAGAAGTTTCCAACCTCACTTGTGGATCTAACGTTATGGGGTACTGGTGAACATGGAGTTGTTAGTTGTAGTCAGTTTTTTCATATTCTTCCTTCATCTCTTACTTCTCTTGTAATAAGGGAATTTGAGAAATTGGAATCAGTAGTTTCAATGGGACTCCAACATCTCACCTCCCTCTAATCTCTCTCTTTTTGGTTTTGCCCTAATATGATGACTTTGATAAACATAACTCGATATTGAGGGAATGTTTATCCCAATTGGTGGATGGAAAAAACACATAATTTATGCTTAATTACCATTATATCAGTGGTGGTGGTGGTGAAAGATGGAGGAGATGGTGGTGTAGAAAGGTGAAGATGGTGGTGAGTGGTGGGTCTGATTAAGGAAGAAGACAATGGGGAAGAAGATGAATTTATACGTGAGTTAACGAAAATGCCCCTGACTTAACGTCAAAAACTTAACTAGGTTAAGTCATTGGACTATTTTGGCCTATTTTCTCAAAAGTCAGGGACTGTTCAAGCAATTTTTAAAAGATTGGGCTAGAGTGGCAAATTGGACCAAACCACAGTGACGGTTTTAGTAATTTACTCTAAAAAGAACCATGTTAAACACGCGCGGTTTCAGTCGATCTATATTTCTGTCTTATGTTTCTTACACATTTCTTAACAAAATATAATCTATGCTTATGTCTTTTGCAATCAGGGGGAGGGGTGCAACCCTTTTTTTTTTAAAAACTTCACTGATTTACACAAATCCTGCACTGCAATATCACTTCACTGAAACACAGTTTTGAAAGCAGCACTTCACGGGTTCTTTTATTTATTTTCGTTTAAATACATATCTAATTTTTTTTAACTCCCCGCGGTTTAAATAATATTACAACCGTCCCACCACAAACGCGGTCAGAAAAATTAATTGCATCAAAAACCGTCCACCTAAAGTCAGTCAATTGAATTGAATTATCCATGCAACCGTTCAAAAAATTAATTTGCATTGAAACCGTCCCACCTAAACGGTCAATAAAATTAATTCTAACGTTGAAACCGTTCAAAAAAAATTGTATATAAATACACCACATTGTGGGGTTAAAACTCACACACACAACCTATGGTTAAAAACCCACACCCACATTCTTGAAACACAAACATGACGCGCTTGAATGAGCAAGAAGAAATTGCCTTGGTGGTGTGCTACCAAGATGCCCAAAATGATCCTGCTCTACAACGCCAACGCTCGAGGGGAAGGGGCTCGGGCTCGCACCCTGATGGGTTCTGGGACCATGTGTTGGCCGAATTCATCCAGCAAGTCGGCATAAACGACCGCACCATCGAGAGCCTTCAGCGGAAATGGACCGATCTTAACAATAAGTGTGATCGGTTGACCACCCTCTACGGCCGCACCTTGAGTGAATATCCGGACATCGATTTGGAGTTGGCTATCGATTTCATGCATGTGGATTATGCGGCTCGATACGGCAAAAATTTCGATCATGTCGAGGCATGGCAATCGTTGTGCCAACTTGAAGCACTTTTTATTTATGTTTTAGTGTATTTTATTTTATGTTTAATATTAATGAATTTATGTTTTGTGTTTTTCTATATGGTTTTTATTTAATTATGTTTAATTAATTTAATTGAAACATAAATAACAAGGTTTAAATAAAAAAAATTAATTATATTATATCAAATTTGAATACAAAAACACGGTATTAAATTCGTGAGATATCTAACAGAAATGGTCTACGGGACCCCTACCAGCACACTAGTAGTGGCGGTGTTATCGTACTGGTAATAGGGTACTCATGACCAAATCTTGTGGTGCGCCGGTTAATGCTTTTGTAATACGGCACCTGACTAATTTTTTAAGACAAACATTATGTACAAACTTTGTTTAATAAAGTAATTTATATAAAATGAATTATTAAAATTTCTCGTTGTATTATTCACGTGGTACAATCAGTTGATGAAATAATTTTGCACGTGAAACATGCCAGCAACTTTTTATCTACATATATTTTTTTTTTTATTTGAAAATTTTAAGTGACAGTGGAAAACCAACTTCTGTGTCATGTTTCCATTTATGCCGGGTAGGTGCAAGTACGATTTTTTTTCTACGTACGGAAAATGCAGGGTTGGTTGGTTTTATCTTAATTGTTAATGTGCAGCATTCTGCACTCTTGTAATCTTGTTATAACTAAATCCATTTATCATTTTTATATATTTGATAATTCAAAGCTTTTTAAAATACAACTAGAGTTAAAGGTAAACCAATGCTTCGCGGATGGTGGTAATATTTCCACGGGATGCTGCAGTGATTCGTTTGGTGTCATTTTAATTAGTTATGTCAATGTAAATAACAAAACACGGGTTAAACAGGTAGTAGCAGTGGTAGTGGTAGTCGTGATGGTGGTAGAAGTAGGCGTAGCAGCAGGTGCATTTTACCACCATGACACTGCTAAACTCGTTGTTTAATATAAAGTATGTAGTGTCATTTATTATGTTTAAAAATAACTTTAGTTGTGAAATTACTATTGCTATGTATGTATTAGGCCATGGTCTTAGCTATAGTATCAAATGGTACTTCAGGTATTTTAAGTTCACACAACTAGGGATGTTCAAGATTGGATTATTCAATTTCGAGATATTTGATTATGAAATATCCGAAAATTTGAGACAATGGATTTTAATATCCGAATCCATATCGAAAACCTAAGAGAATAACTAATTTACCTATTTTCTTGTATTTATATTGGTGCCCTCTTACTTTTTCATCTATTATTTTGTTTACATTATGACATCTCATTTTACATTGCTGTAACGTTTTCATATAAGGCCTGGATTACAGTACTTTGCAGGGCCGGCCCAAGCATAAGTAAAACCAAGCTAGGGCTTTGGGCCCCCAAATTTTTTGGGCCTCATTTTTTGGAAAAAAAATTACGTATGATGCATATATAACGATTACTTCGATGATCTATCAAAAAAGGTAATTGTAGTCTGGTGGTGAAAGCTCTGCACTTTAGTTGGTTAGCCCCGGGTTCGAGTCCCAGCCAACAAAAACTTTTAGCCGTGTATTTTAGTTCCTTTGTCATCCACCCTTTTAAAAAACTTTTTTTTTTCAATTTGGTTCAAATGCCACCAACAGAAGGTATGGAGTTTAATTTAATTTTAAGTTTCTCTTGGATATTGAATGGTTATTATTTAATTTGGATTGCTAAAGCCTCGTTACAAGTCTTTTTTGTTGTGGAAAACAATTTATATTGACCAATTGCACATGAAAAACAATTTATTTGCTATGCCATGTTTAGTTGATATGGTTGAGGATTTTGGAATTTCTATTTGATGGTATGGGTTTGGTACCGATGTATATTATGATAAAATAATATGGTTCATAATTATGCTATAATGAATCCTTTTAAAATCGACGCATCCCAACCCAACCACCCATTTTACTAGACTTAAGTGTCTTTAAAAGGGCCACAATTTTGAAGTTCGCTTTGGGCCACCAAAAAGGTTGAGCCGGCCCTGGTACTTTGGTGAAGACAAGGTCATAGAAGAAAAGATTAACCAATTACTCGTATTCAAATAATATATCATTGACGTAAGAAAATAATACTAGCATCAATACAAAGACGAATAATCTGTATAAGTAATGCGTATATATTTAACTCGTAAGGTATATCAATATAGTTGGACAAGTTATTTGTATAAGTAACATTTACGTAACTCATCATGTGTGCACGATAGATATTCTTATGGTACCATCCGTTTAACAGAATTTTCTCAACTTGATGAACGTATATGTATGGACTGTTCACTGCATGTATCAAAAAACACTACATACACAATTTATTTTATACTTAAAAACTTAACTTCTACTGCACACTTTGCAACAAAATAGAGACGACATCGGTATGAAAAAGGCAAGATTTACTTTCATGATTTTTTGTGTGCTTCTTTGATTTGTAGTATCAGGTGGCACATCGATTGGACCAGCAATCACTACAAATTTTATAAAGTTGATATTCCACAAACAATCAATCTATCTATCAACGATCAACCGATGAGTGTTTTCACTACAATGATAACTACTTTTTAGTTTTCTTAGTGTAGTAAAAATTCCTTCTATTATTAATCTAGGACAAATGTTAATGAGTTGGAGGTTCTTAAACCTTTAGGATTAATTGTTGAAAGTTGAATTAAGAAAATACATGTTTAATAGTTTGGAAGCAAAAAACAAGAAAGGAACTACTTAAGTAAAATCATGATTTGGTGTAGAAAATGATTCACATTATATTATAAAAATAAAATTAAATCCTCTATTCAAAACACAATTTCAACACACAATTATTGATTTACAAATACATGATGACAAAATATAAAACTAAAGCAATTTGATCATAATTATTTGAAATGACAAATGAATTATTGAATGATAAAAAAACATTGCATAACTTTATATAAAATGTATGGTTGCCAAGACTTTGATTTGCTTTTCAACTTTTATGAAGCTGTGGTTCATCTATCACCACAATGCTTCCCTTTTAAGTATTAAATGGGTGGTTATCTAATATTAAATTCACCATGTGTAGGTGCAATGTAAAATATCTCGTGCTTAAAGTACACATGATTACCCAATTTCTCAATTTTTAGATCCCATAACTACGACATGATATCCACTTAATCACAAATTAATAAAAAAACTGCCTTCTACTTTAACGAAACTAGCCGGAACCCGCACGTTGTGGCGTAATCGATAATACTGGGCAAAAACATAATTAAAACCTTAAAACGATTAAAAGAATCAATATGTAAGGTGTATGTTTGTGTGTGTAAGCATCTGTGCTTCGCAGTGGAGTAATTTTTTAAAGGCTAAAAGGTGATATGATAGCATGCTACGTTCTATATACCACATGCAATTTGACATACATGCCAGTAAAAATATGGATGTGGTGGTTTGACTCATTAGTAACTATTATTATACTACTAATAGTCCTACTCAATATGTTGAAAGCGCCAAATCTGGATAGATTGCTGAGGAGAAAAAATCATAGGGACTTTAAGATCCACATTAAGAGAATGTTGAAATGGGTCATATGTAATCAACCTGCAAAAAAGCATACCCATAAGTTTTTTCACATAATAAGAGCAATGCAATACAACTGCTAATAATTAAGTGCACCGTAATTTCTATTAGTGGCATCAGAAAGTGAAATTGGAAGTTAGGTTAGTTGAAAATATAACACATAAGACATCCTAACCTGAGAACTTTATAGACGTGCACAAATTCTTTTTTTCTAGGAACAACAAGTTCCAAACCGGTTCATGTCTGAACAGGTTTCGATTCGGTTCGGCCCCAGTTTCACCAGTTTGAAAGACCGGTTTTAGAGTCCGGTTTCGGTTTGGTTTGGGTTCGTGAACCAATTCATGTGTACACTGTTTTTTTAAGAAAAGGCATCACAAATATCTTTTACGTAAAATTTGACTTTTATTGATTCTAGCAATCTTTTTAACGTGTATAGGTATGTATATATTTGTATGTATAGAAACATTTTTGTATAATTTTGTTATATGTAATTTTTTTTATATAAAATTGCAATTTTTTTTAATAAAATGTGGTAATTAGTTAATTTTGTTTGATAACTTTCTCAAGTGTTTTATAATATAATATAGATAGATTAATGGTACTTGGAGGTTATGATAAAAGAATGTGTACAAGCAGGTTTTGCATAAAGTGTAGAAAGGGAAAAATTACATGACATTTGGGTTTTAAGCATGAGACTTTTTCTATGCTATTTTAAAATTTATCTAAAATTACATTTGTAGACATGTTTCCTCCTTTATAATGTAGTATAGATTAATGGTAATTAGAGGTTATGATAAAAGAATGTGTACAAGTAGGTTTTGCATTAGGGTAGAAAGTGAAAAAATTATATAATATTTGGTTTTAAGCATGAGACTTTTACAATACCATCTTATAATTTATGTAAAATTATATTTGAAGACATATTTCTCCGTTATAATATTCTTAAAATTTATGTAAAATTATATTTGTAGACATTTTTCTCCTTTATAATCTATAACTTATAATAAAAGAATTGAACTTTGATGATGTGGCATTCAATGGAGGCCTCAACCCCTCCTTGAATGTGCCACGTGGCATCATGTAGGATTTTTTAATTTTTGAGTTTTTTTAATAAATCTATATATATTATATTTTTTTTTTGAACGGCCAACAAATTGGAATCACTCACAGAACACTGGAGTATCATCGTGCCACTAGTGTTGCCACGCGATCATATTCCACCACCAAGTCACCAATTCAGGAGGAAACTCATAATTATGAAAAAACCCCCTTTGTGAGATTTGAACCCATTACCTTATGACCCCTAAGTCTTATCTCACCACTAAGATACCACTAGGCTATAATGCCTTGGGTAATTTTAGGAAAAGATAAGAATTTAAAAACAAAATTAAATTTTCTCTCTAATGTTTCCTCCCATAACTTTTAAACGTTAATATCTTTTATATACGAGATTTTTTAAAGAAAAAAATTACACCAAATTAACGAGCGTTTTATTATCTTTCCAACGAGTACCATAGTGCTATATAAAAAACGGAGAAAAAAAAACAACTATTTTTGTGGGTTTTGTTTTCAAATATATTTTACTCTACTAATAAATTATAAACGATAAACATAACTTCATAGGTAGAGATTCTTTTTTTTATATTTGAATATATGATAACTTATGGCAGAAATTTGTTTAAAATAAATAATAATAATAATAATAATAAATATAATAATAATAATAATAATATTTATTAATCATGTATTTTCAAATCATTAATTATGTTGTCATATTAGATATTTTATTATGTTATATTAGATATTTCAACCCGGGACACTCCCGGGATAAAAGCTAGTGTAGTATAGAGTATAACATTTTTACGTGTTATTGTTTAATCTCTAAAATATATATTCAAAACATAATGGAAAAACATTGTTAAAATAACTGTCTCGGTAGAAGTATTAAGACCAAAGGAATATTCCTTCTACTTAAAGACAAACCACAAAAGCTTATCTAAGATGAGAATAATATTCTTTCGTTTTTTTAATATTTTCAAAATACAAAGGCTTAAGTGAAATTCGTGGAATATACTCATTCCTTTTAACAATTTTGTATTTCTGTTGATAAAATTTTATTATATATACTCAAACTAGTATTAAGCTTCCCGCGTTGTGACGGAGCGTGTAAATCATGAAAAAGTAATGTTAAAACGTTATATTGAACATGTTTGTTGAAGGGGCATTGGATCCGCGCTTCGCTGCGGGACTACTAAAACAATCGAAAAGTAGAAGCAAAAACGTTCAACCATATATGCACACGATGTAGACCAACTGTAGCCCAGTGGCACACACCACAAAGTTTTTCAGTTCTCCGGTTGGTCGAAGAAAGTAAGAAACTTGTACAAACCTATAGAAACATTATGTACAACTATAAAAACCTATATACAACCTCAGTAAGAACAAAAAATCCATAAAGAATGATGTACAACATTACATTGCATAACTCATTTGTAATTGAATATTATATATAATAACACCGGCTATCACATACCAACCGATATAAGTTAAGTTTTTCTTGTAGCTTTCATCATTGTATTTTAGTTATGTTTATTTTTAATTACAATTACAATTATTGTAGGAAGTGTATCCAACAGTTCAGATTTAAGCAAGGTTGTAAAAATCCCGATTAATCACCGATTAATCGGTGATTAATCGCTAGTCCCCACTTTACTGATTAATTTTGAGCTAATCACTAAATTAATCGGTGGCAGTCCGGTGTTGTAAAAATCGCGATTAATCACCGATTAGTCGGACCAAATTCGTCCTAGTCGGACCTTAAAAACTCAAAATTAGGTCAAAAATGAATTCGAACAGGTCAAAACTGGAGCAAATCGATCAAATCGAACAAGTTCTTATGTCAAAATTGGATGATAATTCATGATTTAGAACCAAAATCGATGAAACTCCATGAACCCTAGTTGCGTCTGAAGGTTCCGTGCAATGAAAGAATGAATGGGAGGAAAAAAACGGGCTATGGTGAACATTGGAGGTGATTAGGGTTATTTATGTTTAGGTATTTCAATATTTAACCCCAATCCATATTCACTAGTTTATATTTGGCCCCTAAACTTCTAAATTTATACATATAAGATATAAAATTAGCATTATATATGTATAAATTTGGAAAAATATATATAAAAATCCAATCCGATTAATCCCGATTAATCCCTAGTCGGTACCTCACCGGCCGACTAGCGTCTAGCGAGTTCTACAACCTTGGATTTAAGTAGTCCAAGTAGTCCACAAATCCAGCAATTACAAACAATAAGAATTGGTGGAAGAGCAAAATAGAAAGAACTTTAAACCTACTTTCCCTACGATTTTTAGATGCCCATAACTCTTTCATACGTTAATATTTAAAAAAAATACATCATAAAAAACGAGCATTTTATTATCTTTAATTTTAATAGGATATTGCATAGTCTTTTTAAAATAAATAAAATACAAGCAACATTATTAGGTATTTTTGCATGACATTATTGTTGGATTATGTACCAGTAGGTAATTATATTATATGCATTTTATTAAGAAGCAAGCAGTAGCGCAGCATAGTTGGGGCGGGGAGGGGCGGCCGACCCCCCCCCCCTCCGGATTTTCGCGCAGAAGTTCCGATTATGTAGTATTCGTATAGAAAATTTTGAAAATATAGGGTTTTGACCCCCCGAAACTGGTTTTCGACCCCGTGAAACTAGTGACTTCTAACCCTCCAAACCTTCGGGTTTCGCCACTGGAAGCAAGTATAACGTTATGTGATTATGTATCAATACATAATTATGTAATATTACTTGACTATGTACCATTACGTAATAGCTACGTGATTCGGTATGTACAAGGCATACTTTTTGTAATTTCCCGCTACATATTTACATGGCCGATTATATCACAGGCTTGAAAAGCATAAAATAGATTTTTGTAATCTCTTCCACTTCGCAAGTAATGGACACTTTGTTTAGGTTAGTATCTATTAATATAACTAATTAATAATGGGAAAATGGATTTAATTACTCCCAACTATCGCCTGTTGGCGGATAATACTCCCAACTATCACTTTGGCCATTAGCACTCCCAACTTTCAACTTGTTGGATTTTATCACCCACAAACTAACTGAGGTCTAACCCAGTTAGTGTTTGTGGCCAAAATGTAAAAAACTAAACTTAAGGGAAAGTTTACGTGGCCAAAATATAAAAAACGAAACTTAAAGGACTTTTTTGAAAATTTTATATTATTATTATAAATCCCAACCCCACCCCCCCCCCCCCCCCCCTTCGTCTTCTTCTTCTGCACACCAGCCATCTCCACCACCACCCTCCACCACCACCACCCTTCACCACCACCACCCTTCACCCTTCACCACCACCACCCTTCACCCTCCACCACCACCACCATCACCCCCCACCCCTCATTCTTCTTCTTCAGACCACCCAAGCTGCACCCCTCCCTCGTCACCCCCCACAACCATCGTTTCCCCCAACGTCACCCTGGACCACCCCAAGCTGCACCCCTCCAATCGAAACCCTGGAAGCTCCGATCGAAACCCTGGACCACCCCAAGCTGCACCCCTCCAATCGAAACCCTGGACCACCCCAAGCTGCACCCCTCCAATCGAAACCCTCAAGTGATGTAGATTGTTCTTCTTCTTCTTCATCAAGTATAATTTGGGGGTTAGGGTTAGGGTTACGGCGATTAAGAAGGGTTTTGGAATGGGGGTTAGGGTTAGGGCTAGGGCCGGTGTGGTGGGTGGTGGTCGATTGGGTTTTGATTTGGGTGGTGGAGGGCTAGACGGACCTGTGGATCGTTAGAGAGAGAAGGTTTATTGTTATTGTTTGGTTCTGAGTTGGGTTTGGGTTCGGGTGGGGATGGATTGGTGCAGGCGATGGTGGTGCAGGCGATGGTGGTGCAGGGCGGTGGTGGTGCAGGGCGGTGGTGGTCGGTCAGTGGTGGAGGTGAAGGGTGGTGGTGAGTGGCTGATGGAAGAAGAAGAAGAAGATTAGGTTAAAGGTTGGTGAAAGGTGGTGGTGGGCTGAGGCTGATGGCAGATGGTGGTGGTGGTGGTGGCGGGGTGGTGGTGGGGGTGGCGGCAGATGGTGGTGGTGAGTCTCTCTCTCTCCGCCTCTCTCTCTCTCTCTGAACTCTCTCTCTCTCTGAACTCCTTCTCTCTCTCTGTTAATATATATAGATATAGATAATAATAATAATAATAATAATAATAATAATAATAAGTTTCAAAATGGTCCCTTAAGTTTAGTTTTTTACATTTTGGCCACAAACACTAACTGGGTTAGACCTCAGTTAGTTTGGGGGTGATAAAATCCAACAAGTTGAAAGTTGGGAATGCTATCCGCCAAAGTGATAGTTGGGAGTGCTATCCGCCAACGAGTGATAGTTGGGAGTAATTAAATCCATTTTCCCATTAATAATCGATGACACCTTTTTAATTGTCAAAATGAAAACCTACTCATTCTAATCCTACAGTAACGTATTCAAACAAAACACGCTGACAATTTAAACGCGATTCCCCATGTGATTATGCCCCAACAACATAGACAAATAATGTAATTGAAGGGTTCTGGGTTTCATACACCTTGTGACATTACATTTTAAGAGGACATCACATTCTAAATTATGTGACAGGCGACAGCCTCTTATTTAGGGGTGAGCAATAAACGGTTCCGAACCGCAAAAACCGTGAAACCGACCCGAAACCGCTAGAACCGAACCGAATTAATGTTATAGGTTCCGGTTCCGGTTCTCATATTTTGGCATAATCGGTTCCCGGTTCGGTTCCGGTTAGAACCGACGGGTCCGGTTAAGAACCGTTAGAACCGTTTTGAATTAAAGTAAATATTTAAATATTCTATTATTAGTTTGAAATAGAATGTGTTGTTTCTTTCTTTATAGTTCTTAACACTTTTAAATTGTTTTACTTGGTAGGAATGTAGAGTATTGCCTTATGTGATGGTCAGCAGTCAGCACAGCTTATTCTGACTCGTTTAATATGTATAAAAAGAATGATCTGATCCAAATAAAACATATTTTGATACGTAAACTGCTATACTTTTAGTAACCATGGTTAACACAAACTGTTGATAATTTTTTTAAGAAAAATCATTGTTTTTGTTTATTTTTTTATTTAATTGTTAATGTTAATTTTAGGATTTTATTGACAACTGGTTCCGGTCTAGAACCGTTTCATGAGAACCGTTTCACCCGGTTCTGGAACCGAACCGTTTAGTAATTATCGGTTCCGGTTCCGGTTCTCATATTTTGGAATAAACGGTTCGCGGTTCGGTCCGGTTCGGTTCGGTTCGGTCCGGTTCTGAACCGTTGCACAGCCCTACTTATTGGTGTAATGTGGGCTAGGATATATACTTCCTAATTAGAGGATGTATGATTCCTAAATACCTAATTTAATACTTGTGTAAATTGTTAACAACCCATCAAAGGTTATACTTTTCTCATTCATAAAGGGTGGTTATATTAAAACCCCCCACTTCTATTTTCATCCCACTCAAGGCGCCTTGCTTTGGCTAAAGCGAGACGCAAAGTTTTATTTTGGGGTATTTTTTGGTGTTTGAATTGTTTTTTTTTTTTAATATAATTATTTAAAAAAATTTTAAAAACAAAATAATAACCACCAACTTGTATCAACTTGATGGAGTGAATAAAGCAACGGGAAAGATGAAAATATTTGTGAATAATACATTCATCAAAAAGACCATCTCTTTGTTAGTCACCCGCAAAGGGAAATCGACTCTCACACTTATGCGTAGATCAAGGAGATTTATAAAGATATTCCTCAAGACCTTTGGCAATGTAAAATCCAAGATCCAGGATGAGCTAGATATTCCTCATGATGAGCAGGAATTATTTACCTTCCCATTGATTTCAAGTATGTTGCTTACATCGTTGACAGATATCTCTCAGACAACAACTTCCCTGTACTCGTGTTCAGCCTTTAAATCAAACAATCGGATCGGCGCTAACAAGCAACCATACAGAGTTCGTTGTACTGGTTGCGGAAAGAAATAAACAGTCGGATCGACGCTAACAAGCAACCCATAAAGAGTTCGTTGTAATGGTTGTAGAAAGAAATCAACAGTCGGATTGACAATTTTGTTTACCCTCCCATTTATTTCAAACAACTGTACAGGTGTGACCTTCATAGTTGACAGATATCTCTCTGACAACTGTCCAACAATGTCCAACAACTGAATTTTACTTGCTTGCATGAACAGTTGTTTTACATGATTTTGTTTACCTTCCCATCGATTTCAAGTATGTTCTTTTGACAAAATGTCTGGCTGACCTGAAGTTCCTTTGCAACCTAGTTCCTTTTAATTATAAACAGCATTAAAGAAGGACTTGTGCTATTGCTTGCATGAACAATTGTTTGTAATTGTTTGGGAATATATTTTCTGATCGAAAAATGCATAACTGTAATGATCAGGAACATTCCCAATAACTGTTCAATTATGGATCCTTTGAACAGAAAATATATTCTGAAACAATTCCTAAAATCAATCTTCCGATAATCCACACCTTTCTCCTGAAGAGAAGTTATCATCATCATCATCCACAATGTTCTTACCTAAATTCAATGTCCAACAACTAAATTTTACTTGCTTGCATGAACAGTTGTTTGTAATTTTTTGGGAATATATTTTCTGATCAAAAAATCCATAACTGTAATGATCAGGAACATTCCAAATAACTGTTCAATTTCAGCTTTTGTTTAACTATTTTAGCAACTTCCAAAGGAATTCTCCATCTCAATGTCCAACAACTGAATTTTACTTGCTTGCATGAACAGTTGTTTTTAATTAGTTGGGAATATATTTTCTGATCAAAAAAATCCATAACTATAATGATCAGGAACATTCAAAATAACTATTCAATTTCAGCTTTTGTTTAACTATTAGCAACTTCCATAGGAATTCTCCATCTCAATGTCCAACAACTGAATTTTACTTGCTTGCATGAACAGTTGTTTTTAATTGTTTGGGAATATATTTTCTGATCAAAAAATCCATAACTGTAATGATCAGGAACATTCCAAATAACTGTTCAATTTCAGCTTTTGTTTGACTATTTTAGCAACTTCCATAGGAATTCTCCATCTCAATGTCCAACAACTGAATTTTACTTGCTTGCATGAACAGTTGTTTTTAATTGTTTGGGAATATATTTTCTGATCGAAAAATCCATAACTGAACAGTGGTCTACCTTTTTGTAAAGTAACTGTTCAGTTATGGAATCTTTGTACGAAAATCGAAATCATCTCATTCCATGTTCTCCATATCCATGCCTTGTTTCAACACACACCTTCAACCCATTTCTTGTAAACCAGATTCAGGATAGTCGTTTCCGACATTGTAAAGCGATTGTTACTGTTCCGAATGGTTTATCCCCCAACACAAGCTTTGTCATCAGAGTTTCCAACCACTAATACCAAATTGATGATAGTCATTTTCGGCATTTGTAAAGCGATCGTTACTGTTCCGAATAGTTTATCTCCATGAAGGAATCCAGATAACTGTTTAGTTATGGATCCTTTGATCAAAAAATATATTCTCAAATAATTCCTAAAATCAATTAATAGACTTCATTTATTCTTCTTTATTTTCTTCTACTTGAAATGCAGAGTGATAGCAAACCCTCCATCTTCTCTGTTTAAAGTCCTAATAAAATCTAAACTACAATGTGGTTGTTCTAGATCCCAATTAGTCTAAAATGTTACTAAAATGTGAAAACCTTGATTGAAGTTACTCAGTAACAATGTGATTGATTGAAAAGTAATTAAAAACACTTTAAAATGAATTAAAACAAATTGTTGTGTGTTAGGTATAGTCCGAGCACCACGTACAATGATTCATCAAAGTTGTACAAAGCTGGATGTTTCTCGAAAAACATAAACGAGCAATAAACAAACCGAAACGCCTCAAACGAATTTTCTTGGCTTGGAAACAACTTAAAAGAACTAAAAATGAATTAAAAATATTTTTTAGTCAATAACAAATATTTATAAAGAATTAAAACAAGTTTATTTAAAAAAAAGCCTAAAGCGCCTGGCTATGGCCAAAGCAAGGCGCCTGTGGTCTAACCAAGCCTTTCAAGCGCCTCGCTTTGGCCATAGCCAGACGCTTCAGGCTTTTTTTTAAAAAAAATAAACTTGTTTTATTTTTTTATAAATATTTGTTATTGACTAAAAAATATTTTTAATTCATTTTTAGTTCTTTTTAGTTGTTTCCAAGCCAAGAAATTTGTTTGAGGCGTTGCGGTTCGTTTATTGCTCATTTGTGTTTTTCGCTAGAAACATCCAGGTTACAACTTTGATAAATCATTGTACTTGATGCTTGGACTATACATTCAATACCCATATTTTTTTAGAATACAATTTTTGCATGTCTAATCGATGTTCGACTTTCGAACTCTCTTTGGCGCGTTTCGGAATGTTTAATTCATCGTTGTTGGTTTTCAGAGGAACCCTTGTTTGATTATACTCGTGTTCAGCCTATAAAACTCCGTCGTTGGGTTTGATAAACACAAAATTTATTATTAAAAAGCAACATAAAACAAAATTTCGAACCTTAAATCGTATCGTGATATAAGGAGAGGCCTATTAGGAGTGCCGTGGAGGAAGATCGTCGGTTTGCTGTAGTCGATGATGGTGCAGAGATTAGCGAGAAGTTGAAATTTTGAATGATGTTCGTCGGTTTGCTCTCTGTATACTAATTCAAAACAGAGGTAGGAAAGTAAAGCTTCAGGTGAAAGTGGATACCATGGATCAGAGAGATTTAAGCTAATCAAACTCATATCTCAAGCCGGTGCAAGTTATGTTGGAGCATTGTTCATCATCTTCTTCTAATTTCTTTCTCTTGATCTTCACGCTTGCTTTTGGAGCTTTGATCTTCTACCTATTATCTTTATTTATTATATTTGCAACACACACCTTCAACCCATTTCTCGTAAACCAGGAAAAAAATGGCTATAGTAAAACACTTCAAGATGATGGTTTTGTTTTGTGGATCAGACGAGGACTTGCCTGTGTTGTTTGAGCCTTGCTATAGCCATAGTCAGGCGCTTTGAAGTGGGTCACTATTTATATATAAAGAATATTAAAGAAGAACTTGCTTTAAATCCCTTACAAAGCACAAGGATGAAGTCTTAAAATCGATGGGAATGTTGCAACATGAGTTCGACCAAGATGACACGCAAAGCTTTAGACTCCAAGTGGATCCCTTGATTGACAACTCACCTCCCGTAGAACATAGGCCTCTAAAAAATTTGACTAATTTGCCTTTTGACTTATTTAATAAAATTTAACGCGCATACTGCATTCGAAGATTAAGGTCTTCACATTTTGGTGGTGTAAAACCTGGTCACACCTGTACTAAGTTTAATGTCGGAGAAGAAAAAAACATTCTTGAAATCGATGGGAAGGTAAACAAAATCATCTAAATTTCATCCGTTTGATTTCTTTCCGCAACCAGTACAACATACTTGAAATCGATTGGAAGGTAAACAATAACTATCAAAGATTGTACAACAAAAGAAGAAAGTGTTCATCTCTGTTACCAAGCATGTCAAGAGATGATAATTTTCAAATATTGAAGATCAAGGTCTTCATTAGTACTTTGGGAAGAGAGCAAGAACAGGTCACATTAGTTGTTAGGAATTGAATTCTTAGAGATGATAAAGGATAACGAAGACTAATGTTGTATATTTCCCGGAAGTAATGAATAAAAAAATAAACACTTTTAGAGTTATTAATGATAGTTTAATTATGGTTATTAATTTGTTTTGTGTTAAATCTTTGACTATACGTGGCTGTGAGTTGCCTTCTTCCTTCATGGTTGATGATGTCAAATTTAATTCGTTGATTCATTTGGAAATCGAAAACGCCTATATAGATGTTATGATCAAGTATCTCATCTCTAGTTGCCCTCTTCTACAAGTATTTCGTATCTTAAGCTGTCACGCGTAAAAAGTAGAATTTTCATTTGGGTTTATGATAGTTTGATTAGGGCTATTACTTTGTTTTTATTTTATTTTTTATACAATAAAAAAACCAATTCAAAACACCAAAAATCAACCCAAAATAAAACTTTGATCCGATGCGCCTCGATTTGGCCAAAGCGAGGCGCTTCGCTTTTAAAATTCAGTTTTTTCTGACCTCGTACTGATGGTCGTTGAAAAGGGAGCCAAGTGTCTCGCTTTGACCAAAGCAGGGCGCTTTGGGGGGTGGAAACAGAAGGAGGGGTGAGAATAGCCGGAGCCTTCATAAAATATTATCTATTTATTTTTTTCTCGCATAAGACAGTTCCTAATGTCAAATTGTGTCCACCACAATTAAAATGTTAGAGCACTCACATCCCATCCACCAAATGTATGTGAGTGTGTCCACCAAATTATATGGGGTGAGTATAAGTGGTTGTAAGTGGAGGAGAGAGAAAATATTTGGTGGAAACACTGTTCCACCCTAAATATGAAAAGCTACTGTTCACCCCTGTATATTTTTTAATATTTTCGTAAGTAGTTGTGAGTGAGGAGAGAGAAAATGTAATGATAAAAGTATGAAAAAGTATTATTATTGTAATTATGAGAGAGAAGATTTAAGAATGAAGTAGTGATTTTTAATGTAATTTGATGGGTGAGATTTGGTGGAGGAGATGTGAATGCTCTTAAGATTTCAACTCTTAAGGGTTGTCCATACCCTCTTAGTTATTCCGTTAAAAGACTATTTCATGATGTTAAATGAAGTTTTATCTATTTATGACTTCATCAATGTTTATAACTCTCACCTCGCTACTCACGTATTACCTCTTTAACCCACAATCATTTCCTCCACTATCACATTAATCTATTCTTACAGGTTCACTTCTTACTAGTTCAAAGACTTTTACCCAATCAAACCGCTTAATAACTCAATAATTAGGTAGCTTTTTGTATGCTGGAATGAAAGGCAGAATGGAATGGGTCATTACGAGGAAATGAAAAATAGGGTGTTTGGTTGGTCAATGGAATGGAATCATCCATTCCAAAAGGCATTCCATTCCCTCAAAATCATTCCATCCACCCTCTTTAGGTAGTGTTGATATGATAGAATGGAAGGAATGAAATCACTCATTCTACAAGGCATTCCATTCCCTCAAAACTAGGGGTGCAAACGAGCCGAGCAGCTCGTGAGCTACTCGAGATCGGCTCGGTAAAAAGCTCGAACGAGCCGAGTCTTATCGAGCTCGAGCCCGAGCTCGAGCCTGAAATAAAGCTCATTTGATTATCGAGCTCGAGCTCGAGCCTTGAATGTAAAACTCGGTTGGGCTCGTCGAGCCTTATCGAGCTTTGCTTATTGATGTTAATTAACACTATATAGCCCAATTGTATTGCAACCCAGGCATTAACTAAGTTACTTTGGGACTTGGACTTCTTAATTGTCCTAAACGAGCTCATTAATTGTCCAAAACGAGTCCTTAATAGTCAAAACGAGCTCCTAAATGGTCCAAAACGAGCTCGAGCCGAGCTTAGGCTCGTTTAAACTCTTGCCACATACGTTTTGATCGAGCTTTCGAGCCGAGCTCGAGTTCTTAACAATACTATCGAGCCGAGCTCGAGCCCAAAATACAAGGCTCGAATCGAGCTCGAGCTCGAGCTCGAGCTTCTGAAAATTGTAACGAGCCCAGCTCGATAATGCAAGGCTCGAGCTCGGCTCGGCTCGTTTGCACCCCTACTCAAAACCATTCCATCCACCCCATGTTATTTTTTTCATTTCATCCCTCATTCACCCTTTACTAACAACACCATAATCGACCACCCACCCACCACCACCATTATCACCACCCACCACCGCCGTCACCACCCACCACCGTCGCCCACCACCGTTGCCGCCACCACCGTCACCCACCCACCGCCGCCTCCACCACCTGCTACCGTCACTCACCACAATTTCCTTAATCCACCACTAACGCCGCCACCCACCACCGCCATTACTCACCATCGTCACCCACCTACCATCACCTCCATCCACATCCACCCATCGCCATCGTTGCCACCACCCAACACCGCTGTCGCCACCCACCACCACGTTACCGCCATACACCGCCACCAACCACCATCCCCCACCGCCACTACTCACCATCGTAACCCAACCACCATCACAACTATCCACCTCCACCTTCCATAGTCGCCACCATCACCGTCGTCGCCACCACCGCCGTCGTCGCCACCCACCACTGCCGCTACTGCCACATATCACCACCCACCACAACCACTCCCTACCGATTTTATTCCTTCGTCTTTTCCTCTCTATCCAACAACACAAAGTAATGTTTTGTTTCATTCGCACATGACAACCAAACAAGACATGGAATGGTAATGATCCATTCCATTACTTTGTCCATTCCATTACCTCATTCATTCCATTCCATCATTCATTCCATTCCATCATTCATTCCATTCCATCATTCATTCCATTACCTCATACCAAACAGACCCTTACTTTTTTTCCATTCCATTCCCCCTTACACATTTCATTAACAACACCAAAACCCACCAACACCACCACCCACTCACCCATTACTGCCTTGTCACCCAATGCCGCCCCCCGTCATCCACTACCGCCACCAACATCCACCTCCACCGCCGCCACACATCACTTTCATCGCCACCACCCGCCGCTCCCACCTACCATCGTCGCCGCCACCCACTGCGACCCATCACCACTGCCGCCGTCACCAACCACCACTACCCACCTTGGCCACCACCCACCATGGTCATCGCCACCCACTACTGCCACATATCACCACTCACCATCCCCGCCACTAATCACACTCACCACCGATTTTATTCCATAGTGTTTCATTCCTACCAAACAACACAGAAGTAAATTATTTCATTACTATATTATATGGCAACCAAACAAGACATGGAATAGTAATGATCCATTCTATTAACTCGTCCATTATATTCCCTCACCCAATCCGTTACCTCATACCAAACATACCCTAATAACACAGAACCTGCCAAACAAGTCACATAGTGTAAATATGACATATCCAACCTACACAATTCCATGACCGATCTTAAGAAAATTATTATTTTTTATTTGAAACCAAATCCCATCCATCAAATTACACTAAAAATCACTACTCCATCCATAAATCTTCTCTCTCCTAATTAAAATAATAATATTTTTTCATACTTTTATCATTATATTTTTGTCTGTCCTTACTCACAACTACTTACAAAAATATTAAAAAATATATATATATAGAGATGAACAGTAGCTTTTCATATATAGGGTGAAACAGTGCTTCCACCAAATATTTTCTCTCTCCTCCACTCACAACCACTTACACTCACCCCATATAATTTGGTGGACACACTCACAAACATTTGGTGGACCAAATGTGAATGCTCTGAGAGCATTCACATCACCTCCACCTCCACCAAATCCTCTCCATCAAATTACACTAAAAATCACTACTCCACCCCTAAATCTTCTCTCTCCTAATTAAAATAATAATACTTTTATCATTATATTTTCTCTCTCCTTACTCACAACCACTTATAAAAATATTAAAATATATATATGAGTGCACAGTAGCTTTTCATGTATAGGGTGAAGAATGTTTTCTCTAAATATTTTCTCTCTTCTCCACTCACAAATCACAAATACTCACACCCATTCCATATAATTTGAGGAGCCCCTCGTATTCTCGGTTTGTGAATGCTCTAAATCCTTTAAAAGAACAATTAACATTTACAATTAACATTTACAATTCACATTCACAAAGTGGATAAAAAACAAGTCCAACTAACGTACACTTGTATCTATTTAACCAAACTCTCCCTTCACAACCTACCTCTCTCTTTCTCTCTCTCTCCCCACCACCCACCGAGCCAGATCTTCAAATCTCACACAACACCACCACCTCATCCCCTAATCCACCGATTCACCATTTCTTCTCTCCTTAACCCCACAAACAATTCACCTCCTTTTTCTATAAAAACACTGACACTTCTTGGTTTAAGTTTGGATGAGTCAGCTTGTGGTGGCTCTATTTCTTTCCACAAATATTATTATTACTATTACTAAAGATTGTGGGATTTGTTGCTGTGGTAGGTGGGATGAATGTGGCTGAGTTCTTGGTGGTTTTCTTCTTCTTCTTCTTCTAATAATAATAATAATAATAATCTCTGTTGTTACTGTTTGACTTTGTCTCCAACCTTTTTGGGTGTTTTACTCATCTGGGTTTTCAGAATCTTGAAGAATTATTATACCTTCTATTAATCTTCATTTTGGAAAGATTAAAGATGCAACAAGATCCACGTAAAAAGGTTAAATTTGGATTTCTTTTAGCTTAATTTTGTTTAATTGATTAAAAGTTTGAGTCTTTATGTTATTGTTTGATGTTTGAAACAATGATAATTGTGTTAAAGTTATGATCTTTAAAGTGTAATCATTCATGGGTTTGGTATGTTTTATTGGTTTTAAAGATTTTTATATTTTTTGGTATATGATTATTTGGTGGGTTGTGTTAATTGTTATATGTACCCCTTTGTTGAATCAGTCGTTGTAATGGGCCGAATGAGAATTGTGTTGATTTTTAAGTTGTGGATGAAAATTGTGGTCTTGTATGAATGTATGATTGTTTGGTATGCTTTAGTGGTTTTAAAGATTGTTCTTGTATGATTGTTTGGTGGGGTTTTGATCAGAAATTATTAGCATATTTGGGTTCAGTTGAGTAGAATTGATGTTTGTTGACGTTGCGATTGTTTCGTTACAGAATCCGAAAGAGGTTGAATTCTTCACTGAATATGGCGAATCAAATCGGTACAAAATTTTGGAGATAATAGGGAAGGGAAGTTATGGAGTTGTTTGTTCAGCGGTTGACACACACACTGGGGAAAAGGTTGCGATCAAGAAAATAACCGACATTTTTGAGCACGCGTCGGATGCTATACGTATCTTGCGTGAAATTAAGTTGTTAAGGCTTTTAAGGCATCCGGATATTGTTGAGATTAAACGGATTATGTTGCCACCATCTAGACGTGCGTTTAAGGATATTTATGTAGTGTTTGAACTCATGGAGTCTGATCTTCATCAAGTCATAAAGGCGAACGATGACCTGACACATGAGCACCACCGTTTTTTCCTATATCAAATGCTACGAGCTTTAAAATATATGCATACAGGTGATTTTGTCAATATCTAGTCAACTAAAGTTTGGACTTTTGGAACGAAAAAACTGATTATTGGTTTCTATAAATCCAGCGAACGTTTTTCATCGCGATCTCAAACCGAAGAACATATTGGCTAACGCAAATTGCAAGCTCAAGATTTGCGATTTTGGACTAGCAAGAGTTGCATTTAATGACGCCCCAACAGCTGTTCTTTGGACGGTAAGTTATTCGTTTACAGTGCTAAATATTTTTCATCTGCCATCATTTTGAAAATGTGTTCTTTTGTTTTATTATTGTACTGCAGGATTATGTTGCAACAAGATGGTACAGGGCTCCGGAGCTATGCGGATCTTTTTCTTCAAAGGTTTTTACTATCTATAGTACTTTTAAGTCTGCATTTTAGCATCATTTTTAGTATGTAAAAGCCGGATGATTGTATGGTAAACCAAGCTCAATATAGCTGAGCTAGGCCTCTTATGTCGAACATATTTGTTCTTCAGAAATTTGAGAGTTGAGATATGTCAGTGCCAAGTTGGCTCAACCTTTTTTGGTGGCTAAAGAGTATTCTAAATCGGGGTCCTTATAATTTTTTTAGCGTTTGAATATGATGACACGTTTTATTATATACAATATACGATTTCTAGAAGGCACAAAGTCCCACAAAAAAAGGGGGGCCCTCCTAAGCTTTGTTTTATCTATTTTTGTTGTACGGTCGCGCCGCTCCTAGTTAATGCAATATGGAAGATGTGATATTATGTTTTGTGTTCTTTAAGTTGATGTCCATATTCCCTTGAAGAATCCTTAGATGTTCTTCGTTTATTTTATTTATTAAAATGTTGTATATTCGGAATTGCAGTATACTCCTGCTATTGATATATGGAGCATTGGCTGTATATTTGCTGAAGTATTGAATGGCAAACCGCTTTTCCCGGGTAAAAGTGTTGTTCATCAGTTGGATCTAATCACCGACCTTCTCGGAACACCATCAGCAGACACCATTTCTGGAGTATGTTCAACATTACACCACTGCCATTACTCTTTCAGATTAACTTTTTTTCATTTACTTAAACGTATATAATTTTTTCCTTACACGTTATGCAGGTTCGTAATGATAAGGCAAGAAAATACTTAATGGATATGCGTAAAAAGCAACCCGTCCCATTTTCGCAGAAATTTACAAAAGTTGACCCGTTGGCGCTTAGACTATTGCAGAGGATGTTAGCATTTGATCCAAAGGAACGGCCAACTGCCGAAGAGGTGTTTTACTATTTTACGTGTTATCAAGATTTAATATTATTCTTATAACGACCCATTAACCTTTGTTTTCATTTCGTGTTAGGCACTAGCCGATCCTTACTTTAAGGGCTTGTCTAAGCTCGAGAGGGAGCCTTCTTGCCAGTCGATCTCAAAAATGGAATTTGAGTTTGAGAGGCGTAGGATTACAAAAGAGGATATTCGAGAACTGATATTTCGGGAGATTCTCGAATATCATCCTCAGCTTTTGAAAGATTACATGGCTGGAAATGAAAGCACCAACTTTCTCTATCCTAGGTTTTTATCCGTTATCAGCACCATTTATACTATTTATCGCATTTTTTTGTCTATCCAGGATGTAACATATGTTGTTACCGTGCAGTGCGATTGGTCAATTTCGTAGACAGTTTGCATATTTAGAGGAAACCAATGGAAAAACTGGGCCTGTTATGCCTCCAGAACGGAAGCACGTTTCTCTCCCGAGGTAAGATATTGTAGTTCTTGTTTTCGGTTTGTTAGAAGGGTAAAAACGTCATCTTATAAATACTTAATAAAAAGTGGAAGTTTTAGCCGGAACTCAAAAGGATTATATAGTCATTTTACAAAAACTAACAGAAAATGGAAGTTAGTTCAAAGACCTGAACATATGATTTTTTTAAACTTAAACCGAAAGATGTGTCATGTGGCCTCTGCCAAACCACTACGACTATTTATGTAATTAACTCTAACTTATATAAATATATGTTCTATTTGATCGTGTATTAATTATAATATTTGTTGTTAGGTCTTCGGTCAATTCAAGTATGGTTGCTTCTATGCCGCATCAGACGGTTGTTTCATTTGACAATAGAAGAGTGATAGACAGCGCAATTACTAGCCGTAGAGTAACAGACACGCCTGGAAACATTTACAACGCTTCGACTACTCGAGCACCCCCGAGAATGCCGACAGGTACATAATCTTTCTTAATTTCCATATTCCTCAAGTTACAAAATTTTACACATACCAACAAACTTTTTTACACGCGTGAAGCTAAACCGAGAGTAACAACACGGCCTGTTATACCTTACGAAGAAGTGTATGAACAAAGGGTGGTAGTGCAAAATGCAGTAGCACCACCAGTGGCTCTCCCTCCACAATATGTATATATGACAACCAACGGTGGAGATCAAGCGAAGAGTCATGGGATAGAAGCAGTTAGGCACCCGCACACACACCAACATACAAGTACAACCACATTGGCAGGGGGGGTAGTGATTGACTTTAATAATAACGCGTATTACACCCAACCACATGCACAAGTGCACCCACATGGTATGTCAAGCCAACAACCTAATGAGCGGATAGCGATAGATGCAAAGCTTATGCAGGCACAAACGCAGTTTGGTCATGTAGCTGCCGCGGCTCATACAGTTGTTCAAATTGGATTATCTTAAAGGGTGTGTAGACCCATATGTTTTTATGTTTTTTCTTGTAAATTACAAACTCTGTTTTTAGGGTTGAGAAATGAAAAGAGTGACTTTGTTTATTGTGTTTGTGCTGTTTAGCTTTTATGGGTTTTTAGTTATTTGTTACTGTAGAGGGTTATGATCTACTGACCAATAATAATCTACATTGGTTGTTTTAAGGGGTGACACTTTTTGACTTATATTTTTGTTTTCAAATACAATCTAACTTAAATAATCATCATATATGTATACATATTTACATTGGCTAATCATCACATATTTACACTTACACTTGATTTTGCTTATAAGCATTGTAAGAAGTTAAGGGTATTAACATTTGTAAGTTGTTATATATTATTTTTTATTATTTTTTTTGTAGAGAACGGGATCATTGGTCCCGTGTAGGGGTGACGATGGGAAGGGGTAATCGCACTCATACCCTGTTGGCAAAACATGTATGATGCACATATCAGTCAGATGTCATGTATTTATTGTCGAACTACTCATCAGGCATTGAGCATACCCATGCGTATATGAATGCCACCAAGTAATTTTTTTTTCTTTTTATTCACTTTTAGTTTAGTGTGTTATTAACAACCACAATAAAGAGATAATGATTAATTACATATATATATATATATATGTTGGGATCTTGTGGAGCTCAGAGGGACAATTATCACGTTCTAGAGTATGCAGCGGAAATAAACTAGACAATTGACACCTTGTGACTAACTATTTATGACTTAGACTCCCCCTCTGATTAAGCTATCACAACATGAATTATAACAAAACAAATATAAGTGAGATAATAAATATAACTTAAATATTTGTATGTTATTAGGCAAATGTTCAAATGTATGAATACATGTGGCCAAGTGCGAGTCTAAAGGATAGTGGTAACCAGGTATTTATAGAACACATACCTAGTTGATCCACCGCCTCTTCGATCTACAAAATACATAAACAAATACATAGTGGAAAACAAACTAATACTATACTAACTACTGTTGCTTTATACAGACAACAACTAATAAAGCTAACTTCCGAGAATCTTGAACTTCTGATGATTTGGTATAACTTCTGATGAGCAAAACATCAGATGTTGTTCTTCAGTACTTTGTAACTTCTGATGACCCTTGCTAACTCCTGATGATATACCTCATCAGTAGTTGGTCTTCAGTAGTTTCCTAATCAGTAGTTCCCTTCTCAGTTGTTGTCTTTTGCACTTCAGGACTTTGTCTTCAGAGAGTTGTCTGGTTCGTCTTCAGAACTTGTCATTCAATAGTTCTCTTTTAGTCTTCAGTAGTTGCCTGTTTCTTCATCAGTAGTTATTATACTTAGTTATTATTATTATTATTATTATTATGTGAATAGTCAACTAAGGTTTTGTGGTTCATCAATCCTCTCTGACCCAACAATATATATATATATATATATATATATATATATATATATATATATATGTATGTATATTATTACCATAAAATATTTGAATATCTAAAATACTAGTTTTTCCTCGGGAACGTATCAGGATTGACAAATCTAACTCATAAAACTTACTTCTAATTTTACATGTATACCTCTTGCTCGAGTGAAGTCTCTGTGCCAAAACATGATTGAACACAATTTGTTTTTTTTTCTTGTATGAATAAAAACCTACTAAAAATCATTTTTTTCGTTTTCTGTATAGCAATATGGTAATGTTGGAAAGATAATAAAACGCTCGTTAATTTGGTATAATTTGTTTTAAAAAATTATCTCGTATATAAAAGTTATTAACATTTAAAAATTGTGGGGAGAAACATGAAAGAGAATAAAACTTTTAGAGAGAAATAAGAGAAGGTGCCATGTGTCACTAAAGATTTATTTTTTTTTTAATAATTATACATAACGTGACACACTCAAGGGGAGGATGACATCATTAAACGCTATATCAAAAAAATGTTTTCTTTTAATATATATATATATATATATATATGAGTTAATTACGTGGTTAGTCCCTGTGGTTTCTTTAAAGTTTCAAGTTTAGGTACTAATAGTTTCAAGTAACGGGTTAGGGTACTAAGGTTTGTTTTTGTAACAATGTTGGGTACTAAGACTAACGATCGTTAATTTTTCTGTTAAATTTAGGTAAAATGACAAAATTTACTTTTTACAAAGTAGAGGGGTCATTTATGTAAAATTATTAGTACCTAAACTTGAAACTTTAAAGAAACCATAAGGACTAACCACGTAATTAACTCATAAAAGTAATATGTTTACATTTTATTTGTATTTAAATTTAATGTTTTAAAATTATTTTTCGCTAATACAAATTTAAAATTATTTTTCACTAAAACAAAATTTAAAATTATTTTTCACTAATACAAAAAAAATTAAAAATATTTTATATAAAAACAGGGGCTAATATTTTGTATTAGTGAAAAATAATTAAAAAAAAAGTTTTCTATATTATTTTCATTTAAAACAGAATTTCTAAATTATTACTTTAAAAATAATGAACATGAATAACACGATAAAGGGAAATAATGGCTGCATGTATCAACCTCTTTTTGACCATGTCTTTCATAATATAGAATTACCACTCGAATAAGTTAAGATATTTGATGCATATTAGTTTGAGACAGAACCTGTTTTTTTTATGTTATTCATCCTTTTATTTAATAACTATTATAAATCTATTTTAATGATTAAAAATAGTAAACTTGGTCAAAAATTTTTATAAAAATTATCCTAGTTTCATAAGACCCTAAAAGTTTTTTATAAATTTATTTTTCCAAAAAATAAATATTTATTATTTTTAATATATTTATTTAATTTAAATCATAATTATTTTTAGTTTTTTGTATTAGTGAAAAATAATTTTAAATTTTGTAATAGTGAAAAATAATTTCAAATTTTTAAATTTAAATACAAATAAAATGTAAAAATATTACTTTTATAAGTTAATTACGTGGTTAGTCCCTGTGGTTTCTTTCAAGTTTCAAGTTAAAGTACTAAGAGTTTTACATAAATGGCCCCTCTACTTTGTAAAAACTCAATTTTGTCACTTTACCTAAAGTTAACAGAAAAATTAACAATCGTTAGTCTTACTACCCAACATTGTTACAAAAACAAACCTTAGTACTCTAACTCGTTACTTGAAACTATTAGTACCTAAACTTGAAACTTTAAAGAAACCACAGGGACTAACTATGTAATTAACTATATATATATATATATATATATATATGTAAAATTCATGATTATTATATTTAAATATCCAAAAGATATTTCATCTTTTGGTAGCATAAATATCTATATATATATATATATATATATAATAAAAGAAAGCCATTTTAATGACATGACATTTAAGGAGGCATTCTTATTTTTGAGTGTGCCATGTGTCATGCCATGTGTCAAATTAAAAAAAACAAATAATAATATAAAACATCTACTAAAATTAAATTGAATTATTTTAGTAAAAAAGAATTTAAAAACAAATTTAAATTTTTCTCTCTTATGTTTCCTCCCATAATTTTTAAACGTTAATATCTTTTATAGACGAGATTTTTTAAAGAAAAAAATTACACCAAATTAACGAGCGTTTTATTATCTTTCCAACGAGTACCATAGTGCTATATAAAAACGGGAAAAAAAAGATTTTTTTTTGTGAGGTTTCGTTCATATAGGAAAAAAAACACAAAGTGTTCATGTTATTCATTAATCATGTTTTTTTCTTTTAAACCAGGTTCTTATCTACGATGTTGAAATAATAAATCAAAGTCATTTTAATGACATGACACTCAAAGAGGCATTCTCCTCCTTGAGTGTGTCATGCGTCATCCCATGTGGCATTGAGATATTTTAGGAAAAAAATAATTTAAAAATAAAATTGGATTTTTCTCTCTTATCTTTCCCCCCATAATATTTAAACGTTAATATCTTTTATATACGATATTTTTTAAAGAAAAATATTACACCAAATTAACGAGCGTTTTATTATCTTTCCAACGAGTACCATAGTACTATATAAAAACGGAGAAAAAACGACTATTTTTTTTTTGTGTGGTTTCGTTCATACAGGAAAAAAAACACAAATTGTTCAGGTAAATCATTAATCATGTATAGGCAAGTCACTGATTATGTTCAAATCAGTAAATATGAATTATATTTTCAACATGCGTTAGCATTGGAGTTATACATTGTTTTTGGTTAGATATTAATATTATAGTTATACATTGTTTAAGGTTAGACGTTTTGGAAATACATTTTTAATTGTTTTAGGTTAGGTGCTACCCGAAGCTTTCCTGCATGTAACTGTAAAGCGCATCATTTTATTTCATATGTAAATTTAATATGTCATATTAGATTTCTCAATCCCGGGACGTTCCCGGGGTATAATCTAGTATAGATAATATAATGAAAACACACATCCTAAAAGAAAAAAAGATATTTTTTCATAATAAAGCTACTAGAATAAAGCATTATAAGATTTAGAAAGATAAAAAATAAAATAATTTGGTTCTTGGTTCGGTTCAGTTCTCACAAGGTTTTTTTTACAGATTTATTGTGTTTTGTTTTTCTGAATCGGTGTATATTATTGCCTTGTGGAGATGGAGGTGATCGAGTGGTTCCGCTGGTGGTACGATGATACCCTAGTGGTGTGTCAGTGATCCAAATTTACCCTTAAAAATTATTTTTTTGGTTAAATGGTTCAAGTAAACAAATATATAATTTTATGTAATCATTTCGGGTATTACTTAACTTTATACCCATCCCATACTCACAAAATATTTTTTCTTGATCCCATGTGCTGTCCTATACCCAAATATATATATCCATCCCTAAGAGCATTCATAGTAGACACTCTATAGAGTGGGTATAAGTGGTTGTGAGTAGAGGAGAGAGAAAATATATAGAGAAGACACTGTTCATCAGTAAATTTGGAGGAGACACTGTTCACCCTCTATAATTTTTTACATTTTTAAAAGTGGTTGTGAGTAGAGGAGAGAGAAAAGGTAATGATAAAAGTATAGAATAAGTATTATTAAATAGAAAAGGAGAGAGAAAGGTAGTGATTTTTAGTGTAATTATAGAGATGAAGATGGAGTATTTAGTGTGAATGCTCTAATGTTTAGGTGTGTTAGGATCAAATACACAGTGAAAGAAAAATAGGAAGTCGTAGGAAGGGTATCAAACGAAATCCTATTGAACTCATTAAAGCTGTATTAGAACCGTCTTATCGGATCCTAAGAACTCATTAAAGCGGTATTAGAACCGTCTTATCTTTTATGTAGCATTGTGTCTTTTATGTAGCATTGTGTCTTTTCCTTATTTTCATCATTGTGTCATTTTTGCAATTCATTGTGTCTTTTTTCTTTAGCATTATGTTATATTTTTCGGCATTATGTTATATGTTGTGGCTCTTTATGTCATACTTTATGATCTATTGTGTTTTTTGTATCCATCTCACCTTTTTCATTTTTTTATACTGTGTAAGATAATTTGACCCATGTTTAGGGTTTCGAATATTTTCACGAGGCATAGATTTTTTTCGTCCCTAATCCATGTGAAGTGTGTGACGACTGACGTGTTAACAAAGCAAACAAATTAGATTTAGATCTTGTTTGTCCAAGACCAAGAGTAAAACTTTGCAGCCCATCAAATAAGATATTTTTTTGCACCAAAAAGAAGGGGTCCATGCTTGTGACTTGTGTGGGCCTCTTTTAAAACATTTCCATTTTGCGTAAATCATGTGGGTTGCTTTTGTAAAATATGGGTGATGTTACCTTTAATCTATGCTCATTGTTTTTTACATCTTTTCCAAACTACGATTGGTTTCTTTTGTTCACAATTCATGTTCGTTAGAATTAGGAAAGTTTGTTATGCTATTCCATGTGAGAATTAAAACAAAAGGGAAAATAATAAATTTCTTTGGCATTTCAAAGTAGATGTTAGAAACATATATGGATATTTGGTTAAAAAATGGTGGACCATATATTTATATAATTTGGAAATACGTGCGAGGCTTTCAAGTGGAAAATGATGTAACTGACATGTTTTGATAGGTTATAGGTATTGCTATTCACGAGTCGAGTCGAATTGAGTGGACCTTTGCTCGTGTTTGGCTCATTTATAACCGAGCGGGAAACTGAGCAAGCATTTTTCGAGCACACATTTTTTCGAGCAAGCGACGAGCAGCGAGTTTTTCGGACAACCATAAATTTGTGATGTTTCCTTTAATATTCTCGCTGCCTAATGATGACTGAGGTTCGACCGTCCGAGGATGACACTAAGTCTGAGGTCCGGTTGACCGAGAATGAGGCTCAGGTTGAAGCCAGTGAGGCGATGAGCATACTACAGAGAGCGATTGTCGCGTTGTAGCATAGATTGATAGCGGGAGATGATTGATGGCGAGCAACTAATGGGAATAGGAAGTTAAGCTTGTCTTTTCAGGACTTAGGGTTTTACAATTAAACTTTGTGTTAAGTTATCATTAAGTTGATTGGGTCAGTAACTATAAAAATAATTGTATATATGCATATATTGACCCGAATCCAATAGAGTGGTACGTATAAAACTATAAATATAATTGTAATTAATGTGTATATATAATTATATATAGAATAAATTAATAAAAATTATATCGAGCCGAACCGAGCTAAGGGGACCTTCGCTTGTGCTTGGCTCATTTACATACCGAACCGAGCTGATTAACTCGTTTACAACCGAGCGGAAAATCGAGCGAGCATTTTCCGAGCGATTTGAACAACCCTAGTTATAGGGTAACATTGAATATAGGTTGTAGAACACAACTTTAGGGAGGGGTTAGGGCTGTAAACAAATCAAATGTTCAATGAACAATTTGTGAACTATTTGGCGGGAAGTTTGTTTGTGTTCGTTCGCTTAATAAATGAATGAACACAAACAAGAAACTATGTCCATTTAGTTAAACAAATGAACATGAGCAGAGGCCGCGTTTGTTCATTTATGTCCGTGAACGTTCGATAATGTGTTCTTTAATGTTTGTTTGTGTTCGATAGTTCATTAGAGTTTTTAACTTTTTTATTTTTAATTTAAGTACTTCAAATTTCCTAGTGGTAGATTATTTAATATAATATTAGTGTCAAGTATGCCTGGGTAATGTGATTAGTGTAGTTTGAGCAGTAAATGTTTGAGATGAAAAATGTTGATTTTATTCGAAATTTAATATGTGTTAGTTTGTGCTCAGTTTTGTTCAAGATTCAAGAATGCATGTTTGTATACGTTTATGTTCATTTAGGTTTGTTTGCGTTCGCTTTTGGTTGAAACCTAAATTTAACAAATAAACACAAATCAACATGAACACGTTCATTTCCTTAAACGAACACGAACAATAAACCTTGTCCGGTAAGTGTTCATAAACACTTCGTGAACACATTATTTCATTAACAAACAAACACGGACAAAAAATCTTGTTCGATACATGTTCATGAAGATTTCGTGAACACGTTATTTCCTTTATGCATTTGGTTCGACCTCACGACAGGTCGAATCAAAATTTGGTTCGACCCTTGCCTTGCAGAATCACTTAAACGCACAAAATCCCATCAAAACCGTCCGAAAACCTCACGAAAAGTCACAATTCACAGCAGTTGACTATGTTTATCCTAACCACGTGTAATCATACCATTTTCGCATACAAATCCGTCCATTTCACATAGCAATCACAATCTTTCCCAAAATGGTAAATTATGAAAATGTCACATCAATGCATGAAATCTTTACCTAAAATGGAAACTATCAATACAACCTCATGTACAAATTAATATGCATGGATTAGACATGTATAATGAACCCCCAATCATATAATCATCAACACTAACAAGAACAAACCCTAGATCTAACATAAAACCCCCAAAATGGGTGAACATCCATCAAACATCAATTATACCTCACAACATCCATAAATCATCATCATCAAAAACAGTCCTAGATTATTAGCATAACATCTATTCATCATTTCATATCATATAACACACAAACAAATAATTTAACACCATTAACATTGGGGTTTTTGTAAGAAAACTCATTATTAATGAATAGGTTTAGTTTAGAAAGATGTTAGAGAGATTTTTATCCAAGAAAACTCATTTGAATTAGGTCTCGACACTTGGGTTTTGATAAAAACGTAAGAACTTTGAATAAAAAGGGTTTAGATGATGAATACACCTTGATTCTTCACTTGTTTTGGTTATGGAATGTGTTTTAGCTTTAGGATCTGAAAAAAAGGGCAAAAACTCCTTTCTACAGTTTGGGGTTGAGAGAGAACACTTGGAGGTGAGTTAGGGTTGTGAAATGATGAAAATGTTGCAAAGTGTGGTATTTATAGTCAGTATTGGTTCGCCCCTATGTGAGGTCGAATCAAATCCTCTGGGGTCGAATCAAGCTTTAAATTTCTGGTTCGACCACCCTAAGGGTCGAACCAAAACCTAAGTAGTCACACTTGATTCTTTGATTCACAATTTTGCCATTTTAACACATTTTAACACATGTTAACACATTCTAACACATGACTATGCATTTCTAACATATGTTAATCATATCTAATCATATAAACATGTATTCACACGTTGTATATCATCTATAGAATATTTCATACTTGATACTTAATCCAACTATGTAATTTCATCAACAACGGGACTCAAGACTCGTGTGTGCATATGTTTCCCTCAATGATTTCCCGGATCATTGAACCCTGGATAATACGTAAGTGTAATTTAACTCCTGATGATTCCCCAAACCATCAAACCGACTCAACTGACCCAGTCAAGTACGTTAAATAAATGTTTTCGCTAAGGTAGACTTATATGTTTGTAAAAGTATTAACCTGGGTTTGTCGGGTGTCACAACTTGGTAATGGGCTAATTTATGACTTGGGTTAAATTTATAACTTAACCCAAGTTCTAAAGTTATATATGTGTATATAATTATATATTTTTAAATATAAATAAATATGTATTATTTTTATTCGAATTTCGAATCGAATCGAATCAAATTTAAAATCATAAATTCGTATTCGATTCGTATCCGAGTTACTGAACTCGAATTGTGTCGAATTCGAATAGGAATTCTTGATCATCGAATCGAATTTTTGATAATCGAATCGAATTAAGTCGAATTTCGAATTCAAATTCAAATCGAATTCTGAACACCCCTAATTTACTTAACGGACATGAAGGATTTTGATAATTGTCAACATAAAAATTCTAAATTCTAAAAGAAGTTTTCAAACAACAATAGAAAATACGCTATACTTTATATTTTACACAAACGGATTAATCTTTGAAGATTAAAGAATATATATTATTCTTACATACAAACAAATTTGTTTTTTCAAATAATGGGCCCCTTTTTTATATTTTAACTACTAAACATATGTAACGTCTTGATCTTCCATTTTCAATAGAGCCGTTATATTTCTCCCCCTAACCATTCCCCTTTAAAAGCAGAAAACACACACAAAAAAAAATCACCATCTCATAATATGGCTGCTAAAAAATGTGCATATCTTTTGTTACTACTTCTTTCAAGTATACTAACAGTTCGTAGTGAGGTATGCCATAATCTTCCTTAATTTACTCAAAAAACTGTTTGTCCTTAGAAGGACGAAAACTGCTAAATTTTTTGCTATACGTGTTGTAGAAAACATGGTGTGTTGCGAAGCCATCATCGACTCAATCGGAGTTGTTAGAGATTGTGAATTTCGCGTGCTCGCAAGTTGATTGTAGGATCTTGGAGAAAGGTGGTGCATGCTTTTTGCCTGATAACCTCCTCAACCATGCATCCATAGCCATGAATACATATTATCAGTGCAAAGGGAGAAACCCATGGAATTGTCATTTTGGTAACTCTGGTCTCATTACTCTCACTGACCCAAGTAAGTGATCATCAACTCTATCAAAAACTTGAACCAGTTTTTACCAATTTAATTGGATTTGAATGCAAAATCTAGTTTTTTGTTGGTATATCAGTCAACCCATTAAAGATTTGAAACAAAAAATTAGTTTCCTATTGGTAAATTAATAAAAAAATTAAAGATGCATGTGAGGCTAACATTTATTTTTTTTATTGGTAATTTAATCAACCCATTAAAGATTTTAAAACAAAATTTAGTTTCTTATGGTAAATTAATCAACCCATTAAATATTTGAGACCAAAATTTAATCAGACCATTAAAGAATTCAAAGCTATTTAAGTTTTAGATTTTTATTCCATATTTATGAATATTTGTAGGTTATGGAGGTTGCCCATATGTGTAAATCATTGGGAAGAAGAAGAAGATGGTTGTAGCATGAGAACCTGTTAAGACCAAAGTTAATTGTTATGTAGGTTCATCTAATTCATAAACTTCAACGATAAAACATTATTTAATTATCTGAGCAATTCCATTCTAAAATTTAGGATGACACTTAAAGTGTTCATTCTCTCCCTTAAGAGTACCATGTAAGATCCCTTGTGACACCAATAAAAAAAATTAAAAAACAATTAAAATGTCATGCGACATTGAGTTATTTTAGGAAAAAAAGAATTTAAAAACAAAATTGGATTTTTCACTCTCATGTTTCATCACATAATTTTTAAACGTAATCTTTTATATACGAGTTTTTTAAAGAAAAAAATTACATCAAATTAACGAGCGTTTTATTATCTTTCTAACGAGTACCATAGTGCTATATAAAAACGGAGAGAAAAACCGACTATTTTTTGTGGGGTTTTGTTCATACAGGAAAAAACAGGTTATTAATCATGTATAGGCAAGTCATTAATTATGTTCAAACCAGTAAATATGAATTCTATAATATTAGAGTTATATATTGTTTAAGGTTAGGCGTTAACATTGGTGATTAATTGTTAATTGTTAATTGTTTTAGGTTACGTGCTACCCAAAACTTTCCTGCATGTAACTGTAAAGCGCATCAATCTATTTTGTATGTACAGTTGATATGTCATATTAGATTTCTCAACCTGCTCTCGGGATATGAATGTAGTTATTTAATTTTCTGAGCAATTCCATTTTAAAATTTAGGTTAATATTTTGGTCTGGTAGTTGAAAACTTTTGTCAAGATTCCTTATTCAAAGGGATTACATAATGTTTGGGATGTTTTTTTGGAAGGTAAAATGCTTGGGATGGTTGATGGTTTATGTTGCTCCTCTTGAAATGGAACACACACGTTGCTTTTTGTATCCGACTCGTTATCATCCTTAATCAATTTAAGTTAGTTTAAGTATGACTCTCGATCAACAAGATCGGTATGCATGTTTCTTTTTTTTTTTGGGAAATTAAATTTCATTAACCAAAAAACGCCACAAGAGTCTTCAAAGAGAAGACCCAAGAGCGCGAAAACGAACTTACATCAAGTCGAGAGGATAATTACACCAATCTAACCAACATTTCACTTTAATTTTCTATCTATGCTTAACCCAAAAGAAAGAAATCGACTTTATATATTCCACGACCTCGATCGCTCTTCGGTACTTGTTAGAAAAGACTTAGGCGTTCCGCTCGTTCCATATGCACCACATAGAAGCATATATGATCCCCTTGAGAACATTCTTCTGAACAGCAGCCAAGGGAGCGTTATCCGGAAGCATTAACAGGTCTCGAACATCAAAGATTAGCATATTCGGCAGCCTGCACCATGACTCAATGCGATACCAAACCTCTGCAGAAAAGATACAGCCTGTAAACAGGTGTAATGTCGATTCCGCAGCTGTGTTACAGAATGGACAGAACAGGTCAGCAACAGAAATCCCTCTTCGCTGCAGCTGGTCCTTCGTTGGAAGACGATTCAACTCAGTTCTCCAAATCATCAGCTTGCACTTGAGAGGAGTCCACGCTTTCCAATTAATCTGCACATTAACCGGATTACTTCTGCAGGTTGCGAACACTTTTTTTGCTTTCCACACCTCGAAAACCCCATCCGAATGACCTCTCCACTCCCAGCGATCTTTGCCTTCAACCCATTTGTATTAAAAAATATCCTGCAGAAGCGAAAACATCTCGGACACTTCCTCAGCACTTGATGGGTTTGTACACCATTCCCAAACCACTTTTCTGCCTGTGTTGCTTTTGATCACTCCATTCGCAACCGAAACCCATTTATTCTTCTCAATACAAAACAAGTTGGGGTATGCATGTTTCTTACCTCGGCTAGTGCACCATTTCAATTGCGTATTCCTTAGCAACTGGTTGATGCTGATGAAACAATAACAAATATAAACGATTAGAGCATTCACATCTCATTCTCCATCTCCATCCATCAAATTACACTAAAAACAATAATATTTTCTCTCTCATTCTCAATTAAATAATATTTTTCATACATTTATCATTACATTTTCTCTTTTAAAAAACTATAAATTTTTTTTTGTTGGTGAACCGTAGCTTTTCAAATATACAGATGAAAAGTAACATTTTCTATCTCATTCACTCAAAATCACTTTTTAAAATATGGAGGATACACTCACAAATATTTGTTGGACGGGTTGTGAATTCTCTTATAATTTTCAAACACCAAAAATATACAAACTCTAGCAAATGTCTTTGACATGGATGTTTTTAATAATAAACATTAATGAAACTAACAAAAAATATAAACGTTACTACCCAGATAACCTCTGGCTATTTGGTTAGTACTTTGTAAATATGTTTAATCTTTGGTGAATAAAACAGATCCGATTTGGCTTGTCAAAAAAATAAAAAATAAAAATATATAACGTTTATAGTTTTCAAACAACTAAAATATAATAGTTTGACTTCCAAAAAAAACAAAGACTAATTTTGAAATTTCAAATTAGCTAAAATTTAGGGGGAAAGATAAATAATCCATCCCTAGGCTTAAAAATATATAAGGGGGAAATGGCGCTCCACTAAAATTTTTTTCAATTCACTGATTTCTATCAATTTTGCACTGCCACATCACTTTACCGATTCATTTCATTGAAACATATTTTTAGAGGCAGCACTCCACTGATTCTTTACCTAACAATCAATTATTTTCACGTAATAATAATAATAATAATAATAATAATAATAATAATAATAATAATAATAATAATAATAATAATAATAACAACAACAACAGCAGCAGCAAAAGGCACACCCCCATTATCACAATAAAGTACCGTTTATATCATCACTAAGGTATTAATATATTAATAATAATAATTATTATATTATATATATATATATATACTCTATATTAGTTTACAAACCTAATGAATAGTAAATTTAATATTATTTTATTTATATTATTTTATTTAAAAACTTTATTATATTATATACTATTAATACAAAAACTTTATTATATTATATATTATATTATATACTATTAATACAAATAATATAATATTATGTAATTTCATTATTATTTTATTCATATCATTTTATTTGAAAACTTTATTATATTATTTACTATTAATATAAATAACATAATATTATGCAATTTCGTTACAAATTTCATGTGTTACCTTATGTGTAGATTTCTTTATTTTTTTTAACGTTTACAACCAAAATGGAATCTCGATTGTATAATTCATTGATTGATCAATAACTCATCTAAATCTCGATTGTAAAACGAGCAACGCGCGTGATTTTATACAACTAGTTAATAACAATAATATAATACTCCATCGGTCTTCTCTTCTTCCTTCCCAAAAACCTACAATACCTGCAAGTTCATCGCCACAAAATGAACTCAAATATACACATTTTTCACTTCCTCCCTACACTTCTGCTACTTCTCTGCAATAAGAGGGGTCAATATCTAAATAAAAACTAACAAGACTTGTTTGTCGCCGTGAGGAAAGGTGGGTTGGCCGAAAGGGTCAACGGACCCTCCTATAGTTTTGTCCCTGAGTGGTGGTGATGATGATAGTTAAGAAAAAGGTGGCATAGAAAGAAATAATATTTTATTTAGATTCACGGGTTCACATCCGTTAACTACAACCAGTATTTGGTTCACGGATCCACTACCAGCAGAGGTGGCGGCGGTGTTACCGTGCTGGTAGTGGGGTACCTGTGATCAAATCTGGTAGCGCTCCGTCCCCCCTAAGTGTCGCTTTTGGTACAATATAAAATTTATGGACAGAAGTGAACAAAAGAAAAGAATAAAATATTTAATTTATTCCAAAAATCCTTTAGACTGAATCGAACCCACCGGCCTGTTACACGAGTTGGCTGTTTAAAGTATCTGGAAGGGGATAAAAACAAAAGAGATCACATGAAAGATAAGTAAAGCAAATCCTGTAAAGAAACAATAATGGCCGTAAATGAACTAAACGTTCAGCAAACAGTTCGTAAACTGTATGGCGTGAAGTTCATTTGTGTTCGTTAGTTTAATAAATAAATGAACACAAACAAGGAATTTTGTTCGTTTAGTAAAACAAGTAAAATTATAACAATATTCATCAACACATATCAATTATAGTTTTCAAACAACAAAAATATATAAATCTAGCAAATATCTTTAACATATGTTTTTAGTAATAAACAATAATGAAATTAACAAGAATATAAATTTTTGTAGTTTTAAACAAAAAAAAAATGCATGGGATAACGTAAAAAGGCTAAAAATTGTGAAAATGGTGAGAAGAGATGTGGCTTGTGAATAAAAGATGGATATTAAGTAGGGTTGCGAAGATTAAAACATTTAGGTGGGTTTTTGGAAGGAATACTATTATGGTAAACTTGTCTTTCTCTCACATGTGCATAACACATGCATTTTCCACAACGATCTGTAAACGCTAATAACTTTTTATACGACATTTTTTTTTACAAAATGAATTGCACCAAATTAACGAGCGTTTTATATAATATCTTTTCCAACGAGCACCATTCTGTCATACAAGAAACGGAAAAAATGACGTTTTTAATGGGTTTTAGATGAGTTTTGTTCATGCAGAAAAAAACACAATGTACTGTGTAGTAAAAAAACACAAATCTGCAGCAGAAAAAAATACAATGTGTTATTTCGTTTGTTAGTTGTGTTATTTTTGTCTGTTCATTGTGTTTTTTTGTCCTGTTCATTGTATTTTTTCCAGTTCTGATCATGGCGTTTTTTCTGCAGCTCATGTTTTTTCTCTAAATACGGTGTGATTTTGTACCATGCATTATGTTTTTCTGTCCATTGTGTTTTTTCGAGCTACCATTAATACGTATTTATGTCCATTGTGTTTTTAGTGGGTTTTTAAATGAGTTTTGTTCATTCAGGAAAAAAAACACACAATGCATCGTGCAGTAAAAAAGCATAAATCTGTAGCAAAAAAAAAACAGTGTGTTATTTCATCTATCCATTGTGTTATTTTCGTCGGTTTGTTGTGTTTTTTTGTGACAACAGTCAACAAACCAGGTCAACATCCGTACATTTTTATTTCCTGTTATCATTTTATGTGCATCGTTACACCTTTCTGCATACGTTATAACCCCCCCCCTCCAGTCTAGTGAAGCATGAGTTATTCAGGAAACTCAACTAAGGACATCTGTTTAATCATACAACACCCGGGAAATCACTAAACAAGCATTCAAAAGGGTTGTTATACCCTAACACATGGAAATATCTCTTTAACACAAGAACATGGAAACAAATAACTATGTTAAGATGCACAAAATACATGTTAATGTCGTCATCAATTCCTAGTTAACACTCGACACATGATCACCTACTTAGATGTTCCTACGTCTAAAATAATTAAAGAATGATTGGACACGAACACCTACTCGACCTCACAACCTATTTCACCACCACCATGGTTAGAAAAAGAGCCTCATAACTTGATAATCACATGAACTTATATTATAAGTAAACACTTGACAATGTATACATGTATGTATATATACAAACGCACGCACATACATCCATACATACATACCCACAAATCGGCTACCTATATATCTACACATGACAAGTCCTTTTCCTAAAACTCTTGGAAGTTTCCTTCTTGTTTCTAGTAGCCGCAAACCTTAAGCCATGTTCCCACAAGTCCTTGTCAATGGATGATCCAAAACATACATGAATCAAGAAAGGTTATCCTCTTACACATCAAGTTTTGCCAAAAAGAATCTTCCTAAACTAGAGGAGCACATGAATCGGCCAATGATGAGGTAACAAGAAGCAATGGTGACTCAATGATAGTGATTACACCATGAAGAAACATCCATGACACCCTATGCTATTGCTAGACCCTATGTTGCTTCCTTCCTTGACACCACACGGCCGCACACACACTCCCTCACAAGTCACTATCAAGTCTCAAATCCATGACAACTAGAAGACAATCTAGACACTTACACCCTTTCACAAACATTCCAAAGTTCTTACACATATCTTACACATGACACTTTGCCAAAAATGGAAGATCTTGGTGGGATATGGATTGGCCAAGAGCTCCAAGACAACAACAAGACACTAGGTCAACTTATTTCACTAAATTAGTATGGTGTACTAAGCATTGAGCACAAGAAAGGAGGTATGGGACTTGCCATCTAATGCACTATATAAGGAGACCCAAGGAAGCCTTAACCATTCACACCACCACTCCTCTCACCTCTTGAAACACCCCTCGGCCCTCACCATATCCAAACCGAAGGCACCAAGGTCCGAGCAAGGAGAGCATCAAGACACCTGACTCCACTTTGGATCAATTAGGTAAGTTATCTAACCATTCTTTTCCTTCGAAGCTTAAAACCTCTCGGCCCCTTGTAAACCCGACCTAAACCTTTGTTCTAATCGGCTACCATGTTTAATCCAACTATCTATTTCTTAAAACACCCTAGATCAAGTACATATACCACAATCTTTGAACACATTGTTAGATGTTGTAACTAGTAGTCACTTGGTTAAGCTATCACATTTCCACATTATTAATCGGCATTAACAACATCACCATCATTTGAGTAGTGTTATTCGAACATGAGAACAACAAAAAGATCAACTATTGATTGGTTTTTTTTTTACAAACAATAACACATTCAGTTTATACTCAAAGTTAAAGGATCTTATGATGAGTTTTATAATCGGCATTATCACCAAACACTACTAGAATGATTAGTAACCTTCGATGGTATCTTAACATGTTGAGATCAAACCTTGTTGGTCCAAACAACCATCGAAATTGAAGGCTAGATGATGCCTTGTTTCGGCTAGGTCCATTTAACATATGGTAACATAGGCCGAAACATGTGTTAATTCCATGTTATGGTTTATAGGGTAATAAACAGACGTGAAATCTTGTTTCTTCCAAAAACCATGACGAATTGGTGCCAAACTATAGCCCATGACGACATGTGGGATCCATTTTGCTTACACTAGATATCATATTTTGACGAAACACCAAAGTTTTGGAACTATATGTTTTATAGGACACTAACGAGTGTCACCTACACAGAAACACGACCCACGACCACTAAACACAAAGGTCCATAAATATCGGGTGAACAACTTGTATGATAAATAACAAAACTAGACGATTTACCATGTCCATAATGATCATAGGGTATCATTTGACAGGACGGTGACCATCTACAGCCTCACTAGACCACATACATCTCTATCAGGTGAGTTTTACGGACCCATTTTACTATTTTACATTTCGGGGGAAATACATGCATCAATACTTGTGTCATTTACAAGTGTGTGTACATTCTATCAAGACCACCATGTGGAACATGAGACATATTGGTTCATGAGCTCATTAGTCCTCGTACAACGTTTACCATAACCATTAGCTATCAAAAGCCATGTAACACTTTAATAGATCTATTGGGTTGACACCCCCACTCTTGGGTAGTCGCTCTAACCGCTTACATACAAAAGAGTGTTAGTATTCTACCATACATACATTGTCTTTTGTGTACAATGCGCGAAGCACAACAATCAAGAGGTTTGGTTATGGGACTCATGGTTTGCACAGTAATCATTCGCTTAGTTAGCCTATGATTGGTCATACACGAATTACAGACTGGTTTTACTTGTTACATTCAAACCCGTGAACTCACCAACATTATTGTTGACAAAACTCGTTATGCATGTTTTTAAGGTAACTAATGGAGGGCCACAGAGATTTGAGGGAGGGGTTCGAGCATGCACTACGCGGCATCACTTTGATGGGTTTTTGTCAACCGTACGATGTTTGATTTCAAATTCATGAGTACTAGACAATATCTCCTTTTGTTAACATTATGATGTCGTTTTAAATAAATTTATGACAATATACATCATTTATGGTGGTACTATTTAAATAAGTGTGTGTTGCTTGAACCTTGTGCTTGAAAACCTTTCGATCGTTGCATCCCCGTGTTTTCGCCTTGGCGGAGTGTGACAGATTGGTATCAGAGCACGAGGTTATAGCAAACTAAGATTCTTTTGAGTCAACTATAACTTAAAACATTTTTCGAAACGTTTTCACAAAGTACCACGCTGTCTCGCCTTGCACCTCTCAAATCTCAAGCCGCTCCACGAAGACGTACGGGTACAATAGTTCATTTATTTACATATATGATTATTTATATATATATATATATATATATATATATATATATATATATATATATATATATATATATATATGCATGTTGTGACAGGAATCATGGTAATTACCATTGACCTTGTTTCTTCATCCGAGTCTGAGCCGGATTACTTGGTGGACGACTCCCAAAAGGACGACTTGCCTCTTACTCAGCCGACCCCAGCCTCCCGAGTCTTCTCATCATGGGTGTGGATGGATATCAGACTCCGAGATGGACATCGACCCTCCCCCAGTTATGAGGCGTACCTCCGATGACGACGCGGATGACGATGCCCCACCTTTTCTAGCTGTCCCCGACACCCACCCCTCTGTTACTCCTCCTGCCTCTCACTCTCCAGCTAGACTTAACTCCTTCTTTCGCCTAGATACTTCGGGAAGTACGCTCAAAAAGTGTACACCCCGAAAGAGGGTACGACCATTTCTTGTTATTGCTATACCCGCTAGAGTCCCGATCTTTTCCCTTCCCGCTGACCCTGTCCCGACCAGTGAGCCAACCCAGCCTGTCGACCCCGTACCAGAGCCTTTAGCGGTGGAGGTGTGCAAGCCATCGAAGAGACTGAAGCGGCGCTCTCAGGCCCGCAAGCGGCCTTTCCTTCCTAGTCTCTCTAGCTGCCTGGCACACAGGGACGAGGAGGATGATCCCGAGGTCTTGAGTTTGGGAGACTCATCCGTGAGACCTCTCCACACTGAGTGTGGTGTCCTTATATCCCATGATGTGAAGCTAGTAGCATTGGGAGACCGCATTCGGGAGCTCAAGAACCAGCTGTCTGAAGCTGAGCAGGGGAGATTGTCTGCTGTGATGGAGCGAGCCGAGATGGGGAGACGTCTTGAGGTGCTAGAGCAGGGATGGCAGAGACTGATAGACACATGAGGGAGGCGATTATTTATCTCGCTGCTGCTTTTCCACCACTTTCTTAGTTGTTGCTTGTGTTGTTATGATTATGTATGTGTTGACTTGTGATGCTTTATGATTTTGGGATGTGATGTTTAAAAACTAATTGAGGTTCAACCACCCGTTTTGTACTAAAACTTAACTACTTTTTGGACTTATATATGGATATTATGTTATGTGGTTGTATGAATTCAATTTAACTTATATGCATGTTTGTTGGTTATTATATGATTACTTGTGTATATGCATCTCTTATATTTGTTGTGTTCTTTTCTCTTAGTTATGCCAACTCGACAGTCATCACAGATAACCGAAGGCAGATCACTACCGACGACTCCCGCTGAGTTAGCTAGAGTAATTGCTGCAGTAATTGCTCAACACGATGCAGCTCGGGCTGACTCCAGTGGAGGTTCAGGAGGTACCGGTCGCCGCCGAGGAAGTGAAACAGATCACGAGGTTGAAAACTCTATTCATGGCTGTTCATACAAAACTTTCATGGCATGCAAGCCATGGAATTTTCGTGGTACGGAAGGTGCTGTAGGAATTGTCTAATGGATAGAGAAGACCGAATCAGTCCTCGACATCAGTGGTTGCTCCGAGGACCAAAAGGTGAAGTACTCCACTTGTACCTTTCAGGATGAAGCCCTTACCTGGTGGAACCTGCAAGTGCAAACCCTGGGCAGAGAAGCGGCATACAACCATGCGTGGGCCGATCTCAAAACACTGCTCATGGAAAAGTACTGCCCTAGGAGTGAACTCCAAAAACTGGAAGCCGAGTTCTGGAATCTTACCATGGTGGATGCCAACGTGACTGCATATACCACTCGTTTTCTTGAACTCTCTCGACTAGTCCCGCACATGGTCATGCCCGAATACAAGAGAGTTGAGCGGTATATCTGGGGTCTGTCACCAAAGATCCGCAGTATGGTCACTGCTTCGGCACCCTCCACTATCGAGGCTGCGGTTACCCTAGCCCAAAGTTTGACCAACGCCGCTGTTCGCATGGGTTCGTTGAACCAAAAGGTTACGGTTACCAGTGAGAATTCCAGGAACAAGCGCAAACGTTCCGACAACCGGAAAGGCAGAAACTCCTCTCACAAGCCACAAGATGCCGTGAAAGTCTTTGCTGCCACAGCTGCTGAGGAGCCCAGACGCAAATACAACGGGCCCCATCCTCACTACAGCAAATGTAACTACCATCACATAGGTACCTGCGAAAGTATCTTTTGTAAGAACTGTAACCGTCGTGGTCACTCAACCGCCAACTGCAAGGCCAAAGCCACAAACACTCCTCCTGCTAAAAACGAGTGCTTCGAATGTGGTGCGACTGGACATTTCTGGAAGGACTGTCCCAAGGCTAAGGATCAAGCCCGTGGTAGAGCGTTCGTGCTAGGAGTCAATGAAGCATGTGATGATCCTAACGTAGTTACGTGTACGTTTCTCCTTAACAACCATTTTGCACCGGTACTTTTTGACTCAAGCGCAGATTTTAGCTTTGTGTCCACCGACTTTAAGAAATCCCTTGGATTAAAATCTAGTAAGTTGGAAACATGTTACACCATAGAGTTAGCTAATGGTAAGCTGATCTCGTTTGAGGAAGTTGTTAAGGACTGTGTTCTGGTGCTTGACGACCATGAATTCCATATCGATTTACTGCCTATTCGACTAGGTAGTTTTGATATTTTCATTGGCATGGATTGGTTATCCAAACATCGTGCAGAGATCGTCTATCATGAGAAGTTGGTTCATATCCCCTTGTCAAAAGATGAAACCCTATTGATTCGAGGAAGCCAGGGTGTACCCACTCTTCGAGTCATATCCTGCATTAAGGCACAAAAATGTTTAAGGAAAGGTTGTGTCGTGTTTCTGGCACATGTCGTTGAACAAACAGCTAGAGATCGGAAGCTCGTGGACATTCCAGTGGTGCGAGATTACCCTGAAGTCTTTCCAGAAGACTTGCCTGTACTTCCACCGCCGTGACTATTCGAGTTTCGCATTGATCTTGTCCCAGAAGCTGCTTCAGTAGTCTGCACTCTGTATCGGCTAGCACCATCTGAAATGTAGGAACTGTCTAACCAACTTCAGGAGTTGTTGGACAAAGGTTTTATTCGTCCGAGCTTTTCTCCGTGGGGAGCACCCATTCTGTTCGTGAAGAAGAAAGACGGGAGTTTCCGCATGTGCATTGTCTACCGGGAGTTGAACAAGCTGACCATCAAGAACAAGTACCCGTTGCCAAGAATTGATGATCTGTTCGACCAGTTGCAGGGATCCAGCTACTACTCAAAGATCGATATGCGATCGGGATACCATCAGTTGTGGATTCAGGAAGACGACATCCCGAAAACTGCATTCCGAACACGTTATGGGCATTACGAATTCTTAGTCATGCCATTTGGGTTAACGAATGGTCCTGCCATTTTCATGGATATCATAAACCGCGTTTGCAAGACCTATTTGGACAAGTTCGTTATTGTCTTTATCGATGACATCTTGATCTACTCACGAACTCAAGAAGAGCATGGACAACATCTTCGATTGATTTTGGAATTGCTAAAGAACGAGAAACTGTTTGCCAAATTCTCAAAATGCGAGTTCTGGATTCGAGAGGACCATTTCCCCGGTCACGTTGTGAACGAGAAGGGTATACAAGTTGATCCCGCAGAGATTGAAGCAATCAAGGATTGGGCTGTGCCCAAGACACCGACCGAAGTGCGTCAATTTCTGGGAATAGCTGGTTACTATCGTTGGTTCATCGAGAATTTCTCCAAGATTGCCCAGCCACTGACTGTCTTGACACAGAATGACAAGAAGTTCGATTGGGGAGTCAAGCAGGAGAATGCATTCCACGTACTGAAGGACTGTTTGTGTAGTGCTCCAATTCTCTCTCTTCCGGAAGGTACCGATGATTTCGTGGTTTATTGCGATGCTTCTCATCAAGGTCTTGGATGCGTACTCATGTAAAGGAATAAGGTCATTGCCTATGCATCCCGGCAACTCAAAATTCATGAGAAGAACTACACCATTCATGACCTAGAGTTGGGTGCAGTGATCTTTGCTCTCAAGATTTGGAGGCACTACCTTTATGGCACTAAGTGCACTATTTTCACCAATCATAAGAGCTTGCAACACATCTTCAATCAGAAGGATCTGAACATGCGGCAACGTAGATGGGTTGAATTGCTGAACGATTACGGTTGTGAGATTAAATACCATCCAGGTAAAGCCAACTTTTTGGCTGATGCATTAAGCCGGAAGGAACGAGTCAAGACCCTACGTGTGCGAGCACTAGGTTTGACCATCCATAGAAATCTTACTATCCGTATCCGCAACGCTCAGCAGGAAGCTCTGAAAAGTGAAAACCTGAAGAATGAGTCGTTATTCACGATGGTTAATCTGTTGGAACCAAGGTCTGACAGCACAGTTTATTTTGCAAACCGGATCTAGGTGCCACGTTTTGGTGGTTTACGTTATTTAATCATGGAAGAAGCCCACAAGTCTAGATACTCGGTCCATCCTGGTGCTGACAAGATGTACAAAGATGTGAAGGAACCTTACTGGTGGCCCAACCCAAAAGTTGAAATCGCCACGTACGTCAGCCGTTGCCTCACCTGTTCAAAGGTCAAAGCCGAATATCAGAAACCCTCTGGTCTGCTTCAGCAACCAGAAATTTCTGTTTGGAAATGGGAACAGATTTCTATGGACTTCATCACCAAGCTACCTAAGACGTCCAGTGGTCATGACACGATTTGGGTAATTGTGGATAGGTCGACTAAATCCGTGCATTTCTTGCCGATTAAGGAAACCGACAAGTTAGAGAAACTCGCCAAGCTGTACATCAAGGAGATTGTAACTAGGCATGGTGTGCCTGTTTCAATCATTTCCGATCGAGACAGTCGATTTACTTCCCGTTTCTAACAAACATTGATGGACGCATTAGGCTCTCGCTTAGACATGAGCACAACTTATAATCCTCAAACCGATGGCCAGAGTGAACGCATGATTCAAACATTGGAAGACATGATTCGGGCATGTGTAATCGATTTCGGTGGAAACTGGGATTCTCATCTACCGTTGGTCGAGTTCTCCTACAATAACAGTTACCACACCAGTATCAAGGCTGCCCCGTTTGAAGCTCTGTATGGACGTAAGTGTAGAATGTAGATCTCCTTTGTGTTGCGCAGAAGTTGGAGACAAATATTTGACTGGCCCCGAGCTCATTCAAGAGACCACCGATAAGATCTTTCAGATCCGTGATCCCTTGAAAGCCGCTCAAGATCGTCAAAAGAGCTATGCTGATCGCCGTCGCAAACCACTCGAATTCCAGGTTGGCGATAAGGTACTCTTGAAAGTCTCACCCTGGAAGGGTGTACCACGGTTGGGCAAGTGTGGAAAACTTTATCCCCGATACATTGGTCCGTTCAAGATACTTTCTAGGGTTGGTCCCATGGCATATAAGCTCAAGTTATCAGAAGAGCTAAGAGTTGTTCATGACACTTTCCATGTATCCAACTTGAAGAAGTGTTTTTCTGACGAATCTTTGATCATTCCTCCCAAAGAAATTCACATCGATGATCTGCTCCATTTTGTCGACGAGCCAATCGAGATGACTGATTGGAAGGTCCAGAAATTGAGAAGGAGCCGCACTAAACTTGTGAAAATCAGATGGAATGCAAAGCGTGTTCCCGAATTTACATGGAAATGCGAAGACCAGATGAGACGCAAGTACCCAACTCTTTTTCCTAAAACTACAGAAACTAGTAGGAAAACTTGATTTCGCGGACGAAATTCCAAAACAAGGGGAGAATGTGACAACAGTCAACAAACCAGGTCAACATCCGTACATTTTTATTTCCTGTTATCATTTTATGTGCATCGTTACACCTTTCTGCATACGTTATAACCCCCCCCTCCAGTCTAGTGAAGCATGAGTTATTCAGGAAACTCAACTAAGGACATCTGTTTAATCATACAACACCCGGGAAATCACTAAACAAGCATTCAAAAGGGTTGTTATACCCTAACACATGGAAATATCTCTTTAACACAAGAACATGGAAACAAATAACTATGTTAAGATGCACAAAATACATGTTAATGTCGTCATCAATTCCTAGTTAACACTCGACACATGATCACCTACTTAGATGTTCCTACGTCTAAAATAATTAAAGAATGATTGGACACGAACACCTACTCGACCTCACAACCTATTTCACCACCACCATGGTTAGAAAAAGAGCCTCATAACTTGATAATCACATGAACTTATATTATAAGTAAACACTTGACAATGTATACATGTATGTATATATACAAACGCACGCACATACATCCATACATACATACCCACAAATCGGCTACCTATATATCTACACATGACAAGTCCTTTTCCTAAAACTCTTGGAAGTTTCCTTCTTGTTTCTAGTAGCCGCAAACCTTAAGCCATGTTCCCACAAGTCCTTGTCAATGGATGATCCAAAACATACACGAATCAAGAAAGGTTATCCTCTTACACATCAAGTTTTGCCAAAAAGAATCTTCCTAAACTAGAGGAGCACATGAATCGGCCAATGATGAGGTAACAAGAAGCAATGGTGACTCAATGATAGTGATTACACCATGAAGAAACATCCATGACACCCTATGCTATTGCTAGACCCTATGTTGCTTCCTTCCTTGACACCACACGGCCGCACACACACTCCCTCACAAGTCACTATCAAGTCTCAAATCCATGACAACTAGAAGACAATCTAGACACTTACACCCTTTCACAAACATTCCAAAGTTCTTACACATATCTTACACATGACACTTTGCCAAAAATGGAAGATCTTGGTGGGATATGGATCGGCCAAGAGCTCCAAGACAACAACAAGACACTAGGTCAACTTATTTCACTAAATTAGTATGGTGTACTAAGCATTGAGCACAAGAAAGGAGGTATGGGACTTGCCATCTAATGCACTATATAAGGAGACCCAAGGAAGCCTTAACCATTCACACCACCACTCCTCTCACCTCTTGAAACACCCCTCGGCCCTCACCATATCCAAACCGAAGGCACCAAGGTCCGAGCAAGGAGAGCATCAAGACACCTGACTCCACTTTGGATCAATTAGGTAAGTTATCTAACCATTCTTTTCCTTCGAAGCTTAAAACCTCTCGGCCCCTTGTAAACCCGACCTAAACCTTTGTTCTAATCGGCTACCATGTTTAATCCAACTATCTATTTCTTAAAACACCCTGGATCAAGTACATATACTACAATCTTTGAACACATTGTTAGATGTTGTAACTAGTAGTCACTTGGTTAAGCTATCACATTTCCACATTATTAATCGGCATTAACAACATCACCATCATTTGAGTAGCGTTATGTCGTTTTAAATAAATTTATGACAATATCCATCATTTATGGTGGTACTATTTAAATAAATGTGTGTTGCTTGAACCTTCTGCTTGAAAACCTTTCGATCGGTGCATTCCCGGGTTTCCGCCTTGGCAGGGTGTGAAATTTTTTGTCCAGTTTATTGTGTTTTTTCCAGTTCTGATCATTGCGTGTTTTCTGCAGATCATGTTTATTCTCTAAAGACGGTGTAGTTTTGTACTATGCATTGTATTTTTTTATATCCATAGTGTTTTTTTGAGCTGCCATTTGTATATATTTATGTCCATTGTGTTTTTTTTTCTGCTGCATGTTTGTATATTTTAGTGTATTGTGCATTGTGTTTTTTTTTTTTTTGCAGATATGTGTTTTTCTCTCAATATAGTGTTTTTCGTACCGTGCATTGTGTTTTTTTTCTGTGTATTGTGTTTTCTCTAGGCTTGAAATATATAAGAGTGAATCGAACCCACTGGCGCTGTTTAAAATATCTAGAAGGAGATAAAAACAAAAGAGATCACACGAAAAATAAGTAAAGCATATCTTGCAAAAGGGACAATAATCAACTCAAGCATAAAATATTATAAGTATGTTAAACAGAAGGAAAAAGCCAAACTAGGAGATTGGAGCTGGTTTTAGTACTTGGAAGAGAGTTATTTCAATTGCTTTATCTGCAAACAAAAAATTTGGTTTTATAGATGGAACTGTCACAAATTTGTTAAACCCTAACCTGTGGAATCGATGTAACGACATGGTAATTTCATGGATTCTTAATACTTTGTTTAAATAATCTGCTGCTTAACATTGGGGGGAATTGAATGAATGATATGGACAAGCTAATGGATGCAAAATATTATCAGTTGCAAAGAGTATTTGTGAAATCTCACAAGGAAGTAGTAACACAACCACCTATTCCACAAAAATCAAGTGCATTTTGGATGAGAGTGGTTCTTTATCATCGTTTTCCCATGTTCTTATGGAGCTTATGCATGAATTGTTAAAAGAGATGAGTAACAAAAGTTGATACACTTTCTTATGGAATTGAATTCTAGTTGTGATAATAATGGGGGAATAATGTTAATGATGCAGCCTTTGCCATCAATTAGCAAGGCTTATTCTCTTTTACTTCTAGAAGAAAAACTGATAGACTTAAATAGAGTATTAAATTAGTATGTTAATTTTATTTATTGTTGTATTTATTTGTGACCCTTGATGTACAATACTTTAGTATAAATTGATTGCTTCTTCTTTGTTTAAGGTAAGCCCTTTCATTATCAATTCATATGGTATAGAGCTAACCAGAAGATCCTCCTGTTTTCTTCCAACCCTCCCTCTTCCTCCTTGTTTCTCCTTCTTTTCCTGTCGCCATGGCTGCCTCCTCATCTTCTTCTCCCATTGATTCTGGCTTCACCATGAATACTCTCATTCATATGCTCTTAATCAAGTTTTCCTCCACTAATTACCCCTCTTGGAAATGCCAAATATTACCCGTTCTCTCCTGCCAAGATCTTCTTGGTCATGTTGATGGCACTTCTGCCTTACCACCGGCAGAAATAACCCAAGGAGACAAGTTGGTTACCAATCCCGACTACATCAAATGGCTTGCTGATGATCAGAAGGCGGTTATAATCTTGAATGCTTCTCTCACAAAAGAAGCTATTGCTGAAGTATTCGGTCTCGAAGATTCCTGCTCCACGTGGCTTGCGCTTGAAAATGCCATTTATAACACGTCTATTGAACGTGTTCATCTCTTTCATGAACGACTTTGCCAATCCACGAAAGGTTCCAACAATGTTTCGGACTATAGACAGAAGTTTAAACTAATTTGTGATCAACTTGCTGCTGTGGGACACCCAGTTAATGAAACAAAAAAAATCCATTGGTTCCTTTATGGTCTCGATGCCTCGTTTGAGAGTTTTTCCACATCGATTGGCTCATCACAGTCTCCTTCCAAGTTTTGGGATTTACTGGTCTTAGTCGAATCCCAAGAGAGGTTTCACAAACGCATTCATGGCTCGTCCACTCCTGTTGTGACTTTTAACGCTTAAACAACCGAGGTTCATCTAATTTCCGTGGTCGCGGTGGATGTTTTTCCCGTGGTAAAATCAGTTCTCATGGTCATGGCACAAACCGAAGGTCTCCTCATTATCAATTGTGTCGAAATGATGCGCCATTATGCCAATATGTTTCCCAGTTTTGCCACATATGCTCGTCAAGCCAACCCTTCTAAGTCGGATCTGGCCAAAGCCTTCTTGGCTCAATGTTATTTGAACCCAGCAAATCCGATTCGGATTTTAGGAGCCTCCGATCACATGGCCTCCTCGGCTGACAACCTTTAGAAAGCCATGCCTTATACGGGTGATGCTAAAGTCACTTTTTGTAATGGTAAATTTCCCTATTTCACATATTGGTTACACAAAACTTCCACAAAATATTCACCTAAACAATGTTTTGGTGGTCCTGCAAACTAAAAGAAACATTTTCTCCATTAGCAAACTCACTACTGATAATAACTTGGATATTCTATTTTCCTAACCATATTTCTATGTTCAGGACCGCATAACGAAATAGGTGGTGGCCCAAGGACACTATGAAGATGGTCTTTATGTTCTCCGTACCAGACCTCAAGCTTTTGTGGCTACTTGTGACTCCCATAATAAAGCATCTTTTGAGTTATGGCACTCTCGGTTGGAACATGTTGCATTTGATACATCAGTACCGAAAAGGTGAAGAAGGAAAGAAAGGGGAGGGATGACGGTTCTTGGGCCGAGAGAAAGAGGATGGGGGCTTATAGTTTTGTAATGTAATCTTCCATGGGTTTAAGTGATTAAGTAATCTTTACCACTTTTATTTTCAGTCATCTTTTAGGTTTAGACTTTCCATAAAGGTTGACTAAATCTCTTTCTTTGATTATGCATTTGACAATAGAGTGGCTTGGTGTGATGCAAGGAGGTGACAAAAGGAATGATCACTTAATGGGGCTTGAACCTAAAATGGGGAAGAGGAAAAGGATAGGGATCACATATAAGGAGTTGGAGGTGATCAAATGAGGTTATCCCAACATCATGAGGATTTGGGGACTAAGCATCTTTCTATAATTGGTAGTTACTCTTGGATTCATTATTTGACTTAACATCAAAAGAATGTTAGTGCTTTGGTGGGTGTTGACTCGAAAACAAAGAGGAGAAAGGAAAAGAAAGATGGCGGCTCTAGGGGTGGTGGTTATGTTGGGTTAATTTCATGCTTAGATCCTAGTGTTGATTAATGATTTTTCCTTACACACACGCACACATATATAGGGGAAGAATATTGTGAAAACCCACTCTTAGAGTGAAAACCGTAAAAATCCATTTCCTAGCCCTTGATCAACCTACATCAATGGTTGTGATTAAATGTGGTTCTTTTTCATTTTATTTAATTGATTTTTTTAACAAAAAGACAAAATGAAGGATAGTATGGGTAGAGATTGACTATCCTCTTTCCTCTCTCCCCTTTCTTTTCAACTTTATCATAATCACATTCTCTCTCCTCTCTCATCTTTCTTCTCAAAACACCATTCTCTCACCTCTCACCTATCCAGACATCTCTAACCTCTCACATGCCTTTCTTCTTAAACACCATTAATATCTAATGGGTGGTGGTTATGGGTGACGGAAGCAAGTGACGGGTAGTGGTTATGTTGGTTCTAGTAACAATCATCTCTCTCTTCTCTCCTACCTCCTTCTTCTTCATCTTCTTAGTGTTGTTCCATTTTTATGACCAGTAACAATAATCTCTCTCCTCCCTCCTCCTTCTTCATCTTCTTGGTGAATGGTAGAAGTGGTGGTGGTGAATGGTAGCAGTGGTGGTGGTGAATGGTGGTTCCAATAATAATCATCCCTCTCTTCCCTCCTCCATCAGAAGTGGGTGGTTGGAGGTGTGGCCGGAGAAGATAGATCCGTCAGAGAAGACGACCGGTCCGACCTCTCTCCCTCTCTTACCATAACTCTCTCTATCTCTCTTTCTCAAGTCTCTTTTTTTGTTATGTATGATTTTTTAGTTATTTTTTGCTAGTGTTTGATATTCTTTTTGGATGATCGAAAGTGTGAGTTAAAGTGGTTGGTTTTCGGGTGGTTGGAGGTGTGGCCGGAGAAGATAGATTCGCCGGAGACGACGACCGGTTCGACCTCTCTCTCTCTCTCTTGCCGTAACTCTCACACTCTCTCTCAAGTCTCTTTTTTTTTTCTTTGAATGTCTCTATCCTAGTTAAAGGATGTGATGATGATGATGATATGAAGCAACTAATATAGCGACAAAATAGTTCTTTATACGCCCACATGCTGATGTTTGGATTATGGTTACATAGTTTCAAAAAGAAAATCAAACACTAGCAAAAAAGAAGGGTAACATGTGTTATTTGATCTGATAAAGTTGACTAAGTAGCACTGTAAAAATGAAAAAAAAAAGATATACCTACACAGAACATTCAAATAATAGTAAGCAAAAAAAAAGCTTCAATGAGGGCCCCTTAAAGGTTACATGGTTAGTTGTCATGCATATTACCCTTTGCATAAAATAGGGTAACATGTTGTATTTGACTAAGTCTGCGTGCTTTTTTACAAAGTCAAGATGAACAAAAAGAAAAACCTTCCTAGGACATTCAAATGAACTGCATGGAAGGGTAACATGTGTTAATGATGCATAAGAGGGTAACATGTGTTATTTGGCCAAATCAACGTGCCTAGTAGGACGGTAAAAAAAGTATATACCTACATTCAAATAACGATAAGCATAAAAAGATTCAAAAAAGGCCTAATAAAGGTCACTTGTTTTTATATGACACATGTTTCAAAAGAAGAATGTCAACACTAGCAAAAAAAAGGTAGCATGTGTTAGTTTGTCATAAAGGGGTAACATGTGTTATCTGATCTGATAAAGTTAAACTGTCGCCCCCATATACCCATGGCAAGATCTAACATTTGTTAGTATGGGGTGGAGTGGTAACATATGTTAAACTTGTATCATGTGTCAACCTTTTTGTCTTTCTTACCACTTTGGTTTTCACTTCATAAGCTACAAAGAAATAAGTAAAAATAACATACAAACTATTAACACACATTATTAAGAAATGTCATAATAAACTATTGACCACTTTGTCTTTTTATGTTTATATTATCAAGGGGCTAACATGCGATCCCACCAAAAGTATTCCTACATGGGGACATTCACACACACTATAAGCTTAACATATGATAGTATAGGTGGCATGGTAGCATATGTTAAACTTGTATTTATTGTGAACCTTTTTTGTCTTGCTTACCACTCTTGTTTTCACTTCATAAGTTTACATAGAAATAAGTAAACTTAGCATACAAACTATTAACACACCTTATTACAAAGTATCATAACAAACGATTATTCACTTTAACAAAATAAATATAGTAAATCTATACATTGAGTACTAAAAAAGAAAATGATATTCAAAAGCTTCAACAAGGACCTAATAAAGGTCGCTTGTTTTTTTTTTGTGACACATGTTTCAACAAGAATGTCAAACACTAGCAAAAAAAAGAAAGGTAACATGTGTTAGTTAGGCAAAAAAGGGTAACATGTGTTTTTTGATCTAATATAGTTGACTAAGTAGCACTGTAAAAAATGAAAAAAAAAGATATACCTACACAGAACATTCAAATAACCCTTAGCATAAATACGGTAACATGTGTTATCTAACCAAGTTTGCGTTCTTGGTAGCAAAGTCAAGATGAACAAGAAGAAAAACCTACTCAGTACATTCAAATGAACTGCACGTAGGTATGGCAACGGGTCGGGTATGGGTCGGGTTTGACTAATACCATACCCATACCCGGTTATAAAATTTCATACCATACCCGTCGGGTTTTTGTCGGGTATTACCCATCGGGTATAAAGCATACCCGCGGGTATCGGGTATACCCGTTGGTATTTGCATGTATATATATATTTTTATTTTCTTTTATAGTCTCATGTTTTAAGAAATCTAGAGTATATGAAATTTTAATAAGTAACATATATATTATCATCACCATAATAATCTTTGAAACATTTAATATGTAAATATATATTATAGTATGAATTTTGAAAACTATTTATATATTTCATAGCATATAAATATAAATAATAATGTTATTAGAATATATATTTTAGACGAAAAGTTTATTCTTCAAATAATGAATCTATTAGAATGAAACATTACTAAAAAAATAGTTAAGAAAAGATATATATAAAACTTAAAAGTATTCGGGTATATACTTCGGGTAGACGGGTATTTAGTTTCGGGTAATCGGGTCGGGTATCACCTAATACCATACCCGTCCCATACCCACGAAATATTTTTTTCCAATAGCAAACCCGTCCCATACCCGTCGGGTATCGGGTATTGTAACACACCGTTGTTAAGTACCCGAAATTATATATATAATCTATGATTAATTAAGGTAATAATAAATTATTAAAGATTGTTGATAATAATAATTATTAATAATTGTTCTTCATACGACAAACTTCTTTGAAAAGGTTGGAGCATTCATATGAATCCTTCCTCATGCATGCACCTACATAAAACATCTTTAATATATATATACATACCATGGCCATGGACTCCTATCCCTGCTTCCCTTCCACGTAAACATCCACCTATCACCAACTTATCATGATGCAATCATAGTTCTTATCCATTCAATACTATTATAGATTCATGCATTCATTCTCTGCTTCAAACTAAGGCACACCAATGCCACCTCCCTCTTCTAAAGCTTCACTCAACCTTATAAACCAACCACCTGTCCAAACATTAGCTTCATCATCATCATATCATTCATGCACCCTTATGCATTTACCCTCTGCCTAAATCCTACGCATACATACATTTCACGCAAGCTTCCATTTATTCACATCTGTCCAGATGCCAAAGCTTGCTCATCATCATCATGTAATCATGAACCTCAATCTATTGTTGTAATATAAATGCACATACAGTGCACCATGTTGAGGATATACACTGCACATATAACCGACATCAAATGAAAGAAAGCTATGAAAGAGAGAGAGATAAGAAAGAGAGAGAGTGAAAGCGTGAGTGAAAGAGAGGAAGGTAACCACCTCCGGTCGATCTTCTTCAGCCGAGTCCCTCCTCCGGCGACTTCACCAGCAACAACCCAACACCCTACCCCTTGTCACCACACTTAACCATCGAACCAGTAAGCTCTCTTCCCTCTCTATCACCAACCGATAACCCGCTTAACCATCATCAACGATGATCGACAACAACCGGTAATCTTTCATAAGTCTGCATGAATATCCCGGTGAATCAACAACCGAAACCCGACACGTCAACCTCTGAAAACTACTACTCCCGAACACCCGACCTCCCTATGTCAATCTGTTACCAGTCACCTTTTTCGGCTAACTCTTCGGTGATAATATATCACAACCCGACATCATGTTCGAACAACCGGTAACTGTTACCGGAGCTGTTACTTTGGCCGGTTACCATCCTTGGGTTGAGTGGTTCTGTTCATATCCTTGACTGGGTCTCAACTGTCCTCCGACTATTATCCTTCTGATTAGAAGCGAACCGTCAAACATATATATGAAGATCCGAGAGGTTAGGAATATGACATCTTATTATGTTATTTTATTATTATTATTATTATTATTATTATTATTATTATTATTATTATTATTATTATTATTATTATTATTATTATTATTATTATAAACGTGAAACGTGTGGGACGATAACATTAACCCGACAATATTAAACCGGATAGCGATAATAAACCAACTTATATTTTATACAAGAATATAAAAGTATTAAAGAATAATAGTACAGGATTGTCCCCCACAGTTATCACGTGCATAAGCCTTGAAAGCGCTAATATTTATAAAATATATTAGGTACTATATTTGGAGAATATACCGTTAAGAAATAGGCTACAGAATTCGGGAGAATATAATAGAGGTGAGTACATGACCGTTCCCCTTTTTACTATAAAGCTTTTGGGGTGATTACATGCTTGTCCGGTCGTTATATTTTATATGGTTTATATTATAAAAGTATTATCGAGTTGTTAATAGAATATTATCGAATCATGATCATGAGAATATATTAGAATTCGGTCGAATAGAAATCACGTAGGATGGATCCATTCGGTATCAAGTGAATGTATTTTCTGAACCAATTAGAGGTTTGGAACCATTATATAGCATTTGTACGGTGCTACCATCGATAATACATTCCACCTTAGAATGACCGAACCATAACGTTGAGTTACATGTTTATTAAACTTGAGTTATTATATCAATATGTCTAAATCTTGTCATGTCTCACTAGTATGAAAATACTAACGTACTTTAAGCATGTGGTCAGGTATTTATACAAGATTACTAAATAGAAAGACGACAAATGGAAGATCTGGATAAGAAGAGGATACCCTGATTACATTTTATGTATTTCATTAGCGTTGGAATCCAGTTTAATGTAATCATTACAATTAAATCTGTTAATGCTAATCCGCTGCGCCACCTGGGTCGTTACAGGTGGTATCAGAGCAGCAGGTTTAATTAATAGAAATCCTCTTCTGATCCAAGATCAACCAAAAATATTTTAGAAAGAAATCTATTAAATAATAAGAAAGAACAGAAAAATTATCAAGGAAATTACTAGAATAATATTGTGAGGTAAATTGACAATTTTTAATGGCCAGAAAATTGTGAATTTACAGGCACAATTGATTTCTAGAAAAATTCTTTGGTAATACCAAAATATAAGAAATACAAGAAATACAAATTATCTATAAACAAGAATTTTATGAAGTATAGATAAGTTATTATAGAGGTATTATTTCAATCTCTCGTATCAGTTAGAAAAAAAAAATATAAGAACAACATGTTAAGAATAAGAATACAATTATAAATTCCATATCATATCACATGAAAAACTATCAAATCTTTTACTCGAAAGATAAGAAAATCAAAGGTAGTAACCTTCCTTAGAAGTAATTCATATTTACAAGTATTCAAAATCAGACATAATTAGAAAGAATATATCCGATTATAAAAAGAAAAATTTATAATATTATACCCCCACTTGAGCATTCCTGTGATTAAGTTTCCTAGAAAGATATTATTTCTCTAACGACTCCTTTCTAATTGCAGCATATATTCTGGTAAAAACCAAGTGAACACAATTATATTCTATAAAAATATACCCTTTCGTATAACCCATCCTTTGAAACCATCGGTATAGATATTTTCACAAATATATCCGGAAATATATAGAATTCCTTCTAAAACTAGTTTCGCCCATTTCGAAAGATATGTTATATAATTCTTCTGAACTTCGAAGGATCATTTCTCAACGTAATAAACAAACTTCTCTCAAATCAGAAATCTTATAAGAAATTGATAAAAGAATATTAGAATCCAACTCGTATTATCAAGAAATAGAATCAGTGTCATCTCGATCTGAAAGAATCAATAGAAGTAAAGATTAAAGTTTGTATTAAATCGAGACATTTAAAAGATATTTTCATCCCATCCGAAACAAATCTGAAAGTTAAAAGTCTAGCTCGTTAGACTTAATTCAAAACGTTTCACCTGAAAACTTCCTAGTTTTCCAATTTGAAAACATATCCGTATACAATCATTATACAATCATGTTCCTTTCCAGAAGTTTTGGGATCACTAGTATGACGAGACACGTGCAATCTGGAAGGGTGAGCGCCTGTATCCTGAGTTTTCTGTCTAAGGTTGGCATTTCGTATAAATCCTAATCAACCGCGGGACCCGTATGCCTACCTGGGAACTCTTGGGATGAGCATTCACTTATAGGCTAAAGCATGTCTCTCACAAGTCACTAGAAATTCTAGAATCCTTTGGATATTCAAAATTTCCACCAGAAATAATCCCGATCACTTTCCTTTTCTAGATTAACATTCTTTCGTTAAATGTTTAACTCGAAAAACATCTATGATATAAAAACCTATCACCTCGACCTCGTTCGTAGTAAAACTTTTACAATACTGTCTAATCATCAAAAGTTCTTAAACTCGATCTAACGGATCTATGATTATCAATGAAACATAATATATCTATCAACGCTTCGGTTATAAGCATTATTGTCAATTATTACCCCAGAATCCTAGAAACTATCCTCACCTGATTGTTATCACTACTCGAACCCAGTGTATTATGTTCTTAACTTCATAGAATAATACATATGTCGAATTATCTCATATCTTTTCAGTGAAATTCTGCAATCTACTGAAGTTGATTCAGTTATTTATCCCCAACTCATGACGCCTTGGTTTTTCCTTAAAAAAAAAAATAGTTATCAAGTTGTAAACTCTGACCCAAATGTTAGGTCTTATAGATAAATTAACGGCATGTTCAATTTCTAAAAATTTATAAAATCACCTTCTGGCAACTTAAGTTTTCAAAAATGAAGCTAGTAATTATTATAAGAATATAAAGAAAAATATATATATATCTAATTACTTCACGTCATTGGAAGTGAGGTTCGAAGATTTGTTAATTCAATAAATATTTGAGAAAGATATTCCTACTGTAATAGTAAATCGAATATCATCTTATTATCTAAAACTAATAACTCTACTCTATAAATCTATGAAATTGTGACAGCCACGGTTACAACCAGATTTGAAGAGTTTCGAAAATCCTTAGTCCTATAAAATCATTAGAATCCCCGACAAATGTTCTTCGTGATAATGAATTAATATTTTATTTTTTTTTAGAAAAACACAAACTATTATCATTCCCTCTTTCGATCCTATTTAAGAAATTTAGAGAAATTCTTAGACGATTATCTCAACCATTGAGTCACGAAACCTGAAACTTGTGACAATATGATAAGAGAGCTTTGATTATACTAAAGGTGTGATATATCGTAACGATAAACCATCATCTTTAAATCGAGATTCTGTAAATCAGGCACATCCATGGCAGCCTAGATCTTGAAATAAGAATCTTGTTCGTAACCATATTCATCCGTATACAGAACTGATTAAAATCTAGCGATCAAATCAGTATGTAGAATCAAAGATGGCTGCATGTCCTCTATGCAACCCCTGTGGCAAAAAGAGATTCGGACCCTTATAAGAGGTATATCCGGACATTTCCCACAGGATTTCGTGTAGGGACATAGGATACTATAAAGGAACAGGTACCCTATCCAATGTCGGAGAGAATTTTTGTACTTCCTAACAGATGTTGCCAATACCTTAAAGATAGTATCAGGAGATCCTTCAGTTTGGTCGACATAATATCTTTGTTTTATTCGATACAAGAATGGACTACTCTAAAAAGTATCTTACTAGATTATCAAGTATCTTACAAATAGATTGACTTCGGTCATATTCTGGTCATGTCATATTAAGAGAGAACCCTATTACAATCGTTCGCGCATATAGAAAATATCTTATACGATGGGGATTATTTTTCAATATAAATATGAGCGCCTCTTAGCATATCTACTGAGATAGATTATTGCCGCGATATCATAAAATATCATTCCTAATCACTGTCTTAATTATCAGAAGATTCCACTCCATGAATCTCTTGAAATTATTTCTACGGTATGGATAATGCTTTATAAAGATCCACTCTATACGGTTATTCATTTGAAATTTCTGCGAAGCCTAGTCTCAACCCGAACATTTAGTACAACTCGAAAATATCTATAGCTCGCTGTTCCTGAAAATAATCGTTTATACTCGAATAAGCAGATATATTATAGAAAACAAAACTCATGATCAAAGGTTATAATGTTTATACGATTTTATATGCCTATGACAATCTGATAAGTGACTTTCCAGTAGTTCAACTTCAGAATATATATATAAAAGAAGTTTAAATTTTGTAGAAATTAAATAATTCCAAGAATTAAGCCATTCGATTTAGCTATAGAATGTTTGATATTAAAGTATGGAATATATTTTAAAACGTATTATAGAACAAAATTCTAAGAAAACAATCTATTATAAAATGTAAAATATTTCAAGATGGTGTGTACTAACGTGAACAACCAGAGATAATTATTTATCGAGCAATTATTATATAAATAGAAAAGGATTAAGATATAATGATATCTTAACACCAGCAGAAAATTCATAATAAGAATCAATATAGCCAGAAAATTTAGCCAAGAATAAATTATCATAAGAATTGTAATTCGAATAGACAGGTCCGACCTCTCTCCCTCTCTTACCATAACTCTCTCTATCTCTCTTTCTCAAGTCTCTTTTTTTGTTATGTATGATTTTTTAGTTATTTTTGCTAGTGTTTGATATTCTTTTTGGATGATCGAAAGTGTGAGTTAAAGTGGTTGGTTTTCGGGTGGTTGGAGGTGTGGCCGGAGAAGATAGATTCGCCGGAGACGACGACCGGTTCGACCTCTCTCTCTCTCTCTTGCCGTAACTCTCACACTCTCTCTCAAGTCTCTTTTTTTTTCTTTGAATGTCTCTATCCTAGTTAAAGGATGTGATGATGATGATGATATGAAGCAACTAATATAGCGACAAAATAGTTCTTTATACGCCCACATGCTGATGTTTGGATTATGGTTACATAGTTTCAAAAAGAAAATCAAACACTAGCAAAAAAGAAGGGTAACATGTGTTATTTGATCTGATAAAGTTGACTAAGTAGCACTGTAAAAATGAAAAAAAAAGATATACCTACACAGAACATTCAAATAATAGTAAGCAAAAAAAAAAGCTTCAATGAGGGCCCCTTAAAGGTTACATGGTTAGTTGTCATGCATATTACCCTTTGCATAAAATAGGGTAACATGTTGTATTTGACTAAGTCTGCGTGCTTTTTTACAAAGTCAAGATGAACAAAAAGAAAAACCTTCCTAGGACATTCAAATGAACTGCATGGAAGGGTAACATGTGTTAATGATGCATAAGAGGGTAACATGTGTTATTTGGCCAAATCAACGTGCCTAGTAGGACGGTAAAAAAAGTATATACCTACATTCAAATAACGATAAGCATAAAAAGATTCAAAAAAGGCCTAATAAAGGTCACTTGTTTTTATGTGACACATGTTTCAAAAGAAGAATGTCAACACTAGCAAAAAAAAGGTAGCATGTGTTAGTTTGTCATAAAGGGGTAACATGTGTTATCTGATCTGATAAAGTTAAACTGTCGCCCCCATATACCCATGGCAAGATCTAACATTTGTTAGTATGGGGTGGAGTGGTAACATATGTTAAACTTGTATCATGTGTCAACCTTTTTGTCTTTCTTACCACTTTGGTTTTCACTTCATAAGCTACAAAGAAATAAGTAAAAATAACATACAAACTATTAACACACATTATTAAGAAATGTCATAATAAACTATTGACCACTTTGTCTTTTTATGTTTATATTATCAAGGGGCTAACATGCGATCCCACCAAAAGTATTCCTACATGGGGACATTCACACACACTGTAAGCTTAACATATGATAGTATAGGTGGCATGGTAGCATATGTTAAACTTGTATTTATTGTGAACCTTTTTTGTCTTGCTTACCACTCTTGTTTTCACTTCATAAGTTTACATAGAAATAAGTAAACTTAGCATACAAACTATTAACACACCTTATTACAAAGTATCATAACAAACGATTATTCACTTTAACAAAATAAATATAGTAAATCTATACATTGAGTACTAAAAAAGAAAATGATATTCAAAAGCTTCAACAAGGACCTAATAAAGGTCGCTTGTTTTTTTTTGTGACACATGTTTCAACAAGAATGTCAAACACTAGCAAAAAAAAGAAAGGTAACATGTGTTAGTTAGGCAAAAAAGGGTAACATGTGTTTTTTGATCTAATATAGTTGACTAAGTAGCACTGTAAAAAATGAAAAAAAAAGATATACCTACACAGAACATTCAAATAATCCTTAGCATAAATACGGTAACATGTGTTATCTAACCAAGTTTGCGTTCTTGGTAGCAAAGTCAAGATGAACAAGAAGAAAAACCTACTCAGTACATTCAAATGAACTGCACGTAGGTATGGCAACGGGTCGGGTATGGGTCGGGTTTGACTAATACCATACCCATACCCGGTTATAAAATTTCATACCATACCCGTCCCATTACCCGTCGGGTTTTTGTCGGGTATTACACATCGGGTATAAAGCATACCCGCGGGTATCGGGTATACCCGTTGGTATTTGCATGTATATATATATTTTTATTTTCTTTTATAGTATCATGTTTTAAGAAATCTAGAGTATATGAAATTTTAATAAGTAACATATATATTATCATCACCATAATAATCTTTGAAACATTTAATATGTAAATATATATTATAGTATGAATTTTGAAAACTATTTATATATTTCATAGCATATAAATATAAATAATAATGTTATTAGAATATATATTTTAGACGAAAAGTTTATTCTTCAAATAATGAATCTATTAGAATGAAACATTACTAAAAAATAGTTAAGAAAAGATATATATAAAACTTAAAAGTATTCGGGTATATACTTCGGGTAGACGGGTATTTAGTTTCGGGTAATCGGGTCGGGTATCACCTAATACCATACCCGTCCCATACCCACGAAATATTTTTTTTTATATATATAATCTATGATTAATTAAGGTAATAATAAATTATTAAAGATTGTTGATAATAATAATTATTAATAATTGTTCTTCATACAACAAACTTCTTTGAAAAGGTTGGAGCATTCATATGAATCCTTCCTCATGCATGCACCTACATAAAACATCTTTAATATATATATACATACCATGGCCATGGACTCCTATCCCTGCTTCCCTTCCACGTAAACATCCACCTATCACCAACTTATCATGATGCAATCATAGTTCTTATCCATTCAATACTATTATAGATTCATGCATTCATTCTCTGCTTCAAACTAAGGCACACCAACGCCACCTCCCTCTTCTAAAGCTTCACTCAACCTTATAAACCAACCACCTGTCCAAACATTAGCTTCATCATCATCATATCATTCATGCACCCTTATGCATTTACCCTCTGCCTAAATCCTATGCATACATACATTTCACGCAAGCTTCCATCTATTCACATCTGTCCAGATGCCAAAGCTTGCTCATCATCATCATGTAATCATAAACCTCAATCTATTGTTGTAATATAAATGCAAATACAGTGCACCATGTTGAGGATATACACTACACATATAACCGACATCAAATGAAAGAAAGCTATGAAAGAGAGAGAGATAAGAAAGAGAGAGAGTGAAAGCGTGAGTGAAAGAGAGGAAGGTAACCACCTCCGGTCAATCTTCTTCAGCCGAGTCCCTCCTCCGGCGACTTCACCAGCAACAACCCAACACCCTACCCCTTGTCACCACACTTAACCATCGAACCAGTAAGCTCTCTTCCCTCTCTATCACCAACCGATAACCCGCTTAACCATCATCAACGATGATCGACAACAACCGGTAATCTTTCATAAGTCTGCATGAATATCCCGGTGAATCAACAACCGAAACCCGACACGTCAACCTCTGAAAACTACTACTCCCGAACACCCGACCTCCCTATGTCAATCTGTTACCAGTCACCTTTTTCGGCTAACTCTTCGGTGATAATATATCACAACCCGACATCATGTTCGAACAACCGGTAACTGTTACCGGAGCTGTTACTTTGGCCGGTTACCATCCTTGGGTTGAGTGGTTCTGTTCATATCCTTGACTGGGTCTCAACTGTCCTCCGACTATTATCCTTCTGATTAGAAGCGAACCGTCAAACATATATATGAAGATCCGAGAGGTTAGGAATATGACATCTTATTATGTTATTTTATTATTATTATTATTATTATTATTATTATTATTATTATTATTATTATTATTATTATTATTATTATTATTATTATTATTATAAACGTGAAACGTGTGGGACGATAACATTAACCCGACAATATTAAACCGGATAGCGATAATAAACCAACTTATATTTTATACAAGAATATAAAAGTATTAAAGAATAATAGTACAGGATTGTCCCCCACAGTTATCACGTGCATAAGCCTTGCACGCGCTAATATTTATAAAATATATTAGGTACTATATTTGGAGAATATACCGTTAAGAAATAGGCTACAGAATTTGGGAGAATATAATAGAGGTGAGTACATGACCCTTCCCCTTTTTACTATAAAGCTTTTGGGGTGATTACATGCTTGTCCGGTCGTTATATTTTATATGGTTTATATTATAAAAGTATTATCGAGTTGTTAATAGAATATTATCGAATCATGATCATGAGAATATATTAGAATTCGGTCGAATAGAAATCACGTAGGATGGATCCATTCGGTATCAAGTGAATGTATTTTCTGAACCAATTAGAGGTTTGGAACAATTATATAGCATTTGTACGGTGCTACCATCGATAATACATTCCACCTTAGAATGACCGAACCATAACGTTGAGTTACATGTTTATTAAACTTGAGTTATTATATCAATATGTCTAAATCTTGTCATGTCTCACTAGTATGAAAATACTAACGTACTTTAAGCATGTGGTCAGGTATTTATACAAGATTACTAAAGAGAAAGACGACAAATGGAAGATCTGGATAAGAAGAGGATACCCTGATTACATTTTATGTATTTCATTAGCGTTGGAATCCAGTTTAATGTAATCGTTACAATTAAATCTGTTAATGCTAATCCGCTGCGCCACCTGGGTCGTTACAGGTGGTATCAGAGCAGCAGGTTTAATTAATAGAAATCCTCTTCTGATCCAAGATCAACCAAAAATATTTTAGAAAGAAATCTATTAAATAATAAGAAAGAACAGAAAAATTATCAAGGAAATTACTAGAATAATATTGTGAGGTAAATTGACAATTTTTAATGGCCAGAAAATTGTGAATTTACAGGCACGATTGATTTCTAGAAAAATTCTTTGGTAATACCAAAATATAAGAAATACAAATAATACAAATTATCTATAAACAAGAATTTTATGAAGTATAGATAAGTTATTATAGAGGTATTATTTCAATCTCTCGTATCAGTTAGAAAAAAAAAATATAAGAACAACATGTTAAGAATAAGAATACAATTATAAATTCCAAATCATATCACATGAAAAACTATCAAATCTTTTACTCGAAAGATAAGAAAATCAAAGGTAGTAACCTTCCTTAGAAGTAATTCATATTTACAAGTATTCAAAATCAGACATAATTAGAAAGAATATATCCGATTATAAAAAAAAATTTATAATATTATACCCCCACTTGAGCATTCCTGTGATCAAGTTTCCTAGAAAGATATTATTTCTCTAACGACTCCTTTCTAATTGCAGCATATATTCTGGTAAAAACCAAGTGAACACAATTATATTCTATAAAAATATACCCTTTCGTATAACCCATCCTTTGAAACCATCGGTATAGATATTTTCACAAATATATCCGGAAATATATTTGTTAAACTTGTTTTTAACATATGTTAACATGGTGATTTTGTAACATATGTTAAACTTGTATTTATTTTCAGCCTTTTTTTTTTGCCTTGCTTACCACTGTAGTTTTCACTTCATGAGTTTACTGAGAAATAAAAAAACATACAAACTATTAACACACGTTATTAGAAAGTATCATTACAAACTATTGATCACTTTAGCAAAATAAATCTAGTAATTCTATGCATTGAGTACCAAAAAGAAAATGTTATTCAAAAGTTTTTTTACATATTTTTCTCGGATTCCTTGTACTTCACATGTTAACATATGTTAACTGGTGGGGGGTCATGGTTATCAACTGCAAAACAATAGATGAGATGTTAACCGGTGAACCAACTCATCATCTAACATACTAACAGAAGTAACACATGTTAGGTCGGGGTCCAAAATGCGAACATGTGTTACCCCTAACCAAAAAACGCCCCATATGCAGAAACATGTTAACATAGGTTACTTTTTAACCCATTTGTATTATGTGTTAGTTGCAGTAACGGAAACACACCCCAAACTCTTTAATGAATGAAATATTCAGTTAAAAAAACAGGACCAGTGACAAAGAATCTAATCAACAACAACTTTTAGAAAAAACTTTCTAGAAATATAACTGTGATAAAACACATTATGTGTTAACATATTTGATGAGACTCCTTTGTAAATAACCAACCCCACAAGTTTGTTTCTAACTAGGAAAGGTGATTGGTCTTTTGTCCTAGCACCACATAACCCAAAATATAAACACTTATATTTTCTAATACCCATCTCATTTTTTTACTTACATCACAAAAAAAATATCCATCACCCTTATAATTAAATTCAGTAATAATAATACCATGCCAAAAAAAAAACTTAAATATACGAGCATGATAATTATTATTTTAAACAAAATATGAACTTCTTATAAAAAATCATAATTTTTAACTAATCCCTATAAAGAAAAGTTGAACGTTTTATAAACAAAATTCTATTCATAACCATCAAACCCTTTCAATCCATCTTTTTGTTTTCCTATCTATAGAGAAAGAAAGTTTTAGAGAGAGAAGTTATGGAGGAGGTTCCACCCACTGGTTAGACTCCACAAATTCAGATCCCTACATGTGTTAAACTAGTTTGCTTCTTGATGTTCGTCGGAGAAGAATTAGACTCCGGTGGCCGGCATGTAAAAAACATGAACTAGGACGACTTCGGTGAATGGCGTGTAAAAAAACCGGTGATAAGGTCCGTACTTTCATTCTCCATCGGTGTTTGAAGTGGGTTGTGAAAATTCATAGAGGGAAGAATGATAAAAATGAAGATGAAATTAAACTAATATGAATTCAAAGTGGAATTTGAGTTTGAAAATTAGAAAGAGACTGAGATATATTCAGAGAAAGAAGAGAAAAGGAGAGAGAGGTTGTATTTTATATTATCATTTGGGGGGGGGGGGTTGTGAAAATTGAGAGGTGGGTGACAATTGAGTTGATTGGGAGGGGAAAATGACTGTACTACCCCTCTAGTAATATTAAAATCAATTTTGATTAGGATGACATGGCTTAATTCTAAGCATAAGATGAGTTTATATTGTTTTCACTATATGGATGGTTTCCCTCACACATATATATCTATGTAGGTACATGTATATGTTTGTTATTCTTAGAAAAAGAATGTTATTAGAATTTAAACATGTGTCACCAATGCTCGATAAATCGAATATCTGTATGATAACTTGGGCTATCTGTAGGATCAATTGTGCTAGTTCAGGCCTTTATTAGACTTTCGGGTGACAAAATTTGAATAGAATAATGTCTAGTACATGTAAAAAAATATAGACCCGTCTAGTAAGTGTAAAGATTTTGACCTGAAATTTCGTCCGGTGTCACACCAGTATACCCTCCGCCCAACATGTTTCATTTCCTGTCGATTACAGTCCACACATATGATGCTTACACGAGCCAAAGCAGGCATCTTTAAACCAAACCATCAGGCAAATCTTACTTTCCTAAGTACTTAGCCTTCGTATTCTGCTTTGTTTGCCCTTACTAAACCTCGTGGGGTTAAATCAACCGCCAAAAACTCCCACTAGGTTGATGCTATGAATCAGGAACTTCATGCTCTTCATAAAAACCAAACTTGGATACTCGTACCCGACCCCAAAATGTCTATGTTGTTGGGTCCAAATGGTTGTTTTTGCACCAAGTACGGATCTGGCGGAAGTATTGAGCGCTATAAAGCAAGCCTTGTGGCACAACGTTTTAGTCAATTACCGGGTTTGGACTACTCTCACACGTTTAGTCCGGTTGTCTAGGTATCCACCATTGGTATTGTTCTCTAACTCAAAATCTCGTGCTAAAGAGCGTGGAGGTTCGAGTCCTCTTCAAGGCAGAATATTGAGAATGCTCATTGAATGAGCAATTCAATAAGAGAGCTCGGATAGCAATACCGATTCGATCCGAGCTCTCTTGGAATCAGTTCGACAGCGGATCACGAAATCTTGGTCATCTTCTCTATCTAATGAATGGGGAGTCTGCTTTAAAATTGAAAATCCCCCACCCTGCACCCACCCCTCGAGTATATGCTTCAACAGGAATCACACAAGGGTAGATTAGAAACCTCTAGTAAAATAGTAAAATGACCGCCCGTAACCCAGCAGATAAAGTACATTACATAGCATTACATAGTCCGTTTTAGGGATTAGCAACTTACCCATTCAGTGACTTTTGCACTGGACGTTCCCCAAACGGGTACTGTCGGGTCGGGTGAATTCAATAGTAGATGCCTGTTGGTATTCCAGCCCTCCTTCTCCTTTCATGGCCATATATCTTTCCGGCTAAGGAATGGGAAATCCTTCTCCTGTTTCATGAATCCAATTTGCATTTCATCCGGGAAAAGACATCTTTTTCTCAACAATGCCTTTGTCATTTGATCCAATAGTGTTCCGTTAGATAG